>CM065908.1:15015000-16265000 GCA_033439115.1 Firmiana major | reverse complement strand
ATTTTTTCGGTAGTTTTTGTTGAGACAAAATAATTTGAGAGGAGCTTGAAGATTGCTCCAGGGTGTTTTGTAAAATTGTTTTGGAAAAGGGTTTTTGAGGAGGAAGAGTCTCCTTTCCTTGTTTCTGAAACTAGTTTTGGTGTTTTACCTATTTGGATAGTTATGACGGTTTTCGCTGTAACGACCCTTGACCCTTGAAAATCGAGGGAAATTTTTTTTTTGAATTTAATTTACCCACTTAATCTATTATTCACTTAGGTTGTATTCCTGTACCATGTCAAAACGTTTTTCCTAGTTCTTTTCTCGAAATTTGTAATTGATTTCCATATTTTAAATTATATGGTCGATATAAATTTCGGCAGCGCAACGACTTATATATGAGCCTACCCACCTGCAATTCAGTTGTTTTCAACAATCCTAGATATCCACAACTACCAAGCATACTTTCCAACAATCCTAGATATCTATAACTGCCAAGCATACTTTCTCAATCCACTTTTACAACTCAATATATCGATATCGATTTATACAATCATCTTACAACCTAATCCCAAGAATCATATTTATTTATTTTTACATCATTTCCGTACAAATTACATCCCGACAAATTATTTCTATTATATGTGTCTGTGCGAACAGATATGTCTGGTATAGGAATGTAAATGTATACCTTTCTGCATATACAAGAAAGTAGCCTATGGTAGCTCTTCCCACGAGCCTACGTCGTGTACGCGACAGGGAGCGTCTATAGATACACTGTAAATGATCTGAAGGTAGAGGGGTGAGCTTTTGGGGAAAAGCCCAGTAAGATAGTACTATTAAAATAGTTCTGACATATAAAAGTATTTGAAATTGTTCATGGAACGAAACTTAATGTAATACAGAAATTTTCATTTCATGCATAAACGTCATAAAGCATGCGTGTCAATAAAACCATTAACATGCTTAACCCTTTTTCAACTTTTCATAAACATTTCGTAAATCATATCGTAAACATTTCATGCATATTTCATAATCATTTCGTAAACATTTCATGAATATTTCGTAATCATGAAAACACATATTCATTCATCATAGTCGATTTTTCATAGTCAAATCGAGGAGACTAGGCTATAGCTAAGTCATGCGATACGTGTCATTCTCCGTTGGAGAGTCATCATACCTATGGCCATGGTAAGGGGGGGCTGTAGAATGGATCAGATTCGTACAGCAATAATAATTATAAATAGGGGTAGTATCTTCTTATTTCTTATCATATACTAGCACATAGCTAGGGCACGGGCACCTATGGCATCACTGTGCGGGGAACATTTCATCCGTGCTGCGTGGGCACGAGATACTACCAAAACATCATCGTAAACCTCCAGTAGCACGACATCTTTCACACAGGTTGAGTCAAGTGCTAAAGGGGCCAACGTACCAGCACCCCAAGTGGTGTAGCCGGAACACCACAAGTAGTAACCATGCATGAAGCCTATAGTCTCAAAATAGAGTTCCAAAATCTTTCTTGGGTTTTATAACCCATAGACTCATATCGAGTAATAACATTGAATTTCCTTGAAATCTGAAAACTCTTTCATAAAATCGAAAGACTGTGTGGCACTTTGTCCCTATAGGACTCAAGAGGTGGCCCCCACAATCCCCTTTAGAAAACAAATTTCTTTTCTTAAATACTTTTGAAATTGTCGAAGTTTCTTTAACAGTATGGATATAAAAACATAAATAAATGTAAAACATCCATACACTTCTTACCTTAGGAAATTCATTTCACAACATGGAAAGTACTCGGGAAATATTTCGATAAATTAAAACATGCATCGTAAACAGTTTCACAAGTATAAAAGCATTGATAAATCACTTCAAATCATTAGCTCTTTCATAAAATCATTTATAAGTGAAACAATGATGCATTATCATTACTAAGTTAAAATAATACCCCTTACCTCGATTTATCGGATATCCCGAATTCGAACGATGACGTCTCCTAGTACCTCCTTTAATCCCTTCTACAATCACCTACACCGAAATTGTAGACTTAGCACCCTATTCATGCGAATTGTGTTAAAATCGTAATTTATCGTTGCTACTGCGTGTGTACGTATTATTGTATATCCTTAGGCCAACACGCACGTTTATATATATTTTCACTATTTATAAATTTGCTCCTACAAGTATTAACATATACCTTTATTATATACATCCACATGTATATACGCATAAATAAATATATATATATATATATATAGATATATACTTTTATTATTTTCATGTTCCCCTATCTCACATATATGCATTCTTTGTATATACACATATATACTTTTATTTGTTTTTTTCATATTTCTCTATCTCATATATATATACATTCTTTGTATATACATATACTAGCACACATTCATCCTATGTACATCCATATGTATATGCACCTAAATAAATAAATATATATATATATATATATATATATATATAAAATTGTTTTCCATTTTTCCTTATCACATGTATCCATTCTTTGTATGTACATATGCTAAAACACACATTTATTTTATACTCATTTGTATGTACACCCAAGTATATACACATTTTTCATATACTCCTATATGTATATACACCTAAGTATATGCACATATTCATTTTATCCTTGGCTTCCCTTATTCATTATCAAACATATGTACATATACTAACATACCCTTTCATTATACATGTGAGACCCGATTTTAGTTAAAACAAGAAATTAAAAATACAAAAGGACTGAAATGGAATTCTCGAACACGTTGAAGGGCAAAATGGTCAAAAGAACGAAAGCCGATATAAATTCGACAAGAAAATTCCATTAAAAATAATGGATTTGAGAATCTTGATCAATAACGAAGAAATAATTAAATTTCGGATTAAATTGATCAAGATATGAATTTACTAAAATTAATCGAAATTTTCGTTCGGGACAATATCCCAAAAATACGAAGAAATTATACCCGAAATAGGGTTAAAAATATAATAAATAAATTAAATAAAATTAAATAAAATTAAATAAATCTATTTGGAATAAAGAAATTAATTTTTGTAGATATTTTGACAAAATAATAATAGAATAATGAATATAATAATAATAAACTAATTTATAAATAATAATAATAAATAAAATTTCATTAATTGTAAAAAAAAGAGAGAATCAGAAAATTAGTCGGGGAGAGAGAAGAAAATGGAAATCGAGGAAGCTACCCGCGCGTGGCCCGATCGACCCACTGCCACCGGCGACAGACGGCCCCGGTGAAAGACCGAGGAGGAAGAGCAAAGGCCGGCGAAGCTGTTGGCACCGGTGACGCTCGCCAAGGAGGTCAAAAATCGCCGAACGGAGGAAGAGAAGCCCGCGGAGAAAACATCGTCGATACTGGCGATCCACGGTTGCTAGGCGTGAACGGAGGCCACTGGTGTGATCGGGGGGATGAACCGGTTCTTTTGAGACCAGTATCGACCGACGAAATCGTCGAAATCCGTCGGATCGAGAGGTGACTGCCGC
This sequence comes from Firmiana major, assembly GCA_033439115.1. Taxonomy (NCBI): domain Eukaryota; kingdom Viridiplantae; phylum Streptophyta; class Magnoliopsida; order Malvales; family Malvaceae; genus Firmiana; species Firmiana major. The sequence continues at coordinate 16,261,486 of CM065908.1, read as the reverse complement.
GGGGGAGAAGGGAAGATTGGCCGACGATGGTGCCGTTTCAACCCACACCGAGGCCCGATTTTGAACTCCCAGGTGATGGCGCATCGAATGGAGCCAAAATCATGCCGGGAACCGATAGAAAACACCGTGAACGACGATGGGAAGGTTTGAACCGGTACGAACCGGTTCAGCAAAGGGTGAACCGGACTGAACCGGCTGAACCAGACCGGTCTGAACCGGGTTGAACTGGACTGAACCGGTTTAGCCAAGAAAGAAGGGAAAAAGGGAGAAAAAGAGGAGAAAAGAAAAACAGAAAAAATTAGAGAAAAATCCCGACGATGTAATCGAGCTACGGGTAAGTCGATAAGCGGTCGAAATTGACCGATTTGAATTTTGGAATATTTTATTTAATTATTATTCGACTGAAAATTTACCCGAAAATTTATGAAATTGTGTAGCTTGACAATTGGCATCCAACGAGAGCTTGAGATAGCCTCGATTTGCGTACTAGCATGGAATCTCAGGTAAGTAACTCTTATTTACGATAATTTGCATCGTTATACGTGCTTCGAATTTAATTTTCGCATTAATTAATTAAATTTTGGAAAGTCGGATAAATTGTCGTAAATAATAAATTGAGCTATTCGAGAGTTAGAACGAGGCCCAATAAATTGTTGGTGGGCCCAATGAGCCTAATAGGCCTCGATAATGTGAAAATTAAGTGAAAAACAGGCTTAAGGTCGATTAAGGCTTAATAAGGTGCAATCGGGCCCAATAGGGGTAAATGGGCCCAATGATTTAAATTAAGCCCAGGAAATAGGAAATACAATTAAATTGTATGATATCTGACCTGAGAAATATTTATACGCAGTTCCGGATATTGGATTGGGAGCAGTTCGGACTGCGTGATGAGACAACAGTGGAAAGGTCAGACTCTACAGAAAAATAAGGTAAGGGAATTCTACGGACTGCTAGAGGTAACTTTACGAAACTTCAAGTTCATATGCAGTCTTTTAAATTATCTGAAGGGTCTAGAAGTAAGTTAATAATTTTAGTGCCCCGAATGGGCAAATTACCAAAATACCCTTGTTAAGGGTAAAATTTATAATTTTAGGAAAAATTGGGAGGAGCAAGAACAAGAGGTTCCTGCTCGTTCTGGAGGTGTTTTGATGCATGCATGAGTAGGCTGGCTAACCTTGAAAGAAAAATGCACAGCATTGCATATTTTCAACGAGGAAATTGTTTGGAAAACTATTTTGAGGAAACAGAGCCACCTACGTGTTTTTATTGACATGTGACGTGCTAGAGCTCAGCTCGCACGATGTTTTGATTTGTGTGATGCATGCATTAGTGCTGGAGCAAGAGCTCGCACTAGAGTTTTACATGCATTGGTGCTTGAGTCCAACTCGCACCAGATTTTATATATATATATATGATTTTCGTGACACGGTGCTAGAGTCTAACTCGCACCAGATTTTCCACATGATTTGATGAGAGTGCTAGAGCTTAGCTCGCACTAGTTTTACTTGAATTGACGAAAGTGCTGGAGCATCACTCGCACCCCCACTGATTTTTATGAGAACATGCGATGAGCCGTGCTTGGAGCGTCAGGTAGACTGTGTGTCACCGATTTAATAGGCTCGCACGTGCGTTTTGAGACATGGCATAAGTATAGAGATATGATATGGGTCCACGGAGTACGATGTACCGTGCAAGTAGCATGGAGTACGATGTATCCTGTGGCATCTTCGGATGCGTGGTATCTTTGGATACGTGTGGCATCTTCAGATGCGTGGTATCTTCGGATACGTGTGGCATCTTCGGATGCGTGGTATCTTCGGATACGTGTGGTATCTACGGATGCGTGGGATCGGATAAGACCGACGAGATGGACTGACCCACCTCCAGGGTGGTTCCTGATCAGGGTGAGACCCCACACACTAGGATCCGTGTAGCAGAGGGGCTCACGAGGACACACGGCCATAGTCCTGGTTATTACCGATATACAGATATTGCCTAGTCTGGCATGTTGATGATCTTGACGAGATTGAAACTGGGTTTTAAACTAAATTTGCTTGACGTTATTTCCGTACTTTTTAAACCCATGTGTGATGTAAACTGATTTTTATGGTTTTGTGTGAGTCAGGACCATCCGAAAGAGGGGTTGAGTCCTGACTTTATTGTGAAATTTTTAAATGAGAAAGATATGATTTAAAAAGAGTTGCATATTGAATTTTCCATGCGAACGTGTTTTACATGACATCATGAATCATAGCATCAGTTTTAAAATGTGTGGAGAAAGGGTGGTTTATGCATGGCACCACGTTCATGTAGGTAGTATTACCTACTTGTTCGTAGGATTGCCTTACTGAGCTTGATGTGCTCACCCCTTTCATTTTCTCACATAGATAATCTCCAATAGATGTTGAGGCGACTGAGTACTGCATTCCGGATATCCGCTGCTGCCCATCATTTAAGGTATATACACTTGTACATATTGTATCTAAATAAGCATAGCACAATAACATGTTTGTAAGTAACTTTAGAGGATGTATAAATATTCTAAACACTTATAAATGACTGAGAAAGAATTAAGTTATGTGGTAAATGAATGGTGGGACTGGCATTGACGCGCAGCCCAATTGTTAGTGGAGTGTGGTCACGATCAGAGGACATGTAAGCATGAAAGAAAATAACAAAAAGCGAAAACTTTACTCTGATTTTTGGGTAGTTTTGGGTCGTGACAATACACACCTATATGTATATACCCAAATATACATATTTATATATATATATATTATCACTTGTTTCCATTATTCAATATCACATATATATATTTTTGCCTACCTCTCATCTTTCCATTTTTTGTCTTATTTAATCTATAACTAACATGCTATACACATACAATACATATATATACATGCCCATCAATATACATTATACATACATGTATTTTACCTTTTCTTTCTTCCTTTTCTTTTTTTTTCTTTCTTTTCTTTCTTTTTCCTTTCTTCCCTCTCGGTTAGCCCAGCTGCTCACTATCCCGATTACTCTTCTTCTTCCTCCTTTTCTCCCTCGGATCCAGCCCTTTCTCCCTCACGGTTTCTCCTGTTTGGTCTCGGTTATAGCCTCCATTTCTAGCCCCTGTTCTGCTATCCCTTCAATCCCGATTCTGTTTCCAAATTTCCTGCTCTCGATGCTGCCTTCGGTCTCCCTCAATTCTTGATTCCCAGCTTCCTTTTCTCCCTTGTTATCATCACTTCCTGGCTGCTACTGCTTCAAGCTACTCTGTTCCGCTCATATTCCCAACAGCTTCAGACCCATTCACGCACCCCTGTTCTGTTCCCAACAGCTTCGGTTTCTTCTTCTTCTCGGTGTTGCTGTCCCCCTTTCCTTCCTCTCGGTTTCCCTTTTTTTTTCCTTTCTCTTCTTCCTCGGCAGACTCAGCTTCCTTCTCCTCTCCCTTCCCTTCTTTTCTTTCTCTCTTCTTCCTTTCTTCTCCAACCGGTCAGCCCCTCTTCTTCCTTTCTCCTTTCTCCTTCTCTTCTTTCCTTTCCTCTTCTCCCCAGCCGATCAGCCCCTCTTCTTCCCTTTCTCCTTTCTCTTCTCTTCTTCTGCTCTTTCTCCTGCCCAACTCCTCTGTTTAATTTTTTTTTTCAATTGCAAACAGTGGTAGACGGAATTGGCTTTTCTAAGCCAATTCCGTACATGCCATAATATATATATATATATATTACTTTAATATATATGTATATATATTATATTAGTATGTAGGTATTATTTGTTATGTATTTGTATTGTTATTATTATTACTATTATTTATTTTTTTATTTTAAATATCTTATACATTATACATTACAATATATATATATTTGTTATATATATATATATATATATCATCATTCTTCCATTTTAAATTGTCTAGTATATGTATATATTATACCTATGTATATATATATACATACATGTATGTATATATACATACATGTATGTATATATACATACATGTATGTATATATATACATATATATATATATATATATATATATATATATATATATATATATATATATATATACATTTTCACTTATGTATGTCTCTACACATATATATATTTTCTTGTATAACTTATCCAAAGACATAATATCATGCCTTCCATGAGATTTTCCTTATTTCGAAAATAAAATAAAATAGTATCGGGATTCCATCATTCTTCATAAATTCTCGACACAAGTGTTTATATCAACAATTTTCGATTAACAATTAAAATTCTCTAATCCCTCTATACTCACATTCATCTTATCACTCCTTGTATCTTCGAGTTCCCGGTTATTCACGGGCTTCTCAGTCCCTATAGTCCTCGAGCCCTACAACGAATATTCACACTTCTGTTAATATATATTATTTCCATTTTTATATAATTAAATTAACGTAGGAAATTTTTGGGGTTTACATTCTCCCCACCTTAAAAGAATTTGGTCCTCCAAATTCATTCGGGTCCATCTGTCTACGTTAACCCAATTTGTATCATGCCTCATTCGGGTCCTTGGTAATCTCATAATGTACAATCATTTCCAAGTAGGCACTGGAAAAATCTTAAGTAATCCCCGCTGGTCTTTGGTGTTCCATCTTAATCTGTTGGCAAATCAAATACTTGGTCACAACTCAACTACATTTCTTTTCATACCGACCAACCAATATACCTTTTGTAAATCATGGTACACTTTAGTGCTCCCCGAGTGCATGGTGTACCGAGGACAATGAAACTCTTTTAAGATCCCTTGCCTTAGGGCATCATCGTTTGAGACACCAAACTTACCATAATTTCTCATTTATCCTTAATGAAAACTTATTCTTAATTTATATCACTTGATCCAAATCACTTCACATGCCAAAAATATTCGTTCTTTGCATACATCTTTTAATCCTATATGACTCGTATATTCAAGATTTATCTCATTTCAAACTTGCCTCATTTCGTATATCAATTATATTAGAACTCTTTCCTCATTCCAATTAAGTCTCACATTCAAAACATAAAAATATAGGAATTTCAATCCTTAGATTCAATACGTAATCCATATTCCAAAGTTTCCATATATCTCAACCATAAATCATCTTTAAGAGTTTTGGGTCTTTCCCCACTGATTTATAATCCTTGTCTTGGGAATCCAATTAACACCCATTCTTAACATATTGTGACCAAAACGACTCCGGGTCTCCTTAAAATTTAACACCGATACACTCCAAAATGAATCACCTGATCCGATAATCTCTTTTTCATGTAATCCTTATAATTGTTCTCTCAGCATATCTAATCCAAGCAAGGTCACTCAGTACAGTGGTTTGAGTAATTAATTCAATACCACCTGCTAAATCAATTCTAGAACTTCTCCATTTAGTTTAGGGGTAACTTTGATAAATTATTTGATCATGTGTCAGAAAATTTTCCCTGTTTACAGGGATGTTTCTATACCCTGAACATGCTCTATCTTTATCAATCATGTAAGCAGTGCAACCTTTAGAGTCTTATTTATACCGTTGGTTCCCTGATTCATTCTTCCAATATAGTGACTGTGTTATTTCATTGTCACTATTTCCTTTGTAGATCTCTTTATCTTTCCCTTTCTTAGTGACTTTAGAAATATAGAATTCATATCATCATAATCGCGCCTTGCGCTCTATTTCCTCAAAGTAATTTCGAATGGAGTCATCTTAGCTTGACTAAATATCCCAATATCTCCTATGGGTTTCTGAAACTCCTTTATCTAACAGTTCATGTGTAAGACCTGGTATTTTCGAGTGCATTTAAAAAATGTAAAAGGATTAAAATGGTATCCCCGAACATGTGTTGTAAGACCCCGTATATGTATAATGGTAATGTGTGTAATTGGATCAAATAATATGAATGGACTTGTAATGTAAAGTATGATTGATGTAAGTCCATGGATTCAATGTACGTATGTGTAATATGAATTGTAACGTACATACAAGTTTCATTGAGTACGAATATGAAGAAATGAGTTCTGGCAAGTGATGGATGTGATTGAAACTCAAGATGAGTAGTGTGGTAAAATGGAATGGAGTTATGCTTCCATTTGATTTCATGTAGCATACCTTTGGACATACAATGAATGCACACAAGTTTCAATGTGCATAAGGTATGAATGGATGCCATTTTCAAGTTATAAAGGTGGATGGATGAGAAAATGGCCATGGCAATAGATTAAGGATGTATTGGTATGAGTTGCAGCAAGGAAACTACAGGAAATCTGGAAAACATGAGGGCCAGATCGATCTCATAGGATGAGAGATCGATCTGGAAGAGCCAGAATGCTCTTATTTGGGCGAAAGAATAGAGCAGATCGATCTCTAATGGAGCCAGATCGATCTCCCAAGCATTCTGTAGTGAAAAGATCGATCCCCAAGCACCCAGATCGATCTCCTTAGCTCTCTGTTTGGGAGCAGATCGATCTCATGCCTCGACAGATCGATCTCATGCTTCGACAGATCGATCTCAGGCTTAAAAATACCGTGAAAAAGAGGGATTTTAAGAGACCAGATCGATCTCCTCTTGGACCAGATCGATCTCCTCAAGCTATTTCTATATAAGGAGGGCTGAAAATCAGGAAATCTCGAGAAAAACACTAACCTTTCACTTTCAACCCAAAAACCTAACTTTATGCGGATATAATGCGGGATACGACTTTATGCAGTCCTGAAGAGTTCGTTGAAGACGAATCGAACCGTACGAGTAAGCAGCTTAAGGAAGTGGAATCACGCATCGCGATTCCAGGTAAGGGAATTTTGTGAGTATATAGAGGTAGCTGCTCGTACTTTGAATTTGTGGATGAATATTGGGTGTTTTATGAAATGCATGGTTGCTCAAATAAATGATTGATGGTAATCGTGAATGATGATGAGTATATGCGTGATTTTGGTTTTGAAGTGGATTTTATGAAATGGGATAGTAAGGCTAATAATTGCATAAATCTAATGTTTTGATGTTTTCAAAACGAAATTGCTTGGTTTTAAGCAAGCTTGTAGATGGGTCGGCTAATATTGTATTGTTGTTGTGGAAAAGCATTTGTGAGTGCTAAACCCAATTGCCGGGATTGTTTGATTGTGTATGAGCCACCTAATCGTATTTGCATGACATAAATCGCGCTAGAGCCTCGCTCGCACTGGATTTCTATGTTTTCCCTTGTGTGATACATGCTTGAGCTTAGCTCGCACTTTGATTTGAATTGTGACGATGTTTTATAAACCGTACTGGAGCTTACGCTCGTACTTGGATTTGAGTGGTTTTTCTTATGCATATAACCGTACTGGAGCTATGCTCGTACATGGTTTCTTCATATTTTATGCATAAATGCCGTACTAGAGCGTTGCTCGTACGAAGTGATTGGTTTTGATGCATGAATTCGTGCTAGAGCGTAGCTCGCGCTGGTTTTCATACTATGGTATGTATGAGGCCGTGGTGAGAGATACAGATTAACTCAGGGAACCCAACAGGCCTGACAGACCTCTTGAGTGGGGTGAGGGTGAGGGGCTAGGACCAGACATAATCCATTCAGGGAACCCAACAGGCCTAATAGACCTCTTGAGTGGGGTGAGGGTGAGGGGCTAGGACCTGAATCAGGGAACCCAACAGGGGCAAGCAAGGCCATGAGGGGCTAGGACCTGGTATTGAGGTTACTCCCATGCGCTCTTGAGACTATAAAGGTTACACTTGGTATGGGGTAGATAAGACCTATGGCAGGCACCCCCAACCATGTTATGGGTCTGCGAAGTACGATGTACCGTGTATATCACATGGAGTACGATGTACCGTGTGGTGGTTACTTGATTTGAGAAAGTCTGGCGGAGAACTAACCCACCTTCGTACCAGCATGATACCCCGCACACCGGGATCCGTGTGGTCTGGGATGATATGTGACGATTGGCCAACGTAGTCACTTGAGATATAGTAACCTGTCTCCTTGCTTGATTTACTTACTACCACATGATTTGAAATCTCTAAGTGTGATTGTGATTGGTTAAGGTAGACCCGAAGGAGGGGTCGAGCCTCGTGGATTTGATTTGTGAAATGAAAATGAGGTTGTGATTGTGAATTGATGTGATGTGATTGTATGTGTTGAGAAAGAGTTTTATGACGTGGGTTTAAAAAGGAGGTTTCTTAAAGAATTGCCCTTTTTATGAATTTAAATGAGATCGAGCATGAGATGATTTATACATGATGTTTTTACCATGTTTTATATGCCAATGTACATGATTTTGATACATGATATATATGTATACTCATATGGCATAATTTTACTTCCTCATGCTCCTACTATTAATGATTTATGCATAACACTATCAGCATGTAGATAGAGTAGTTATCTACCATGCTTGCATTATTGCCTTACTGAGCGTGTGGTTGCTCATCCCTCTCTATTTTCCCCCCTACAGAGCGTACATAGTAGCCCAGTGAGGACTGAGGTGTTGTATTTTGGACTCCGCTGCATCTCCATCGCTTAGAGGTATATACACAGTGATTCTTTTTGTATCTAAACAATGTAAAAGCATAGTATTCTTTTGAGTTGTAATTATGGGGGATGTAGATGTCAGTAAAACATGTTTTTGTATAAGTACAAGATTAAATGCAAATGTATGACATCGTTTTATTTAACTGAGAATAAATGAGATGTGGTGTTTATTATTGACTCACAGCCCAACAGTGTGTGGTGAGTTAGTTCACGACCGGGTAAGGTAACAGTAAAACGCAAAAATTTTTTAGTGATTTTCGGTTAAAGAGAATGGAATTGGGTCGTGACAGAGATTGGTATCAGAGCTGTGTTGGCCTGATGTGAGTCATTAATAAAACGTAGGAAAGTACATCCCCATAGTACTGTGCTTTTGTTTAGATATGACAGTGTATACCGTGATGGATTGAGCTTAATGAATTATTATAATACAGGAAGTTAGGCACTATGCCAGTTACACGCAAAGGTAGAGGGGCGAGAGCACGTGCTAGAGGCCGTAGAGGTAGGCCTGAGAGCCGTGCGGAGCCACAGACTGAACAGGCTCCACAGAACCCTGCTGAGAGAGCAGATGATACTGAGGCTCGCTTCGGTAGGTTAGAGCGGAGTATTGAGAGTTTGGTGGAGATAGTCACGCAGGCCTTGGCCGCCGGTGACAGACGAGGTCCCTCGGCACAGCCTACTACTAAACAGGCAGCTGCAGAGGCGGAGAGACCTCAGACTGCTGAGACAGCTACGGTTACACCACCTCCAGCCCAGGATATAGCTTCTCCTATTGCTCCACAGCAGAGCGGTAGTGATTTGGGTTATGACTGCGATTTGAGCAGGTTAAGAGAGTTTCAAGCATTGAAACCCCCAGTGTTTAGAGGGGTGAAGGACCCAGTGGTTACGGAGGATTGGGTGTATGAGATGGAGAAACTATATAGGTTTTTTCGATGCACTTCAGCTGAGAAGGTAGCCTTTGCTGTGTTCATGTTGAAAGGCAAGGCCGAGCATTGGTGGAGATCCACTGAGGCTATTTTGAGGGCCAGACACTCTGAGATCTCTGGGAGATATTTCTAGAAGCCTTCAGACGACAGTATATTCCAGCTACCGCACAGAGGAAACTGCGGATGGAATTTATGAATTTGGTTCAGGGGAACCATACTGTGGACGAGTATGAGTCCAAGTTTATGTCCTTGGGGAGATATGACCCGGACACGATGGGTAGTGAGACCCGAAAGATACAAAAGTTCATGGATGGATTGAGATTGGCCATCCGGACTAAGCTAGCTCCCTTTGACATCTTGACCTATGAGGAGGCTGTACATAAGGCTCAGTTATGTGAGCAAGACTTTGAGCGAAATGCCTCCGAGCTTGGGAGAATCAATGTTAGAAAGGACAGAGATCGAAAGAGATCCGGGAGGGATAGAGTGGCCAGGAAAGGAGGCCCAAGGTATTTTGAGAAGAGACCTAAGATCGAGGAGGTGCAGGAGAGAGCTGCTAGACCTCCCGTATACCCAGCCTTGACTGCACCGAGGGGTATAACTATTGGAGGACCACGACCTACCACGGATCAGTGTAGGAGATGTGGGAGATACCATGGGACCAGGCCATGTCAGGTGCCCCCTGTTTCGAGTTTTAGGTGTGGGAGGCCAGGACATATATCGAGGTTCTGCACTGAGATGATTGAGGTTACCCCACAAAAGGGCAAGGAGCCTGAGGGAGCTCCAGCGGAGACAGCAGCCCCGAGGAGGAGGGCTACAGCTGAGGAGAAAGGGAAACAGGCTGCGGGTGTGAGCAGAGGAAAGGTGCACGCACTGGACCAGGACACTGCAGACGCATCGACGGATGTGATTAAAGGTACCATCCGAATCTTTTATTTAGAAGCATTGGTATTATTTGATCCTGGTGCCACGCATTCTTTCGTATCACCTTCCTTCGCACATAAATTTCTGAAGCATGTGAAACCAACATTGTTGGATAAAATGTTGATGATTTCCACACCCATGAATGATAGCCAATTGACTGAGCATGTATGTAGAGATTGTAAGTTAAAGATAGAGAGGAAGGAAATGATAGCCAATCTGATTTTATTGAATATGAATGATTTTGATGTAATTTTGGGAATGGATTGGTTGGCTACCAATCGTGTTGTGATGGATTGTCATGCCAAAACATTGATGTTTTCAGGATTAGACAATCTTACTGTAAATTTTGATGAAAAGAAATGATATGAAACTTGTATAATTGTGGTAAATAAAAGAGTATAATTTTAAATGCATATTGCTTGAGAGATAAATTATTTGTTTTTGATAAATATTGAATGTGGAGTGATGGTTTATGTTACTAACGATGGAGAGGATAATGTGAAGGGTTCATTGCCTATGTGGTCGATATAGATGAGGCACACCCGGAATTGAAGGACATACCCGTAATTACTGACTACCCTGATGTCTTTTCTGATGAATTACCAGGACTACCACCTGAAAGGGAAATGGAATTTTGCATTGAGCTAGTGCCTGGTACAGAGCTGATATCGAAACCACCCTATAGAATGGCTCCGATAGAGTTGGAAGAGCTGAAGAAACAGCTGCAAGAGTTGCTGGAGAAGGGGTTTATTAGACCGAGTGTCTCACCTTGGGGAGTACCAGTTCTATTTGTAAGGAAGAAGGATGGAAGCCTCCGACTGTGTATAGATTACCGGTTGTTGAATAAGGCCACCATTAAGAACAAGTACCCCTTCCAAGAATCGATGACTTGTTGGATCAGCTCCAGGGAGCTGAAGTATTTTCTAAGATAGATTTACGGTCAGGGTATCATCAGTTGAGGATCAGGAGTGGAGATGTACCCAAGACAGCATTTCGTACCCGTTATGGCCACTACGAGTTTTTGGTGATGCCATTTGGATTGACGAATACTCCCGCAGCATTTATGGCATTGATGAATGATATATTCAAGCCATACCTGGACAAGTTTGTAATAGTGTTCATTGATGACATTTTGGTGTATTCCAAGTCCAGGGAAGATCATGAGGAGCACTTGAGGATAGTTCTGCAGACCCTCCGAGAGAAAGAATTGTATGCCAAACTCAGCAAGTGTAACTTTTGGTTGGAACAGATCTCATTTCTGGGGCATGTTGTGTCAAAGGATGGGGTATCTGTGGATCCATCCAAGATAGAGGCAGTTGTACAGTGGGAACAGCCCAAGACAGTAACTGAGATCATAAGTTTCCTGGGATTGGCAGGATATTATCGGAGATTTGTAGAGGGTTTCTCCAGACTAGCTGCTCCGTTGACACGCCTCACGCGTAAGGATGTTAAGTTTACATGGGATGAGGTATGTGAGAGGAGTTTTGAGGAGCTTAAGCGTCGATTGACGACTGCTCCAGTTCTCACCATTCCTACCAGCTCAGGAGGATTCTCGGTGTATACGGATGCATCGCACCAGGGACTGGGCTGTGTGCTTATGCAGGATGGGAAGGTAGTTGCCTATGGGTCTAGACAGTTGAAAGATCACGAGAGGAACTATCCAACCCATGATTTGGAGTTGGCGGCTGTAGTATTTGCTTTAAAAATATGGCGCCACTATCTCTATGGTGAGAAATTTCAGGTGTTCACAGATCATAAGAGCCTTAAGTACCTGTTCTCACAGAAAGAGCTAAATATGAGACAGAGGAGATGGCTCGAACTCCTGAAAGACTATGATTGTGAAATCATGTACCACCCGGGTAAGGCAAATGTAGTTGCCGATACTTTGAGTAGAAAGAACCTTGGGTTGGTGTCTTATATGATGGTACGGGAACATAAATTGTTAGAACACTTTGCGAACCTCAGTTTGGATGTAACCCCACCTGGATTTGAGAGACTTGAGATCATGGCTAGTTTAAGACTGGAGCCAGAATTGATTGGCCGTATTCGGCAAGCCCAACAGAGCGATCGACGGTGCATCGATTGGCTGAGGCAGATACAGACAGGTGTGGGTATTGATTTTGAGCAGAGTGCTGATGGCTTATTGAGGTTCAGAGGCAGAGTATGCGTTCCCAGGGATCCTGAGATCAGGAGAACGATTTTATCAGAGGCTCACTCATCGAAGTATACGATACATCTGGGAAGTACCAAGATGTATCAAAACCTTCGGAAGGTTTATTGGTGGTCTGGAATGAAGAGAGACATTGCTAAATATGTCGCTAAGTGTCTCGTTTGTCAGCAAGTGAAGGTAGAGCATCAGAAGCCTGCAGGATTATTGCAGCCTCTACCGATACCGACATGGAAGTGGGAGCATGTCACCATGGATTTTGTGATGGGGTTGCCGAGGACCCGTAGAGGTCATGATGCCATATGGGTTATTGTGGACCGGTTGACTAAGTCCACCCATTTCTTGGCTATGAGAGCTACCGATACACTGAGTTAGTTGGAGAACCTGTATATTCGAGAGATAGTACGGCTACATGGTGTTCCAGTGAGCGTTGTTTCTGATAGGGATGCCCACTTCACTTCCCATTTTTGGGAACATTTTCAGGAAGCGCTAGGGAACCGACTGAGTTTTAGCACCACTTTTCATCCTCAGACAGATGGGCAGTCAGAGAGGACTATACAGACCCTCGAGGATATGTTGAGAGCTTGTGTGCTGGATTTTAGAGGCTCCTGGGATGACCACTTGCAGTTAGTCGAGTTCGCTTATAATAATAGCTATCATGCTAGTATCGGGATGGCACCCTATGAGGCATTATACGGGCGTAGATGCCGTTCCCCTATTGAATGGAAAGAGGTTGGTGACAGACAGATTTTTGCTCCAGACTTAGTGCAGCAGGCATCTGAGGACGTCCAGTTGATATGTGAGAGATTACGGACAGCTCAGAGCCGACAAAAGAGTTATGCTGACAAGAGACGAAGACCACTGGAGTTTGATAAGGGTGAGTCGGTGTTTCTGAGGGTATCACCATCAAAGGGTATTATGAGATTTGGTAAGAAGGGCAAGCTAAGCCCTAGATATATCGGACCCTTCGAGATTTTAGAGAGAGTGGGAGATAAGGCGTATAGGTTGGCATTGCCACCGGACTTGGCAAATGTCCACAACGTCTTCCACATCTCGATGCTTCAGAAATACCACCCGGACCCGGCACACGTGATAAGATATGAGCTGTTGGAGCTCCATGAGAGTATGACGTATGTTGAGAAGCCGGTTCGGATATTGGACAGAAAAGAGAAAGTGTTGCGGAATAAGACAATTCCCTTGGTGAAAGTTCTTTGGCAACACCACACGGCGGAAGAGGCCACGTGGGAATTGGAGAACTTGATACGGGAGAAGTACCCCCAACGTTTTAAAGAGTGACTTGGTTCTAATTTGGAGGACCAAATTCCTTGAATTAGGGGAGAATGTAAGACCCTATATATGTATAATGGTAATGTGTGTAATTGGATCAAATAATATGAATGGACTTGTAATGTAAAGTATGATTGATGTAAGTCCATGGATTCAATGTATGTATGTGTAATATGAATTGTAACGTACATACAAGTTTCATTGAGTACGAATATGAAGAAATGAGTTCTGGCAAGTGATGGATGTGATTGAAACTCAAGATGAGTAGTGTGGTAAAATGGAATGGAGTTATGCTTCCATTTGATTTCATGTAGCATACCTTTGGACATACAATGAATGTACACAAGTTTCAATGTGCATAAGGTATGAATGGATGCCATTTTCAAGTTATAAAGGTGGATGGATGAGAAAATGGCCATGGCAATAGATTAAGGATGTATTGGTATGAGTTGCAGCAAGGAAACTACAGGAAATCTGGAAAACATGAGGGCCAGATCGATCTCATAGGATGAGAGATCGATCTGAAAGAGCCAGAATGCTCTTGTTTGGGCGAAAGAATAGAGCAGATCGATCTCTAATGGAGCCAGATCGATCTCCCAAGCATTCTGTAGTGAAAAGATCGATCCCCAAGCACCCAGATCGATCTCCTTAGCTCTCTGTTTGGGAGCAGATCGATCTCATGCCTCGACAGATCGACTCATGCTTCGACAGATCGATCTCAGGCTTAAAAATACCGTGAAAAAGAGGGATTTTAAGGGACCAGATCGATCTCCTCTTGGACCAGATCGATCTCCTCAAGCTATTTCTATATAAGGAGGGCTGAAAATCAGAAAATCTCGGGAAAAACACTAACCTTCCAAACCCAAAAACCTAACTTTCCCTCTCTAAAATCAGCCATTTCCAGCAAGAATTAAAAAGAGACCATTAGAGGCAAAGTTGTTCCTATTAAAGAGAAGAACAACATAGTGTGAAGGTATTTTCCCATTGTTGGTATTGAAGGAGTTAAGGGCATTGCCATTTGGAGCAAGAAGAAAAATCATATTTGGTAAGATTCTAACACTCCAATCCAAATACATTGTCTATTAAATTGATTTTGGAGTTGTTTGGTATGATTATTGATGGATAAATTATCTAGGGGTGTGGTGAAATTGGTGTGACCTAGAACCTAGAATGGGTATGATGTGAGAATATATGGGTTGAATGAGTTTATGATTTATGGGCATGCTAAAGTTGTTAGTGAGGTAATGCTTATGATTTTAGATGGTTAAATGAGATTACATTGTGAGTTTGGAGGAATTGTGGAAATGAGTATGTATATGCTTGATAAAATGCCATAGTGAGCGAATTCATGAAATATGAACACGATGAACTTAATGTCGATTTAATATCGATTCGGAATAAGTTAATAGGCCTAAGAAGAATCCATAGACTCGAGTTTTGGGTAAAGTAATGAAACAAGGCCTCATAAGCGTTAATAGAAACTATAGGTCGAATTGACTATAGTGAACGCACGATGTCATATTATATGGATCGAATATAATGCGGGATACGACTTTGTGCAGTCCCGAAGAGTTCGTTGAAGACGAATCGAACCGTACGAGTAAGCAGCTTAAGGAAGTGGAATCACGCATCGCGATTCCAGGTAAGGGAATTTTGTGAGTATATAGAGGTAGCTGCTCGTACTTTGAATTTGTGGGTGAATATTGGGTGTTTTATGAAATGCATGGTTGCTCAAATAAATGATTGATGGTAATCGTGAATGATGATGAGTATATGCGTGATTTTGGTTTTGAAGTGGATTTTATGAAATGGGATAGTAAGGCTAATAATTGCATAAATCTAATGTTTTGATGTTTTCAAAACGAAATGGCTTGGTTTTAAGCAAGCTTATAGATGGGTCGGCTAATATTGTATTGTTGTTGTGGAAAAGCATTTGTGAGTGCTAAACCCGATTGCCGGGATTGTTTGATTGTGTATGAGCCGCCTAATCGTATTTGTATGACATAAATCGCGCTAGAGCCTCGCTCGCGCTGGATTTCTATGTTTTCCCTTGTGTGATACCTGCTTGACCTTAGCTCGCACTTTGATTTGAATTGTGACGATGTTTTATAAACCGTACTAGAGCTTACGCTCGTACTTGGATTTGAGTGGTTTTTCTTATGCATATAACCGTACTGGAGCTATGCTCGTACGTGGTTTCTTCATATTTTATGCATAAATGCCGTACTAGAGCGTTGCTCGTATGAAGTGATTGGTTTTGATGCATGATTTCGCGCTAGAGCGTAGCTCGCGCTGGTTTTCACACTATGGTATGTATAAGGCCGTGGTGAGAGATACGGATTAACTCAGGGAACCCAACAGGCCTGACGGACCTCTTGAGTGGGGTGAGGGTGAGGGGCTAGGACCTGACATAATCCATTCAGGGAACCCAACAGGCCTAACAGACCTCTTGAGTGGGGTGAGGGTGAGGGGCTAAGACCTGAATCAGGGAACCCAACAGGGGCAAGCAAGGCCATGAGGGGCTAGGACCTGGTATTGAGGTTACTCCCACGCGCTATTGAGACTATAAAGGTTACACTTGGTATGGGGTAGATAAGACCTATGGCAGGCACCCCCAACCATGTTATGGGTCCGCGGAGTACGATGTACCGTGTATATCACATGGAGTACGATGTACCGCGTGGTGGTTACTTGATTTGAGAAAGTCTGGCGGAGAACTAACCCACCTTCGTACCAGCATGATACCCCGCACACCGGGATCCGTGTGGTCTGGGATGATATGTGACAATTGGCCAATGTAGTCACTTGAGATATAGTAACCTGTCTCCTTGCTTGATTTACTTACTACCACATGATTTTAAATCTCTAAGTGTGATTGTGATTGGTTAAGGTAGACCCGAAGGAGGGGTTGAGCCTCATGGATTTGATTTGTGAAATGAAAATGAGGTTGTGATTGTGAATTGATGTGATGTGATTATATGTGTTGAGAAAGAGTTTTATGACGTGGGTTTAAAAAGGAGGTTTCTTAAAGAATTGCCCTTTTTATGAATTTAAATGAGATTGAGCATGAGATGATTTATACATGATGTTTTTACCATGTTTTATATGCCAATGTACATGATTTTGATACATGATATATATGTATACTCATATGGCATAGTTTTACTTCCTCATGCTCCTACTATGAATGATTTATGCATAACACTATCAGCATGTAGATAGAGTAGTTATCTACCATGCTTGCATTATTACCTTACTGAGCGTGTGGTTGCTCATCCCTCTCTATTTTTCCCCCTACAGAGCGTGCATAGTAGCCCAGTGAGGACTGAGGCGTTGTATTTTGGACTCCGCTGCATCTCCATCGCTTAGAGGTATATACACAGTGATTCTTTTGTATCTAAACAATGTAAAAGCACAGTATTCTTTTGAGTTGTAATTATGGGGATGTAGATGTCAGTAAAACATGCTTTTGTATATGTACAAGATTAAATGCAAATGTATGACATTGTTTTATTTAACTGAGAATAAATGAGATGTGGTGTTTATTATTGACTCACAGCCCAATAGTGTGTGGTGAGTTAGTTCACGACCGGGTAAGGTAACAGTAAAACGCGAAAAAATTTTAGTGATTTTCGGTTAAAGAGAATGGAATTGGGTCGTGACACGTGTAAGGGCAAAACGGTCAAAAGATCAAAATTCGATATTTATCAGGACAAGAAAATTTAATTAAAAATATGGAATTGAGAAATATTGATCAATAACGAAGAAATAATTAAATTTCGGGTTAAATTGATCAAGATATGAATTTATTGGAATAAATCGAAATTTTCGTATTGAAAAATAATCCCGAAAATAATTGAAAATTATACCGAAAAAGTAAAATCGGACTGATAAATTCATTTACGGATTAAATGAATTTAATATAATTTTTTAAGATATTTTTGGATTTTAATAATATTTCAATTGATTAAAATATTATTAAAAATAAAATAATAATAAAAATAATAATAAATCTGAAAAAAAAAAAGTAAAAAAAAAAGAAACGAAGTCTGAAACGCGAGAAACAGAAACGAAAATGGCAGAAGCGAAACAAGCGAGACCGAGGAAGAGGTTCGTCACCGGCGAGCTACCGGTGGCCAGGGACCCCAGGCGAAAGCCGACGAAGGAGGCCCGAAACCCGTGCAACCCACCGGCGGCAGCGACGCGCGGCGAGGTGGCCAAAAAACACCGAAAACGGAGGGAGATGCCGCAGGAGAAAATCTTCGATCGGCGGCCATCGACTCCGATTTGGTCCAAACCGAGGCCCGATTTTGGATGCCCAGGTGCAGGCGAGCCGAACGGCACCGAAATCACGTCAGGAACCGGTCGGATGGTGCAAAAACGGCAAAATGATGGGTGAACCGGACTGAACAGCCGGTCTGAACCGGACCAGACCGGTTTAGCCAAAAAGAGAAGGAAAAAAAAGGAGAAAAAGGGAAAAAGAAAAAGAGGAAAAATTAGGAAAAATTTCAGTGATGCAATCGAGCTTCGGGTAAGTCGGTAAGCGGTCGAATTGACCGATTTAATTATTGGATTATTTAATTTGTTAAATAATTGACTGAAAGTTTACCCGAAAATATATTTAATTGTGTAGCTCGACAATTGGCATCAACCGAGAGCTCGAGACAGCCTCGATTTGTGTACAATCAAGGAATAACAGGTAAGTAACCCTTATTTACGACAATTTTATATCGTTATGCGTGATTGATATTTATCGCATAACTTACGGATTTAAATTCCGCATTAATGGATTATATTCTGAAAATTGAGATAAATTGTCGTAAATAATTCATAAGCTATCTGAGAATTTAGAACGAGGCTAAATAAATACTGCTGGGCCTAATGAGCCCAATAGGCCTCAATAAAGTGTGGTAAATGGGCTTAAGGCCGATTAAGGCCCATTATGGTGCAATCAGGCCCAATATGGGTAAACGGGCCCAACGATTTAAATTAAGCCCAGAAAATATGAAATACAATTAAATTGTATTGTATTTAACCTGATGAATGTGTATCCGCAATTCCGAAGATTGGATTGGGAGCAAATCGGACTGCGTGATGAGACATCAGTGGGAAAGGTCAGACTATACAGAAAAATGAGGTAAGGGAATTATGTGAGTAGCTAGAGGTAGCTACGCGTATTTTAATAGCTTTTCTATACACTGAATATGTATGTATACATTGATTATGTATAAAGGTCCTAAAAATGTTTTAATGATTTTAAGGACTCAATATAGGAAAAGTCTATTTTACCCCTATTGAGGGAAGTTCACCTAAGGATGGTGAAAGCATGACATGCATGAAATGCATGATTTAAGGACTTTTATGATTAAAGAATTTTATTGGTTTTAATCAAAGCGAATCGGTAGATTGGCCAAAAATTGTATAATTTCACAAGATAACACTACGCAGGTGTTATTCATATTTAATGAAATTTCTTTGGAAAATAGGCCAACTATCAAGTTTATAAGGAAACAGATAGTGCTGACATGTAGTTCGCACTATATCTGCGTTTGTGAATGTGCATGAATGTGCTGGAGCAGTAGCTCGCACTGACTTGTGTGACATCATATGCATGAAATGTGCTAGAGCGGTTGCTCGCACTAATTTTTATTATTGTGAAATACATGAGAGGTGCTGGAGCCTATCTCGCACTTTGTTTTGACATGTTTTGACATGTTTTGATTTGTTTTGACGTGGTATGCATAAAATGGTGCTGGAGCGATTGCTCGCACTAGTTTTTATGATTTGATATGCATGAGAGATGCTGGAGCTTAGCTCACATCCTATTTTGATTTGAAATTGCATAAAGCCATGCTGGAGTGTAACTCGCACGAGTTTTGATTAATTATGCATAAAGCCGTGCTGGAGTGTAACTCGCACGAGATTTGATTTCCTTGAGCATTCAATTGTGCTGGAGCGTTGCTCGCACAAAGTTTTATATGATTTTTATAATTCATTTGAATGTCGTACTGAAGTTTTTCTCGTACGAGGTTTTCACTGAGTTGTTATACATATCCGTACTAGAGCATTTCTCGTACGTGGATTTTACTTGAAATTATAATCAGTTTAGTTATACTGGAGCGCTGCTCGTACGCAGATTTTACTGATTTTTATGAAACCGTGTTAAAGCTTCGCTCGCACGAGGTTTTCTGATATCATGAATATGCATGGAGCCGTGCTTGAGCTTCGCTCGCTTAGAGATTTATATGACATGCATATAGCCGTGTTGGAGCCTCCTATAGACTGTGTGTCACAGTGAGATGATATACTCACACGTGCATACTGAGACAGAGATGATATGGGTGGATAAGACCTATTGCAAGCACCTCTGATTGAGCTTGGGTCCACGGAGTACATTGTATCGTGTATGTCACGCGGAGTACGCTGTACCGTGGGGATTGTTGAAGTGGAGTGGCATTAGCCACGAGGCAGCAAGCCTTGCCCTCGCAATCCTGGTGTTATGCTGTTCTGACGGGTAGGACGACTCACCTCCCGTTTCAGGTGTGATACCCCGCACACTAGGTACCGTGTTGCCAGGGATCACTAGGATATGGCCATAGTCCTCGATGTTACAGATAATTACCTACATGTCTCACATGATATAATTATTGGTCGATAGACCAGGGTAGACCCGACGGAGGGGTTAGGCCCCCGATTTTATGAATTTTTTGAAATGTGATTTTTAATCGAATTTCATAATGAATTGTTTTATGAGTTTGAAATTGACTTTATGAGATTGATTTATGAGATAATTGACCAGGAAGGGTTAGTTTTTACTGCAGTTTTAATGAAATGATTTGACAGCAGTAGCATGATGGTATTTTCCATGCTTTCATTTCAAATTCATGATTTGTCTTACATGACATGAAAGAATGCATGATATTGTTTTACTTCATGCTGAATATGATTTAATGATGTCACATAAAATGCTATGAATGCATGAATTACATGATTTATATATGCACAAATAGTTTTGGATAAACTATGGCATTGAAATATGCATAACTTTGTGTGTGAAATTTTAAATGAAAAGAAATGAATTTAAGGGCATGGCATTATGAGCATGTAGATAGTGGAGCTATCTACTTACTTGCATAATTGCCTTACTGAGCGTGTGGTTTGCTCACCCCCTTATTTTCCCATCTTTTCAGAGCACTCACAGAAATTAGTAAGTGGCTGAAGACTTGCATGCTTGGTATTCGCTGCTTCCCATCAAGATACAGGTATACACATTTGTATAGTTTTGTATCTGAACATGAGATGCACAGTACTGTAAACGGATATGATGTCGGGGATGTAGAGTTATAAATACCATTGGATATGTATTTAATTAAAGTTAAAAGATAGTAAACTCTGATATGTGAATATGTTTATGAAAATGGAATGGTAAATAGTGTGAGGTGACTAACACCGAATCATAGCCCAACTATGTTATAGGATGGTCACGATGAGAGAAAGGTAAGAAATAAATAATAAATGGAAAAAGCGAAAAAATTTACTCTGATTTTTAATTAATTTGGGTCCTGACAGAGTTAATGGTATCAGAGCTTGAGTTGGCCTGATATGAGTCGGTGTTAGTGGTTAAGGAAGTTTACATCCCCATGTATTGTGCATTATTTAGATACAATTGTGTATATCAAGATGGAAGCGCAGCTAAGAATTTGATTTTTGAATGCGAGAATAGACTCATTAACTGATAGCCGCTATGGTAAGAGAGGCGAGTACATGAGCTCGAGGCCGTAGAGGTAGGCCCGAGAGTCGTACTGAGTCGCCACATGAGACTCGAGATGAGATTGAAGTGGAGGCTAATATTGAGCATGCCCCACAGAGTCCGACAGAGAGATCGGACAGAGTCTGCAGAGAGATCGGACAGTATTAAGACACGCTTCGCGAGGTTGGAGCAGAGTGTGGAGAATATTATAGAGCTATTTGCTCAGGTTATGTATGATATTTGAGGACGAGTTGGAGCATTGGTGGAAGTCCGCTCGACCCATCTTAAGAGTTAGACATCCAGATTGGACATGAGAACATAATTCTATATGTATTCCAGTGACAGAATATCCCGAACACTGTTTAAAGAAAATAACATATGACATTCCTTACTCTGACCCAGAGGAACTAGTTGATTAACGAGTATGAAACTCAGTTATATTCCTGCGTAAATGTGACTCGGACATGATGAACAGTGAGAGTCGAGATGTCTGAAAGTTCATGGAAGGACTCAGATTGTCAACTAGAGTCCGATTAGCCCGTTAGATATCACTACCTATGTCGAGGCAGTACGCAGACTATATTTATGTGAATAAGATCATGAGTGGCATGCCTCTGAGATTGGAAAGGTAGTAAGGGCCGAAATTGAAACAGAAAGAGAATAGAGAATGACAGAGATGTCAGAACGAAAAAAAAGGTAGTTTGGTAAAATATTAGAGCTGATGAGTCACGGGGTAAGATAATTGGTAAGGCCCCAGTGTATTCAATTTCAACACTTATGAGGGGTTTTATGATTGGAGGACCCCGACATGCTATGGAACAGTGTAGCAATGAGAGCAGTGTAAAAGTGGAACAATGTAAGATGTGTGGTAGTTACCACGGAAATAAGATGTTGGACGAGGGCGAATGTATGCCTTGGACCAGGACACTATGGATGTTTCATATGATATGGTGGAAGATACCACACTGGTTAAGAATAATGAAATAATTATTTTAATTAATCCTGGTGCCACGCATTTATTCATATCGCCTTCAGTTGCTTATAAGCGAGTGAAAGATGTGAAGCCTGTACCCTTAAGCAAGATGATGATGGTTAGCTGATTAGCGCTAACTGAATATGAGTATAGGGAGTGTAAGTTGAAAATAGGGGTGAAAATATCACTGAAAAGTGTATTGTAAGTTTGATAAATAAGGAAAGAGTTTGTCATAAGTGATATATGAAAGGAGATAAGCTCGGAGATGTGATAGATCCTGCATACGAGATGTATTGGAATAAGAGGCGTATGCAAAGTAAGAATATCTTTGATATGTGAAATAATTTGGATTAAGTGATATGTAATGAATATGAATTGTGACCACATAGACTGATATGTAAAGTAATTGTGGTCAAGTATGAGGGTTAATAAAAGTATTTCAAAATACTTCTCCGCCTGAAGATTTGACAGCGACGAGAAACACACACATAACCAAAAAAATTGGAATCGATAGTCGTAACATATACATTTAAAAATTTGGATACCTTTACTGGTACGATAAAGGAATATAGAATTCGAGTTAATCATGAAGGTTTAAAAAAAATTAAAATTTTATAAAAGCCGTTAATATAAGAGAAAAGAAATGACGCGAGTTAATATCTTGAACAGAAGTGATTTAGAAATGACATTGTACGTTTATGAGTACATAGGTCAAGGATATGGGTGACTGAAATATTGAGTGGAACTCAACTATGATGAGGTATTTAAACCTTACCTGGACCGATTGGTTGTCATCTTTAACGATGATATTTTGATGTATTTGAAGTCCAGGAAAGAGCATGAGTAGTAACTAGAAACTGTCTTACAGACGTTGTTGAGAGTTTCTCGAAATTGGCTGCTCAGTTGACACATCTCATTCGGGAAAAGATTGTATACGAGTGAGATGATAAGTATGAAAAAAATGGCTTTAGTGAGTTTTGGTATGTTGAAGTAATGAACTGACCACTGTAAGTATTCTCACAATAACCAACAGCTCAAGAGGTTTCAGTGTGTATGGATACCTCAAAATTATGAGTGAGCTGTGTATTGATGTAAAATGGGAAGATAGTCATTTATAGATCCAAATAATTCAAGGATCATGAGAGAAACTATCCGACCCATGATTTAGAGATGGCAGCCGTAGCGTTTACACTGAGTGTATGGCGCCACCACTTAAATGGTAAGAAATTTCAGGTATGCACTGATCGTAAAAGCCCCTAGTATCTGTTTTCACAGAAAGAATAGAATATGAGATAACTAAGAGAGTTAGAGCTTCTAAGGATTATGAGTGTGAACATTGTACCACCCAGGAAAGGCTAATGTAATGGCTGATGCCTTGAGCAGAAAGAGCCTCGGGATGGTATTACATATGATGGTCAGGGAGCGTGAGCTGCTAGAGCAGTTATGAACCTCAGTAGTGATGTGATCCCTTCTGATGATGACGGTGACTGTGTGACAGCTAGCCTGAGGTTAGATTAGGATTTGAGTGACCGAATTTGCTAGGCTTAGCGTGATGATCGACAGGGTATCGATAGTGTGGGTCAAATTCAGAAGGGTATAGTGACAGAGTTCACAGTGTATGATGATGACTTACAGAGGTTCAGAGATAGTATAAGTGCTCCCCAAGACCACGGTTGATGATATAGTGTTATTGTCAGAAGCTCACTCTTCGGGATATACAGTGCATCCGAGAAGTAATAAAGATATCAAAATCCTTGAAAAAGGTATTGGTGGTCAGGTATGAAAAGAGATATTATAGAGTTATAGCAAAGTGTCTCGTGTGTCAGTAGAGTATGGTAAAGTATTAAACGTCTGCAGAGTTATTGCAACCTCTACCTATATTGACATGGAAATGGGAACAAGTTACCATAAATATCGTGATGGGTTACAGAGGACCCGAATGAATCACGAGGCTATCTGGGTGATAGTCAATAGATCAATTTAGTTACCCACATTCTGGCTATGAAAATCCTCAGATACTCTAAGTGTGTAGCCGGATTCATGTGTATGGAAAATTATGAAACATTATGTAACGTTCCAGTGAGCATGATATCAGATAGAGATTCCCACTTCACTTCCCACTTCTGGGAACGTTTTTCAGGAAGCGATGGGAACCTAATTGAGAGTTAGCACGGCTTCCGTCCTCAGACAGATGGTCAGTCAGAGAGGACTGTACAGGTTCTGGAGGATGTGATGAGAGCGTGTGCCATTGATTTTATAAACTCCTGGTATGATCATTTGTTACTAATTGAATTCGCCAATGATGACAGTTGTCACTTGAGTATCGGGATAATATGTTATATGAGGCATTGTATGGCCGTAGGGATTGTTCCCTGATTTTGGATAAGAAGAAGTGGGTGACAGATAGAGAATTGTTCCCGGATTGGTAAGATTAACCTCTGAGGATGTTCAGTTGATTTATGAGAGATTAAGAACACCTCAGAGTAGACAGAAAGACTATGCTGACAAGAGACAGGAAATCATTGGAATTCACCGAGGGTGAATCATTATGTTGGAAGTTAATTGTCATAAGGACGTAACGAGATTCGGAAAGAGATTGGACAAGTGGGAGATAAGACCTGTAGGTTGGCGTTACCACTTGAATTAGTAGGCATCCACAATGTGTCCTATCTTTTGATGCTTAAGAAATAATATCCGAACCCGATATATGTGATTAGATATGAGCTTCAACGGCTTAGCTCAATGAAAGTATAACGTATGATTGGAAAATCGTTTCGGGTATTAGACGGAAGGAGAAAGTGTTGAGGGTTAAGATGATCTCCCTATTTAAGTATGATGGTAGTATTACACTCCAGAGTAAGTCAGTTGAGGATAACAGTATATGATGCGATAGATATACCCGGAGTTGTTATGGACTCATTAAACTTGGTTCTAATTTGGATGACCAAATTTCTTAAGTGGGGGAGATTGTAAGACCTGATATTTTCGAGTGCATTTAAAAAATGCAAAAGGATTAAAATGGTATCCCCGAACACGTGTAAGGGTAAAACGGTCAAAAGATCGAAATTCGATATTTATCGGGACAAGAAAATTTAATTAAAAATATGGGATTGAGAAATCTTGATCAATAACAAAGAAATAATTAAATTTCGGGTTAAATTGATCAAAATATGAATTTATTGGAATAAATCAAAATTTTCGTATTGAAAAAAAATCCCGAAAATAATCGAAAATTATACGAAAAAAGTAAAATCGGACTGATAAATTCATTTACGGATTAAATGGATTTAATATAATTTTTTAAGATATTTTTGGATTTTAATAATATTTTAATTGATTAAAATATTATTAAAATAAAATAATAATAAATCTGAAAAAAAAAGGTAAAAAAAAAAAAAAGAAACGAAGTCTGAAACGCGAGAAACAGAAACGGAAATGGCAGAAGCGAAACAAGCGAGACCGAGGAAGAGGTTCGTCACCGGCGAGCTACCGGCGGCCAGGGACCCCAGGCGAAGGCCGGCGAAGGAGGCTCGAAACCCGCACAACCCATCGGCGGCAGCGACGCGCGGCGAGGTGGCCGAAAAACACCGAAAACGGAGGGAGATGCCACAGGAGAAAATCTTTGATCGGCGGCCATCGACGCCGATTTGGTCCAAACCGAGGCCCGATTTTGGATGCCCAGGTGCAGGCGAGCCGAAAGACACCGGAATCACGCCGGGAACCGGCTGGACGGCGCCGAAATAGCAAAATGATGGGTGAACCGAACCGAACTGAACTGGCGGTCTGAACCAGACCAGATCGGTTCAGCCAAAAAAAGAAGGAAAAAAAGGAGAAAAAGGGAAAAAGAAAAAGAGGAAAATTGGAGAAAATTTCAGTGATGCAATCGAGTTTCGGGTAAGTCGGTAAGCGGTCGAATTGACCGATTTAATTTTTGAATTATTTAATTTGTTAAATAATCGACTGAAAGTTTACCCGAAAATATATTTAATTATGTAGCTCGACAATTGGCATCAATCGAGAGCTCGAGACAGCCTCGATTTGTGTACGATCATGGAATAACGGGTAAGTAACCCTTATTTATGATAATTTTATATCGTTATGCGTGATTGATATTTATCCCATAACTTACGGATTTAAATTCCGGATTAATGGATTATATTCTGGAAATTGAGATAAATTGTCGTAAATAATTCATAAGCTGTCTGAGAATTTAGAACGAGGCTAAATAAATACTGCTGGGACTAATGAGCCCAATAGGCCTCGATAAAGTGTGGTAAATGGGCTTAAGGCCGATTAAGGCCCATTATGGTGCAATCGGGCCCAATATGGGTAAACGGGCCCAATGATTTAAATTAAGCCCAGAAATATGAAATACAATTAAATTGTATTGTATTTGACTTGATGAATGTGTATCCGCAGTTTCGGAGATTGGATTGGGAGCAAATCGGACTGCGTGATGAGACATCAGTGGGAAAGGTCAGACTGTACAGAAAAATGAGGTAAGGGAATTATGTGAGTAGCTAGAGGTAGCTACGCGTATTTTAATAGCTTTTCTGTATACTGAATATGTATGTATACATTGATTATGTATAAAGGTCCTAAAAATGTTTTAATGATTTTAAGGACTCGATATAGGAAAAGTCTATTTTACCCCTATTGAGGGAAGTTCACCTAAGGATGGTGAAAGCATGACATGCATGAAATGCATGATTTAAGGACTTTTATGATTAAAGAATTTTATTGGTTTTAATCAAAGCGAATCGGTAGATTGGCCAAAAATTGTATAATTTCACAAGATAACACTACGTAGGTGTTATTCATATTTAATGAAATTTCTTTGGAAAATAGGCCAACTATCAAGTTTATATGGAAACAGATAGTGCTGACATGTAGTTCGCACTATATCTGCGTTTGTGAATGTGCATGAATGTACTGGAGCAGTTGCTCGCACTGACTTGTGTGACATCATATGCATGAAATGTGCTAGAGCGGTTGCTCGCACTGATTTTTATTATTTTGAAATGCATGAGAGGTGCTGGAGCCTAGCTCGCACTTTGTTTTGACATGTTTTGATTTGTTTTGACGTGGTATGCATAAAATGGTGCTGGAGCGATTGCTCGCACTAGTTTTTATGATTTGATATGCATGAGAGATGCTGGAGCTTAGCTCGCATCCTATTTTGATTTGAAATTGCATAAAGCCGTGCTGGAGTGTAACTCGCACGAGATTTGATTTACTTGAGCATTCAATTGTGTTGGAGCGTTGCTCGCACAAAGTTTTATATGATTTTTATAATTCATTTAAATGCCGTACTGGAGTTTTTCTCATACGAGGTTTTCACTGAGTTGTTATACATATCCGTACTAGAGCATTTCTTGTACGTGGATTTTACTTGAAATTATAATCAGTTTAGTCGTACTGGAGCACTGCTCGTACGCAGATTTTACTGATTTTTATGAAACCGTGTTAGAGCTTCGCTCGCACGAGGTTTTCTGATATCATGAATATGCATGGAGCCGTGCTTGAGCTTCGCTCGCACAGGGATTTATATGACATACATATAGCCGTGTTGGAGCCTCCTATAGACTATGTGTCACAGTGAGATGATATGCTCACACGTGCATACTGAGACAGAGATGATATGGGTGGATAAGACCTATTGCAGGCACCCCGGATTGAGCTTGGGTCCACGGAGTACATTGTACCGTGTATGTCACGCGGAGTATGCTGTACCGTGGGGATTGTTGGAGTGGAGTGGCATTAGCCACGAGGCAGCAAGCCTTGCCCTCGCAATCCTGGTGTTATGCTGTTCTGGCGGGTAGGACGACTCACCTCCCGTTTCAGGTGTGATACCCCGCACACTAGGTACTGTGTTGCCAGGGATCACTAGGATATGGCCATAGTCCTCGATGTTACAGATAATTACCTACATGTCTCACATGATATAATTATTGGTCGATTGACCAGGGTAGACCCGAGGGAGGGGTCAGGCTCCCAATTTTATGAATTTTCTGAAATGTGATTTTTAATCGAATTTCATAATGAATTGTTTTATGAGTTTGAAATTGACTTTATGAGATTGATTTATGAGATAATTGACCCGGAAGGGTTAGTTTTTACTGCAGTTTTAATGAAATGATTTGACAGCAGTAGCATGATGGTATTTTCCATGCTTTCATTTCAAATTCATGATTTGTCTTACATGACATGAAAGAATGCATGATATTGTTTTACTTCATGCTGAATATGATTTAATGATGTCACATAAAATGCTATGAATGCATGAATTACATGATTTATATATGCACAAATAGTTTTGGATAAACTATGGCATTGAAATATGCATAACTTTGTGCGTGAAATTTTAAATGAAAAGAAATGGATTTAAGGGCATGGCATTATGAGCATGTAGATAGTGGAGCTATCTACTTATACTTGCATAATTGCCTTACTGAGTGTGTGGTTTGCTCACCCCCCTTATTTTTCCATCTTTTCAGAGCACTCACAGAAATTAGTAAGCAGTTGAGGACTTGCATGCTTGGTATTCGCTGCTTCCCATCAAGATACAGGTATACACATATGTATAGTTTTGTATCTGAACATGTAATGCATAGGTAAACGGATATGATGTCGGGGATGTAGAGTTATAAATACCATTGGATATGTATTTAATTAAAGTTAAAAGATAGTAAACTCTGATATGTGAATATGTTTATGAAAATGGAATGGTAAATAGTGTGAGGTGACTAACACCGAATCATAGCCCAACTATGTTGTAGGATGGTCACGATGAGAGAAAGGTAAGAACTAAATAATAAATGGAAAAAGCGAAAAAATTTACTCTGATTTTTAGTTAATTTGGGTCCTGACATCATGCAACTCCTTTTTCAATTTCGAAAGATCCATAAAGTTCATTCGACAAGGAGACTTTGAGATTGACTGTGTCTCTAGTGCCAAACCTATAGTGAATTTCAACACTCTCCAGTGGTAGCCCCAGTAGTTCCTCAGGAAATACATTCGAAAACTTGCATGCCACAGATATGTCCTGAATACATGCACATTCTCGACTAGTATCGGAGATGAATGCAATATAACTTTCACATTAACACGTTTATAAAAAAAACTTTCATCATAAGCAAAATCATAAAATTTATTCCTTAACTGCAAAACATACATTAAACTTACTAGGTAAGGAGAAGGTTACAATCTTAGAGTAGCAGTCTAAACTTACATGGTTGGTGGCTAGCCAATCCATACCCAAAATTACATCAAAGCCATACATGCTCAACAAAATTAGATCTGCTAATATGACCCTATCTCCTACCTTGTTTTCACAATTCCTACATACCACATCGAGCCTAGGTAAGGATCCTTCCATGAGTGACAAGCTTCTTGCCTTTCTCTGCCGCGGTAGCTCGTCTCTGTGGGATTTGTCTCAGGGAGCTTGCCTTTCAGGTTGTCCTGGTAGCTCCAGGTAATCTGCTTCCATGGGCAATCCTTTACTATGTGCCCCTTTTATCCACACCCAAAGCAGCTCCCTATGGACCAACGACACGCACCACTATGGAATTTACCGCATCTAGTGCAAAATCTGTCATACTGCTGGAAGCCTCTGGTAGCCTATCAATCCTATCCTGAGACTCATCTGTCCTCTATCTCTTAGGTTGGCCCCTCCGAAAGTCCTGTCTCATAGACTCTGTTCGCTTACTCTTATCCCTGTTCTTTCTCTTCAATGCTGAAGGCTTCATTTTCAAGAAATTCCTCATTCTACCGACATTTCTCTCCTCTCTCTGGACCTGTACAGAAGGCTGAGGTGCCATAGTTACTGGAGGAACTTGTAGAGGAGGAGGTGGTGGTGCTTGTGGAGGAATCGACACCGGAGTAGGAAATGGTGCTGTGCCTTTTGAATCGGAAACGTTTGCCCCGAGATGTTGGGCAATCATGGCAGCTATCGACTCCAAACCTCGCTCGAGACACTGCTCCAACCGCTGTTCAAACTGTGCCATACGTGTATTGAGGCCCTCTAACTGCGATGGAGGAGGTGGAGGTGGCTGAGCCTGCCTCTGAAGACGTCCACATCTTCCACTCATCATGCAAGTGATCTAATACCTGCGCGTAATTCCAAAGATCAAGTCTTAAATTCATTAAGTATACATTACCTACTACTAGACAAGCACAGACATTGGGATGTAATTTAATCCTTATTTTTGACACTGACAGTACTAAACAACCTTCGCTCTGATACCACCTTAAACTGTAATGACCCTTGACCCTTGAAAATCGGGAGAAATTTTTTTTTTTGAATTTAATTTACCCACTTAATCTCTTATTCACTTAGGTTGTATTCTTGTACAGTGTCAAAACGTTTTTCCTAGTTCTTTTCTCGAAATTTGCAATTGATTTCCATATTTTAAATTATATGGCCGATATAAATTTCGGTAGCACAACGACTTATATATGAGCCTACCCGCCTGCAATTCAGTTGTTTCCAACAATCCTAGATATCCACAACTACCAAGCATACTTTCCAACAATCCTAGATATCTATAACTACCAAGCATACTTTCTCAATCCACTTTTACAACTCAATATATTGATATCGATTTATACAATCATCTTACAACCTAATCCCAAGAATCATATTTATTTTTTTTACATCATTTCCGTACAAATTACATCCCGACAAATTATTTCTATTATATGTGTCTGTGCGTATAGATATGTCTGGTACAGGATTGTAAATGTATACCTTTTTGTGTGTGCAAGAAAGTAGCCTATGGTAGCTCTTCCCACGAGCCTACATCGTGTACGCGGCAGGGAGCGTCTATAGATACACTGCAAATGATCTGAAGGTAGAGGGGTGAGCTTTTGGGGAAAAGCCCAGTAAGATAGTACTATTAAAACAGTTCTGACATATAAAAGTATTTGAAATTGTTCATGGAACGAAACTTAATGTAATACATAAATTTTCATTTCATGCATAAACGTCATAAAGCATGCGTGTCAATAAAACCATTAACATGCTTAACCCTTTTTCAACTTTTCATAAACATTTCGTAAATCATATCGTAAACATTTCGTAAACTTTCATGAATATTTCGTAATCATGAAAACACATATTCATTCATCATAGTCGATTTTTCATAGTCAAATCGAGGAGACTAGGCTATAACTAAGTCATACGATACGTGTCATTCTCCGTTGGAGAGTCATCATACCTATGGCCATGGTAAGGGGGGGCTGTAGAATGGATCAAATTTGTACAGCAATAATAATTATAAATAGGGGTAGTATATTCTTATTTCTTATCATATACTAGCACATAGCTAGGGCACGGGCACTTGTGGCACTCACCGTGCAGGGAACATACATCCGTGCTACGCAGGCACGAGATACTACCAAAACATCATCGTAAACCTCCAGTAGCCCGACATCTTTCACAGAGGTTGAGTCAAGTGCTAAAGGGGCCAAAGTACCGGCACCCCAAGTGGTGTAGCCGGAACACCACAAGTAGTAACCATGTATGAAGCCTATAGTCTCAAAACAGAGTTTCAAAATCTTTCTTGGGTTTTATAACCCATAGACTCATATCGAGTAATAACATCGAATTTCCTTGAAATCTAAAAACTCTTTCATAAAATCGAAAGACTATGTGGCACTTTGTCCCCATAGGACTCAATAGGTGGCCCCCACAATCCCCATTAGAAAACAAATTTCTTTTCTTAAATACTTTTGAAATTGTCGAAGTTTCTTTAACAGTATGGATATAAAAACATAAATAAATGTAAAACATCCATACACTTCATACCTTAGGAAATTCATTTCACAACATGGAAAGTACTCGGGAAATATTTCGATAAATTAAAACATGCATCGTAAATAGTTTCACAAGTATAAAAGATTTGATAAATCACTTCAAATCATATGCTCTTTCATAAAATCATTTATAAGTGAAACAATGATGCATTATTAGAACTAAGTTAAATAATACCCCTTACCTCAATTTATCGGATATCCCGAATTCGAACGATGACGTCTCCTAGTACCTCCTTTAATCCCTTCTACAATCACCTACACCGAAATTGTAGACTTAGCACCCTATTCATGCGAAATGCGTTAAAATTGTAATTTATCGTTGCTACTGCGTGTGTACGTATTATTGTATATCCTTAGGTCGACACGCACGTTTATATATTTGCTCCTACAATTATTAACATATACCTTTATTATATACATCCACATGTATATACGTATAAATATATATATATATACACTCCTATATGTATGTATATATATATATAGATATATACTTTTATTGTTTTCATGTTCCCCTATCTCACATATATGCATTCTTTGTATATACACATATATACTTTTATTTGTTTTTTTCATTTTTCTCTATCTCATATATATATACATTCTTTGTATATACATATATTAGCACACATTCATCCTATGTATATGCACCTAAATATATATATATATATATATATATATATATATATATATACACTCCTTTATATATATATATATATCATTATTTTCCATTTTTCCTTATCACATGTATCCATTCTTTGTATGTACATATGCTAAAACACACATTTATTTTATACTCATTTGTATGTACCCCCAAGTATATACACATTTTTCATATACTCCTATATGTATATACACCTAAGTATATACACATATTTATTTTATCCTTGGCTTCCCTTATTCATTATCAAACATATGTACATATACTAACATACCCTTTCATTATACATACCTATATGTATATACCCAAATATATATATATATATATATATATATATATATAAATATATATATTATCACTTGTTTCCATTATTCAATATCACATATATATATTTTTGCCTACCTCTCATCTTTCCATTTTTTTGTCTTATTTAAACTATAACTAACATGCTATACACATACAATAGATATATATACATGCCCATCAATATACATTATACATACATGTATTTTACCTTTTCTTTCTTCCTTTTCTTTTTTTTTTCTTTCTTTTCTTTCTTTTTCCTTTCTTCCCTCTCGGTTAGCCCAGCTGCTCACTATCCCGATTGCTCTTCTTCTTCCTCCCTTTCTCCCTCGGTTCCAGCCCTTTCTCCCTCACGGTTTCTCCTGTTTGGTCTCGGTTATAGCCTCCATTTCCAGCCCCTGTTCTGCTATCCCTTCAATCCCAATTCTGTTTCCAGATTTCTTGCTCTCGGTGCTGTCTTCGGTCTCCCTCAATTCTCGATTCCCAGCTTCCGTTTCTCCCCTGTTATCATCACTTCCTGGCTGCTACTACTTCAAGCTACTCTGTTCAGCTCCAATTCCCAATAGCTTCGGACCCATTCACGCACCCCTGTTCTGTTCCCAACAGCTTCAGTTTTTTCTTCTTCTCGGTGATGCTGTCCCCCTTTCCTTCCTCTCGATTTCCCTTTTTTTTTCCTTTCTCTTCTTCCTCGACAGACTCAACTTCCTTCTCCTATCCCTTCCCTTCTCTTCTTTCTCTCTTCTTCCCTTCTTCTCCAGCCGGTCAGCCCCTCTTCTTCCTTTCTCCTTTATCCTTTCTCCTTTCTCCTTTCTCTTCTTTCCTTTCCTTTTCTCCCCACCCGATCAGCCCCTCTTCTTCCCTTTCTCCTTTCTCTTCTCTTCTTCTACTCTTTCTCCCATCTATCTCTTTTGTTTAATTTTTTTTCAATTGCAAACAGTGGCAGATGGAATTGGCTTTTCTAAGCCAATTCCGTACATGCCATAATATATATATATATATATATTAGTTTAATACATATATATATATTAGTATGTAGGTATTATTTGTTATGTATTTGTATTGTTATTATTATTACTATTATTTTTTTTATTTTAAATATCTTATACATTATACATTACAATATATTTATATATATATTTGTTATATATATATATATATATATATATATCATCATTCTTCCATTTTAAATTGTCTAGTATATGTATATATTATACCTATGTATATATATATACATACATATATATATATAGATATATATACACATTTTCACTTATGTATGTCTCTACACATATATATTTTCCTTTATAATTTATCCAAATACATAATATCATGCCTTCCATGAGATTTTCCTTATTCCGAAAATAAAATAAAATAGTATCGGGATTCCATCATTCTTCATAAATTCTCGACACAAGTGTTTACATCAACAATTTTCGATTAACAATTAAAATTCTCTAATCCCTCTATACTCACATTCATCTTATCACTCCTTGTATCTTCGGGTTCTCGGTCATTCACGGGCTTCTCAGTCCCTATAGTCCTCGAGCCCTACAACGAATATTCACACTTCTGTTAATATATATTATTTCCATTTTTATATAATTAAATTAACGTAGGAAATTTATGGGGTTTACATTCGCCCTGTCATCTGCAAGTTAATGAACTGCCTTCTTGACTTGGGGGGCCTCATCAGTTTCGGAGATTTTCGAGGATGGGATTTCGAGTGAGCTTTTGAGTGCTAAGATCAACTCTGGGTGTTTGGCTATTGATTGAAGCCATTCTGTGACTTGAGTTGTTTTGTCTTTGGGAGACGAGGGTTTTTATGCAGCTTATACTGCTTCATCATCTTCCACGATCTGTGATAATGGAATTACTGTTTTTCTTTGGGAAGCTTTTTGCTTGCCTTTATCTTTCCGGGGTGGCATTTGGGTAATCTGTTTTGGAGAAATTCTTTGGTTAGCAAGTCCGCAAAGAGTTGGATTCTCCTTTTATATAAGTAATTTCGAAATCAAAGATACTTAGTATAGCTTGCCATCTGGCAAAAATTTGTTTTGATGCAATGTTTTTGACATCTTTTTGTAAAATTTCTTTTGCTGATTTGCAATCAATGTGTAAAAGGAATTTTTGATTTAATAAATCACTTTGAAATTTTGTAATGCATAATACTATTGATAAAATTTCTTTTTTGATGGTAGAGTATGATTTTTGGCAATCATTTCAATGTCCTGAAGTAAATTGGACGATTACTTCTCTGTTATCTTGGATTTGCTTGAGAATACCTCCATATCCTAAATCGCTAGCATCGGTTTCAATGATTTTTGGGAGGATGGGGTTTGCAAGGTGAAGGCAGGGTATTTTAGTAATCTAGATTTTTATTTTTTGGACGAGATTGGTATGTTCATGGATTTTATCTGGAAATTTTGAAGCATATTCTAGGCTTCTTTCTATAGGTGTGATGGTTCCTTGATAAATGTAGTGTCTAAGAAACCAGATTTTTGTCTGAAACAAAGAGATCTTTTTGGCTGAAATAACTAAGACATTTTTTTTAATAACAAAAAAAGAAGGTTTTTAGATGTTTTAAGTGTTGCTCGATGGAGTTTGAGAAGACTAAAACATCATCAATATAAACAATACAAAATTCAGAATAAGGATTGAAAATATCATTCATAATTCTTTGAAATTCTGAAGGAGCATTCTTTAAACCGAAAGGCATAACATTCCATTGGTACTGACCGAAAGGGACAGTAAAGGCAGTCTTATACCTATGGCTTGAATCAATTTGGATTTGCCAGAAACCTGATTTCATATCGAATTTTGAAAATATAAAAGAGGAACGAAGTTTTTGGAGTAAATCCTTTTTATTTGGAATGGGATAGCGAATCCATTTTAACGCTTGGTTGAGAGGTTTGTAATTGATTACTAACCTATGAGTACCTCTGTCACGACCCAAACTACCCAAAAATCAGAGTTAATTTTTTGCGCTTTGTTATTTTTATTACTTAAACTCTTACCTGTCCTCGAATCGTGACCACACTCCATTAATAATTGGGCTGTGCGTCAATGCCAGTCCCACCATTCAATTACCATCTAACTTATTTCTTCTCTAATCATTTAATATTGTTTACATTATTTATACATCCCCTAAAGTTACTTACAAACATGTTACTGTGCTATTAATATGTAGATACAATATGTATAAGTGTATATACCTTAAATGATGGGCAGCAGCGGATATCCGAAATGCAGTACTGAATCGTCGCAACTTCAACTGGAGATTATCTGTGGGAGAAAATGAAAGGGGTGAGCACATCAAGCTCAGTAAGGCAATCCTACGAACAAGTAGGTAACCATACTACCTACATGAACGTGGTGCCATGCAAAAACCACCCTTTCTCCACACATTTTAAAACAAATGATATGAGTTATGATGTTATTATGTAAATCAAGTTTGCACGGAAAATTCAACATGCAATTATTACAAATCATTTATTTCTCAATTAAAATTTTCACAATAAAGTCAGGACTCAACCCCTCCTTCGGGTGATCCTGACTCACACAAAACCATAAAAATCGGTATACATCACACATGGGTTTAAAAAGCATGGAAATAACCATCATGCACATTTAATTAAAAACCCAGTTTAAATCATCGAAATCGTCGACATGCGAGACGAGGCAATATCTGTATAATGGCAATAACCAGGACTGGCCATATGTGTCCTCGTGAGTCCCTCTAGCTTCACGGATCCCAGTGTGCGAGGTCTCACCCTGATCGGGAACCGCCCGGGAGGTGGGTCAATCCAACCCGTCAGTCTTATCCGATCTCACGCATCCAAAGATGCCGTATCCGAAGATACCCCGTATCACAAGATACCGTATCCGAAGATACCCCGTATCACAAAGATACCGTATCCGAAGATACCCCGTATCACAACGATACCGTATCCGAAGATACCCCACGGTACATCGTACTCCATGCTACTTGCACGGTACATCGTACTCCATGGACCCATATCACTCTAGGTACTCCAGCCCAAATGGCCTGCTTCCCACAGAGAGGTTTTGTTTCTCAATACTCATGCCATGTCTCAAAACGTACGTGCGAGCCTATTAAATCGGTGACACACAGTCTACCCGATGCTCCAAGCACGGCTTATCGTATGATCTCTGAAAAGTAGTGCGAGCGGTGCTCTAACACTGTATATATGAATCACATGAAAATCTTATAAAATCTGGTGCGAGTTAAACTCCAGCACCCTGTCATGAAAATCATGTAAAATCTGGTGCGAGTTAGACTCTAGCACCGTGTCACGAAAAAGCATATGAAATCTGGTGCGAGTTATACTCTAGCACCTATGCATGTAAAACTCTAGTGCGAGCTCTTGCTCCAGCACTAATGCATGCATCACACAAATCAAACATCGTGCGAGCTGAGCTCTAGCACGTCACATGTAAATAAAAACACGTAGGCGGCTCGGTTATCTCCAAATAGTTTTCAAAACAATTTCATCGTTGAAAGTATGCAATGCTATGCATTTTCTTTCAAGTTTACCCAGCCTACTCATGCATGCAATAAAATGTCTCCAGAACGAGCAGGAACCTCTTGTTCTTGCTCCTCCCAATCTTTCCTAAATTTGTAAATTCTACCCTTAACAAGGGTATTTTAGTAATTTGCCCATTCGAGGCACTAAAATTATTATTCAACCTCTAGACCCTTCAGATAAATTTTAAAGACTGCAATGAACTTAAAATTGCGTAAAGTTTACCTCTAGCAGTCCGTAGAATTCCCTCACCTTATTTTCCTGTCGAGTCTGACCTTTTCATTTCCACTGTTGTCACGTCGCGCAGTCCGTTATGCTCCCAATCAAATGCCCGGAACTGCGTATCAATATTCCTCAGGTCAGATATTATACAATTTAATTGTATTTCCTATTTTCTGGGCTTAATTTAAATCATTGGGCCCATTTACCCCTATTGGGCCCGATTGCACCTTAATGGGCCTTAATCGGCCTTAAGCTCGTTTTCCACTTAATTTTCTCTTTATCGAGGCCTATTGGGCTCATTGGGCCCACTAATAATTTATTGGGCCTCGTTCTAATTCTTGAATAACTAAATCGATTATTTACGACAATTTATCTAAATTTCCATAATTTAATTCAATTTATGCGAAATTTAAATTCATATCACGCATAACGATGTAAATTGTCGTAAATAAGGGTCACTTACCCGAGATTCCATGCTAGTACAAAATTCGAGGCTGTCTCGAGCTTTCGTTGGATGCCAATCGTCGAGCTACACAATTTCACAATTTTTCGGGTAAGTTTTCGGCCCAAAATTAATTAAATTAAATACTCCAAAATTTAAATCGGTCAATTTGACCACTTATCGACTTACCCGAAGCTCGATTGCATCACTGAAATTTTCCCCAATTTTTCTTCTTTTTTTCTTTTTCCCCTTTTTTCTCTTTTTTTCCTCTCTTTTTGGCTGAAACGGTTCAGTCCGATTCGGACCGGTTCAGACCCGCCGGTTCACCCCGGTTCACTCCGATTCGGCCGGTTCACCGCCTTGCCGGCCGTTTCTCCGTCGGCTTCCACCGCCAGCATCTCCGTTGGGTCGTTCGCATCACGAATCTGGGCTTGGATCGCCTCGAGCTCGTCGGAAAATGGCTGGTCCGGCCTGTTCTCCTCCGACCGTCGGGACCCATTTCTCCTCTTGGCCGTCGCCGGCGATTTTGGTCGTCTCGTCGGCATCCAATGGCCTCAACAGAACCGTCTTGGCCTGGGGATCGTTTTGCGGGGTCAGATCGGAGCCAAGACGTCGCCGTTCGCTGGGACCGAGCCCCTCAATCCCGTCGGCCTTTCTCTCCC
Organism: Firmiana major; assembly: GCA_033439115.1. Lineage (NCBI taxonomy): Eukaryota > Viridiplantae > Streptophyta > Magnoliopsida > Malvales > Malvaceae > Firmiana > Firmiana major. Next base: position 16,222,308 of record CM065908.1, on the reverse strand, counting down.
CGATTCGCCGGACTCCGGCGTCGGTTGGTTGTGCTGCCGATGCCAGGGAGATCGCCTGAAGCTCCTCTTCCTTTTTTGACCCTCGGCCTGGCCGTTGGCCGCCGGACGGCTCGCCGGTCTCCCTCGGGTTCGTCGGGCTCCGTTTTCATCTCCGCTTCTCTTTCTCTCTCCCCGACCCGTTTCTCTCTTCTTCTTTTTTATTATTATTATTATTATTATTATTATTATTATTTAATTATTTCACTATTCATTAAAATACTCCATAAAATCCAAAATATCTACACTTATATTATTTTTATTCTAATTTAATTTATTTAATTTAAATTTAATTTATTAAATATATTTTTCTCCAAATTTTCGATATTATTCCTTCGCGCTTTTCGAGATATCGTTCCGATAATTTTTCGGTATTTTTAAAATTTCTGAATCTTGATCAATTGACCCAAATTGTATAATTTCCTCATTATCGATCAAGATATCTTACATCCTTATTTTTAATTAAAATTTTCTTATCACCTTAATACCGGGTTTTGGTATTTTTTTTTACCATTTTACCCCTGCTCTTGTTTCGGAAATCAATTTTACCTGACCTTCCTTCATACATCCCCCATCTTTTCTTATTTAATTTTCGTATTTTAATTAAATTCGGGTCTTACAACCTCGTTCTATCTTAGCAGGCTTATTGACATAGAAAGCTGCGCAACTCCAAGGGGATCGAGATTTGGAAATTAATCCTTTGGAGAGAAGATCCTGTATTTCTAGCCTACAGGATTGTACAAGTTCTCCATTCATTTGGATTGGTCTAGCCTTAGTGGGGATATCTTTTTCACTGAAGTTGGGCTCATATGGAAGGTCAACAGCATGTTGTTTCCTATTCCAGAAAGCATTTGGCAAATCTGAGCAAACTTCTTTTTCAAATTGGGATTTGATTTTAGAAATCTGATTTTGAAAGGTTTTGAGTTGGCGCTCAATTTTTTGTAATTGAAGATTTTGTTTTAGGAACAAAATATCATTTTGCTTTCCCTTAATAAGTAAAGCTATCTCATTATTATAAATAGAATTGACTTTTATAATATTGAGATTTCTTGTTTTTGGTTTTTCTAAAAAATCAAGATTTATTTTGACATTTTTTGTTTTAAATGAAATTTCACCATAAGTGACTTTGTAGGGAGTAATCAAATTAATGAAAGGAGTTCCTAATATGACAGAATGATGGATATTGTCTACCAAAACAAAATGGGTTTTGATATGAAATCCATTATTGAAAATACTTGCTTCTGTTTTTCCTAAAAGATTTGTTTTGGAGTTATTGGCAAAAGTAAGTTTTTCAGAGGTGGTTTGGTGAAAACGTTTTGGTACTAAATCGGTTTTAATGCAATTTAGATATGCTCCTGTATCAAACAAGGCAATAGTATCTAATTTAAAATCATTTGAGAAAATTAATGAGATTTTGATAATATATTTTCATCAAGTAATTTCTTTTAAGACAAAAAGAAAATCTTCTGGAATAGTTTCAAGGTTTTTTAATTTGTCTGTTTTGAATCCTGTTCGCTGGCTTCACTATCACTGGATTCTGGGTTTGCTCTAGCGAGAAAGGACTGAATGAGTTCAGAATCATGTTGTTGTTTTTCTTTAAGTTGTTTTACTTCAGATTTGGGAGTTTTAATATCTCTTTGGATATCGTGAATAGAAATGGAAGATAATTTTGGAGGGTTTTTCTTTTCTATGATGGTTTTGAGATCATAGAGATTTGTAGAAGGACATGGAAGGGTATTTTTAGTCTGTAGAAGACTTTCAAGGGATTGTGGATTTTCGAGTCATATATGTACTAGATCATATCAAGAAGAAGGCTTTGCTCTTTAGTAAGCATTTTGAGCGTTTTTGATTCATTAGAGGAATCAGATTGTGAGGCTATTTCATCTAATTGAGGATTAGAAGTTTCGTCTGAACTAGTTTCTGATTCAGAAGATTCTCGGATGAAAAGAACCTGAATTTTTTCAAGAGTATATTGATCGATTTGAAGTTGTTGGACTTTTTTGGATAATCGGTGATATTTAGAAATATGGCATTTGTTGCCACACTTAAAACATACGATATCTTTATTTTTTGGATTGGGCCTGAAGGACTGTTTGGGGTTTTTTATGGGTTTATAAACAGGTTTTTCTTCAAGTAAATGTTTCCGGGAAGGCCTTTTATGTATGGGTTTTGTGAATTTGGGCTTTTCAGGTCTTTTACTACATTGGCCTTGACAAGATTTTTCGTGGTCAAAGTAGTCAAACTATTTGCAGAAAGAACCTAATTCTTTTTTGGATTGCTTGAGTTCCTTTTTCAGGTGTTTCCTGAGTTTGAGGTCTTAGCAAATCAATTGGCCTTGGTTTTGGGTAAAACTGATTAGTTCACCATAGGTTAGTTGATCATATGAGATTATATGGGTTCCCATAGTTTCTCTAATTTTGGTTCTGACCTTTTCTCCTAAGAGAGTTGGAAGACCTGCAAGAAATTTTTCTTTCCAAAAGGGTTGATTTGAGTCGTCTCGTAGCATAACCCTAGTGAGGAAGGTAGATTTGTACCACTGGAATTCACTAAGATTTCTACATTTAAGATTTGACAATAATTCGACATTTTTATCCTTAAGATGTGATGGATCTCCTATGAAATGCTTGATAATTGTGAATAAAAGAGTTGACACCTTAGGATTCCTTAGGTGATCTAAGATTGGTTCATCTTCATCACTAGTTTGAATAGCGTTTAAGATTTTTAGATGATCAAAAGTTTTTATATGGTAGTCCCTCCTTTGAGCTGGCCTGAAAATCTTGCTATAAGAAGTTCAGCAACAGTTTTATCAGTCGTATTTTACTGGGTTTTATACGCATTTGACGCCATTGTCATTTGCTGTAAGAGATTGAGGATTTGGTATTCGGACATTCCATCTATGTTCCATTCGTAGATAGAAGACACATTATACCTTGGTTGGAGTACAGTACTCGGTTGGTTCTCTAGTTCGATTTTTGGGTACCTGGGCTGTATAGCAAGAGGTTTTGGACTATACCAATGGACTTTATGAATTTTTGGGGATGAGGGCTGTTCATCTTCATAAGAGCTTCGGCCAAATGTTTGGCTAGGTTTTTGTAGAACAGAAAGACTTTGCTGGGTTTCTTCAGCTTGTTTTGATCTTTGGCTGGAAGAAGGGATAATCAAATAATCTAGTTTTTGCTGGATAGCTTGGAGGAATTCAAGTCTGTTTGAAGAAACTTCAATTTTTGCAGAGTTTGAAACATGATAAGGTTTGAACACAGGGTTAGCCTTTTGGTGTTCAATGGTTGGTTTTGAAGTAGTTGTTTTGCTAGTCGTCGGGATTGGAGATGTTGTCTTATCGAGGCTAGAAAGCTGTTTGCTAATGGTCTTGAGAGAAACATTAGTAAAATTGTTTTGTAAAACAATATTTTTAATATTAATGGAATCAGAATCCTGAGGAATTTTGATTGGACAAGCGTCAATTTTTTGTTCTCCATGCTAGAAAGAGACATTTCTGAACGGAGGATGATCTGATTTAATAGTTCCGGAGGTGGTTTCCCATATTGGAGCTTGTTTTTTCCTAAGGGTTACCGGATTAAGAGTTTTGAAAGGATAAGAAATATTATGTTCTTCAACATAAAGTTCAAACCCATCGAAAAATAAGATGTGGATTTTATTTTGTAAAACAAAATTATAAAAATGATTTTGGATTTCTTTTCTTGTAGAAAGGAAGTTTTTGAAAAACCATACTCTTTTTTCAGTGTTTTGTGCAGAATAAAAATCATTATGTAGATAAGTTTTGTCAAGAACAAATTATTTTTGAAGAACATTTAACTCATTTGCCATGTTTTTAGTTATAGCTGAGGCTGAAGGAGAAACAGGAGGGGATTGGTTTTGTGTTTCTTAGTACACAGTTTGAGGAATAGTTTTTGAAAAATCAATGTTTTCTAGAGTAGTAGATGGTAAATCAGAAGTAGAATACCTGGGTCTAAAAGGAAGATTAATTACAAGAGGAAGATATGGCTATAAATTTGCGAAATCTGGTACCAGGGCAGTAAATGGAAGATTTATGACAGATGAGAGTTTTTGGCTTCTTGTTAAATCTATAGACTCAGAAGAAGAAACATCAGAAAATCTAGAACTTGTGGTCCTATCAAAATTGATTTTAACATTGTCGTCACGGAATTGGGTGATGTTTTTGATAAGAACATTTGGTTCAGGAGAAGGGTTAGGATCTATGTCTGGCTGGGCTGCCCCTTCCAAGATCCAATCATCAGGAAGTTGAATATCTTTCCATTGGATGGGTTTTAGAATAACAACATGGGATTTGGATAGATCCGTTTGTAAAAGGAGTGTCTGACCCTTTTCACTATGGAATTTATGTTTTGTATTAAAAGCCGTCATCATAGCTTTGTAATGAACTCGAAAAATTAAAGCTACTGGAATTGAACCTTCAACATATGATAATTATGGGTTTTAATCTGAAGAATTAAGGATTTTAGAATATTTTTGTCTTTTAGAGAGACTGTAAAATTTGGATACAATCAAAAGAGACTAGACCTTTACATAGACTTGACTCAACAGTTCCTAGAAGAGAGTCTTCAAAATTTTTGAATTTGGCATCTCTAAGAGCTGCTAAGATTGATGTGTTTAGTCCTTCTTTAGTTAAGGGTTTAAGACCGATATGGATATACCTATATCCTTTTTTGGAATGCTTTTCAAAGGATTCCTGTGAAAGTAAATGAATGGTTTCAAAAGGTTTTGAGAGTTGGATATCTCTGTCTTGGGTTTTGATTGTATAATCCATGAAAAGGTTTAACCTACTGGTTTTATAGATCTGGTCTCTATGGACTTTTGAAATTTCCCAATCATCAATTTTTGAAGCAATGTTTTCAAAATTAATTGTTTCATCACTATTTACTAAATCAGACTGGGTTTTACTAGTAGCAGATGAAGAGGAAGAAGTATTTCTCCTGAGCAAAGATTCCATTTTGAAAAGATAATTATTTCTTTCCGATGTTATCAAACAAACTCACCAGCTAAACCAACGGCCTCACTGCCTCTCTAGGTCTTACTGTCGGGACCACTAGTGGAACAACGGAATGATAACACAAGAAATAAAGGTTTAACTTTTGAAAATGAAAGTTTTAATAAGAAAATATACTACCTCCCTTGGCTCTGATACCAATATATATATATATACATCGTTTTAGCATGTGTTTACTAATGCTATTTGTTGTATCCGTTTTTAGATTTGTTTATTGTTAAGGCATGTCAATTATTAAATCCGTTTTATGTTTTAAGTAGCTGTATATTTGCTTATCGGGTTTCCCAAAACTCACCCCCTCTCTACTCTTTCAGATTCCAGCTGAGTGGATCTTTTAAGATGTGTGCTATTCCTTTTTGAGGTTTTCTGGGGCTTCCACCGATTTATATTCATATGGTGGTTTGTAAGTATACTATGTATACGCTGACTCGGTATGGACTACATGGTGTACATAGGAGTGTATTTTGGGATTGCAAATATTCAGTAAGATGAATTACTTCGATGATGTGATTGATGGATGGTATGATAACAACATTTTGTTTTGGGTATTTTGTAGTCTTGGTGGGTAATGACTGTTGGTAAGTGGCATAAGGGAATTTACCCCGATAGAATTCTCTACCAAAATCATGTAATATGATTTAGAATTGTTTAAATGTATGGATTTCCACTCACAAGTATCCACCACTATTAGGGACTTGAATTAACTATCTTAAGAAATTTATATCGAAAATATTAACCCGTGGAGAATATCAATTAAGTTTATACAAACACACACAAATAATAAGATAAAGAAAATGAACGAAATCGACCTATAATTTTGTAGCTTCTGTGACTTTATGTAAGATAGAGTGTGATGGTTTTGGTATCAGAGTCAGAGTTTGTTTATGTTTGTGTAGACTGATCTCGTTAGTTTATGTCCTGGTACACCATGAAAGTGTCAGCATATATATAAAGTTTGAATTGTGATTGTCAGTACTAATATGTGCATTCCTGTATAGGATTTTGATCTGATTATGGAGAGTAGAGGCAGGTGACCTCGAGGGAGATCGAGATAAGCTCCTGCGTTTTCACCTCCACAGCCACCTACCTCGAACAACTGGATAGGGCAGGTAGAGCCCAGTCTCGGGGAGTTGCAGCAAATAGTCCAATAATTTGCTGCGCTTCTAACTCAGCAATATGCAGGGGCTTAAGCTTAAGCCCCTAATGTACAACCACCTCCACCCGAAGTTCTTTCACCATAGTAGGTTATTCCCCCACCACGACCAGTTGCACCATCGATAGCTCCACCTCAGCAGCCAATTACCCCACAACCACAAGCTGGGGATCTGGTAGATCGTAATATGGTGAGGTTTCGGGTTCCAAAAGATGAACCCACCTACTTCTAAGGGTGTAAAGGATCCTGATGAGGCTGAGGCATGGGTGAAACAACTAGAGAAGCTATTTAGATAGTAGGGTTGCAGTTCCATTGAGAGAGTTACTCTTACAACCTTCATGTTCAGAGATAAAGCTGAGATTTGGTGGGAATCGACAGAGAAGCTTCTGAGAGCTAAGAATCCAAAGATTATGTGGGAGGTTTTTCTTGAGGTCTTCTTTAAGCAGTATATGCCAAAGCCTGCCAGGAGGAAGAGGCATACAAAATTCCTCCATTTGACACAGGATTCCATGACAGTTGAAGAATATGAGTCTAAATTCTCAACTCTATGTCGATATGATCCCCTGATTTCTAAGGATTAGATGAGTAAGACGGTAAAGTTCATAGATGGCCTGAGGCACAATATTCGGGGTCGACTCTCTGCTTTTGACATTGATAATTATCCCAAGGCTCTCTGTCGGGCTCAGATGGTTGAGCTAGAGATTGATATGACTCATAAAGAGTTTGGGAGGAAATTTAAGGGTAAGGGCAGAGATAACAGATCCAGTGAGAAGAGGTCTAACAGGGGTAAGCAGCAGTATAGCAACAAGTCGAGTCAAACCTGGGGTAGATGTTGTGGGCCAAAGAGGGGTGACCATGGCCAATCAAGGGGATGCCAGTCGACGGCCTATAAACGGGTTAGACTTTGACAATATTTCCCTATCTTATGTAATATCTAGTGAAAAGAGGTCTGACAGGGGTAAGCAATAGTATAACAAGAAGTTGAGGACATCTGGTTCTCAAATACAGACGTTTGAATCTAAGTTTGGCCCCACTTGTTCTTCATGTGGCAAGCATCATAGATCCAAGCCATGTTATAAGGAGATTGGAGCCTATTATTAGTATGGTATGCAAGGCTACTTAATCCGAGACTGCTTGAGTCGTAAGGAGTCAGTCATATGTGCCAAAAAGTCTACCGTGGATAAGAAAAGGGTAGCAGATAAGGGCAAGCGTCTAGTGACTCAGGGACTGGTGTTCGTTTTGGATGAATCTACTGCCCAAGCCACTGATTCTGTCATTCGGGGTAAGCTCTTTATTAATGGTTTTGAAGCTTATGTTTTGATAGATCTAGGTTCTACTCACTCTTTCATTGCTCCCTATTTTGCTAGTAAGATTGGTATAGAACCTGCATATCTAGAATTTTTGCTGCATGTTAGTACCCCATTTAAGTTTGTTCAAGTTACTGATATTGTGTATAAGGCATACAAAGTAAGGGTAGAGGATAAGGATCTGCTAGCTAACTTAATCCTTTTGCATATATTTGATTTCGATGTAATACTGGGGATGGATTGGTTAGCTCAACATCATGCATTAGTTTACTGCCATAATAAGACTGTAACTGTTGCTCTGCCTGAGAAAGTTGTAATTACACTTGTCAGACATAAATAAATTAAATATTTTGTCAGCTGATCTTGGTGTATATATGGATTGTTGATATTGATGTGATATGTTTGATGTGGTTATTTTGGTTGAAGGGTATATAGCTTTTCTTGAAAATGTAGATAAAGCACAGCCCGATATTCAAGATATTTCGGTAGTCGGGGAGTATAAAGATATGTTTCAGGAGGATTTATCGGGCTTGCCTCCACAACGAGAGGTTGAGTTCACCATAAATCTAATTCATGGAGCTTAGCCCATCTCAAAACCTACATATAGAACAACACCTGTAGAATTGAAAGAATTAAAGACACAGTTGCAAGAGCCGTCAAATAAGGGATTTATATGCCCAAGTGTATCACCCTGTGGTGCTCTGGTACTCTTTGTAAGGAAGAATGATGGAAGTTTGAGGCTTTGCATAGACTAGCGGCAGTTGAAGAAGGTGACAATAAAGAATAAGTACCCCTTACCCCGTATAGATGACTTGTTTGATCAGTTCAAGGGGACACAAGTCTTCTCCGAGATAGATTTAAGATTCGGCTATCGTCAATTGAGGATCTGAGGGGAAGACATTCCTTAGACAGCTTTCAAAAACAGATACGGGCATTTTGAGTTCCTGGTAATGTCATTTAGGTTGACAAATGCACCAACGGCCTTCATGAGTTTGATGAATGAAGTTTTCAGGTTGTGTTTAGATAAGTTTGTGATTGTCTTCATAGACGATATCCCGGTGTATTCCCCATCTTATCAGGAACATGAACACCATTTGCATGCAGTTCTTCAGACTCTCCGAGAAAAACAGTTGTATGCAAAATTCAGCAAATGTGATTTTTGTCACGACCCAATTCTATTCTCTTTAATCGAAAATCACTGAAAATTTTTCGCGTTTTACTGTTACCTTACCCGATCGTGAACAAACTTACCACCACACTGTTGAGCTGTGAGTCAATAATAAACATCACATCTCATTCATTCTCAGTTAAATAAAACGATGTCATACATTCGCATTTAATTGTGTACTTATACGAAAACATGTTTTATTGACATCTACATCCCCCATGATTACAACTCAAAAGAATACTGTGTTTTTACATTATTTAGATACAAAAAGAATCACTGTGTATATACCTCTAAGCGATGGAGATGCAGCGGAGTCCAAAATACCACGCCTCAGTCCTTACTGGGCTACTATGCACGCTCTGTAGGGGGAAAATAGAAAGAGATGAGCAACCACACGCTCAGTAAGGCAATAATGCAAGCATGGTAGATAACTACTCTATCTACATGCTGATAGTGTTATGCATAAATCATTTATGGTAGGAGCATGAGGAATAAAACTATGCCATATGAGTATACATATATATCATGTATCAAAATCATGTACATTGGCATATAAAACATGGTAAAAACATCATGTATAAATCATCTCATGCTCAATCTCATTTAAACTCATAAAAAGGGTAATTCATTAAGAAACCTCCTTTTTAAACCCACATCATAAAACTCTTTCTCAAACACATACAATCCCATCAAATCAATTCACAATCACAACCACATTTTCATTTCATAAATCAATTCCACGAGGCTCGACCCCTCCTTCGGGTCTACCTTAAATAATCACAAATCACACTTAGAGATTAAAATCATGTGGTAGTAATTAAATCAAGCAAGGAGACAGGTTACTATATCTCAAGTGACTACGTTGGCCAATCGTCACATATCATCCCAGACCACACGGATCCCGGTGTGCGGGGTATCATGCTGGCACGAAGGTGGGTTAGTTCTCCGCCAGACTTTCTCAAATCAAGTAACCACCACGCGGTACATCATACTCCATGTGATATACACGGTACATCGTACTCCGCGGACCCATAACATGGTTGGGGGTGCCTACCATAGGTCTTATCTACCCCATACCAAGTGTAACCTTTATAGTCTCAAGAGCACGTGGGAGTAACCTCAATACCAGGTCCTAGCCCCTCATGGCCTTGCTCGCCCCTATTGGGTTCCCTGATTCAGGTCCTAGCCCCTCACCCTCACCCCACTCAAGAGGTCTGTTAGGCCTGTTGGGTTTCCTGAATGGATTATGTCAGGTCCTAGCCCCTCACCCTCACCCCACTCAAGAGGTCTATCAGGCCTGTTGGGTTCCCTGAGTTAATCTGTATCTCTCACCACGGCCTCATACATACCACAGTGTGAAAACCAGCGCGAGCTATGCTCTAGCGCGAATTCATGCATCAAAACCAATAACTTCGTACGAGCAACGCTCTAGTATGGCATTTATGCATAAAATATGAAGAAACCACGTACGAGCATAGCTCCAGTACGGTTATATGCATAAGAAAAATCACTCAAATCCAAGTACGAGCGTAAGCTCCAGTACGGTTTATAAAACATCACCACAATTCAAATCAAAGTGCGAGCTAAGCTCAAGCACGTATCACACAAGTGAAAACATAGAAATCCAGCGTGAGCGAGGCTCTAGCGCGATTTATGTCATGCAAATACGATAGGCAGCTCATACACAATCAAACAATCCCGACAACCGGGTTTAGCACTTCACAAATGCTTTTCCACAACATCAATAAAACACTAGCCAGCCCATCTACAAGCTTGCTTAAAACTAAGCAATTTCGTTTTGAAAAACATCAAGACATTAGATTTATGCAATTATTAGCCTTACTATCCCATTTCATAGAATCCACTTCAAAACCAAAATCTCATACAATTATTCATAGTCACATCCATACATCGTCAAAATACATTTCTATAAATCCATACACATTTCTAAAGCCCTATATACCCACGAGTTTAAAATACGAGCAGCTACCTCTATATACTTAGAAAATTCCCTTACCTGGAATCGCGATGCGTGATTCCACTTCCTTAAGCTTCTTACTCGTACGGTTCGATTCATCTTCAACGAACTCTTCGGGACTGCATAAAATCGTATCCCGCATTATATTCGATCCATATAATATGACATCGTGTGTTCACTATAGTCAATTCGACCTATAGTTTTCTATTAACGCTTATGAGGCCTCGTTTCATTACTTTACCCAAAACTCGAGTCTATGGATTCTTTTAGGCCTATTAACTCATTCCAAATCGATATTAAATCGATATCAAGCTCATAGTGTTCATATTTCATTGATTTCCTCACTATGGCATTTGTCAAGCATTTACATACTCATTTTCATAATTTCACTTAAACCCACATTATAACTCCACATAACCATTCCAAATCACCCACATTACTCATTTAACAACTTTAGCATGCCTATAAACCACCAACTCCCCAAATCATACTTTCTCACACTAGAGGCATTCCATTTTCTAGGTTACATTAGTTTCTAACACAACCTAGGTGTTTCCATCCATACATACTCATGCCAAACAACTCCAAAATCAATTAAATAGACAATGTACTTGGATTGGAGTGTTAGAATCTTACCAAATATGATCTTTCTTCTTGCTCTAAATGTCAATGCCCTTATCTCCTTCAATACCCACAATGGGATTTTGGGTTCCAACTATGTTGTTCTCTTCCTCAAGATGAACAACTCAATGTCTAATGGTCTCCTCTCAATTCTTGCTGAAAATGGCTGATTTTAGAGAGAGAAAGTTAGGTTTTTGGGTTAGAATTGGAAGATTGGTGTTTTTCCCGAAATTTTTAGATTTTCAGCCCTCCTTATATAGAAATAGCTTGAGGAGATCGATCTGGTCCAAGAGGAGATCGATCTGGTCCCCTTAAATCTCTCATTTTCACGAAATTTTAAGCATGAGATCGATCTGTCGAAGCATGAGATCGATCTGCTCCCAAACAGAGAGCTAAGGAGATCGATCTGGGTGCTTGAGGATCGATCTTTTCATTACAGAATGCTTAGGAGATCGATCTGGCCCCATTGGAGATCGATCTGCTCTATTCCATTGCCCAAATAAGAGCAGTCTGGCTCTTCCAGATCGATCTCTCATCCTATAAGATCGATCTGGCCTTCATGTTTTCCAGATTTCCTGCAGTTTCCTTGCTGCAACTCACACCAACACATCCTTAATCTGTTGTCATGGCCATTTTCTCATCCATCCACCTTTATAACTTGAAAATGGCATCCATTCATACCTTATGCACATTGAAACTTGTGTGCATTCATTGTATGTCCAAAGGTATGCTACATAAAACCAAATGGAAGCATAACTTCATTCCATTTTACCACACTACTCATTTTGAGTTTCAATCACATCCATCACTTATAAGAACTCATTTCTTCATATTCATACTCAATGGAACTTGTATGTATGTTACAAATCATATTACACATACGTACATTGAATCCATGGACTTACATTAATCATACTTTACATTACAAGTCCATTCACATTCATTACACATCACAACTTTACATATACGGGGTCTCACATTCTCCCCTCCTTCAAGGAATTTGGTCCTCCAAATTAGAACCAAGTCACTCTTCAAAAAGTTGAGGGTACTTCTCCCGTATCAAGTTCTCCAATTCCCATGTGGCCTCTTCCGCCGTGTGATGTTACCAAAGAACTTTCACCAAGAGAATTGTCTTATTCCGCAACACTTTCTCTTTTCTGTCCAATATCCGAACCGGCTTCTCAACATACGTCATACTCTCATTGAGCTCTAACGGCTCATATCTTATCACATGTGCCGTGTCCGGGTGATACTTTTGAAGCATCGAGACGTGGAAGACGTTGTGGAAATTTGCCAAGTCTGGTGGCAATGCCAACCTATACACCTAATCTCCCACTCTCTCCAAAATCTCGAAGGGTCCGATATATCTAGGGCTCAGTTTGACCTTCTTACCAAATCTCATAATACCCTTCGATGGTGATACCCTCAGAAACACTGACCCACCCTCATCAAACTCCAGTGGTCTTCATCTCTTGTCAGCATAACTCTTTTGCCGGCTCTGAGCTGTCCGTAATCTCTCACATATCAACTGGACGTCCTCAGATGCCTGCTGCACTAAGTTCGGAGCAATAATCTGTCTGTCACCAACCTCTTCCCATCCAATAGGGGAACGACATCTACGCCCGTACAATGCCTCATAGGGTGCCATCCCGATACTAGCATGATAGCTATTATTATAAGCGAACTCAGCTAACTGTAGGTGGTCATCCCAGGAGCCTCTAAAATCCAGCACACACGCTCTCAACATATCCTCGAGGGTCTGTAGAGTCCTCTCTGACTGCCCATCTGTCTGAGGATGAAAAGCGATGCTAAAACTCAGTCGGGTCCCCAGCGCTTCCTGAAAATGTTCCCAAAAATGGGAAGTGAAGCGGGCATCCCTATCAAAAACAACGCTCATTGGTACACCATGTAGCCGTACTATCTCTCGAATATACAGGTTCACCAACTGACTCAGTGTATCGGTAGCTCTCATAGCCAAGAAATGGGCGGACTTAGTCAATGGTCCACAATAACCCATATGGCATCATGACCTCTACGGGTCCTCGGCAACCCCATCACAAAATCCATGGTGACATGCTCCCTCTTCCATGTTGGTATCGGTAGAGGCTGCAATAATCCTGCAGGCTTCTGATGCTCTACCTTCACTTGCTGACAAACGAGACACTTAGCGACATATTCAGCAATGTCTCTTTTCATTCCAGACCACCAATAAACCTTTCGAAGGTTTTGATACATCTTGGTACTTCCGGGATGTATCGTATACTTCGATGAGTGAGCCTCTGATAAAATCATTCTCCTGATCTCAAGATCATTGGGAACGCATACTCTGCCTCTGAACCTCAATAACCCATTAGCACTCTGCTCAAAATCAATACCCACACCTGTCTGTATCTGCCTCAGCCAATCGATGCACCGTCTATCACTCTGCTGGGCTTACCGAATACGGCCAATCAATTCTGGCTCTAGTCTCAAACTAGCCATGATCTCAAGTCTCTCGGATCCAGGTGGGGTTACATCCAAACTGAGGTTCGCAAAGTGTTCTAACAATTCATGTTCCCGTACCATCATATACGACACCAACCCAAGGTTCTTTCTACTCAAAGCATCGACAACTACATTTGCCTTACCCGGGTGGTACATGATTTCACAATCATAGTCCTTCAGGAGTTCGAGCCATCTCCTCTGTCTCATATTCAGCTCTTTCTGCGAGAACAGGTACTTAAGGCTCTTATGATCTGTGAACACCTAAAATTTCTCACCATAGAGATAGTGGCGCCATATTTTCAGAGCAAATACCTCAGTCGCCAACTCTAAATCATGTGTCGGGTAGTTCCTTTCATGATCTTTCAATTGTCTAGATCCATAGGCAACTACCTTCCCATCCTGCATAAGCACACAGCCCAGTCCCTGGTGTGATGCATCCGTATACACCGAGAATCCTCCTGAGCTGGTAGGAATGGTGAGAACTGGAGCAGTCGTCAATCGACGTTAAGCTCCTCAAAACTCCTCTCACATGCCTCATCCCATACAAACTTAACATCTTTTCGCGTGAGGCGTGTCAATGGAGCAGCTAGTCTAGAGAAACCCTCTACAAATCTACGATAATATTCTACCAATCCCAGGAAACTTCTGATCTCAGTTACTGTCTTGGGCTGTTCCCACTGTACAACTGCCTCTATCTTGGATGGATCCACCGATACCCCATCCTTTGACACAACATGCCCCAGAAATGAGATCTGTTCCAACCAAAAGTTACACTTGCTGAGTTTGGTATACAATTCTCTCTCTCGGAGGGTCTGCAGAACTATCCTCAAGTGCTCCTCATGATCTTCCCTGGACTTGGAATACACCAAAATGTCATCAATGAACACTATTACAAACTTGTCCAGGTATGGCTTGAATATATCATTCATCAATGCCATAAATGCTGCAAGAGCATTCGTTAATCCGAATGGCATCACCAAAAACTCGTAGTGGTCATAACGGGTACGAAATACTGTCTTGGGTACATCTCCACTCCTAATCCTCAACTGATGATACCCTGACCGCAGATCTATCTTAGAAAATACTTCGGCTCCCTGGAGCTGATCCAACAAATCATCGATTCTTGGAAGGGGGTACTTGTTCTTAATGGTGGCCTTATTCAAAAACCGGTAATCTATACATAGTCGGAGGCTTCCATCCTTCTTCCTTACAAACAATACCGGTGCTCCCCAAGGTGAGACACTCGGTCTTATAAACCTCTTCTCCAGCAACTCTTGCAACTGTTTCTTCAGCTCTTCCAATTCTATCAGAGCCATTCTATAGGGTAGTTTCGATATCGGCTCTGTACCAGGCACGAACTCTATGTAAAATTCCATTTCCCTTTCAGGTGGTAGTCCTGGTAATTCATCCGGAAAGACATCAGGGTAATCCGTAATTACGGGTATGTCCCTCATTTCCGGGTGCGCCTCATCTATATTGACCACATAGGCAATGAACCCTTCACATTATCCTCTCTATCGTTAGTAACATAAACCATCACTCTACATTCAATATTTATCATAAACAAATAATTTATCTCTCAAGCAATATGCATTTAAAATTATACTCTTTTATTTACCACAATTATACAAGTTTCATATCATTTCTTTTCATCAAAATTTACAATAAGATTGTCTAATCCTGAAAACATCAATGTCTTGGCATGACAATCCATAACAACTCGATTGGTAGCCAACCAATCCATTCCCAATATTACATCAAAATCATTCATATTCAATAAAATCAGATTGGCTATCATTTCCTTTCCCTCTCTCTTTAACTTACAATCTCTACATACATGCTCAATCAATTGACTATCATTCATGGGTGTGGAAATCATCAACATTTTATCCAACAATGTTGGTTTCACATATTTCAACAATTTATGTGCAAAGGAATGTGATATGAAAGAATGCGTGGCACCAGGATCAAATAGTACCAATGCTTCTAAATCAAAGATTCTGATGGTACCTTTAATCACATCCGTCGAAGCATCTGCCGTGTCCTGATCCAGTGCATATACTCTTCCTCTACTCACACCCGCAGCCTGTTTCCCTTTTTCCTCAGCTGTAGCCCTCCTTCTCAGGGCTACTGTCTCAACAGGAGCTCCCTCAGGCTCCTTGCCCTTCTGTGGGGCAGTCTCAATCATCTCATTGCAGAACCTCGATATGTGTCCTGGCCTCCCACACCTAAAACACGAAACAGGGGGCACCTGACATGGTCTAGTCCCATGGTATCTCCCACATCTCCGACACTGATCCGTGGTAAGTCGTGGTCCTCCAATAGTTATACCCCTCAGTGTAGTCAAGGCTGGGTATAAGGGAGGTCTAGCAGCTCTCTCCTGCACCTCCTCGATCTTAGGTCTCTTCTCAAAATACCTTGGGCCTCCTTTCCTGGCCACTCTATCTCTCCCGGATCTCTTTCGGTCTCTGTCCTTTCTAACACTGATTCTCCCAAGCTCGGAGGCATTCCGCTCAAAATCTTGCTCACATAACTGAGCCTTATGTACAGCCTCCTCATAAGTCAAAATGTCGAAGGGAGCTAGCTTAGTCCGGATGGCCAATCTCAATCCATCCATGAACTTCTGTATCTTTCGGGTCTCACTACCCATCTGTCCGGGTCATATCTCCCCAAGGACATAAACTTGGACTCATACTCATCCACAGTACGGTTCCCCTGAACCAAATTCATAAATTCCATCCGCACTTTTCTCTGTGCGGTAGCTGGAATGTACTGTCTCCTGAAGGCCTCTAGAAATATCTCCCATGAGATCTCAGAGTGTCTGGCCCTCAAAATAGCTTCGGTGGACCTCCACCAGTGCTCTGCCTCGCCTTTCAACATGAAAATAAAGACTAAATTAAAAATGCATGAAAAACATTTAATCTAAATTAATTCTAAATGCAATTCTTAAAATACTAAACTAGAATTAAATCCTAAAACATAAAACATCAAATTAACTATTAACTAAAACTTAAAATTAAAATTAAATTAACACTTTAAAACATTAAATTCTTCCTACAATTATCACTATTCTAACTACACTAAACTAACAACTAATGAAACAACCAAAATAATAAAAATGCTATAAGAATTAAACTAAGTAAAAAGGAAGTGGCCAAACGTGGCATTAAGCTGTTTTCCAACCAAAGTGGTCCCGATTGCCACTGTTGCACTGTCTTCTTCACCATTTGATTCCTTTCCCTGCTGCCCACGTCCTCTGCAAAATCAGGTTTTGTCCAGCTGCCTTTGTATCACACGACCTCCACTGTGTACAGCAGATTGCTTCATCCTTGCTGCAAATTCCTATCACTATCCGCAACTATGTACCCGCGAAAACAGACAGCTAAACTCAGCAACACACATTCTGTGCAGTGCAATTTCATTCTCTGCTTTCCAGTGCTGCCCACGTCCTCTGCACCGAGGTCTCTGCTCTGGTATTTTGTCCTGCTCCTTGTTGTTCAGGTATCACCCGTGGCTCTCCAGGTACTATAGTTCTCAGCTGTTTCAGTTAGTGTATGGCCCTCTCTGCATCAGATCACGCACATTCATCCACTGCCCAGCTTCATTCCCTGTATCAACAGGCACACCGCAGACACAACGCACAGAAGCAAGCTCAGTTAGCAGTAACACTCGTCAACTTCTCCCTTTTGACAGCAGCCCGCGAGGGAACAACAACGTCCCAGTAACAATGCCTCAGCTCGGCACCTGTGTATACCCAATCGGCAACCACTGCCTCATATCAACACACTATTAAATCATCTAAACATCCATCAACAACAGCCTAACATCAAGCAGCAACAAGATTAATACATATAAAAAAAACAGCTAATGAACAGTAAAAAAATAATAGGAACAGAGTAGAACAGAGGAGGATTTTTGGTTGCTGTCAATTGCAACAATGCACTCCAACGTTATTTCTCGGCAATGGAATCAGCAGCAGTCACACACCGTTCCACTCGACACTACACAACCACACCAACAACCATGACTTCCTGCGTTCTCAACAACCGGTAGCTGGGAAAACCTCTCCCCTAAACTGTAACATCTCATTTTCTACTCTAATAAACACAAGTAAAACAGAATTTTATGATGATAAAGTTGTAAAAAGAAACAAATCTGGAACAAGGGTAACGAGTTGAGCTTTATGGCTGCTGTCACCAGCCCCTCACACCCGAATGGAAACTAAGAATCATAGGAAGCAAACAACGGAAATAAGCAGGAAAAGAACAAGAGGATCAACGGGAGAGAACTTTGCATAAAAATAAATTGATAAAAAAAAAACTTAACCATAGACTGGAAAAAGCTTGTAAAACCGAGAATGAAAGCATAGTGGATGGAAGATAATGTGAAATATTCAAAATAGAAATGGAGCAATGAAGTTTTTCATAAATTAAATAATTAAAGGTTGACATGAACAATAACTATAAAATGGTGGCTAACGGAAAAGAAAGCTTAACAACAAGGAAAATAAATTCTACATTTACCCTAAAACTATTCTACCCTACACTACTCCTACTCCTACTTCCTACACTACTTCTACACTACTTCTAAAATTACTTCTACTCTACTTTATTTTTCAATTGCCATCATGCTCTATTTATACACAAACATAGGGGTACAATGGTAAATTTCCATCCTAGATAAGTTGGCATTGTTTGGCCACTTGTCTTCATTTGATTTGTTACAGAGTAGATATTTCCATGTCATCAGTCTTTTTGTCCAATTAGCTGTGTGATGTGGCCCGGCGTGTGTCTTCCAGAGGGTTGGCACGGTGTCCTTCGATCTTATCGTTTCGGAACAAATAAAATATCAACACCTGGCATCACGCGTGTCCATTCGACTGATGACTCGGTCTACAAAATTTGAAGTGGTCCAGTCTCCTTTAGCTCGTTTTCAGCCCAATTTCGACTGAAACGACTGAGTTTCATCCAGATTTAATTTATCTGCACATTAAAGAAATTTAATTAAATAAAGGGGATTATTAATGAAATAATATGGGGATTAAGTAAATAATTAGGAATTTAAGCACTAATAATTCTATAAAAAATAGAATTATCACACCCCCAAATTTGAGTTTTTGCTTGTCCTCAAGCAAAACAAAACAATTGTAGGAACGACAAGTACACAACATAATAATTTCCCCAACATTATCCTCAAAGATAAAGTACAGAATATGAAATCAAAGAATCACAATTACAAGTCAAACACTCAGAATCATCCAATCATAAGTCCTAACCCAAATTGGATCCCTCGTGTGTGTGTGAAAATGTCAAAGCCACTTCAAAGTACATTACCTGGATCAGATTATGCAAACACAGTGAATGCAAAGTCAATGACAAGTGATCATTCCCATAAGTTTGCTTTTCGCTAATCTCTCTACTAATGTAGTCACACTTAATCAAAGATCGATAGGACTTCATTAAGCTTGTAATGTCATGCTAGGGTTAAGGTATGATAAAGTCTATTTAGGTTTAATTACCCCTTATCATGCATTACTTTCTAGGATCTGTAATGTAAGAGCTCTAATTTATTTCCTCCAAACTTATTTCTTTCACTAGACATTTTATTCTATTTTTGTATTTTTCTTCTTTCTTTTTTTTTCATCATTCTTTTTATTTCATCATTTTTTTTTAACATACTCTTTCACTATCACTTAATACCCATATAGCTCACAATATATCCCAATGACTTTTCATGCTTTCGGGGTAAGGGATAGGAAAAAGTATTTAAGCTAAGGAAACAAAAATAAGCAGGTGTATTTATAGAGAAAATCTTATTTGGCCCAGATGGGTGACTAGGGATAGAATATGTACAAGGAAGGCTAGAAAGGCTCAAACGATCCAAAGATGGCCTAAATCATCTCTCTAATTAAGTGCGATCTAATATTTCACCTCGAGATCAGATCAAGTAAATTCTAGATTATGATACACAAAATCAACTGAACAAATGCAATCCTAGGTCCACATAAGCTTTCTCTAAATAAATATACAGATTCATGACATGACATGTGCGTAAGATGAGGAAATCACAATTAGAATCAAGACAAATTCAAGAATTTAACTTCATGCTTTTCCTATAATCATGCTTCTCAGTCAATCAAAGTCAGACTAAATCATGGGGTCATATCATTGGAATATGGGAAAACTACATGCTAAGCATTACATCATCCTAAAATCAAACAATTTAAGCTCAGATTTTCAAAAAAAATTTGAAAAAATTTTCAATTTTGCTCAAATTTTCGAAAAAAATACTCAAGTAATATCCCTTCCCCCAAACTTGAAGTGCACAGTGTCCTCAGTGTGCAGATAATATAAGAATTGAAGTTCAGGAACAGAGTACTCCCCTTTCTGATGATGATGATGACAACCGAAGCTTTGATTGAAAGCATAAAACTAGAAAATAAACCTGCAAAATAAACAAAGAAAGAAATAGCAAAAAAGAAAAATAACTATATACAAGGTGAAAAGGGAAACACAACCACTTCAAATGCAGCTGAAGAAGACAACACTCAGCAGCAGAGCGAAGAGTAGGAGGGTCATCCAAAGTGGTGACAGGGTGTTAACAGTTAACTCCTCCTGAGCTCTCGCTACTTATCTCCTTCTTTGAGAATTCTTGTGCTCAAGCCTTATATCCTCATTAATCTCTATCTTAAAACACTCTTGAGAGTCATCAGGGAGCTTCAAAGATTTGAAAATATTAAACTTCACTTCCTGATCTTGCACTCTCATAGTCAACTTTGTAGATTCAGATGGCGAGGAAGGCCATGAATAAGAAGAAGGTAAAGATGAAGAAGCGCCTAGTTTTGCAGCCCGATCCTGATGTTCCTGCTCTTTCTAAGCTGCTTCGTTAGAACCTATGTGTTCTTCAACTATGTGTTATTCAGGTTGGGACTTAACTTGTGGCTCCTCTAGCTCTCTGCCACTCCTAAGGGTGATAGATCTAACATGTTCCTTACCCTCCCTTTGCTTATCAGGATTAACTTCAGTATTACTAGGGAGGGTCCCTTAAGGACGTTGGCTAAGAGCACTAGCTATTTGTCCCACCTGAACCTCTAAGTTCTTAATTGAAGTAGCTTGATTTTACAGGATAGTCGTGAACATCTCCTCTAATGTAGGCTTCTTCTCAGTTGCTGGTGCATGGTAGAGTTGGGGCTGCATAAGTGGTGGTGGTGGTGGTGGTGGTGGTGATGGATGATATTGAAATTGAGGTGGGGATGGATGATGTGGATGGTGTGGAAATTGCGGCTGTGGTGGTACCTGAACTTGTGGAGCTTGAAAACTAGGGGGTCCTACAAATATGGAATTAGAAGTTTGCCCTTGGTTTTGGCTCCAAGAGAAGTTAGGATGGTTCCTCCACCCTGAATTATAGGTGTTTGAAAAATGGTTGTTCTGTTGCTTAGGGGGAGCAACATACTGAACCAATTCTAAGTTGAGCGGACACCTATCTACAGAGTGGGTACCACTACACAGCTCACAGGAAAGGAAAGGACTTTGGACAGCATACATAGGGTTAGGACTAGTGGGAGGATTATGTTGGGTACTGAGTAACTCTACCTTCTCTGTAAGATTAATGATTTGAGAGGTCAAGGTAGACAGTGTGTCTAGCTTATAAATACCCGTCGACTTCTTTGGCATTTGCCTCTCCGAGAACCATAGATAGTTGTTAGTCGCCATCCTTTCTAACAGCTCGTAAGCAACCTCCTCTGTTTTACACATTAGCGCTCCGCCTGCCGCAGCATCAACAATGGTCCTATTTGGGCTTGTAAGTCCATTGTAGAAGGTTTGGACTTGCAACCACAAAGGTAGGCCATGGTGAGGGCACTTCCTAAGAAGCTCCTTATATCGTTCCCATGCTTCATAAAGAGATTCAGAGTCGTACTGGGCAAAGGAAGATATATTGCTACGGAGTTGGGCTATTTTAGAAGGAGGGAAAAACTTAACTAGAAATTGATAGGCTAACTCGTCCCATGTAGAAATGGATCCTGGAGGCAGGAAGGTCAACCAGTGTCTCGCCCTATCCCTAAGTGAGAAAGGGAATAGTCTAAGCCTAAGTGCATCGTCTCATAATCCATTGTGTTTGAAAGTGTTGCATAAGTCCAAGAACTGCCCGAGATGAGCATGTGGGTCAACGTGTGGAAGCCCACTGAACTGTAGAGAAGTTTGGATCATCTGGATGATTGCAAGCTTAATTTCAAAGTTATTTGTAGGGACAACTGGTGGCCTAATGCCAGAATAATATCCTTTAATTATCGGCATCGCATAATCTCTAACAGTTCTAATTTCCCTATTTTCTGTCATGGTGAATTGCAGCGGAGCTAATAATTTCCTCGAGTCCTTTTGAATTTTTCTAAAAGTGTGTTCGATTTTAGGATCTAGAGGAAAGCAATCAAAATTTCTGGCTCTACGCATGCAATCATCGAAAAGTCCTTAGAAATTTCTTTTTTGTAAGTTTTTTTTTTAATTTTTCAATTTTTTTTATTTTAATTAAGAGAAAATTTAACTAACCTAAGCTAAGGCTCTAAATATTTACAATCTAAATATTTACAAGCTAGAATTACACCTAAGCATAATTTCACCGATATTAATTAATGACTAATTAAAACTTCCCCGGCAACGGCGCCAAAAACTTGACGAGGCCCTAAAGGTATCTTATCCGCAAGTGCACAGGTCGTCCAAGTAATAATGGGATTTGAGTCCCGAGTTATCGTCCCACAGAGAAGTTGTTAGCCTAATTAACTACCGGTTAATCTTACCCTAAGTATATCTTAGCAAATTATGAAGTTTAAGTGGGTGGTCTACAAGGCTAAAATTAAAATACTGAAAATATTAAAACTATAAAATAAAGAAAATAAAATCCGGCTAAAAGTACTTACAGTGCTCCAAGCAATAAAAAAAGTACCTACAAAAGCTAACGCAATTAAAATAAAAAGCAGAATTGGAAATAAGGAAATAAAATTAATTAAACTAAAACTTAAACAAAAATAAAAATGCATGTAATTAAACTAATAAAAATTGCAAATTACTTAAACTAAAATCTAATGAAAATAAAGACTAAAATAAAAAAGCATGAAAAAGATTTAATCTAAATTAATTATAAATGCAATTCTTAAAATACTAAACTAGAATTAAATCCTAAAACATAAAACATCAAATTAACTATTAACTAAAACTTAAAATTAAAATTAAATTAACACTTTAAAACATTAAATTCATCCTACAATTATCACTATTCTAACTACACTAAACTAACAACTAATGAAACAACCAAAATAATAAAAATGCTATAAAAATTAAACTAAGTAAAAAGGAAGTGGCCAAACGTGGCATTAAGCTGTTTTCCAACCAAAGTGGTCCCGATTGCCACTGTTGCACTGTCTTCTTCACCATTTGTTTCCTTTCCCTGCTGCCCACGTCCTCTGCAAAATCAGGTTCTGTCCAGCTGCCTTTGTATCACACGACCTCCACTGTGTACAGCAGATTGCTTCATCCTTGCTGCAAATTCCTATCTGATGTTAACCTGATTAAGCAGCAACAGGAATATACCTTTCACGTATTCGGATTGCACTGACGACAAGGAGATGACGTCGATGCAATTTGTTCCTCGTATAGTCTGCAAAAACAACAGGAGTCAGAGGGGGCAGGGATTTGTCCCTGCACGCGCACTCCGATAATTAAGTTAGAAATTGGGAGTTGTGTATGAAGGAATGAAGAAGAGAATGTATTACTTAATTCAGAGAGTTTAAGTTTTTTTCCTTTCTTTTTGTTCTTGGTCCTCCCCTTTTCTGAGAGCTCACCTGGATATTTATAGGTTTCTCTAAGTCGGTTCGAGCTGAGGCCCAGGCGCGTGTCTGGGCCGCGACAGAGTCATAGAGCACTCTGTCGCGCTTCGGGTCAAGCAGCTTGCGGGGGAGTCGGCAGGCGACAGAGTACCCATGGACCTCTGCCGCAGACTATGCGGAAGACCTCTACCGCGGCTGTGCGGGAGACCTCTACCGCGGGGGCAATGCGGGAGACCTATGTCGCAATAGAGGCGATGGAGGTCTGTCGCGCCTATTGTGCGGCACACATACCTAGCGACAGAGTGCCTATCGCCCTGAACACTATGTCGTTTAACAGGCAACTGTGTCGTGTGGCAACTCTGTCGCAACATCAGCCACGTGGCTTATTCTTGTTTTGACACGTGGCAGTCAATGGTTGACGGATGGTTGTGCACGTGGATTCTGATGACACAACCACCATCAATTGCTCCCCACTCTTTGGTAGGAATTTTTCCTGCGAAAGAGGATTTTTAATAGAAAGATATATTTTCGGAAAGAATTTTACATACCTTTCTGAGGCCTGACTATCACGACGCGAGCGCGTCTTTAGTTCTTACGGCCTTTATGTTTCTATTGCCTGGCCACAGTGACGCATAGCGCCTCAGGCTCTTATGGCTAGTCGGATCTTTCACGCCTGGCCACAGTGACGTATAGCGCCTCAGGCTCTTACGGCTCGTCTGAGTATACGCCTGGCCACAGTGACGCATAGCGCCTCAGGCTCTTACGGCTCTTCTGAGTATACGCCTGGCCATAGTGACGCATAACGCCTCAGGCTCTTACGGCTCGTCTGAGTATACGCCTGGCCACAGTGACGCATAGCGTCTCAGGCTCTTACGGCTCGTCTGAGTATACGCCTAGCCACAGTGACGCATAGCGCCTCAGGCTATTACGGCTCGTCTGAGTATACGCCTGGCCACAGTGACGCATAGCGCCTCAGGCTCTTACGGCTCGTCTGAGTATACGCCTGGCCACAGTGACTCATAGCGCCTCAGGCTCTTACGGCTCGTCTGAACATACGCCTGGCCACAGTGACTCATAGCGTCTCAGGCTCTTACGGCTCGTCTGAGTATACGCCTGGCCACAGTGACGCATAGCGTCTCAGGCTCTTACGGCTCGTCTGAGTATACGCCTGGCCACAGTGACGCATAGCGTCTCAGGCTCTTACGGCTCGTCTGAGTATACGCCTGGCCACAGTGACGCATAGCGCCTCAGGCTCTTACGGCTCGTCTGAGTATACGCCTGGCCACAGTGACGCATAGCGCCTCAGGCTCTTACGGCTTGTCTGAGTATACGCCTGGCCACAGTGACGCATAGCACCTCAGGCTCTTATGGCTCGTCTGAACATACGCCTGGCCACAGTGACGCATAGCGCCTCAGGCTCTTACGGCTCGTCTGAGTATACGCCTGGCCACAGTGACGCATAGCGCCTCAGGCTCTTACGGCTGTTCTGAATATACGCCTAGCCACAGTGACGCATAGCGCCTCAGGCTCTTACGGCTCGTCTGAGTATACGCCTGGCCACAGTGACGCATAACGCCTCAGGCTCTTACGGCTCGTCTGAGTATACGCCTGGCCACAGTGACGCATAACGTCTCAGGCTCTTACGGCTCGTCTGAGTATACGCCTGGCCACAGTGACGCATAGCGCCTCAGGCTCTTACGGCTCTTCTCAATATACGCCTGGCCACAGTGACGCATAGCTCCTCAGGCTCTTACGGCTCGTCTGATTGTACGCCTGGCCACAGTGACGCATAGCGCCTCAGGCTCTTACGGCTCTTCTGAATATACGCCTGGCCACAGTGACGCAAAACGCCTCAGGCTCTTACGGCTCGTCTGATTCCTATTTTCTTCCTTTGCAGAATTTCCATAGGAATCAATACACCACCCTTGCCTCTCGGGGCTGTACCATCTTCATTACTTCTTCTTGAGCCACATATTTATTGGCTCTAGCAAACAGGTCGAAAAGTGTCGCCGGTTGGTCGAGGGAGAGGGATTCTTGCAACTTTTCAGACCTCGTCCCTTGCAACATTGCAGCCATGGCTACTCCTACCGGTAGATCATCAACCTCCAAGGTTGCATCTCGGAAACGATCTACGTAGCTCTTCAAGGATTCTTTATTTCCTTGTTTAAGAGTGAGTAAGTAAGTAGCGTCCTTCTTTCTGTGGCTGTGGATCATGAAGACTTCCAGAAATTCGTTTCGCAATTGGTCGAAAGATGAGATGGAACCTTGGCGCAACCCATTGAACCACTTCAGAGCGTGCCCAGATAATGTGAGTGAAAAAGCCCGACACATAGTTTCGTCCTCCCATCCATGCAGCAACATGAGGGACTCATAACTCTGTATGTGGTCATAGGGGTCTGCTTTGCCGGTGTAAGTGGCCATAGAAGGCATCTTGAACTTCTTCGGCAAAGGTTTGTTCATGATCTCCGGACTGAACGGAATCCTCCTTTTTTGACGATCATCCGGAGACACCAGTTTCCTTTTTCCCAAAATCCTTTCGACGACTTTCTCCACGTTTTTTGACCTTTAGACTGAGTATGCTCCCCTCTCTTCGGGTCTAGAAGAGTCCGACTGGTAAGCACCCCTTCTAGCGCCTCCCATTCCGTGACTCGACCTTTCGAGACAATCTCGGGGGTCAGAACTCCTCTGTCTTTGACGCTCCCCGGACCTATGTTCTCATAACTCATGCTCAAACTCCGCGGGAGAAGTACCGCTCCATGTGGGAGAACTCTGCCGCATATAGACCAGAGGGGAACTCTGCAGCCGTTGAGCTGCGGGCGAGCTCTGCCGCACATTTGGCGAGCTCTGCCGCCTATCGGCCAGTGGTGAACACTGTCGCCGTTGAGCTGCGGGAGAGCTCCGTGGTCTATCTGCTGGGTGAGACCTCTGCCACGCGAGGTCTGCGGGTGAGCCCTATGGCACAAGTGCTGTGGCCAAACTCTGTCTTGCTGGATCTGCAGTGGCATTATTTTGTGTTCCTGCCTCTTGTCCAACGTTTACCAGGGTGGAGGGCTGACCTCTCTCGTAGGTCTGCCTAGGCGTGCTTTCCCCCACTAATTGCTGCACTTCATGGGGCAAGCTGAATTGGGGGAGAGCGTCTTTGAAGAAGCTCACCATAGCTTTCAATGCTGTCGTAGTCTCTTCATTTTTGCGTTTCAGGGTCTCAAATTCTTCTAGAGAAACCAAGGCTTCTCTATCACCCCTTCCACTATGTCTTCGTCTCTGTTCTGGTCTGACAGGGGGACTCACAGAATTCTGCCCTCCTATCAACTCTGCTGTAGAGCGTGTCCTCACCATTTGGATAGAGAACCTGACTTTTTGTCAGTTTCCCACAGACGGTGCCAATTGATGTTAACCTGATTAAGCAGCAACAGGAATATACCTTTCACGTATTCGGATTGCACTGACGACAAGGAGATGATGTCGATGCAATTTTTTCCTCGTATAGTCTGCAAAAACAACAGGAGTCAGAGGGGGCAGGGATTTGTCCCTGCACGCGCACTCCGATGATTAAGTCAGAAATCGGGAGTTGAGTATGAAGGAATGAAGAAGAGAATGTATTACTTAATTCAGAGAGTTTAAGTTTTTTTCCTTTCTTTTTGTTCTTGGTCTTCCTCTTCTGAGAGCTCACCTGGATATTTATAGGTTTCTCCAAATCGGTTCGAGCTGAGGCCCAGGCGCGTGTCTGGGCCACGACAGAGTCATAGAGCACTCTGTCGCGCTTCGGGTCAAGCAGCTTGCGGGGGAGTCGGCAGGCGGCAGAGTACCCATGGACCTCTGCCGCAGACTATGCAGAAGACCTCTACCGCGGCTGTGCGGGAGACCTCTACCGCGGGGGCAATGCGGGAGACCTATGTCGCAATAGAGGCGATGGAGGTCTGTCGCGCCTACTGTGCGGCACACATATCGGGCGATAGAGTGCCTATCGCCCCGAACACTCTGTCGTTTAACAGGCAACTGTGTCGTGTGGAAAATCTGTCGCAACATCAGCCACGTGGCTTATTCTTGTTTTGACACGTGGCAGTCAATGGTTGGCAGATGGTTGTGCACGTGGATTCTGATGAC
Organism: Firmiana major; assembly: GCA_033439115.1. Lineage (NCBI taxonomy): Eukaryota > Viridiplantae > Streptophyta > Magnoliopsida > Malvales > Malvaceae > Firmiana > Firmiana major. The sequence continues at coordinate 16,194,614 of CM065908.1, read as the reverse complement.
ACAACCACCATCACTATCACTATCCGCAACTATGTACCCGCGAAAACAGACAGCTAAACTCAACAACACACATTCTGTGCAGTGCAATTTCATTCTCTGCTTTCCAGTGCTGCCCACGTCCTCTGCACCGAGGTCTCTGTTTTGGTATTTTGTCCTGCTCCTTGTTGTTCAGGTATCACCCGTGGCTCTCCAGGTACTATAGTTCTCAGCTGTTTCAGCTAGTGTATGTCCCTCTCTGCATCAGATCACGCATATTCATCCACTGCCCAGCTTCATTCCCTGCATAACAGGCACACCGCAGACACAACGCACAGAAGCAAGCTCAGTTAGCAGTAACACTCGTCAACTTCTCCCTTTTGACAGCAGCCCGCGAGGGAACAACAACGTCCCAGTAACAATGCCTCAGCTCGGCACCTGTGTATACCCAATCGGCAACCACTGCCTCATATCAACATACTATTAAATCATCTAAACATCCATCAACAACAGCCTAACATCAAGCAGCAACAAGATTAATACATATAAAAAAAAACAACTAATGAACAGTAAAAAAATAATAGGAACAGAGTAGAACAGAGGAGGATTTTTGGTTGCTGTCAATTGCAATAATGCACTCCAACGTTATTTCTCGGCAATGGAATCAGCAGCATTCACACACCGTTCCACTCGACACTACACAACCACACCAACAACCATGACTTCCTGCGTTCTCAACAACCGGTAGCTGGGAATACCTCTCCTCTAAACTGTAGCATCTCATTTTCTACTCTAATAAACACAAGTAAAACAGAATTTTATGATGATAAAGTTGTAAAAAGAAATAAATCTGGAACAAGGGTAACGAGTTGAGCTTTATGGCTGCTGTCACCAACCCCTCACACCCGAATGGAAACTAAGAATCATGGGAAGCAAACAACGAAAATAAGCAGGAAAAGAACAAGAGGATCAACGGGAGAGAACTTTGCATAAAAATAAATTGATAAAAAAAAACTTAACCATAGACTGGAAAGAGCTTGTAAAACCGAGAATGAAAGCATAGTGGATGGAAGATAATGTGAAATATTCAAAATAGAAATGGAGAAATGAAGTTTTTCATAAAATAAACAATTAAAGGTTGACATGAACAATAACTATAAAATGGTGGCTAATGGAAAAGAAAGCTTAAAAACAAGGAAAATAAATTCTACATTTACCCTAAAACTATTCTACCCTACACTACTCCTACTCCTACTTCCTACACTACTTCTGAAATTACTTCTACTCTACTTTATTTTTCAATTGCCATCATGCTCTATTTATACACAAACATAGGGGTACAATGGTAAATTTCCATCCTAGATGAGTTGGCATTGTTTGGCTACTTGTCTTCATTTGATTTGTTGCAGAGTAGGTATTTCCACGTCATCAGTCTTTTTGTCCAATTAGCTGTGCGATGTGGCTCGGCGTGTGTCTTCCAGAGGGTTGGCACGGTGTCCTTCGATCTTATCATTTCGGAACAAATAAAATATCGACACCTGGCATCACGCATGTCCATTCGACTGATGACTCGGTCTACAAAATTTGAAGTGGTCTAGTCTCCTTTAGCTCATTTTCAGCCCAATTTCGACTGAAACGACTGAGTTTCATCCAGATTTAATTTATCTGCACATTAAAAAAATTTAATTAAATAAAGGGGATTATTAATGAAATAATATGGGGATTAAGTAAATAATTAGGAATTTAAGCACTAATAATTCTATAAAAAATAGAATTATCATGCCTCGCCTTTCAACATGAACACGGCAAAGGCTACCTTCTCAGCTGAAGTGCATCAGAAAAACCTATATAGTTTCTCCATCTCATACACCCAATCCTCCGTAACCACTGGGTCCTTCACCCCTCTGAACACTGGGGGTTTCAGAGCTTGAAATTCTCGCAACCTGCTCAAGTCGCAGTCATAACCCAAATCACTACCGCTCTGTTGTGGAGCGATAGGAGAAGCTATATCCTGGACTGAAGGTGGTGTAACTGTAGCTGTCTCAGCAGTCTGAGGTCTCTCCGCCCCTGCAGCTGCCTGTTCTGTAGTAGGCTGTGCCGCGGGACCTCGTCTATCACCGGCACCCAATGCCTGCGTGACTATCTCCACCAAATTCTCAATACTCCGCTCTAACCAGCGAAGCGAGCCTCAGTATCTTCTGCTCTCTCAACAGGATTCGGTGGAGCCTGCTCAGTCTGTGGCTCCGCACGGCTCTCAAGCCTACCTCGACGGCCTCTAGCACGTGCTCTCGCCCCTCTACCTTTGCGTGTAACTGGCATAGTGCCTAACTTCCTGTATTATAATAATTCATTAAGCTCAATCCATCACAGTATACATAGTTATATCTAAACAAAAACACAGTACTATGGGGATGTACTTTCCTACGTTTTATTAATGACTCACATCAGGCCAACACAGCTCTAATACCAATCTCTGTCACGACCCAATTCCATTCTCTTTAATCGAAAATCACTGAAAATTTTTCGCGTTTTACTGTTACCTTACCCGGTTGTGAACAAACTTACCACCACACTGTTGGGCTGTGAGTCAATAATAAACATCACATCTCATTCATTCTCAGTTAAATAAAACGATGTCATACATTCGCATTTAATTGTGTACTTATACGAAAACATGTTTTATTGACATCTACATCCCCCATGATTACAACTCAAAAGAATACTGTGCTTTTACATTGTTTAGATACAAAAAGAATCACTGTGTATATACCTCTAAGCGATGAAGATGTAGCGGAGTCCAAAATACCACGCCTCAGTCCTTACTAGGCTACTATGCACGCTCTGTAGGGGAAAATAGAGAGGGATGAGCAACCACACGCTCAGTAAGGCAATAATGCAAGCATGGTAGATAACTACTCTATCTACATGCTGATAGTGTTATGCATAAATCATTTATGGTAGGAGCATGAGGAATAAAACTATGCCATATGAGTATACATATATATCATGTATCAAAATCATGTACATTGGCATATAAAACATGGTAAAAACATCATGTATAAATCATCTCATGCTCAATCTCATTTAAACTCATAAAAAGGGTAATTCATTAAGAAACCTCCTTTTTAAACCCACATCATAAAACTCTTTCTCAAACACATACAATCCCATCAAATCAATTCACAATCACAACTACATTTTCATTTCATAAATCAATTCCACGAGGCTCGACCCCTCCTTCGGGTCTACCTTAAATAATCACAAATCACACTTAGAGATTAAAATCATGTGGTAGTAATTAAATCAAGCAAGGAGACAGGTTACTATATCTCAAGTGACTACGTTGGCCAATCGTCACATATCATCCCAGACCACACGGATCCCGATGTGCGAGGTATCATGCTGGCACGAAGGTGGGTTAGTTCTCCACCAGACTTTCTCAAATCAAGTAACCACCACGCGGTACATCGTACTCCATGTGATATACACGGTACATCGTACTCCGCGGACCCATAACATAGTTGGGGGTGCCTGCCATAGGTCTTATCTACCCGATACCAAGTGTAACCTTTTGTGAGACCCCGTATATGTAAAGTTATAATGTGTAATGAATATGATTGGACTTGTAATGTAAAGTCTGATTAATGTAAGTCCATGGATTCAATGTACGTATGTGTAATATGAATTGTAACGTACATACAAGTTTCATTGAGTATGAATATGAAGAAATGAGTTCTGGCAGGTGATGGATGTGATTGAAACTCAAAATGAGTAGTGTGGTAAAATGGAATGGAGTTATGCTTCCTTTTGGTTTTATGTAGCATACCTTTGGACATACAATGAATGCACACAAGTTTCAATGTGCATAAGGTATGAATGGACGCCATTTTCAAGTTATAAAGGTGGATGGATGAGAAAATGGCCATGGCAATAGATCAAGGATGTGTTAGTATGAGTTGCAGCAAGGAAACTGTAGGAAATCTGGAAAACATGAATGCCAGATCGATCTCATAAGATGAGAGATCGATCTGGAAGAGCCAGAATACTCTTAATTGGGCAATGAAATAGAGCAGATCGATCTCCAGTGGTGCCAGATCGATCTCCTAAGCATTCTGTAATGAAAAGATCGATCCTCAAGCACCCAGATCGATCTCCTTAGCTCTCTGTTTGGGATCAGATCGATCTCATGCTTCGACAGATCGATCTCATGCTTAAAATTTCATGAAAATGAGAGATTTAAGTGGACCAGACCGATCTCCTCTTGGACCAGATCGATCTCCTCAAGCTATTTCTATATAAGGAGGGCTGAAAATCTGAAAATTTCGAGAAAAACACCAATCTTCCATTTCTAACCCAAAAACCTAACTTTCTCTCTCTAAAATCAACCATTTTCAACAAGAATTGAGGGGAGACCATTAGACATTAAGTTGTTCATCTCGAGGAAGAGAACAACATAGTTGGAACCCAAAATCCCATTATGGGTATTGAAAGAGATAAGGGCATTGACATTTGGAGCAAGAAGAAAAATCATATTTGGCAAGATTCTAACACTCCAATCCAAGTCTATTGTCTATTTAATTGATTTTGGAGTTGTTTGGCATGAGTATGTATGGATGGAAACACCTAGGTTGTGTTAGAAACTAATGTAACCTAGAAAATGGAATGCCCCTAGTGTGAGAAAGTATGAATTGGGGAGTTGGTGGTTTATGGGTTAAGATAAGTTGTTAAATGAGTAATGTGGGTGATTTGGAATGGTTATGTGGAGTTATAATATGGGTTTAAGTGAAATTGTGAAAATGAGTATGTATATGCTTGATAAAATGCCATAGTGAGGGAATTCATGAAATATGAACACTATGAGCTTAATGTCGATTTAATATCGATTTGGAATGAGTTAATAGGCCTAAAAGAATCCATAGACTCGAGTTTTGGGTAAAGTAATGAAACGAGGCCTCATAAGCGTTAATAGAAAACTATAGGTCGAATTGACTATAGTGAACGCACGATGTCATATTATATGGATCGAGTATAATGCGGGATATGATTTTGTGCAGTCCCGAAGAGTTCGTTGAAGACGAATCGAGTAGTACTAGTAGCAGTTTTAAAGAAAGTGGAATCACGCATCGCGATTCCAGGTAAAGGAATTCTGTAAGTATATAGAGGTAGCTGCTCGTAATTTGTGGGATTATAGGGTGTTTATGAAATGCATGCACGTTTGAGAAATTGGTTGTTTGGTATGTGAAAATAGTTGTGAATATTAGATGATTTGGTTTACATGGATGTATAAAAAGGGATAGTAAGGCTAATAATTGCATAAATCAAGTGTTTTGAATGCTTTCACAAAACATGTGTTTGGTTTTAAATGAATTGATAGATAGGATGGCTATTGTGGTTTGATGTTTGTGATAGCACATGTGAAGTGCCAAATATGTTTTGAGATAGCTTTAAAAGCTTATGAGCCGCCTATCATGTTTATGTGAATTAAACCGTGCTAGAGCCTAGCTCGCACCGGGTATTGATGTTTTCATTTGTATGAAACGTGCTGGAGCTTAGCTCACACATTGATTTGGAAACTATGATGATGTTTATAAACCGTACTGGAGCTTTTGCTCGTACGTGGCTTTTGAGTGGTTTGTCTTATGAGTATAACCGTACAAGAGCTATGCTCGTACGCGTCTCTTTATGATAGGACGCATGAGTCGTGCTAGAGCTTTGCTCGCACAAGTTTGCACATTGTGATACGTATAAGGTTGTGAAAGTTGGTAAGATCCTTAAGCCCTACATCCTTAAGCTAACATCCTTAAGCCCAAAGAGGCGAGGAGGCTCTGTTAGGCGGGGAGGCTCTGTTCGGTGGGGAGGCTCTCTTACGGTGGGATCCTTAAGCCAACATCCTTAAGCCCTGGAGCGGCAGGGAGGCTCTGTTAGGCAGGGAGGCTCTCCTACATGGGTACGGTAAGATCCTTAAGCCAACATCCTTAAGCCAACATCCTTAAGCCCGAGGAGGCGGGGAGGCTCTGTTAGGCGGGGAGGCTCTGTTTGGTGGGGAGGCTCTCTTACGGAAGGATCCTTAAGCCCTACATCCTTAAGCTAACATCCTTAAGCCCGAGGAGGCAGGGAGGCTCTGTTAGGCGGGGAGGTTCTGTTCGGCAGGGAGGCTCTCCTTCACGGATATGGAAAAACTCTTGGTATGGGGTAGGTAAGACCTAGGAATGGCACCCCCAATCACGATATGAGTCTGCGGAGTACGCTGTACCATGTATATCACATGGAGTACGATGTACCGCATGATGGTTATGTGGTGAGAAAGTCTGGCGAGGGATAATCCATCTTCGTGCCAGCGTGATACCCCGCACACCTGGATGCATGTGGTCTAGGATGATTTATGATGTAATGGTCCACATAGGCACTTTTGATATAGTGACCTAGTTTTTATACACATGCGTGAATTGTGAAATGAAAATGTGGTTGTGATTGTGAGTTGATTTGGTGGTAATTATGTGTTGAGAAAGAGGTTTATGATGTTGGTTTAAAAAGGAGGTTTCTTAATGAATTGCCCTTTTTATGAATTTAAATGAGATTGAGCATGAGATAATTTATACATGATGTTTCTACCATGTTTTATATGCCAATGCACATGATTTTGATACATGATATATATGTATATTCACATGGCATAGTTTTATTCCTCATGCTCCTACCATAAATGATTTATGCATAACACTATCAGCATGTAGATAGAGTAGTTATCTACCATGCTTGCATTATTGCCTTACTGAGCGTGTGGTTGCTCATCCCACTCTATTTCCCCCCTACAGAGCGTGCATAGTAGCCCAGTAAGGACTGAGGCGTGGTATTTTGGACTCCGCTGCATCTCCATTGCTAAGAGGTATATACACAGTGATTCTTTTTGTATCTAAACAATGTAAAAGCGAAGTATTCTTTTGAGTTGTAATTATGGGGGATGTAGATGTCAGTAAAACATGTATTTGTATAAGTACACGATTAAATGCAAATGTATGACATCGTTTTAATTAATTGAGAATGAATGAGATGTGGTGTTTATTATTGACTCACAGCCCAACAGTGTGTGGTGAGTTTAGTTCACGACCGGGTAAGGTAACAGTAAAACGCGAAAAATTTTTAGTGATTTTTGGTTAAAGAGAATGGAATTGGGTCGTGACACCTTTATAGTCTCAAGAGCACGTGGGAGTAACCTCAATACCAGGTCCTAGCCCCTCATGGCCTTGCTCGCCCCTGTTGGGTTCCCTGATTCAGGTCCTAGCCCCTCACCCTCACCTCACTCAAGAGGTCTGTTAGGCCTGTTGGGTTCCCTGAATGGATTATGTCAGGTCCTAGCCCCTCACCCTCACCCCACTCAAGAGGTCTGTCAGGCCTGTTGGGTTCCCTGAGTTAATCCGTATCTCTCACCATGGCCTCATACATACCACAGTGTGAAAACCAGCGCGAGCTACGCTCTAGTGCGAATTCATGCATCAAAACCAATCACTTCGTACGAGCAACGCTCTAGTACGGCATTCATGCATAAAATATGAACCACGTACGAGCATAGCTCCAGTACGGTTATATGCATAAGAAAAACCACTCAAATCCAAGTACGAGCGTAAGCTCCAGTACGGTTTATAAAACATCACCACAATTCAAATCAAAGTGTGAGCTAAGCTCAAGCACATATCACACAAGTGAAAACATAGAAATCCAGCGCGAGCAAGGCTCTAGCGCGATTTATGCCAAGCAAATACGATAGGCGGCTCATACACAATCAAACAATCCCGACAATAGGGTTTAGCACTTCACAAATGCTTTTCCACAACATCAATAAAACACTAGCCAGCCCATCTACAAGCTTGCTTAAAACTAAGCAATTTCATTTTGAAAAACATCAAGACATTAGATCTATGCAATTATTAGCCTTACTATCCCATTTCATAGAATCCATTTCAAAACCAAAATCTCATACAATTATTCATAGTCACATCCATACATCGTCAAAATACATTTCTAGAAATCCATGCACATTTCTAAAGCCCTATATACCCACGAGTTCAAAATACGAGCAGCTACCTCTATATACTTACAAAATTCCCTTACCTGGAATCGCGATGCGTGATTCCACTTCCTTAAGCTGCTTACTCGTACGGTTCGATTCGTCTTCAACAAACTCTTCGGGACTGCACAAAATCGTATCCCACATTATATTCGATCCATATAATATGACATCGTGCATTCACTATAGTCAATTCGACCTATAGTTTTCTATTAACGCTTATGAGGCCTCGTTTCATTACTTTACCCAAAACTCGAGTCTATGGATTCTTTTAGTCCTATTAACTCATTTCAAATCGATATTAAATCGATATCAAGCTCATAGTGTTCATATTTCATTGATTTCCTCACTATGGCATTTGTCAAGCATTTACATACTGATTTTCATAATTTCACTTAAACTCACATTATAACTCCACATAACCATTCCAAATCACTCACATTACTCATTTAACAACTTTAGCATGCCTATAAACCACCAACTCCCCAAATCATACTTTCTCACACTAGAGGCATTCCATTTTCTAGGTTACATTAGTTTCTAACACAACCTAGGTGTTTCCATCCATCCATACATACTCATGCCAAACAACTCCAAAATCAATTAAATAGACAATGTACTTGGATTGGAGTGTTAGAATCTTATCAAATATGATCTTTCTTCTTGCTCTATATGTCAATGCTCTTATCTCCTTCAATACCCACAATGGGATTTTGGGTTCCAACTATGTTGTTCTCTTCCTCAAGATGAACAACTTAATGTCTAATGGTCTCCTCTCAATTCTTGCTGGAAATGGCTGATTTTAGAGAGAGAAAGTTAGGTTTTTGGGTTAGAATTGGAAGATTGGTGTTTTTCTCGAAATTTTCAGATTTTTAGCCCTCCTTATATAGAAATAGCTTGAGGAGATCGATCTGGTCCAAAAGAGAAGATCGATCTGGTCCCCTTAAATCTCTCATCTTCACGAAATTTTAAGCATGAGATCGATCTGTCGAAGCATGAGATCGATCTGCTCCCAAACAGAGAGCTAAGGAGATCGATCTGGGTGCTTGAGGATTGATCTTTTCATTACAGAATGCTTAGGAGATCGATCTGGCCCCATTGGAGATCGATCTGCTCTATTCCATTGCCCAAATAAGAGCATTCTGGCTCTTCCAGATCGATCTCTCATCTTATGAGATCGATCTGGCCTTCATGTTTTCCAGATTTCCTGCAGTTTTCTTGCTGCAACTCACACCAACACATCCTTAATCTGTTGTCATGGCCATTTTCTCATCCATCCACCTTTATAACTTGAAAATGGCATCCATTCATACCTTATGCACATTGAAACTTGTGTGCATTCATTGTATGTCCAAAGGTATGCTACGTAAAACCAAATGGAAGCATAATTTCATTCCATTTTACCACACTACTCATTTTGAGTTTCAATCACATCCATCACTTATAAGAACTCATTTCTTCATATTCATACTCAATGGAACTTGTATGTACGTTACAAATCATATTACACATACGTACATTGAATCCATGGACTTACATCAATCATACTTTACATTACAAGTCATTCACATTCATTACACATCACAACTTTACATATACGGGGTCTCATAATTTTTGGTTAGATATAATTTCTTTTCTAGGGCATGTGGTGTCCAAGGACAGGGTGTCTATTGATCCGTCCAAAATAGAGGCTATTCTGAATTGGGAGAAACTGAAAACTTCTACTGAAATTCGCAGCTTTTTGGGTCTGACTAGTTATTATAGAAGATTTATGAAAGGGTTTTCTAAGTTCGCTGCACTGTTGACCCGACTCACTCGGAAGGAAGTGAACTTTGTTTGGAGTGAAGCTTGTGAAAATAGTTTCCAGGAATTGAAGAGACGATTGACTGCGACACCTATCCTTACCATTCCCTGTGGTTTCAGAGGTTTTACTGTCTATAGTGATGCTTCACATCAAGGTCTGGGGTGTGTTCTGATGCAGCACTGGAAAGTTGTGGCTTATGGTTCGAGGCAGTTGAAGAAACATGAGAAAAATTACCCTACGCATGACTTGGACTTAGTTACGGTTGTTTTTACCCTAAAAATCTGACGACATTATCTTTATGGAGAGACATTTCAGATTTTCATTGATCATAAGAGTTTGAAATAACTCTGCTCTCAGAAGGAATTGAACATGAGGCAGCATCATTGGATCGAGTTGTTAGAGGATTATGATTGTGAGATTCTCTACCACCCCGGGAAAGCTAACGTGGTAGCGGATGCTCTCAGTCAAAAGAATACAGCTATGGTCTCCTATTTTATGGTTAGATAGTGGGATCTGTTGGAACAATTTAAGGATCAAAGGATTTCAGTGGATCAGGATCAGTCGATAGACGGTTGTCTAGTTGCTAGTATAATAATTGAACTAGAGTTACTTGATCAAATCAGAAAGGTACAAAAAGATGATCCCTGAATTGTAGAGATTGCCTGTGAAAATGAAGGGGATGACAATAGACATTCTGATTTCTCAGTAGGCAGTGATTGTATATTAAGGTTCCAGGGTCGGATGTGTATTACAGATAATGACGACCTAAAGAGACTAATCTTGGAAGAGGCTCAAAGCTCGAGATACACCATGCACCTTGGCAGCACGAAGATGTATCATGACTTACGTGTGTTGTATCATTGGGCAAGTATGAAGAAGGACATCGCTGAATTTGTGTAAAATGTCTGATTTGTCAACAGGTAAAGGTGGAACATCATAAACCTGCAGGGTTGCTCCAACCTTTACCTATTCGAACAATTGGAATCATGGTGTGTACGGAGTAAGGACTTAAGGTTCTGGGTTCGAATCATGTGGGACGCGAATGAGGGTATTTACCTCGATAAAACTGTGCGGGTCAGTGGACTCAAAGCGAACAGTACGAATGAGTAACAATGTCACAGCAGTCGATGTTATGGGCCCAAAGAGTGGAAGGCCATGGCCGGCTGGGCTGGGTCGTTACAGTGAGTGGCCACCATCGCCACCATCACTGCTCATTCCCTGCGCAGCCACTACATCTCCCTATTACTGCCAACCCAGTCCCGTTGCACCATTGTCACCTCACCAGGTTGTTGTTTCGACCATTCCCAGTTGCAGCCTCGTCACCTTCCTACTGCTGGAGTGGTCTTCTTCCTAGCTTGCTGCTGGTTTGAGATAGACACAAAAGGAAGAACTGTGATTGGCAACCTCAAAAAACTCCTTTAGTGCTACGTAGAAGAGTTGCCCGAGCTTGTTGCGTCCCCGCTACCTTGCTTTGCATCATACCACACGCTGCTAGCACCACTCTATTGCCCGAGCTTGCTGCAACCCTGCTGCACAGTACTTTGCTGCTACGTTGTGACCTTTTTCTTCTGTGATGTATTATTTGGTGTTTGGAGAAAGCTTTGGTACTATTTATTTTTGTTGCGAAGAATTTCTTTGCCGCTACATCTTTCCTCTCTTGCTGCATGGCTTATCTTTGTTGCTGGTTAGCTCCCTGTCTCGTTGCTGCTGTTGATTTTGTCCCCCTACCGCTGCATTTGGAAGCTTTTCTTTACTGCACGTTGGTGCTACACTAGGAGTAGCTGACTGTGTCTGATTTTCTTTTATTTCTTGGTTCTGTTATATTTGTTTTCTGAAGATTTTTCTTCTTCTCATGGCTGATGATCAAAAGAGTTTGGTTGTAAGTGATGTGATTTCCATGCTACCCAAAATCACATACCATAAATTGACGGGTTCTAATTATTTAGACTGATGTAAGACAGTTAGAATTTATTTGCGGAGTCTGTCAAAACATGACCACCTCACTACTGATCCACCTAACGATGCGACTCTCAAGGAGTGGCTACGAGATGATACTCGCTTGTTTTTGCATATTCAAAATTCTATAGATACAGAGGTAATTAATCTGATTACCCATTGTGAGTATGTCAAAGAATTAAAGGACTACTTAGAATTCTTGTTTTTTAGGAAAGGGAATCTTTCACGTATGTATGAGGTTTGTAAAAGTTTCTATCGTGCCGAGCAACAAGATCAGACGCTTCAGGCATACTTTATACATTTTAAGAAAACTTATGAAAAGTTGAACATTTTGCTCCCTTTCAGTACTGATATTAAAGTCCAGCAATCTCAACGAGAACAAATGGCGGTAATGAGTTTTTTAGCTGTCTTCACTCTCAGTTTGAAGTTGTTAAATCTCAGATATTATCGAGTGTTGAAATTTTAACTTTGCATGAGGCCTTTACCAGAGTACTTCGTATAGATATATTGCTTTTGTTCAGACTCCAAATGTACTTGTCAGTCATAGTGATTTAGACACTAGGAGGTCCTCTTAGTTGAATAATAACAGAGGGTAATCGGAGTCAGGATGCAGGGGGAGTTACCTGTTATTATTGTCATGAGCCTGGTCATACTAAACGTATGTGCCAAAAATTGCAGAACAAGAATCAAAAGTCTAACTCAGCTCATATTGCCTCTACTACTGCTTCACCTAGCTTATCCTCTGATAAAATGGTTTCGATCTCTAAGGATGAATTTGCTAAGTTCACCCAGTATCAAGAATCTTTAAAGAAATCATCTCAGTCTATCACTGCTCTTGCTGAAATAGGTATATCAAATACATGTCTTATGTCTTTTTCCACAGAATGGGTAGTTGATTATGGTGCCAGAGATCATATGACATGTAATCCTAGTCTATTTTTCACTTTTCAATCCCATGTTTCACCTACTACTATCATTTTAGCTGATAGGTCTACTTCATCTGTTCTTGGTTATGGCATTGTTAGTCTGACTCCATTACTTACTTTGTCTTTAGTTTCGAGTTTACTAAAATTTGCTTTTAACCTAGTGTCTGTGAGTAAAATTACTCGTACTCTAAATTGCTCTGTTCCATTTTTCCCTGGTTATTGTTTGTTTCAGGATCTTTTATGAAGAAGATTATTGGTAAAGGATATGAATCCAAAGGACTCTACATTTTGGATACTCGGTTGCTAGAGTCTATTACCTATTCTAGTATCTTGACACCGTTTGAAGCACATTGTCGATTGGGTCATCCTTCATTGTCTCTACTGAAGAAATTGTGTCCTCAATTTCAGTCTGTGTCTTCTTTAGCTTATGAGTCTTGTCAATTTGCTAAACATCATCGTCTACCTTCTGTTCCATGTGTCAATAAACGAGCTAGTTCTCCTTTTGAGTTAGTTCACTTCGATGTCTGGGGTCCGAGTCCTATTGTTTCTAAAACTGGTGTCAGATACTTTGTTACTTTTGTTGATGACTTTTCTTGGATGACGTGGATTTATTTTATGAAAAATTGTTCTGAATTATTCTCTCATTTTACTGCTTTCAGTGTTGAAATTAAAACTCAATTTAATATTGTTGGCTCTACCGAGAGGGGGGGTGAATCGGTTTTCTAATGTTAATGGCAAATTTAAATTAATTCGAACTTAATTAACAAATAATAAATAAACAATATAATGAAATGAATCAAATTAAAGCAAGATAAGGAAGAGAGTATCAAACACAGTTGTTTATAGAGGTTCGGCCAATCTCTTGCCTACATCCTCTCTCCTTGACCTTCTTGTCAAGTGCTTTCTTTCTCACTTTCAACAAAAGTTACAACCTCCTTTTTCAGGTTAAGGAATAACCTCTCTACCCTTTTTAAGCAAAGATGTATTCCCTCTTTTTTACAAGATTTATCTCACTGAGGAACAATCCTCTTTTCTCTCAAAGGTAGGAAGACTACAATATCAAGCTTTTAATGTGGGTAGGACAAATACAGCTTTTACACACAAGCTTATACAACAAATTCAATGAATGAAGATTGAAGACAAATGGAATGAAAGAATTAAACTCTTAAGAATGTACAGAATGTGCAGCAATTGTGTCTCTATACTCATTGTCTTCAATGCTTGATTATATACTGAAGGATTGGTAGTTGGAGCATTTAATGCTATTTTTCCCGTTGAGATTTTTGCAGAAATAGCCGTTGGGTACCTCCAGTAGAATGCCAAATCGATCTGCCATCTTGACTAGATCAATCTCTTAGTTATAATTCCTGCAAGATCAAGGCAAAATGAAGCAAGGAGATCGATCTCATAAATGAGCAGATCGATCTCATAATTTAAAAATATTAGAGAAGATCGATCTGTCAAATAGGCAGATCGATCTTTCAATCTCTCTGTTTGAGGCATGATCGATCTATAGATCGATCTGCCAAGTAATCTCGTAGTGATGAGATCGATCTCTTATCAACCCAGATCGATCTCCTTAGCTCTCTGACTTTGAGGAGATCGATCTCTTCCTCTACCAGATCGATCTCTTGAGCTCTCTGTTTGAATATAGATCAATCTTACAGATCGATCTACTGCCTTTACCTTTGTTTTAGGGGAGATCGATCTGTTCGTAGACCAGATCGATCTTCTCAACATCCTGTATTTAGCCAGATCGATCTTATATCCCTTATAGATCGATCTCAATCTTCCTCAATACCTTTGTACAGGTTCAAACCTTTAGCAGATCGATCTCACATCTTCATGAGATCGATCTCTCATCCTAGAAAACCCAGGAGATCGATCTCTCATATCCCGATCGATCTCTTATCTACAGGAACTTACGTTCTGGTACTGATAACCTCTAAACATGTTTTTATATCATATTTATATTATTGAATTTACTTGTTTTGTCATTTCAAAATATATTAACTCAACAATCTCCCCCTTTTTGATATGACAAAACCTATTCAATCAACATGTTTAGTTGCCTATTTGCATTTTGCACAAACTCCCCCTTTTTGTAAGCTCCCCCTTACTTTTGGCTTTTGACCTCTTAACTTTCTTAACTCCCCCTCATTTTAATCAGTCATTGAAACCATTATACATGTTTCTTTAACATATCTAAATCCATTTAAAACATGTTTACTTATTCTCTTCTCCCCCTTTTTGTCATATCAATGGTACTTAAAGGAGTAAAACAGAGTAATTTAACGTGCAATACACTATTCATTTCAAAATAGTAAGTCATATCATTTCATTCAAGCAAATGAGGTTTTCAAACACCAACTAGAAATGTTAAAGACATTAGCCAAAAGAGTTCTATCAACTAAGGCCTAAGGTGCACGAGGGAAGCGATCCAGTAGTTCCTCGACGTGAGTGCGGGTGACCTGTAGCTCATCATACATTGTTTGCTGGGTGGCATGAAGGTTTGCAAAACCTTCATCTATCTTCCGGTTCAACTCATTGATCATTGCCACAATGGATTCCATGCCAGCGGGTGAGGGAGCAGGTGCAGTGGGCGGAGCAGTCGACGACGATGGACCCTCAGTCAGTGCAGCAGGTGGATCCATGGGCTCATCTGATAGATCTTCCTCCATAGCTGCAGCAAGCTACTGTTCTCGTTTCTTCTTCCATTCTCCTCAAAAGTCTTTGTAATACCCCATGTGATGGAGTGTTCCGATGTTTAAGACGCTCTTCGAGGAGGGCACTTCACCCGTTTCACAACTGCAGTCCACTCCAAATCGTTGGAGAAGATATGCTAATGGAAGTGGAAAAACAATCGTGGAAGCTTGCCCGCGCATGATCTTCAACCAATCTTCATATATGAAATAAACAAGATTGGGTTTTTGGCTTGTGGAGTGAATGTGGTGGATCCAAAAATGATCTAACCTCCTAACAGTGGAATGACGGGTACCGAAAGGACAGAGATTCCACGAGATAATGAGGTGGAGTAACCTTGGGTGCATCGGTAGGTCACTCGCCTTATCCCTGGGAAGGTCAAACTCTAAGGGGACTTCCTCATCTTCATTTGTTAACCCTTCATTTTTCATGTGGAAGGCCTGGGCTAAGATATCAGTGTCTATAAGAATTGACTTACCCATGACAAACGTTTTAAAACCAAGAATTTTGCAAGTATCATCAGGATCATAAATGAGTTCGGCATTAGAGAAGAATGTGTCACGACCCAAACTACCCAAAAATCAGAGTTAATTTTTCGCGTTTTATTATTTACTTAAATTCTTACCTGTCCTCGAATCGTGACCAACACTCCACTAATAATTGGGCTGTGCGTCAATGCCAATCCCACCACACATTTACCATGTAACTTATTTCTTCTCCAGTCATTTATAAAATGTCTACAATATTTATACATCCCCTAGAGACACTTACAAACATGTTACTGTGCTATGCTTATATAGATACAATATGTACAAGTGTATATACCTTATGTTGATGGGCAGCAGCGGATATCCGGAATGCAGTACTGAGTCGTCGCAACTTCAACTGGAGATTATCTGTGGGAGAAAATGAAAGGGGTGAGCACATCAAGCTCAGTAAGGCAATCCTACGAACAAGTAGGTAACCATACTACCTACATGAACGTGGTGCCATGCATAAACCACCCTTTCTCCACACATTTTAAAACAATGATATGCGTTATGATGTTATGTAAAACACATTTGCACGGAAATTCAACATGCAATTATTACAAATCATTTCTTTCTCAATTAAAATTTTCACAATAAAGTCAGGACTCGACCCCTCCTGCGGGTGATCCTGACTCACACAAAACCATGAAAACGGTTTACATCACACGTGGGTTTGAAAAGCATGGAAATACCATCATGCAAATTTAGTTTAAAAAACCCAGTTTAAATCATCGAAATCGTCGACATGCGAGATGAGGCAATATCTGTATAACGGCAATAACTAGGACTATGGCCATATCTGTCCTCGGGAGTTCCTCAGCTACACGGATCCTAGTATGCAGGTTCTCACCATGATCGGGAACCGCCCGGGAGGTGGGTCAGTCCATCCCGTCAGTCTTATCCGATCCCCGGCATCCGAAGATGCTGCATCCGGAGATGCCGTATCCGAAGATACCACACGGTACATCGTACTCCATGCTACTTGCACGGTACATCGTACTCCGTGAACCCATATAATATCTCTAGGTACTCCAGCCCAATTGGCCTGCTTCCCACAGAGGTTTTGTTTCTCAATACTCATGCCATGTCTCAAAACGCACGTGCGAGCCTATTTAATCGGTGACACACAGTCTACCCGATGCTCCAAGCACAGCTCATCGCATGTTCTCATAAAAATCAGTGCGAGCAATGCTCAGCACTCTCATCAAATCAAGTAAATCTAGTGCGAGCTAAGCTCTAGCACTCTGTATGCAAATCGTATAAAAATCTGGTGCGAGCGAAGCTCTAACACCCTGTCTCAAAATCATATAAAAATATGGTGCGAGTTAGACTCTAGCACCCTGTCACAAAAATCATATATATATAAGAATGTGGTGCGAGTTGGACTCCAGCACCTATGCATGTAAAACTCTAGTGCGAGCTCTCGCTCCAGCACTAATGCGTGCATCACACAAATCGACAACACCGTGCGAGCTGAGCTCTAGCACGTCACATGTCAATAAAAACACATACGCGGCTCTGTTTCCTCAAAACAGTTTTCAAAAAAACAATATCACGTTGAAAGTATGCAATGCTGTGCATTTTCTTTCAAGGTGAGCCAGCCTACTCATGCATGCATCAAAACACCTCCAGAATGAGCAGGAACCTTTTGTTCTTGCTCCTCCCAATTTTTCCTAACTTTGTAAATTTTACCCTTAACAAGGGTATTTTAGTAATTTTGCCCATACGGGGCACTAAAATTATTCTTCGACCTCTAGACCCTCCAGAACATTTTTAAGGACTGCATATGAATTTAAAATTGCGTAAAGTTTACCTCTAGCAGTCCGTAGAATTCCCTTACCTCGATTCTCGTCGAGTCTGACCTTTTCTTTTCCAATGTTGTCTCGTCGCGCAGTCCATATGCTTCCAATCCAATGCCCGGAACTGCGTATTAATATTCCTCAGGTCAGATAACATACAATTTAATTGTATTTAATACTTTCTGGGCTTAATTTAAATCATTGGGCCCGTTTACCCCTATTGGGCCCGATTGCACCTTAATGGGCCTTAATCGGCCTTAAGCCCGTTTTCCACTTAATTCTCACTTTATCGAGGCCTATTGGGCTCACTGGGCCCACCAATAATTTATCGGGCCTCGTTCTAATTCTCGAATAGCTAAATTTAATATTTACGACAATTAATCTAAATTTCCATAATTTAATTCAATTTATGCGGAAATTAAATCAATATCACGCATAATGAGAAAATTGTCGTAAATAGGGGTCACTTACCCGAGATTCCATGCTAGTGCGAAATTCGAGGCTGTCTCGAGCCCTCGGTGGATGCCAATCGTCGAGCTACACAATTAAATATATTTTCCGGGTAAACTTTCAGTCGATAATTAATTAAATAAAATATTCCAAATTTAAATCGGGTCAATTTGACCACTTATCGACTTACCCGAAGCTCGATTGCATCACCGAAATTTTCCTCAATTTTTTTTCTCTTTTTTCTTTTCCCTTTTTCTCCCTTTTTCTCCTCTTTTTGGCTGAACCGGTTCAGTCCGGTTCGGACCGGTTCAGACCGCCGGTTCACCCCGGTTTGGCCGGTTCACCGTCGGTTCACCCCTTTTCCGGCCGGTTCTCCGCCGGCTTCCATCGCCAGTGGCTCCGCTGGGTCGTCCGCATCTCAGATCTGCCCTCGGTTTGGGTCAAGCTCGCCGGAACGCCGCCGGTCCGGCTCTTCTCCCTCTCGGCCGTCGGACCCGTTTTCTCCTCTTGGCCGTCGCCGGCGATTCCCGCCGTTTCGTCGCATGAGACCGGTGCAGAAATGATCACCGTCGCCTGGGCTTTCGGAATCTCTCCTCGGTTTCGCCTGGATCGCCGCCGTTTGCCGCCGGTGGCCATCTCTTTTCCCGCGGCTGCCACCTCTCGATCCGGCGGATTTCGATGGTTTCGTCGGCCAATACCGGTCTCAAAAGGACCGGCTCCTCCTCCTGATCACGCCGGTACCCGCCGTTCGCCCCCAGCTGCCGTGGATCACCGGTACCGACTCAGTTTTTCCCGCGGTCTTCTCCTCCTCCGTTCGGCGATCTCCGGCCTCCTGACGGCGCGTCACCGGTGCCATTGGCTTCGCCAGCCTCTCCTCTTGCTGCTCGACCCTTCGTCGGAGGCCGTCGGTGCCCGGTGGCCGTCGGTCGAACGAGCCACGCGCGGTCTCCTTCTCCGTTTTCCCTTGGTTCTTCTCTCTCCCCGATATTTGCAATTCCTCTCTTTTTTTTTTTTTTTATCATTATTATTTAACAATTTATTTTATTCATTAAAATACACTAAAAATACCCAAATATCCTTAAAATTATTATTTAATTCTAAATTTATCAATTTAATTTTATTTAATTTATTTATTATATTTTAACCTCTCTTTCGGGTATAATTTTCCCGTATTTTCGGAATATTGTCCCGGGTGACTTTTCGGTATATTTTTCGATTATTTTCGGGATTATTTTTCTGAACTAAAAATCCCGATTAATCCCGATTAATTCCCATAAACTAATATCTCGATCAATTTAACCTGAAATAAATTTATTTCACTTTTATTGACCAAGATTTCTTACATCCATGTTTTAATTAATTTTTCTCATCGAATTTACTCCGGCTTTCGGTCTTTTGATCGTTTTGCCCTTACACGTGTTCGGGATTAATTTAACCCGACTTCCCTTCATAAATGCTCATTCATTTCATATTTTAATTAAATTCGGGTCTTACAGAATGCCCTGATGATGTTTGGGGGAACGGGGGTATTGATTTTTAAGAATGGAAGCCACCCAAACTCTTCCATTTTGGATAGATACGAAAAATCTATTTTGTTTAAAAAGGAGAAATCAATAGTTCGCCAATGTTTAATTGGCATGGTCGAGAAATACTCTTCGTATCTCTTCCTTTTTGCAGGTGTTTTAAAACACCTGTTAAAGGTAGTGACTGAAGAGGGAGGGATGGATTGGGAGGAGGACCCTTGTTCTACATTAGGTCGATGAGGTTTTTGTCCTGCTCTCTTAAGTCTAGGCATGGTTCTAAACACTAGAAATAATCTTAAAGCTAGTTCTCTAGACACCTACCCAATGGAACAGTGTAAAAATGGCCCTAACTGAGATTACAACAAAAACAGATAAATTTTTGAAGAAAAATTTAGCAATGTAGGTTACTAGACCAAGATTGATGAGAAGATTAGGCAAGTTTCTTACCGAAGATCGATCTAGAGGGAGAATCGAGGGATGGGGTGCGACAGGAGGTTAGGGATTTGAAGAATTGGGTTTTTCAAATTTTGGAGATTTTGAACAGTTTTTATAGTCCAGGGCACAGGAGATCGATCTATCGAGACGACAGATCGATCTGTCATTTCTAGAAGCTCGAAGAGATCGATCTGTGGTACTACAAGATCGATCTTCAGAATACAGAAGCTTAATGAGATCGATCTGTCGTATGCCGAGATCGATCTGCTGTTTAAACAGAGGCTTAAGGAGATCGATCTGCCAAATGCATAGATCGATCTGTTGTTTAAACAGAGGCTTAAGGAGATCGATCTTATGGATGAGAAGATCGATCTGCCTAGCTTAACCTTAATGCTTTAGGCTTATTTGAAGTATGAAGATCGATCTATATTGATAGGAGATCGATCTCTCATACTCTTTGCCCAGAAAAATCATTGAAAAACTCTTTTAAAACCAACTTGAAATCAAGATTTTGAAGCATATACATCTTAAGGGACATTCATGAGTCCTAATTCACCTCTGAGTACACAAAACCTATCTCTATCGAGAGGTTTGGTGAATATATCAGCTATTTGATGTAAAGTGTCAATATACTCTAGAATTATATCCCCCTTTTGAACATGGTCTCTAAGGAAATGGTGCCTAATCTCAATGTGCTTAGTTCTAGAGTGTTGAATAGGATTTTTAGATAGATTGATGGCACTGGTATTATCACATTTAATAAAGACTTGTTTCATGTCAATATCATAGTCTTTCTTTTGTTGTTTAATCCACAACACTTGAGCACTACAACTACCTGCTGTTATGTATTCAGCTTCAGTTGTGGACTGAGCCACACTATTTTGTTTCTTAGAGAACCAAGAGATTAATCTATTCCCTAAGAATTGGCAAGTACTTGAAGTACTTTTCCTATCTATTTTGCATCCCCCAAAGTCTGCATCTGAAAATGCATGGAGTGTAAAAGTGGAGTCTTTGAGGTACCCAAGTCCTAGAGAGGAGGTGTCCTTAAGGTATCTAAAGATCCTTTTGGTTGCTAATAAGTGTGATTCCCTAGGAGAGGATTGAAATCTAGCACAAAGACATACACTAAACAATATATCTGGTCTACTTGCAGTTAAATAGTGCAATGAACCAATCATAGACCTATAGAGTTTAGTGTCTACACACTTACCACTTTCGTCTTTATCAAGCTTGATGTTGGTGCCCATTGGAGTTGCTTGAGGTTTGCAATTGTCCATTCCAAATCGCTTGAGCAAATCCTTAGTATACTTTGCTTGATTGATGAATGTTCCATCCTTTGTTTGCTTCACTTGAAGTTCCAAGAAGAAAGTGAGCTCTCCCATCATGCTCATTTCAAATTCACCTTGCATTATCTTAGCAAACTCTTGGCATAAAGATTCATTAGTTGATCTAAAAATAATATCATCTACATACACTTGAACAACTAGTAAATCTTTATTTTATTTTTGATAAACAAAGTGGTATCTACTTTTCCTCTTGAAAATCCTTTTTCTATTAGGAATTTTGACAATCTTTCATACCAAGCTCTAGGAGCTTGTTTCAAACCATAGAGTGCCTTAGATAGTTTGAAAACATGTTCAGGAAATTCATGATTTTCAAAACCGGGAGGTTGCTCTACATACACTTCTTCATTAATGAAACCATTCAAGAATGCACTCTTTACATCCATTTGATATAGCTTGAAGTTCTTATAGCATGCAAAGGCCAGCAACATTCTAATAGCTTCTAATCTAGCTACCGGTGCATAAGTTTCATCATAGTCTATTCCTTCCTCTTATCTATAACCTTGTGCAACTAATCTAGCCTTGTTCCTTACGATCACACTATTTTCATCCATCTTGTTCTTGAATATCCATTTAGTTCCAATTATAGAGTGATCACTTGGCCTAGGAACTAGTTTCCACACTTTGCTTCTCTCAAATTGATTTAATTCTTCTTGCATTGCTAAGAACCAATTATTGTCATCTAAGGCTTCATTGACATTTCTAGGTTCTATTTGAGATACAAAGGCTATAAATTGACACACATTCCTTAGAGATGATCTAGTTCTAACTCCAAGGGTTGGATCTCCTACTATTTCACAATCTTTTACATATCCTAATTCTCTTGGTGCTCTAGACTCTCTTTCTAATATCTCTATTTCTTCTTCATCTTCTTTATTTAAGTCAAGTTTTTTTAATAAATTTTCCTCTAAATTTGGAATTTCCTCAAATATTCCAACATCCTCATCATTGGTTGAATCTTTAACTACATCATTTGACTCATCAAATAAAACATGAATTGATTCTTCAACCATCAATGTTCTTTTGTTATATACTCTATAAGCCTTTGAATTCAAGGAATATCCTAGAAAGATTTCCTCATCACTCTTGGCATCAAATTTTCCTAAATTATCTTTCCCATTATTTAAGACAAAACATTTGCAGCCAAAAGGATGGAAGTAGCTAATGTTAGGCTTCTTACCTTTGTAAAGCTCATAAGGAGTTTTCTTTAGCATGGGTCTAATCATAGCTCTATTAATGATATAGCAAGATGTGTTTATAGCTTCAGCCCAAAAATATTTTAGTAAATTATTCTCACACAACATGGTTCTAGCCATTTCTTCCAATGTTCTATTTCTTCTTTCAACTACTCCATTTTGTTGTGGTATCCTAGGGGCTGAAAAATTATGGCTAATTCCTTGATCATTGCAATACTCATCAAATCCTATATTTTTGAATTTCTTGCCATGATCACTTCTAATACTAGTTATTGTGTATCCTTTTTCATTTTGAGTCACTTTTGAATAGGCTATGAATTTTTCTAAGGCTTCATTTTTTACTCTAAAAAATAACACCCAAGTGAACCTAGTGTAATCATCAACTATTACAAATCCATAGTGTTTCCCACCAAGGCTTGTTGTTCTAGTTGGTCCAAATAAGTCTAAGTGGAGTAATTGAAGAGGCCTAGTGGTGGATACACTATTCTTAGGCTTAAATGTTGTCCTTTTATGTTTTCCTTTAACACAAGCTTCACATATTTTTTCATAGTCAAAGAACAACTTTGGTAATCCTATAACTAGATCATTTCCAGCTAACTTAGATAACACATGCATGCTAGCATGACCTAGTCTTCTGTGCCATAACCAAGATTCTTTTTCATTGTCTACCATTAGGCATATGTTTTCATTTTTGAGTTCATTAAGATAGACAATGTATATATTACCTTGCCTATGACCTAGAAAAAGAACTTTATTTGACTTAGGATCTATAACATGACATTTCATGCAATCAAAAATTACTTTGTAACCTTTGTTACAAAGTTGACTTATACTTAGTAAGTTATGCTTTAGACCCCTAACAAGTAATACTTTTTCTAATGAAAAATAGTCATTACCTATTGAGCCACTTCCTTCAACTTGGCCTTTGGAGTTGTCCCCAAATGTGACTTCTCCACCAACCTTTGATTTAAGTGAGTTGAAGTGACTTCTATCACCCGTCATGTGCCTTGAGCATCCACTATCCAAGTACCAAGCTTCCTTTATTTTAGCTTTGTGGCAATGCTCAATTACCTACAATGAAAATTCAAACTCATGTCTTAGGTACCCAAATTCTCTTGGGTCCTTTGAGGTTAGTGAATGCAATTCTTGATCCCTTTGGGATCCATTTTGCTAATGCATTAAAATCCTTTGAGTTAATTACTTCTTTTGGAACCCACATTCTTTTTACTATTTTTCCTTTAAGAGTGGTCATCTTCATATTGCAATTATGTGATGCATGTCCCTTTCTATTACAATATGAACAAGTAGTTGAAGGCTTATTCATGCTCTTTCTATCAATGAAGCTTTTGAGATGAGTCTCTTTACTTTTTGCATTATATCCTAATCCATTTTTATCAAAGAATGCTCTTTGATTTTATAACATGTTATCTAACTTTTGTTGTCCCATATAAAATCTATTAAAGGAATTATGTAGATTACTATTCTTTTCTTTTAGGTCACAAATTTCAAGATTCGTAATTTCTAGTTTCTTTTCACATTCTAATTTGTCCTCTAGAATTAATCATTTTCTTTCTTCAATTTAGATATTATCTTCTTATATTTCATACTCATGCATTCATATTCCAATGCAAGATCATCAAAGGCATCTTGCAATTTATCAAAAGAATATTCATTGAGGTTTGAAGTTACCTTTTCATCATCAATAGCCATGAAGCACAAGTTGGCAATGTCTTCATTTGAGTCATCATCGGAGCAGTCACTGTCGCTCCATGTAGCCACAATTGCCTTCTTTTGTGGAACCTATCATTGGACCTTTTAAGAAGAGGGCAGTTAAACTTAATGTGTCCAGGTTTTTTACATTCATAACACACGATTGTATCTTTTCTTCCTACCTCTTCTTGATCTCTCTTGAGGTTTCTCCTATTACTACCACTAGCTCTCATTCTCATGAACTTGTTAAATCTTTTGGCAAACATTGCCATCTCAAGATCTTTTTCACTACCACTCTCATTTTTATTTTCCTCTTAAGTAGTAGAT
Organism: Firmiana major; assembly: GCA_033439115.1. NCBI lineage: Eukaryota > Viridiplantae > Streptophyta > Magnoliopsida > Malvales > Malvaceae > Firmiana > Firmiana major. The sequence goes on along the minus strand of CM065908.1, from coordinate 16,169,871 downwards.
TTTAGAGCAACTCCCACTTTCTTGGGTGGCTCTTCATTTTTTCTCAATTTCATCTCATAAGTGAGTAGTGATCCTATTAATTCATCTAATGACAATGTGTGAGGATCCTTAGATTCCTCAATTGCGGTCACTTTAGCTTCCCATGATTTAGGTAGGCTATTTAATATTTTCTTGACCATTTCTATATTAGAGTATATTTTTCCTAAGGACTTTAATCCATTAATTACATCAGTGAATCTAGTGAACATATCACTGATTGACTCTCAATCTTTCATCCTAAATAGGTCATAATCATGTGTGAGCATTCCTACCTTAGTCTCCTTTACTTCGGTTGTACCTTCATGAGTTATTGCCAATTTATCCCAAATTTGTTTGGAATTGTCACATCCGGAGACTCTATTGTATTCATTTAGCCCTAAAGCACAAAAGAGAGTGTGCATGGCCTTAGCATTTAGTTGAGCACATTTAACATCATTTGAATCCCATTCATCTTCTTCCTTAGGGATATCTCTTCCCTCTATTCTTTTTGTAGGGATTTGAGGTCCTTTAATGATAATCCTCCATACTTCATAATCATTTGCTTGAATGAATAACATCATCCTAGTCTTCCAATAAGCATAATGTTCCCCATTGAACATAGGAGGCCTAACCGTAGAATGCCCCTCTCCTACTAAGCTAGTTGCTACATTTTTGTGAGCCATTAGATCGCTTCTAACTCTTAGAAAGTTATTCCTATGTGAACAAAGAGTCCTAGCTCTGATACCAATTGTTGGCTCTACCGAGAGGGGGGTGAATCGATTTTCTAATGTTAATGGCAAATTTAAATTAATTCGAACTTAATTAACAAATAATAAATAAACAATATAATGAAATGAATCAAATTAAAGCAAGATAAGGAAGAGAGTATCAAACACAGTTGTTTATAGAGGTTCAGCCAATCTCTTACCTACGTCCTCTCTCCTTGACCTTCTTGTCAAGTGCTTTCTTTCTCACTTTCAACAAAAAGTTACAACCTCCTTTTTCAGGTTAAGGAATAACCTCTCTACCCTTTTTAAACAAAGATGTATTCCCCATTTTTTACAAGATTTATCTCACTGAGGAAAAATCCTCTTTTCTCTTAAAGGTAGGAAGAATACAATATCAAGCTTTTAATGTGGGTAGGATAAATACAGCTTTTACACACAAGCTTATACAACAAATTCAATGTATGAAGATTGAAGACAAATGGAATGAAAGAATTAAACTCTTAAGAATGTACAGAATGTGCAGCAATTGTCTCTCTGTACTCATTGTCTTCAATGCTTAATTATATACTGAAGGACTGGTAGTTGGAGCATTTAATGCTGTTTTTCCCGTTGAGATTTTTGTAGAAATAGTCGTTGGGTACCTCCAGTAGAATGCCAGATCGATCTGCCATCTTGACCAGATCGATCTCTTAGTTATAATTCCTGCAAGATCAAGGCAAAATGAAGCAAGGAGATCAATCTCATATATGAGCAGATCGATCTCATAATTTGAAAATATTAGAGAAGATCGATCTGTCAAATAGGCAGATCGATCTTCCAATCTCTCTGTTTGAGGCATGATCGATCTATAGATCGATCTGCCAAGTAATCTCGTAGTGATGAGATTGATCTCTTATCAACCCAGATCGATCTCCTTAGCTCTCTGACTTTGAGGAGATCGATCTCTTCTTATACCAGATCGATCTCTTGAGCTCTCTGTTTGAATATAGATCGATCTTACAGATCGATCTACTGCCTTTACCTTTGTTTGAGGGGAGATCGATCTGTTCGTAGACCAGATCGATCTTCTCAACATCCTGTATTTAGCCAGATCGATCTTATATCCCTTATAGATCGATCTCAATCTTCCTCAATACCTTTGTACAGGTTCAAACCTTTAGCAGATCGATCTCACATCTTCATGAGATCGATCTCTCATCCTAGAAAACCCAAGAGATCGATCTCTCATATCCCAGATCGATCTCTCATCTACAGGAACTTACGTTCTGGTACTTATAACCTCTAAACATGTTTTTATATCATCTTTATATTATTGAATTTACTTGTTTTGTCATTTCAAAATATATTAACTCAACAAATATGTCTGTGAGGATTTTGAGGAGTGATAATGCTAAAGAATATTTTTCAGATACTTTTCAGAGTTATATGATTCAGAATTATATACTTCATGAGTCATCTTGTGTTGATACACCATCTCAAAATGGTGTGGCTGAAAAAAAGAATAGACATCTCTTAGAAATTGTCTAAGCACTCTTATTTCAAATGCATGTTCCTAAACCTTTTTGGGCTGATACTGTTTCCATGGCTTGTTTTTTAATCAACCGCATGCCTTCATCTGTCCTTAATGGTGCGATACCGTATAAAGTTCTTTTTCCTAATAAATCATTATTTTCAATTGCACCTCACATCTTTGGGAGTACTTGTTTTGTTCGTGATGTTCGTCCTCAGGTAACCAAATTAGATCCAAAATATGTGAATTGTGTTTTTCTGGGGTATTCTCGTGTGCAAAAAGGGTATCGATGTCATAGTCCTAGTCTTATTAAGTACTTGATGTCAGTCGATGTCACCTTTATTGAACATGACCCATTCTTTTTTCTTCTTCTTCTAATTCTTTCAGTAAGAGGGAAGATGATGATTTATTATTTTATCATGTCACGTACCAACCAGTCAAAACTCTACCACAAAACCCACCACTTCCTGTTATTCATACCTATACTCATCGTCGAGTTCCTTCTGATCCATGTCCAGCACTAGTTAATTCTTCAGCATCAAATTCGGCTACAAATGATCTCTATTTACTCATTGCCTTTTGTAAAGGTAAACGTCAGTGTACTTATCCTATTTCATCTTTCGTTTCTTATGACGATTTGTCTCCTTCATCTTATTCTTTTGTTGCCTTGATTGATTCTGTTTGTGTTCCAAAATCTGTTATGGAAGCTTTGTCTCATCCTAGTTGGCGTGCAGCTCTGATAGAAGAGATGAATGCTTTAGATTCTAACGGTACTTGGAATTTGGTTGATTTACCTGCTGGAAAGAAAGCTATTAGGTGTAAATGGGTGTTTGCAGTTAAATTTAATCTTGATGGGTCAGTTGCCCGCCTTAAAGCTCGTTTGGTGGCTAAAGGCTTTGCTCAGACATATGTGGAAGACTATTTTGACACATTTTCTCTTGTTGCTAAATTGACATCTGTTCGGTTACTTATCTCTATGGCAGCTACTCATGACTGGGCTTTGCATCAATTAGACATTAAAAATGCATTTTTGCATGGTGACCTTCAAGAGGAAATCTATATGGAGCAACCACCTGGGTTTGTTGCTTAGGGGGAGAATGAGAAAGTTTGTCATCTTCGTAATTCACTATATGGTCTCAAACAGAGTCCACGTACATGGTTTGAAAAATTTAGTCAAGCAGCTGAAAGGTTTGACATGACAAAGAGTAAACTTGATATTCAGTTTTTTATAAAAAATCTGTATCTAGTATTATTCTTTTGGTAGTATATGTGGATGATATTGTTATCACAAGAAGTGATGCTATGAGAATCTAAGAACTAAAGCATTTTATTCATAATTAGTTTCAGACAAAAAACTTGAGAGCATTAAAATATTTCTTGAGAGTTGAGGTGACAAGGAGTAAGAAAGGTAGTCTTTTGTCTCAAAGGAAATATGTACTTGACTTATTGAATGAAACTGAAAAATTGGGAGCTAAGTCATGTAGTGCCGCAATGCTTCCTAATTTACAACTTACAAAAGATGGAGATTCATTTAAGGATCCTGAAAGATATAGGCGATTGATTGAAAAACTGAATTATCTTACGATAACTCGTATTGATATCGCTTATTTTATTAGCATTGTCAGCCAGTTCATGTCTTCTCCAACAGTTCATCATTGGGCAGTTTTAGAACAAATTCTATGCTATTTAAAGAGAGCCCCAGGACGAGGAATATTATACAGAAATCATGGACATAATCATATTGAATGTTTTTCGGATGTAGATTGGGCAGGTTCCAAAATTGATCGGAGATATACCACGGGTTATTGTGTGTTTATTGGTGAAAATTTAGTCTCTTTGAAGAGTAAGAAACAGAATGTCATTTTCAGATCTAGTGCAGAAGCAGAGTATAGAGTCATGGCTCAATCTGCATGTGAGATATTGTGAATATGTCAGCTTTTAACTGAAGTTGGTCTTAAAGTTTCAAGACCAGCAAAATTATGGTGTGACAATCAAGCTGTTTTTTATATTGCTTGCAATCTTGTGTTCCATGAAATAACTAAACATATTGAGATTGACTGTCACTTTATCCGTGAAAAAATACAGCAGAAGTTGATCTCTATAGAACATGTGAAGACTGAAGAACAGCTAGGAGATATTTTTACAAAGACACTCAATGGACCTCGAGTTGATTATATTTGTAACAAGCTGGGCATGATTAACATCTATGCTCCAGGTTAAAGGGGAGTTTTACAGCTGTATATTAGCATAATTAACAGATTATATATAGTTTAATTATAGGTTGAAATATCTAGGTTTAGTTAATAACCTTCCTAATTTAGGTTTTACAATTATGTATATATAGATATCTTGTACTCCTTTCTATGATATAAAAACATTAATCTTTTCATCTTAACAACAGGTAACCGCAACATGTCAGCAATCCGTTCACTAACGAAATTATGCGTAGAGCCGCTATCAATTAACACCACTACCTCGTACGCACTAATTTTGGCCATAACTTGCATAGTTTTGTCCACTGACCACCCAGTTAATGCGTGAAGGGATATCTAAGGTATCAAGTTCGTTCCCTCATCTTCCTCAATTTCCAACTCGTCACTGCTGCCTTCAAGTAGGAGAAGTTGTGCCCCTTTACTCTTATGACTAGGCGTGAACCTCTCGTTACAATTAAAACATAGACTTTATGCTCGTCTCCTTTGCATCTCTTCTCATGATAATCTCTTCATTGGAGTAACTGTCTTGGACTTTGGTGTAGCCAGGGAATTCACCATTGATCGAGGGAAAGCTCGAATGAACTTTCTTTGCCTGCTCAATTGTTCATCACGTATTCTCGCCAGACTGATAGCTTCATTCAATGTTTTAGGCTTAAACATCCTAATCCCCTCTACTATTTCAGGGTTGAAGCCGCCCATGAAGGTTCCCACCAAAGCTTTTTGTGACCAACCATGGACTCAATTGCCCAAACATTCAAATTCTTTCTGATAGTCACACAGAGAACCACTTTGCTTGATTTTTTACAGGACTTCATCAAAGTCCTCACACTCCGTAGGACCAAATCTCACCCACAACTCTTCCTGAAAATTCTCTCACGTTACTTCTTTACCCTCTTCCTTGTATGCTCGATTAAGCCACTGTTACCATTCGTTAGCCTCACCTTCCCAGTGAAAAGAGGCCAAAGGAACATTTTGTGACTCCGATGTGGCCTGGTAGTCAAAGAATTGCTCAACTCTGGTACACCACACTGTTGGATCATCACCGAAGAATTGAGGAAACTCCAATTTTGCAAGCTTGGACGAGAATAAAGAACGACCTTCCTCAACGCTACGATCTTCCTATCGGTATTGTGGCTATGCTCTTTGGAAAGAGCTATCTCAGGACTGCTACTCATAGCTGCACTACAACTGGAGACTACCACTTCCGAGAGTTTGCTAATAGTCTCCTCCCACTGTCGCAACTTGTCTTCTATGCTGCCCTGGAGACCACCTAGCTCTGCTTCTAGTCTCTCAATCCTCTCATTGTTTGTTGTCATATTAACCTAACTCCTGATACCAATGATAGGTCCCAATCAACAGATAAACTAAATAAATTTTGTTCTCTTCAGGGTAAAGAACAAACCACCAAGATATTTTTTAAATTTTCTAGATACCCCTTGACTAATGCCTCCAAGAACTTAAATATATATTTGAAAGTAACAAATTGCTCCTATCCTAAAGGAAACTGTAACCACCTAAAGAGTGGTCATGACCTTCACTAATATGATTTATTTGCTCATCCTAACACAAACTACTTATTATACATGCACGTCTTATCAAGCCAGCAACCTCCAGCTAAAATCGCGTATCATGAACGTAGAATTCGAACCATACCTCTACCCAACTATCGAGGATTTCTCACCACAACCCTGCTTGATTACCTACTTCTATCAAAAACCCGTTTAAAAAAAAAAACCCTTAATTTTAGTTATTTCTCAAAAAATTCTCTATCCCCCTCTCTTCTCTTCTCGATCGACGACGGATGGCACCGGTGAAGGCATCTGAGAAGATGGGTGGAGAAAGTGGGAAAAAAGAATATATTTTTTTAAGGAAATGTTAGGTTCAGTCAAAAGAAAAAAAAAAATAGAGAATTTTATAGAAACCTAAAAATGGCGTCGGTTTGGATTATGACGCTCCTCTCATGCCTGGTTACACCTGTTTTTCATACAAAGCCTTCTGTCCATATGAAGCTACAACTGTCCTCCATGCAAAGCCAGCCAAAAATCATGGTTAACTCAGTTAACTGATGGGAAAAGAAACCTCTAAAAATAGGATTTAAATGGAACAGAAAAAAATTCAACACGTGTCAAATACAGAAGAACTCACTTGGGTCCGTAAGAGGAAGTCAACAAATTAGATTGTAAAATTGGGTTGCAATTGGATTCAAATTGGCTTGCGTGGCTAAAATCAAAAAATCACATTTTGTCTAATTTTCAGACAGTTTCTTTAATACATAAGGTTTAGATGTCCTCAATCCATAATAATAAATAAAATAAATTTTGTACAGACAGGATGATACCCAACCTGTCCACGTGACGCCTGTTTTATTTCTTTCGTCATTGATTAGCACCTCTTCATAGGTTTTTTATTTTTTATCTTATTTTTATTTTTATTTTGTCCTTTCTTATCGGTCCTCCGTATGCGTTCCTGATTCTCTCGTCTCTCACTAATCACTATAATCGATGATCTGTTTATTTTGTTCGTAATGTCATTAAAATTTTGCGCAAAACATCAAATTGAATCATATGTTAAAAATATTATTAGTACTAAATTAAACTTAAACGTGAAAGAAATACAATAATACATTTTAAATGATTAATTTTATAATAAATCCAAACTTTATATTAACAATAGAGAAGCTTATGTGTTGAGTTTAAGTAAAATATTAATAAATTTATACTGAATTTAAATTTGATTTTATTTTGCGAGCTTAACTTTTTAATCAAATTTATTTTTACATAAAATAAAAAAAGTCTAAGCACATTATTTTTTAAAAATTTATACAATAAAATATAAAAATAAATAGAATCATTATAAATTAATCTCTTATAAATTAATAAACTCTTTAAAATAATAAAAAATCATAATCTCAACTTGGACCACTGAAAAAAAATCAATAAACCCTCTATTATAATAATTAATAATTTGATTTTGAAACCTAATGTAAGTTTAGTTCCAACTATCGTATAAATTAATCATTTGATAAAAAATACAAAATATATTACATAATATTCAATTTTTTTTATTTCAAAACTAAAAGAGTATAAAATATATTACAAAAAATATATTTGCAAGATTTTTATGGAAGTTAAAGGCTATAAAGTTATAAGAGGAATTAAAAAAATGTGAAAACTAAAGGGTCGTTTGGTATTATTGTTAAATTTATGTTTTATATTTTCTATTTTGAAAATTTTGTTTTTGTTTTTATTTTGTTTTGTTTAGAAATTTTGAAAACAGAAAGCACATTTGGTGAGCTAATATTGTTGTACAATTTTAAAAACTAAAAATAGAAAATATGTTTGGCATTAAATAAAAATTTTGAAATATAATTTTTTTATTTCATAATTTATTAATAATAAACATTAAATATTTTTATTAAAATTATATAATTTAATTTATAATTAATAATGTGTTATTTTATTCTTCATTTTGATACATTACAAAAATTATTTCATTTATTATTATATAAATTTTCTCTTAAAATTATGATTTCAAAAATTATATGAGATTTATTTCCTACTTTTTATATCTATACACAATTAATATTTAAATAAAATATAACTAAATTTTAATACTATATCCGTAAAATTATATGAACAAATTAAAAAAATAAATTAATTATACAAAATACAAAAAAGAAGAGTTTAAGTCTTGATATAAATTCAACAATCAATTATTTTGATATGCATTCCATAATTCACTAGCAATTTCATCATGAACTTTATGCATATATCGTAATTGACTTGATGAGATTTATTTCATACTCTATGTATCCATACACAATTAATGTTTAAATTTAATACAACTAAGTTTTAATATGATATTTGTAAAATTATATAAAAACAATTAAAAATAAAAAATAATTATTATATAAAATAAAAAAGGAAGAGTTTAAGAGATCAAGACTTGAAGTAGAAAACTAAATGCAATGAAAAGTGAGGATGAACATTGAATAACATGGGCTGGGAATGATTGAGAAAGGGAAAAAAGATTGTATAGAGAGGTCTTTTAATATTATAGATAAAAATAAGGTAACTTGTTATTGGTGAGATTTGAAATGAAAACTTCATTAAAAATTATTATTCATCCATGTTTTCAAAATGTTTTGGAAATTGTAGGAAACACAAAATTTATGTTTCCTATAATTTTGGAAATTTTGTTGCCAAATTTTTAAATTTTAAAACAAAACAAATCAACTAAACACAATTTATGCTTTATGTTGCAAGATTTTGAAAACAAAAACATAAAACATAAAATAAAATTAATCCCAAACAACCCCTAAACAAACACTTTTTTTAAAACAATAACAATTATAAGGTAAAATCTTTTAAATTAACAATCAATAATGTGTCCTAGGTGTATTAATTTAGAGGGGTTCTACCGTATTAAAATACATAATATTTAATAAGTATAAGGAAAGTTAAAATAAATTCTTACAAAAAATTACAAGAAACAAGAAAAAATAAACTAAAATTAAAAAATAATACAAATTCGAATTAAAATTGTACAAAAAAAAAGCATAATTAGAATATGCTTTAGTATAAAAATAGTAAAAAAACTATAATTATTGAGCTCAACCAGGTTGAACTTGGATTTAAAATGATGAACTTAAGCTTAACCCGTTTTTTATCGGACTTTGATTTTTATGTTTAAGCCCTTTTAATGGGTTTAATATTTTTGTTAAAATCTGTTCAAAAATTTTACAAGCCTTCGAGTTCGGACAGATAGGCTGACCCTTGAACATTTTTAATTAACAATACTATTGTAAATATAATAACGATAGTATTAAAATTTATTAATATTTATATTTAGTGTGTTTGCAATCAATTCTATTTTATAATTTAATTTAAATATTCGAAATTAAAATTTATTGATAATAGATTATTGACATAATTATATAATAATTATAATTTAACTTTTAAAATTTAAAATTATTTATTCTTAAGAAAGATATAGTTTTGGTTTTTTGGATTTTTTTTTTTCGTTTCAGATTTGTTATAAATTTGAATTATGATCGGTCCAGTTCATGTCGGGTTGAAACTCTTCAGATTTGAATTTTCTCAAGTTAAATTTTTTTTTTCTTTTTAGGATTGAATTGAGTTAGTTTTAGTTTTTATTTTATTTCTTAAATCGAACCTGATCAATTCATATTGAATTCAAACCTGTATTATCTGCCTTTTTGTTTTGTTTCAAAGGCAGTGCTAATATTATAATAGAAAGGCTGAAGGATTAAAAAAGCCATTGAAAAACTAGTTTTATCAATTGAGCATTTTATTTGTTTTGAATCTTTACATTTCAATTTTTACTCAATTGAACTTTTATATGGACAAAAACTATTATGTTCTTACACGATTTCCAATACACATAGCCAAAAACATAACAATTTCAATTATAGAGAGGATTTAGTTGAATATATTTTAAAATTTAAGCACTCAACTAATTGTAAAAAATGTTAGGAGTTCAATTACTAATACTTTTTTTCGATTTTTTTTTACCCTTTTGCCTAAAAGAAATCTATAACTAACTCATGGGGGTACTTAATGTGTTCTTATATGGATTTGGAATAATCTTTAAATTATTAAAAAAATAATAAAAATTTGCTAACCATTGTAATAGATAGCTAAAACTTTAAGGAATATCATCCAAAAAATTTAGTGAAGTTTTTTTTACTTTATAAGCGAAATTAAGATAATAACAGATATATCATTTTATTTATTTATTTCAAGTGAGATATGGTTTATTATCTTAACCTCGCTTGTGAAGTTTTTTAATAATCCAAACTTTAAAACTAAGAGATCTATTTTATGGTAATTTCTTCTACTATAACATTGTAATAGACATTATAGAATAAATAATAGGAGTTCTACCGCATGATTCTGGCATCTCCTCACCATTATGTACACATAATCAAGGAGTAGTTAGTTGCTGATTAAATTAAATCCTAAATCCTATCAATCATACTTTATAACAATGCATTTTTAAAAGTTTAATATGTAAGTAAGCTTTCAACATTTACGTTGGCGGAGATTATATTTTCTTGTGTTCGAATAGGTTGTGATTGAATTCTCTGCTACTTCAATTATATAGTCAGGGTCTTCAAGTTCATCTACATCCTCTGGTAACTCAGCATCAATCCAAGATGACCAATCTTCATCATCATCATCATCATCATCATCCATTTGCCATGGCAAGGCTTTGCTGCTTTGCATGTTATTAACTTTCTCCATTAATGTTAACAGAATCTGATGGTTCAAAAATTCATAGTCCCTGCATATTTTACAAACAATTAATTTAGTCCTGCAATCCATCTACTTGTCATTGCACGATTTTCAGTCTTATTATGCATACCTGTATGTGAAAACGGCATGTAGAAGCTGAATGGAAGCAATAAGCACAAATAGCGATCTAACCAGATTTACCATCCACGTTTTCTGTTCAATATCATTGGCTGTGAAGCGAAGAACAGCAACTTCTATCAAGAATGTAGCACATAGTCCTGCGGATGAAAAGGAATTCTACACCAATAAGTTTTCACGAAGGAACTTATTTAAGCTTTTACATCCAATACCCAACATGAAGAAGATTAAGAAGGCAAAGTATGTAGATATACCAATATATAGCCTCGGTCTTACAGAATACGTTTGCTTTGTGCTCGTGAACATGTAGATGATAAGGATTGACATAGAGTAAACAAAGAAAGCTTTAATTAATCTTGATTCAAGCAGCATGGCATTATGCAGTGCAAATAGCTTATCTAGAGCAATGAACATGCTTGCTTGCTTTGATTCGACAGCCTCCTGTAAAATGAGAAACCAATCAGAATGCTATACCATGCAAGAACATTGCTTAATTAAGAATATTAACAATGCTTAAACCTGAGCTGCCAATATTGACTTGGAACTTTCAACCAAGTGGTCATGGACTTGTTGAAGCTGTTCTTGTCGTTTAAGAAGCTCTTCCTGATGTTTTCGGCCGTATTCAGCAAAGTGCTGCAGAGTATTTCTATGATTCATAAAAAAGTTAGAAAAGGAAAGATTATTGAAATTCTTAACTTAGATACGTTCTGATAAATTATTTTTGCCTGCTTTACCTGAGTTCTTCTAGTGCTTCAGATTGAAATCTAGTCATAGATCGAAGACCCTCAAGTGCTTTTGACTGCCCCTCTATAATTTCTTGTTGCTTATCTAGAGAAGCCCCTGCCTTGTTTCCAATGTCATCAGCTGTTCTTTGCAGATTGTTCATGCTTAAAGACAATGCATTTCCAACTTTGCTAATCTCATTCTCTATTGCAATTGCTTCATTTCTCAAGTTATCTACTTCATGCACCATTTTTTTGTTAGCATCATCAAGCACTGCTATTCCTTCCATGAGTTGATCATTCATTATTGCCTGACCATTTCGCAGCTCTATTTGCGAAGCCGCAATATCTGAAGCTTGCTTGTAAATTGTCTGCGAGTGCTCAATTAAACTTTCCATATGACTTCCTAAACTGTGAGTCCTTTGATCTACACTATAAATTCGAATATCAATTGCATTCAATGAATCATGAATCTGATTTGAATTCTGCAGCAGAACAATTGCTCTGTCTTCTATAGAATCTAGTTTTTCTTCCGCATACTGGGCTGAATTTCTCAGTTCATTGACTAGTCTCTCGGTCTCATGCTTGAATGCCTGGTTCCTGATAACAACAAAAATTCATATTATGGTCAGCATAAAAAAAATGCAAGCAAAGTAAAACTGAAGTTAATTTGGTTGAAAAGGAAAGAAAGCTTAACTGTAACTGATAGCAGATGGAATTGGTCTCCAGCAAGAATTCGAGATAAACCTTGTGTTCCAAGTCGTTTAACTGCTTTAGGCAATTAACCATGGCAGATTTTGTGTCACAAAACGGAAAAGGGGACCTTCCAGAATCCTTTTGAAAGCAGTCACTAAGGTGCCAGGCAAATCTTGAACGCTTCTCATCTGTAGCAATAATCTCTTTGCACCCAGCAAGGAGATGTCCATAAGCATTCTTCCAGCAAGAATTTGACCCAACCAACTTATTTTTGGCACTTTGAACCAACCTGATTCCCTTCTCATCGTTTAGGCCTTCCACCGAGAATTCAGCCACTGAGTTATAAGGGATTGCTTTTGTGTGAGAAGGTTTATTACTGGATTGAGTTTCTGCAGAAGAAGAGAACAAACTCCATGACTGGCATCTTGGTGAAACTGAGAGCAATACCATTAGACACATAAAAAATTGATGATAACCCATTGAAGCCTTCATTGTTTCAAGACTCGAAACCTGCAGTGCAAAGATCAAAACCAAAGTAATTGTTCACCACCGCAAACTTCTATATACAAACGAAGCAAAAACCCGACTCTTGTTCTCTTTATTTGCAGAAACAGAGTCCGGAAAAGAGTGGTTAGAGGCTTTATACACTCGACTAGACCAACCAGTCTTGCAGTCCAAGAAAAGTAAATCCGAGAAATAAAATTGTTTCGTTAATTTATTAATATAAAAATTATTTTCTAATTATTCATCCGACTTCATCACGCAAAAGTAGCATCAAAAGATAAATTATTGAAAAAAAAGAAAGACAAGACAAATAAGAGGTTCATTATGTCATTATCAGTTTTCTTTTTAAACAGAAGATGAAAAGGAGAAGACCATTACATGGCAACATTTTTAACCGCCTAGATTTTCAGTTTGCAGACAGTCATAAAGTTGACAATATTTTAATTTCATAAAATGATTAAAAAAGCGAAAACTCACCACAGAAAATCAATTAGAAAAGTATTTATTCATGTAATTGATCCCAAATCCTGGAAAACCTTTTAGGACAGTGATGAAACTGGAAATCAAATGTGAAAGAAAGAAAAAGTAATTGGTCTGAGTGGAGAGAAAGAAATAGAAAGAGGGAGAAGTGGCTTTAAAAAGAAACCAATCGACAGTGAAACGATGCGTTTCCTCGCAAAAGGGCGCGTAAATCGTAAGATTCGTTTGCATTTAATGTTTTATTAATAAAAAGATATCTGATAACCCCTTCCCATTTTGTTGTACGTTTTGCCATTTCCGTAAATTGCCTGATTCTACCGTTTCGGCTCATTGCGGTTAGTGGGCCTTAATAGTAAGACTAGATGTAGCAATTAGATGGCCATCGAATTTAAATTGGATTATTTTGAATTAGATAATTTTTATTCTGTAACCAAAAAAACAAAAAATTGAGTCGAAATTGAAGTCCTTTAAATTTTGAATTATTTTTATTTTTTATTCAATCATTTTAGGTTTGGTTTTTAGAGTTTGATATTTAATTTATTTGATTTCAATTTATCAAATTCAAATCATTTTTATTTTGAATTGTTAAATTTTAAAATCTAATCAATTTGTGTCATTTCGGAATAATCTTTCAAATATTCAAATTTAAATCATTTCCATAATCCAATTATTATTTTTTTCAACATAATCCATTTATATTTAACTACGTAATTTTTTGGGTAAAATGAATTGGAAGTCTCATACATTTTATGTAAGTTCTATTATAGTTCTTAAATTTTAAATTGTTCCATAATTTTTCCAAATTTTTTTAAAAAATTATCAGCATGGTCTTCTTATCAAAATATTTTTATAAAAATAAGAGAAAATTACAAATGATCATAATATATCTAAAATTTATTACTCATTGCTCAAATTAAAATGCATTTATTAGAAAGAAATTTACATTTTTATTTTTTTTTTGAAAGAAAACGAAAGCATCATTTTTATTATGAATTTTTAAAATTCAATTTAAATCAAAGAAAAATGGTACTTCATTTTCTTTCCTAATAATTTTAAGAATTTTGTTTCTTTCTTGTAAATCTATGATTCTATATCTCTATGATAGCAAAGAAAATTAATTTCCAATCCATTCTCTAATTTTTTTTTCTTCCTCTAATTTTATTTTTAAATTTTTTCTTAAATATTTATATATTTTTTAAAATAAAATAAAATAAAATGACATTAAAAATAAAGTTAAAAAATTAACCAAAAAAAGAAATAAAATATACTTAAATAATTTTAACTCTCGTGTGGTTGACAATTATTTTTAAAAAAAAAATAAAAAGTTGTATATATTAAATTAAGACTTAATTAATAATGTTTATATATTAGTTTTAGTTTTAAACTTAAACAATGATATGGAATGGATTACTTCTAATAAATATTTACTCAAAAAATTGTAAAAAAAATTTAGATAATGATGTTAGGATGCCATAATTTTAGAAAATTTCAAATTATACAAGTAATAATTTACATATAGTACATTCTAGGATTATTAATTAATATTTACCTTTAAATTGGTTATGTTAAAAAAGTAAATATCTTATTTTATTAATTAATATTCACTTTTATTTATTAATAGTCCGAAATAAAAATTTATTACTTGTATATAATATAATAATACAAGTAATAATTTATTACTTTTTAATAAAACTAAATATTAATAAATAAGTTATTACTTGTATAATCCTAGAAAGTACTTTATATAATAATTTAGATAAAGTACTTTTTAGGATTATTAATTAATATTTTATTAGATTATTCAAAATGTACTTTTAGTTTTTTTTTTTTTTAAATTTAATGATTAATTAATATTTATTTATTAAATATATGGAAAATAAACATAGATAAAATAAAAAAGGTAAAATCAAATAAAAATCAATTTTATTAATCTTTGCTAACATACCAAAATGTATATATTAAGAAAATAAAATTTTTAAAATTAATCAAAAGGAAACAAAATTATCATTTTTTGCCTTTAATTTTAAGTTAAATTTTTTTAAAATTAATTTCAAAATGAAAATTTTGTTTCATTTTAAAAGAAAGTTAAATTTTTTAATAAATACAATTTAGTATGGTGGCAAAGAATAATAATTTTAGATCTATTATCTTAATTTATAATTTTCTCTTATTTTTATGTTAAATTGGATGAGAGGACCATAATAAGTAATAACACTCTTTTAAATAGGTTTGTGATTATCATGAAAATTTAAAAATTACTGATTAAAATAAAACTTATTTAAAATTTTTGGTACTTAAAAAATACATTTTACCCTATTCTTTTTTACATTTGTTTGATTTTTTTTATCTATTTTCTACAATGGTTATGACGAAAAAAAATCTTTGATATCAGGTGTTGTTATCGATATTATTAAAAAAATTAGCACAAAAAACACTAAATCATGATTTTTTATAATAATTGAGAGTATATCATAATTTTTACCGCTTATATTTGACATCTTTTTTTTTTTTTTACATTTATTGATTATTAATTTGTATAATACATAGTTTACGAAAAATAGTTTAAATAATTACATATATTTCTTCGTCTTTATATTTAATCTTGCTAATTATTAGAGTAGATGTGATAATCGATAAATTTTTAATATTAATTTAATTAATTAATATGTGATTTAAATTTTTATAATTTAATAATAATAATTTTAAATAATTATGTAGGGCACATAATTTCGTGAACCTCTCAAAACATCACATCTATCTCAAAATTTGAGACTCGATCCACTCCAAGCATTAATGACGTAATCGACCGTCTGCTCATTTATCCTCTTCGGGTTTAAAATGTAATTGAATTTGTTAAATATGTGCATGAGAGTGAATTTCAATACTGAAGTTGTCTCCTAAAACGACAACGGGATGATAAATTCCACGTATTCAAGTTGCGCTAACGACAAAGAGATGACGTCAATGCGATTTCTTCCACGTGTTCTTCGTGTGTATATCCTGCAAAAACAACGGAAATCAGAGGGCGCAGGGATTGGTCCCTGCACGCGCGCTCCGATGATTAAGTTAGAAAGCTGAGTTTCTATATATAAGAAGAAGAGAATTATGTTCTTCCAAAGTCAAGAGGGTTCTCTTTTTTCTTCTTCTTTTTTCGTCCCCCTTTTTCCAGTACTCACCTGGGGTATTTATAGGTTTCTTCCGGGTCGGTTCGGGCTGAGGCCCAGGCGCGTGTCTGGGTCGCGACAGAGTCATTGGGTACTTTGTCGCGGTTCGGAGCTAGACAAATTGCGGGTGAGTTCGGCATGCGGCAGAGTACACACGAACCTCTCCCGCGGTCTATGCGGTAGAGCTCTTTCGCAGTGCAGGCGGTAGAGGTATGTCGCGATCCATGCGGTAGAGGTTTATTGCAACCTAACGTGTCACGCAGAAGCTATGCGACAGAGTCTCTATCGCCTAGAGACTCTGTCGCCTACCAAGCAACTGTGTCGCTTGGAGACTCTGTCGCCGTAACAGCCACGTGGCTTATCTTGTGTTTGACACGTGGCGGCCTCTGGTTGGTAAATCACTGTATCCGTGGACTTTGGTGATAGGACCACCATCAATTGCTCCCCACTCTTTGGTAGGAATTTTTCCTGCGGAAGAGGATCTGGGTCTGGATTTGCTGTTCTTGGGTCATTCGTTGTTTTTGGGCCATTCGCTATTCTCAGGCCAGTGCGGATCCCCGCGCGTGTGTTGACGCAGTCGCGCCTCTATATATACTGGGTCCCTACCATCATTATCGCTACTGAGTTCTCTCGCAAAGATCATTCTGCCGCAGACTCTCTCAACACTCTGTCGCTACTCTCCCGCACCTCTGTCGTCACTCTGCCGCAACTCTCTCGCGTGGACTTTACTGTGTCGCAAGTCCGCCGCCAGTCCTTGAAACTCTGTCGCCAGTTCTTTTTGCTGTTTTCCTTTGTTTAGGTAAACTCTGTCGACCATAATTATTTTTTAATTTTTCCCCGAACTTCTAAAATGGCTGGCCACGGTGTAGGGAAACAAATAGATCTAGGAGTCAAGTCGACTTTAAAGGAAGCCGACATCCAAGACCTTGTGTCTAGGTTTCCTTTGCCCGAGGGATACTCTTATAGACTTCCAAACCCTCAAGAAAGCGACATACGTAGCGTGTCCGACGGGATAGTTATTTTTAGGGCAGCCTTAGAATTAGGATTCCGCTTTCCGTTATCCGACTTCGGAGCTTCTTTCCTTAGGACGCACAGGATATCCCCTGGACAACTGCATCCTCATGCATGGATGCAATTAGTAGGATTTACTGTGCACTGTTGTCTAAGGGGTGTTTCTCCATCTCTTCCCCTTCTTGATGTATTTTTCAGATTTCGAGGCAGCCCCGGCTTAGTGCCTTATTCACTTCAGCGGGTGTATCAGCCTGGCTTTGAGAACAGGTTATTTGAGAAACCTGCTAACAAGCTTCACGGTTTTGAATCGGAGTGGCTTGTCGTGGAAACGCCTGGGGGCCTGGATTTCTCCACTCGTTGGGAGACTAGGCGTGAAATCCCCAAGGGCCCCCGGATTTCTACGCTTAGGGAACAGTTATCCCTGGACGTCAATAGGTTACTGGTTGATCGTCCCCTTAGCCTTGACAGTCTGTTATCAAATGAAAATTTGATTTTAGCTGGCTGGGGTGTGGGTCCGGTCCCTATTATCGGACCTTCTGTTCCTCCTTCGGATCCTCCACATTCGATTTCTCCCGAGTTGAACCCCGAACCTTTAAGGCCACAGGAAGATATAGGGAGCACCAACGTAGAGTCTAGTTCTGGCAGCGAACCCTTAGCTGACCTGACTGGCTGGGAAGGGTTCGGCTCAACTTTCATGGTGCTCCCTGACGACGATACGATAAATATAGATTCCCTTCAGGAGCATTTTGATTCTCCTGATGGTAACTTTTTATTCTTTTTTACTGCTTGCTGGTTTGGATCATATTTTTTGACCACTTATCTGTTTTCTTTCTTTTTTGCAGAAATGAGTCACTTTCGACGATCACTGGCGCGTCAAGTCTCGGAGGCCGGTCCGTCTAGCGATCCTACTAGAAAGAGGCCTCGTTTAGCTGACGATGTTCGTAGCGAGGCACCGGTCCCGCCTCAGTTGCCTCGGGCCCGAACCCCACCCGTTTCCAGACACGAGATGCCCCCTACTCCCCCGGAACAAAGAGATACCACCCGAGATAGAGGGAGAGTTCCTTCATCGTCACGGGGGGCTTCTAGTTCATCTGGGCGGTCTCGTTCTGAAGAGCGCGCTGAATGCAACATAATTCCATCCCAGCGAAAGAACCGGAGGCGCTTGTATGTCGAGTCGTCGATGGGGACGAGGCCAATCCTCCCGAGGATAGGTCCTATCGATGGGAGGTCTTACCCTGTGGACGGTGGTTTTATCATGAGAGGAGCCGAGTTTCGGGTTTACTTGGGAGTTCGCGACAACGATACCTTGGACACTCCCGGGGTGGCTTCTCGACTGAGTTGGGCCACTATTCTCCCGAGGGACGAGGCTAGGATATTCAGGAACTATCCGGAGGGAGAGGACTTGGCTGATATGGAAGTGATGAGGGTAATTTTCGTATTCTTTTTCGTTTAACTTCTTTTTGCTGTGCTTTTGAGTTTGACTTTTTGTATTTCTTTGCAGCTGGCTCAGAGGACCGTGGCCAATAACGCTCAACACCGGGCCTATCGGGAGCGAGCTGATAAGGAAATTCGGGAGTTGAAGGACAAGGTCATGGAGCTATCGAACACTGTCAACAACTTGTCCAAACTTCCGGACGTGGTACGGAACTTAGAGGAGCAGCTCTCGAAGGCACGACAGGATTTGGACCAGGCCAAGGGGGATCTTACCATCGAGGTGGCCCGATCAAGTAAATTTCATGAAGATCTCCAAGAGGCCCACGCCGAACTGGACCGTATGCAGTCCAACTACGGGTCTTTGCTTACTCGTAATCAGGAGCTCGAGCATTATGTCGTCGAGTTAGAAAGTCGGGCTACTCCTTCATTGACCCGAGTGGAGATTGATGACATCAGGACGGAAGCCGTGAAGGAGTACCGCCTTTCTAAGGATTGCTTGAGGCGGAAGGAGGATTTTTCAAATCCCTATGTGAAATACGGATTTTACCTCGCTCGATCATGGTTAGAGAAGCATAGGGAAGGCGAAGAATTCCCCGAGCTCTAGTATACGGACGAGGCGATGCTGTTCGAGGCCCCTGATTGGACTAAGTACGAACCCGAGGCTGAACCTGCGGATGAGGTTTTCAAGAGGACTGCCCAGGACGATCTAGCCAACCTCACCGGTCCTTGGGAGCCTGTGGACCTGGAAGATGCTCCTGAGCCTATTGGTGCTCTCCTTGACTTGGACGGGGAGGAGGGTCAGCAGTCCTTAGGGAGCGAGGGTCCGTCTGTAGCTGATCCGCAGCCTCCTCCTGAAGATTAGACAGTTGTTTTTGTTTTTTGTTTTTCTTTTCAAATATTCTGTTGTCGTTTTGTTTTGATTTTTTGCTTTTGTTAAATGTACTCGTAAAGATGTACTTGTAATATTTTTTGAATGAAATGGAATCCAAGTTTTATTCATGCCTCGTATTGTATTACTTCTCTCTTCTCTATTTGTTGTTTATCATCCTTTGTCTGTTTGTTTATTTTACTTGTATATATTTGTTTTGAATGTATTCGTGTATGCTCCCCAATTCTTGGTAGAAAGATACATTTTCAGAAAGAATTGTTCGTATAAACATATCGTTTTCTGAGGCCTGATTACTATGACGCGAGTGCGTCTTCAATTTTTACGGCCTTTATGTTTTTATTACCTGGCCACAGTGATGCATAGCGTCTCAGGCTCTTATGGCTAGTCGGATCTTTCGCGCTTGGCCACAGTGACGCATAGCGTCTCAGGCTCTTACGGCTTTTCTGATTGTTCACGCCTGGCCACAGTGACGCATAGCGCCTCAGGCTCTTACGGCTCGTCTGATTATACGCCTGGCCACAGTGACGCATAGCGCCTCAGGCTCTTACGGCTCGTCTGAATATACGCCTGGCCACAGTGACGCATAGCGCCTCAGGCTCTTACGGCTCTTCTGAATATACGCCTGGCCACAGTGACGCAACGCATAGCGCCTCAGGCTCTTACGGCTCTTTTGAATACACGCCTGGCCACAGTGACGCATAGCGCCTCAGGCTCTTACGGCTCTTCTGAATACACGCCTGGTCAAAGTGACGCATAGCGCCTCAGGCTCTTACGGCTCTTCTGAATATACGCCTGGCCACAGTGACGCATAGCGCCTCAGGCTCTTACGGCTCTTCTGAATCCTGTCACAAGATTTAGATATATAAAAGCTGCAGATATATAGCAAAAGAACAATCTGCATAATGATTGGATTATAATATCTAGTGACAGTGTAAACAACTAACAGTAATGTGAGAATATAACGTTTAAGAAAGAAAAAATAATGATTAATTCAAATACAATTTTAAGTGATTTGAATTCCATGTTTTCCCTATTTTCTTCCCTTGTAGAGTCTCCAGGATACAGGTGTTGGGCCCAATCTTATGTTTGATTCTGAATGGACCTTCCCAATTAGCTCTGAATTTTCCATCTTCTTTCAAGGTATTCGTGATATGCGACTTTCTGAGCACCAAATCTCCTTCGGACATTGGTCTATCCCTCACCCGGCTATTATAGTAGTTGGCCACCCTCTGATGATAGGATGCCAATCGAATAGCGGCGGTTTCTCTATGTTCATCAAGGAGATCCAGGTTTTCCCTTAGTGCTTGTGAATTCTCTTCCTCTACTAAGGGCACCATCTTGGGTGACAGTGCTCCAATTTCCACGGGGATCAATGCTTCAGTGCCGTACACGAGGCTGAACGGCGTTTCTCTGGTTGACACCCGACTGGTGGTACGATATGCCCATAAAACACTAGGCAATTCGTCCACCCATGCCCCTTTAGCTTTGTCTAGCCTGGTTTTCAGCCCATGAAGAATAGTACTATTACTGACTTCAGCCTGTCCATTCGCTTGAGGATATGACACAGAAGAAATCCTTAGCTGAATGTTGAGGCGTTTACAGAATTCACGGAAAGCATTACAATCAAATTGCTTTCCATGGTCGGCATTTAAGATGCGTGGGATTTCGAATCGACAGATAATGTCTTTCCATACCATTGCCTCGACTTTCTTCTCCATGATTGTGGCTAAAGGCTCTGCTTCAATCCACTTTGTAAAGTAGTCGGTGGCAACTAATAGGAATTTTCTTTGGCCCGTGGCTAATGGGAAAGGCCCCAGAATGTCCAACCCCAATTGTGCAAAAGGAACCGGCTGTATCGTACCCTGGGAGGGAGTCACTAGGGCTGTTGTGATCGGCGCAAACCTTTGGCATTTGTCACACCTGCGGGCTTTGTCCATTGCATCTTTTTTTAATGTCGGCCAGTAGAATCCCGATCGCAGTATCTTAGCAGCAAGGGCTCTAGCTCCCAAGTGTTCACCACAAATTCCTTCATGCACTTCGACTAGGACATAATTTGCTTGTTTCGGTCCCAGACACTTTAACAAGGGTGACGAATATCCCCTTTTATACAGTTCCCCGTTGATTAGTGTGAACTTCGCCCCTTGTATCCTTAAGCGACGAGCTTCGTCCTTATCTTGGGGGAGTGTACCCTCAGCGAGATACTGCTTGAATGGGGATCTCTAGTCATCTCCCGTTTCAATGTCACACACATCGACCTCTTCAATACTAGGTCGTTCGAGCCTCTCCACCTTCACTATCCTGCCTCTTGTCTCATTGGAAGAGGCTAACTTGGACAATGAATCAGCGTGTGTGTTTTCGGATCGGTTAATTTGTATCAGCTGGAAGCTCTTAAAAGTCTGAGCCAGGGACTGGACTTTCTTCAGGTAGGGGGCCAGAGTTGGTTCTCGAACCTCATATTGCTCGTTGAACTGGTTTACCACCAACTGAGAGTCACTATGTGTTATCAGGTGGTGAACTTGCAGCTTTTCTGCCAGCCTCATCCCGGCTATTAAAGCCTCATATTCCGCTATGTTGTTTGAGCTGGGGAACCCAAACCGTAAGGAGTATTCCAGGGCTTTCCCTTCTGGTGATACCAAGACTGCACCCGCTCCGCTTCCGTTGGCACTTGATGCCCCGTCGACATACAGTAACCATGGTTGAATTTTCCTTCCACCGCTGTCGCTCGGGCTGGTGCATTCTATTATAAAGTCTGCCAGAGCTTGACCTTTGATAGCCTGCCGGGGTTGGAACGTGATATCATATCCTCCAAGTTCCACTGCCCATTTCACTAGCCTCCCTGAGAATTCAGGCTTCTGAAGGATTTGCCTTAACGGTTGATCCGTCAAGACAGTGATGGGGTGTGCCTGAAAATAGGGGCGCAACTTACGCGAGGCCATCACAAGGGCTAACGCTAGCTTTTCGGCCAGCGGATAACGGGTCTCCGGGTCTAATAGTATCTTGCTCACATAGTAGATGGGGCGGTACACCGTTTCGTTCTTCTTTAGTAGCACCGCACTGACGGCGAAATCACCGACTCCCAAGTACATATACAATTGTTCTCCTTCCAGGGGCATTGTCAATAAGGGTAGCTGCTTCAAATATTCTTTGAGGTCCTCAAAGGCCTTTTGACAATCTCCAGTCCATTCGAAGTTCTTTCCTCCCCGCAGAGTTTTGAAGAATGGTAAGCTCCTTTCTGCTGACTTTGACAAAAAGCGATTCAGAGCTGCTATTCTGCCTGTCAATCTCTAGACATCTCTTACGGTGGTTGGGGGTTTCATGTCGATGACTGCCTGTACCTTTTCGAGATTTGCCTCAATACCCCTGTCAGTGATCATGAAGCCCAAGAACTTCCCTGACCTCACCCCGAATGAGCACTTCTCGAGATTTAGCTTCAAATTGAATCTCCTCAGTACCTCGAATACCCGGGATATCTGATGAGCGTGAGACTCTCCTACTCGGCTCTTAATGATCATATCGTCCACGTAGGCTTCCATGGTATTTCCCAGAAGATCTTTAAATACTTTGTTTACCATTCGCTGATATGTGGCTCCAACATTCTTTAAACAGAACGGCATTACCCGATAGCAATATGTTCCGTCATCAGTTATAAAAGAAGTTTTCTCTTCGTCTTCTGGGTGGAGCATGATTTGGTGATATCCGGAGAAGGCGTCTAAGAAGCTAAGGAGTTCATATCCGGATGTTTCATCCACTAGTCTGTCTATCCGGGGTAGGGGGTACGAATCTTTAGGGCAGGCTTTGTTCAGATCAGTGAAATCTACACACATTCGCCACTTCCCACTAGATTTCTTTACCATTACCACGTTGGTTAGCCACTCGGGGTAGTAGACCTCTCGAATGAATCTGGCGTCTAGGAGTTTATTCACTTCTTCAGTGATTGCCTTTTGTCTTTCCGGGGTAAAATTTCTCTTTTTCTGCTTGACAGGTCTGTACCCGGGTGAGACGTTAAGCTCGTGACAGATCACTTCGGGATTGATCCCGGGCATATCAACCGGGGTCCAAGGGAAAACATCCGAGTTCCTCCGTAGGCATTCGACTATCTCGCTTTTTACTTGTTCGTTCAGCTGAGTCCCGATGAATGCCTTCTTTTCTTCAGCCCCCCGAATTAGCTCAATGACTTCTGTTTCTTCTACAGGCTGAGGCTTGGGCGGATCCTCTATGCACAAAGTCTCCTTTCTCTGTGCTCCTTTGTTAGCGGTAGAAGCGATATAACAAGTACGGGCACTCCTTTGATCTCCTCGTATTTGCCCGACTCCGTTGAGAGTGAGAAACTTCATTAACAGATAACAAGAGGATATCACAGCTCTCATGTCGTTCAGTACGGGTCTACCCAGGATTATGTTGTAAGCAGCGGAGGTTGACCTTACTACCATGAATAATACTTGCCGGGTCACATCCTTCGAGTTTTCTGCAAGAGTCACAGGCAACTCTATGGACCCGGTCACCTTCACTCTTTCGCCCGTAAATCCGTATAGTGGCGTCATGACAGGCCTTAACCTATCTACGGATATGCTCATTTTTTCGAAGCAATTCCAATAGATTAGGTTTACCGAACTCCCGTTATCGATCAGGATTCTGCTTACGGGTGTTTTGCCACTACTGCGGATATTACCATGGCGTCATCATGGGGCATGACAATGTCACCCTTGTCAGCCGGAGTGAACATGATAGGTTCTTCATCCGCTCTTTCCTCCATTACAACGTTAACCTGGTACGCCTGCCTGGCGTAGCTTTTACGGGAAGCAGAGGAGCTCCCCGCCATCGATTCCCCTCCTGCAATAACATTTATTACCGGGACGGTAGGTTCGTTGTTCGGTTGATTGGCACGGGGGATCATAGGCCTAACTGCTTCATTCCTTGGCCTATTTCTTCCGTTATCATTATTGGGCACAGTCCGCGGATAGTCATTCCTTCGATCGCGCGGAGGATAACGGGGTCTTTCACTTCTCCACAGGAAGCGGTTGATTTTCCCCTCTCTAGCCAGTCTTTCTAGCTGATCCATTAGGTCCCTGCATCTCTCCGTAGGGTGGTCGTGAGCACAATGGAATTCGCAGTAGGCATCAGAGTTTCGTCCTACATCTCCAATCTTCTTCTTGGGGAATTCCAACAATCCTGCCCCTTCGATAGCTGCTAGTATCGCGGTGCGATGCTCATTCAGTCTGGTATAACCTTCATACCTGAGCTTAGGGGCTTTGTCCGCTCTAACGGGTCTTGGAGAGCTTCTCTTGGGTACATCCCTTTCTCTCTTTTTCCTTCTCTGGTCTCCCGGGGAGGTACCATCTTCATCACTTCTTCCTGAGCCACATATTTATTGGCTCTGGTGAACAGGTCGAAAAGTGTCCGTGGCTGGTCGAGGGAGAGGGATTCTTGCAACTTCTCAGACCTCGTCCCTTGCAACATTGCAGCCATGGCTACTCCTACGGGTAGATCTTCAACCTCTAAGTTGCATCTCGGAAGTGATCTACGTAGCTCTTCAAGGATTCTTTATTCTCTTGTTTCAGAGTGAGTAGGTAAGTAGCGTCTTTCTTTCTCTGGCTATTAATCATGAAGACTTGCAGGAATTCATTTCGCAGTTGGTCGAAGGATGAGATGGAACCTTCGCTCAACCCATTGAACCATTTCAGAGCGTGCCCGAACAATGTAAGTGAAAAAGCCCTGCACATAATTTTGTCCTCCCATCCATGCAGCAGCATGAGGGACTCATAACTCTGTATGTGGTCACAGGGGTCGGCTTTGCCTGTGTAAGTGGCCATAGAAGGCATCTTGAACTTCTTCGGCAAAGGTTTATTCATGATCTCTGGACTGAACGGAATCCTCCTCTTTTGGCTATCGTCCGGAGACACCAGTTTCTTCTTTTTCAAAATCCTTTGGACGACTTTCTCCACGTTTTTCGACCCTTGGACTGAGTATGCTCCCCTCTCTTCGGGTCTAGAAGAGTCCGACTGGTAAGCACCCCTTCTAGCACCTCCCATTCCGTGACTCGACCTTTTGAGACAATCTCGGGGGTCAGAACTCCTCTGTCTTCGACGCTCCCCGGACCTATGTTCTCCTAACTCATGCTCAAACTCCGCGGGAGAAGTACCGCGCCATGTGGGAGAACTCTGCCGCATATAGACCGCGGGAGGACTCTTCCGCCTATAGTTTGCGGGAGGACGCTGTCGCATACGTGTTGCGGGAGACCTCTGCCGCGTGTTGACTGGGGGTGAGCTCTGCCGCCTTTCTGTTGCGGGTGAGTTCTGCCGCACAGGTGCTGCGGGTGAACTCTGCCACCTTCGGTCCGCGGGTGAGCTCTGCAGTATGCCTGCTGCGGGAGATCTGTGAAGTCTACGGTCCACGGGTGAGTACTGCCGCCGATCTGCTGCGGGAGAGCTCTGACGCCCGCGATTTACGGGTGAGCTCTGCTGCCTATCTGCTGCGGGAGAGCTCTGAAGTTTGCGGTCTGCAGGTGAGCTCTGCCGCCTGTCTGCTGCGGGAGAGCTTTGACGCCCGCGGTTTACGGGTGAGCTCTGCCGCCTATCTGCTGCGGGAGAGCTCTGACGCGTTGGGTCAACGGTAGTATTCACTTCCCGTAACCCTGCCACAGGGTGATTCTTTTGAAATGCGGTAGAGTTCGAAATCTGTCTGGTGGTAGTATTTTGCGCTCCTTCCCCTTGTCTAGCATTCACCATGGTGGAGGGTTCACCTCTCTCGTATGTTTGCCTTGGAACATTTTCCCCCACCATCTGCTGCACTTTAGGGGGTAGACTAAACTGGGGGAGAGTGTCTCTGAAAAAGTTCACCATAGCCTTCAACGCTGTCGTTGTCTCCTCATTCTGACGTTTCAGAGTTTCAAATTCCTCCAGGGAAACGAAGGCCTGCCTATGGTCTTTTTCTTTCCCTATCCGTCCTTGCTCTGACATGACAGGGGGACTTACAGAATTCTGCTCCTCTGTCTCCTCTGCTGCTGTAGAACGTGTCCTCACCATTTTAATAGGAAATCTGGCTTTTTGTCCTGATTCCCACAGACGGCGCCAATTGATGTTGCCTCCTAAAACAACAACGGGATGATAAATTCCACGTATTCAAGTTGCGCTAACGACAAAGAGATGACGTCAATGCGATTTCTTCCACGTGTTCTTCGTGTGTATATCCTGCAAAAACAACAGAAATCAGAGGGCGCAGGGATTGGTCCCTGCACGCGCGCTCCGATGATTAAGTTAGAAAGCTGAGTTTCTGTATATAAGAAGAAGAGAATTATGTTCTTCCAAAGTCAAGAGGGTTATCTTTTTTCTTCTTTCTTTTTTCGTCCCCATTTTTCCAGTACTCACCTGGGGTATTTATAGGTTTCTTCTGGGTCGGTTCGGGCTGAGGCCCAGGCACGTGTCTGGGCCGCGACAGAGTCATTGGGTACTCTGTCGCGGTTCGGAGCTAGACAAATTGCGAGTGAGTTCGGCATGCGGCAGAGTACACACGAACCTCTCCCGCGGTCTATGCGGTAGAGCTCTTTCGCAGTGCAGGCGGTAGAGGTATGTCGCGATCCATGTGGTAGAGGTTTATTGCAACCTAACGTGTCTCGCAGAAGCTATGCGACAGAGTCTCTATCGCCTAGAGACTCTGTCGCCTACAAAGCAACTGTGTCACGTGGAGACTCTGTCGCCGTAACAGCCACGTGGCTTATCTTGTGTTTGACACGTGGCGGCCTCTGGTTGGTAAATCACTGTATCCGTGGACTTTGGTGATAGGACCACCATCAAATACCTTAGGAATTGATTGAAGTATTAGAAATAAATACACATATATTTATAAATGAAATTGATTTATATATATATATATATATATATATGAATACAGATAAACAAAAATAAAAAAGAAACATCTATATTTATATATAAATATAAATATCTATTATATATACATATATTAAACACCTTATATATATATATATATATATATATTAACATGTGGAAATAGATTTACAAGAATTCAATAAAAAATAATTATTTATGATATAATTTTTTAATTTTACAAACTAAATTTAAATTATAATACATATTTTACTTTATTTATTTTTTATTTTTTTAATATTTAAAAAAAATATGTTATCGTTTTAAAAACGGAGTTAAAAAATTTTATAGACTATTTGATTGGTTTCCAAGGGACGCCAATCAAGTTTCAAACAACTCCCACGTTCAGCCAAAAAAAAAAAAAAGAAAACTTTCCCGAGTTGGTGTCCTGGTTGGTGCAGGAGAGAGTGAATCGGAGAGGAGAGAACAAAGGAGGAAGGAGCTTAGGAAACTTCACTAACTCACCTTAACTTCCACGTTCCTTTTAGCCCTTCAGAACTCCAGAAACAGCAGCTGGAATGAGGTTGATCAGCCACTGAAATCGAGCAGAGCAGCAGGAGCGGTGAAGGGCTACACTTCAAGATTTCAAGGGAGGTTCTTGACGAGCCAAAAGCCAAGAAAAGAGGGCTGAATAGCTGCTGAAAGAAAGCCGGAGCAAGAGTCTCGCTGAAAACAGAAACGGATGAAACAGACGGAGGAAGCGGCGAACCGAGAGAAGGAAGAGGGGAGGAGGCAGAAGGTGTTTAGTGCCGGCTCCCATCTTGCATTTTCTGAGTTGGTGATTCTCTCTGGGATGGTGTAAGTGGCTGGAGACTGAGGGAGGACCGAAGCAGAAGTGCGACAGCGGAGGAGCCTGGAACAACCAAAAACAAGTGAGGTCAGGGCAGCTCTGCGGTGGCGGAGAAGGGGATGTCGTCCTCTTCCTCTCTCGAGCAGTCAAGGAGAAGGGAAGAGAAGAGAGCAGCTGTGTTACCAGCTGTTGGAAACAGAAACGAAAAAGGGCTAATGGCTGTTGTGTTTGGCTAAAAACTTTATTGAGGAAGAAGGTTCATTCTGGAGTAAACAGCCAGCAAAGCAAGGAAACAACAAGGCAGTAAGTGGAGCTAGACCTTGATGTTTTTCTTTCATGGTAAAGATTTTTAATCTAACCCAAGGATAATACACAGATGATAGGAGACTTATTGGGATGTATGTGATGGTGGATGACTGAAAATGCAATGTGTAGCGGCTGCCTGAAGCATGAGGGGTAAATGAGTCAAGTTATTCGTGAGCTATTCGAGTTCGGTGTGATAATTACTCGAATTTAATTTGTTTATTTTCGAGCCAAATTTAAACTTGAACTCAAGCTATTTAAGTAACGAGTTGAGCCAAGTTCGAGCTATTCGAGTAATGAGTCGAGCCAAGTTCGAGCTTTTAAATATTGGCTCGAGCAGTTCACAAGCCTTATCAAACTTTTTTAATATATATATTTTCAATATTTTACTATTTTACCCTCATAATATATATTTAAAAAATGATTAATCGAGCCTAACGAGTCGAGTTCGAGCTTATTGAGTCGACCTCGAGCGGCTTGAATATTCTGTCGAGCTGAGCTCAAGTTTCAAAAGTTAAGTCCGATCGAGCTCGAGTCGAGTTTCAGGCCTCAAGTTTTCGAGTCGAGCTAAGCTCGAACTTGATACTGGATTATCTCAACTTGACTCGATTTCACCCCTATTGAAGCATACACAGTAACCACAATGAGATTAACAAGTAAGGAAGTGTACGACATTAAGAAAATTTCAAGGGTAAAGGATACACTTGGATGAAACTAGTATATATGCAATATATTTAGTGGATGAGCTGAGGAGTGATGAAAAGATTAGGTGAAAATATAATTGTAGCTATTGTTTTGGAAAATGAAAGAAATAGCTAAAACTGAGAAGCAGCAAGGGGAAATGTTTAGTTTTATTGAGGTTTCTAAGGTGAATATTTGTAGTAATATTAATCTCTAGAAATTTTGATCACAATAGAGCATTTAAAAGTTGATTTTTAATGTAGGGATTTATTGAGAAAATTCAAAGAAAATTAAAACTTCAAGGGTGCAAGGTGTGGTTTACTAAACCCTAGTGTGGTGCGATATAGAAATATTACTAAGTTGTGGAGTCATGTTGGGACTATATATATATTTATATACATTTGGTGGAAATAAATATAAATATATATCTAATTATATGATTATATGAAAAATTAGAATCAGATGGTGGTTAAGTGCACACTTAGTGAATTGAAAGAAGTAAATGTTAGGTTTGATTATGTGACGCCCCAGAAACGCGAAAAATAGGACAAATTTAAAACTTTTACTCATCAAATCACAATTAAGGGTGTATTCCTGTGCAATGTCATACATAATCATACTTATCATGTCTCAGGATCTCATCAAAAAATAGTATATATTATATCATATACATTACTCAATTTCGAGTTAATTAATCCTAATACATCCCATACATCATTGTACAACAAGTGTCTGTAATTATAACTTTAGTCTGGGTACATGAAAAGATAAATTATACCTCAAGACAATATATGACCTGGAGCTCAAGTCCTCCACTAGCCACTACTCCGTACGTCGCAGGGAAAACTCTCTTCACTTGAAGAAATCTGGGGGGAAGAGAAAACAAGGTGAGCTTCTAAATCGCTCAGTAAGGAGGGGTAAGGGAACTCAGTTGTATAAACCATATCACACATCACAAATATGTATTTGTAAATGAAACTCAGTATACTCATTTGAAATTGTAGCATGAAAGTCCTTAAAACATCATCATCTCATAACTCATAAATCATGTGAAAACATGAAGGTAAAAAGCTCAATATGGAGCATTCACAAGCATGTATAAATATATGCGATAATGACTTTTCTCGAATTATGTGATAAATATCACCTCAGTAAATAGCACGTGACAAAGTCGCAAAACACAACTCATGTGTAAAACGAGACTAGGCAATGAAACTCATATAAAACTCGTCATGGCACATCAAATATATAATCTTCTTTGGGTGTGCATCCCAGGCATCCTCGTAAGAGGGAATGTCGACAATATGGTCATATGCATGGTATATTGGATTTATATGTTACCAAAACAAGGCCCGGCCTTACATGCTGCCAGAGCAATGCCTCGCCTCATGCACGCTATCACGTGATCCCTAGGTCGTTTCCTAGGTGGCCCACTCCATCACGTGGTCCCTGGGTCGGTTCCTAGGCGGCCCACTCTATCACGTGGTCCCTGGGTCGGTTCCCAAGCGGCCCACTCTATCGGTCTTACATGCTACCAAAGCAAGGCCTCCTAACGCTACCAAAGTGGAGGAATAATCAGACTTACATGTTACCAGAATAATGCCCAGACTTACATGCTACCAAAGCAAGGCCCGATGTGTACTCAACATGATACGCCTAAGTCTCAATCATTAGCCATTATCAGAAAAGAAATCGTTTTGCCTTCACGTAGAACTCATAATGGTTTTTCTCTCATAAAACTCGTTTAAAACATTCGTGTACTCAGCACAAAACTTATTAAAACTGAGTTCCAACCGGCAAAACACGTACACATTTTCTCAAATCTCAATATTGCCTTAACGTAGAGCCCAATTTACATTTCACGTAAACTCAACGGTTTATAAAGCGATTTTACACTTAGCTTATAAACTCATAAAACAATGGGCTCCAACCAACTATAAAAATCGTGTGAAATCTTATCATGACACAACACTAAACATGCTTGTATTCTCAAATCTTGGTTCATGCTAAATAGTTCATCAAAACACATACACAAATGGTTTAGTTTTCTCTTACCTCTTTGCACCTCGTATAGTGCAATCGTTCCTCCGTATCACGGACTAGCCTCGCATTCCACTCTGAAACTCCCGAGCTGTCCAAACGATGTTAAACATCAATAACTCAACTCAATCGCATTATTGAGCACACATTTACTCATATTCTCATTAATATCTTAATCAACTCAATTCTCACAATTCTATCACCATTCATAATCTTGTCCACTACATCTCAACCTTCTACATTTCTCATGCATAATACCTATGCCAAAATCACCTCATTGCCTAATTTTCCAATTTATAGACAAAAATCCCAATTTACCACAAATTGCATAATAACATCTCTGCTCCAACCAAATCACAATTTCATCTATTTCTAATTATTTTCCAACTATTTCATCACAATGCTCATGTCCACAATCACTAAAGATTACTTTAAAATTAAGGATTGAAGTTTAGAGATTACCCAAACTTGTGGAGTGCTCAACTCACACCTCGATTCAATTCGTCCTTCGATTTCCAAGTATGTTGTTCTCCTTTGGATGAGGAACAACTTTTCTTCTTGCTACAACCTTCGATTCGGACAGAAATGGGGGCTTTGGAAGAGAGAGAAAACTAGGGCTCGTTGAAATTGAGGTTTGAAAGAGAGAGAAAAGATGAAGTGTAGGAAAACATAAGGGTCCTTTTATAGACGGAGGGTAGGATATCGATCTGGCTCTTGATGAGATTGATCTGCATTTGAATTTGGGGACGATTTGGAGCAATTTTATGCCTAGGAGATCGATCTGTCATGGGGTAAGATCGATCTTTTAATGGCTTTATGAGATCGATCTCTAGTTTACAGAATACTTCATGAGATCGATCTTCCCCTTGAGGAGATCGATCTTCTCCTTAACAGAAACATTTTGAGATCGATCTCTTCATTACAGAATCATAAGGAGATCGATCCTCTTCCATTGGAGATCGATCCGCTCGCTTAAATTCCTCCTTCCTTGTCATCTTTAGCCCACCAGATCGATCTTTTCTTCTCCAAGATCGATCTGACCTCATAGTTCCACACTTTGGTTAAACATTTAACATATAAATCTCCAAATATAATTTTCATAATTCACTACTTTGGTTATCTCTCATTCATTACTTATATATTTCACTCAGCTCAATAAATTACACTTCAAGTTCATATTACATAATTAAAATATGTCTAAAATTCTCTGATCTCACAGATTATCAGTGCCACATAGTATTTTTATTATGTTAGTTATACTCACACATAGTGTATGATTATTTGAAAAGTATGAATATTGGAGAATGATGATGTGGATATATTTATTTGCCTATATATGAAGTGAATTGTTGTGGACATTGTATGTGATGCTCATGGAATTGATACGAAGAAAAGATGTTGAGAATGTGGCTGGCATATGTGGGATTAAATATAATTATGTATTTGTATATGTTTGGTGAAAGTGCAAGTTAAAGTGCCTTTGAGATTGTGATATTGGGGATAGTTAATATCTATGCTGTTAGAATGCTAGATTTTTGTTAGAGCTTACCCTAGACATACCTCCTAGGGTTAGCCGTGACTGCATTTTGTGTCGTAGGCATCATGAATGGAATGAACTAAACTATACATCGAGATCCATAAAACATTTTTCTGTAACAAATATTGTTTTTCTAAAGTGTTAAAATTTGATTTTACTATGTGATGGTTTGATTTCCCTGATAGTTACATTGATATGATTTTATATAACTTAATAAGCTATTCAAAGCATATCATACTTTGTGTGCCCTTAGATTGCATGATTATAAAATGGCAATACTTTGGTTTATTTAGTACATTTTAAGTTGTTTTTACATAGATTTTGATACTTGAGACATGAGTATTATTATTATGCCTGTGTGGCAACGTTAATGCATGTCTGGCAAGTGTGTATGCTTGTGTGGCAAAAAAGAGCCAACATATATATATATGTCGATGATTCCTCCTAAGTGTTGATGAATATCGGTATATATATACATTTTGTAAATTGTCCGACAATTAGTCGAGACACATGCCTCAACTACTAGATGATCATTGGTGCTAGGATGAGTCATGATCATGGATGTAGAGTCCTGATAGGGGAGTTAGAACACTGCTAGCTATAGTGAATGCTTTCAAGGGAAAGCTTCTTTGTTACATTTCCAATTATGCCTGTGTGGCAAAGGTGATGCCTGAGTGGCAAGTGTATATGCTTGTTGGCATGTTGGTACCTACACGTATATGTACATCATGGATTCCTCTTATGTGTTGATCAGTATCTATATATGGATTATGAGTTCTTGACAACTAGTCGAGACAAATACCTTAGCTATTAGATGATCGCTGATGCTAGGATTATTCATGATCATGAATGTAGAGTCCTAGTATGGGAGTTAAACCACTACTAGCTATAGTGGATGCTTTCAAGGGAAAGCTTCTTGGTTACATTTCCATGTACCTCGGTTATATCACCAAACCTTGTGAATGATGCCATGTCTCAAAGAACGTGATTCATTTATGTGTTTTGGTTGTTATTAATAATAAAATGAGATGAGTTTTATGCAATCTTGTATAAGATCTCGGTT
Source organism: Firmiana major (assembly GCA_033439115.1). Classification (NCBI taxonomy): domain Eukaryota; kingdom Viridiplantae; phylum Streptophyta; class Magnoliopsida; order Malvales; family Malvaceae; genus Firmiana; species Firmiana major. The sequence goes on along the minus strand of CM065908.1, from coordinate 16,135,813 downwards.
TTATAACTGTTGTGAACACTGACATGTTTTGATGTTTATTACATAACTGGTTTTACTCATTGACAATATATTTATTTTAAACTTCAGTGTTCTTGAAAAGTGCACTCAATGAAACTGATTGATGTATTTGATTTATGCATGGCACATGATTTTAATGTGACTGTTATGTATGTGTGGGGACCACTTAGGGTAGGTGTTAAGGCACAAGAAATGAGAAGTTTCAAAGCACCATTTCGACTAATACCCCTAAAGCCCTAACACGAGAACTTAAGTGTCTAGTCTAACTAGATCATTGCATTAAATGTGCATAAAATATGGTTTACACGATGATTGCTTTGTTTAACATGCATATACATGCCCATAGTATGATATAAGCCTAACATCACTTAATATATGTTTTTCTTACTGGGTTTTAGCTCAGTCCCTTCTTTCTTGTCGCACATTATTTCAAATAAGCTCGGGTATGAGTGTGGTGTACTGAGAGCCCAACATATGTGCTGTGGAGCTTATTTGCTTTTGTACTAAGGTATAAATCCTCTTTATGCTTTTGTTTGTATTTCGGACACTTAGATTCTTTTTGTATACACAATGTATTGCTTATTGGGATATAAGCCCCAGGCTTGTATCGAGATTGCAATTAAATTGTGCCTTGTAATGAAAAATGTCTAGATATTATGAATTTATGGTAACGTAATATTTTGAATGTCGTATTAAAGTTGTTATTATGTTGCAGGTTGAATTTTTATTGTGTTATTGTATAAGGATGGGTAATAAGTGTGTATATATATATAGATATATAAAGGTAAAAATTTTTAGCCCCGGTTTTGGGCAGCCATTACGAGGTAGTTAAAGTGGGACCTTAGACAAATAGTCTTAAACAATTAAATGAGTAGTAATATACTTGTTAAGTAATAACTACACTGAGTTAGTGATAAACATAGTAAGTAAAGGAAAAAGTTAGCCCGAAATTCCTAGCTTCCGAGGGCGTTACATTAGAGTATTATAAATTTAACATAATATACTGTATTATTAAATTTATTTTATGTTATGAAGCTAAAAAATTATATTACACTATATGGAGAAATTTATATCTTAAGAATTGATCAGTTGGTAGTAATATAAGATTTAGTGTTATCCAATTTACCGACAATCGAATTTTTTAATTTCACAAAAGGAATTAAAAAATTAGTACATGTTTCACTTTTTTTTTTTAAATTTGTTTAATATTCTCTAAAAAGTATATGGCAACTTCTTAACCCAACTTGTAGAATCTAAAAACTCCATACCACTATATTTGATAATTCATGGAGGTCATATTAAGAATGTACATCATGGATCCATGCAAGAAACAAATAACAATAAGGAAATGCCACGTGTCAGGGCCAAAGTGACATATGGAAAGGTGCGCACCATATGTCACCCCAACTACTATGAATCCCTTGCAGCAGACCTCTGCCGCAAACCCTTGCCTCAGGGGCATGTAACATAACCCTGCTGCGATACCTTGCAGTAGACCCCTGTCGCAACACCCTGCGACAGACCCTTTGCCGCAGGATGAGGCTCGCTCATAAGGGCCATGTTATAAGGCCCGTATTTTCAGATATAACCTTATGGATTCATAAGTAATACATATGTACATGTAATGTGAGTCATAAGTGATGTAAAGTCCATAAAATGGATGTACACACTTGTAATATGAGATTGTGATGTACACACAAGTTTTATTATGTATGAATATAAAGAAATAGACTTTTATATGTGATGAATGTGGATAGAATGTAAAATGAGTAGTACAGCAAATTGAATGCAGGTATCCCTTGGAAATTTTGGGGAAAATGCAGCTAAGTGTGCTACAGAATAAGAGAGATCGATCTCAGTGCAAGGGAGATCAATCTCATTACCCAAAATGAAGAGAATGAGGCATTTTGGGATGAGAAGATCGATCCTCAATGCAAGCCAGATCGATTTTCTTAGCTCTCGGCTAAGAGCAGATCGATCCCATCCTTGTACCAGATCGATCTGTTTAGCTCTCTGCCTGGAGAAGATCGATCTCATCACTTAGAGTAGATCGATCTCATAGTAATGAGCAGATCGATCTCATGCCCCGACAGATTAATCTCATAGGCTTAAAATGGCATTCTAAAAGGCTTAAAAAAAGAGGAAGATCGATCCTTAACCTAGGGAGATCGATCTTATCAAGGCAATTTCTATAAAACAGGGCTGTTGAGCTATAGATTTCGGGAGAAACATAAACCTTTCCATTTTTGAAGCCAAGTGACCTAAATTCCCTCTCTAGACTATCAACATTTTCCATAGAGATTGGAGGAAAGTTTATTACATCAAAGTTGTTCATAAAGTGGAGAAGAACAACACAGTTGGAAACGAGAGGCTGAATCACCAAATCAAAGGAGAAAAGGAGTTTTCCTCAAAGTTGTGCAAAGTGGAGAAAAGTTGAGATTGGTAAGATTTCAATACTCCAATCTCATATATGTTAATCTATAAACTTGTGTGAGTAGATTGGTATATAGATTTATGATTGAAACATCTTAGAACATACTAAACTCTCCATGACCTATAAAATGGTTAAAGGTACCAAAATGCAGATTTGTTGAGTAGGCATGGGTTTAAAGCTGATTTGAGCATGAATAGATGTTATTAAGCATGTATAGATGCTTGTAAAATGGTTTACTGAAATCCATAAGCTTGAATGGAAAGTGATGGAAATTTAGTATATGAGGTGTTTGATGAAATGCCTCAATGAAATGAAATGATTAACTAATGGCATGGGGAGCTAAATGTTGGTTCAATATGGAATCAATGGACTCGAGGAGTCTAAAGGATTCCCAAGAAACAAATAAAACGAGTGAAATGGACTTAAGGAAGAATAAAGTCCAATAATGGTATAAAAAGGCCAAATGAGATGAAAATGGCCAAAATGCATTGATCAAAATATCATGCAAGTGGAATGAAGTATATGAGAATTGTTTACACTTGTAGCTTCTAGAGATAAAGTCGGAGTTGATAAGATCGGATCACAAGCTATTGAAATTAAGGAAGACGATTCAAGCGTGATTCGAGGTAAGGGACTTATGTAAGCTATAGAGATAGCTATACGTATGTTTTCTTGCCCGTTGAATGCACATGTATGCGATAAATACATAGATATTGATATGGCTAGATAGAAAACTACGTATGAGAATAAGTCGATAGTATGAATTTGCATGACTTCTATGATTGTTGTGAAAAGAGGTTTTGCAAGTGTTTTGAGAAAGAATAACTATAGACAAGCTCTCGATTTTGATGATAGGCATGAAATGCTTTTAAAGAGTGATTGAAGGGAGATTTGCCCTCTCAATCATGACTATACCGGAGCCTTTTCTATTTCTCTTCTGTGTGAAATCGTGCTAGAGTATGAGAGACAATGGTAGTTTGATCAGCCCTGCTCGCACATCATTTTCAAAGGATTTTAAGAATATAAAAGAGTGCTCGATACCTCGGGTGATACTGTGTGTTCCACTCGAGCTACTCGCACTAGATTTTAGGAATCATGTTGGAGTTATAGAGTACTTCTTAGTGATCTTGCTCGATTATGCTCGCATGTGACCCTCTTGATTTAAAGTGATGGGACAATTGTGCTATATGCCTCAATGATACTGTGTGTTCTGTTCGAGAGCTCACACCGTGCTTGATGCCTCAGATATGTTGTGTGCTTCCCTCTGAGTTGCTCGTACGTAGTTTCCTGAACTTCTGTATGATGGATAAACCGTGCTTGAGCCGTTGTGTACTGCTGTGTGTCTGGCACTGACCTGCTCGCACGTGATTTTAAGACAACGAAAATGGGTGATAAGGATCCACGGGAGCATGATGTACCGTGAGCGTTAGCCATGGAATACGATGTGCCGTGAATTGAGTTGAGCTGAAGGGATGGTTGATCCGCCTCCCTAAGCGTAGGGTTCCCGCACACCTGATCAGTGTAGCTTGGAATCCGACTATGGCCATAAGTCTTATATATTTGTGTGATATGATATTGTCACTACTGTGTGAGGTGATAGATATCTTCCCTTGTTGTGTGTCTGGGGAATGTGATAACCCATGATTATGTCTCATATGAACATTAACTTGCTGGGTGCCAAGTGATTTCGAAATAAACCTGTGTGGTTTTAAGTAAAGCATTTTCTATATATGAATTGTGTGAATAAATTATGTTGTGATTGTGTGCTACTGTGTAAATATGCATATACCCATCTAGCGAATTAATTGTTTCGCATTGATGGAAGTTGATTTAAAGAAATGCATATTGTTTTATAAGGAAAATGAACATATATGTATTTTAGCATGTAGATAGTGTAGTTATCTACCTGCTTGTACATTTTCCTTACTGAGCGTGTTATGCTCACCCCCTTATTTCCTCATCCACAGATACTATGCAGTAGTGAGTATTGCATTCGTCCCTGTTAAGGTGTTCTCCATTTCTCCAGCAGTATAGAGAGGTATACACTTGTGGTAAAAAGAAAAAATTTTGTATTCTGTAAATTAATGCATAGTCTAGTGATATTTTATAGGTAAGGGATGTATAGTTAATAGAAACTGATGTAAACGCTTCCGCATATTTATAAAAGTCCAGTTCTATTCTATGCAATTAAAATGAATGTATATGAAATGTGGATTGGATGTTGACTCACAGCCCAACTGTAAGAGGTAAGTGGTAAGGTAAAGGTCACAGACTGGTATAGAGGGTCGTGACAAGACATGACACTTGTACCTTACCTATGACAGCCTAAACGTGCGCCTAGGCCTAGGATTTAGTTGACCCAAAGTGGAGACCAACTTAGAGAAAGCCTAATAACAATAATGAGATGTTTAGCTGAAGGCCTAATAGTAATTACAAGACTACTTATGTTTATAAATACCTCACAAGTATCATCTTTAAACCTTAAACTCTATTTTACTTACTGCTTAAATTATTCTCCGACTTAAGCATCGGACTGTGCCGTACTGACAAATTCTTGCGCCTTTTTGATCTCTACCGTTTTTGCATAACATTTAATACACGTGGACAAGAAGACTCAGACATACACGTTAGCATCTACTCATTATGGTTTTGAGCAACAACAATTGGCTCTATGGGAATCAAACATAAAAGCCATATTTTTCAATAAAATGATGAGAACACGTTCAACAATAATAGCCAATTAGGAGAGAAAGATTCAGTGAATTCTCCCAACAGACTTATGAGAAGGAAAGGCCAGATCAAAGATGGAGAATAGGCTACCATAGCCACTTTGGTAGAGTTTAAGGCGTTGAAACAGTAGAGCAAGGAGGCCATTAAGCACTTCAGTGCCAGAACGAAGAAACCACTTTTGCATTGAAGGCTATAGTAGAGTTTTTAAAAAATGCTCTTTTTCAATTCAGTCTTCCTCCAGAATTGTAGCACTTGGTGGGAGAGAGTGTCCCATAAGGAATGTATGAAAGAGGCCAACCTTCTGCCGTGGTGAATTTGGAACATGATTCAGAGTCAACAAGAGTCTGTTGCATACTGGGCAGCATCGGCAGACCTCTACCGTAAATGGTATGTGACAGAACTTTACCGCAGAGGTCAGGCGACAGACTTTTACAACTAACATAAGGCGATAGACCCCTACCGTAAAGGGTTAGGAGGTTGACCTTTCCCACATGGGTTAGACGGCTTGCATATCTTGAGGAAAGAGCTAAGGAGCCAATGAGACAAAGTCCTTTTTCCTTCGGTAGATAGGGCACGACATACCTATTGGGAGAATGGTTCTGAGTTCCTTGGCTACCCTAAGAACTTAAGCATAGTTCATGGAATGAGAGATGTTGGAAGAAACCAGCCAGATCGTGGGTCCGAAAGAATGCACGACACGAGAGACATGAGAATAGAGGACACCACCAGGGATCCGGAGACAAAGAATAGAGAATATCCTCGAGGTAAGGCCCACTAAAGGCCAGCAGCTGAGCCTAGGAACAAAGGAAATGAGGTCCTTCATTCAAACTATATAGATTCTTTTAGCATCAGAGACTTGAGGACTCACTCAACACATGAGCCAGAAGATATAAAGAAAACAGTATAAAGGTTTTTGGAGGAGAAAAGTTAGTATCTGTAGGGGATAACCAAATAAGGAGAATCCCTTTTAGTGTATAGATCATCGAGATGTCGCTGCCCTAAAAATTCAAGATGCTTTAAAAGGCAACTTGCTTTGGAAAAATTATTAGTATGATCACATGTAGAATTACGAGTCATTAATGCTACTCCACGGATGAGAACACGAAATAATGTACAGAACCTTCTTGCTTACATTGACGAGAGATGCCATGGAGTGGTTTAATGGGCTGAAGAAAGGCTTTATCTCATCATTTGACCAGTTATGAAGCGAATTCCTTGAAGGCTTTATGATTAACATCAGCGAAAGAAATATGCTATTTATCTGCTTACACTTAAGTAAAGGAACAAGGGTTAGGGTTTAACAGTTAAGAAAGATGTTACAATGGATAAGGTCCAAAAAGTTACAAAAATCTTTGTCACTTGATCAACCAACGATGATTTCGGACCTGTTTGCTATGGCAAACAAATACATTACACAAGAAAAGGTAAAATAGGAATGATGCAGTCCTGAGAGACTAAAGAAGGAAGAAAAAGAGAAAAAGATCCTACCGAGAGGAGTTCCTCAAAATCTGACAAGCCTGACAAAGCTCTCTGATTGAGGTATAAGAACTGCACCAAGCTAAATGAGCCTCAAGCTACTATTTTAGCAACTATCAAAAAGTCTGGCCTATTTGGAATTCCTAAAAAAATCAATGGGGAATTTGAGGAGATATTTGAATGATTAAAGTAGTTTCCATTTTACTCATGGGTATCCAACTGAGAAGTGTAGAAAACTAAGAGACCAATTAGAAAAGCTGGCTCATGATGGAAAGATTGACCACTTTGTCTAGAGAAGTGAAAGGGTGCATTACCACCTCGCGGGACCAAAGAAATAATCAACCACAAAACATGCCAAATGACAATAGAAGGAATGAATGTAGAAATGGACCCAAGGGTGAAGAAAGAGTTAGAATTGGCTACAAAGACCGCTTGAAAGATAACGAGCCAACTGAGTAAGCCATTAATGTTATTTTTGGAGAAGACTCAATGGCCAAAATCTCTTCTACCTCTCACAAGACTTATGTAAGACAAACATATCAAGTTCACTTTATAATGGAAGAAATGGCACTACCTATAAGGGGATACAAAGAAAAGAGACTTTGACAATCATTGATTGTCTAAAGGCTCAACCTGTAGAAGAAATGAAAGTCGTTGAGTTAGTAGAGAGGGATTGAGAAAAAGAAAGCCTTCGTGAGGAGCTAGTTGGATGAACAAATGAGGGGAGGGATAGTCGAATGCCTTAAGGAGAACTTAAACATTTTCACTTGGACTCCTGTTAACATGCTAAGAATTGGTCCCGAGGTGATCTGTTATAGAATCAACGTCTTACCTGGGGCTAAACCTGTGAAACAAAAGAAGAAGAATTTTTTCCCTAAGAGATAACAAGTAATTAGCAAAGAGATCAGTAAGCATTTGGAGGCATGTTTCAATAGAAAAGTAAACTACCGGGAATGGCTTGCTAACATTCTAATGGGAAAGAAGTCTAATGAGAAATGAAGGATTGTGTGGATTTCACTGACCTATACAAAGCATGTCTTAAGGATTGATATCCTTTACCTTGAATTAATCAGTTGGTGGATGAGACTTCGGGGTATGAACTGCTTAGCTTTTTAGAAACTTTTTTAAATACCATAAGATTATGATGCATCTTGAGGACGAGGAAAAAACATCCTTCATTACTAATGATGGAACATATTACTATCATGTGATGCCATTTGGTTTGAAAAATGCTAGAGCTACCTACCAGTGAATGATTAATAAAGTCTTTAAGGACCTTTTGGGGAACACTATAGAAGCTTATATACATAACATGATCATTAAGAGTAGAGGGGAAGAGTTTAACACTCAACGATATCAAATGTGTTCAAAGTGTTGAAGAAATTCAACATGAGATTGAATTCCAACAAATACTCATTTGAGGTTAGATCTAGGAAATTCTTGGATTTTATGATTATTAATAGAGGCATCAAAGCTAACTCGATAAAGTTTAGGCCATTATAGACATGAAGCCTTCAGCCACAGTGTGAGAAGTGCAAAGGCTAATAGGAAGGATAACTGCTTTGAATCACTTTTTGTCCAAGTTCGCTGAGAAAAGCATATCGTTCTTTAAAACCATGCAAAGTGGAAAGAATTTCAAGTGGACAGATGAGTTTCAGATAGTTTTTGATGAGTTGAAGGAGTATTTGAAAGAATTTCCCTTACTGATGAGATCCTAAAGCCTAGAACATCTGTTTATGTACCAAGTATTGAAGATTATGTTGTTAATGCAGTGTTGTTAAGACAAGGTGAGAAAGTAGACCGCCCTATCTACTATGTGAGTAAGGTGTTATTGGACACTGAAACACGCTATCCATTGATTGAGAAACTTTCATTAACTCTTGTGATGGCTTCCAGAAAGTTGCTTCATAACTTTATGGCATATCCTATCACTGTTTAAACTTACCAACCATTGAGACATATCCTCTAAAAGCCTGAATATTCAGGTAGATTAGTGAGGTGAGTGGTAGAATTTGGAGAGTATGACATCACTTTTCAATTCAGGCAAGCTATTAAGGGCTAGGCTTTAACAGATTTCATAGTTGAATGTACCAACCTAGTGAGCAACGATGAGGAAACGACGAGGAAACAACAGAGTCATGGATGTTACACGTTGATGGAACATCAAGTATAAATGGTAATGGGTAGTATGAAGCTTTAATTGTGGGGATGATGCTAGTAAAGAAATTGCAAGTTCGTAATTTGATTGCATATAATGATTCTCAGTTGGTGGTGAATCAGTTTCATGGACAATATGAAATGAGAGAGCCAACATTGGTCGTATACTTAAGGAAAGTTCAATCGTTTACCTAAACCTTTCATAGCTTTCAATTAGTGCAAGTTTATCGATTCGAGAATACACATAAAGACTCATTGTCCAAATAAGTTTTCTCAAACGAAAGTAAGGGAAGGATGGTGAAAGTGGAAAAGCTAGAGAGGCATAGCATTGAAGAAGTTCAAGTACGTAATATTAAAGTTGGAAGCGATTGGAGGATGTCGTTTATGTAGTATTTGATGGATGGAACACTCCCTCTTGATAAGGAGAAAGCCCAATGGTTGAAAGTACATGAGCCTAAATTCACATTGATTAATGAAGAGCTTTACAAGAAAGGATATATGTCACCCTTGTTGAAGTGTCTGCGGCCAGAGTAAGCTAATTATGCCTTGGCAGAGATGCCCGAGGGAATTTGCGGCAAACATTTTGGAGACAAGTTCCTTACCTCTAATATACTCAGGTCTGAATTTTTTGGCCAACTTTAAAGAGGGATACAGTTGATAAGGTTCGCAAGTGTGATAAGTTTCAAAGGTTTATACCAGTGACTATAGCTCTAGTAATTTCTCTTAAGACCACGTATAGTTAACACCTTTCGTATAACGGGGGCTCAACATTTTGGGGCCTTTCTTTATAGCCATAGGGCAAAGAAAGTTCCTATTGGTAGCTATCGATAAACTCATGAAATTTATAGAGGCAAAGCTGCTGGCTACCATCACTGTAAAGAAGGTTGAAGTGATGGTTTGAAAAGACATCATTTGTCAGTTCGAAATACCATGTGTGCTAAACGCCGATCATGGGAAGTAATTTGACTATGATGCTTTTTGAGAATTTTGCAGAGGCCTCAACATTCAGCTAAGAATCTCTTTTGTTTCATACTCGCAACCTATTGCACAGATAGAAGTTAGCAATCAAGCTATTTTGCATTTTTAAAAACCCTGTTAGATAAAGCTAAAAGAGGATGAATGGTTGAATTACCTAGTTTTCATAGGCATACAGGATGATTAGCCGAGTGTAAACTAGAGAAACACCTTTCAACCTAGTGTATAATACTAAAGCTTTAATATCGATAAAGATTGGGGGACTTTCACTAAGGATAGTTCCATTTATGGAGGAAGAGAACTCGCAAAGATTATGGGGAAACGTAGATTTGCTTGATGAACAGAGAGAAATGGTAGCCATCTGATTAGCATTTTATAACCAGAGAATGGCCAACTATTATAGAAGTAAAGTCAGAGACAGACCCTTGCATGAAGAAGATTTGGCATTGAAAAAATCCTCCATAACCAATGCCTTGAAAGACGATAAGAAGCTTTGGGCTAACTGGGAAAGCCGATATCGGATCAGGAAAATGATTGGACCCAACACCTGTGTCTTGGAGAGCTTATAAGGAAAGAAGACATGGAAAACTTGGAATTCAAACCACCTGAAGTTGTATTAGAGTTAATTGTTTTATGTGCTGGAATTGTGTTTACCATTTGTTAAATTTCGGTATTATCATGTCTCTCATGCTCTTATTTACTACAATGAGTATATTATCATAGGATATTATCATTTGATTATTATGCAATAAAGAAGTCAAGGAATATCTTTGTTTTTATCAAATCTTTTATTCCTTGTGAATGATTATAAATCTTGTGACAAGAATAAATAGAGTGTGAAAATGCCTAAAATGCGAAATACATCACAAAGGCCAAGCACTTGAAGATAAACTGCGAAAAAGCATGAGGCATAAAATGCGTCATGGAGGCCAAGCACTCGAAGATAAAGTGCAAAAGAGCCTATGGCGTGAAATGTGTCACTAAGGCTAAGCACTCAAAAATAATGTGCGAAAGAGCCTGATATGCAAAATGTGTCATGGAGGCCATGCACTCAAAGATAAAGTGCGAAAGAGCCTGAGACACGAAATGCATCACGACGGCCAAACACTCGAAGATAGAGTGCAAAAACGCCTGAGACACGACAGTTGTCATGGAGGCCAAGCTCTTGAAATAAAGAGCAAAAATAGCTTGAGGCGTGAAGTGCGACAAGGAGGCTGAGCACTCGAGAATCTCAAAGGGAAGAAATCAATTGTGTGTCATAGGATCAGCATTGCCAATGGTAAGTCACGCATTGAAAGTGAAGGTGATTTAACTTTTGCATATAAGAAAAGACCTTAATCTTTCACCAAGAACTCAAGGAGCACATGATACGATATATATACATACATACATGGACAAAAATCACAAGGTAAAAAAATAAAATAAAGCATTAAGTCAAAATAAAAAAGAAACTATCCCAGAAAGTTCCATTTCTTCAATTAAAAAAATTACAATTTTCTACTTGTTTGCTTTGTAACTTGTCCCTTGAAAAGAAAAAAAGGAAAAAACTAGCAAAAATGAAAAAACCTATCCAAACCCAAGGGGTTCAAAGTAGAGGTAACTCAAGGATCAAAACATGAAAGAATAATAACAGTTGAGTCTGTGGCATCAAGAGGTTAAGCTATCATAGTTGGATGAATGGCATTTGAAGTTGGCAGGTCCTCACTATTAAAGCAACTAAGAGCACTCATGGCCTCAGAGGTGTTATCGGGGCTAAAAGGCTCCCAAAGCCCAGTGAGGCTGGTTAGGTCATCATAAGCACTTCTCTTAAGAAACTCGTTCGGTGGCTCAGAATCTGACTCGCAATGAGTCTAATTGGGGGCCTCGAATAATTCAACTTTTTGAGTGTATAGAAGCTCTAGAAACAACTCACATTCTTTGTGTTTCTCCAACTAAGACCGAGTAAGATAAAAATCATACTTCATGAAGTCCACAGAGTAATCATTTTTTTTTGCTTGAAGCAATCTTTAGAAAGTTAGTACTCCCTCACGAAATCTACTCGAATATGATATATCTTCGGTCAGCTAAGAAGAAAAAAGGTTGAATCTCTAGATCAGTGATATGTTGCTCTAGCTCTCGATTGCGATCGGCTAACTTGCTCAAGTCTAGAAAAGAGAATCATGTTTGGGCTTCAGTTTATCCAACTCTGTTTTAGGTTTAGGGTTTTGTGTGTCAGCAGGTTAAAGTTGAGCATCGAAAGCCAGTAAGACTACTTAAGTCTTTGCCCGTGCCCACATGAAAATGTGAGTATATAACAATAGACTTCATTATGGGTTTACCGAGGACTCGAAGAGGTCATGATGCAATCTGGGTAATAGTAGACAGATTGACTAAGAGTGCCCACTTCCTTGCCATTAAGAGTACAAATTTTTTGAGTGCATTGACAGAGTTATATGTTAGAGAGGTAGCTCGACTGCATGGGGCTCCCATGAGTATTACATCTTATAGGGATTCCAGGTTTATCTCCAGATTCCAGACTCATTTTCAGGAAGCCATGGGATCTTAGCTGAATTTTAGCACCGCCTATCATCCTCGGACTAACGGTCAGTCCGGGTGGACCATTCAGACCTTGGAGGATATGTTAAGGGCGTGTGCATTGGACTTTAAGGGTTTATGGGATGATCATTTGCCCTAAGCAGAGTTTGCCAATAATAATAGTTATCATGCCAGTATCGGTATGACACCTTATGAGGCTATATATGACAGAAGATGTAGACCCCCTGTAGCTTAGGAAGAAGTGGGTGACAGGAAAATATTTGCTCCCGATCTTGTTGGACAATCAGCTAAGGGCGTTCAGATTATTTGTAGTAGACTTTGAGCTCTTAAAGTCGATAAAAGAGTTACATCGATATGCGTAGATGACCGCTTGAACTTCAGGTTAGGGACTCCGTATTCCTTAAGGTATCTCCGAGCAAAGGTATCATGCGCTTCAGGAAGAAAGTAAAATTGAGTCCTTGTTTCATTGGTCCATTTGAGATATTAGAGAGAGTGGGTGTCACGACCTAATTTACCTAAAATCACTACAAATTTTTTGCTTTTTTTTACCTTTCCTTCTGTCATAATTCAACCACCAACAGTTGGGCTGTGATTCGGTATTAGTATCATCACCTTTACTTACCATATCATCCATTCAATACGATGCATACATGTCAATATAAACTATCTATTGACTGTAATTACTTTTATGTCATGAGTGAGCTCACTTATATTAAATATAAATACATTCCCGACAATACATTCGTTTACATCACTGTGCTTTTATATGTTCGGATACAAAACTGTACGTGTGTGTATACCTTTCGATCGATGGGAATGCAGAGGAAAAAAGGAATGCAAGTCCTCAGCCGTACTCTAGCAACTATGGATGCTCTCTAGAGAGGGGAAAATGAAAGGGGTGAGCTCACTAGCTCTGTAAGGAAATCAAGCAAGCAAGTAGATAACCACACTATCTACATGAATATAATGCTATGCCTTAAAATATTCCTTTTCATTTCACATCTAAAACATGTGTCTTTCACTATAAAACTTATGCAAAGTATGTACACATTCATCCGTGTATACTGAAATCATGTTTATTTATAAATATAAGCAATTCATGCAAAAATGTTGCATTCTCATGTAAAGCTTATAAAGCATATTGTATCATGCCATTTTGATTAAATCATAAGAAAATATGGCATTTCATCATGTCAAAACATGAAAATCGGAGCTCAATCCATCCCTCAAATTTATCTTGGTTTATAAACATTTACAGTTATATAAAACACAAAGTCACATGTCGAGGCTCAACTCATCCCTCGGGTCTACCCAATTTGTATAAAATCATGTGACATATTAAATGAAAGCATCAAGTGAGATTGGCGACTACTTGTATGGTTTCGAGGATTATGATCATATCCCAATTTCGGGGATCCCAGGCTACATGGTATCCGGTGTGCAAGGCATCACTACTGTAACGAGAGGTGGGTTAAATCCTACCCATCAGCTAATAACTCCATAACTCCAATTACTCATAAGTACTCACGGTACAATATACTTCGTGTCTCATGCACAGTACAACGTACTCCGTTTCTTATACACGGTACAATGTACTACATGTCTTATACACGGTACAATGTACTCCATGAACCCAATTGCAGTTTCGATAGTCCTCTATCATATCTCAAAATGCACGTGCGAGCATATCAAATTGGTGCAACACACAGTCTGCACAGGGCTCCAACACGGCTGTTTCATGTCATCTCTTTTAAAACTGGTACGTGCGAGTAAACTCCAGCACGACCTCATGCACAAATCATAAAGATCTAGTGCGAGCAATGCTCCAGCACTATATCATGCACAATCATGTAAAATCGAGTGCGAGCGATGCTCCAGCACCATGCCTTGAAAAATCATGCAAAACTGAGTACAAGTAACACTCCAGTACTCTATCATGCATAAATCACATTAAAATCAAGTACGAGTAACGCTCTAGTACTATGTTATGCATCCCATAAAATCGAGTGTGAGATACACTCCAGCACTAATTTATGTAGAAAACATATAAAATCCAGTGTGAGCAGTGCTCCAGCACGATTTGTTTTCACACAACTCGATAGATGACTTATTTAAAAGAAATTCACTTAATTAAAACAAATCGGCACTATATTGTGTTATTTTCGCATATAACATGAAAACATCCGCCAATCTATCAATGCATCTGCTAAACAACAGTAAAAACATTCAAAAACATGTTTTCCATGCTTTTTACAACTTTTCCTAACTTTCTTAATTTTACCCTTAATAGGGGTAAAATCGTAATTTACCCTTTCCATGTTGCTATAATTTTTATTCACTTTCTCTGACCCTCAGACATTTTAAGTGAATGTAAAAACAAATGAAAATATATGCAGATATCTCTAACTACCCGCAAAATTCTCATACCTTAAATACTCTGTACAGTCTGACTTTTCCATGGTAAAATTCCGTTCAGTCTGATTTGCTCCCAATAAAATCTCCGGAATTGCATATAACCATTTATCAGGTTAATTTCAATACATTCTTCAGTATTTTCTCTTTATTGGGCTTAATTTAAAGTATTGGGTCATTTACTCCTATTGGGCCCAATTGCTTCTCAATGGGTCTTAATCCGTTTTAAACTTATTTTCACTTCACTATTCATTCATTTAAAACCCATTGGGCTCATCAAGCCCATTAATACTTATTGGGCCGTCTAAACCTTTTCTAGTCTCTTTGGACAGCTTACACAATCATTTACAACCGTCGATTCTCAATTCCAAACATTAAGCATTTTATACGGAATCAATCTATAACTTATTCGATGAATTTCTAACGCGTATAACTATATAAGTTATAGTAAGTGAGATTCACTTACCTGTGATTCGGTGATGGTTCGTAAATCGAGGCTCGATCGAGCACACGTTTTATCGCCTATTGTTGGGCTACACATTTATATATTTAAACCAGATCAATTTTGGTCCAATATAAATTCAAATAATTTTTTCAAAAATTAAATAGATCAATTTCGATCGCTTACCAGCTTATCCTTAGCCCGATGCATCATCGAATTTTTCTCCCTTTTTTTCTTTTTTTTTTCTTTTTCTAGCTAAATCGGTTCGAATCGGTTCAGTCCCCCTCGTTGCTGTTCAGAGCTCTGCCGGCCGGTTCTTCACCGGCTTTCACTTCCAGTAGATCTGTGGGACCTCGCGAAGCATGGATCTGGTGGTGGCTAAGCCTCAGCTGGCTGGAAAGTGGTCGGTTTGTCCCTTTCTCTCTTCGGCTTCACTATCAATTTTCTCATTCGCCGTTCGGTGCCTATGTTGTCGACAGTGGCGATTCGATCCTTCCCCTGGCCGGTGGTAAGGTCTTCTCCCTTCCTCCAACCTCCGTTCACCTCTCTTTCCTCTACTCTTTTTTCCTCTCAGTTTCCTCCTCTCTCTTCTCTCGATCGTCGGTCATCGTTTCTCCCTATATCGGTGTCGACAGTGGTCTCGATTTCCTCCTCATCGGCTTTGTAAGACCCATAAATTTCTATGTATTATTTATGATTCTGGGATGTACAGACAAGTTACATTATATATAAATCATAAGAAATTGATATTTTTAAGTTCTAAATGTGAATGAAATACAAAATGAGTGTTCAAGTAATTGTGTATGAGTTTAACTTTAGAAATCTGAGAAAATTGCAGCTGGAATGCTGCAGATACAGGGCAGATCGATCTTAGATGAAGGGGAGATCGATCTCATTACCTTGAAATACAATGCCAAACATTCTGTAAGAGGGAGATCGATCCCTCATTTAAAGCAGATCGATCTCAAGTTTCTTCTATTTGGACAAGATCGATCTCTTTCCATAAGGCATATCGATCTCTAGTTGCCTTTGGTTAGCAAAGATCGATCTCTTCTTAAGGCCAGATCGATCTCTAAAGTCCTCTGCCTGACCAAGATCGATCTCATCCCATGAGTAAAGATTGATCCTATTCTTTTGAGGCAGATCGATCCCCAGCCTGCATTGTCGAATTCTGAAGGAGTTCAACCAAGGGCAAATCGATCTCCCACCCTTTGAGATCGATCTAATAATGTGTTTTCTATAAAAACTCAACAGCTGAAACTTCAACTCACGAGACAGCCCAAATTTCCTCCATTTTTAACAAGTGACCTAACTTTCTCACTCTAAAATCATCACCTTCCAATTAGATTTGAGAGAGATTCCTTTGAGCAAAGTTGTTCCTAGTGAGGAAGAGAACAACATAGTCAAAGATTAGAAGCTAAAACCTTGGATTGAAGGAGAAAAGAGGTTTTCCCCTAATTTGGCAAAAAGAGAGAAAAGTCAAGCTAGGTAAGATTTCGATACACCAACTTCTAGTATGTTAATCTAGACATTTTGATGAGTTGATTGGTGTATATAATGTTGGCTGAAATGTTCATGTACATGCTTAAACAACTATGACCTAGAGTGGGCTTAGTGAGAGAAAGTTGAAATGACATGAAGTTAAAGATGATTTAAGCATGTACGTAAGCATGAGTACATAATTCTAAGATAGTTTTATGAAATACATATGTTGGGATAGAGGATGATTGAAAATGGGCATAAGAGGTATTTGATGAAATGCCATAGAGAAGGAAAAATGATGAACTTAAGGCATTGTGAGATTAATGTCGTTTCAATATGAATCAGTAGACTCGAGGAGTCTAATGGATTCTAGAGAAACGAATAGAACGATCGAAATGGACTTAAGAAAGAGTAAAGTCCAATAAGACGTAACGAGGCCAAATTGGTGTAAAATGGCCCAATGCATTGAATTGAACTTCATGCAAGTGAAAATGAAGTATATTGAAGTATACTGATGTGAATTGTAAATCATTGTAGCTCATGGAGACATAATTAGAGCCGATAAGATCGGATCATAAGCATTGGAAACCAAAGAAAGCGATTCAAGCGTGATTCGAGGTAAGAGATTTATGCGAGCTATTAGAGATAGCTATACGTATGTTTCTTACCCGCTGTGTGCGAATGAATACTATAGAATATATAGATATTTGAATATCTACGTGAAAGCTAAGTAGTAAGAAGAAGCTTAGATGCATAAATTGCATGTCTTCAATGTTTTTGTGTGAAAAGATGTTTTGTAAGAGTTTTGAGAAAAAGTAATAATAGATTGGCTCTTGATTTAACTATTGTGCATAAAAGGCACGTGTTTTAAGTGAAAAGCATTTAACGAGTGATTGAAGGGAGATTTCCCTTTCACTCATACTTAGTGAATGAATCCATCTATTTCTTTTTTTTGTGAACGTGTGCTAGAGCCAATGTGGCAACGGTAGATTTACCAACCTTGCTCGCACAACATTTTAAAAGGATTTTGAGAAAAGCAAAAGGTACTAAAGCTGAGTGAAGTTGTTTGATCCACTTGAGAGCTCGCACTAGATTTTGGGAATCATGCTAGAGCCTTTGAGTAATGTTAAGTGATCTTACTATGACTATGCTCACATTTGACTCCCTCAATTTAAAGTGATTATAAGCAAAACTGTACTCGATGCCTCAGGTATGCTGTGTGATCTTACACTGAGTTGCTCTCACGTAGTGTTATAAACTTGTTGTGTGATGAGTAAAATCGTGCTGGAGCCGTCGTGTATTGCTGAGTGATCTTGCACAGACCTACTCGCACGTGATTTTGAGATAATAGAAATGGGTGATAAAAGATCCATGGGAACACGCTGTACCATGAGCGTTAGCCATGGAGTACAATGTACCGTGACATCTTAGTGATTCTGTGTGGGTTGAAGGGATGGTTGATCCGCCTCCCCAAGCATAGGATTCCCGCACACCTGATCAATCAATGTTGCATGGAATCTGGACTATGGTCATAAGTCTTTTATTTGTGTGATATGACATTTTGTCGCTATTGTGTGAGGTGACATATGTTCTCCCTGCTGTGTGATACAGGGTGATATAATATCCCATACTATGTCTCATGTAGATTGATTTACTAAGTAATTTGTTAAGTGCATAGAGATTTATAAGTGTGTACTGTGTGAAATGAAAATGAAGCTGTGTGATTCTGTGTGAATTGATGATGCATATGCATATACTCATCTAGCGAATTAATGGTTTCGCATCGATGGAAGCTATTTTCAAAGAATGCATATGTTTTATAAGGAAAATAAATATTTATATTTTAAGCATATAGATAATGTAGTTATCTACATGCTTTTGTATTTTTCTTACTGAGCGTGTTAGCTCACCCCCTTATTTTCCTCCTCCACAGATCCTACGCAGTAGTGAGTTATTACAGTTGTTCCTACTATGGTGTTCTTCAGTTCTCCAACAGTACAAAGAGATATACACTTATGAGAGAAAAATTTTGTATCCTGTAAATTAGTGCACAGTAAAACTATCTTTTGTACAAAAGGGATGTATATAATAGAAACTGATAGTAGTAAATTAAGTCACGGGAAGAGGGTCGTGACAGGCTTCCTGTCCGGGTTCTCTCTCTTCGGCAGCCTCCTCCATTTGTCGGAGAAGAAGGCTAAGGGAATCGGGTTTTCCCGATTCCCTTTGCTTTGGGGTCACGCGACAATTCTTTTTTTTTTTTCGAATTTCCTTTTTTTCTTTTTATTTAATTAATATAATATATTATATTTATTTACTTTATCATAATATAATATATTATTACACAAAATATCCTATATATATTATTTAAATCAAATATTTATATTTACTTTATTTTGTTTTATTTCACTTTATTTTTTGTAGGAATATTTTTTCATATTCCCGAAGTGAGAAAATTACACGTTATCACCATAAATTTGTATATTGATCAGTTGGACTTAGATTTCAATTATTTCTTCTTTATTGATCAAGATTACATGAATTCATGTTTATAATGACAACTTCTTAAGAAATGACATCGAATTTCGGGTCTTACAATCCTCCCCACCTTAAGAAATTTGGTCCTCCAAATTAGAACCAAGTCAAACTTCAAATAGTTGGGGATGTTTTTCTCGCATCAGGCTCTCTAATTCTCACGTAGCTTCTCCGAAGTGTGGTGCTGCGAGAGAACCTTAACTAACCCGATCGTCTTCGATCTGAATACCTTCTCCTTTCTATCCAATATCTGAATCGGCTTCTCTACATATGACATATCCTCCCTGAGCTCCAATGGCTCATACTGAATCACATGTATCGAATCCAGGTGATACTTCTGAAACATCAAAATGTGGAAGATATTATGGACACCTTATATGTCCGATGGCAATACCAACCTATAGGCCTTATTTTCTACTCGATCCAATATCTCAACGGGTCCAATGTAGCGAGGACTCAGCTTATCTCTCTTCCCGAATCTCACTATACCCTTGGAAGGAGAAACTTTTAGAAATATCAACTCACCAACTGTAAACTCTGGTGGCATCCGTCTCTTGTCAGCATAGCTCTTCTGTATGCTCTGAGCCGTTCTCAATCTCTCAAATATCAATTGAACATCCTCAGAGGTTTGCGTGACCAAATCAGGAGCAAATATCTTTCGGTCACTCACTTCTTCCCATCCAATTGGGGAACGATATCTACGGCCATATAAAGCCTTATATGGTGCCATCCCGATACTCGAATGATGACTGTTGTTGTAGGTAAATTCAGCCAGTAGCAAATGATCATCCCAAGAGCCTCTAAAATTCAGTACACATGCTCTCAACATATCCTCTCCAGAGTCTGTATAGTCCTCTCTGATTGACCATCTATCCGAGGATGGAAAGTAGTGTTCAAACTCAACTGGGTTCCCATGACTTCCTGAAAATGTTCCTTAAAGTGGGAAATGAAGTAGGAATCCCTATCCAAAACAATTCTTACTAGAACAGCATGTAACCTCACTACCTCGCGTACATACAACTCTGCCAATGAACTCAGAGTATTTATAGCTCTCATAGCTAGGAAGTGGGCTGACTTCGTCAGTCTATCAACGATCACCCATATCGTACTGTGATTCTTACGGGTCCTCAGTAAACCCATCACAAAATCCATTGTGATAAGCTCTCATTTCCATATCGGTATAGGTAGAGGTTGCAATAACCTTGCAGGCTTCTGATGCTCTACCTTCACCTGCTAATAAACGAGACATCTCGCCACAAATCTGCCACATCCTTCTTCATACCCGACCACCAATACACATTTCGAATATTCTGATACATCTTGTTACTCCCCGAATGTAATGTGTCCCTTGAAGAATGAGTTTCCGACAAAATCAATCTCTTGAGCTCTGGATTCTCGGGAACACACAATCTACCTCTGAACCTCAGTAGTCCATCGATACTCAACTAAAAATCAGTACCTGTACCCATTTGAATCTGACTAGTCATATCCATACACTGTTGATCAACATGCTGAGCCTGTCGAATTCTGTCTACCAAATTTGGTTCCAATCTCAGGCTGCTATCACACAGTTAGTATCAATATCAGAAAGGGCTATAGTCAAACTGAGGCTAGCGAACTGCTCTAACAGCTCGTGTTCCTTGACCATCATATACAATACCATCTTAAGGCTCTTCCTGCTCAAAGCATCAGCTACAATATTAGCCTTACCCGGATGATAAAGTATCTCACAATCATAATCCTTTAGAAGCTCTAGCCATCTTCTCTATCTCATGTTCAACTCTTTCTGCGAAAACAGATACTTGAGGCTCTTATGGTCCGTATAAATCTGAAACTTCTCACCATATAAGTAGTGGCGTCATATCTTCAATGCAAACACTACTGCTACCAACTCCAAATCATAGGTCAGATAGTTCTTCTAATGGTCCTTCAACTGTCTGGATCCATAAGTAACTACCTTTCCATCCGCATCAATACACAGCCTAGTCCCTGATGCGATGAATCTGTATATACAGAGAAACCTCCTGAGCTGGTAGGAATAGTGAGAATCGGAATGGTGGTCAATTGACGCTTCAATTCCTGAAACCTCTTCTCACAATCATCGTCCTACACAAATGTAGCATTCTTCCGAGTGAAACAGGTCAACGAAGCTGTCAACTTTGAAAATCCCTCAACAAACCTCCGGTAATAACCAGCTAAACCCAAAAAACTCCTGATCTCGGTGATTGTCCTGGGCTATTCCCACTGAACTACATCGTCTATCTTGGATGGGTCTACTGACACTCCATCCTTCGATACAACATGACCTAGAAACCGAATTTGCTCTAGCCAAAAGTCACACTTACCGAGTTTAGCATTCTGTAAAACAATCTTCAGATGCTGCTCATGCTCTTCCCGAGACTTCAAATACACCAAGATGTCATCAATAAAAATGATAACAAACTAATCTAAGTATGACTTGATTACATTATTCATCAAAGTCATAAAAGCTGCAGGACCATTCGTCAATCTGAATGGCATAACCAAGAACTTATAACGGCCATATTAGGTTCGAAATGCTGTCTTGGGTACATCTCCACTCCAAACTCTCAACTGATGGTACCCAGACCTCAGATCAATTTTAAAAAAGACATGTGCTCCCCAAAGCTGATCCAATAAATCATCTATACGCGGAAAGGGATACTTATTCTTGATGGTAGCCTTATTCAACAATCTATAATCAATACATAATCGGAGGCTTCCATCATTTTTCTTTACAAACAAAATCGGTGCTCCTCAAGGTAAAACACTTGGTCTGATGAACCCCTTATCCAGCAGTTCCTACAACTGCTTTTTAAGCTCTTCCAACTTAACTAAGGCCATGCGGTACAATGGTTTCAAAATAGGCTCGGTACCGACACCAAATCTGTACAAAACTTCATCTCTTTGTCTTATGGTAACCCTGATAGTTCATCCAAAACGACATTTGGGAACTCCCTAACCCCATGGATATCTACCAATTTCGGATGTGCCTTATCCGTATCAACCACGTACATAATGAAACCTTTAATCACATCCGATGAAGCATCAGATGTGCCATGTGTAAGACCCGATTGTTATCATATTTCCTTATGATTCACATATTTTATGGATATGGTTAAATGTTAATGGAATCATAAGACGGATTATTTGATCATATAAATATGAATGAAGTAGTCGAACGTACGTTAAATCCGAAAACAGACAATTAAGGAATTTCAAATTTAATTTATGAGATTTCAATTATCTGGACAGAGATACAAATTATAAATGAGAAATTATAGTGGGTCCAAGAAGGAAAGTTGGCCTAAATTGGTTCCGAACGTGTAGAAGGGTAAAACGGTCAAAAGACTAAAATTCGGTGTAAATTCGATAAGAAAGTTTTAATTAAAAATAGGGTTTTAGGACATCTTGATCAATGAAGGAGAAAATATTGAATTTCGAGTCCAATTGATCAAGATATAAATTTATTGGAATTAATCGAAATTTTTACTCTGGACTATATCCCAAAAATACGGAGAGAATACACTGAAAATGGTTAAAATAAATTAAATTAATTAATCTAAATAAAATATAAATTTTAATGATATTTTGGGAATTTTTCTATATTTTAATGAATGAAATAATAATAATAATAATAATAATAATAATAATAATAATAATTAAAAAAAAAGAAAACTGAAACAAGGTCGCGCGATCACGCGAAACCCATCGGGCGACCCGTGCTTCTGGTTCCCCGAACAACAACACCGGTGACGAGCGACGGTGAACGGGGCACGACGAAGGACGATCGGTGCTGTAGGAGTATTTCAAGAGCCACCACGCGTCGGGATCCGTCGTCGATGAAGAGAACGACGAGGGGGAAGAACCAAAGGGAGAAAAGAGAATTCGACGGCCATCAGCGCCGATTCGGCCAACCCCAACCCCAGTCGAACATTCCCGAGGCAAAGACGAGCAGATTGGTGGTGGCACAATCGGTGAAACGACGGCCAGCACTGACAACGGCGAGAAAGAGAAAGCGGTAGCCAGACCAAGGAGGGAAGAGGCCGGACCGACCACTTTTCGACCACCGTTGGTGAAACGGAGGCCAGATTCGTGAATCTGACTACCTCGCAGAGCTGCTGGTGGTAGAAGCCGATGAAGAACTGGCAGGCAAAGCTCCGAACGGCGAAGAAGAAAACTGAATCGGACTGAACCGGCTGAACCGAACCGGTCTGAACCCGGCTGAATCGGACCGAATCGGTTCAGCCAGAAAAGAAGAAAAAGAAAGAGAAAAAGGGAAAAAGAAAAAGAGGAAAAATTGAAAAAAAAATTGGTGATGCAATCGAGTTACGGGTAAGTCGGTAAGCGGTCGAAATTAACCGATTTAAATTTTGGAATATTGAATTTGATTAATATTCGACTGAAAATTTACCTGGAAATATATAATTGTGTACCTCAACAATTGACGCCAAACGAGAGCTCGAGTCAGCCTCGATACTATCATGGAATCTCAGGTAAGTAACCCTTATTTACGACAATTGGCATAATTATGCATATTAAAAATTTACCGCATAAATTAAAGATTTATTTCGTATAAATGAATTAAATTATGAAATTTAAGATAATTATCGTAAATAATAAATTAAGTTATCCGAGAGTTTAGAACGAGGCTCAATAAATATTGATAGGCCCAATGAGCCCAATAGGCCTCGATAATGTGAATAGTAAGTGAAAAACGAGCTTAAGGCCGATTAAGGCTCATTAAGGTGCAAACGGGCCCAATAGGGGTAAACGGGCCCAATGATTTAAATTAAGCCCAGTAAAAGTGAAATATGAATTAATATGTTTGGATTTAACCCGATAAATGATTATCTGCAGCTCTGGAGAACATATTAGGAGCTAAACGGATCGGGTGATCGGTAGCGTTGAGAAAAGTCAGACTGTACAGAAAAATGAGGTAAGGGAATTTTACGGACTGCTAGAGGTAGCTTTACGCAATTTCAACTTCACTTGCAGTCTCTTAAATTGTCTGAAGGGTCTAGATTTAAGTTAAGAATTTTAGTGCCCTGATGGATAAATGACCAAAACACCCCTGTGAAGGGTAAAATTTCCAAAATTAGGAAAAGGTACGAGAAGCAAGAACGAAGGTTTCTTGCTTGTTTTTGAGGTGGTTTGACACATGCATGGGTAGGCTGGCTAACTTTTAAATAAAATGCACAACATTGCATAACTTTAATCAATGTTGATTTTCTCTGAAATTGATTTGAGAAATGTAGCCGCCTACGTGATTTTATAGAAATGTGACGTGCTAGAGCTCAGCTCGCACGAGTTTTTGATTTGTGTGATGCATGCATTAGTGCTGGAGCAAGGGCTTGTACTAGAGTCATACATGCATTGGTGCTAGAGCCTAGCTCGCACTAGATTTTCACATGATTTTCGTGATAAGGTGTTGGAGCTTAGCTTGCACCAGATTTTCACATGATATTCGTGACAGGATGCTGGAGCCTAGCTCGCACCAAATTTTTACATGATTTTTGTGACAGGGTGCTGGAGTCTAACTCGCACCAGATTTTCACATGATTTGTGTAACAGAGTGCTAAAGCTTAGCTCACACTAGTTTTACATGATTTTATGAGAGTGTTGGAGCATCGCTCGCACTAGTTT
This sequence comes from Firmiana major, assembly GCA_033439115.1. Taxonomy (NCBI): domain Eukaryota; kingdom Viridiplantae; phylum Streptophyta; class Magnoliopsida; order Malvales; family Malvaceae; genus Firmiana; species Firmiana major. The sequence continues at coordinate 16,110,956 of CM065908.1, read as the reverse complement.
TATGAGAACATGTGATGAACCGTTCTTGGAGGGTCAGGTAGACTGTGTGTCACACCGATTAAATAGGCTCGCACGTGCGTTTTGAGATAGGGCATGAGTATGGATATGAGATATGGGTCCACGGAGTACATTGTACCGTGCAAGTAGCATGGAGTACGCTGTACCGTGCTGAGATTGATTATGTGGCATCTTTGGATGCGTGATATCTTCGGATGCGAGTGGCATCTCCCGATGCGAGTGATCAGACAGGATCAACGGGATGGACTGACCCACCTCTCGGGGCGATTCCCGATCGTGGTGAGGCTCCGCACACTAGGATCTGTGTAGCAGTGGGATCACAAGGACATATGGCCATCGTCCTAGTTATTTGCCTGAGATATATATCTATTGCCTAGTCTCGTATGTTGATGTTATTGAGAAACACGTTTTGTGGATTTTTGCGTGAGTCTGGATCACCCGAGGGAGGGGTTGAGTCCTGACTGAGATGTGAGTTTGATGAGAATGAAACTGGGTTTTAAACTGAACTTCCATGATGTTATTTCCATCCTATTTAAACCCATGAGTGATGTAAACTGGTTTTACATGACATTCATTGTATCGCATATTTCTATTGCTGTGAAAAGCATTTGATTTCATGGTGTTGTGTGAGTCAGGAATACCCGAGGGATGGGCTGAGTCCTGGCTTTGTTGTGAAATTTTAATGAGAATGAAATAATTTAAAAGATTGCATGTTGAATTTTCCATGCTCTTTGAAATCCACATGCGAACTTGTTTTACATGACATCATGAATTATAGCATCTGTTTTGAAATGTGTGGAGAAATGGTGGTTTATGCATGGCACCACGTTCATGTAGGTAGTATGGTTACCTACTTGTTCGTAGGATTGCCTTACTGAGCTTGATGTGCTCACCCCTTTCATTTTCCTACACAGATTTCCTCTAGTAGACATTACGGTGACTGAGTACTGCATTCCTGATATCCGTTGCTGCCCATCATTTTGAGGTATATACACTTGTACATATTGTACCTAAATAAGAATAGCACAATAACATGTTTGTAAGTAGCTTTTGCGGATGTATAGACACTGTAAACACTTGTAAATGAATGGTAGGACTGACATTCACGCACAACCCAATTGTTAGTGAAGTGTGATCACAATCAGAGGACAGGTAAGTATGAAAGAAAAACGAAAAATTTACTCTGATTTTTGGGTAGTTTTGGGTCGTGACACTATGATCCAAACATGTACTCGCCCTCGACCAATCACTTGCTTCCTATTCTCCTTAGCTGTCGCTCTCCTCATCAGAGCAGAGGTATCAATAACAAATCTCTCTAGCTTTCTGCCCTTATGTGGGGCAATCTCAATCATCTCTGGGCAAGCCCTCGTGATATGCCCTGGCTTCCCACATCTGAAGCATATTTTGATAGTCATCGAACAAGATCTACCGCCATGACATCTACCACATCTATTACATTGCTCAGTAGTAGGCCTCTGTCCTCCAACAACAATTCCTCTAGCTGAAGTATGGTTGGATATACAGGAGGTCTAACAGTCATCTCCCGTATTTCCTCGATCCATAGTCTCTTACTGTCACGACCTAAATTACCTAAAATTTAAAGTAAATTTTTTGCTTTTTCATTTATTATTTAATTCGTACCTTTCTCTCCTCGTGACCATCCTACAAGCAGTTGGGCTATGATTCGGTGTTAGTCACCTCTCACCTATTTACCATTCCATTTCCATAATCATATTCACATATCAGAGTTTACTATCCTTTGACTTTAACTAAATACATACACAATGGTATTTATAACTCTACATCCTCAACATCATATCCGTTTATAGTACTGTGCATTACATATTTAGATACAAAACTATATAAATGTGTATATCTGTCTCTCGATGGGAAGCAGCGGATACCAAGAATGCAAGTCATCAGCCACTCACTAACTACTGCGAGTGCTCTGAAAAGATAGGAAAATAAGGGGGTGAGCAAACCACATGCTCAGTAAGGCAATTATGCAAGTAAGTAGATAGCTCAACTATCTACATGCTCATAATGCCATGCCCTTAAAATCCATTTCTTTTCATTAAAATCTCAAGCATAAAATCATGCATACATCAATGACATAGTTTATCAAAACTATTTGTACATATAGAAATCATGTAATTCATGCATCAAAGGCATTTTATGTGACATCATTAAATCATAATTAGCATGAATTAAATCAGGATCATAAATTAGTTCATGCCATGTAAATCAAATCATGAGAGACAATTCTTTTCATGAATTTATCATTAACGCATGGAAAACTCACCATGCTACTGCATTTAAAACATTTCATTAAAACTGCAGTACAAACTAACCCTTTGGGTCAATCATCTCATAAAACAATTCATTAAAATTCATTATAAAACTTTGGTTATAAAACCACCCTTCTTTCAGGGTCAAATATCATAAAATCCTCTAAAACATATATTAGCATAGTAGAAAATCATGAAATCGAGGGCTTGACCCCTCCCTCGGGTCTACCCTGGTCTATCGAGACCTAGTAATATCATGTGAGACATGTAGGTGACTATATCAATAACATCAAGGACTATGGCCATAACCTAGTGATCTCTGGCTACACGGTACCTAGTGTGCGGGGTATCACACTTGAAACGGGAGGTGGGTCGATCCTACCTGCCAGAATAGCATAACATCAGGATTGCGAAGGCAAGGCTTGCTGCCTCATGGCTAATGCCACTCCACTCCAACAATCCCCACGGTACAACGTACTCCGCGTGACGTACACGGTACAACGTACTCCATGAACCCAAGCTCAGTCAGGGGTGCCTGTAATAGGTCATATCCACCCATACCATCTCTGTCTCAGTATGCACGTGTGGCATATCATCTCACTGTGACACACAGTCTAGGGAGGCTCCAACACGGCTATATGCATGTCATATAATTCCCTGTGCGAGCGAAGCTCTAGCACGGCTCCATGCATATTCATGATATCAGAAAATCTCGTGCGAGCGAAGCTCTAGCACGGTTTCATAAAAATCAGTAAAGTTTGCGTACGAGTAGCACTCCAGTACAATTTTAAAATGATTTATAAATCCATATAAAATCATGTGCGAGCAATGCTCCAGCACGAATGAATGCTCAAGTAAATCAAAACTTCGTACGAGAAACGCTCCAGTACAGCTTTATGCATAAATACATCAAATCTCATCCGAGTTACACTCCAGCACGGCTTTTATGCAGTATCATATCAAAACAAGATGCGAGCTAAGCTCCAGCATCTCTCATGCATGTCAAATCATTAAAACTACTGCGAGCAATCGCTCTAGCACCTTTTTATGCATTTCAGTCAAAATAGTCAAAACCATCAAAACCGTCAAAACAGGGTGCGAGCTAGGCTCCAACACCTCTCATGCATTTCTCAATAATAAAAATCAGTGCAAGCAATCGCTCTAACACATTTCATGCATATGATGTCACACAAGTTGGTGCGAGCAACCGCTCAAGCACATTTTATGCACACTCACAAACTCAGATATAGTACGAGCTATGCGCCAGCATTATCTGTTTCCATATAAACTTGATAGTTGGCCATTTTTCCAAAGAAATTCCATTTAAATATAAATAACACTTACATAGTGTTATCTTATGAAATTTATGTAATTACTTGCCAATCTATCGATTTAATTTGCTTAAAAACTAATAAAATCCCATAAATCAGAAAATCCTTAAATCATGCAGTTCATGCATGTCATGCTTTCACCATCCTTAGGTGAACTTCCCTCAATAGGGGTAAAATAGTCTTTTCCTATTTCGAGTCCTTAAAATCTTTAAATTTATTTCTATGACCTTTATACATATTCAGTGTATACATACATATTCAGTGTATACAAAAGCTATTAAAATACGCGTAGCTACCTCTAGCTACTCACACAATTTCCTTACCTCATTTTTCTGTACAGTCTGACCTTTCACTGATGTCTCATCATGCAGTCCGATTTGCTTTCAATCAAATCTCTGGAACTATGTATAAATATACATCAGGTCAAATACAATACAATTAATTATATTTCATATTTTTTGGATTTAATTTAAATCATTGGGCTCGTTTACCCATATTGGGCCCGATTGTACCATAATGGTCTTAATCGGCCTTAAGCCCGTTTTTTACTTACTATTCACATTATCGAGGCTTATTGGGCTCATTGGGCCCATCAGTATTTATTGATTCTCATTCTAAATTCCCGTATAGCTTAATGAATTATTTTCGGCAATATATCTCTATTTTCAGAATTTAATTCATTTCATGCAAAAATTAAATCCGTAATTCATGCGGTAAATTTCTAACACGCATAACGATGTAAAATTATCGTAAATAAAGGTTACTTACCCGATATTCCATGATAGTACGTAAATCGAGGCTATCTCGAGCTCTCGATTGACCCCAATTGTCGAGCTACACAATTAAATATTTTTTCGGGTAAATTTTCAGTCAAATATTAATCAAATTAAATATTTTAAAATTTAAATCGATCAATTTCGACTACTTACCGACTTACCCGTAGCTCGATTGCATCGCTGAGATTTTTCTCCAATTTTTTCTCTTTTCTTTTTCCCTTTTTTCTCTTTCTTTTCCTTCTTTTTTGGCTGAACCGATTCGGTCCGATTCAACTCAGTTCAGACCGGTTCAGTCCAACAGGTTCAAGGCTTCGCCGGTCGGTTCTCTGTCGGCTTCTGCCGCCAGTAGCTCTGCAGGGTCGTCCGATGCACGGATCTGGGGTCGGTTTCGTCCGAGGTGGTTGAAAAGTGGCCGGTACGGTCTGTTCTCTCCTCGCCGTCGGTGTCCTTTATTCCCTTCGCCGTTTGCGGGTTTTTCGGTGGCTGGGGGCTCTCACTGGGTCGGGCTTCCCTTGGCTATCGGTGGCCAGGCCTAGATCGGCACCGGTCACCAGATTTCTCATTTTTCTCCCTCTCGGTTCTCTCGATTTCCTTTCGTCGGCGTTTCTCTCGTCGTTCGTGCTACCTTCTGCCTCAACCATCGCCGGCGAGGCTTGGTTGGGCTTCCTCAGTGGCCTCCAGGTGCCGGTGGCTTCATCCGGTGAGGCAGCAGTTGGGGAAGGCTCGGTTCCGTTTTCCTCTTCAGAATCGCGACTCGCGATTCTTTCATTTTTCCTTTTTTTTAAATTTATTTTAAATTTATTTTTATTTATTATTTATTGTTATTTTAATCATTAAAATATTATTATTTTTGCCAAAATATCTAAAAAAATTTATATTTAATTCATTTAATCAATGAATGAATTTATCGATATTATTTCATCTTTTCGGTATATTTTTTGATTATTTTCGGGATTATTTTTCGAGGTGAAAATTCTGATTAATTCCTATAAATTCATATCTTGATCAATTTAACCCGAAATTTAATTATTTCTTCGTTATTGATCAAGATTTCTCAATCCCATATTTTTAATTAAATTTTCTTATCGAATTAATACCGAATTTCGATCTTTTGACCGTTTTACCCTGCACGTGTTCGAAAATTCCATTTCAATCCTTCATTTGATCGTTTCTCATTTGGTGTTTTAAATAAAATCGGATCTTACACTTACCGAAGAGTCTCCTCTCTCCTCAATATTCGAAACCTTTATCACTCGTCGACCTTTTTCTATCTCTATCTGTGACTCTGCTAACCTTCCCAAACTCAAAGGCATTCCTCTCATAATCCTGCTCATAGAGTTGCGGTTTGCCTCCTCGTATGTAGAAATATCTAGTGGAACCAATCTAGACCATAGTACCGGTATTAAACCATCGATAAATCTTCAGACTTTCTTAGTCTCACTGATCATAGTGTTGTGGTCGTACCTTCCCAGGGACATAAACCTCATCTCATACTTGTCAACTGATCTGTTCCCTTGGATTAACCCCAAAAAGTCCATCTGCAGGTTTTGTTGCACTGTGTTTGGAACATACTGCCTCCTGAAGGCATCTAGAAATATATCCCTACTAATCTCAGAGTGTTGGGCTCTTAATATCACTCTGGTGGACTTCCACAAATGCTCTGATGCTCCTTTCAACATGAATGCAGTGAAAGCAACCATCTCAAAAGTCGTACATTGAAAGAACCCGTACAACTTCTCTATCTCTCTTATCCAATCCTCTACAACCACGAGGTCCTTTACCTTATTGAATGACGACGGTCTGAACTTTTGAAGCTGTTATAATCGATCGAGCTCACAACCATACCCCAATCTACTACTAACCTGCTGTGGGTCAACAGAAGATAACGTACCCTGAACTGGTGGGAGTGTAGGAGTATCTGTAGGCTGTGGCGTCTGTGCAGGCTGTGCAGGAGTATCAGGAGCAACTGCCTGTCCAGTAGCAGTCCCTGCATCCGGACCCTGCCTCCCATGCATAGTCTGTGTAAACATCTTTATCATGGTCTCTAGGCTATGCTCTAATCCAGTAAAGCGTGCCTCGGTACTCTCTGGTACCTCATAAGGACCCTATGACTCATGGTCAGACGAAGACTCTTCTCAGCTCTTAGGCCTACCTCTATGGCCTCTAGCCCGACTTTTCGCCTCTCTATCATCGCTGGTATTAGCCATAATGGCTCAATTCCTGCATTCACAACCATTACTTATACAATTCCCATCTCGTAATACACATTTGTATCTGAACAAAGCACAATAATATGAGGAAGTGAACTTTCCTAACCACTAATACCGACTCACATCAGACCAACTCCACTCTAATACCATTCTGTCACGACCTAATTTACCTAAAGTCACTACAAATTTTTCACTTTTTTACTACATTTTCTTCTGTCATAATTTAACCACCAACAGTTGGGCTGTAATTCGGTAGTAGTATCATCACCTTTACTTACCATATCATCCATTCAATACGATGCATACATGTCAGTACAAACTATCTATTGAGTGTAATTACTTTTATGTCATGAGTGAGCTCACGTATATTAAATATAAATACATCCCTGACATTACATTCGTTTACATCACTGTGCTGTTATATGCTCAGATACAAAACCGTATGTGTGTGTATACCTTTCAATTGATGGGAATGCAGCGGATAAAAGGAAGGCAAGTCCTCAACCGTACTCTAGCTATTATGGATGCTCTGTAGAAAGGGGAAAATGAAAGGGGTGAGCTCACTAGCTCAGTAAGGAAATCAGGCAAGCAAGTAGATAACCACACTATCTACATGAATATAATGCTATGCCTTAAAATATTCCTTTTCATTTCACATCTAAAGCATGTATCTTTCATTGTAAAACTTATGCAAAGTATGTACACATTCATCCGTGTATACCGAAATCATGCTTATTTATAAATATCAGCAATTCATGCAAAAATGTTGCATTCTCATGTAAAGCTTATAAAGCATATTGTATCATGCCATTTCGGTTAAATCATAAGAAAATATGACATTTCATCATGTCAAACATGGAAATCGAGGTTCAATCCATCCCTCGGATTTACCTTGGTTTATAAACATTTACAGTTATATAAAATACAAAGTTACATGGCAAATGTACTTGTAATTTACAAAAGTTTTATTAACTTCAATTTTATATTTATTTTACTTTCATTTGATCACATATATACAATTTTCCTTCCAGTAAAATTATATAAAGGTCGTTTAGGTCATATTTGAAGCATAGTATGAATCATATCATCTTATGTTTGGAGCATACATGAAAATGAGAGAATGTATTGAAAAGAAAATTAATCATCCTGCTAGCACAGGACAATTCAATCATCTCCAAAAGGAAAACAATTCTTTTAATCACATGTGATTAAATAATTATGATCCATATTTTCTCCCTAAATTTACATTCAAGACTTAATTTAAATATTTAATAAGAAGATAAGGGTCATTGTTTAATTAGTTAATCCATTTTTTTCTTTTCTTTTCCTTTTTTCCTTCTTATTTTTCTCTCATTTTTACCTTCTTTCTCAATTTTTTTTCTCTTTTTCTTGGATAAAAAAATGTAGCCTTGATAAAACAATAATTTTTCAAATAATTATTTTTAATTTTTTTTTAGAAATAATCAATTTTTTAAAACCAAATTTAAAAAATTGTTTCTTCAAAATATAAATTAGTATGAAGTATTTTTTTAATTTATAAAATCTGAATTACTGAATTTAGCTAGTATTTTTCTTACTTTTAAATTTTCCATTTTCTTGTTCTTATTTTTATCATTTTCCTCTTTCCCTTCTCTTTTATTTTCTTTTTGCTTTAGATATATTTTTCCTCTTGCTGAGAAGAAAAGAAGATGAAAAAAATAAAAATAAAAAGATAATTTTTTTTAAATCGAGGCATTTTTTTTAGAAATGATAAACTTGCTTTTTGAAAAATCTATTTTTCTAAAAGTAATATTGTTAGCTTAAAATAAAAAAAATATTTTAGTTTAAATCCTAAATATAAAAAAATTAAAAAAGTGAAAAAAGGGAATAATCATAAAAATGATTTCTTAACATAAAACAAAATTTTTAAAATATCTAATTTTAATAAAATTAATTTTTATTGAAAAATAAACTTTTCAAAATAAATTTAAATCTTAACTATATAAATTATAATAGTTTATTTTATAGTTATAAATTGTAAACTTAAATTGTATTTACTTTAAAAAAATTGTACTTTTGATCAATAAAAAAATATTTTATCATATTCTTAACTTTATATATATCAAATATGATGAGAAATATATAAAAATCATATTCTCTTACTCTTAATATCTTCGTACACATTAAATATAAGATAGGTTTATACAGTATAATCCAATCAATCTTATCTATAACTTTATGCTATCATTTCCTATCTTTAATTTTTTTTACCAAATACACCCTCAAATGTATAATATATATATATATATATATATATATATATATATATATATATATATATATGACTTCTCGATTTGTAATGTATAATATATATCATATATAACATTTGATTCATTTTTATGTTACTTTGTTTTTCAAATTTTCAAATAATATTCCTATAATAAATAATAATTTAAATTTTTATAATTAACTAATTAATAAATAAATATCTTTATAATTAAATAATTAATTAAAATAAATACGTAAGTAATGAAATATATAAATATAGATAAAATTATTTTTAGATGTATAAATGTATTATTTTTAAGTAAAAAATTAAATTTTTATTAACAAAAAAATATTATTAGATATAAAATAATTTGAGTAATTTTAAATTATTTATTAATTTTACAAGTGTTAAATATATCTTATAAATTTTAGTCTAATGTTTTTAATAATCATATTCTTTTTTCTTCTCACTATACCGTATCTGATCATTATCATTGTGTTTGCATTTAAGCACGTCGCTCTATTAATTTAAACTTTTACCGCTACAATAAATAATTACGCTACAATTGTCATTATTTTCAACTCGTTAAAATTAGTGGATGCTTAGAATTAGGCTAAAATTGTAGATAAAACAAATTCTAGAATTACTTTTATAACTAACTGGATGAGCTTGAAAGTTTGTTACTGTAACCAGCCTCCTTATAAAGCATGTACATCGTCTTTCTTCAATTCAATTGAATAACAGAGAAGCATTTTTCATTCAAATTTCCCTCCCAACTAATATGGTATCAAAGCTTCTCTTTCCCTCCACCATTTTCACTTGATTCAAGTTTCTAATGGCTTGAGGAAATCAAAATCGAGCTGTTGTTGTGCCATCAACTTCTGCAACAATAGAAGATTCGACCAATCCATATTATCTCCATAATGGAGATCACCTTGGTCTTATCCTAGTTACTCATCCATTGAATGAATCTAATTACAACTTTTGGAGTCGGGCCATGTTAATGGCTCTTAGTAGCCTCTTACTGCCAAAAATAAAGTCAACTTCATCGATGGCTCCATTCCTCGACCCTTTTCAGAAGATATGCTCTATGGCTTATGGAATAGATGCAATAGTATAGTTGTTTCTTGGTTACTTAACTCTGTATCTCGTGATATAACTGATAGTTTGATCTATATCACCACTGCTTTTGAGATTTGGAATGATCTTCAAGAGCGGTTCCATCACGACAATTGACCTAGTATTTTCCAGATCAAGAAGCATCTGTCACCTTTTACTCAAGGTTCTCTAAATGTAACCTCCTATTATACTTAGTTGAAAATTTCTTGGGATGAGCTTAAGGATTTCAAGTCCATTCCTGCTTGTTCTTGTGGAGGTTTGAAATCATGGCTGCATTTCCAGCAACAGGAATATGTTATGCAATTCTTGATGGGACTTAATGAATCCTATGCTCAGATCAGGGCTCAGATCCTCATAATGGAACCTTTAGCTCACGTCAATAAGGTGTTTGTTCTTCTTGTCCAAGAAGAACGACAATGCAGCATAGTTTATGGTGCTACCTTTTCTGCTGAGACTTTCTCTATGCATACCCCAAATACCACCTCTGTTTATGCTTTAAATTTTGGATCTAAGACCAAACGTGAACATCTCTTTTGCATGCATTGCACTACACAAGGCCATATTAAAGACCATTGTTATCTGCTTCGTGGCTATCCACCTAGATATAAAGTTAAGCCTAAATCAAATACGTCCAAAGCTAAAGTTCATCAGTCCTCTGTTCAAGTTTTTGAACAATCACAATTTTCTTCTCCTGTCACTCCATTTCCATCGCTTGCTCCAATCAATGTCAATAGCTTCTTTCCATGCTCAATACTCAATTACAACACAACAATAGTGCTCTTCTAACTTCAGATCCAACATTGACCACTTCAGTCTCTAGTTTTAATGTTACATTCTCCTTATCCTTTACTGTTACTAATTGATCACTTCCTTCTACCTCTTGGGTACTTGATACAAGTGATACTCATCATGTGTGCTGATCTTCAACCATATTTACACTAGTCATTCTGATCATATCCTCAGTATTGGTTCTCTTACTTTTTTTTTTTTTTTTTTCTGGTTTTACTCTTAAGAATGTCCTATTTGTTCTTAGTTTTCATTTTAACCTTATTCCAATTAGTACTCTTACTAAACAACACAATTATTCTCTTAATTTCTTTTCTAATTATTGCGATATTCAGGACTTTACTCAGGCTAGGAAGATTGGGATAAATAGAAGAATTGGCAATCTCTATGTTTTGGATTTACAGAACCTTTTTCCAGTTTGCATAAGTACACCATCTGTTTGTAATGCAGCTAGTTTGTATACTGCTGACCTTCACTATCGCTTGGGTCATCCCTCACTTCAAAAACTTCATATTTTGAAAACTAAATTCAATATTGCTAGAATTTCTAATTCTCATTTGCACTGTTCAGTATGTCCTTTAGCAAAACAACACAGATTACCATTTCCATCTTTCAATAAACCTTTTTCATCACCATTTGAGCTTATCCACATGGACATTTGTGATCCTTTTACTTCTATATCAGTTGAAGGGTATTGATACTTTCTTACCATTGTAGATGATAGCACCCGTTACACTTGGAGCTATTTCTTGCGCAATAAATTTGATGTCACTACTGTTTTCCAGATTTTTACACACTATAAGCAGTTTCATAAATCTATTCAAAGTGTCCATTCGTATAATGCTCCAGAGTTATCTTTCACTGCGTTTTTCTGCAAGAAAAGAATTATATCTTACCATTCCTGTATCGAAAATAGAATTCTATTATTGAGTGCAAGCATCAACACATACTCAATGTCGCTCAAGCACTTCATTTCCAATCCAACATAACTTTAGTATATTGGACAAATTATGTCCTCACTTTTGTTTACCTAATCAATCATATCCCATCACCATTCTTGTTTAACAAAACTCCTTTTGAATTGTTGTGGCAGAAACCTCCATCCTATATAGTCATCTTAGAGCTTTTGGATGTCTTTGCTATGCCTCTACACTTCCCAAACATCGTACCGAATTCTCTCATAGAGCTCTTCCTGCTGTGTTTCTTGGATATCCTCCTGGATATAAAGGATACAAGCTTCAAGACCTATCCACAAATGCTACATTCAGTGATTTCATCTTCCATGAATAAATCTATCCTTTTAAATCTCAGCCTGTTCATGATTCTTCTTCTTTGTTTCCACATACTGTCTTACCGAGACCTACATCTTCTGATACTAATGATTTTCCTGCTGTATGTGATCACTCTATTTCGTCTTTAAATCCATCATCTACTTTTTCTCATCCCACACGACAAACTCGACCACCTTCCTACCTTAGTGATTATCACTGTTTTTCTTCTTCACTTCTATCTAACTCTACTTCTCATCCATTTTCAAATGTGCTTGGCTATCACAGGCTTTCTTCATCGCACCATGCTTTTGTCTGCTCTATTTCTTCTCTTAAGGAACCTGCAACCTACACCGAGGTAGCTCTTATTCCAAAACGGAAACAAGCCACGAAAGCTGAACTTCAAGCTCTTGAACAGATGGTACTTGGTCTGTAGTGTCACTATTAGAAGGAAACACCCTGTTGGATGTAAATGGGTGTATAAGCTTAAGTATCGTGCAAATGGATCCTTAGAAAGACACAAGGCACGTCTTGTGGCCAAAGGATACACCCAACAAGAAGGTATTGATTTCTTGGATACTTTTTCTTCTGTGGCCAAACTCACAGCTGTCAAAACTATACTTGCTTTAACTTTGCTTTCTATACCAGTTTGCAAGTTACATAAATCATTGTATGGCTTGAAACAAGCATCATGAAAATGGTTTTTTAAATTTTCTACTGCTTTGATTGAAGTTGGTTTTGTACAATCTATTACTGATAGTTCACTATTTACTAGACTTACTGGCAGCACATTCCTTGCCTTGTTGTTATATGAAGATGACATTGTCATTGCTTCAAATGATGAGGTGCAAGTGATAGAGCTCAAAGGCTTTTTGGACAAACGATTTAAACTCCAAGATCTTAACAGTTTGAAGTATTTCTTAGGTTAGAAAGAGCTCATTCCAGTAAAGGGATTTCACTCAGTCAACGCCACTATGTACTGCAAATTCTATTGGATATTGGATATTTAGGCTGCAAAAAGAAAACTCATATGGATCCAAATGTTAAACTATCCAAGGATGAAGAAAAAATATTGGATGATCCTACATGATACCGATTTATAATTGGGAGGTTGCTTTACCTCACCATAACAAGAACAGATATATCCTACTCACTCAATCGACTAAGTCAGTACCTAGCTCAGCGAAGAATCCTTCATCGTCAGGCTACCTATTAAGTGCTCGAATACATTGAAAGTATTGTAGGGCGGGGCCTTTTCTTTCCCTTAACTTCAAACATTCAGCTTAAGGCCTTTGCAGACTTTGACTGGGTCTCCTGTCTTGAGAGCCAAAGATTTATCAGTGGTTTTTTCATCTTTATTGGCTAATCCTTGATCTTATAGAAGTTAAAGAAACAATATACAGTGTCAAATCTTCTGTAGAGGCTGAGTGTGTCGATGGCTAATGCTACATGTGAGATGATGTGGTTCTTCTCTCTTTTTCAAGGCCTGCATCAAGGTCCAACATTAATGTACTGTGATAACTAGGCGACTCTACATATTGCAGAGAGTCTAGTGTTCCATGAACGTACTAAACATATAGAAATAGATTGTCACCTGGTTTGGGAGAAAATAATGAAACAACAACTAACGACTCGACACATTTATTCTCAACACCAGCTTGCAGATTTACTTACAAAGCCTTTGTTTCCCTCACAGTTTCATATATTTCTCAACAAGATCGGAGTGCACAGAATTTACTCTCCATCTTGAAAGGGGAGTATTAAATGTTGGTATTAGGCTAAGAGTGTAAATAAAACAAATTCTGGTATTACCTGGATGACCTGAAAAGTATGTTACTGTAACCAACCTCCATATAAAGCATGTACATCGTCTTTTTCAATTCAGTTGAACAACAGAGAAGCATTTTTATTCAAATTTCCCTCATAACTAATATAAGCAATTTTAATGCCCATCCAAATAATCCATAGCATCGGAACATAGATGTCGGACACCCCCTCAATGCCCCTCATTGTGGTTTATCATGTACGTAAGGTGGCCCATCCTAAGAAACCCATCATCATTGATACAAGCATAGATAGTATAATAAGTTTTAGACTAATATAAGAAGTGTCAATATGCATTAGGTGATCTTGAGTTCAAATTTGAACTAAGTTTTGTTGGTAAACCATTTAAGAGGAATTGCCTTGTCATCCTAAACCCTAAAGGTTCTGGACATCGTGCTTCGAGTTGTGGTAAAGGTTCGACCTAATAGATATGATTCAACAATAGATATTTTGCATGGATCTTTAGAGGAGCAAAAAAGTTTTGCACTATAAAAGAAAGCTCTGACTAGGTTTAATAGCACGAGATTTGGTAGTTGTAAAAATTTCCCCTATCCGAAATTTTCAAATGTTTTAACCTATTCTATTTATTCCTCTTTAAGAGCGTCAAACTTGATTATCTTTTCAAGCTTAACTTCTATGTGAAGATACTTCGTGATGAAGTCATTTTTTAACCCTCGACCTTTAAAACAATTTCCCAAGAAGTTTTGTGTTGATGATGGAGATTCAACCAATTTTCACTTGGTGGGTAGTTTTATTTTCTTGTATCGGCTTTTGATCTTTTGTCCAATCATTTGCAAAGGAAGAAGATGTTAGGGTAGTTTTTGGAGAATAGGTGTGCAAAAGTAAGGCATATGAATGTGTATTCGAGAAGTCACTCTTCCTATTTAACATTTAACTAAATCATATCTATACTTTTATGAAGTATATCAGTATGTATTCATCTAGCATCACTATCACATGAATGTGTGAATCGATACTCAATGAATTCCTAATGATCATGCATTCTAAATGTATCGATATTCTATTAAAAGTATTGATTTCTCACTCAGCACAATCAATTCTATCTTAGTCCTAATTACAAGGAAGATTTAAACAATTAAACACACAAGAAAACAATCAAACAAGCACAAATAAACAATCAAACAAACAAAAATGTTTAAACAGAATGCACACTTACAAGCACTCAATCAAACACAAAAGACTCTAAATACACAATCAAGGAAAATAAGCAAACAAACAAAGAAAATAAACTTAATCACATAGACAAAGACTAACCTAATCCTAGTCACTATCCTATTTCCTATCACAACAAGAACGCATTCATAGAAACATTTATAGCTTCATAAAGCATCATCTTATTCTTGTCGCATGAAGTGCAACCAAGTAAATATTTCAATCATTAATAGCTCTTGCACTTGCTTTTCATTTTGATTACTTACAAGGATTGGATAAATTAGAGTATAAAGGTATTACGAAGTTCTCATAGTGCTCCCCTTATAGTATTCTTGAAGAAGGCAGAATGTGATAATGTGTTTTTGAGTTATCCTTTTTCATGCCTTTCATTCTTTATACCGTGTGATGTAAGCATTTTTTGTTTTGTTTTTCATCATTTGTCCTTAAGTTTCATCACATCTGCAGCGGTAAGTGTCAATTCACCAAAAATAAGTTACTCTAAACAATTAATAGATATTGGAGTAGAGGTCGAATCCACAGATATTGTAGTAACAAAATTTTATTAAAAATTAAAATCCTAATTATAAAGAAATCAAAATTAAAAGAAGATAGGGGGAGTTTTTATAAAGATATCGGAATTAAAGAAAACTAAAAGAATTTTACTAAAACAATTATGAAGAAGTCAAAATTAACAAATTAAAGAAGCTTTGACTAGCATGTTTCTTGATTTTCTTGGTTTAAGATGTTGACCATTGAATTCAAAGTAATTTATCAATTCAAGCATTCATCCGTAGCATAACAACAAGTTTTATTACACCATCTTCCCTTACTTCTTAGTCAATCACAACAGACTCTGTAATTAATCCCTAATTAATTCAATTATCTTGAACAAGCTTTCCAAATAAAATTCATAACAACATTGGAAACCGTAGAAAATATTAGTTGAATTAAGCAACAAACACATAAGCACAGTTTATTTAGCTTAAACAAGATTTTCCTCTATCTTTAAGTGATTTAAAATATTAAACAATTACGGACTTAATTTCTTAATCTAGCAGTAGATCATTAATATTAACTAAATAATGGGCTTACTGTCAAATTATATGAATAATCAAAGAATATGCTAATGAAAATCTTAATACTTAATCAATACTTAATCAATAATATATTAAAAGAAATATTAAAAGATTTCTTCCTAAAAGTATGGGTACAACATTAGGTGAATTATCATCTTCCATATTTGATACATAAAAATTAGCGAGAAAGACTAATTCATTAACTTGCACCAAAGTACGGTTAACCCTTCGGGATAAGCATTAGATCTATAAGCTAATTGAATTATTACATCAATCTTATTTAGAGGCCCTAAATTCAAAGTTTTAAAAATTGAGAGAGGCATAAAATTAATAGATGCACCTAGATCTATCATGGGTTTTTCAACTCTAACATCACTAATTTTACAAGGTATAGTGAAAGTTCTAGGATCCTTACACTTTTGGGGGAGCTTTCTTAGAATGACTGCAGATACATTCTCCTCCACACTTACCTTTTCATTACCTTGTAATTTTCTTTTGTTAGTGCACAATTCCTTAAAAAATCTAGCATACTGGGGCACTTAATTGATTGGATCAAGTAGAGGAATATTGACTTCCACCTTGCAAAAAGTCCCCAAAATCTCCTTATCCTTCTCTTCTTTTGTGGAACTTGCCAACCTACTAGGAAGCAGTGGAGGGTGAATACCAGTATTAATTGAAGCTTTTCTTACCAGAGGTCTAAACATTGGTGGAAGTTTGCTTTGTGTTATCTCCTCTTCTACATCATTCTTGTCGACTTTAACTTTAAAAAGTTCTATTGTTTCAACTTCCTTTCCACCTCTCAAGACGATAGCACTAGCATTCCCCATTAGATTTACCACAAGTTGTGAAGGTAGCTTCCCAAAATCTTGTGCATCCAACTTACTTACGGCAATGGCTAATTGAGTCATTTGGCTTTCCAAATTTTTTATACTTGACTTTGTCTCCTGTTGAAATTTAATATTACTGTTAGCAAGTGATCTAATCATATCCTCAACAAACATATCATGATTTTGGGCTTGAGGCCTTTTTGATTGGTTTTTGGTCTGTTGGAAGTTATTGGGTCGATTTTGAGGTGGAACATACGAGGCATGCTGATTCCCATATTTTAAGTTAGGATGATCCCTCCATCCTTGATTGTATGTACTACCATAGAGGTCGTACTTCCTTTGTAGTTGTCCAGGAAAACCACCAATTCCATTGGTATGCTCATAAGTATCTTCTTAGAACGTTGGACACATATGAGTAGGGTGTCTTATATTGGAGCATATGCCACATGCCTTTACTCGGTACTTTATCCCTACAATAAATTTACAAACTAAAGAAGTCAAATCTTGAATTTGTTTTCAAGGGGAAAGCACTTACCTCAAAGATAGGTTTCGATGATGGTTCACGCCTAGTGTAGGACTATTGTGAATTAGCAGCCATATTGCCTATCAAGTTTCTTGCATCTTAAAGAGTCTGATCCACTATAGCTCCTTTACTAACTGCGTCAATCATGCTTCTATTATGAGGCAATTGTCCTTCGTAGAAGTATTAGATGAGAATTTTCTCATGTATTTGATGACGTGGGCAACTAGCACATAACCTCTTGAATTGTGAGATCTGAGAATTTCAGACACATTTAATGATGTAATAAGAATTTGAAGTGTAATTCATTGAACTAAGTGAATTGTGGGAATTATAATTGGAAATTTTTATGTTAAATGTGTAAAATAAACATGAACTATGAAGACAGATCGATCTGGGAGAATGAGAGATCGATCTGGTGAGTTAAAAATGGCAAGGAATGAGAAATTTGAGGAGCAGATCGATCTCCAATGGAAGAGATCGATCTCCTTATGAATCTGTTTGAGAAGGGATCGATCTCATGAGGAAGAGATCGATCTCCAAATGCTTCTGTTTGGGGAGAAGATCGATCTCCTCAGGGGCAGATCGATCTCATAAAGCCATAAAGAGATCGATCTCACCCTTCGACAGATCGATCTCCTATGCATAAAATTGCCCAGATCGTCCCCAAATTTCAAACACAGATCGATCTCATCAAGAGGCAGATCGATCTCCTACCTCCAGTCTATATAAGGAACCCGTGTTTTCTCTGTAATTTCACTTTCTCTCTCTTCCAAAACCTCCATTTTTTTGAAAACCTAGTTTCTCACTCCTCCAAATCCCCCATTTTCGGCCGAATCAGCTATTGTGGTAAGAAGGAAAGTTATTCCTCATCAAAGGGAGAACAACATACTTGGAAATCGAAGGACGAATCGGATCGAGGCGTGAGTTGTGCGTCTCACAAGCTTTGGGTAATTTCTAAACCTCGATCTTGATATTTGAGTTGATTTTGATGTTATTGGTGGTTGTAATTGTGTTGAAATAGTTAAGGAATGATTAGGGATTGATGAGATTGTAATGTAGTTGGATTAATGTTGATATTTGGAAATTGGGGCAATTTTGAGAATTGTGCTATAAACGGAAATATAGACAATGTGGTGAATTAGCGTAGATAATTGGTATTAGAGATATCGAACGTTGAGATATCGAGAATGAGGTTGTAGTTTAGGGTTGAGTTACGAGAATCGAGAGAATTGAGGAGTTATGAGCAATTATGCTCGATTTTGGGAATTGAGGTTATGTGATGTGGAGTATTGATGTTTTAACATTGTTTGGACAGCTCGGG
The DNA here is from genome assembly GCA_033439115.1 of Firmiana major. NCBI lineage: Eukaryota > Viridiplantae > Streptophyta > Magnoliopsida > Malvales > Malvaceae > Firmiana > Firmiana major. The sequence continues at coordinate 16,092,168 of CM065908.1, read as the reverse complement.
AGTTCCAGAGTGGAATGCGAGGCTAGTCCGTGATACGGGGGAAACAATTGCACTATACGAGGTGCAAAGAGGTAAGGGAAAACTAAACCATTTTGTGTATGTATTTTGATGAATTGTTAGCATGAACCATGATTTGAGAATACAAGCATGTTTTGTGTTGTGATGTAATTGCACACGGTTTTTATAGCCGGTTGGAGCCCATTATTTTATGAGTTTATAAGCTAAGTGTGAAATTGCTTTATAAACCTTTGAGTTGCGTGAAAAGTAAATTGGGCTCTACGTTAAGGCGATATTGAGATTTGAGAAAATGTGTGCGTGTTTTGCCGGTTGGAACTCGGTTTTAATATGTTTTGTGTTGAGTACACAAATGTTTTAAATGAGTTTTTAAGAGAAAACCATTATGAGTTCTACGTGAAGGCATAACGTTTTATAAGATAATGGCTAATGATTGTGTCATGCCCCGCTTTCGGGAACCCTTCTATCCATACATTCTCTACTACGGTTGGGCTGTGAGAAGATGCACTTACTAAAAATTTATTTATTTACAGCGGAATATTTAAATCTTTAATCCACACTCCCAGGTGTGTGTAAATACACAAAATTAATTGTATAAATACCAAGTGTTTACATATCATCCCCATAATACTGATTTACAATTTCAAGATATAACTGTGCGATACGATAAATTAGATACAAAATACTCGTGTATACAATTCTTATACCTTTTACCGAATCGTGGGAGCTGTTCAACACAAAAGACTTAGAGACCACCGCTCTCTTACTTCTCAGTACCTGGAGGGGGAAAAATAGTGGGATGAGCAAACCACGGCTCAGTAAGGAAATGTATGCTAGCAGGTAGATATCGTACTACCTACATAGCCCATGCATGCATAAACCAAAACCATGTTTTCGTTATAAATGGAAATATCTTACGAACAATGCATTTAAACACATATTTCTCAATAGCATTTTCGTGTAAATCAAATGTCAAACTTCCATTTAAAACATGCTCATAAACAGTGCCCTCATGGCACGAATGTGAAATCGGAGATTTATTAAAACACGAAATCTCTTTCACTTCTCAAATCATTCTTTCTCACAAATCTCTTTCTTTTCTGAGATTGTTTCTGTTTCTCGAATCTCTGAGACAGGCATGGAATTTTCGGCAATCAAATATCCACGACTTATGGCCACAGTCAGTGATCCCAGGCCTCACGGATCAGGTGTGCACAGGGTATCACTTCGCCTGAAGGGGATGGGTCAGTCCTACCCTCCGGCTCATCTCAATCCACCTCATCTCCTCATATACTCACGGTGAAGATACGTCGTGTGTCATCTATGCGATACTCGTACTCACGTGCACCCAGCACGGTACATAGTATACCAACGGGTGACTACACTATTCTACGTACAACCGTGGACCCAAGTCCATACTCCAACTCCGATGGACTTTTTATCCTTAAACCATGTCTCATATACCAGGCGAGCAAGCAGCGTGACACACAGTCAACGCAAAGCTCCAGCGCGGTACGATCTATCGTTAAGGCCCAGCCCGTTCAATTGGCCGTCGGCTGGTATCCCCTTGGGTCCCAGACCCCCAGGTTTACCTTAACTCAACAAAACAGGTACGAGCATAGTTCTCGCACTTTCTCAAAACCCCCGTGCGAGTTAAAACTCCCGCACGGTACATCAAGGCTTTAAACCGGGTGTGAGCTAACGCTTCAACACCAAATCTCATCTCAAAACTGATAGATGGCTATTTTCTCTTTTTTTTTTAAAACTCAAAACACGTTTATTCATACAGCATGCCTCTTCATGCTAAAACATGTAAAATTAGCCAACCTATCATCAACATTTCTCAATCATAAATAACAATGAAAAATTGAGAAAATCATTGAAAACATGCATATCATGCTATTTCCTTACCCTATCCCATTTCTCAATACATATATACGTCATAGTACTTTGCATACTTCAATATCATTTCATAGAATTATCATATCGTACTAGTCTAGCAATATTTTTACGAAATTGCCGTAAAATACGTACGAACATCTCTATAGCTAACACACAGTCCCTTACCTCGTTTTACTTGTGTGCAACTATCCGCCTTTATGCTTCTTGCATTCTCATCTCGACTTGCTCCGGCGTATCATCCGAAACTGAAATTTCATCCATCAAACACTTGAGTTAATGTTTCTACTCTCATTCAACTAAGCATTTATCCAATGCCTTAAATACACATTTTTACCCTTGTGGTAAATCTCATAATTTCATCCCAACATCAACATACCCAAATCATGCTCACCACATTATCATCCTCCCAAAATATCTCATTCATCATTAACACCTCTACATTCCCCTTTCTCACACTAGATCATTTCTAAGTTATATTCATTTCATACCATTCTAGGTAGTTCTATCCACAATATGCACACCAAATATCCTTATAAACATTAACTAAACCAATGTACTTAGATTTGTGCATTAGAACTTACCTCATTAGATTTCCTCTTGCTCCAATCAGGATTTGCCCTCTTTTCTTCAATCCTTCAAATGGGAAAATGCCTCTAGACTATGTTGTTCTTCTCTTTGATGTGAACAACTTTGTCTCTAATAGCCTCTCCTTAAATCTCACTGAAAATGGCTGGATTTAGGAGTGAGAAACTAGATTTCTTTGGGTTGAAGTGAAATGGAGATGTTTTTTCCCGAAATTCTGATGATCCAACTGCTCCCATTTATAGCTTTGACTTGATGAGATCGATCTTCCGTGGGTGGAGATCGATCTGTTCCTCAAAAATCCCTCTTTTCTGAGACGTTTTAAAGGCAGGAGATCGATCTGTCGAGACTGGAGATCGATCTGTCAGACTGGAGATCGATCTGTCGAGACTGAAGATCGATCTGCTTTCAAACAGAGGCTTAAGGAGATCGATCTGGTCTTAGGGGAGATCGATCTGCTTCCAACCCGAGAGCTAAGGAGATCGATCTGCTTCCTTTGGAGATCGATCTGTCCCCTTCCCTATCTCACATAGGAGCATTCTGGCTCTCCCAGATCGATCTCTCATCCTATGAGATCGATCTGGCCTTCACAAATTCCAGATTTCCTGCAGTTTTTCTGCAACAACTCTTACCAAACACCCTTAATTTACTACCATGATCATTTCCTCATTCATACACCTTTGAGACTTGAAAATGGGATCTATCCTCACTACATACACATTAAAACTTGTGTAGAATCTTTGTATGCCCAAATATATACGATATTACTCGAATGGAAATATCCACTTATGTAAATCTTTCCTTCCATTTTACTATACTTCTCATATTCCATTTCTATCACGTTCTTCTCGTATTCAAGTTTATTTCTTCCTACTCATTCATAATGCAACTTGTACGTATAATCACAACTCTTACTACAAGTGCGTACATAATCTTATGAACTTACATTGTATATACTTCACATTACAATGTATCATCATACTTATGATTTTATTTACATTCTCATGTTCCTATATACATAGCTATACATATACGGGGTCTCACAGATTGAGACTTAGGCGTGTCATCTTGAATACACATCGGGCCTTGCTCTGGTAGCATATAAGACCGATATAGTGGGACGCCTGGGAACCGACCCAGGGACCACGGGCCTTGCTCTGGTAGCATATAAGACCGATATAGTGGGACGCCTGGGAACCGACCCAGGGACCACAGGCCTTGATCTGGTAACATATAAGTCCGATTATTCCTCCGCTCTGGTAGTGTTGGGAGGCATTGCTCTGGTAGCATGTAAGACCAAGAGAGTGGACCGCCTGGGAACCGACCCAGGGACCACGTGTCAGTGTGCATTAGGCGAGGCATTGCTCTGGTAGCAAGTAAGGCCGGGCCTTGTTCTGGTAACATATAAGTCCAATATACTTTGCATACGACCATATTGTCGACGTTCCCTCTATATGAGGATGCCTGAGATGCGCACCCAGAGGAGCTTATATATATTTGATGTGCCATGACGAGTTTTAATTGAGTTTTGTTGCCTAGTCTCGTTTTACACATGAGTTGTGTTTTGTGACCTTGTCACGTGTGATTTACTGAGGTGATTTTTATCACGTATTTGAGAACAGCCATTATTGCATATCTTTACACATGCTTGTGAGTGCTCGATGTTGAGCCTTTTATATTCATGTTTTCACATGATTTAACGAGTTATGAGATGATGTTTTGAGAACTTTCATGCTACGATTTCAAACGAGCTTTATAAACAAATACATATTTGTGATGTGTGAAATGGTTTATATAACTGAGTCCCTTTACCCCCTTACTGAGCGATTTAGAAGCTCACCCTATTTTTCTCTCCCCCCAGAGTTCTTCAAGTGAAAAAGGATCTCCCTGCGGCGTACGGAGTAGTGGCTAGTGGAGGACTTGATCTCCAGGCCCTATACATATTGCATTTGAGGTATATTTTATCTTTTCATGTACCCAGACTATTAATGTGATTACAGACACTTGATGTATAACATTATATGGGATGTATTAGGATTAATTAACTTGGAATTGAGTAATGTATATGATTCAATATACACTATGTTGTGATAAGATCCTGAGGCATGATAATTATGATGATGTATGACATTGCACAGGAATGCACCTTTAATTGCGAATTAACGAGTAAAAAGTTTTAAATTTGCCCTATTTTCCGCATTTCCGGGGCATGACAGAGTTTTCTTGGTATAAGAGCTTAGGGTGTCTAGTACTGTCAGTGTTGATTAAGTGAAATAGAATACATCCCAAGTGTCTGTAATAGTCTGGTCATGAACTGAAATTGAGGATTGAGATTTCAATCGATTGTGATATGTACGCGCAGGAGACGAGTTGAGATTGAGAATGAGTAAACGACGAGGTCGTTCGAGGAGGCAGGCAGAGTCCCCTACACCACCTGTCCTACAACCAGAGAGTCCTAACTCTCGATTTAATCGGATTGAGACCGATGTGAGGCAAGGTTTTGAGCAGATGGCAGCGCTATTCGCGCAACACTTTGGAGTTAATGCCTCGGATACTACCCCTACGCCACCACCAGGACCTCCCATACCCCCAGCGCCTCCCGTCACTCAGCCTGAGGACAGAAGTAAGGTCCGACTAAAGGAATTTTTGAAGATGAATCCACCCGCATTTAGGGGAAAGAAGGATCCTACAGAGGCTGAGGAGTGGTTGACGGAGTTGAGAGTTATATTTGATTTACTGGGGTGCACCGATGCTGAGAGAGTCAGTATGAGTGCCTATATGCTGAAAGGGAGAGCTCGAGATTGGTGGGGTACTACCCAGGGTATCTTGATGTCCCGCCAGGATGTGATTAGTTGGGAAGAGTTCCAGACAGCTTTTAGAACCCAATATGTACCACGAGCCGCCCAGAGAAGGAAACAGGTTGAGTTTTTGAGTTTGGTACAGGGTGACATGTCGGTGGATGACTATGAGAGCCAGTTCACCGCACTATTGAGATATGACCCAGAGACCTTCAAGAGTGAAGAGCTCCGCACAGAGAAGTTTGTGTATGGGTTGAAGCCCGTCATTAGAGACAGATTGATGGGGCTATGTATTACTGAGTTTGGAGATGCTCTGAGACGAGCACAAGAGATTGAAAGAGGGATTGAGATGGTACAATCCCAGAATGAGCTCAGAACTGTGAATAGAGATAAGGGCAAGAGGCCAGCACTTTTCCAGTCAGAGGCTCGGATAGGTTCTTTCAGGAGAGGAAGGATTGAGGTATAGAAGGACAGATTGGAGAGACCCAGAGCCTATCCTACTATCAAGGAGACCCCTCGCTATGTCAGGCCTGAGACAAGGTTTTGTAGGGACTGTGGCCGATCGCATGAGGGAAGTTGTACTGGGTCGATCCATGGATGTTTTAGATGTGGTGACATGGGTCACAGAGTTAAAGACTGTCCCCAACCTCAGATACCACATGTTCCGGAGCCCGCTAGACAACAGCCTCAGAGAGTGGATCCCCGGAGACGGGCCACTGCGGTAGAGAAAGGGAAGAAACCTGTGGCACAGGGACGTGTGTTTGCCCTGGATAAGGAGACCGCAGATGCTTCGACAGAAACTATAAGAGGTACACTCTCTGTCTGTAATTATGAGGCTCATGTGTTGATTGATTCAAGATCCACGCATTCGTTTATTTCTGAGCATTTTGCATGTAGATTAAACTTGAAGTTTGAACCTCTAGAATATATACTACATGTAAATACCCCTATGCGTGAATCCCAGAGAACTGAGTTAATCTGTAGAGGGTGTGAGATTAAGGTGGGAGATAGAGTGATGTTAGCAGATCTAATCATGTTGAGTATACATGGGTTTGATGTAATTCTGGGAATGGATTGGTTGGCGACCAATCGAGTGAGTTTAGACTGCTACACTAAGATTGTAACTTTCTCCCTACCTGAACCTTACAGTGTACGGTTGAGATATTGAGGAAATGATTATGTGGATTTCTAGTGAGTAATTTGAGAATTTTAACATTATCTTGGAGAATAATAAATATGATTGTTCATGTGAAGGTTATGAGACACTCATCTCAGACGATGAGCGGGAACATCAGAGGATTGAGGATATACCTGTGGTTTGCGAATTTCTGGATGTTTTCCCAGATGAATTGCCAGGTTTACCACCAGAGAGAGAGCTGGAGTTTACCATTGATTTGGTACCAGATACTCAGCCAATCTCTAAACCTCCTTACAGGATGGCATTAGTGGAACTTGAAGAATTGAAGAGACAACTACAGGAGTTATTGGATCAAGGGTTTATTAGACCCAGTGTTTCGCCGTGGGGAGCGCCAGTACTGTTTGTTAAGAAGAAGGATGGTAGTCTCAGATTATGCGTAGACTATCGGTTGTTGAATAAAGCCACGGTGAAGAACAAATACCCACTACCCAGGATTGATGATCTACTTGATCAGCTAAGAGGGGCCTCAGTCTTTTCTAAGATTGATTTGAGATCGGGCTATCACCAATTGAGGATTAAGGAAGAAGATATTCCAAAGACGGCCTTCAGGACAAGGTATGGCCATTACGAATTTCTGGTGATGTCCTTTGGATTGACGAACGTCCCTGCAGCATTTATGAGATTGATGAACGAGGTGTTCAGAGACTATCTGGATAAGTTTGTGATAGTCTTTATCGATGATATCCTGGTGTACTCTCGATCGTATGAGGAGCATGCACAGCATTTGTGGTTAGTACTTCAAATACTCCGAGATAAGCAATTGTACGGAAAGCTTAGTAAGTGTGAGTTTTGGCTGAACCGGATAGCTTTCCTTGGGCATGTAGTCTCAGAGGAAGGAGTATCAGTGGATCCGAGTAAAATAGCAGCTGTGCTTAATTGGGAGAGACCGAGGACAGTGACTGAGATACGAAGCTTCCTTGGTTTGGCAGGGTATTACAGGAGATTTGTGGAAGGATTTTCAAGGATTGCCGCCCCTTTGACTAAGCTCACGCGCAAGGAGACTCCATTCATATGGACTGATCAATGTGAGCTCAGTTTTCAAGAGTTAAAGAGGAGATTGACAGCGGCACCTGTGTTAACTATCCCTGAGGGATCAGGAGGATTTTCGGTGTATAGTGATGCATCTCACCAAGGATTGGGGTGTGTGCTTATGCAGCACGGAAGAGTGGTCGCATATGGATCGCGACAGCTGAAAGACCATGAGCGGAATTACCCCACGCATGATTTGGAGTTAGCCGCCGTGGTATTTGCTTTGAAGATCTGGCGACATTACTTATATGGGGAAAAATTCCAGATCTTCACTGATCACAAGAGTTTGAGATATCTCTTTGATCAGAAAGAGTTAAACATGAGACAAAGGAGATGGATGGAACTCCTTAAGGATTATGACTGCGAGATTCTTTATCATCCGGGTAAGGCGAATGTGGTTGTTGATGCCCTGAGCAGGAAGAGTATGATATCTGCTATGATGATCAGGGAATGGGATTTGTTAGAGCAGTTCGCCGAACTTCGGATCAGAGTTAAAGAGGTAGAGACTGGATTCTTGGCTAGCCTGCGGATAGAGCCCAGGATCATGGATCAGATTAGAACTGGGCAGCGCAGTGATCAGAGATTGATAAACATGGTTAGTCGAGCTGAGCAGAGTTCGCAGTCGGATCTCACCATCAGTGAGGATGGATTGTTGAGGTTCAGAGGACGGATTTGTGTACCGGACGATGATACCCTGAAGAGACAGATATTGAGAGAATCCCACTGCTCGCGATACACCATGCACCCAGGGAGTACTAAGATGTACCGAGACTTGAGAAAGGTGTATTGGTGGAGTGGTATGAAGCGAGATGTGGCAGAGTATGTGGCCAGGTGTTTAGTATGCCAGCAAGTGAAAGCTGAGCATCGGAAGCCCGGAGGACTACTACAGCCCTTACCTGTACCTACATGGAAATGGGAGCATGTCACTATGGACTTTATTATGGGTTTACCGAGGACCCGAAGAGGTCGTGACGCGATATGGGTCATTGTGGATAGATTGACCAAGAGTGCCCACTTCCTTGCCATCAAGAGCACAGATACTGTGGATGCCTTAACTGAGCTATATGTCAGCGAGATAGCTAGATTACATGGGGCTCCAGTGAGTATTACTTCTGATAGAGATTCCCGGTTTACTTCCAGATTTTGGACCCAGTTTCAGGAGTCCATGGGATCTCGATTGAGTTTTAGTACCGCCTATCATCCTCAGACAGATGGTCAGTCAGAGAGGACTATTCAGATCCTGGAGGATATGTTGAGGGCGTGTACGATGGATTTTAAGGGATCATGGGATAATCACCTGCCCCTAGCAGAGTTTGCATACAATAATAGCTATCATGCGAGTATTGGAATGGCACCTTTTGAGGCTCTATATGGTAGGAGGTGTAGATCCCCTGTAGCTTGGGAAGAAGTCGGTGACAGAAAGATAAATGCTCCCGAGCTTGTTGAGCAAGCCGTACAGAGTGTGAAACTCATATGTGAGAGGTTACGGGCTGCACAGAGTAGACAGAAAAGCTACGCGGATGCGCGTAGACGGCCACTTGAGTTTGATGTTGGTGATGCAGTATTTCTGAGAGTATCACCGAGCAAGGGTATCATGCGATTTGGAAAGAAAGGAAAATTGAGTCCTCGATACATAGGACCATTCGAGATTCTTGAGAGAGTGGGAGAGGTAGCTTACAGATTAGCATTACCCCCACAGATGTCCGGAATACACAATGTTTTTCATGTGTCTATGTTGAGGAAGTACCACCCGGACCCTTCTCATGTTATAGAGTATGATGAGATGGACATACAGGAGGACATGAGCTACACTGAGGAACCCGTCCGGATTCTCGATAGAAAGGAGAAGGTACTGAGAACCAAGAGCATCCCATTAGTGAAAGTTTTGTGGAAACATCACTCAAGGGAAGAGGCAACGTGGGAACTAGAGAGTCTCATGAAGGAGAAATACCCCCATCTATTTTGACTAGTTGAGTTGAATTTGGAGGACCAAATTCTTTTTAAGGTGGGGAGGATGTGAGATCTGAGAATTTCAGACACATTTAATGATGTAATAAGAATTTGAAGTGTAATTCATTGAACTAAGTGAATTGTGGGAATTATAATTGGAAATTTTTATGTTAAATGTGTAAAATAAACATGAACTATGAAGACAGATCGATCTGGGAGAATGAGAGATCGATCTGGTGAGTTAAAAATGGCAAGGAATGAGAAATTTGAGGAGCAGATCGATCTCCAATGGAAGAGATCGATCTCCTTATGAATCTGTTTGAGAAGGGATCGATCTCATGAGGAAGAGATCGATCTCCAAATGCTTCTGTTTGGGGAGAAGATCGATCTCCTCAGGGGCAGATCGATCTCATAAAGCCATAAAGAGATCGATCTCACCCTTCGACAGATCGATCTCCTATGCATAAAATTGCCCAGATCGTCCCCAAATTTCAAACACAGATCGATCTCATCAAGAGGCAGATCGATCTCCTACCTCCATTCTATATAAGGAACCCGTGTTTTCTCTGCAATTTCACTTTCTCTCTCTTCCAAAACCTCCATTTTTCCGAAAACCTAGTTTCTCACTCCTCCAAATCCCCCATTTCCGGCCGAATCAGCTATTGTGGTAAGAAGGAAAGTTGTTCCTCATCAAAGGGAGAACAACATACTTGGAAATCGAAGGACGAATCGGATCGAGGCGTGAGTTGTGTGTCTCACAAGCTTTGGGTAATTTCTAAACCTCGATCTTGATATTTGAGTTGATTTTGATGTTATTGGTGGTTGTAATTGTGTTGAAATAGTTAAGGAATGATTAGGGATTGATGAGATTGTAATGTAGTTGGATTAATGTTGATATTTGGAAATTGGGGCAATTTTGAGAATTGTGCTATAAACGGAAATATAGACAATGTGGTGAATTAGCGTAGATAATTGGTATTAGAGATATCGAACGTTGAGATATCGAGAATGAGGTTGTAGTTTAGGGTTGAGTTACGAGAATCGAGAGAATTGAGGAGTTATGAGCAATTATGCTCGATTTTGGGAATTGAGGTTATGTGATGTGGAGTATTGATGTTTTAACATCGTTTGGACAGCTCGGGAGTTCCAGAGTGGAATGCGAGGCTAGTCCGTGATACGGGGGAAACAATTGCACTATACGAGGTGCAAAGAGGTAAGGGAAAACTAAACCATTTTATGTATGTATTTTGATGAATTGTTAGCATGAACCATGATTTGAGAATACAAGCATGTTTTGTGTTTTGATGTAATTGCACACGGTTTTTATAGCCGGTTGGAGCCCATTATTTTATGAGTTTATAAGCTAAGTGTGAAATTGCTTTATAAACCTTTGAGTTGCGTGAAAAGTAAATTGGGCTCTACGTTAAGGCGATATTGAGATTTGAGAAAATGTGTGCGTGTTTTGCCGGTTGGAACTCGGTTTTAATATGTTTTGTGTTGAGTACACAAATGTTTTAAATGAGTTTTTAAGAGAAAACCATTATGAGTTCTACGTGAAGGCATAACGTTTTATAAGATAATGGCTAATGATTGAGACTTAGGCGTGTCATGTTGAATACACATCGGGCCTTGCTCTGGTAGCATATAAGACCGATATAGTGGGACGCCTGGGAACCGACCCAGGGACCACGGGCCTTGCTCTGGTAGCATATAAGACCGATATAGTGGGACGCCTGGGAACCGACCCAGGGACCACGGGCCTTGCTCTGGTAGCATATAAGACCGATATAGTGGGACGCCTGGGAACCGACCCAGGGACCACAGGCCTTGTTCTGGTAACATATAAGTCCGATTATTCCTCCGCTCTGGTAGCGTTGGGAGGCATTGCTCTGGTAGCATGTAAGACCGAGAGAGTGGGCCACCTGGGAACCGACCCAGGGACCACGTGTCAGTGTGCATTAGGCGAGGCATTGCTCTGGTAGCAAGTAAGGCCGGGCCTTGTTCTGGTAACATATAAGTCCAATATACTTTGCATACGACCATATTGTCGACGTTCCCTCTATACGAGGATGCCTGGGATGCGCACCCAGAGGAGCTTATATATATTTGATGTGCCATTACGAGTTTTAATTGAGTTTTGTTTCCTAGTCTCGTTTTACACATGAGTTGTGTTTTGTGACCTTGTCACGTGTGATTTACTGAGGTGATTTTTATCACGTATTTGAGAACAGCCATTATTGCATATCTTTACACATGCTTGTGAGTGCTCGATGTTGAGCCTTTTATATTCATGTTTTCACATGATTTAACGAGTTATGAGATGATGTTTTGAGAACTTTCATGCTACGATTTCAAACGAGCTTTATAAACAAATACATATTTGTGATGTGTGAAATGGTTTATATAACTGAGTCCCTTTACCCCCCTTACTGAGCGATTTAGAAGCTCACCCTATTTTTCTCTCCCCCCAGAGTTCTTCAAGTGAAAAAGGATCTCCCTGCGGCGTACGGAGTAGTGGCTAGTGGAGGACTTGAGCTCCAGGCCCTATACATATTGCATTTGAGGTATATTTTATCTTTTCATGTACCCAGACTATTAATGTGATTATAGACACTTGATGTATAACATTATATGGGATGTATTAGGATTAATTAACTTGGAATTGAGTAATGTATATGATTCAATATACACTATGTTGTGATAAGATCCTGAGGCATGATAATTATGATGATGTATGACACTGCACAGGAATGTACCTTTAATTGCGAATTAACGAGTAAAAAGTTTTAAATTTGCCCTATTTTCCGCATTTCCGGGGCGTGACATGAATATCTCCTAATATTCATACCAAAGTCACCATTGCATTACCTTACTCCATAAATTTCATTCCTTATATTGGCAGCTCTAGAGCCACGAAAATACCTCACTAAAAGGAGCCTCTTCATCTCTTTCCATATAGCGATAGATCCAAAAGAAAGTAATAGAGCCAATCCTTAGCCGAATCTGCCAAAGAGAAAGAAAAGGCTCTCAATTTTATTTGATCATCAGTCACTCTACTAGGTTTCATGGTAGAACATACTGCTTGGAATTACTTAAGATGCTTGTGTGGATCCTTACCTGCAAGACCATGGAATGTAGGCAAGAGATTAATTAGTCCAGTTTTAAGTTCAAAGGAAACATCAATATTAGGAAAAGCAATATAAAGTGGTTGCTAGTTTATAGTTGGCACCGCCAATTCCAGTAGTGTCCTTGATTGTGTGTTTTATGTCATGACTTCCTTTTCCTCAAAATCACTTGAAAAGACTAAGTTTGCTGTGAAAGTGATGTCAGGTGGTAGTGGTGTAGACTCATTCTCATTTGTTGCTTGTACAAAATCCTTTATCCCTCGAAGTCTATGTGTAAGGGATTCATTAGACGTGCAACACCTGCAAATGAATACTAAAAGAAATAATTAGAACAATAATTTAAATAAATAATTCAATTAAATTATCAATCCTCGACAACAGTACCAAAATTTGATTAAATGTCAATTCATCAAAAAATAAATTACTTTAAACAACTAGTATATAGTGGAGTAGAGGTCGAATCCACAGAGATTGTAGTAACTATATTTTTATTAAAAATTAAAATCCTAATTATAAAGAAATCAAAATTATAAGAAAATAGGGGGAGTTTTTATAAAGATATCGAAATTAAAGAAAACTAAAAGAATTGAATTAAGGCAATTATGAAGAAATCCAAATTGACAAATTAAAGAAGCTTTGGTTAGCATGTTTCTTGATTTTTTTGGTCTAAGATGTTAATCATTGAATTCAAAGCAATTTATCAATTTAAGCACTCAACCATAACATAACAATAAGCTCTCTTACACCATCATCCCTTACTTCTTAGTTAATCACAATAAGCTCTGTAATCAATCCCTAATTAATTCAACTAGCTAAACCGGTGACGGGAAGTTGTTTTACTATCTGAACCCTACTCAAACCTGATTATATAATAATCTAATCCTACTTAATTGAGGTGGTTAATGTTAGGTACCCGTTTACAGGGTACCCATTGCCATCCCTAGTTACCGTGCTAATAGTTTGAGTATCAATATACTCACAACCAAAGATCACAATCTCAATAAATGCAATCCCAAAGAAGAACTTTATCTTCCAAAGAGAGTAAATAATCCTTAAAACCTCTTAAGGAAATTGGCACAACAAATGCACAACACCTTGTGCAAGCCGATTTCTGTAAGGCAAAACACCATAGGGTTTTTATTTCAAGTCAAACTTGAATGCCTAAATTACAATAGAGGTTTTTTTTTTTTCAATAAGTCAACAACTTACAGAGTTTGTAGCAAAGCACCAATAGGGATCACAAAGCTTGAAAGGAATTCCAACATAAGGACCAAGCTTTGGCCCATATCACTAGGTAAAAACCTTATGACTTGCCATAAGTCTACAATAGGGTTTCCCTAACACAACTTTCAAGGAGAAAAAGCTTTGGGATTTTTGCATGGTGTTGTTTTTCAACTGCTTAGGGTGGTCTGTCATAATGATGCTTTTATAGCTAGGTCAATTACGTTTCATTAAATTGCACAATTACTTATTTAACCTTTAGACTTCTTATTAATTATAATTGGGTACCATTCTTAATTAAACAATTTAATTTTGAGGTAATTATCTAAATTTAATTGATGCTGAGGATTATAATTGAATTAAAAAATTTAATTAAATTCTAATAACCCTTTATTAATTATAATTTGGCATAATAACTTAATTATAAACTTTTAATTAAGTCTACTTAATTTTTAATTTAGTCTAATTAATTAAACACATTTAATTAAGGTTCATTATAATTCCAATAATAAGTCTCATGAAAAATTCCAAAATTTTCAAGCATAATCAACTCAATTTAATCCATTCATAACTCTTATGTGTGTGACCTTTTAGATTTTCAACATGTTGGTAATGAATTTAAATATTCTCTTAAATTCATAGATCAAGACAGGTATCTAATAATACATTATGACCACCCAAATATTAGAAAAGTTATATGGTTTGACTAACTTATTCAATGTACAATATCTCAGTGTAATTCGGTCCTTCCATCAGAAATATTTCAGAAATACATAAAGATAGTGTGTGTCTAATTTATGAGCGTTTCCATTTTTATCCAAAAGCTGGCAATATTAAATCCATAACATTCATTCTCTGGCCAAAGACTTAAGAGTTAATACAGGCTAGAATGAACGACATATTATCCCTTAAAGTCACTTGAGAAGATGGATCCTCATTTTGACTATTTATCCATCTTCATATGTTTCATGGACACTAAAAATCACCATTTTTAGGTATTTGGCACCCAAACCTAAAGGGTGAAGTTAAAGTGTGACAATTCGCACATAAAATAATCTAACATCACAAGTTAGAGGAGTATTTACATTATTAACACATGAGAATATTTTCATAGACGCTTGAGTGACGCTACTAAATGGAGCTCTCACAGTGGGTTTAGTGGACTTATTCTCTAATAAGTACCCATATGTTATCTCAAATATCTCATATTTCAGCCTCTAAGATTGGTTTCTTACTTTATAAGTAAGGAGGCTTAACATGTGCTAATCTTTGAGCACTACCAATGCCTTGTCTTAATAGTATTATGACTAGGAGCAATTTATGAACAGAGCTTTGATGCATATGGATCTCATAATTCCAACCCTTTATAATTCCTTTATAAAGCTAATTTGTTCCATAGGTTTCATCCATTTAGTGACTAATGAACCCATTATTGTCATCAATAAATGGCAAACAAAAACCTTTATGTCACTTACTATAAGTGCTCATATATTTCCATGGTATTGTAAAACCCCGATTTTCCCTTGTTTAAGCCTCATAAATTGCTCCTTACTTTATAAGTAAGGAGGCTTAACATGTGCTAATCTTTTAGCACTACCAATGCCTTGTCTTAATAGTATTATGACTAGGAGCAATTTATGAACAGAGCTTTGATGCATATGGATCTCATAATTCCAACCCTTTATAATTCCTTTATAAAGCTAATTTGTTCCATGGGCTTCATCCATTTAGTGACTAATGAACCCATTATTGTCATCAATAAATGGTAAACAAAAACCTTTATGTCACTTACTATAAGTGCTCATATATTTCAATGGTATTGTAAAACCCCAATTTTCCCTTGTTTAAGCCTCAAAGTTATGTTGAATATGTTGAGTGTGTACAACATTTTGATCTTTTTTTTAGTTGAATGATTTAATGGGAAATAGCATGTGTATGAATATTGTAAGCAGTTGGATCAATTGCAAGAGTCTTGGATGCATTATGGATTTATGATATTAAAGTTAAGATAAGTTATGTTTGTTGAATTGTATGTGTGTGTCAAGTAACTAGCTGTGACTTAAGGATTAAGATCATATGAAATGTTGTTGATGTGGTAATGTGGTTGATATATGTATATTGATGTATTAAGGAATGATTTTTGAGGTGTTAAAGGATTGATGGAAGTTAAGAGTTGAAAGTTGGGCACTTTTGGGGTTAAGTCATCAAAAGAGTAGTGTTCTAGGTCAAGAGATCGATCCTCTATCTTAAAAGGATCGATTCTCAATTGGTGAAAACCAAAATTGCACAGGAAAGGAAGACAGGATCGATCCCTTATGCTTAAGGGACCGATCCCTTGTTGGCAGAATGCCTAAATGAATAGTAATGGCATAAAGGGATTGATCCCCTCTATGCTTAAAAGGATTGATCCCCTCTATACAGAATGTTTCTCGAAAGGATTTTAAATGATGATGATCGATCCCCACAATAAAGGGATCTATCCCTAAGCCTTTGAAGACATAAAATTGGGTTTTAAGACACAGGAAACTGAGGAAAAGTTAAGGGAACACGAGGAGGAAAAAAAGAAAAGATAAATGAGAAAGGAAAAAGGGAAAGAAATGAGAAAAAGAAAAGGAAAGTTAAGGGACCCCACTCCATGTTTCATCCCCCACCATGTTTCATCATAATCTCTAAAGTAAGAGTGAGATTGGATTGAGAGAAAAGGGAGAAAGTGAAGAACCAAAAGGTGGTTTTGGCTTTAAGGAAGGGATCAAAAGGTAAGGAGCTTTTCTCATGAACTAAAGTTAATGGGTATGGTTTAGTTATGGTTATTAAATGCTAATTGAATGAGTATTTTATGGTTTAAAGGTTTGTTGTTGATTTAGAGGGCTTGAGGAGAAAATGTAAGGTTTCACACTCTCTCTACCAATTTGGTAAGATAAGGATTTTCTAAAATTCTAAGATAAATATATGTTGAGATTGTTGGTATGATTTATTGATTTACTTAAGTAGATTTTTGAAATAAATTATGAAATGATGATTTAGGGTTAGGACCCTTTGATGAATTTGGGGTTATGGAAATGGATAAGTTGTATTAATGAGTTTGATGAATGAAATGATGTTAAGAATGAATATAGGATGTTTATGATATGAATTATGGTAATGGATAGGTAAAAATGTCTATAGGAGCTAAGAGTATAAAGGAAATTAAGAGAGATGATAAGTTTAGGAAATGTTTAAGTTAAAGAAGTCTAAGCAAGTATAAAGGCATGAAAAACTAAGTGTTGTATGATTGTCTTTTGTATCTAAGAGTTCGATTAGGGAAGTTAAGCAATATAAATGCATTACCTAATTTAAGCTTAGTGCCAAAAAACCAAGATTAAGTGCTGTAATTTGCCTTGAGGTAAGGGATTATATGTAAAGTCATGGTGTCTATTTTATTTCAATGCACGTATGCAAGTTTCATGTCTTTCAAGTATGTTTATGAATTAGTAAATTCACGAAAAGTCATATTAATTACTAAGGGATCGATCCCGCAAGGAAAGGGATCGATCCTTTATAAGAAGTTTTTCCAGAACTTGCATTTGTGTGATGAGGGTCTAATTCCTAATGTGATAGGATCGATCCCCTCCTCATGGTTCGTGCTTTAAAGTGCATTTTCATGCAAATTGACACATTTAATTTTAAAGTCAATAAATGCATGATTTATTAAGCCTATGATTTTATGTATTAAGTAAGAAGATACCATGAAACACATTAAAGAACTTCATTTGGATAAAAAAATCATAATAAAACTTGTTTTAGTTATTTAATATAAATTAGTGCATTAAAATGGTTTCCCTAAAATGTATTTGGCATGTTTTGAAGTGAGTTCATTATGTTTAAAGCTATGAAAAGGATAATTCAATAGGATAATCAACCCACTTACTTATGTATTATGATTTAAATGTTATACTTATTTTTCTTATGTTATGGAATCATGCATTGTATGCTTTATTAATTGTTTTGAGAGATGGTAAGGCCGCCATTAGTAAGTACTTAAGGGACATATCATGTCCACCCCTCTATGTGGCATTTATGCCTTTATGTAAGGTTGTATAACCTAGATAAGTCAACAGTATTCTCAGTACTCACCGGTCCAGTGAGGCTAAGGAAACCCTAACCATGGCTATAGGTTAACCTTCTATTTGAGGGCTCCTGAAATCAGGATTACACAATGTTACTGATGGAATAAACCACTTAGTCTCTAACTTATGCTTTAAATTCATTTGAGCATATGTTTCTAAGTTATAATGCGCAAGAATACATCACATGCATGATTTACTTACATGCATATGTTTTTGCAATACCAATGCTATGTTTTGAATTAAGTATAATTTGAATTGAGTAGGTTTTGAACTCAAGCTACCTTAATATGTTTTAAATGAAGTATGCATGCTATTTTACTTCCCTATCTACATGTATTCTTGTTGAGTGTTAAACTCACCCCTTTTTTACCTTCCTCTATAGATTACCTGTGTTAGGTACAAAGAGCGCGTCTTCTTTAAGGGTGGGCTAAGAGAGTCGTCCTACCACCCGCTTTGATTCTTTTTAAGGTATAGACATAGGTTATATATCGTGGTTTGTAAATCACACACTTCATGCACAATTTATGTAATTCTTTTTTGGATGTAACGATAGGTTATAATAGATATCAAATGTAGTTTTAAGATTGTATTAGATGTCGATTATAACCTATAAGTGAAGTGTAATGAATTGATCAAGTTAACTACAATTGTATTCTTTCGTAGACGCTTTATGAATGTAATCAATTAAGATTAAATGGTATGTTTACATGATAGAATGTATGGACTCACATCACACATTTTTGAATTAGGACCAAGACTAAAAGGAATTATGTCAGGACCCCAGTTTCAATCCTTGACTTTAACCAAAACCCACTATAAATTTTTCGCATTTTTAACTTACCTTTCCTCTCTTCAATGGTTGGGCTGTGATTCGATGTCAGAGTCTTCACTTACCACATCATCCATTCTCATACACACATGTCAATATATTAATTCTGACTGTAGCTGCTTTTATTATACATGTAAGATTTTATAAAATCTAATACAATTACATTCCCCATAATATATAACGTATACATCACTGTGCTGTTTCTATGTTTAGATACATGACTGTACATAATAAGTATACCTGATGAATCGATAGGAACTAGCAGTGGACTCTGGGACACTCTCCCACGATAACTCTCGCTCTACTGACGCTCTGTAGACAGATGTAAAGAAAAGGGGGGTGAGCATAACGCGCTCAGTAAGGAAATCAGGCAAGCAAGTAGATATCCACACTATCTACTCAAAATAGTGCTATGCCTTGAAAACATTATTTCCTTAACTCACTTTAAAAGCATGTCTTGAAATATAATATATATACTTGTACAGAATAAATCCCATGTACAGAAATCATGCTTTATTTCTCAAATGTAGGCATGTAGTGCAAAACAATGCATTGTATATAAATCATGCCTTTATGTAAATGATGCCATGTATATTTAAATCACAATAAATATGGCATCACATGATTCACAACACAAATCGGAGTCCGACCCATCCCTCAGGTCTGTCCGCAGTTTAAATCAGTCAATCAATGTGATATATCATGTGAGACTCTGTGGTAAATGCAAATAGTATCCTGGATTATGATCATATCCAAAAAGTGATCCCATGCGACACAGTACTCGGTGTGCGGCAATCACTGCTGTAACGGGAAGATAGTCAGTCCAATGTCAACCGCCAGCTACGTAACACACGGTACAGCGTACAACTCGTGTCCCAAACACGGTACAAAGTACACCCGTGGACCCTCACAGCCAGGGTGCCTCCCATAGGACTTAGCCCTCGAAACTATGGAAATAAGTATACCACGTCTATATCAACCTCATGCGGATATCCTCTCTAGCTATGACACACAGTCACACAAAGATACAGGCATGGGTTTTAACATGTATTACATATCACATACAGTGTGCGTCTTGAGTGCGACTCATAGTCGTCACTCCGCTCAAACACTGTTTCACATCACAAAACTCAACTCTAGTGCGAGCAATCTCTAGCAACTAGGTCAATGCATAGTTTATGTATTAAATCAAGTACGAGCAATAGCTCCCAGTACTATGCTATGCACAATATCAAAATCAAGTACGAGCAATAGCTCCCAGTACTATGTCATGTATAAACCATGAAGAATCGAGTACGAGCAACGCTCTAGCACTCTGTCATGCATATATCATTCAAAGCTGAGTACGAGTAAAACTCCAGTACTCTATCATGCATGTCATGAAAATCTAGTGCGTATCAAAATCCAGCACTATGTATGTGGAAAACATATGAATCCCAGTGCGAGCTGTGCTCTAGCACGATTCATTCTCACATAATATGATAGATGGCTATTTAAAAGGGATTGTTTACAAAACATTAAAATCAGCACTATAAAGCGTGCTTAAGTCATATCAACCTTAAAATCATTAGCCCATCTATTTATTTTCATGCTAATAGCAATTAAACACTCACAATAGCATTTTCCATGCTTTTTGCAACTTCTCACAAAAGTTGACTTTTTGACTAACTAGGGGCAAAATCGTAATTTGCCACTATCGGGTCGCAATAATTATTATTCACTTTCTCTGACCCTCAGAGTTTTTAAGTGAATGCAGAAGCAGTTGAAAATACGTGCAGGTATCTCTAACTACTTGCAAAAGTTCCTTACCTCGGATCACGTCACGTGACCTCACTTCCTCGGTGCTGCTAATTCCCGCAGTCCGATCAGCTCTCGATGTAAACTCCGGAGCTTTAAATAACCATTCCTCAGGTTAATTATAATTTTCCTACTGTATTACACATTAATACAGTTTAATTTCCCTTAATGGGCCTTAAAATCCTTAATGGGCCTAACTAGGCCTTAAGTCCATTTTCATTTTACTATTCACTTTTGTTGGGCCTATTGGGGTTGTGGGGCCCACCAACTCTTATTGGGCTTGTCTTAGGCCCATTACACCCTATTGGGCCTAAAAATATTGGGCTTGGCCCATTGGGCCTCTCGGCCACATGCCATGGCCGAGAGCTAGCCATTCTCGGTTTTTCCACCATGGCATGCCATACATGCCTATTTCCTAGCCTTTTTCACTTAGGTATTTTCACAAACACTTGGTAGGCAACATTACCAATCATCATATTGTTCATTTAGGCATTTTATCAAAAACCTTGATTGCCAACAATTCACATGTATTAATTAATCAATTTGATTAATTCTAATTATACCATTAACATTAATACATGTGTACTAATCCATTTATGTCTTAAAATCAAATTGACATATTTCAATATCCCATTGATCACTCTCGGCCTAACCCTCTTCTTGGTGATTTAATATGTTTCAATACTTAAAACATACATCAACATACTTGAAATCATTCATACATTAACATATATGAAATTGGAAATTAGAAAATATACCAATTGTTGTGTTCACCCTTTGGCCGAAACTTTGGAGGCTCTCGGTTTGCACTCTATGGCTCCTTGATAGCCAATTCCAACATATGTTAATCTCCTTTCAATTTGGAACAACTTCCATGAAGAATGCAAGTTCCAAATATGTCTAATTCCTAGTGATTTCTAGTGAGAGAAAGCTTGGATGTTTATGTTTCAATGGTGTTCTTCTCTAGCCGGAATTGTGTGATGAAGATGACAATGGTGTGGCTGCATTTATAAGCCACTTACTTAGCCATTAAGCCTTACTTTTCAGCTATTATACTTGACTTTCCAAATCTGAACCATGAGTCACCTTATGAGTCACCTTATGAGTCATAGTTAACTTTAACTATGGTTAGATATTTATCTCATGGGCTTTTTCAATTGGGCTTCTCGGTTTGGGCTTTCCTAATGGGCTTTCGGGCTGAAATTTTCACTATACCTCGGGCCTTTTATTGTCTCAAAATTTGGCCGATCAATTGGTCCAACAATTCGGTCTAAAGGACCTAATAATTTCGATATACGTTTAGTATACCTTAATGGGCTTTAAAATTTTCACCTTAGGCCCATTACGTTTTTAACCATTAAATTTATTCCGAAATCCTTCCGAATAAATTTTCCTTACTTCCGGGGATGATTATCTTGTATTCTGGCCAAGAATATTTTTTTCCAAATTTTTCTTCACACTTAGGTTAATTTTTAACCATGATTAGTCAACTATGGCAAAAGTCCACTTTCTTAACTATAGTTGACTTTTTCTTTAACCATTGACTAAGTTGACTTTTTCTCCAATTTTCGAAAGTGTCATATTTTATGTCTTACACTATCGTCTTTATATTCCAACCGCTCCTGGTGGATAATTTCACCCGAAACTCATTTTCTCGCCAAAAAGGTCCGTTTTACCCTTTTTAGCTTTTACTCTCGTTTTTGTATGTTCGGGTCAAAATCAAGCTGACTTTCCTTCATGAGTTCTCTACGCTCTCTTATTTTAAGTTCTTATTTTCAGTCAGAATGATTTAGAATGACTCGGTTTAGCCTGTGATACCCATCGTCCACATTAGGCATTTTATGTAGCTTTTGCGTGTTAATTCATTTCACTAACACTTTAAATCTAGTAAATACTCTTCTTATGATTCAACCATAATTACATAGTGTTCATACACATAGGAATCATAAGGAAATAAGCTACAAAAGATCCGGGTCTGACAATCCTCCCCCACTCAGAAAATTTGGTCCTCCAAATTAGAACCAAGTCAGTCCTCAAATAGGTGAGGGTACTTCTCTCGCATCAGACTCTCTAGCTCCCAAGTAGCTTCCTCTGAAGTATGATGCTGCCAGAGAATCTTCACTAATCCGATGGTCTTCGATCTCAATACCTTCTCCTTCCTATCCAATATCCGAATCGGTCTCTCTACATATGACAAGTCCTCTCGGAGCTCCAAAGGCTCGTAACTAATCACATGTGACGGATCCGGGTGATACTTCCGAAGCATCGATATGTGGAAGACGTTGTGGACACCTGATAAGTCCGATGGCAATGCCAACCTATACACCTTATCTCCCACTCGATCAAGTATCTCAAAGGGTCCAATGTAGCGAGGATTTAGTTTCCCTCTCTTCCCAAATCTCGCTATGCCCTTGGAAGGAGAAACTCTCAAAAACACGGATTCACCAACTGCAAACTCTAGTGGCCTACGTCTCCTGTCAGTGTAACTCTTCTGTCTGCTCTGAGCTGTCCTCAGTCTCTCTACTATCAAGCGGACGTCCTCAGATGCTTGCGCAACCAAGTCAGGAGCAAAAATCTTACGGTCACCCACTTCTTCCCATCCAATAGGGGAACGACATCTACGGCCATACAAAGCCTCATACGGTGCCATCCCGATACTCGAATGATGACTGTTGTTGTAGGCGAACTCGGCTAGTGGCAGGTGGTCATCCCAGGAGCCTCGATAGTCTAGCACACATGCTCTCAACATGTCCTCCAGAGTCTGTATGGTCCTCTCTGACTGACCATCTGTCTGAGGATGGAAAGCGGTGCTCAAACTCAACTGGGTTCCCATGGCTTCCTGAAAATGTCCCCAAAAGTGGGATGTGAAGCGAGAATCCCTATCAGAGACTATGCTCACTGGTACACCGTGTAACCTCACTACCTCGCGTACATACAGTTCTGCTAATGAACTCAGAGTATCGGTAGCTCTTATAGCTAGGAAGTGGGCTGACTTCGTCAGTCTATCAACGATCACCCATATAGCATCGTGATTCCTGCGGGTCATCGGTAAACCCAACACGAAATCCATGGTGATATGCTCCCATTTCCATGTCGGTATAGGTAGAGGCTGCAATAACCCTGCAGGTTTCTGATGCTCTACCTTCACCTGCTGACATACGAGACACTTTGCCACGAAGTCTGCTACATCTCTCTTCATACCCGACCACCAATATACCTTCCGGAGGTTCTGATACATCTTGTTACTCCCCGGATGTAAAGTATACCTCGACGAATGAGCTTCCGCCAATATCAAACTCCTAAGTCCTGGATCCTCGGGAACACACAATCTGCCTCTGAACCTCAGTATTCCATCAGAACTCAACTCAAAATCAGTCACGGTGCCCTTCTGCATCTGACTACTCACATCCATACAAAATGGAACTGTCTGCTGAGCCACTCTGATCCTGTCCAACAGGTCTGGCTCCAAGCGTAGACTAGCTATCACATAGCCTGTATCCATGTCAGAAGGCATGACTCCCAAACTGAGGCTAGCAAACTGCTCTAGCAAATCATGTTCCCTAACCATCATATACGATACCATCCCCAGGCTCTTCCTGCTCAAAGCATCGGCTACAACGTTAGCCTTACCCGGATGATAAAGTATCTCACAATCGTAGTCCTTCAGAAGCTCTAGCCATCTTCTCTGTCTCATGTTCAGCTCCTTCTGCGAGAACAGATACTTGAGGCTCTTGTGGTCGGTAAATATCTGGAACTTCTCACTATATAAGTAGTGGCGTCATACCTTCAACGCAAACACTACTGCTGCTAGTTCCAAATCATGGGTCGGATAGTTCTTCTCATGATCCTTCAGCTGTCTGGATCCATAAGCAACTACCTTCCCGTCCTGCATCAATACACAGCCCAGTCCCTGATGCGAAGCATCGGTATACACTACAAATCCTCCTGAGCTGGTAGGGATAGTGAGAATCGGAGCGGTGGTCAATCGACGCTTCAACTCCTCAAAACTCTTCTCACAATCCTCGTTCCATACGAACGATATACTCTTTCGAGTAAGACGTGTCAACGGAGCAGCCAACTTCGAAAATCCCTCAACGAATCTCCGATAGTATCCAGCTAAACCCAGAAAACTCCTGATCTCGGTGACTGTCCTTGGCTGTTTCCACTGAACTACAGCCTCTATCTTAGATGGATCAACTGATACACCATCTCTTGATATAACATGTCCCAAAAATGAGATCTGTGACAACCAAAAGTCACACTTGCTGAGCTTAGCATATAACTCATGCTCCCGTAATGTCTGCAACACGATCCTGAGGTGCTCCTCATGCTCCTCCTTGGATCTCGAATACACTAATATGTCATCGATAAAGACGATAACAAACTGGTCCAAATATGGCTTGAACACATCGTTCATCAAAGCCATGAAAGCAGCTGGAGCATTCGTCAATCCGAATGGCATGACCAAGAACTCATAATGGCTATATCGGGTACGAAATGCTGTCTTGGGTACATCTCCACTCCGAACCTTCAGCTGATGATACCCAGACCTTAGGTCAATCTTGGAAAAGACCTGTGCTCCCTGTAGCTGATCTAGCAAGTCGTCAATGCGTGGAAGGGGGTATCTATTCTTGATGGTGGCCTTATTCAACAATCGGTAGTCTATACACAATCGGAGGCTCCCATCCTTCTTCCTCACAAACAAAACCGATGCTCCCCAAGGTGAAACACTCGGTCGTACAAAGCCCCTATCCAACAGCTCCTGTAACTGTCTCTTGAGCTCCTCCAGCTCGACTAAGGCCATGCGATAAGGTGGTCTCGAAATAGGCTCCGTACCAGGTACCAGATCTATACAGAACTCCATCTCTCTGTCTGGTGGTAACCCTGGCAATTCATCCGGGAAAACATCTGGGTACTCTCTGACCACAGTGATATCTGACAACTCCGGATGTGCCTTATCTATATCTACCACGTACGCAATGAAACCTTGATATGTTGAAGGTTTTCTAAATCAGTAATCATGTAATAATCATAACCACTCCTTTCATTTATCTTTATTAAACTTTACAACATATCTTGTAGGGTTAGGAAACATAACTGTCTTAGCGTAACAATCTAAAACAGCATGGTTTGCAGATAGCCAATTCATTCCTAATATTATATCAAAGTCACTCATACTTAGTAATATTAGATTGGCTGTCATCTCCTTATCCCCTACTCTCAACTTGCAGTCATTATATACATATTCTACAACTTGACTACTATTCATAGGCGTACTGATTAACATCATCATACATAAACGTGTACGCTCTCCATGTCTTGCTAATTTACATTCAAATGAAGGCGATACAAAAGAATGCGTGGCACCAGGATCAATTAAAACATATGCTTCAATATCATAAATCAGGATGTTACCTCGAATCACATCCGATGAAGCATCAGCTGTTCCCTGGTCCAAAGCATGTACTCGCCCTTGACCCATCACTTGTTTCCCCTTCTCCTCTGCCGTCGCTTTACCTCTCTGAGCAGACGTACCAGCTGGGGTTCTATCATACTCCATGCCCCTCTGTGGTGCAGTCACATACGGCGCTAGGCACTCTCTAGCCATGTGCCCCTGTTTCCCACATCAGAAACATACCATAGCACCCTGTGGACACGGTCTATCTCCATGTGATCTGCCGCATCTTCTACACTGATCTGCAGCAGGTCGCGGTCCTCCCATGACAATGCCCTTCGCTGGGGCTGCAGTCGGATAAGAAGGAGGTCTAGCATATCTATCTCGTGTCCCCTCTATCCGTGATCTCTTACCGAAGGATCTCTTTCCCCCTCGATAACTAAAATCTCTAGCGGGTCTCTTCTTCTGTATATCATGGCTACGGCTAAACTTCCCAAACTCGGAAGCATTCCTCTCGTAGTCCTGCTCACATAGTTATGCCCTGCGCACTGCCTCCTCATAAATCACTATGTCCAGCGGAACCAACTTGGACCGCAGAACCGGTCTCAACCCGTCGATAAATCTGTGGACCTTCCTGGTCTCACTGTACATGGTATCCGGGTCATATCTTCCTAGGGATAGGAATCGAGTCTCATACTCGTCCACAGATAAACTCCCCTGGCGTAGTCCCAAAAATTATGTCTGTAACTTCCGCTGTGCCGTGTCGGGAATAAACTGCCTCCTGAAGGCCTCCCGAAATATATCCCAACTGATATCCGTGTGTCGAGATCTCAATATAGGTCGGGTGGACTTCCACCAATGCTCTGCGGCTCCCTTCAGTAGGAACGCAGCAAACGCGACCATCTCCGAGGTCGTACACTCGAAGAATCCATAAAGCTTCTCCAGCTCTGCTAACCACTCCTCAGCAGCCACTGGGTCCTTGACCCCACTAAATGATGGAGGTCTAAACTTCTGGAATTCTAACCGATGCAGATCACATCCATATCCTAATCCACTTCCACCCGAAACCGGTGGGGGTGTAGGAGTATCTACTGTCCTCTGTGCATCAGCTGTCTGCGTAGGTGTATCAGGGGCAACTGCCTCTCCTGTAGCAGCTCCTGCCTCCTGTCTCTGCCTACCTGGCATCGTCTGTGCCAGTATCTCAATAATAGTCTCGAGACCACGCTCTAATCTCGTGAAGCGCGTCTCATCGCAATTGGGTGCCTCAGTAGCACCTGCAGTCTCGTGCGTAGGTAATGGTCTGGCAGCGGCTCGTCCCTCGGGTCTCTCTCCCCGGCCTCGAGCCCTACCTCTCATACCTCTACCACTACGCGTATTTGCCATTTAGGCAAAGTTCCTGCATTCATAATAATGAATTAGTCCATCTCCTATCCGGTATACACAGTTATATCTAAACACAGCACAGTACTATGGGGATGTACACTTTCCTATTTTTCTAACACCGACTCACATCAGACCAACTTCGGCTCTGATACCATTCTGTCAGGACCCCAGTTTCAATCCTTGACTTTAACCAAAACCCACTATAAATTTTTCGCATTTTTAACTTACCTTTCCTCTCTTCAATGGTTGGGCTGTGATTCGATGTCAGAGTCTTCACTTACCACATCATCCATTCTCATACATACATGTCAATATATTAATTCTGACTGTAGCTGCTTTTATTATACATGTAAGATTTTATAAAATCTAATACAATTACATTCCCCATAATATATAACGTATACATCACTGTGTTGTTTCTATGTTTAGATACATGACTGTACATAATAAGTATACCTGATGAATCGATAGGAACTAGCAGTGGACTCTGGGACACTCTCCCACGATAACTCTCGCTCTACTGACGCTCTGTAGAGAGATGTAAAGAAAAGAGGGGTGAGCATAACGCGCTCAGTAAGGAAATCAGGCAAGCAAGTAGATATCCACACTATCTACTCAAAATAGTGCTATGCCTTGAAAACATTATTTCCTTAACTCACTTTAAAAGCATGTCTTGAAATATAATATATATACTTGTACAGAATAAATCCCATGTACAAAAATCATGCTTTATTTCTCAAATGTAGGCATGTAGTGCAAAACAATGCATTGTATATAAATCATGCCTTTATGTAAATCATGCCATGTATATTTAAATGACAATAAATATGGCATCAAATGATTCACAACACAAATCGGAGTCTGACCCATCCCTCAGGTCTGTCCGCAGTTTAAATCAGTCAATCAATGTGATATATCATGTGAGACTCTGTGGTAAATGCAAATAGTATCCTGAATTATGATCATATCCGAAAAGTGATCCCATGCGACACAGTACTCGGTGTGCGGCAATCACTGCTGTAACGGGAGGATGGTCAGTCCAATGTCAACCGTCAGCTACGTAACACATGGTACAGCGTACACCTCGTGTCCCAAACACGGTACAAAGTACACCCGTGGACCCTCACAGCCAGGGTGCCTCCCATAGGACTTAGCCCTCGAAACTATGGAAATAAGTATACCACGTCTATATCAACCTCATGCGGATATCCTCTCTAGCTATGACACACAGTCACACAAAGATACAGGCATGGGTTTTAACATGTATTACATATCACATACAGTGTGCGTCTTGAGTGCGACTCACAGTCGTCACTCCGCTCAAACACTGTTTCACATCACAAAACTCAACTCTAGTGCGAGCAATCTCTAGCAACTAGGTCAATGCATAGTTTATGTATTAAATCAAGTACGAGCAATAGCTCCCAGTACTATGCTATGCACAATATCAAAATCAAGTACGAGCAATAGCTCCCAGTACTATGTCATGTATAAACCATGGAGAATCGAGTACGAGCAACGCTCTAGCACTCTGTCATGCATATATCATTCAAAGCTGAGTACGAGTAAAACTCCAGTACTCTATCATGCATGTCATGAAAATCTAGTGCGTATCAAAATCCAGCACTATGTATGTGGAAAACATATGAATCCCAGTGCGAGCTGTGCTCTAGCACGATTCATTCTCACATAATATGATAGATGGCTATTTAAAAGGGATTGTTTACAAAACATTAAAATCAGCACTATAAAGCGTGCTTAAGTCATATCAACCTTAAAATCATTAGCCCATCTATTTATTTTCATGCTAATAGCAATTAAACACTCACAATAGCATTTTCCATGCTTTTTGCAACTTCTCACAAAAGTTGACTTTTTGACTAACTAGGGGCAAAATCGTAATTTGCCACTATCGGGTCGCAATAATTATTATTCACTTTCTCTGACCCTCAGAGTTTTTAAGTGAATGCAGAAGCAGTTGAAAATACGTGCAGGTATCTCTAACTACTTGCAAAAGTCCCTTACCTCGGATCACGTCACGTGACCTCACTTCCTCGGTACTGCTAATTCCCGCAGTCCGATCAGCTCTCGATGTAAACTCCGGAGCTGTAAATAACCATTCCTCAGGTTAATTATAATTTTCCTACTGTATTACACATTAATACAGTTTAATTTCCCTTAATGGGCCTTAAAATCCTTAATGGGCCTAACTAGGCCTTAAGTCCATTTTCATTTTACTATTCACTTTTGTTGGGCCTATTGGGCTTGTGGGGCCCACCAACTCTTATTGGGCTTGTCTTAGGCCCATTACACCCTATTGGGCCTAAAAATATTGGGCTTGGCCCATTGGGCCTCTCGGCCACATGCCATGGCCGAGAGCTAGCCATTCTCGGTTTTTCCACCATGGCATGCCATACATGCCTATTTCCTAGCCTTTTTCACTTAGGTATTTTCACAAACACTTGGTAGGCAACATTACCAATCATCATATTGTTCATTTAGGCATTTTATCAAACACCTTGATTGCCAACAATTCACATGTATTAATTAATCAATTTGATTAATTCTAATTATACCATTAACATTAATACATGTGTACTAATCCATTTATGTCTTAAAATCAAATTGACATATTTCAATATCCCATTGATCACTCTCGGCCTAACCCTCTTCTTGGTGATTTAATATGTTTCAATACTTAAAACATACATCAACATACTTGAAATCATTCATACATTAACATATATGAAATTGGAAATTAGAAAATATACCAATTGTTGTGTTCACCCTTTGGCCGAAACTTTGGAGGCTCTCGGTTTGCACTCTATGGCTCCTTGATAGCCAATTCCAACATATGTTAATCTCCTTTCAATTTGGAACAACTTCCATGAAGAATGCAAGTTCCAAATATGTCTAATTCCTAGTGATTTCTAGTGAGAGAAAGCTTGGATGTTTATGTCTCAATGGTGTTCTTCTCTAGCCGGAATTGTGTGATGAAGATGACAATGGTGTGGCTGCATTTATAAGCCACTTACTTAGCCATTAAGCCTTACTTTCCAGCCATTATACTTGACTTTCCAAATCTGAACCATGAGTCACCTTATGAGTCACCTTATGAGTCATAGTTAACTTTAACTATGGTTAGATATTTATCTCATGGGCTTTTTCAATTGGGCTTCTCGGTTTGGGCTTTCCTAATGGGCTTCCGGGCTGAAATTTTCACTATACCTCGGGCCTTTTATTGTCTCAAAATTTGGCCGATCAATTGGTCAAACAATTCGGTCTAAAGGACCTAAGAATTTCGATATACGTTAAGTATACCTTAATGGGCTTTAAAATTTTCACCTTAGGCCCATTATGTTTTTAACCATTAAATTTATTCTGGAATCCTTCCGAATAAATTTTCCTTACTTCCGGGGATGATTATCTTGTATTCTGGCCAAGAATATTTTTCCCCAAATTTTTCTCCACACTTAGGTTAATTTTTAACCATGATTAGTCAACTATGGCAAAAGTCCACTTTCTTAACTATAGTTGACTTTTTCTTTAACCATTGACTAAGTTGACTTTTTCTCCAATTTTCGAAAGTGTCATATTTTATGTCTTACACTCTCGTCTTTATATTCCAACCGCTCCTGGTGGATAATTTCACTCGAAACTCCTTTTCTCGCCAAAAAGGTCCATTTTACCCTTTTTAGCTTTTACTCTCGTTTTTGTATGTTCGGGTCTAAATCAAGCTGACTTTCCTTCATGAGTTCTCTACGCTCTCTTATTTTAAGTTCTTATTTTCAGTCAGAATGATTTAGAATGACTTGGTTTAGCCTGTGATACCCATCGTCCACATTAGGCATTTTATGTAGCTTTTGCGTGTTAATTCATTTCACTAACACTTTAAATCTAGTAAATACTCTTCTTATGATTCAACCATAATTACATAGTGTTCATACACATAGGAATCATAAGGAAATAAGCTACAAAAAATTCGGGTCTGACAAATTATAAATTGAGTTGATCAATAAAATCAACGAACGAAATTAGGTGCTTCACTATCATTGTCAAACATAAGTAAGGAAAAGAAAATTTTAATCCAATTTTCGCTGAAACGGGACGTTACAGGTGCCTCATGCCAAGTGAGTTAGCTCTAGGG
This sequence comes from Firmiana major, assembly GCA_033439115.1. Classification (NCBI taxonomy): domain Eukaryota; kingdom Viridiplantae; phylum Streptophyta; class Magnoliopsida; order Malvales; family Malvaceae; genus Firmiana; species Firmiana major. The sequence continues at coordinate 16,060,691 of CM065908.1, read as the reverse complement.
CATACATTAATGATTATATGATTGCAAATCTTGATCAAAGTATTTCATTCTTCTGGCTTTTGGTGTTTCTTTATTCAAAATTTCACTGCGTTACTCTAAAAATCATGTGTTAATTTGTTGTAGCATGAGCCAAAAACCTTACAGTTCACCTATATGATATTGGTTTTGAACATGCCATTAACAATTAAAAACATGCATAGAATAAAGAACAAAAGGTAAGTAAATAAGAAAAATCAAAACTAAGAAAAGATCTTAATGATTTGCAAGCAGTCAAATTGTGCATAAACGATACAACAAATGATTCTTTTATACCTTCATGTTTAGGATTTTCAAAAATCCTAAGACAAAACACCTTCTTTGCTTAAATTTGCACATTAAGATTCAGTTGTCGTAAACTAAATACACTCGAACATTTGCCCTCCAACTTGCGGACGACAGAGAACTTTCACAAGAAAGATTATATTTAGATCGATCAATGTTTTAGTAGCTAAAGTTTTTTTTTAAAAAACAAAATCTCCTCATTTAGATTTTTCTCACTTGGCCGAGTGCTTAGAATAAGAAAACTCTTTTCTCTCACAATGCAATAGACGACCACACAAGGGAAAAAAAGAGCAATTAACACCTAGGGTCAAAGGGTTAACCAAACAAGGCCTTTTATATCTTGGTCAATTACACTTCAAATTTTGGTTTATTTGCACGTTAGTCCACACACAATGGTGTGATATTGGATATTTAGTCATTAACATATAAAATTTTATCACATGTTTTGTATCAATTTTAATATTAAGTGATGAATTTTTATATAATAAATTAGTAATTCCATAGATGTCAAAATTGTAATATCATCACGTTTGACCTTTAATGATAGTGCAAAGATAACGAACGTCATTATGTCAAATTTATCATCACGAAAAGCTATTGGAGACAAAAAGACAATAGTTCATGGCATTATTTCTTGCGTCATTAATTGCCAAATTTATTAAAAAAATAGACCAATTTTTTTCCTAAGTCGAGAAATTTTATTATCACAGCAGATAAGTTTCTCAAAAGAGAAAATTACATCCTATTCCGATAAAATCCAACCAAAATAAAAATATCAGCTATCGAAATCACATCCAAAACTAGATACACCAATAAGGAACAAAAACATCGGAAACCTTAGGAAATACACTCAAAAGCAGTCTGCCTCCCACAACCAGAATGAAAGAATCAACAACAAGCAAAATTCCATGAGGATAAGCACTCTTCACCAACCAGCCATAATAAAAACCAGCTTATTCCCAATTAGATTGTCCACCTTATCGATTACTACATCAAGATTTGATAAAACCATGAAAGCAGACAAACACCTTTGCACACAACAATCTCAAACAACAACAAATCCATCAAGCAACGCCATACAGATTAAAAGAAAAAGTCCAGAATAGCCCCTAATTTGAGTGATAAAGCCATTTTTTTGGGAGGTCTTAATATGCTTGAAAAAACTTGTGAGACCCCGTATATGTATAACAATATATATGTACATAGAAATGTAAATTAAGTGAAGTGTTTGTGATGTAAGTCCATAAGTTAATGTACACACTTGTAATAAGAGTTATGATTGTACATACAAGTTACATTATGTATGAATGTAAAGAAATGGACTTAAACATGTGGAGAATGTGAGTAGAATGGATTATGAGTAGTGTGGTAAATGGAATGAAGAGTTGCATGAGTATGCACTCCCATTTGGTTAATATTAAGTATCTTTGGTTATACAAAGATTCCTACCAGGTTTCAATAGGTATAAGGTATGAATGGAGGCCATTGTCAAGCCTCGAAGATGAATGAATGAGAAAATGATCATGGTAGCAAATTAAGGATGTTTGAGTATGATATGCTGCAGAAGAACTGCAGAAAATTCGAAAACTATGAAGGGCAGATCGATCTCATGGGATGAGAGATCGATCTGGAAGAGCCAGAATGCTCTTATTTGATCAATGGAATAGAGCAGATCGATCTCCAATGGAGCCAGATCGATCTCCTAAGCATTCTGTAATGAAAAGATCGATCCTCAAGCACCCTGATCGATCTCCTTAGCTCTCTGTTTGGGAGCAGATCGATCTCATGCTTCGATAGATCGATCTCATGCTTAAAATGCCGTGAAAAATAGGGATTTAAGGGGACCAGATCGATCTCCTCTTGGAGCAGATCGATCTCCTGAAGCTATTTCTATAAAAGGAGTGTTGAAAATCTAAAAATTTCTGGAAAAACACCATTCTTCCATTTTCAACCCAAAAACCTAACTTTCTCTCTCTAAAATTAGCCATTTTCAGTAAGATTTGAAGAGAGACCATTAGAGGCAAAGTTGTTCCTATCAAAGAGAAGAACAACATAGTTGGAAGACATTTTCCCATTGTTGGTATTGAAGGAGTTAAGGACATTGTTATTTGGAGCAAGAAGAGAAATCAATTGGGTAAAATTCTAACACTCCAACTATGGTACATTGTATATATAATTGATTTTTGGAGTTGTTTGGCATGAGTATGGATGGTTAGAAACTATCTAAAATGCATTGGAATGATTATGACCTAGAAATGGTCTAGAGTGAGAAAGTGGAATGTATGGAGATTAATGATGAATGAGATATGTAGAAGTTATTAATAGTGTTGTGGTATGATTTTAAGATATGATTAGTTGATAAATTGTGAGATTCACCTAAAAGAGGTAAAATGTGAATTTCGGGCATTTGTAAAATGCATAAGTGAATAATATTGACTAGTGAGGTCAATTATGGGTTAAAAACATTAACTCAATTGATTGAATGAATGAATCGCAGCTTCCGAGGATACGCCGGGGCGAGTTGAGCCAAGAGCGTGAGAAGCTAAGAGGAAAGAGTCATACCAAGTAAATCGAGGTAAGGGAATTGTGTGGACTCTTAGAGATATCTGTGCGCAATTTGGGCGCTTAAATGTTTTGCTAGAATGCATGAGATTAGGAAATGATGTTGGGTGATTGAAGGGCAAAAGTTGGGAGTTTGAGAAATGTGCATGAAAACAAAAGCATATTACTTTGAAAATCATGTTTTATTGTTTTTTAGCAAATGATTGGTAGGTTGGCTGACATTGAAATGATTTGCAAAAGAAATGAGTGTGTTTTGGTTTGTTAACCATACTTTACAAAGTTTTGAGCCACCTACATGATTTCATGAGTATGAAAGCGTGCTAGAGTATGACTCGCACGAGATTTGACGTATTTTATACACATGAGTGCAAGAGGCACTAGTTTTCACATTGATTTCATATTTGTTTTGGCATTGTGCTTGGAGTTTGTCTCGCACTAGATGCCTACCTTGCATGTTGTCGTGTTTGGAGCTTCGAGTAGACTGGGTATCACATCGATTAAATATGCTCACACGTGCATTGTTTTGACATGATTAATTAGCCGTGTTAGGAGCTTCGGGTAGACAAGAGGTCGTACCGATTAAATAGGCTCACACGTGCATTTGAGATGTGGCGTGATATGATGTGTTGATTGGGTCCACGGAGTACGTTGTACCGTGCATATAGCATGGAGTACGTGGTACCGTGTTGAGTTGTGATGTGCCATCTTCGGACGAGATCTGCTATGGATCGGCTGGTAGGATTTGACCCACCTCCTGTGTGGAAGCAGATAGTGGTGATATCCCGCACACCTGATCCGTGTAGCCGGTATCACAGGTTATGTACATAGGCCTTGAGGTTATTACCTGTTGTTGAACTGCGTATCTCACATGTCTATTGCTTTGAGAATAAATCCATGTTTGAAATGATTTGTGGGTCAGAAAAGTCCGAGGGATGGGCTGAGACCTGACCAGTATTGAATTGATTTGTTAATGGTTTTAAAGTGCACAGATGCATGATGTTTAATGTCATGCTTTATTGTGAAAATACATGATGGTTAATGCCATGCTATTTGAGAAAATGCATGATGGGTAATGCCATGCTTTTATTGTGAATTATGCATGATGATTTATATCATGCTTTGAGTTAAAATGTGCACTAGACACAATCATACACTCATGTTTTGAGATAAATGATGAATTAAATGCTTTTGACCATGGCATCACGATCACGTAGATAGTGCAGTATCTACCTGTTCGCATGATTATGATTGCCTTACTGAGCGTGTGGTTTGCTCACCCCCCTTATTTTCCCCCTCTCTACAGAGTGTTGAGTATAGATTGAGCGTGACTGGAGGCGTTTCCCTTTTGGTAATCCGCTGCATCCCATCACTAAAGGTATACACACTTGGATTATTTTGTATCTAAACTAGACATAGCACAGTAGCATTTTGTATGTAACTATTGGGGATATAAAACAATGTAACACATGTAACAACTCTGATATATATACATTTATACAAGTGTTTACTCATAAATAATGTTCAAATTGAATGGGTATGGTGGAATGAGTTAGACGTCGACACACAGCCCAATTGTCGAGAGTGTGGTTGTTCAAGATCGAGGAAGGATGATTAAAGATTGATGCATGAAAATGCGAAATATTTGTACGTATTTTGGTAAGTTGAGGGTCGTGACAAAACTCTTAGAGCAGACCCAACACCTCTTAAGACATACTTCCTTTTAAGAAGACAGAGATAAAGAAATATCGAGGATAGAGAAAACCATAAATTATAAAACCACCTTGCAACGAAGACCACGATGAGATCAGAAGTATACCCCCACCATTAGTCTTAATCAATACTATTAAAAAAATATCATACGTCAATCATATACCACGTACAATATCATATTCACAATCATCCTATCGAAAACAATTATGTATATGATTGAACATACAATTTACGAACAATAATTTACAGAATTTAAATACTTACAGTTTCAAATGAAATCGTTTGCTTGATTCACTGGTCAGGCACAAAATCACACAGTGAAAGTTGTACACGTTTCACAGCCTAAATCCTTAACAATTGCATAGCACAAAAACAAAGAATACTATTATTCTTTTTTTCTTCTTCTTCTCTTCTTCCTCTTGTTTTTTTTTCTCGGATCTATCAACCTTCTTTTTTTTTTTTGCTTTTAAACTGCCTTGGCAGTTTTCATGTTGGATGGGACACCCGTTATGGGCATCCCACATCCAACATCTCCCACTCGCACATAATGGGTGTGTCATTCTCATAATCAATTTCAAGAGGACATGTCTCTTTTCTCTGCAAAGTTCATACAAGAAAATAGGTCGTACGACCAGCATACTTTATCGTCTCGAGAGCTTGTTGCTATACAACTGTTAGGTATATATAGCAACCCAAAATACAAGTAGAGTTAGTATGCAGTACCCTAGATCCATTCAGTCACATTTCAAGTTTCCCATGATCTCGCTTTTATCAAATAGTATGACATTCTTTTGTATTCACAATTATGTCTAACTATTTAAACATAATTGGTCGATCAGTAAATACAATTAAATGTGACATCAAAACGATCTTTTCTTTTTCTAGAATCTCTCCATTTCAATTCAACTGTTATCCGAATACATTTCATTAGATTGAATTATCCAAAATCATTGGTAACATACCAAGATAGCTAACATTGAACTGAAAATTTAAGAAATAGTTAAAAGTCATAAGGGTACTAAGTTGAGATCCTTTTGACCTCATGGGTCTCACACAACATTGAAGTAGAAATCAATTCTTTTGTTACCCTTATTGGTCAAATAATGCACATGTGGTATGAAACACATGCTATGATATTACTCTCCTTTTCTCATGGAACGTATGTCTTTATCATAATTCCAATACCGTACAGGTGATAGTTCAGATACACTCGATATCTAACTTGAGTCCACAACTCTACTTACTTTGAAAAATAACAACAGGACTTCCACCTGGCATTCAAAGACAGATAAAATGAATGGTGGGGTTATTCACTTTCAGTTATAAAGCTCATTATCATATGACCTCATCTTGACTCACAGTCAAGGCGATTCCGTTTTAAGCCTGAGCTTTCTAGTTTTTACCGCTTAAAACTAATCTCATCTCTATGGCACTGAGCCATAGAATTGATTGCTTGTGTGAGAAGGTCAATCATTTGTCTGACATACCTTTAACATGATATTGTATATGTACTTAACATATATATGTGTGTATGCTTCATAAAACAAAGTACTGAACTTTATATGCATTAACTGAAATTAAAATTAGTCAACATCAAATACTAATAAGAAGATAATTGTAAATCATTTACTAAAAACATCTTAGCAAGTACATCAAAATCTACGTAATCCTAGAGTTCTAATGTGTCAATTATACACATCTCTAGGTATTGGCTTTGTAAATGGATCTGCAATCATCTTATGCATAGAAATGTATTGCATGTTGACTTCCTTTCGTGCAATCATGTCTCTAACAAAATTATACTTGGTATCTATATGTTTGGTTTTCGAATGATATTTGGGATCTTTAGTGAATGCGATTGCTGCTTGACTATCACAATTCACTAACACTGAGTTTGATTCATCATAATTAAATCTCAAATGATCCAAAAATCTCTTAAACCAAACAGCCTCTTGCACTGCTGCTGAAAATGCTACAAATTCAGCTTCCATTGTGGAAAGAGCTGTACACGTCTGTTTCTTACTACTCCATGAGATTGCCCTATTATTCAGTAAGAAAACATAGCCCGAGGTAGATTTTCTTTCATCTAAATCTCCTCCTCAATCAGCGTTTGTATAGCCAATCAGATGCAGATCACTTCCATGATAACACAATGAATAATTTGCAATACCTTTAGGGGGCGTTTGGTTGGGGGGAATTCCCCCCCCCCCCCTAATTTTTTTTTCCGTCATTCGATTCCCCCGTTTGGTTCGATTCTTTTCCTTTTTGTCAGTCATTTTATTTTACCTACAGTGCTCAATTTTGGAAAAATCTGGGGTAAAATGATTACCTTCGGATCCTGAGGTATTTTTAGATTACTGAGTCAAAAATTTTTTTTTGGATCTAAAGTAATTTTTTTTCCCTAGAATTTACCCCTTAAAATTTTTTTCCTGGATAAAAGGTAATTTTGTTTTTCAAGGTAATTTTTTTTCCCCCGAACCAAACGCACCCTTAAGATACCTTAATATCCTTTTAACGATTTTCCAATGGGGTTGTCCTGGATTGGATTGGTATCTTCTTACTATTCTGACTGCATAACAAATATCTGGCATTATGCACATCATAACATACATAAGGCTTCCAACAGTACTGTATTAAGGAACTCTTGCCATTTGTTCCTTTTCTTGAGGAGTCTTAGGACACATTCTTTAACTTAGGCCTCCGCCTTTAGCAATAGGAGTATCTATTGGCTTCCAGTCTTGCATGTGGAATCGTTCAAGAATTTTCTTAATTAATTGCTCTTGTGAAAGAGCTAACAATTTCTTAGAACGATCCCTTTCAATTTTAACACCAAGTATGTAAGCTGCTTCGCTCATGTCTTTCATTTCAAAATTTGAGGACAACCAATTTTTCACTGTAATAATATACTCCTTGTCATTTCCAACCAATAGTATGTCATCCACATAAAGTGACAATATTACAAACTTGTCTTTGGACCTTTTGACATATACGCAGTGGTCTTCATCAATCATGATAAAATCATAATTATCGCTTGATGAAATCTAATATATCACTGCCTGGAAGATTGTTTAAGACTATAAATTGATCTTAATAGTCTAGACACTTTGTGTTCTTGACTTTTTTCAATGAAACCTATAGGTTGTTCCATATAGATTTCCTCTTCTAGTTCTTCGTTTAGAAAAGCAGTTTTTACACCCATTTGATGTAACTCCAAATCTAAACTTGCAACTATGGCTAAAATCAAGCGTATTGAGGTAAATCTTACAACATGAGAGAATGTTTCTTCATTATCAACTCCCTCTTGTTGAGTATACCCCTTAGCTACTAGATGTGTAAGACTCGATTTTAGTTAAAACATGAAATGAGTATGTTCGTGAAAGGTAGGATTGAAATGGTCCCAAATTAAACGAACATGATTCGGACTGGAGATAAGGATTCAAAACACGAAATTAAAAATGCAAAAAGGACTGAAATGGAATTCCCGAACACGTGAAGGGCAAAACAGTCAAAAGATCGAAAGTCGAAATAAATTCAACAAGAAAATTTAATTAAAAATATGAGATTGAGAAATCTTGACAAATAACGAAGAAATAATTAAATTTCGGGTTAAATTGATCAAGATATAAATTTATTGGAATTAACCGAAATTTTCACATCGAAAAATAATCCCGAAAATAATCAAAAAATATATCGAAAAGCTGAAATAATACCGAGAAAATTATTTATTCATTAAATGAATTAAATAATAATTTTTCTTAGATATTTTGGAAAAATATTAATATAATAATAAATAAAATAATAATAAAATCAATTAAAATATTAATAAAATAAATTAATAAATAAAAATAAAATAATTAATTAAAAAAACGAAAGAAACGAATTGCAGAATCGCGTAAACAGAAGACAAACGAGGAAGACGAACCCAAGCCTTCTACTTCCCGAACCGACGCCACTAGAGAGCTGCCAGGCGAGAAATCGAGCCGCCCGAGCCTCGTCGACGCTGGTAGATGGAAGAAACGGCGACCGGCGATGAGGAAAGGAGAGAAAGAGAGAACCGAGAAGAGAAAAGATGAAACGGCGGCCAACGAAGCCGATCTGGCCAACCCGCCCCCAACCGAACGTCCCCGAGGCAAAAACGAGCATATTAGTGGTGGCCATGGCCGTCGAAACTGACGGACGGCACCGAAAACGGTGAAAAGAAGGATAACCACCAACGCCGAAGAGGAGAAAGATCGAACCGGCCTCATTTCCACCGATCCGAGCATGGATACCACCAGATCTGTGCATCGGACAGCCAGACGAACCTGCCGACGATGAAAATCGACGAAGAATCGATCGGCAAGGTTTTGAACTGGTCGAACCGGATTGAATCGGACTAAATCGGATCGGTCTGAATCGGGTTGAACCAGACCGAACCGGTTCAGCCAATAAAGAGAGGAAAAAAGGAGAAAAAGGAAAAAGGGAAAGAATTTTCGGGGATACGCCGGACTTCAGGTAAGTCGATACGAGGTCAAAAGTGACCGATTTGATTTTCGAGAAATTTATTTAAATTATATTTAATCGAAAATTAACCTGAAATTAAATATAAAATTGTGCAGTTCGACGATAAATCGTGTACGTGAGCCCGAACGAGAGCCGATTGAGCTTCGATTTTCGTACCCCGCATCATATTGGGTAAGTATATTTTAATTACGATAATATGAGTCCTTTAATACAGAGTTTCGATTATTTTATGGAATTTACGGATTAATTCTGTATAAAAAGGAATATTAATCAAAATTGCAACGTAATTATCGTAAATAGTATATGGGCTATCCAATGAGTTTGGAAGGAAGCCCGATGATTATTGGTAAGCTGAATGAGCCTAGTAAACCCGAAGAAGGGATTTAATAAGTAGAAACGGGTTGAAAATGGGTCGAGGCCCATTAAGGTGCGATCGGGCCCAATAAGAGTAAATTGACCCAATTAGTTAAATCGACTGTAGTAAACGCAAGAATTATATTTATTGGGTTAAACTGACATGGTAAATAATTATCTGTAACTCCGAAGTACATATTGGGAGCTAAACGGATCGAGTGATCGGTAGAATTGAAAAAGTCAAACTGTACAGAGAATCCAGGTAAGGGAATTTCATAGGTGCATAGAGATTTCTATACGTATTTTCGAGAGGATTTACAGGGCCTAGAATTTCTTAAAGTATCTAGAAATGAAATAATAATTTTTACAAAAACCTGGGGTATGGGTGAATAAAGAAAAAGATGATATTGCCCCTGGGAATAAAATTTACAAAAAGGGTAGTAAGGCAGATAAATTGCATGATTTCATGTTTTTAATGTTTTATATGAATGTATTGCTTTGATTTAAGCAAATATGCATATAGGTTGGCTGTTGATTTCATGAATTATACGAAAGGGTACCGGTTTGTACTGGTTACGATTTTAAAAGATGTTTTATCAAGATTGAGCCACCTATCGTATTTACATGAATAAAAAGAGTGCTAGAGTCTTACTCGCACTAAATTTTACTGATTAATTACTCATAAAAGCCGTACTGGAGCATTGCTTGTATGAGAAATTTATGTGTGTACAAAACCGTGCTGGAGCTTCGCTCGCACGAGATTTTAGATATCATGATATGCATAGCGTCGTGCTGGAGCTTCGCTCGCACTAGACGTGAGTTGACATGTATATAGTCTTGCGGAAGCCTCCTGTAGACTGTGTGTCGCAGAGAGTTGATATGCTCGCACGTATACTTTGAGATATGGGTTGGTTATCGACATAGTATTGGGGTGGGTAAGACCTGTGGCAAGTACCCCCAGACTATGATATGGGTCCACGGAGTACGTTGTACCGTGTATGTCACACGGAGTATGCTGTACCGTGCAGTCATGATGACTCGATGATGTTACTTGATATTCTGGCGGGTAGGATTTGACCCTACCTCCCGCTGCAGATGTGATGCCCCGCACACCAGGATCCGTGTAGCCTGGGATCACAGGGACATAATATGGCCATAGTTCTCGATTTTCATACAGTAACCTACATGCCTCACATGATATCATACGATCTGAATAGACCAGAACAAACCCGAAAGAGGGATAATGTCCCGATTTATGTTTTTAAATGAGATGGGATTTAATGAATCAAGGTATTCCTGAGAGATGGGTTTAGCCTTGATGTGGTTGTTTTATGATGAAACAAATAAATTTTAACGTGATGAATTTATGATGAAACAAATAAGTTTTAATGTGACAAGCATGAGATGTCATACATGATGATTTTTCCATATTTGTTTTATATGTCGATTTCATGATTTCTCTTATATGATATATACATACATGTGGCATCGTTTTAGTCTTACCTCATGCTCCAAATGTAAATGATTTTATATCATGACATTATCAGCACGTAGATAGTATAGTTATCTACCTGCTTACATTATTTCCTTACTGAGCAAGTTTCGCTCACCCTTTCATTTTCCACCCCACAGGGTACATTTAGTAGAAGAGAGCGACAATAGTCTTGCATTTCGGTTATCCGCTGCTTCCTATCAAGACCAGGTATACACATTCATATAATTTTTGTATCTGAACATATAGTGGCACAGTACTGTACACGGATTGTAATATTGGGGATGTATTTAGTTAAAATAAATTGATATGTAAACGAAATATGAAAAATAGATGTTAAGGTAAGTAACATGACGGGAGGGACTAACATCGACTCATAGCCCAACTGTTAGTAGTGAAACTGTTCACGACGGGTAAGGAAATGAAAAAGCGAAAAATTTGTAGGGGTTTTTAGGAAAAATGGGTCGTGACAAGATGAGCCTTATATTTTTCAATTGTCCCATCTGACTTACGCTTAATTTTGAGAACCCATTTGTTCCCAATTGCTTTACGTCCTTTTGGAATGTCAATCAATTCCCAAACATTGTTTGATCTCATAGACTCCATTTCTTCTTTCATTGCTTTCATCCACTTTTCTTTTGCATTACAAGAAATAGCCTCTTGAATATTCTTGGGCTCTTCTTCATCTTATAGGGTAATCATGAAAGCTTCTCCCTCTATGTCAAAACGACGTTGAGGAACTTTTTCATGATTATTACGCCTGACTTGTGATTCTTGTGAAACAAATTCATCATCTTTTGTCATTCTCCCACTTGGATGAGATACTGTTTGATCATTATCGGGTATATACATTAAACGATTTGCAACAATCAAATCATCTAGATCTTGAATCTCATAAAGAGATTTTTCCTAATTTATCTCACCCCTATTTGGAAAATCATTTTCTAGAAAAGTAGCATCCAGAGATTCAAATTCAGTTACACTCCCACTTGCTTATTCACCAATGAACACATATCCCTTTGAATGTTCAGAGTATCTTACAAATATACTATTTTTCTCTCTTAGACCTAACTTGACGTGTTGATGAGCAGGCTCATGAACATAGGCAGAGGTCTTAGATTACTAAGATCAGGTTTTCTTCCCGTCCATAATTCATAGGGAGTGGATGCAACTGACTTGGAGGGTACTCGATTGAGTATATAGGCAGCTGTTAATAATGCATCACCCCAAAAGGTGATTGACAAATTTGCTTGGGCCATCATGAACCTAACCATTTCCAGAAGGGTTCTATTTCTTCTCTCCGCAACACCGTTTTGTTGTGGAGTTCTTGGAATGGTCAATTGTCATGACCTCCATCTGTGACTTCTACCAAAACCACTACAAATTTTTTTTACATTTTAACTTACCTTTCTCCTTATCAACGGTTGGGCTGTGATTCGATGTCAGCATCCTCGCTTACCAGATCATCCATTATCATACATACATGTCAATATACTATTACTGACTATAACTTCTTTTATAGTGTATATGAGCTCATTAAAGCTAATACAATTACATTCCCCATAATATATATCGTATACTTCACTATGCTGCTTATATGTTTAGATACAAAACCGTACAAAATATGTATACCTGTCGATCGATAGGAAAAACAGCGGACAACAGGAAACACTATCCCTCTCTCGTAATCGCTCTACTGCAGATGCTCTGTAGAGAGGTGTAAAAAAAATGGGTGAGCTCACAGCTCAGTAAGAAAATTAGGCAAGCAAATAGACATCTACACTATCTACTCAAAATAATGCTATGCCTCAAAAATATCATTTCCTTAACTCACTTTAAAACCATGTCTTTAAAATATATATATTTATATATATATATATATATATATATATACTTGTACAGATTAAATCTCATGTACAGAAATCATGCTTTCATTCTCAAATGTAGGCATGTAGTGCAAAAAAATGCATCTTTATAATATCACAATGCCTTTAGATAAATCATGTCATTTATATTTAAATTACAGTAAATATGGCATTTAATCATTCACAACATAACAATCGGATTTCGACTCATCCCCCAGGTCTATCCGTATCATAAAATCAATCAGTCAGGTGATATATCATGTGAGACTCTGTGGTTAAATGCAATAATATCCTGGACTATGGTCATATCCTATAATGGTGATCCCAGGCTACATAGATCTCGTTGTGCGAGGCATCACTGCTGCAACAGGAGGGGGGTCGGTCCATCACAACCGTCAGCTATAAACTCCTCAACTCCACAACACCACACGGTACAGTGTATTCCATGCCACTCGCACGGTACAATGTACTCCGTGGACCCTACATCACAGTCGAGGTGCCTGCCATAGGTCTTAGCCCTCAAACCATGGAATATAAATACCACGTCTCTAAACCCACATGCAAACATCTCACAGTGTGACACTCAGTCTACACAAGGAAATCAAGCATGATTTTTCAACATGTCTTATATATCACATAAAATACAATGTGCGCCTTTGAGCGCGACTCACAGTCGACACTCCGCTCAAACACTGTTTCACATCACAAACTCAACTCTATTGCGAGTAAACCTCCAGCAACTAGGTCATGCATAGTTCATGTTTCAAATCAAGTACGAGCAATAGCTCTAGTACCATGCCATGCACAAAACTCATCAAATCAAGTACGAGCAATAGCTCAAGTACTATGCCATTTATAAATCATGAAAATTTCGAGTACGAGTAATAACTTCGGTATTCTTTCATGCATCTCATGTAAAATTCGAGTACGAGCAATTCGCTCCAGCACTCTGTCATGCATATCAAAAAAACTGACTACGAGCAATGCTCCAGTACTCTATCATGCATAAATCATATAAAACTGAGTACGAGTAATAACTTCAGCACTCTATCATGCATGTCATGGAAATTTAGTGCGAATCACATATCAGCACTAATATATGTGGAAAATATATAAAATCAAGTGCGAGCTGTGCTCTAGCATGATTTATTCTCACATAATAAGATAGATGACCCTTTAAAAAAGGATGATTTTCAAAACATCAAAATCAACACTATAAAGTGTGCTTAATTCACATCAACCTTAAAAATATTAGCCCATCTATTTACTCTTCTACTAAACAGCAGTAAAACACTCAAAATTTGTGGTTTCCATACTTTTTACAACTTTTCTCAAAAGTTGACTTTTTTCCTAACTAAGGGTAAAATCGTAATTTGCCACTATCGGGTCACAATAATTTTTATTCACTTTTTCTGACCCTCAGAATTTTTAAGTGAATGTAAAAGCAAACGAAAATATGTGCAGGTATCTCTAACTACTCACAAAAGTCCCTTACCTGCAATCACTCGAGAAATTTTACTTTCTCAACGTTGCTCGATCCAGCAGTCCAATTCGTTCCTCCACTAATCTCTAGAGTTGCTTATAACGATTTATCAAGTTAATTATACTTTTTCTACTGTATTTCATATTAAATACAGTCTATTTCACTTAATGGGCCTAACTATTCCTTAAGCTCATTTTCATTTTACTATTCATTTTCGTTGGGCCTATTAGGCTTGTGGAGCCCACCAACTTTTATTGGGCTTATCTGAGACCTATTACATCACATTGGACCGAAACCAATTGGGCTTGGCCCATTGGACCTCTCAGCCACATGCCATGGCCAAGAGCATCGCATGCCGTCGGTCACACCATGACATGTCATCCATGTCCATTTGTTTATCCAATTTACTTAGGCATTTTCATAAACACTTGGTTGGCAATGTTCTTAAGCTTCACTTAGTTCATTTAGGCATTTCATCAAACACCTTGATTTCCAACTAAACTCATGTATCAATTAATCAAATTGATTAATTCTAACTATACCAAAATCATGAACACATGTACATCAACTCATTTATGCCTTAAAATCATATGGGCATTCATCAATTTATCACTACTCACTCTCGGTCAAACCATGTTCATAGTGATTTCATATGTTTCAATGCTTAAAACATATACCAATATACTCAAAATCATTCATACATTAACATATATGAATTTGAAAGCTTGAAATTATACCTAGTATTTGTGTTCACACTTGGCCGAAACTTTGAAGCCTCACGGTCTGCACACTATGGCTCCTTGATAGCCAATTCCAACATATGTCACTCTCCTCTCAATTTGGAACAACTTTCATGAAGAATGCAAGTTCCAAATATGCCTAAATCCTAGTGCTTTCTAGTGAGAGAAAGCTTGGATAAATGTGTTTTAATAGTTTCTTCTTCTAGCCGAGAATGATATGTTGAAGAAGACCATGTGGTGGCTGATTTTATAAGCCACTTACTTCGCCATTAAGCATTACTTTCCAACCATCTAAATTGACTTTCAAAAAGTTTAGGTAATGGTTATCATTTTGGACTTTGTTACCTTTCATTAATGGCTTTTAACTTATACTAATGGGCTTTTTAATTGGGCTTCTCGGTTTGGGCTTTCTTAATGGGTTTCGGGCTGAAATTTTTACTATACCTCGGGCCTTTAATTGTCTAAATATTTGGCCTTCCAATCGGTCCAACAATTCGGTCTAAGGGACCTAAGAAATTCGATCTACACTTAGTATACCTTAATGGGCTTTAAAATCTTCACTTTGGCCCATTACATTTTTAACCATTAAATTTAATTCGAAATACATCCGAATAAATTTTCCTTACTTTCGGGGATGATTATCTTGTATTCTGGCCAAAAATATTTTTCTCCAAATTTTTCTCCATACTTTAGTTAAATTTTAACCATGGTTAGTCAACTATGGTAAAGTCCACTTTCCTTAACTACAGTTGACTTTTTCCTTAATCATTGATCAAGTTGACTTTTTTCTCAAAATTTCGAAAATGTCATATCTTATGTTTTACACTCTCGTCTTTACGTTTTGGCCGTTTTCGGTAGGTGAATACACCTGAAATACCTTAAATACCTTGACTCGCTAAAAAGGTCTGTTTTACCCTTTTTAGCTTTTACTCTTATTCTCTATGTTCGGGCCTAAATCAAACTGACTTTCCTTCATGAGCTCTCTATATCTTCATTTTATAAGTTCTCATCTTTAGGCAGAATGATTCAAATCCACTCGGTTTAACCTATGACTCTTATAGCTCATATTAAGCTTTTATGTAGCTTATAAGTGTTAAATCATTTCACAAACACTTTAAATCTAGTAAATACTCTTCTTATGATTCATCTATAATAATAGAGTGTTCATACACATAGGAATCATAAGGAACAAGCTACATAATACGGGTCTGACATCAACTGCCTATCGATTCATTTTTCATCGCATAAAAATCTGAATTGTTCAGACAAGTACTCACGTCCACGGTCCGTTCTTAACGCCTTAATGTTTTTATCTAATTGATTCTCCATAAAATTCACATATTTTCTAAAGCAATCTAAAGCTTCAGATTTGTGAGAGATAAAATAAACAAATCCGAAACGTGTGTAATCATCAATGAATGTGATGAAATATACACCTCCACTTCTTGACCTTACATTCATTGGGCCACAAATATCAGAATAAATCAATTGCAATGGAACTTCAGCTCTAGTTCCTTTGCCAAATGGTTTTCTTGTCATTTTTCCCGCTAGACAATGTTCACATGTCAATAAATTAACTTTTTCTATAGGGCCTAGTAATCCCTCTTTAGCTAATCTATCCATTCTTTGTTGCCCAATACGGCCTAGTCTAGCATGTCAAACATTTACATCAACATCAGAAGATGTAACAAGGGAAAAACTATTACTACACATATCACCACGTAAAGTGTAGTCAACATCCATTACAATAAAATCATCCAACAAATATCCAGAACCATAATAATTCGTTTCCAAAAACAAATTTAAACCAGTGCTATGAAAGTTTAAAATAAAACCCAAATTAAGAAGAACAGTAACGGAAACTAAATTCCGTTGAATCTCAGGAACAAATATGACATCATGTAGGATAAGAGTTTTTTCACCAAGCATACATAACCTGCAGGTTCCAATACCCTTTTACTTCAACCCGTGTGTTGTTTCCTACATAAATCCATTTTGATCCTCGTGGAATCCGACGAAAATCCACAAACACATTCCTATCTTTTGCTACATGGTCTGTGGCCCTTGAGTCTACAATCCACAAAGGATGAGATTCAGTCAATAATACAGTACTAGAAACACATATAGTACTTTTCAAAATATCTGAAGTATTCACAAATACTTTAAGGGTTTCTACCTTTTTTGGCTCATTACATTCACGAGCAAAATGACCCTTCATACCACAGTTAAAGCACTTGACCTTTGTCTTACTCTTCTTCGGATGAGCCATAGGACCTTTTCCTTTACCAGGATAACCGCCTTTTGCCCTTTTAGGAGCTTTACCTTTATGTCCACCAAATGGCTTTCGCTTGAAGCTCAAAGTTTCTTTAGAACTAGTACCAGCCATATACACGTCAGCATTAGGTCTAGCTGCCTCAATGCGATCTTTCTCCAATTGTAGGTGACGTGAAGCATCATCAATTGTCTTGATACTTTCATTATGAGTAAGGTTTACCTTCATATGCTCCCAACTGTGTGGCAAGGACCGAATGACAGTTTGAACCTGTTGTTCATCTGTTAGAGTGTGACCAGCCTCCTTCAACTCACTAATCATATTTGACATTTCTCTTATGTGTTGTTTCATGCTGTGATTTGGATTTTTTTATACATGTCAAATTTGATTGTAAGCTGTCTTAGTTTAGTGACCGAAATGCCACCAAACTTTGCCTTTAAGGCTGTCCACATCTCTTTTGCATTATCATGCTTTTTGAACTCACGCATGATGTCATTCTCCATACTGCTTAGCAACGTAATGCAAGCTGTGGAGTTTTTCTTTTTCCAGGCTTCATAAGCCTCTTGGTCCCTCCTATGTTATGCAATATTTCCTTCCTCAGGTTCTTCCATGGTATTATTCAGAACTTCAAGAACCTCTTGTTCTTCCAACACATACTAGATTTTCATACTCCAGATTTCATAGTTATCCTCATTCAGTTTCTCACATTTGTTTAACTCAGCAACAATGGTTTTAGAAGCAGAAGTCATTTCAAAAGATATTCTACACAAACATATATGCACTTAATTAATGCCTAGCATTACACACATCCATTTTGCCACAATTTCAAAATTAAATTAATGATAATTATTCACATGTCATGGAATCAAAAGTTCACCAAGTTTCACAATCATCCTCCGATTCGATGTGTTTAATTATCACCAATTAATTTTATTGTGCAAAATTTATTATTGTAAGGTCATTACATTTTTTTTATTAAAATACCTTAGAACTCTCACTGCAAATAAATCAACTATATATATATACAAACAATAACATATATTGATTGCATAAAAATAATAAAAATATTTACATAAACAAGCCTTTTAAACTAACAATATTTGTTCAAATATAGTCAAATAACAACACCATAAAATAAAATAAAACTAGTTCCTACAAATTATTTTTCTAATTATTAGAATAGATTCTTTAAATTCTTTAGACACTTTAAACTCTAAATCTGAAAGCCATGG
This sequence comes from Firmiana major, assembly GCA_033439115.1. Lineage (NCBI taxonomy): Eukaryota > Viridiplantae > Streptophyta > Magnoliopsida > Malvales > Malvaceae > Firmiana > Firmiana major. Next base: position 16,042,157 of record CM065908.1, on the reverse strand, counting down.
AGTATCGGGAACTTTGTATTTTCCTTTGCAAAGGCTAGTATTAATTGAGAGGGTTGCAGTCCTTCTTGCCCCTATCTGTATATATTCTTTCAAAAATTTATCACTAACATTGCATAATTAAGTTTTGGATTTGATTTCCAAAGATCATCTAAAAGACCCTTTTGACTTGGAGTGATCAACGTACTCCTTAACATGAGGTATTTGTTATGGTCACTCCTCAAATGTAAACTGCCACTCCATATAGACTCTTGTATTTTTTTTATTAACAATAATGATATGTCTCTCCATATCACCATTGAGATCCATCTGATAATTGGCTAGTTCATTTAGCAATTTCATAGCTTTACGATACTGAGGCCCTATCCTAATAGCCCTTGGAGTCTTCATCATGATCGACATGATTCTCTATAACAAATACAGAAAAAAATGAACACACACACACACACACACACACACACACACACACACACACATATATATATATATATATATATATATATAACACAAGCCTCGTAACGATTAAAAACGAATTTAATCATCCTTGTATTATATGGACTCTTTATGCTAATGCAGGACTTACAATTTTTAAATTGTTGAAACATTCTATATACATTTGTAACAATTTTGAATAAATCACACACATTTGTATGATCTCCAATGGCATTGCATATTAATTACGTTTTTCTATTGTTTTATACGAAATAACAACAATTAAATATCATTTTCTTACATGCATTTATCATACCAGAAATCAAGCAACTTGGCTCTGATACCAATGTTGAAAAAATATCATATGTTAATCATATACCACGTATAATATCATATTCACAATCATCCTATTAAAAATAATTATGTATATGATTGAATATACAATTTACGAATAATAATTTGCAGAATTTAAATACTTACAGTTTCAAATGAAATCGTTTGTTTGATTCACTGGTTAGATACAAAGTCACACAATGAAAATTGTACACGTTTTACAGCCTAAATCTTTAACAATTGCAGAGCACAAAAACAAAAAATACTATTTTTTTCTTCTCTTCTTTCTCTTGTTTTTTTTCTCGGATCTATCAACTTTTTTTTTTTGTTTTTAAACTGCCCGAGACAGTTTTCATGTTGGATGGGACACCCGTCATCATTAATCAATAAAAAAAAAAAAGGCAATCACTTAAGTTGTCAACCAAAGAACTCATTAACATTCACCAGGACATTCCACACAGTATGGAAATTAAATTCCATGAAATTGAAAGGCATCAATCAATGCTAATCTAAGTCATTGCAAGGAATTCTCTTCAAATTAAAGAGATCATAGAAATTAATAAATTCCATAGCTGCTAAGCAAAATAGCCACCAACCGCATACTGTTCGTTATCCACTTCATTTTTCTTCCAATGCTCATTCCACTAGGCCTTAATCCATAGCATCACCAGGTGCATAGACAGGAAATACACCCTTAATTCCCATTACCTTCATTATTTTCAAAACACCAACAATTGAAGGGTTATCCTATTTTTATCCAAATACAAGAATGCTAATCCCAAACTAAGAATTAATACCAGCAAACCACAGCCAGTCAGCCACCACGAAATCTAATGAAGACCACTTCCTCCCCCACTCAGAAATAACACTTTAGGATTCCCTTGCAAATAAAAAAAAATAGCTATTTTTAACACCAAATACAATTCATTTGACTCCTTTTAATACCAAAACACCTCAAATACTTCCCACCAATTACCTACAGTCAAAGTTGTAATCCAAAGAATCTTCTCTCTGTAATCTCACATAGAGCAAACACTTTTCATATACCACAGTCAAAATTTTGCCTCATTCATTTCCTTTTCGCAACCGTCATGTTAATCCAACTGATGATTCCTTTGTATTATCTATTTCAGTCTACCAATCAAAATCTCGTCTTCACAACTAAAGGACGTAAAAAGCATTTTCCCTAATTCCCATGTCGATCTAGCCTCCTCATCACAAATAACTCTATTTCTGTTTCGCAAATCACGTCGTATAGGGAGTCATTCATAATGTTGCTGTGAGATCTGAGGATTTCAGATATATTTTAATTATGTAATATGAACTTGAAGTATAATTTATTGAGCTAAGTGAATTGGGGAATGATAATTGGAGATTTATATGTTAAGTGTTTAAAATAAGTATGAAGTTATGAGGACAGATCGATCTGGGAGAAGGACGGATCGATCTGGTGAGTTAAAAATGACAAGAAAGGAGGAATTTAAGGAGCAGATCGATCTCCAATGGAAGAGGATCGATCTCCTTATGATTCTGTTTGAGAGAAGATCGATCTTATGAGGAAGAGATCGATCTCCAAATGTTTCTGTTTGAGAAAAGATCGATAACGATCTCCTTATGATTCTGTTTGAGAGAAGATCGATCTCATGAGGAAGAGATCGATCTCCAAATGTTTCTGTTTGGGAGAAGATCGATCTCCTCAAGGAGCAGATCGATCTCATAAAGCCATAAAGAGATCGATCTCACCCCTCGACAGATCGATCTCCTAGGCATAAATTGCCCCAAATCGTCCCCAAATTCAAATGCAGATCGATCTCATCAAAAGAAAGTTCGATCTCCTACCCTCAGTCTATATAAGGAATCCCTGCTTTCTCCTGCAATTTCACTTTCTCTCTCTTCTAACCCCCATTTTTCACCGAGCCCTAGCTTTCTCACTCATCCAAAGCACCCATTTCCGTCCAAATCAGAAGTTGTGGCAAGAAGGAAAGTTGTTCCTCACCCAAGGGAGAACAACATACTTGGAAATCGAAAGACGGATCGAATCGAGGCAAGAGATAAGCTCTCCACAAGTTTTGGGTAATTTCTAAACTTCGATCCTTATATTTGAGATGATTTTGGTGATGATAGTTGTTGGCATTGTGTTGAAATAGCTGAAAAACGATTAGGGATTGATGAAATTACAATGTAGTTGGAGTGATGATGATATTTAGCAATTTTGGTAAATTTAGAAATTTTGAGCTATAAATGGAGATTTAGACAATGTGGTGTATTAGCATAGATATTGTGGCATAGGAAATATAAAATGTTGAGGTGTTGGGAGCGAGATTGTGGTTTGTGATGGAGTTATGAGAATTGAGAAATTTGAGGAGTTATGAGCAATTATGCTCGATTTTGAGAATTGAGGTTGATGTGATAATGAGTATTGATGTTTTAACATCGTTTGGACAGCTCGGGAGTTCCAGAGTGGAATGCGAGGCTAGTCCGTGATACGGGGGAAACGATTGCACTATACGAGGTGCAAAGATGTAAGGGAAAACTAAACCATTTGTGTATGTGTTTTGATGAATTGTTGTAGCATAAACCATGATTTGAGAATACAAGCATGTTTGGTGTTGTGTTGTGATATAATTGCACACGGTTTTTATAGCCAGTTGGAGCCCATTATTTTGTGAGTTTATAAGCTGAGTGTGAAATTGCTTTATAAACCTTTGAGTTGCGTGAAAAGTAAATTGGGCTCTACGTTAAGGCGATATTGAGATTTGAGAAAATGTGTGCGTGTGTTGCCGGTTGGAACTCGGTTTTAATATGTTTTGTGTTGAGTACACAAATGTTTTAAATGAATTTTATGAGAGAAAACCATTATGAGTTCTACGTGAAGGCATAACGTTTTATAAGATAATGGCTAATGATTGAGACTTAGGCGTGTCATGTTGAATACACATTGGGTCTTGCTCTGGTAGCATGTAAGACCGATATAGTGGGACGCCTGGGAACTGACCCAGGGACCACAGGCCTTGTTCTGGTAACATGTAAGTCCGATTATTCTTCTGCTTTGATAGCGTTGGGAGGCCTTGCTCTGGTAGCATGTAAGTCTGATATTCCTCCGTTTTGGTAACGAGAGATGCCTCCGTTTTGGTAACGTGAGATGACCCCCGTTCTAGTAATGCTGGGTGGCCTTGCTTTAGTAGCATGTAAGACCGAGAGAGTGGGCCGCCTGGGAACCGACCCAGGGACCACGTGATAGTGTGCATGAGGCGAGGCATTGCTCTGGTAGCATGTAAGGCCGGGCCTTGTTCTGGTAACATATAAGTCCAATATACCATGCATACGACCATATTGTCGATGTTCCCTCTATGCGAGGATGCCTGGGATGCGCACCCAAAGGAGATTACATATTTGATGTGCCATGACGAGTTTTAATTGAGTTTTATTGCCTAGTCTCGTTTTACACATGAGTTGTGTTTTGTGACCTTGTCACGTGCTGTTTACTGAGGTGATTTTATCACATATTTTGAGAATAGTCATTATCGCATATATTTACACATGCTTGTGAGTGCTCAATATTGAGCCTTTTTACCTTCATGTTTTCACATGATTTATGAGTTATGAGATGATGATGTTTTGAGAATCTTTCATGCTACGATTTCAAATGAGCTTCATAAACAAATACATATTTGTGATGTGTGATATGGTTTATATAACTGAGTTCCCTTACCCCCTTACTGAGCGATTTGGAAGCTCACCCTGTTTTCTCTTCCCCCCAGATCGTTTCAAGTGAAGTGAGTTCCCTGCGACGTACGGGTTAGAGGCTAGTGGAGGACTTGAGCTCCAGGCCGTATTTTGTGTATTGAGGTAGATATTTAATATTCATGTACCCAGACTAGAGTTATATTTACAGACATTCATTATATAATGATGTACGGGATGTATCAGGATTAATTAACTTGGAATTGAGTAATGTATATAATACAATATATACTATATTATGATGAGATCCTGAGGCATGATAATTATGATGATGTATGACACTGCACAGGAATGCACCCTTAATTGTGAATTAATGAGTAAAAAGTTTTAAAGTAGCCATATTTTTCGCGCTTCCGAGGCGTCACAGTTGCTCTCCTTTAACACCCTCTGATTCTTCTTTGATTTCTTTCCTTTTCTGTTCCCCTTATTAGTTAACTTCACGAGAAGAGCCTCCTCAATCTTTGTAAGACTTTCAATTTTTCTCCATTTTCTTGCTAATTTTTGTTAATTCCTTATCTTACCACTGCCATTTGATAGAGATTCACTCATCTTCTTATCTAAATTAACATCTTCACTTTCAGAAGATAATTCTTCTTCATCACAACTAAAAGGCACATCATATATTTTTGGGTTGTTCTCCTCCAACCCCATTAACACCATCTCTTTCGTGGACTCTCCATGTTTACCGGCCCATCTTCTAAGTTTGCATTAACTACGCCTATTTTCCCACGTAAATCCAATGTCTCTTCGAGCCTGTCATCACCCTTATTTTGAGCCAATAAATCAACAATCTCAAAATTGTCAACCTCGAGCAAACATGTTCTGCTTTCGAGCCCTACAGAAGCATCTTCGGATTCTACAACCACCTCCACGCTTGTAGCATTAATTGCACCTTCCTTGTTGCCTCTTTCCATCGTTTCAAACGTTTGTTCATCTTCCCCGCCATCTCCATCGTCGTATTCTCTAAATTGATCACCTGAACTGAAGTCAGAATGGCTCTTGCCTCTACTTGCAATGTTGTTAAATGTAGAACATGAATTCATCACCCATCTCAGTTACTTTTACAGAAAATATTTTATCTCCACAATTTAATAAGATAATTTCATCAATCCTTTCCAAATTATCTGTCAAAATTGATATAGCTCCTCTACTAAAGTCTTGGAATTGTAATGTTTTGCCATCGAAGCTCAATATATTTCCCCAAGTATTTGCAATATTCCTGAATGTGGAATAATTTCAGTCGTGTAAAGCAACACCCAAACCATAGACTAAGTCTCTTTGCAAAAAATAATGTATAAAAAATGATTTTGCCACTTATTAAGAAGTATTTAATAGTATAAATTCATTACAAAGTGAAGTCAAACAAAAGTTTCATTGAATCTTATGGTCACTCTTACGCACATCATAAATGGTGGAGACCAAATAAGTTAAAAATATGACATTCACAGCTTATCTTAAAACCATATTCTCTAATAGGATAAATATTCAATATGTGTGAAATTTTTTTGACTTTACAAATAAAGTTAGTATAATAATATATGTTTTATTTTATTTATTTTTTATTTTTTAATATTTTAAAAAAGTTGTGTCATAATATTAATTCTACTTATGAAATCAAAAAATTTTGTTGATGATATATCGAATATTTATCTTATATGATATGGTAACTCTTCATTTTACCGAACTCACGAATAGAACAAAATTAGCTTTAACACAGTATTATCTAACTTCATCTGTGTTTGTTTCCATCCCAGTTAGAAGTATCAAAAACAAAAACCCTTTGATTAAGATGAATATGTCAGATAGTCATGATAATAACCAAAATCACCACAATAACCATAAAGTGGATCCTTACTAATATACACAAGCCATATTTTTGTAATAAACAATGACAAAGCAATGAAGCATGAGCATAGTAAATAATAATGGAGTCAATAAGATTGTCCGTTTCGTTAGCCATATAATTATTATATTTATATTTATGTCTCCACAACAGGTATAGTGCTGTGTGGCTGAGCATGGTGGGGGCCTGGTGGTAGGGGACCAGCTCGACTCAATCGAAGGTTGCATCAAAGCCCCAAGCGTCTTATGGGGAAACGCATCGAACGGCGCCAACATTGAACTGTCTGTAATTGTCAAGACCAAAAGCTAGCTTGTTATTTTTATGCAGAGGACAGCGTTGGGTTACGTGCATGTCATATTTTACCGTAGAAGTGGCAATAAACGTATGGAAGGAAAGAAGAGTTGGGTCTTTGGGATATTCTTAGTTTTCTTTCGTCTTCGAGAAAAGGACTGTTTCATTGCTATATATATTATTTTTATAGTACTTGGATCACTTTCTTTACGTGCAAATTTTAATTAGATAAACGAATGGGATATTGGAGTATACGTCGAAACGGCATTGGTTCAAGGTGCATTGCTTTTTATTGCTACCAGACACATTTTATTCCTTTTTAGTATTAATAACAATTAACCTCTTCAAACATGTGCTTAGGCTTCTAAGACCTATATTACTAGGTTTCTCATGGCTAGTTCAATATAAAATGGAAGAATATAGCTAAGTGCTCCATTTGAAATTAAAGTTGAATATGAAATTGATCTGCCTCACAGTTTTGATACTTTTCAAATTCATAAAAAGGAAAATTTTGAGTTATATTGCTTTTTAATTGAGTGATCTGAAATTAAATGAGGAGTTTTCAAAGAAGAAATGCACTACCAATTGTAACAATGTTTTTATGACTAAATAATTTGTTTGTTATCAAGCTAAAATAATAAGAAATTAGCCTGTACAAAAATTCATGTGAATAGGTATAAAATTTTGAATAGTCAAATATAATAAAGATTTGCTATGTAATTTAACAAAAAATTGCACTTGATCAAAAAAATCAAAGAAAAAAATAATGAATATTTATGGAGTAACTTGTTAGTAACAAAGAGTTGTTAGTATGTCTCCAAGAAATTCCAACTAAACAACTAATGTTTGATTTGATGATGATCACCCTGTTGAAGGAAAATTAGATTCAAAATTCAATTTTTTTTATTTTACCTTTTTATGAAAAAAAAATGTTCTTAATTTGGTTAATATTTAAAATTCCAACTTATAAGCATTGAAATAAAAAAAATATTGTGGTTTACGAGTTACGACTGCAAGGAGCTCCCATTATATGGTCTATCATATATGCAAGTAAATAAATAAAATTTACTAATTTATATTTTAATGATTAAAAAATTAAAACAATTTGAGTTGAGATTTACTAATGCGTATCCAACAAATTGTAAAAAATAACGCATTTTATTATTTAATTTAGCATAAAAGTTAAATATGTCATATTTTATTTTCAAAAAGTGTTCTTTTATCTGCAAGTTTTATTTTTCCCTTGAAAATTTTGAGGTGCAAAATTGTTATAATGAGTTTTATCAAATAAAGAAATGGAAAGAGCTTAATTTTATAAAGAAAGCCCAACAACATTTGGGGGTTTACAACTATATATTAAACTTATATTATTTTTTAACGGTTAGTTTTTTGGGACGATGATGATATTAATTTTGATAAAATTAAAAATAATAAAAATAATTAAAAATATATTTTTTAATAAAATAATAAAAAAATTTGTTATAAAGGGTAATATATAATAACTAAACTTAAAAAAAATTATCTTTTAGCTAAAATTTCTTAACCCGTGGCTCACCGACCTGTATCGGTGAGTTAAATTCGTCCTGTCTGTTGCAATCAAGACGGTTGTGATTATATTTGTAAATTTTTTAAGAATTTGTTTTACAGCTTACTTTGTTATAAGCCGCAAGGATTATTTCAACTAGTAAGTTGAGAGAAACTTTATTTTTATTCAATAAAGACTTGATTATTGTGAGAAATATTTCAAAAATAAAATTTATAATACACAAAATTAAGAGTCAGTTGAATCCTTCAATATTGAGAATTTTGACTTGTGGGAGATTAGAAAAGTCAGGATCTGATTTCCAAATGAACCTCGCAGTGGAGAATTAAATTTGATGGTGGTCGTGTCACCAGAATCCACGTGCGCAATCATCCGCCTGCCACGTATCAAATTAAGAACGAGCCACGTGGCGGATTCAGCGACAGAGCGGCCACGTGGCATAGTTCCCAGCAGTGCGACAGAGTATTCAATGCGATAGGAGTCTGTCGCCTTTGCAATGTGCCGCACAGCAGGCACAGCAGACCTCCATCGCCCATATTGCGGCAGAGGTCTCCCGGACAGCCTGCGGCATAGTCTCCCGCACAGCCTGCGGTAAGGTCTCCCGCACAGGCCGCGGCAGAGGTCTCCCGGACAGCCTGCGGCATAGTCTCCCGCACAGACTGCGGCATAGTCTCCCGCACAGCCCGCGATAAAAAGTCCCCCGCACAGCTTGCGACAGCCTCCCGCACGGACTGCGGTAGAGGTCTTCCGCACAGTCTGCGGTAGAGGGCTCCCGCACAGCCCGCGATGGAAGTCTCCCGCACAGCTTGAAACATAGCCTCCCGCACAGTCTGCGGTAGAGGTCCCTCGCTAGCTACTTGAATTCGAGGTGCGACAGAGTACTCTATCACTCTGTCGCGGCCCAGACACGCGCCTGGGCCTCTGCTCGAACCGACTTGCAGAAACCTATAAATATCAGGTGAGTTCTCTGAATCGCCAAAAAAAAAAAGACAAAAAGAAGGGAAAAGCTTTAAACTCTTTGATTTAAGCAATATATTCTCTTCTTCCTACATTCACAACTCCGATTACTGACTTAATCATCGGAGTGCGCGTGCAGGGACAAATCCCTGCCCCCTCTGATTCCTGTTGTTTTTGCAGGATATACGAAGAACACGTGGATCAAATTGCATCGACGTCACCCTTTTGTCGTGAGTGCAATCAGATTACGTGGGAAGCATTTTCTTGTTGCTGTCAGGTAGGCAACATCAATTTGCGCCGTCTGTGGGAATCCTGACAAAAAGCCAGATTCTCTATCAAAATGGTGAGAACACGCTCTACAGCGGAGGTGACAGGAGGGCAGAATTCTGTGAGTCCCCCTGTTAGATCAGAACAAGGACGAAGACATGGTGAAAGGGGTCAGAGAGAAGCCGTGGTTTCTATAGAAGAATTTGAGACCCTGAAGCGCAAAAATGAGGAGACTACAGCTGCATTGAAAGCCATGGTGAGTTTCTTCAGAGACGCTCTCCCCCAATTGAGCTTACCCCATGAAGTGCAGCAGTTAGTGGGGGAAAGCACACCGAGGCAGACCTACGAGAGAGGTCAGCCCTCCACTTTGGCGAGTGCCGGACAAGGTGCAGGAACGCAAGATAATGCCACTGCCAATCCGGCAAGGCAGAACTCGCCCGCAGCTCCCGTGCGACAGCGTTCGCCAGCGGTTAACGCGCGACAGAGCTCCCCCGTGGCTCAAAGGCGACAGAACTCTCCCGCGGACTACATGCGGCAGAGGTATCCCACATCAGATATGCGACGGTGCTCTCCCGCCTCTAATAGGCGGCAGAGTTCACCCTTACCCGATGCGCGGCAGACTTCCCCTCTGGCCGCCAGGCGGCAGAGTTCCCCCGCAGCCCATAGGCGGCAGAGTTCCCCCACCTGCCACAACTCGTCTCCCGTGGAGTCAGAACGTGATCCGGGAACCTATAGGGCTGGGGAGCAACGAAGACAAGGAGGTTTGGACCCACGAGAAGGCCTCGAAATATCAAGTCCCGGAGTGGGAGGTGCTAGAAGGGGCGCTTATCAATCGGACTCTTCTAGACCCGAAGGGACAAGGCCATGCTCAGCTCGAGGGTCGGAGGACGTGGAGAAGGTCGTCCAAAGGATCCTCGAGAAGAAAAAACTGGTATCTTCGGATGATGGCCAAAGGAGGAGGATCCCATTCAGCCTGGAGATCATGAACAAACCTTTGCCGAAGAAGTTCAAAATGCCTTCTATGGCTACTTACACCGGCAAAGCGGACCCCTACGATCACATCCAGAGTTATGAATCCCTCATGCTGTTACATGGATGGGAGGACGAAATTATGTGTAGAGCTTTTTCTCTCACATTGTCCGGGCATGCTCTCAAGTGTTTAACGGGTTGAGCGAAGGTTCAATCTCCTCTTTTGATGAGTTGAGAAATGAATTCCTCAAAGTCTTCATGATCCACAGCCAGAGGAAGAAAGACGCTACCTACCTACTCACGCTTAAACAAGGGAAAAAAGAACCCTTGAAAAGCTTTGTAGATCGCTTCCGAGATGCAACCTTGGAAGTGGAAGATCTACCGGTAGGCGTAGCCTTGGCTGCAATGCTGCAAGGGACGAGCTCCGAAAAGCTACAAGAATCCCTCTCTCTCGATCAACCGATGACGATTTCCGACCTCTTTGCCAGGGCTAACAAGTATGTAGCTCAAGAAGAAGTGATGAGAATGATACAGCCAAGGGAGGCGAAGGAAGGAAAGAAAAGAGAGAGAGATGCACCCGAGAGAAGCTTCCCAAAACCCGTGAGAGGAGACAAAGCCCCCAGGCTCAGGTATGAAGGTTATACCAGACTGAGCGAGCCTCGTACTGCGATACTGGCAGCAATTGAGGGGGCGGGACTATTGGAATTCCCCAAGAAGAAAATTGGAGACGTAGGCCGAAACACTGAAGCCTACTGTGAATTCCATTGTGCTCACGGACACCCAACAGAGAGGTGTAGAGACTTAATGGACCAGTTAGAAAGACTGGCCAGAGAGGGGAAGATCAACCGCTTCCTGTGGCGAAGCGAGAGACCCCGATATCCTCCGCGTGACCAAAGGAATAATCGTCCGCGGACTGGGGCAAATAATGACAACAGAGGGGATAGGCCTAGAAATGAAGCCGTCAGGCCGATCCCCCGGGCCAATCCGTCAAACAACGAGCCTACAGCCCCCGCAATAAACGTCATTGCAGGCGGGGAATCAAGTGCAGGAAGCTCCTCTACTTCCCGCAAAAGTTACGCAAGGCAAGCGTATCAGGTTAATGTTGTGATGGAAGAACAGGCGGATGAAGAGCCCATCATGTTCACCCCGGCTGACAGAGGCGATGTCGCCATGCCCCATGACGACCCCATGGTGATATCCACGGTGGTGGCCAAACACCCGGTGAGCAGGGTCCTGGTCGATAACGGGAGCTCAGTGAACCTGATCTATTGGAACTGCTTCGAAAAAATGAGCATGTCCGAGGATAGGTTGAAACCCGTTATGACACCACTATATGGATTCACGGGGGAGCGAGTGAAAGTTGTCGGGTCCATAGAGTTGCCTGTAACTCTCGGTGAGCACCCGAAAGACGTGACCCGGCAAGTATTGTTCATGGTAGTCAGATCGACCTCCGCTGCCTACAACATGATCTTGGGCAGGCCGGTGCTGAACGACATGAGGGCGGTGATATCCTCTTGCTACCTATTGATGAAGTTCCCCACTCCCAACGGAGTCGGGCAAGTACGCAGAAACCAAAGGAGTGCCCGTACTTGTTATCTCGCTTCCACTGCCAACAAGGTAGCACAGAGGAAAGAAACCTTATGCATCGACGATCCGCCTAAACCCCAACCTGTAGAGGAAACAGAAGCTATTGCGCTAACTGAAGGGGATAGCGGAAAAAGGGCATTCATCGGGACTCAGTTGGGCGAGCAACAGAAAAAGGAGGTAGTCGAGTGTCTGAGGAGAAACTCGGATATCTTCGCCTGGAGCCCGGCGGACATGCCCTGGATCAGTCCCGAAGTCATATGCCATGAACTTAATATCATACCCGGACACAGACCGGTCAAACAGAAGAAGAGGAGTTTCGCCCCGGAACGACAGAAAGCAATCACTGAAGAAGTGAGTAAGCTCCTGGGCGTCGGATTCATTCGAGAGGTCTATTACCCTGAGTGGTTAGCCAATGTAGTGATGGTAAAGAAATCTAGTGGGAAGTGGCGAATGTGTGTTGATTTCACCGACCTGAACAAAGCCTGCCCCAAAGATTCATACCCCCTACCACGGATAGACCGACTAGTAGACGAAACATCCGGTTACGAATTCCTCAGTTTCTTGGATGCATTCTCCGGGTACCACCAAATCATGCTTCACCCAGAAGACGAGGAAAAGACTTCCTTTATAACCGACAACGGAACCTATTGTTATCGGGTAATGCCGTTCGGTTTAAAGAACGCGGGTGCCACCTACCAACGAATGGTGAGCAAAGTGTTCAAGGATCTTCTGGGAAATACCATGGAAGCCTACGTGGACGATATGATAATCAAGAGCCGCGTAGGAGAGTCTCACGCTGATCAAATGTCCAGGGTATTCGAAGTATTGAGGAGATTCAACATGAAGCTCAACCCCGAAAAGTGCTCATTCGGGGTAAGATCAGGAAAATTCCTAGGCTTCATGATCACTAACAGGGGCATCGAGGCAAATCCTGAGAAGATACAGGCTATCATTGACATGAAACCCCCAACCACCGTAAGAGAGGTCCAAAGATTGACAGGCAGAATAGCGGCTCTGAATCGCTTCTTGTCAAAATCAGCAGAAAGGAGCTTGCCTTTCTTCAAAACTCTACGGGGGGGAAGAACTTCGAGTGGACGGAAGATTTTCAAAAAGCCTTTGAAGACCTCAAGGAATACTTGAAGCAGTTGCCTCTATTAACAAGGCCCCTGGAAGCAGAACAGCTCTATATGTATTTGGGAGTCGGTGATTTCACCGTCAGCGCGGTGCTACTGAAGAAAGATGAAATGGTGCACCGTCCCATCTGCTACGTGAGCAAAGTGTTATTGGATCCAGAGACCCGCTATCCACTGGCCGAGAAGCTAGCATTAGCCCTCTTGATGGCCTCGCGAAAGTTGCGTCCGTATTTCCAAGCACATCCCATCACCGTCTTAACAGATCAACCATTAAGACAGATCCTCCAGAAACCTGAACATTCAGGAAGGTTGGTGAAATGGGGGTGGAGCTTGGGGGATACGACATCACATTCCAACCGAGGCAGGCTATCAAAGGTCAAGCTCTGGCTGACTTCATCGTGGAATGCACTACCCCGAACGACAGCAGTGAAAGGGAGGCTCACCCATGGTTGCTGCATGTCGATGGGTCATCAAGTGCCAACAGAAGTGGAGCGGGTATAGTCCTGGTGTCACCCGAAGGAAAATCCCTGGAATACTCCCTACGATTCGGATTCCCTAGTTCGAACAACATAGCGGAGTATGAAGCTCTGATAGCACGGATGACACTAGCGGAGAAGCTGCAGGTTCACCACTTAGTAGCACACAGTGATTCTCAATTGGTGGTGAACCAATTCAGCGGAAAGTACGAGGTACGGGAACCGATGCTGGTTCCTTACTTGAAGAAAGTCCAACTTCTGGCCAAGACTTTCGAAAGCTTTCAGCTGATGCAAATCAACCGGTCCGAAAACACACATGCTGATTCACTGTCTAAGCTAGCCTCCTCCACCGAAACACAAGGAAGGACAGCAAAGGTGGAGAGGCTCGAACGACCGAGTATTGAAGAGGTTGAAGTGTGCGACATTCAAGTTGGAGACGACTGGAGATCCCCATTTAAACAGTATCTCACTGAGGGTACACTCCCCCAAGATAAAGACGAGGCTCGTCGCTTGAAAATACAAGGGGCGAAGTTCACACTCATCAACGGAGAACTGTACAAAAGGGGATACTCATCGCCACTGCTAAAATGTCTGGGACCGGAACAAGCAAGATATGCCCTAGCGGAAGTGCATGAAGGAATCTGCGGCGAACACTTAGGAGCAAGAGCCCTCACTGCTAAAGTACTGCGATCGGGATTCTACTGGCCAACGCTGAAAAAGGATGCAATGGACCAAACCCGCAGGTGTGACAAATGCCAAAGGTTTGCGCCTATTACCACAGCCCCAGTAACTCTCTATCAAGGCACAGTACAACCAATTCCTTTTGCACAATGGGGGTTGGACATCCTTGGACCTTTCCCATTAGCCACGGGTCAAAGAAAGTTCCTGTTAGTGGCAACCGATTACTTTACAAAGTGGATTGAAGCAGAGCCTTTAGCCACAATCACGGAAAAGAAAGTGGAGGCAATGGTGTGGAAAGACATTATCTGTCGATTTGGAATTCCCCGCATCTTGAATGCCGACCATGGAAAGCAATTTGATTGCAACGCCTTCCGTGACTTTTGTAAGGACCTCAACATTCAGCTAAGGATCTCTTCAGTGTCATATCCTCAAGCTAATGGACAGGCCGAAGTCAGTAATCGGACTATCCTCCATGGGCTGAAGACCAGGCTAGACAAAGCAAAAGGGGCATGGGTGGACGAATTGCCTAGTGTTTTATGGGCCTATCGTACCACCAGTCGTGTGTCGACTAAAGAAACGCCATTCAACCTTGTATACGGCGCAGAAGCACTGATCCCCGTAGAAATTGGAGCGTTATCACCAAGAGTGATACCCTTAGTAGAGGAAGAAAATTCACAAGCTCTAAGGGAAGGCTTGGACCTACTCGATGAACATAGAGAAACCGCGGCTATTCGATTGGTATCCTATCATCAGAGGGTGGCCAACTACTATAATAGCCGGGTGAGAGATAGGCCAATGTCTGAGGGAGATCTAGTGCTCAGAAAGTCGCAGATCACGAATGCCCTGAAGGAGGATGGGAAGTTCAGAGCCAACTGGGAAGGTCCCTACAGAATCAGATATAAGATTGGACCTAACACATGTGTCCTGGAAACTCTACAAGGGAAGAAGATAGGGAAAACATGGAATTCAAATCACCTAAAGCTGTATTTGAATTAATCGCTATATTTTCTTTCCCAAACAGTATTATTATTTGTTTATACCATCACAAGATATTGTCATCAAATCAACACGCAGAATGTCATTTTATTATACATCTGCGACTTATATGCATCTAAATCTTGTGACAGGTATTCAAAAGAGCCGTAAGAGCCTGAGGCGCTATGCGTCACTGTGGCCAGGCGTAGTTCAGAAGAGCCGTAAGAGCCTGAGGCGCTATGCATCACTGTGGCCAGGCGTAGTTCAGACGAGCCGTAAGAACCTGAGGCGCTATGCGTCACTGTGGCCAGGCGTAGTTCAGACGAGCCGTAAGAGCCTGAGGCGCTATGCGTCACTGTGGCCAGGCGTAGTTCAGAAGAGCCGTAAGAGCCTGAGGCGCTATGCGTCACTGTGGCCAGGCGTAGTTCAGACTAGCCGTAAGAGCCTGAGGCGCTATGCGTCACTGTGGCCAGGCGTAGTTCAGAAGAGCCGTAAGAGCCTGAGGCGCTATGCGTCACTGTGGCCAGGCGTAGTTCAGACGAGCCGTAAGAGCCTGAGGCGCTATGCGTCACTGTGGCCAGGCGTAGTTCAGACGAGCCGTAAGAGCCTGAGGCGCTATGCGTCACTGTGGCCAGGCGTAGTTCAGACGAGCCGTAAGAGCCTGAGGCGCTATGCGTCACTGTGGCCAGGCGTAGTTCAGACGAGCCGTAAGAGCCTGAGGCGCTATGCGTCACTGTGGCCAGGCGATAAAAGTATCAAGGCTATAAAAACTAAAGACGCATACACATCACAGTAATCAAGCCTTAAACAATTATACGCTCACTCAAAAAATTCTCTCTGAAAGTTTACCTTTCTATCAAGAATTGGGGAGCATGCACGAATACATTCAAATGAATACATTCAAGCAAAATAAACAAACAGACAAAGAATGATAAATGATAAATAGAGAAGTAGTGCAATACAAAGCATGAACAAAAATCTCAATTTCATTTCATTCAAAAGTCATTACAAACAGATCTTTAACAGATCTTTACGATTACATTCGACAAAAGTACAGAGTTAAAAACAAAAAACAACAAAGTACTTGAAAAGAAATACAAAAAAACAAAAATAGCACTCTACTCTTCGGGAGGAAGCTAGGGATCAGCTGCAGACGGACCATCACTTCCCAAGGACTGCTGACCCTCCTCGCCGTCTAAATCAATAAGAGCCTCGATAGGCTCGGGAGCACCGTTCAAATCCATGGGCTCCCAAGGACCTGTGAGATTGGCGAGGTCATCTTGGGCGGTCCTCTCGAACAACTCATCTGCAGGCTCGGCTTCAGGCTCATACTTAGTCCAGTCGGGGGCCTCAAATAGCATCGCCTCGCTAGTATACTGGAGCTCGGGGAATTCCTCTCCATCCCTATGTGCTTCTAACCAAGACCGGGCCAGGTAGAACCCGTACTTCACATAGGGGTTTGAGAAATCCTCCTTCCGCCTCAAGCAATCCTTGGAAAGGCGATACTCCTTCACGGCCTCAGTCCGTATGCTATTGATCTCCAGTTGGGTCAACGTAGGAGCTGCCTGACTTTTCAACTCGGCAACGCGCTGCTCGAGCTCCTGATTCCGAGCAAGCAGAGATCCGTAGTTGGATTGCATACGGTCTAGCTCAGAATGGGCCTCCTGCAGATCCTCTTGAAATTTGCTAGACCGGGCCGTCTCCACAGTGAGATCCCCCTTGGCGTGATTAAGGTCTTGATGAACCTTTGCGAGCTGCTCCTCTAAGCTTCGCACTAAGTCCGGAAGCGGGGACAAGTTGTTGACGGTGTTCTTTAACTCCATAACTTGATCCTTTAACTCCCGGATTTCCCTATCAGCACGCTCCCGATAAGCCCGATGTTGGGCATTGTTGGCCACAGTTCGTTGAGCCAGCTGCAAAGGAATACAAAAAGTTAGATTCAAAGAATGCGGCAAAAATGAGTCAAACGAAGAGGAGTATGAAACTTACCCTCAACGCCTCTATGTCGGCTAAATCCTCCCCCTCCGGGTAGTTTCTAAATATCCTTTCCTCGTCCCGAGGAAGGATAGTGGACCAGCTTAACCGGGAAGCCACCCCGGGAGTGTCCAAAATGTCGTTGTCACGAACTCCGGGGTAGACTTGGAACTCATGGCCCCTCATAATATTTCCCCCGTCCACGGAATAGGGCCTCTCGTCGGCAGGGCCTATCCTCGGCAATATTGGCCTGCTTCCCATCGAACCTTCGATATACAAGCGCCTTCTATTCTTCCGCAGAGACGGAATGATATTGCATTCCGCGCGCTCCTCGGAGCGTGATCGCCCGGATGACCCGGAAGCCCCCCGCGAAGACGAGGCAACTCTCCCCCTATCCCGAGAGAGATCTCTCTGCTCTGAAGGAGGGGGAGGCATCGCCTGCCTAGAAACAGGAGGGGTCCGAGCACGAGGTGGATGAGAGGGGACCGGTGCCTCACTTGGGACATCGTCAGCCAAACGATGCCTCTTCCTGGCAGGAGCGCTGGAAGGACCAGCCTCAGAAACCTGGCGACCTAATGATTGCCGAAAATGACTCATATCTGCAAAAAAGAAAAAGAAGACAAATCAGTGGTCAAAAACTGATCAAAAACAGCAAGCCGTAAAGAGAATTAAAAGTTACCGCCAGGAGAATCGAGATGCTCCTGAAGGGACTCTATATTTATGGTGTCATCATCAGGGAGCACCATGAAAGTAGAGCCGAACCCTTCCCAACCAGTCAGATCGGCTAAGGGTTCGCTGCCAGAACTTGATTCTACGTTGGTGCTCCCTATATCCTCTTGTGGCCTAGGTGCTTCAGGATTTAACTCGGGGGAAACCGAAGGCAGAGGATCTGACGAAGGAATAGAGGGTCCGGCAACAGGGGCCGGACCCACACCCCAGCCTGCTAATATCAAATTTTCATTTGATATAAGGGTGTCGAGGCTAAGGGGATGAGGGACTAGCAGTTTGTCGATGTCAGAAGACAACTGCTCCCTAAGTGTGGCAACCCGGGGACCCTTGGGGATTTCACGCCTATTCTCCCAACGAGTGGGGATATCCAGGCCCTCGGGCACTTCCACAACCAGCCATTCTGTCTCGAAACCATGAAGCTTGTTAGCAGGTTTCTTGAATAATCGGTTCTCAAAACCAGGCTGGTACACCCGCTGAAGCGAGTAAGGCACTAAGCCGGGACTCCCTCGAAGCCTAAAGAATACTTCTAAAAGAGGAAGAGACGGAGGGACGCCCCTTAAATGGCAGTGCACAGTGAATGCTACCAATTGCATCCATGCATGAGGATGCAGTTGCCCCGGGGATACCCTGTGCGTCCTAAGGAAGGAAGCCCCGAAGTCAGACAATGGGAAGCGGAGTCCTAACTCCAAAGCTGCCCTAAAAACGACAGCCCCGTCAGACACACGACGTATGTCGCTCTCCTGAGGGGTTGGGAGTCTATAAGAGTATCCCTCAGGTAAAGGAAATCGGGATTCTAGGTCATGGACGTCGGCTTCCTTTAAAGTCGACTTAACGCCTAGATCAATTTGTTTTCCTACACCGTGGCCAGCCATTTTAAGAGTCCGTGAATCAAAGGAGTGGGACTACGGACTATGAAATTACCTAAAATGAAGAAAAGGAGGAGCTGGCGACAGAGTGTGAAGAAGCTGCGGCAGAGTTGCGACACAGTAATGTGTACGCGACAGAGTTGCGGCAGAGTACAGTGGAGTTGCGGCAGAGTTGCGAGAGAGTGTCCAGAGAAAAATCGCAGCAGAGTTTCTTTTTGCGGGAGAACTCAATAGCGATAAAGACAGCAGGGGCCCAGTATATATAGCGACTCGCCTGCGTTGACACACGCGCGGATATCCGACCCGACCCGAGAAAATTTCGGACCCAGATACTCTTTCGCAGGAAAGATTCCTACCAAAGAGTGGGGAGCAATTGATGGTGGTCGTGTCACCAGAATCCACGTGCGCAATCATCCGCCTGCCACGTATCAAATCAAGAACGAGCCACGTGGCGGATTCAGCGACAGAGCGGCCACGTGGCATAGTTCCCAGCAGTGCGACAGAGTGTTCAATGCGATAGGAGTCTGTCGCCTTTGCAATGTGCCGCACAGCAGGCACGGTAGACCTCCATCGCCCATATTGCGGCAGAGGTCTCCCGGACAGCCTGCGGCATAGTCTCCCGCACAGCCTGCGGTAAGGTCTCCCGCACAGGCCGCGGCATAGTCTCCCGCATAGCCTGAGGTAAGATCTCCCGCACAGGCCGCGGAAGAGGTCTCCCGGACAGCCTGCGGCATAGTCTCCCGCACAGACTGCGGCATAGTCTCCCGCACAGCCCGCGATAAAAAGTCCCCCGCACAGCTTGCGACAGCCTCCCGCACGGACTGCGGTAGAGGTCTTCCGCACAGTCTGCGGTAGAGGGCTCCCGCACAGCCCGCGATGGAAGTCTCCCGCACAGCTTGCAACATAGCCTCCCGCACAGTCTGCGGTAGAGGTCCCTCGCTAGCTACTTGAATTCGAGGCGCGACAGAGTACTCTATCACTCTGTCGCGGCCCAGACACGCGCCTGGGCCTCTGCTCGAACCGACTTGCAGAAACCTATAAATATCAGGTGAGTTCTCTGAATCGCCAAAAAAAAAAAAGACAAAAAGAAGGGAAAAGCTTTAAACTCTTTGATTTAAGCAATATATTCTCTTCTTCCTACATTCACAACTCCGATTACTGACTTAATCATCGGAGTGCGCGTGCAGGGACAAATCCCTGCCCCCTCTGATTCCTGTTGTTTTTGCAGGATATACGAAGAACACGTGGATCAAATTGCATCGACGTCACCCTTTTGTCGTGAGTGCAATCAGATTACGTGGGAAGCATTTTCTTGTTGCTGTCAGGTAGGCAACATCAAAATTTTTTGTTAAATTTTTTATTTAAAAATTTTAAATTATTTACTTTTATTAACTCTCTTACTTTTTTCTACCCTTAATTTTTTTATTTCTTTTTTTTCAATTTTTTATACTTTTCATTTTTAGATTTTCAACATGTAAATTTTACATAGAAACTATTATTTTCTATTTAAAATATATAATTATTAAATTTTTATTACTTAAAATTCTAAATATAATGTGCCACTATTTGTTAAATAAAACTTTAAAGATTTTAAATGATAAGTAATATTAAAACAAAAAAATTTTTAAAATTTTAAAAAACAAAAATATTATTTAAAAAATAATTTTAGTAATTTTTAAATATTTTGTTAATTTTAAAATATAAAATATATATTATAAATTTTATTATGTAAAAAATTTTGATATTATGTCCTAAATGATAATTTTTTTAATTTTTTTGCAATAAATCATTTTTCCTTATTACATTTCATCTCACTTTCGCCATTACATTCACTTCTGAACACATATTGCATTATTAATTTTAATCTCACCATTACCGTATTCATAATTTGGAATGGTAAGATGTTAAAATTATTTTTTTTAAATTGAAAAAACTTTGATATTATTGTAAAAAATATTGCGTTGTTATTTTCTTTGATTACTGAACTTTGATTCTTGAATTGCTAATCTTTTATTGAGATATTCAAGCTAAGTTATTTTAAGGTTGGAGAGTTAAATCTGCTCTTTTTTGTAACAATAACTTTAATGAATAAATAATATCCTGTCATTCTCTCCCAGTCTCTATGTATATAAATGGAATTTCTCTCTAAAATTTATTTGTATGTTTGAAATTTTGAACTGTATTTTTAGGGGGTAAAACTGTATTTGGTGACATGGTAAAATTTGGTAATTGATTCAGAAATAAACAAATAAATAAATAAATAAAGAGATAGAAGAATTGCCTCCATGATGGGTGGAAAGGAATTGATTGACACATCTGCTTTTTAAGACCATGAAAGTAAGTAAAACTTGCATTCAAAAGCCACCACCCCTTCTTTTAAAACATTAGGTAAATTAACTTATGAAAGGAAAAGAAAAAGTAGTAATAATTCAAAATAAAATAATATGCAACTGGGAAGGGACATGTGCCTTTGATTAGTGGGGTTGTTTCATGAAATTAAAAAAAAAACTTTTATCAGCATAAATTAATAACAGAATATTTTGTATACGTGCCATGGATGCGACGAAGAAGAAAATTTAGTTAATAAGAAGATGAATCTGATGAAGGAAAGTCGACCACAACCCATGCATTCTGGAATTATCTGAAACTACACTTTTCAAAACGGAGAGAAAGAATGAGATAATTATAGACTAAACGAAACTATATCAAATACATTTTTCAGTTCGTATTCAATTTGGTTAAATTATGCAATCGATTTTTATATTTTTATAAAATTTTAAATTTTAAATTTTTAATATAATTTATAAAAATTAACTCTTTTTATTATTTTAATTTTCAAATTTTGGTTTAATTAATATCAATGTTAAAGATTTCAATTAAATATATTGAAGCGTCAATTACTTTTGTTGTCTTGATGTTGGCTTTACTAATATGATTTTTTATTTGAATTGCGTGTACATTCTTTGTTTATGTGGCATGATGTAGTTTATTTTTTGAAGTGACAAAGATGACCCAACCCAAAAAAGTCAAATCAACTGACCCAAATCTAAACTCGATCGATTCGATTTGATTATAAAAGTTAATAACTTAAACTCAATCCGATTCGAATCTGAATTGATCTAAACTCAAATTTATCTGAATTCATACTGATTTGAACTCAACTTGATCCAAACTTGAATTAATCTGAATCCAAATTCATACGAGTTCAGATTAATTCAAACCCGATTTGATTCAAACTTGAATTAATCTGAATCCAAATTAACTCAAATTCAAATTGCTTCGAATCCAAATTAACCTAATCCCAAAAAATCCAAACTTAAATTAAAACTAACATTAAATTTTTAAATGTCAGATTAATGATCAAAATATTATATTCTAATAAAAATATATTTATTTTCAATAATATGAGTGTTATATTTTTTTGAAATATGGTTAAACTTAAATATTCACTTTTAAATTGCATTAATTTGAACTTAACAAAAAAAAATTCTACAAGGACTAGTATAAAATTATTTAATAACTAATCTATCACATAGTATAGAAGTTACATCACTTACATTTAATGTCTTCAATTATTATAAAAAAATCAAGAGAAATTAAAGAGATGTATAATAGGCTATTATCGTATTTAGTATGGATTATTAAATAACTTAGAGTTAACAATTATTATAGATAATAGAAATAAAATGAAAAAATGTAATTAATTTTTAAACGTTGATAAATATATTATTAAAAAAATCATATCGATTATTGAATATTTCAATCCTAATTTTATTATAGGTCATGCAATAATAAGATTTATTTTCCTAAGTTATGAGATTCCTAGAAATGTGATTTCAATTCATTTTCATGCAAAAAACATCACACTAAACATGACAAAAGCCTAAACCAAGAAACTCGCCGACCCGACTCAAACCCAAACTCAATCAACCCGATTTGACTAATAAAGTTAACAACCCGAACTCGACTAAATCCTGACCCGAATTGATCTTAACTTAAATTGACTCGAATTCAAATTGACTCAAACTCGAATAATCTGCATCTGAAATGAACCGATTTTTCCTTAATGCAAACCCGACCTGACCCAAACTCGATATGATCCGAACCAAAAATGATCCGATTTTTCTTTAATCCAAATTGATCTGATCTAAAATAACTGAACTCATTCCGACCCACCCATTTTTAAACTTGATCCAACCCACCCATTTGCCACATCTACTTATTTTTATTTACATGATTGATCGCTCTCTACTTTGGTGATCAAATTTTGAAATTTAATCTCTCTAATAAAATTCATAAAAATAATTTTTTTTACTATTTTGATTTGCAAATCTTAATATGATCAATAACGCTATTAAAGATCACTAATAAAAATGCTAATGTAATGTTGACTTTTGCTGACATGTCTTTAACTTTGTTGAAGTGACATATTTTCAGTTTTTTCCCTTTTTTCCTTTTTTTTCCACATTCTTTTATCCTTTTTCTCTCTACATCATAGTCGATTGACCTTCAAAAGGATTTAATTTTCGGCATTTGACTATCGCTCACTGGTAATGACTCACTTCCAAAATTCATTATCTTTTTCGTATCGATCTCCTTTTTTATCTATATCTATTTTTTTTTGTTTATAGAGGAGCTACAATAGGAAAGAGGAATTAAACTTTGGACCTACTTCCTCCTAAGAGGGGCAACAACCATTAGACCAAGTCTTAATTGTTTCTCTCTATCCAATTGGTTTTTTATTAAAAAAAAAAATTCCCAAATTTTCTATACTTAAGAAATTAGCCCGCGGTTCCAACCTTTAAAAACTCTCAGTCCTCTTTCTATTTCCATTGTCCTTCTCTTCGCTTCACAAGTCAGATTGTTTTATTTTTTTTATGTAACGAACCAACCCAGCTGGCCATGACCACCTCTTTTGGGCCCATAACATCGACTACTATAACAACATTACTCATCCCATAACAAATGGTACCATGTGTGTAAGGTTTGGGTACTTAAGGGTCCTAGGTTCGAACCATAGTGGGGACGCGAATTGGGGTATATACCTCGATAAAATCGTGCGGGTCAGTGGACCCAAACCGGACAGTTGGATGAGTTGAGGCAAACCTGGAGTCGATGTACCCACTGTGGTTCGAACCTGAGACCTTTAAGTACCCAAACCTTACACATATGGTACCATTTGTTTAAGCTAGATCAAATGGTACCATGTGTGTAAGGTTTAGGTACTTAAGGGTAGTGGAACAATTGGTACCAAGTGTGTAAGATAAATGGACTTAAGGGTCCATGGTTCGAACCACTGAGGACGCGTCTCGGGGGAACAAAACTTTGAGGCTTCCACTGCGCAGCCAAAGAGGACAATACATTGAGTGAGACTGTAGGAGCCACCTCTTGAATCCTGCGGGAACAAAATGTCACACAGTAGTTATAATAAAACATGCGTTTTATTGTGGGGACTCGGAGAGCACTGGGGTGTATCACCCCTGGCTAGCCACTGCCCTAGCCACCGCTCCACCTCATTCAACCGTACTGTCCTTTTTGACTACGCAGCGGAATCCTCAAGGTTTTATCATGGAGGGTGTCCAAGGGGCCACCTTGTGGTATAATTGGTATCATGTGTGTAAGGATTAAGGACTTAAGGTCCTAGGTTTGAACCATATGGGACGCGAATTGTGGAACGGTGGCCTCCTGGACACCTTCCACTATAAAACCTTGAGGCTTTCACTGCGCAGTCAAAGAGGACAGTACGGTTGAGTGAGGCAGAGCGATGGCCAGCTAGGGGTGGTGCACCCCAATGCACTCCGGTTCCTCACATTTTATACATCGAGTGCAAAGATGAGATCAATCTTCTCCAAAGTTTCAACATCTAACATTCTTTTGACTCCTTCACCCTCTTCTTCGATTAGTTATAAATAAGACTAATTGTTCCATATTGAAGAGCAATGTTTGAAATTTAACATGAATAGGAAATGTATCAAATTAAGCCACCTGAGTTATATTAATAATGCGTCAATTTTGAGATTAAACCTTTAAACTAAAAAATTGGCCAAATGAATTGTCCATTATTGCTGATAAAAGGTTCCTAGTGATGCATATATAATATGTCTCATATGAAGAAATCTAGAAAAACATGCAAGTCAGAAAAAAAAAATCATAATTGGATCCATTTATGTTACAAGCATTAATGTTACTCCAACTCCACAGGTTTTTCGACATCCTTTTACTTGTAGGGTTGAGAAAAAAAACACGAAAATCAAAAATCGACTCAAACTTTGAGTCGATTCAATTTTTAAACAATTCTAATCAAATTCAAATAAATGACATCATCGTAATTGTA
The DNA here is from genome assembly GCA_033439115.1 of Firmiana major. Taxonomy (NCBI): domain Eukaryota; kingdom Viridiplantae; phylum Streptophyta; class Magnoliopsida; order Malvales; family Malvaceae; genus Firmiana; species Firmiana major. The sequence continues at coordinate 16,017,026 of CM065908.1, read as the reverse complement.
TAATTTTGTATCAAATCGTGCTATTTCGGATGGACCTTGAAAATCAAAATCTAATCAAATTTAAAAAAAAAAGCAAGAAAATTAGATTTCAAATTGTTTCAATAAACCCAAATTAAGCACAATTAACTATTAAACATTAAAGCTTAAACTCAAAACATTAAAGCCTAACTCACATTAAAACACAGGCATAAAAACTACTTGTACTCTTTTGATATGTTTTAGCACATCAATGGTTTCTAACAATCAGAAGTCAAAATTTGATTTAAAATTTTTAACTCAAACAAATTTTATTGACAAATTTATGATACTCATTTACTCAACATAAGACACTTTTGAACCCATTTTCTTACTCTTAGAACCCTAACTCTCCTAGCACTTACGTCGTAACCCACGCTTACAGCGATGTCACTTGCCCTTTATAGTCTTTCTAGCCTCTTCTTTTACTTGTTCTTCATTTTGTACTGTGTATCTAGCCTTCCTTATCTAAGAAACACCACAAATCTTAAAAGTAAATCTATGGGTTTAAAACCCATTTATTTTGCATTCGATTTCTATTGTTTTTTTGTTTAAAACCCTAGGCAAACAATTGGGCATGGGTGACATATATGGAATGTGGAATGCATTTAGGAAAGGGAAATTAGGTGGAGTATGACCTTTAGATTTGCACTTTCAGTCACTAATTTCAAATTAAATAAAAAGAAAATTAAAAAAAAAACTTCAGCCCATACATTATCGGGTTTTTTACAAACTTGAGTATTAAAATTATTCCTAAATGCAAACAATTGAATTCTAAGAATGCTCAAATCATTGTTCTTCAAACGACCTTCTGCTTGTCTGCCACTTTATACTAGGCCTGAGCATAAGCTTGGGAATGGTTTAGTACAATGCAGTTATTTATCACCTTTTACTGAGTTTCAGTTTCTCATAGTGGAGAAAAAGGTTGTAGACATTAGGCCATCTCCTACTCTTAGGCAATTAGCTTACATATAAAAAGACTACTACTTAAGATTTGTAGTGATATTTGAATTAAGTTTATCGAATAAAAAACTGAATATCCAATCTAATTCGAACCAAATTTATGTGGGTTGGATATATTCGGATAGTAAGATTGGTTAGATCAGATATGGATCACACGATTAAAACTCAAACAGGGTCAAATTGGAAAAAAAAAATTAAAACCTGAACGATTCTGATCCATTGTCATCCCTACTTATAGAGTGATGAAAAAAAAACATATAATGAAAAGTGAATATTTTGCATAAAATTGTATCAATCAATGGAGAAAAGTATAGCAATGAAACGACAAGTAATTTTAATGTTCTTGAAGAATCTTTGCAATACTAAGAAGTATAGCAACATGAGCATCATGCTCATAAGCATGCATCTTTCCAAGAAATTTTGTTATATGCTCCTACTCCACCAGTTCTTGTACATGAAAACACAATAATTCCCTTTCATATCAAATTCATATAAACACAACTATGACAATGTTCAAACACTTAACTAAGATGATATTTTTATTTTTATGCATAAAAAATCTACTAATAGTTTTATGTTAACTATAAGCTCATAAACCCAACAAAATTATATTACTTGATGAAACTGGTGACATTTTGTTTCAAATAAACAATATTAAAACAAAATACTTCCATCAAAATAATGTTTATATTTGCTTTGAGTGCGAGAAAAAAGGTTTGTCAGTGCCAATATATCTCATTCGCAATTCAAAGAAAAAGAAAGAATGAGAAAGAAGCAAAATAAAATAAATAAAGAAGAAGAAGAAGAAGTAATAACAGCAGCTTGAGACTAGCTTTTTGAAGGTCAATAATAATTAATGTCATGTCAGTAAAAGTCAATATCACGTTAATATTTTTAACAGAAATCTTTAACAACGATATCATTAGACTATTTATTTGCAAAATCTGAATTGTAAACAAATTTTTTTTATGAATTATATTAGAGAAATTAAATTTCAAATTTTGTAAAGATACAATGATCAATCATATAGGTCAAAATAAGCCACCTTTTGCCACATAATCAGGGGTTTACAAGCAATGCAAATAAAAAGCAATGTTAGTAAAAGTCAATTCTACATCAACAAAAGTTAAGACCAATTAGTATTTTTAGCAAAAATTTTGACAATTCGGTTGGACTAAAATTTGTAAATTAAAATAGTAACATGACTTTATTTTTATGAAATATGATAGAGTAAATTTTAATTTTGTGAATGTGCAAGGGCTGATTTCATAATTTTGCCTTTAAATTTATTTTTTTAATAATTTGAAAATTTTCCTTTTTATATATTTTTGAATTCGTTAAAGAAAATTTCTCTTTCTTACCAACTTCATTAACCTTGTCTTTTGTTTTGAACTTATTTTGAACTTCCCCTTCTACTGCCCTGTTTTGGTCTGCGATCTATGACTATGTCACGTGTGTTATCTCAGAGTGGATGCAGCTGTCCATTTTGTTTAAAAGAAGTAGCCCAAATTTCAACTAACACATCACAGATTCACAGTAACGGGTTGTGTGTAATTTATCCCAACACGAAACAACCCTTTTTTTTTCTCTGACTTCTCTGACGTCCCACCACTGTCCACTCCCACTCTCCTCTTAGCTTTGCTTAATATAATCAAACCTCAAATACCCACCAATACCCTTTCCTCTCGCTCTACTTTTGCTTCCTTTTCCTTTATCTTTCAACTCTCCTGTTTCAGTGTTTTTGTCCTGTGATGATCAGCCATACAAAGAAAATGAATGTTTCCAATTTCAGACGCAAGCAGCTTGTGTTTGGTCTTCCGCCAGTTGACCAAAAGTAGGCAAACGCTTACACATGGTATCACACTCTCTGCCTTTCTCTCCTTTCTTTGTGGTTTTGAATCCATGTCAGTCTAAATATGATACTCAGAAGTTGTGAAGCAATCCAGTTTCAACGTTACTAATCATCTGCGGTAGCTATTCTCTTCTATTGGTTCAAGTGTATCATAAACTAATGCGATTTTTGCATGCAATTCTGTAGTCATGATTCAGTTGTTTTGATCTTTCAACTCTGATATCTGGCCTTCCACCTATCACCTACTTGGTTTCATACATAAAATCATCGTCTAAATTCTTATCACTATTTCTTTCTTATTTCTTAGTACATCTATAAACTATGCAAATCTCAGTATCTACCAGTTCTTGGTTTGTCTGATCTTTAATTTCCAAATATATATATATATATATATATATATATATATATATTCTTGTTATATTAGCAATCTCTAGTCTCTACTTTCATGGGGTACTGGTGACAACTAAGTCTTTCTATCTTTTTCTCTTTCATTTGTTTCTCTCTTTTCATCCCCTTATGGTAAATGTTTCTTTGCTACAGTTACTGCTCTAACATCTCTATGTTACAGAAAGTTAATTTTGAATTCCTTGAATGCTTTATATCCTCTTTTTAACTCCTTCAAGCACTCAACAGAATGAACAATTTTTAATTCTATAGAGAACAACTGAAGTTTAGCTTGATTGACCAATCACATGTGCCCGCTTCCTCCCTTCTTACAACTCTGCTTGTGGTCTCTGTTTATTTTTATCTAGTACTTGTTTGAATCGTGTGGTAAATAAGAGGAAACCCAAGGGACCAATATCTATAAATAAGAAATGAAGGTGTCCTTGAGACTCACAGTTGCTCTTGCATAAAAGGCCGCTACAGATTATGTGGACACATGCTATAAAATTGCCATTTGCCAGGGTAGTTACAAGTGATGTAATCAGGGTATACAATTTGAATGGGGCAGTACTATAACACAGCAAGCAACATAACAATAAAACTGAGGCTTTCTTGAGCTTTACAGTACACATTTTGAATCCTGGTTACCAGATTGAAGGGATTCCTTTTCTTCACCAAGGAAACTTATAGACTGACAACTGTTTCTCAATTTTTATTTTATTTTATTTTTGATTTGGGATAGAGGATTCAAACTTGTTAATTAAGAGGATTATAAACCAACCAACTGAAACGAATGTTCGAGAACTTATTCTCTTTATTTATTAGCAATTTACCTCAAAATCTAGTAGAAAAGAACGATGTTCTGTGTTCTTGCTTTGATATTGTTTAGATTCATTGATGCTAACTGAACCACCGTATTGCCCACAATCATAAAGTGCATAAAGGTTCAGAAACAGCTGAAGGAAAGGCCAAATATAAGGTAGTAGAGAAACCTTTTCTCTAAACTGTTGTATAGGATCAGTAATATATAAATTTCCTAAAACCTATAAGTATTACGTATACCTGTGGTTGCATTCTAAATGAATTTAATTTTTATTTCAAAATTCTTGCTTGCTTATACTTTGCTTTGTCTATCCATTGACTGAAGTTTAAGACCATCAAATATTCCTCATGTCTCAGAAAATGCAGGTGAAGACCATCTGGATTCTAAAGAATGTTGATTCGATCGACTCTATTGCTTAAGGCAGTGTAGATTAGCTTTTACCCAAACTCAATCATGAAACCTGTTATTGACCTTGAAATTGAGGCATCAGAAAACGAATCTGAAGTTACCAGCCAAGTAGCTTCAAACTTGTCCATCCGAGAAACATCTGCTGCTCCCTCTCATGACGGCCCTGCTAACTCTTCGCATCTCTCAAACCCCTTTGAGATGCAAGTTTCACTTGATTTAACTCTATGCTTTAATATGGATGAGTCAGGAGGGAGAGATTCTACAGGACTCTCATTGTCAAGCACCAGTGAGAGCACAAATGACGCCCCATTCCGCACTACAGCGTCAGCCATCCCACGAGTTTTTTCCTGCAACTACTGCCAGCGCAAATTCTTTAGCTCACAGGCACTTGGCGGCCACCAGAATGCACATAAAAGAGAAAGAACCTTGGCAAAGCGGGCAATGCGAATGAGTATTTTCTCTGACAGGTATGCCAGTATGGCTGCTCTGCCTCTTCATGGAACGTCATTCAGGTCCTTGGGGATCCAAGCACACTGTTCAGCACACCAAAGCTTCGCACCGCCAGCAAGATCACCAGATTCAAGAAACAATGCAAGATCTCAACATGGCTATCTTGGTTTGCCAATATTCATGGAAGATGATGAGGCAGAGCTGTTGTGGCCTGGTAGTTTCCGTCAGATAGCTGAGGCAGGTAATACTGATCACCCAGGTTTTGTACTGCCTGGAAGTTCGAATATGAATTTTCTGGAGGTTACTCAACCAGTGGACTTGGAAAGTTCAGCACCAGATCTCACCCTGAAACTTTGAGGCTTTGCCTTTTTAAAAACAAGTTTCTGTATCTTAATTCTGCCTCTTTGTATAGTACGTGACCAAACTATTCCTAGTCAGTTAGTCTTTTTATTTTCCTTTTTCATCCGTCTTTACCTTTTCACAGTTTGTTTGGCAGCGTAAAAGAGCTTCTCCAGGATTATATTGGAGCTCCTGTGCTTGTCGTCGTTTTCTGAAGTTTCTACTGCTGATTGATTGAACGTTTGACCATATTTTCATTCTTTTACAAAATGTAAGGACTAAAACATTAATCTAGCTTCATTAGAGGGGGACTAAATAAGCTCACCAAAATTCTCTACAATCCACATTTTCATTTTTACCATGCCCAGAGTACGGTGGTTGATCATTGTGTCGATCATCGGTTGCGATTTATCTCAAAAAAAAAAAAAAATTCAAAACATTTGATCCGAGTCAATCACCAAAAATAAATTATTCTTTAAACAACTATTTTATAGATAGTAGAGTAGAAATCAATTTTACAGAGATTACAACAACTGAATCACTTTAAATTAAAGCAAAAAAAATGAAAGAAAACAAAAAGGGGGACTTTCCAAAAGGGGTAACGTTTTTATATTAAAGGTTGCTAAAAATAGTAAGTTAATATATAGAAGTTAGTTTTGCAAAAATCAAAAGAAAAACTTGGTTAGCATGTATTTTGATTATCTTGGTTTAAAGTGTTGATCATTGAATTCTAAGTGTGCCATCAATTAAGCATTCAACAATAGTGCAACAATAAACCCTGTTATACTATCTTTCCTTTCTTCTATAGTTAATTTCAACAAACTCTACAATTAATTCATAATTACTTAAACTACTTAGAACAAGCTTTTTAGATATATTCATGTAACAACATTAATATTTGTGAAAGATATGAGTTGAATTAAGCGACTAACATATAAGCTTGGCTAATCTACTTAAACTTAGATTTTCTTCTATCTCTAGTTGATTTCAAACATTAAGCAATTACGGGCTTAAGTTTTTAAACTAATCATAAATTATTAGAATTAACTAAATAGTTCACGACCTATTAATTTAAACTAATAATCATGAAAAGATGTTATGAAAAATCTTAGATAATTAACTAAATGATATATATTAATTTCATGCTTCTCACCTAATCATGCAACCAAAATTTAAACAATTATACATACCAACCAAGCAAAGGAAACTATTCACTAGACATTATAAAAATTAAAAGCAAACACTAAAGGAAAAATTGAAATCGACATGCTTATTTTACAAAATAGAAAAATCGATAATAATATTAAAACAAGAAGAAATAATCGGCCAACTTAATTTATAATATAAAAAATGATTTTATAAAATAGTAAGAGAGTTTTACAACATTATAAAACCAAAACTAGGCAAATTGTGTTTTAAATCAGCCCAAAAGGTCCCTTTATAAAATGAGAGAAGGATATAATTTGTCTTTATGTAAAATTCTATTTACAATTTCTAAGGAATTATCTAAGTTTAATTTTCAATAATCTTTCTTTTTATCTTTCATAAATTAGCTTGAAGAGTTGGATATCTATTCACCTTTTCCTTAATCTTCTCTTTTTTTATTTATCTCCATCGAAAGGCTTCAATTTAAATTGATCATTTATCCTTGAAGTAAATTCGAATCCTACTAGGAATAGGACTTTCTAGTTTTTAGTACTAACTTTGTAAGGACTTTTGACCCATCAAATGAATGCCGATTGATATGATCTTGTACATTCCGAAAAGTTTGAGAAGTCCTATACAACTTTGTTGCAAATCATTTTTCCCTTAAGATTCGAAAGAAGGCAAAATTATCAAAATACCCTTGCTGGTAAAAAATTGTAAAAAATGTCATTTAAGCTCAATATTCTTCTATAAGCTTATTTTTGTCACCAAAAACATAAAATAAACATTAAAAAGCTCATTTAGGCACAAAATATAACTAGAAGAATATCATTTGACAATATAAATTTAACATTTTAAGCATTTATCAACATTTTAGGCAGGTAATACTGATCACCCTGGTTTTTTACTGCCTGAAATTTCGAATAAGAATTTTCTGGAGGTTACTTAACCAGTGGACTTGGAAAGTTCAGCACCAGACCTCACCCTAAAACTTTGAGGCTTTGCCTTTTTAAAACAAGTTTTTGTGTCTTAATTCTCCCTCTTTGTATAGCATGTGACCAAACTATTCCTGGCTAGCTAATCTTTTTTTTTTTTGCTTTTTCATCTATCTTTTGGATTTCACAGTATGTTTAAGAGCTTCTCCAGGATTATTTTGGAGCTCTTATGCTTGTCGTTGTTTTCTGAAGTTTCTACTGCTGATTGATTGAACATTTGACCATATTTTCATTCTCTTACAAAGTGTAAGATAAAACCCATTGTGGTTGAAGCTTGAACCTTTTGAGGCTAAGCTTAGGGTTAAAATACTAATTCTACTTTCATACTAAATACACTCACCAAAATTCTCTATATGGTCCACATTTTCATTTTCATTTTATGTAAAAAATAACCTTAACTTTTAAGACATAAATACCCCAAAAATCTACTGCCCTAAACTACCATGCCCAAAATAGAACGATTGATCAACGTGGCAATCATCAACTGCGGTTTATCTCTAAAAAGAATCAAAACGTTCTTTTTTATTCCCTTTTCATTCCCATTAGATTAGTTTTTCAAGAAAATATACAAAAAATCTTATATCTAATGTTTAAGTCAGTGACTTTAATATTACATCTATTGTATTTTGAACATTTTTGAAACAAACGGATGTCAAAACTAGAAATAAAAGGAAATGATGAAAATTTAGGTATATTATAGAAGCAATCTATTGTTGATGACTAGCGGCAGTGATTGGCAGCCAATAGTGTTTACTGCTTGCAATTTGCCTCTAAAAAATACCAAAATATTTCTTTTAACTTCCTTTTCCCTCCTCTCTAATTAGTTTTTTAAGTAACTAGATAGAAAATCATAAATCTAAAGTTTAAATCTACGACTTCAATGGTATATCTATTGTGTTTTGGGCATATTCAAAAGAAACAAAGATTAGAAATGAAAAAAAATAGGGAAATAACAAAATTTTGGTATAATTTTGGAAGAGAACCACTATCGCGACCAATAATAGATGCCAGGGCAGATTCTAAACAAAGAAAAGAGAAAAAGAAAAAGAAAGAAAATGTAAATAAAGGTAAATTAGATGTTTCGTCACAATTTTGAAGGGGGTAAAGAGTAATATGAGAATAAAATGTATTTAGAAGTGAAGTATATAAAGAAAAATATGAAGTGTATTCAGAAGTTCTCTTTTCATAAAATGATTAAAAAAATAAGAAAAACACAAAAAAATACAAGAGTTATAATGGTTATTTTTCAACATAAGAGTTATGTCTACTTAGGATCCATGTAGATATATTAATGTGATGAAGGATGAATTAAAAATAATTAGCAATCCTTTATATATGCACGTATTATTAGGGTCGAATACTTGATTAAAAATAATTGGCAATTCTTTTCTCTTTTCTTCTTTTGTTTTTCTCTTTTTTCTTAAAGAGATTATTATTTACTTGAACCTTGCTGAGGGCTAGCTTCAATAGACACATCACAATATAAACATCACAATACAAACCTTGATGTTTCTTTTGAATTAAAATCTGGCTTAATCTATCTCTTACCATCTTTTCACTATCTTGCAGTTGAAGATCCACATAAGTATCTCAAGGAATTTCATGTAGTGTGTTCTAGCATGAAACCTATAGGGGTGACAGAAGAACAAATGAAGCTAAGATCCTTTTTATTCTCACTAGCAAACTAAGCAAAGGATTGACTATATTATGTACCTTCAGGCACCATCACCACATGGAAAGAGATGAAGAGATTGTTTTTAGATAGGTATTTCCTAGCCTCTAAAGCTGCAAGCATTCATAAAGAAATTTGTGGAATCAGGTAGTACAATGGTGAATCTTTGTATGAGTATTAGGAGCGTTTCAAGCGACTTTGCGCAAGTTGCCCACACCACCAAATATATGAGCAACTTTTGATCAAATACTTCTATGAAGCTCTATTGCCTCATGACAGGAGCATGATGGATGCCACCAGTGGAGGAGTTTTGGTGAACAAGATTCCTTAATATACTAGAACCTTTGACAGTGAACATGACTGCTAACTCTCAACGATTCTACACTAGGCTTGAACTACTGTAAAATCCATAAATTTTTTATATTTGATTATCAGTTAACCAAGTGATAAAAAAGGATTAACCAAGTGATTATTGTAGGATTCGAGTGTACCACAAAGCATGATGATTGGAGCTAAGTACGGGGCAAGAAGATAAAGGTAAAAATTTTAACTAAAGTGAATTTAAAGCATTCATGCTCATAAAAATGTGTTTGCATGCTTAGAAGATAGATTAACAACTATTAAAAAAGAATTAAGTTAGCAATTCTCAAGTTAGTGCAAAACTGAGAAAATCTAACTAAGATTAATTTAATAAAAATTCCCGAAAGCTAATAATAATTAATTTAAAACTTTAATAAAGTAATATAGGGTATAAGCAGTTAGAATAAATTAAATTTAGCTTGAAATGTCATAGTTAAGGTCATGGGATAAATTAGTGAAGTGAACCCGAAAGCTTTGGAAAATTACTGCTTGTAGGCAAGAATTTGGGAAGAAAGTATAAAATTATTTGAAGGCTACGATAAACTCAGAATGACTCCAAATTTTATATACATCTACCTTAGGATGTTAATAATTTTTGGATGAAATTTAAATGGACAATAATGTCATCAAAACCATAAGATAAAATTGTACAAAATGGTTGGACAGAAAACCAAAAATGCTATTCTGTTCTCCTTGGTTGGTTGATTAATGGATGAAATGCATGCAAGATGGCTATGCAATCAACCACCATCACTAAGTATTGTATAAAACATATTAATGTGTGAAGATATAATTAAATTGAAGAAGATTAATGTGAGACCCCATATATGTAAAGTTGTAATGTGTAATGAATGTGAATGGACTTGTAATGTAAAGTATGATCGATGTAAGTCAATTGATTCAATGTATGTATGTGTAATATGATTTGTAACGTACATACAAGTTCCATTGAGTATGAATATGAAGAAATGAGTTCCTATAAGTGATGGATGTGATTGAAACTCAAAATGAGTAGTGTGGTAAAATGGAATGAAATTATGCTTCCATTTGGTTTTATGTAGCATACCTTTGGACATACAATGAATGCACACAAGTTTCAATGTGCATAAGGTATGAATGGATGCCATTTTCAAGTTATAAAGGTGGATGAATGAGAAAATGGCCATGGCAACAGATTAAGGATGTGTTGGTGTGAGTTGCAGCAAGAAAACTGCAGGAAATCTGGAAAACATGAAGGCCAGATCGATCTCATAGGATGAGAGATCGATCTGGAAGAGCCAGAATGCTCTTATTTGGGCAATGGAATAGAGCAGATCGATCTCTAATGGGGCCAGATCGATCTCCTAAGCATTCTGTGATGAAAAGATCGATCCTCAAGCACCCAGATCGATCTCCTTAGCTCTCTGTTTGGGACCAGATCGATCTCATGCTTCGACAGATCGATCTCATGCTTAAAATTTCGTGAAAATGAGAGATTTAAGGGGACCAGATCGATCTCCTCTTAGACCAGATCGATCTCCTCAAGCTATTTCTATATAAGGAGGGCTGAAAATCTAAAAATTTCGGGAAAAACACCAATCTTCCATTTCTAACCCAAAAACCTAACTTTCTCTCTCTAAAATCAGCCATTTCCAGCAAGAATTGAGGGGAGACCATTAGACATCAAGTTGTTCATCTTGAGGAAGAGAACAACATAGTTGGAACCCAAAATCCCATTGTGGGTATTGAAGGAGATAAGGGCATTGACATTTGGAGCAAGAAGAAAAATCATATTTGGTAAGATTCTAACGCTCCAATCCAAGTACATTGCCTATTTAATTGATTTTGGAGTTGTTTGGCATGAGTATGTATGGATGGAAACACCTAGGTTGTGTTAGGAACTAATGTGACCTAGAAAATGGAATGCCTCTAGTGTGAGAGTGTGATTTGGGGAGTTGGTGGTTTATAGGCATGCTAAAGTAGTTAAATGAGTAATGTGGATGATTTGGAATGGTTATGTGGAGTTATAATGTGAGTTTAAGTGGAATTATGAAAATGAGCATGTAAATGCTTGACAAATGCCATAGTGAGGAAATTAATGAAATATGAACACTATGAGCTTGATATCGATTTAATATCGATTTGGAATGAGTTAATAGGCCTAAAAGAATCCATAGACTCAAGTTTTGGGTAAAGTAATGAAACGAGGCCTCATAAGCGTTAATAGAAAACTATAGGTCGAATTGACTATAGTGAACGCACGATGTCATATTATATGGATCGAATATAATGCGGGATACGGTTTTGTGCAGTCTCGAAGAGTCCGTTGGAAATGAATCGAGTGGTACGAGTAGCAGATTTAAGGAAGTGGAATCACACATCGCGATTCCAGGTAAGGGAATTCTGTAAGTATATAGAGGTAACTGCTCATATTTTGTGGGTGTATAGGGCTTTGGAAATATGCATGGACTTATAGAAATGTGTTTTGAAGATGTATGGAAATTACTATGAGTATTTGTATGAGATTTGGTTGTTTGAAATGGTTATTGAAAAGGGATAGTAAGGCTAATAATTGCATAAATCACGTGTTTTGAATGCTTTTACAAAACACAATGCTTTGATTTGAGCAAATAAAAGGATAGGCTGGCTAGTACTTGAATGATGTTGTGAAATAGCCCATGTGAGGCACTAAGCATGTTTTGAGATGTTTTGAATGCATGTGAGCCGCCTATCGTGTGTATGTGATTTGATCGCGCTAGAGCCTCGCTCGCGCTGGATTTCTATGTTTTCGCTTGTGTGATACGTGCTTGAGCTTAGCTTGCACTTTGATTTGAATTGTAATGATGCTTTATAAATCGTACTGGAGTTTACGCTCGTACTTGGATTTGAGTGATTTTTCTTATGCATATAACCGTACTGGAGCTATGCTCGTACGTGGTTTCTTCATATTTTATGCATAAATGCCGTACTAGAGCGTTGCTCGTATGAAGTGATTGGTTTTGATGCATGAATTCGCGCTAGAGCATAGCTCGCGCCGGTTTTCACACTGTGGTATGTATGAGGCCGTGGTGAGAGATACGGATTAACTCAGGGAACCCAACAGGCCTGACAGACCTCTTGAGTGGGGTGAGGGTGAGGGGCTAGGACCTGACATAATCCATTCAGGGAACCCAACAGGCCTAACAGACCTCTTAAGTGGGGTGAGGGTGAGGGGCTAGGACCTGAATCAGGGAACCCAACAGGGGCGAGCAAGGCCATGAGGGGTTAGGACCTGGTATTGAGGTTACTCCCACGCGCTCTTGAGACTATAAAGGTTACACTTTGTATGGGGTAGATAAGACCTACGACAGGCACCCCAACCATGTTATGGGTCCGCGGAGTACGATGTATCGTGTATATCACATGGAGTACGATGTACCGCGTGGTAGTTACTTGATTTGAGAAAGTCTGGCGGAGAACTAACCCACCTTCGTGCCAGCATGATACCCCGCACACCGGGATCTGTGTGGTCTGGGATGATATGTGACAATTGGCCAACGTAGTCACTTGAGATATAGTAACCTGTCTCCTTGCTTGATTTACTTACTACCACATGATTTTAAATCTCTAAGTGTGATTTGTGATTGTTTAAGGTAGACCCGAAGGAGGGGTCGAGCCTTGTGGAATTGATTTATGAAATGAAAATGAAGTTGTGATTGTGAATTGATGTGATGAGATTGTATGTGTTTGAGAAAGAGTTTTATGACGTGGGTTTAAAAAGGAGGTTTCTTAATGAATTGCCCTTTTTATGAATTTAAAGGAGATTGAGCATGAGATGATTTATACACGACGTTTTTACCATGTTTTATATGCCAATGTACATGATTTTGATACATGATATGTATGTATACTCATATGGCATAGTTTTACTTCCTCATGCTCCTACCATAAACGATTTATGCATAACACTATCAGCATGTAGATAGAGTAGTTATCTACCATGCTTGCATTATTGCCTTACTGAGCGTGTGGTTGCTCATCCCTCTCTATTTCCCCCTACAGAGCGTGCATAGTAGCCCAGTGAGGACTGAGGTGTGGTATTTTGGACTCCGCTGCATCTCCATCGCTTAGAGGTATATACACAGTGATTCTTTTTGTATCTAAACAATGTAAAAGCATAGTATTCTTTTGAGTTGTAATTATGGGGGATGTAGATGTCAGTAAAACATACTTTTGTATAAGTACAAGATTAAATGTAAATGTATGACATCGTTTTATTTAACTGAGAATGAATGAGATGTGAAGTTTATTATTGACTCACAGCCCAACAGTGTGTGGTGAGTTAGTTCATGACCGGGTAAGGTAACAGTAAAACGCGAAATTTTTTAGTGATTTTCGGTTAAAGAGAATGGAATTGGGTCGTGACAGAGATTGGTATCAGAGCTATGTTGGCCTGATGTGAGTCATTAATAAAACGTAGGAAAGTACATCCCTATAGTACTGTGCTTTTGTTTAGATATAACTGTGTATATCGTGATGGATTGAGTTTAATGAATTATTATAATACAGGAAGTTAGGCACTATGCCAGTTACACACAAAGGTAGAGGGGTGAGAGCACGTGCTAGAGGCCGTAGAGGTAGGCCTGAGAGCCGTGCGGAGCCACAGACTGAACAGGCTCCACAAAACCCTGCTGAGAGAGCATAGGATACTGAGGCTCGCTTCGCTAGGTTAGAGCGGGGTATTGAGAACTTGGTAGAGATAGTCACGCAGGCATTGGGTGCCGGTGATAGACGAGGTCCCGCGACACAGCCTACTACTGAACAGGCAGCTGCAGAGGCGGAGAGACCTCAGACTACAGAGACTGCTACTGCTACACCACCTCTAGTACAGGATACAGATTCTCCTATCGCTTCACAGCAGAGCGGTAGTGAGTTGGGTTATGACTGCGACTTGAGTAGGTTGCGAGAATTTCAAGCGCTAAAACCCCTAGTGTTTAGAGGGGTGAAGGACCCAGTGGTTACGGAGGATTGGGTGTATGAAATGGAGAAACTATATAGGTTTTTTCGATGCACTTCAGCTGAGAAGGTAGCCTTTGCTGTGTTCATGTTGAAAGGCGAGGCAGAGCACTGGTGGAGATCCACCGAAGCTATTTTGAGGGCTAGACACTCCGAGATTTCATAGGAGATATTCTTGGAGGCCTTCAGAAGACAGTATATTCTAGCTACCGCACAGAGGAAACTGCGGATGGAATTTATGAATTTGGTTCAGGGGAACCATACTGTGGACGAGTATGAGTCCAAGTTTATGTCCTTGGGGAGATATGACCCGGAAACGATGGGTAGTGAGACCTGAAAGATACAGAAGTTCATGGATGGATTGAGATTAGCCATCCGGACTAAGCTAGCTCCCTTCGACATTATGACTTATGAGGAGGCTGTACATAAGGCTCAGTTGTGTGAGCAAGACTTTGAGCGAAATGCCTCCGAGCTTGGGAGAATCAGTGTTAGAAAGGACAGAGACCGGAAGAGATCCGGGAAGGATAGAGTGGCCAAGAAAGGAGACCCAAGGTATTTTGAGAAGAGACCTAAGATCGAGGAGGTGCAAGAGAGAGCTGCTAGACCTCCCGTATACCCAGCCTTGACTGCACCGAGGGGTATAACTATTGGAGGACCACGACCTACCACGGATCAGTGTAGGAGATGTGGGAGATACCATGGGACTAGGCCATGTCAGATGCCCCATGTTTCATGTTTTAGGTGTGGGAGGCCAGGACATATATCGAGGTTCTGCAATGAGATGATTGAGACTGCCCCACAGAAGGGCAAGGAGCCTGAGGGAGCTCCTGTTGAGACAGTAGCCCCGAGGAGGAGGGCTACGGCTGAGGAGAAAGGGAAACAGGCTGCGGGTGTGAGCAGAGGAAGAGTACATGCACTGGATCAGGACACCGCAGATGCTTCGACGGATGTGATTAAAGGTACCATCCGAATCTTTGATTTAGAAGCATTGGTATTATTTGATCCTGGTGCCACGCATTCTTTCATATCACCTTCCTTTGCACATAAATTGTTGGAATATGTGGAACCAACATTGTTGGATAAAATGTTGATGATTTCCACACCCATGAATGATAGTCAATTGACTGAGCATGTATGTAGAGATTGTAAGTTAAAGATAGAGGGGAAGGAAATGATAGCCAATCTGATTTTATTGAATATGAATGATTTTGATGTAATTTTGGGAATGGATTGGTTGGCTACCAATCGTGTTGTGATGGATTGTCATGCCAAAACATTGATGTTTTCAGGATTAGACAATCTTATTGTAAATTTTGATGAAAATAAATGATATGAAAATAGCATGTTTGTTGTAAATAAAGGAGTATGATTTTAAATGCATATTGCTTGAGAGATAAATTATTGTTTATGATAAATGTTGAATGTGGAGTGATGGTTATGTTACTAACGATGGAGAGGATAATGTGAAGGGTTCATTGCATACGTGGTTGATATAGATGAGGCACACCCGGAATTGAGGGACATAGCCGTAATTACGGATTACCCTGATGTCTTTCCGGATGAATTACCAGGGCTACCACCTGTAAGGGAAATGGAATTTTGCATTGAGCTAGTGCCTGGTACAGAGCCGATATCAAAACCACCCTATAGAATGGCTCCGATAGAGTTAGAAGAGCTAAAGAAGCAGCTGCAAGAGTTGCTAGAGAAGGGGTTTATTAGACCGAGTGTCTCTCCTTGGGGAGCACCGGTTCTATTTGTAAGGAAGAAGGATGGAAGCCTCCGACTGTGTATAGATTACCGGTTGTTGAATAAGGTCACCATTAAGAACAAGTACCCCCTTCCAAGAATCGATGATTTGTTGGATCAGCTCCAGGGAGCCGAAGTATTTTCTAAGATAGATCTGCGGTCAGGGTACCATCAGTTGAGGATCAGGAGTGGAGATATACCCGAGACAGCATTTCGTACCCGTTATGGCCACTACGAGTTTTTGGTGATGCCATTCG
Organism: Firmiana major; assembly: GCA_033439115.1. NCBI lineage: Eukaryota > Viridiplantae > Streptophyta > Magnoliopsida > Malvales > Malvaceae > Firmiana > Firmiana major. The sequence goes on along the minus strand of CM065908.1, from coordinate 16,000,642 downwards.
GATTGACGAATGGTCCCGCAGCATTTATGGCATTGATGATTGATATATTCAAGCCATACCTGGACAAGTTTGTAATAGTGTTCATTGATGACATTTTGGTGTATTCCAAGTTCAGGGAAGATCATGAGGAGCACTTGAGGATAGTTCTGCAGACCCTCCGAGAGAGAGAATTGTATGCCAAACTCAGCAAGTGTAACTTTTGGTTGGAACAGATCTCATTTCTGGGGCATGTTGTGTCAAAGGATGGGGTATCGGTGGATCCATCCAAGATAGAGGCAGTTGTACAGTGGGAACAGCCCAAGACAGTAACTGAGATCAGAAGTTTTCTGGGATTGGCAGGATATTATCGAAGATTTGTAGAGGGTTTCTCTAGACTAGCTGCTCCATTGACACGCCTCACGCGAAAAGATGTTAAGTTTGTGTGGGATGAGGCATGTGAGAGGAGTTTTGAGGAGCTTAAGCGTCGATTGACGACTGCTCCAGTTCTCACCATTCCTACCAGCTCAGGAGGATTCTCGGTGTATACGGATGCATCACACCAGGGACTGGGCTGTGTGCTTATGCAGGATGGGAAGGTAGTTGCCTATGGATCTAGGCAGTTGAAAGATCATGAGAGGAACTACCCGACACATGATTTGGAGTTGGCAGCTGTAGTATTTGCTTTGAAAATATGGCGCCACTATCTCTCTATGGTGAGAAATTTTTGGTGTTCACAGATCATAAGAGCCTTAAGTACCTGTTCTCGCAGAAAGAGCTGAATATGAGACAGAGGAGATGGCTCGAACTCTTGAAGGAATATGATTGTGAAATCATGTACCACCCGGGTAAGGCAAATGTAGTTGCAGATGCTTTGAGTAGAAAGAACCTTGGGTTGGTGTCATATATGATGGTACGGGAACATGAATTGTTAGAACACTTTGCGAACCTCAGTTTGGATGTAACCCCACCTGGATCTGAGAGACTTGAGATCATAGCTAGTTTAAGACTAGAGCCAGAGTTGATTGGCCGTATTCGGCGAGCCCAGCAGAGCGATCGATGATGCATCGATTGGCTGAGGCAGATACAGACTGGTGTGGGTATTGATTTTGAGCAGAGTGCTGATGGGTTATTGAGGTTCAGAGGCAGAGTATGCGTTCCCAGGGATCCTGAGATCAGGAGAACGATTTTATCAGAGGCTCACTCATCGAAGTATACGATACATCCGGGAAGTACCAAGATGTATCAAAACCTTTGGAAGGTTTATTGGTGGTCTGGAATGAAGAGAGATATTGCTGAATATGTCACTAAGTGTCTCGTTTGTCAGCAAGTGAAGGTAGAGCATCAGAAGCCTGCAGGATTATTGCAGCCTCTACCGATACCGACATGGAAGTGGGAGTATGTCACCATGGATTTTGTGATGGGGTTGCCGAGGACCCGTAGAGGTCATGATGCTATATGGGTTATTGTGGACCGGTTGACTAAGTCCGCCATTTCTTGGCTATGAGAGCTACCGATACACTAAGTCAGTTGGCGAACTTGTATATTCGAGAGATAGTACGGCTACATGGTGTACCAGTGAGCGTTGTTTCTGATAGGGATTCCCGCTTCACTTCCCATTTTTGGGAACATTTTCAGGAAGCGCTGGGGACCCGACTGAGTTTTAGCACCGCTTTTCATCCTCAGACAGATGGGCAGTCAGAGAGGACTATACAGACCCTCGAGGATATGTTGAGAGCGTGTGTGCTGGATTTTAGAGGCTCCTGACCACCTGCAGTTAGCCGAGTTCGCTTATAATAATAATTATCATGCGAGCATCGGGATGGCACCCTATGAGGCATTATACGGGCGTAGATGTCGTTCCCCTATTGGATGGGAAGAGGTTGGTGACAGACAGATTTTTGCTCCAAAATTAGTGCAGCAGGCATCTGAGGACGTCCAGTTGATATGTGAGAGATTACAGACAGCTCAGAGTCGGCAAAAGAGTTATGCTGACAAGAGACGAAGACCACTGGAGTTTGATGAGGGTGAGTCGGTGTTTCTGAGGGTATCACCATCGAAGGGTATTATGAGATTTAGTAAAAAGGGCAAGTTGAGCCCTAGATATATCTGACCCTTCGAGATTTTGGAGAGAGTGGGAGATAAGGCGTATAGGTTGGCATTGCCACCGGACTTGGCAAATGTCCACAACGTCTTCCACGTCTCGATGCTTCGAAAGTATCACCCGGACCCGGCACACGTGATAAGATATGAGCCGTTGGAGCTCCATGAGAGTATGACGTATGTTGAGAAGTCGGTTTGGATATTGGACAGAAAAGAGAAAGTGTTGCGGAATAAGACAATTCCATTGGTGAAAGTTCTTTGGCAACATCACACGGCGGAAGAGGCCACATGAGAATTGGAGAACTTGATAATGGAGAAGTACCCCCAACTTTTTGAAAAGTGACTTGGTTCTAATTTGGAGGACCAAATTTCTTGAAGGAGGGGAGAATGTGAGACCCCGTATATGTAAAGTTGTAATGTGTAATGAATGTGAATGGACTTGTAATGTAAAGTATGATCGATGTAAGTCAATTGATTCAATGTATGTATGTGTAATATGATTTGTAAAGTACATACAAGTTCCATTGAGTATGAATATGAAGAAATGAGTTCCTATAAGTGATGGATGTGATTGAAACTCAAAATGAGTAGTGTGGTAAAATGGAATGAAATTATGCTTCGATTTGGTTTTATGTAGCATACCTTTGGACATACAATGAATGCACACAAGTTTCAATGTGCATAAGGTATGAATGGATGCCATTTTCAAGTTATAAAGGTGGATGGATGAGAAAATGGCCATGGCAACAGATTAAGGATGTGTTGGTGTGAGTTGCAGCAAGAAAACTGCAAGAAATCTGGAAAACATGAAGGCCAGATCGATCTCATAGGATTAGAGATCGATCTGGAAGAGCCAGAATGCTCTTATTTGGGCAATGGAATAGAGCAGATCGATCTCCAATGGGGCCAGATCGATCTCCTAAGCATTCTGTGATGAAAAGATCGATCCTCAAGCACCCAGATCGATCTCCGTAGCTCTCTGTTTGGGACCAGATCGATCTCATGCTTCGACAGATCGATCTCATGCTTAAAATTTCGTGAAAATGAGAGATTTAAGGGGATCAGATCGATCTCCTCTTGGACCAGATCGATCTCCTCAAGCTATTTCTATATAAGGAGGGCTGAAAATCTAAAAATTTCGAAAAAAACACCAATCTTCCATTTCTAACCCAAAAACCTAACTTTCTCTCTCTAAAATCAGCCATTTCCAGCAAGAATTGAGGGGAGACCATTAGACATCAAGTTGTTCATCTTGAGGAAGAGAACAACATAGTTGGAACCCAAAATCCCATTGTGGGTATTGAAGGAGATAAGGGCATTGACATTTGGAGCAAGAAGAAAAATCATATTTGGTAAGATTCTAACACTCCAATCCGAGTACATTGCCTATTTAATTTTTTGGAGTTGTTTGGCATGAGTATGTATGGATGGAAACACCTAGGTTGTGTTAGGAACTAATGTGACCTAGAAAATGGAATGCCTCTAGTGTGAGAGTGTGATTTGGGGAGTTGGTGGTTTATAGGCATGCTAAAGTAGTTAAATGAGTAATGTGGATGATTTGGAATGGTTATGTGGAGTTATAATGTGAGTTTAAGTGGAATTATGAAAATGAGCATGTAAATGCTTGACAAATGCCATAGTGAGGAAATCAATGAAATATGAACACTATGAGCTTGATATCGATTTAATATCGATTTGGAATGAGTTAATAGGCCTAAAAGAATCCATAGACTCGAGTTTTGGGTAAAGTAATAAACGAGGCCCTATAAGCGTTAATAGAAAACTATAGGTCGAATTGACTATAGTGAACGCACGATGTCATATTATATGGATCGAATAGAATGCGGGATACGATTTTGTGCAGTCTCGAAGAGTCCGTTGGAAACGAATCGAGTGGTACGAGTAGCAGATTTAAGGAAGTGGAATCACGCATCGCGATTCCAGGTAAGGGAATTCTGTAAGTATATAGAGGTAGCTGCTCGTATTTTGTGGGTGTATAGGGCTTTGGAAATATGCATGGACTTATAGAAATGTGTTTTGAAGATGTATGGAAATTACTATGAGTATTTGTATGAGATTTGGTTGTTTGAAATGGTTATTGAAAAGGGATAGTAAGGCTAATAATTGCATAAATCACGTGTTTTGAATGCTTTTACAAAACACAATGCTTTGATTTGAGCAAATAAAAGGATAGGCTGGCTAGTACTTGAATGATGTTGTGAAATAGCCCATGTGAGGCGCTAAGCATGTTTTGAGATGTTTTGAATGCATGTGAGCCGCCTATCGTGTGTATGTGACTTGATTCGCGCTAGAGCCTCACTCGCGCTGGATTTCTATGTTTTCACTTGTGTGATACGTGCTTGAGCTTAGCTCGCACTTTGATTTGAATTGTGATGATGCTTTATAAACCGTACTGGAGCTTACGCTCGTACTTGGATTTGAGTGGTTTTTCTTATGCATATAACCGTACTGGAGCTATGCTCGTACGTGGTTTCTTCATATTTTATGCATAATTGCCGTACTAGAGCGTTGCTCGTACGAAGTGATTGGTTTTGATGCATGAATTTGCGCTAGAGCATAGCTCGCGCCGGTTTTCACACTGTGGTATGTATGAGGCCGTGGTGAGAGATACATATTAACTCAGGGAACCCAACTGGCCTGACAGACCTCTTGAGTGGGGTGAGGGTGAGGGGCTAGGACCTGACATAATCCATTCAGGGAACCCAACAGGCCTAACATACCTCTTGAGTGGGGTGAGGGTGAGGGGCTAGGACCTGAATCAGGGAACCCAACAGGGGCGAGGAAGGCCATGAGGGGCTAGGACCTGGTATTGAGGTTACTCCCACGCGCTCTTGAGACTATAAAGGTTACACTTGGTATGGGGTAGATAAGACCTACGGCAGGCACCCCCAACCATGTTATGGGTCCGCGGAGTACGATGTACCGTGTATATCACATGGAGTACGATGTACCGCGTGGTGGTTACTTGATTTGAGAAAGTCTGGCGGAGAACTAACCCACCTTCGTGCCAGCATGATACCCCGCACACCGGGATCCGTGTGGTCTGGGATGATATGTGACGATTGGCCAACGTAGTCACTTGAGATATAGTAACCTGTCTCCTTGCTTGATTTACTTACTACCACATGATTTTAAATCTCTAAGTGTGATTTGTGATTGTTTAAGGTAGACCCGAAGGAGGGGTCGAGCCTCGTGGAATTGATTTATGAAATGAAAATGAAGTTGTGATTGTGAATTGATGTGATGAGATTGTATGTGTTTGAGAAAGAGTTTTATGACGTGGGTTTAAAAAGGAGGTTTCTTAATAAATTGCCCTTTTTATGAATTTAAAGGAGATTGAGCATGGATGATTTATACATGATGTTTTTACCATGTTTTATATGCCAATGTACATGATTTTGATACATGATATATATGTATACTCATATGGCATAGTTTTACTTCCTCATGCTCCTACCATAAACGATTTATGCATAACACTATCAGCATGTAGATAGAGTAGTTATCTACCATGCTTGCATTATTGCCTTACTGTGCGTGTGGTTGTTCATCCCTCTCTATTTCCCCCCTACAGAGCGTGCATAGTAGCCCAGTGAGGACTGAGGCGTGGTATTTTGGACTCCGCTGCATCTCCATCGCTTAGGGGTATATACACAGTGATTCTTTTTGTATCTAAACAATGTAAAAGCACAGTATTCTTTTGAGTTGTAATTATGGGGGATGTAGATGTCAGTAGAACATGCTTTTGTATAAGTACAAGATTAAATGCAAATGTATGACATCGTTTTATTTAACTGAGAATGAATGAGATGTGGAGTTTATTATTGACTCACAGCCCAACAGTGTGTGGTGAGTTAGTTCACGACCGGGTAAAGTAACAGTAAAACGTGAAAATTTTTTAGTGATTTTCGGTTAAAGAGAATGGAATTGGGTCGTGACAATTAATGCATGAAACTTGGCTGAAATTGAGTGGGAAAGAAGAGAAGAAAATATGAAATTTCAAGCTATCTACTCCTACTTATACTAACTCCCACTAAATGACATTAAAACTATAATATCCAAGACCAATTGAAAGCCAACCATTATGGACATAAACTAGACATAATGCTAAGTGAAAATGAAGGTGAACCATGTTAGAATGGGCTAGAAATAATTAAAAATGAATTTTAAATCTTAGGTCAAAAAAATCTTACCTACTACCACTAGGATGGACTCCAAACTTGAATTGATTTAAGTATTTTGGAGACCAAATATGAAGATCGCCTTTTAACCCCAAATACCCAACACATCAAGGGATTTTTAGGCTAAAGATCAGACCCAAACCAAAAAGAAACAAAGCATTTCTCATCTTCATTCTTTGCCATAGGCATCACTATTCTTGCCTTGGAGGCCGAATCAGGTGAAGCTCAAGAAAGATCAATTGTTCCTCACCCCTCCTTCTACCACATATGAAAAATTCAGAGCAATCCAAGATGTTTTGAGTGGTGAAACACTTCCTTTAAGTTGCTGGATAGAATCTATCCTAAGCCAAGGTGAGCTCAACTTTGGTTTTTTTATTTATTTATTTTATCTCTAGTTGATTTTTAAGGTTGATTTAAGTGTTTTAAGACCATGAACATTATGATATTCAGCGAAGGAAGTCTTCAAGGTGGTCTTGGAGCTTGGTCAAAGGAGGGTAAGATTTTTAGAATAATTCTAATTAAATCTATGTTGATTAGGGTAGTACGTTGGTGAATTTGGCTACAGTAGAATGTTGAAATAGAATGTATAGGGCTACTTAGGGATTTCGACTATAAAGAGTTTGTATGGGAATGATGAAATGTGATGGTTTTATGGTTACCATGATGTTTGTTAAGGTTAGGAAGATTGGTCTAAGTGATGGGGTTAAATGAAAACTAAAGAGAATGATGAATGGGACATTCAACCATGATGGAGGGCATGGTGTAAATGGGGTTAGCTAATGATTTTAGCTATTGTTTTGGAATGTTTAAGGTGTATTAAAATGTGCCTATGCGTTAATTAAGGTAAAATGAACAAACAAGCATTAATGACACATGAAAGGAAGCAACTAGCCAAGTGAAGAACCTTAGAGCAAATGGCTTAAATTAATGAAGCTTATGGCTATTTATAGTGAATTAAAGTAGATTACAATGAGTCTTATATTAATTGAAAATATTTGGATTATGGGTGGTAGCAAAGAGGTGTGATTTATTGAGTTAGGAGTGTGCTCAGTGCTTGAGAAGCTAGCTTGTTGTCTTGGTGCACAAGAGGTGAGAGATGTAATTTAAATTCGTAATGGCATCCCTTATCTTTCTTTTAACAAATAAAATGTTGAAATATGACTTGATTCATTGGAATTAGTTTTAGGAAATTTCCAAATAAGAACTATGAATTTACCACATTTCAGGGGAAATTTTTATTTAAGTTTGCTTAATAAATTTTCTATGAAAATAAATCTCCTTAGACTTCGATAACATTAAATTGCCATTTCATCAATACATAATGCTTTTTAAAAAGAAATTCATGTGATTTGATAAATTGTGAATTTTGAACTTGATTTCTATATATATTTTAGAAAATCATGATTTTGAGAATGAAACTAATTGTGATGCGATTTGAAATGTTTTTGAAACTTAGGCCACCTATAGTGTCTGCCACGAGCATATCATACACCGCCTCCGTGGTGACTGATTGTGAGACTCATGCCTCTGTGGCATGTCTACATGTGATTTATCGCACGGTGAGTGCTACTAGTGCCCCTGCCCTAGTTGCGTGCTAGTTATATGTGAGATTGTGAATTGATGTATGACTTTCAGCCCAGTCTACTGCCTACCATGGCCATAGGTACTATATTCCTTCCGTTGAGGATGACTGATCGTGTTGACTGCATAATAGTTATAGTGTCTTTGCCTAGTCTCTATATGAAATTGTGTTATTTTCCAACTATGTGAATTAATTTGTGAATTTCTACGTGAAATATTTATGAACAAATAATGTGAAATATTATGAACTAAGCTTGAAAATTTCATATGTGATTTAATTACGAAATTATGAGTTCTGCACTACGTTTTAAGTTTAGAAATACTTATTGTGAATATTTAAAAATGCATCTATGATTTATTTAGCACCATAGTTTTGAAAACTGTTTTGATGCTGTTGAATTTTTAAATACATTTCTTTCTAAGCTTTCCCCAAAGCTTACCCTTTACTCTTTTAGACTATTTGCAGTGATTGTACCTACGGAGTACATGATGTAGGCTGGTGGACTGACGCCTCCCCAGACTACATTTGTACCGTATGAGGTATAACCTCTTTATGTATTTCTTTCCAGACGTCTTGTTGGCACAGTTACATGTATTCATTTTGATACTTTTGGGATGTTATTAAGTTCAGTATGCTAGTTTACAACTTATCGAACTAAGCTAATTCATGTGATGTGTGATCAGGTTAATTTAAGTATGTTAAGGTTTATTTCAGCTTTAATTATATCACTAATATTATAAATAGTTTATGGACTAGTTTAAGCAATAAAGGATTATAAAGGTTAAGTAATAAAATGTGTTGGCAACTTACACTGCATAGAAGGCAACATTAAGTGTTAAGAAAATATGTTACAAACAAATATAAAATATAGCCCAAATTTCCATGTTTTTAGGCTCCACAGATTGGTACCAAAGCCCGAGTTATCTAGTATGTGTAAGTGTAGGTTAGCTAGAATTAGGATTACATCTCATGTGTCTGTGCTTTTTTGGTTATAAATTGAGTATAGCTATTAAAATTATACTTAATCAACTCTTCCATATGGGTACTGATCACATTATGAGAGGGAGACGAGACTATCCTGGGAGGTAGGCTCAACCACCTCCTCCACCTCCTTCGCAGCCAGAAAGTCCAAATTCTCGCATAACCAGACTTGAGCTGCGACTCGAGCAGGGCTTTGAATCCATTATGGCCATGTTTACCTAGCACTTCGAGGCAAGGATTTGGTTTTGGCTGAGGAATGACTTCTAAGTCTGGAGAAGTCGATTCGAGTATCTAGGGTGTACTGATTCTGAGAAGGTCACCGTGGTTACATATATGCTACAGGGTAAGGTTAGATATTGGTGGAGATTTGCGAAGACTATTTTGACTGGTAGGCACCCTGCTATAACTTGAGATATCTTATTGATTGCTTTCCAAAAGCATTATAGTCCACGAACAGCTCAATGAAAGATGCAGTTAGAGTTTTTGAATTTGGTACAGTGTAGTATGTCAGTTGATGCATATGATACTCGGTTCACCACCTCGATCCGTTATGACCCCAAGACCTTTAAAGATAAGGAGCGCCAGACTGAAAGGTTTCTATTAAGATTGAGACCCATTATCAGAGATCGCTTGTTATTGTTTGATATTGTTGGTTTTAAGGAAGCTCTCAGGTGGGCCTAGACAATTAAGCGGAGTCTCGATATTCCCTCTTCCATATTATCATTACTTTATCTTTTTGAAACTTTTAAGAAAAAAACAAAAAAAAATTAGATAGATGGAATCATTAGGTTGTACTTTATACCAAGTTTCAAATTTCAAATCCATTCTTTCGAATGGAACAAATAAAAACAAAGCCCAATATAAACATTCATTAAATCTTAATTCCAAAATAATAGGTTTTCAACAAACCAATAACGACGCAATTCTTTATGGAAATCTTAATAATTAGTATCCCTCCTACGAGGATAATTATTCTCATTCTCTGCATTCCTATCAAGCAAGCTATATTTCATCCTTTTGAAAAAAAGTGTTTAAAATCAGTTGGATTTTCTTTGGCCAATTCTTGGTAACTCTTCAAAGCTTCATCCATGCTCTTTTGCAAGAACTGAATCTGCACCATTAACTTAGTAACTGAATCTATGGATTTGAGTGAAAAATCTCCTTAAACACTTTTTGTGCTTTCTCTATTTGACCCATTTCACTTAGTAACCCTGCTAACGTGAATTTCCAGTAAGTTACCTAAGGTTAACCAGAAACCAAACAGTTCAAGATAGTAAGAGATTCTTCATCTTCACCATTTTTTAGCTTCTATTGTTAAAGGGGACCTTTTTGTTAGATTCCAAAAACTTTGGTTGGATTTGAGTTTTCTCTTATTGTTGCTCTTTTTCATCAAGAATGACAGTTTTTGTTCAGTCATTATAGTGTTGTATATATTACCAAAGTTATGTCAAAAAAATAAGTTTTGGAATCATTTAGATTGCATTTGTGTTAAAGAAAATGAAGTTTGCAAGTATTAAAATGAGTTTAGAATGATAAAGTGCATGGTTAGTTGACTGGTCAAAAGAACAGTTGATTGCCCTTTGTGTAAAAGCTCTTTAGAAATATTTTTCACTTGAGAATTCGACTACCATATAGGGCAACCGACTACCATAAAGGGGCAGCAGGCCGCCCCAAGTTGTAATGCCCTCCATCTCGAGAAAACACTAAGACAGTCGACTCCTTTTTCTCGGGCATTCGACTGCCCATTCTGGAAACTCAAAAAATATGTCTGTTGGATATGGTTTTTTATTCTAAAGGTCACAATTCTTCATTCAAAAGATGTCTAATCATGAAAAGTTGTTTCTAACACCGATTTGAGTCTATAAATACTTCCATAATGTTTTTTTTGTGATAAGAACACAACCTTACATGTTTCTCTCAAAAACTCTCTAAAATTTTATGAACACTTCTCTTGCACTCTCTTTTCTAGTTTTTGGTTCAAGTGAGTTCACAAGAGAATTTCAAAGTGCAACTGAATTTCTCTAAGAGTAGGTATTGTATATTAGGAACAATGTTTCCAAAACCATTTGCACTCGTGTGGGGAAACTATTGTTCTTAAGATAGTTTCCTAGAAGTGCCATACCTACCAAAGTTTCTTCTTTTTCAACTTGTTTGTATTAGTCCATCATCTAGACTCAAGGAGAATTTTCATACAACAAATTAAGAATAATATTCTTTAATATGGTGACTCTTACAGTCAAGCCTCATATTTATGAAGTGGAGAGACTTGAAAAATTCAATAGGCTAAATTACAAGAGATGGAGCATGAAGATTTATTATCAAGTCTGTCTTTTGAAGCTTGCATATGTTCTACATGATTATTTCCCTCAAGTAGAAAGCAACAATGGATAACTCAGAACAAAACAACAAAAGTGGCTTGAAGATGATTACATCTGCAGACTTTTAATCCTCTAATTAAGTTAATAAGTTGAATGATATTTCCAGTGAATGTAATGATACGGGAGAACCAATTTCTGAAACTTTCCAAGTCTCCACCATAATTGGAAAACTTCCTCATTCTTGGAAAGATTATGAAAGGTATTTCAAACATAAAAAGAAGTCATTTACCTTGGATGATTTGGTGAAGCATGTCCAAATTGAAAGTATAGCCCTATGAGAGATGAAAAGGACAACAATGTGCATAACATTGATGGTTGTAATAAGAACAAAACTCAAAATGAGAACAAGACTCGAAGAGAGAACAAGACTCACCAAAACAAGAGATAGAAAAACTCTTCAAAGAAGAATGGGAAGTTCAACAAATTTGATAAGAATTTCAAAAAGAAGAAAAGTCGCTGCTATGTTTGTGAAAAGAATGGTCACATTGCAAAAGAATTTCACTTCTGGAAAGTTAAGATAAATGAAGCCAATCTTATGACTTAAGATAACATGGTTGCAATAATCACCGAAGTTCTCGTGGTTAAAAATCAAGAGGATTGATGGATTGATTTAGATGCAACTTGTCATGTCACTCCTTTTAGAGATGTCTTCAAGAAATATGAAGAGATAAATGAGGACAAGTCAGTCTTCATAGGGTACTTTTAACTTAAAAAATTATTGATAAAGGGACTGTGACACCTCGAAAATGTGGAAATTTGGGCAAAATTTTAACTTAATCTCTTATTCAAGTTATATTCCTATTCAGTGCTGATTACTTAACCTTTCATTTTAACAAAAAATTGTCAGCATAACGGCTTATTCATGAACTTACCTCCCTGTAATATTTAAAATATAGTTTATAATCCCACAACAATTGCTTTTAATCACTTTTCATAATCAATAGTGATTTTTGTAACATTAAATTTCATTTCATTCCTTTAATACCTCAGAAAGATATTTTATTGTATAAATTGTAAGTTGACAACTTTACGTACACACAGATCTAGATTACATCTCAAAATATCTTTTACATAAAATTGTCTATGCTATACAGGATGTCTGGTAGTAATATCAGGATTATACCTTATCGTGTACCGAAGGTAGCCTGGGGAGAATGTTGTATCCACCAGCCTACGTCAATTACATGACAGGCGTAGAAAGATCACTGCAAATAATCTGTAAGAGTAGAGAAGGGGGTGAGCTTTTGAAAAGCCCAATAAGAAATGCGTTTAAAACAGTTTTGGTATTAAAATATACGAAAAACAGGATGCTTTTAAAATGCATTTCATACTTTTAAATCACTTTCAGATACTTTTGTACGGCAGAGCAAACATATATAAAACATGCTTAGCTTCTAAAAGCAAAATCAAACACATTCAGATAACATCTATCATACATCACAAAACTTATCATATTACATACGAAAATTATACAGAATATCATGGAGACTATGCAAAATCCATATAGCTAGCATAGGTCATGATCATACGAACTCAACCTTCGAAGAGGGAAGCAAACGAACAAACAGAGTACTGATGGCTATGGTAAGGGAATTGTAGACTAGATCAGGGTCATACAGTACCCTGCGCACTAAGGACCAAAACAAACAATGCACGAAGTGGCGGAAATCAGGCACTAAGTGGGCATAATATGCACAACGTGGTTTAACATACACCACAAAGGACCAGACATACACGATCTGGCGTAAGGCATGCACCAAAAATACCAAGCTTCACACAAGCCAGGCATGACAAATATCATACACTATAGAATGCCTTTTGTCTTAAATTGAACCTTACAAATTCCTTTTTGGGCTTATTAACCCACATACTAATAAAATCGAGCTTATGTCAAATTTCCATATTTCTAACGCATATTCATAAAATACATTTTCACATCAAAACTTACTTTTTTCAAAACATTTTACTGATGAAAAGAAAGTACACTCGGAGGTTTTGGTAACATTGGTTTTTCTCTGGGTTTCGTTTTATACGTAAATAGTATTTTTCGAAGATTGAACACTTTACATAATCTCAATAATATTTCAAGCATTTTTATATTTTTAAAAGTAAGGTAACGAGATACAATTATAGTTTTAAATTACATCTCTTACTTATCGAATCTCAAGGCAGCACAGAATCGTCGGGTATCGGGCTTACCTCGATTTGCATGCCAACACCTCGCGCTGCCCAAGATAATTTCAAAACCATCAAAAAATGTTTAAATTCATCTTAGTATACTTTAACATACACCAACTTGCATAAACTTCATTAAGCTTGGCAATTTTTTGTCAACTTTGTTATTTACTCAATTTTACCGATAAATGTGCCGATTTAAGCTATTTCAACAATTATTTTTCTTTAAACTTAAAACTTATCAACTTAATGGCTTAAACACTTATTCAAGTCTCTACTCAACACATTACAACTTATCAAATTGCCAATTTTCACACTTTTACAATTTTCCACTAAACCAAGCTATAAACCAAACTTTTTGGTATTAACCTAACATTCCCTAACACAGAACACAATCAAATTTCATCTTCTCCATAACAACCCAATGCTGGCTGAATTCTAAACATACCCTTGGAATTATTTCTTCAATTTCTACTTTGTAAAAATCTTCTAAAACCATTAAATAACAACATATATCACAATCATCATCTTCCATCAACTTTCTCATCTTGTTGACCAACTTTGATCATTCTTTCTTTCTCCAAAAGTGTTGTCTTCTATAGATACACATGTATACAACTTAGAATCATCTTACACAAGCTTAAAAACCAGTCAAGAAATCGAAAACTTAAGGTTTCTCTTTAGCTTTTCACCAACCAAATCAACTTATTTGTGGTTAAATGTTTTATATTTGTTAGAAGACTTAAGAAGGAAGATTTTGTTCTTCTTGGCCAACTTCTAAAAATGGCTAGAAGGTGGTCGAAAAATTTCCACAAGTAGACTCTGTGATGGACGCCTGTGGCAAGAAGAGAATGAGAGAGCTTTTTTGTTTTAAGTCGGTTCTGGATGGTTTTTGGCTTTCCAAAAGGGCTTTAAATGCACTTTAACATGAAAAAAAAAATTGAGAAGCCTTCAGGGACCACTTCGAATTAGGCTTTCTTGTTGGGCCTGCAATGTGTTGGGCTTGGGCTGACAACAACCCTATTTTCATAAAATCCCTAAAAATTATTTCCAGCCATTTTCTTCCAATTTCACTTGTCATGTGTTATAATAAGTCTCTAGTATGTTTCATAAAAATTTTGGGCCCACTTGTTTAAGAAATATTTCATGTTTGGGCCCATTGTACCCGATTTAGTCATTACTGATAAAAATTCTTTAAAGTTTTTGGTTTACTTTAAAAATTAATTTAACCACCGAAACCTCAATATTTCCACTCAATTCTAATTCTACAAGTCAAATATACCTTATGTTCATTCTGTATGCCTCAGAATAATTTTTACGGATTTATGGAATTTATTTCAAATTTATTTCAATTACTAGGTCCAATTTCTCGGTATAGTGCTAATTCGAGTTTCTACTAACTTTTTCACTTCTGATGCTTTAGTTTTACCTACTAATCACCAAAGCATACTTATAAATGTAATCTCTTGAGAAATACTTTAATTGAAAATCTTATCTCGGGTTTCATGCCCCGAGCTTTGTGCCACTAATCTGGTTGCTTCGATTTTTTCGAGCCCCACATAATATTATTTTGAGTCTCTTAATTGATTTCTAGTTTCCAAATAACCAATAAAATGAAAATTTTGGGTTTCACATTCTCCCGACCTTTTAGGAATTTAGGTCTTCAAATTCAAGTTGGTCTGTCAAACAAACGGGGGTACTTCTCTCTCATGTGGCTCTCTAACTCCTACGTAGCTTCTTTTGTCGAGCGGTGTTGCTAGAGAACCTTAACTAATGAGATTGTCTTGGATCGAAGTATTTTCTCTCTTTTGTCGAGAATTCGAATCGGTTGCTCAACATAACTCATATCTCTTTGGATGTCCAATGAAACATAATCAATGACATGAAAGGGGCCTGGATAATATTTCCTCAACATAAAGACATGGAAGACATCGTGTACCCCAGACAATATGGAGCTAAGGCAAGTCAGTAGGCAATAACCCTCACTCTCTCTACTATCTTAAATGGACCAATGAAGCGAGGACTCAGCTTCCCTTTATTTCCGAAGCGCATAACAGCCTTCATCGGAGATACCTTCACAAATATAGAGTTCCCAACTTGAAATTCTAGAGACCGTCTATGCACATTGGCATAACTTTTCTATCTGATCTGTGCCATCCTCCATCTATCACAAATAAGTTGAACACCTTTAGCTGCTTGCTCAACAAGATCGAGAGCAAATATTTTCCTGTTACCCACTTCTTCTCAAGCTACAGGGGATCTACATCTTCTGCCATACAGAGCCTTGTATGATGCTATTCCAATACTGGCTTGATAGCTATTACTGTAGGCAAACTCTGCGAGGGGCAAATGATCATCCCCTAAGCCTTTAAAATCTAATGCACATGCCCTCAACATGTCCTTTAGGGTCTTAATAGTCTGTTCGGACTGACCGTCTGTTTGAGGATGGTAGGCAGTGCTCAAATGTAACTAAGACCTCATAGCTTCCTAAAAATGACCCCAAAATTGAGAAGTAAATCGAGGGTCTCTATAAGAAATAATACTCATAGGAGTCCGATGCAACCGTGCAATCTCTCTAACATACAAGTTTGCTAAGGCATTAAGTGAATCTGTGCTTTTGATGGCAAGGCAGTGGGCACTATTAGTCAGTCTGTCCACAATCATCCAGACTGCATCATGACCCTTCTGGGTCCTCGGTAATCCGAAATCCATAATGATGTACTCCCATTTTCAAGTAAGCACCGGTAGTGATTTAAGTAGCCTTGCTGGCTTCTAATGCTTAACCTTAATCTACTGGCAGACTAAACATCTAGCCATAAAGTCTGCCACGTCTCTCTTGATTCCAATCCATCAGTACACCTTACGTAAATTACGGTACATCATAGTACTTCTTAGGTGCATGGTGAATTGAGAATAGTGAGACTCTTTCAAAATCCTTTGTTTCAGGGTGTCATCATTCGGCACACAAATACGGCCTTGAAACCTTAGCAATCCATCATCACTAATCGAGAAGTCTAACTGCAATCTCTCTTCAACCTGGCTAACCATATCCAATAACTTCTGATCATTTCTTTAACATGACCTGATTTGATCTAAAATACAATGCTCAATCTGTAGTCTAGCCATAAACCCATCATCAACTTTATTAACACTGATACTGAGATCGGTGAACTGTCCCAACAAATCTCACTCTCTGATACTCGGTGGTTTTTGACTATTATCAGAGACAAAAGCAATTTAACCTTCACAAAAATCGAGGTCAACAGAAATTTCAAACGTATAAATACCATATAGCGTCACAGAACATAATACAATACACTTAATTTCTTATTAACAAAACATCATCAAATTTATTAGGTAAGGAGAATGTCACAATTTTAGTACAACAGTCTAGATTTACACGATTGACAACTAACCAATCCATGCCCAAGATTACATAGAAGCCATACATATTTAGCAAAACTAGATATACTAATATCATCCTATCTTCTACCTTGATTTCACAATTCTTACACACCATATCAGTCATCTGTGACTCATGCGTGGGTGTGCTTATGTGTACCTTATAATCTAAAGGCTCAGGTTCTAGATGCAAATTGTGTGCAAAATGTGTTAAAATAAAGGAGTGTGTGGACAAACAAAATATGTGCCTCATGATTACAGATAAGGAGTATACCTCTAATGGTTTTGGAGCAAGTGTCAGCGGTTTCTTTGCCTAAGGCAAATGCGCCTTCCTGAGTAATAGGCTTCTTACCTTTCTCTACGGTTGTGGCCTTTCTTTGTGGGGCTTATTTTTAGGAAGCCTATCTTTCGGGTTTTCGACTATTCTTGAGGCTCGAAGGGTCTCATATGAGGGTAATATTTAATTTGGTGGCCCTTATCTCCCGACTTGAAATAGCCACCTCTGATCTAATGGCATGACCCACCATGTGGCTTACCACAATTCTTACATCGTCGTAATTCAAACTTGGAGCCTCTGGTGGTATCTGCACTATCAGTAGGGGTCTTGGGCTTACCAGCCCTGGCCTGAGACTCATTTGCCTCAGATCTCTTGCCTTTATATTTGCCTTTGTCTCTTGACCCATATTGTGCTTGAGTAACATCAAGACCCCTCTCTATTTCCTGAGCTTGTCTGAGGGCATCCTTAAACTCTGTAACCCGGAGCCCCAATAGTCTATCACGGATCCCCGATCTTAATATAGATAAAAACCTCTCGGTACGATGCTCTGGGTCCCTAACTGTCTCGAGGTCATATCTTATTAAGGTAGTGAACTGATTCTTATACTCGTCCACTATTATACTACCCTGAACCAAATTTAGAAAATCCATCTGCATCTTCTTCTGTGTAGTACACAGAATATATTGGGTCTTGAACGTAGTCAAATAGGCATCCCATGATATATTTGGCTGATTATCTGTAAGAACTGTCTGAGTAGATCTCCACCAAAACTTAGCTTGGCCCTCAACATATAACTGGCCATAGTTACCCTCTCAGCATTTGTACACCCCAAATATTGAAATGCTGTCTCGATATCCAACAACCATTCTTCAGCTTTAAATGGATCCTTAACCCTTGTAAACTCTGGGGGATTCATCCTGAGAAAGTCTCGTAATCTCTGAGTATCTTTGTGTTGTGGGATTGGAGGCTAAGGAGCTGGGGGTGTTGGAGGAACCTGTGGTGGAAGAGGTGGAGGAGTAGGTGTAGGCACGGTAGCATCGATATCTGAGGTGTTTGACCTGAATTGTTGAGCAAACACGACAGTGAGTGTATTGAGCCCCTCTCTTATACTATGTATACTCTGTTCGAGCCTAATTATTCTAGTATTAGGGCTCTCTAGCTGAGGGGGAAATGGTAGAGAGGGCTGTACCTACCTTCGTGAACGACTTCTCCCACTCATTGTTCGTGATCAATTACCTGCAGGTAAACCAAGGTTTTAGTCATAACTTTAGCAGGTATACTCAATTTATAACCAGATAAGCATAGACAATTGGGATGTAATTTTTAACTTCAACTAGTCGACACTGACAGTACTAAACAATCTTTGTTCTGATACCACGTAACCGTGACACCCTGGAAACGTGAAAATTTGGACAAATTTTAACTTAATCTCTTATTCAAGTTGTATTCCTATTCAGTGCCGATTACTTAACTTTTCATTTTAACGAAAATTTGTCTGCATAACGGCTTATTCATGAACTTACCTCCCTGTAATATTTAAAATACATTTTATAATCCCACAGCAGTTGCTTTTAATCACTTTTCATAATCAATAGTGATTTTCGTAACATTAAATTTCATTTCATTCCCTTAATACCTCAGAAAGATATTTGATTATATAAATTGTAAGTTGACAACTTTACGTACACGCAGATCTAGATTACATCCCAAAATATCTTTATATAAAAGTGTCTATGCTATACAGGATGTCTGGTAGTAATATCAAGAGTATACCTTAACGTGTATCGAAGGTTGCCTGGGGAGAGTGTCGTATCCACCAGCCTTCGTCAATTACACGGCAGACATAGAAAAATCATTACAAATAATCTGTAAGAGTAGAGAAGAGGGTGAGCTTTTGAAAAGCCCAGTAAGAAATGCGTTTAAAACAATCTTCGTATTAAAACATACGAAAAACGAGATGCTTTTAAAATGCATTTCATACTTTTAAATCACTTTCGGATACTTTTGTATAAAGTTTCGACAGAGCAAACATATATCAAACATGCTTAGCTTTAAAAAGTAAAATCAAACACATTTGGATAACATATATCATACATCACAAAACTTATCATATTACTTATGAAAATCATACAGAATATCATGGAGACAAGGCAAAATACATATAGCTAGTGTAACGACCCTTGAAAATTGGGGGATTTTTTTTTTTGAACTTATTTTACCCACTTATTCCTTTCTTCACTTAGGCTGTATTCCTGTTCAGTGTCAATCCTTAAAAATATTTCACTTCATTTATCCTAATACAGGTTTCATCCCGACACATTATTTTTAATAGATGTCTGTGCATACAAATAGTCTGGTATAGGGATAAGAGTGTATACCTCACGCATATACAAAAAGTAGTCTGGGGAAGCTCATATCCGCCAGCCTACGTTGTCTACGCGGCATTTATTAATTGTAATTCACTGCAAAGATCTGAGAGGTAAATGGGTGAGCTTTCGGGAAAAAGCTCAGTAAGAAGATGTATTTAAAACGATTCTAGCAATTCAAATGTATATAAAACATGATAATGTGTATAATGATACTTTTTGAAACTAATAATAATGACATTCAAAGATTAAAGAAAATCATAAACATCGAGATTCAAAACGTAATTCTTTAGGTATTTGAACTTAACAGATATTATGTAAAACTAGTCGTACATTTAGAATTCCAAACGAAATACATATCAAATCACATACTACCAAATCCATTTCTGAAATCAGAGTTTAATTTTCAAAATGAGACTGCATCGGCCATATAATTATCATGTGACAATAACAAATTTATCACGAGGCAATAACAAAGTAATCACGCGGCAAAATAACAAGGTAATCACACGGCAACATAACCCGGTCATCCTCCGTAGAGGGAATTCAGAACTTAAGGGTAATTCCCGACGCCACAAAGGCGAAAAACAGGCGCCACACAGGCGAAATACAGGCGCCACGAAGGCGAAAGTCAGGAGCCACGAAGGCGAATTACAGGCGCCACACAGGCAAAATACAGGCGCCACGAAGGCGAATTACAGGCGCCACACAGGCGAAATACAGGCGCCACGAATGAGAAATACAGGCGCCACGAAGGCGAATTACAGGCGCCACACAGGCGAAATACAGGCGCCATGAAGGCGAAATACAGGCGCCACGAAGGCGAATTACAGGCGCTACGAAGGCGAGATACAAGCGCCACGAAGGCGAAATACAGGTGCCACGAAGGCGAAATACAGGTGCCACACAGACGAAATACAGGCGCCACACAGGCTAGTTAAAACGCCACACAAGCGAGTTCAAACACCACACAGGCGAGTTCAGACGCCACACAGGCGAAGTTGACATGCGTAAGCACACAACATAAATGGCCCTTAGTCTCAAAACATATTATAGTTTTCATATTCGAAAACATCGAAATAAAATCATCTTATTTGAAAGATTATTTCAGAAGACATGTTTTTATTTCAAAAGCACAAATACAGAAAGCAGTCTTGATCAGAAATATAATTTAGAAACATGCATGAAAATCATACTTCATGTCATTGTAAGCTTTCTTTATCAAGGTTCAGAAAGTAACTATTACCGTTTTAAATTATATCCCCTTACCTCAATCTATCGAAAGTACCAATTCGAATAGTGACGCCTCCACGTATTCTTCCTTAAATCCTTGTACGATTCTCCTCGGTGTCTGTCCGTAGTCCTTAATTGCTTCGACTTAGTGAGTCGACAAATTCGATCTACTCGGGTTATTTCTGTCGGAGCCCCTTTCCCTTGGGTTTCCACATTATTTGTGTCCTTTCCTCTATTCCAAATATATATATAATTATATATATATATATATATATATAAATCCCTTTTTTTTTTCTCGGCTACTGTTCATTTTTCACTATTCATCATTTCATTTTTTTTTGAATTTTCCCGCCTTTTCTTCTTTTCTTTCATTCTTTCATTCTCGTAGGTAGCCGAAGCCCTTGCTCACGATCGTCGTCACCTTCTTCCTCCCTTGGCGTTTCCTTCAGGCGCTGATGGCTTCTTCGTTCACCCTAATACCAGTGGCCACATTGACCTCCGCCGTTTGCCACCGTTTTTGCCTATCCCGATCACCTGTTTCAATCGTCTGTTTTGGCAGTCTCCACTGTTTACAGTCAATTTCTTCACCCTTGATCACTCACAGCTTCTCTTCTCTACCTCTATTGTTTCTCTCTTCCTCTGCTGCCACATTTTTTTGCCACCTTCCTTACAACTCTGCCAGCTCCGATATTTTCCTCTTATCACTGTTTCCAGCACCAACTTCCAGCCGAGAGTCCCCATGGCAGTAACTATCATCTCACTATTTTCTTTACTTTCTCTTAGGTTCGTTCTCTTCTCTTCGTGTACCCCTGCTTCAATGCTTTCCTTCCTTTCTTGTTTTGAAATCAACCTGTACAATAGCTTCGGTTGGCTTCAGTTCAAGCCAACTTATACATGTTTCCTCTGCTCTCATTGCACACGGTCGGGGCTGCTCTCGGGTGCACAATACAGGGAGGGAATACTCTGATTCTCACCGCTTGTACTGTGTCTACCAAGCTAGTCACCCCCTTTGTCCGCCTCTGCCCCATCCTCAGCTTATCGCCTCATTCGTTTTCTTTTCCATTTAGCCTTCATCACTTTTAAGTCTCCTCTCCACTCCTTCGTTTCTGTTTCTAGGTTATCTTTCTCGGTAGCCATCTGCTTTCCCCTCTTGTATCTCCCTTTTTTTTAGCGTGCTTGTATCCTCTTCAGACTGCTCCATCATTATTTTCTTCCTTCTTTCGATTTTCCCAGTTTTTTTTCCAACTGCTCCCTGCAGAGATCACGTTTTCCTTTCCTCTACTGTGTCTTCGGTGCCTCTTTCACACACACACACATATATATATTTTATTTTCTCAATACCAGTTTTTTCCTTTGGCAGTAACTCTTATTAACGCCCATGCTTGATTAAACCTTTGCCTGACATCTTGCTGCAAGCTTCAGCACAGCCATCCCTCAATTTTTGTAAGTGCTTTGGTTGTTGTACATGGCAGAACTGCAGCCTTCCCCATGCTTCGATTTTTTTTTTGGATTGTTCTCCTAAACTTTGCTTCAGAATTTTGCTGCCGTTTTCAGTAATGTAATTATATATATATTTCACACCTACCACGTTTCCAATCCAGGCCATTGCCCTTCGATTTTAGCCTTCAATTTCTTCCTCCATTTGCTTTATTTTCTACTCTTTCTTCTCGTACCTCTACTGCCTACGGCTACTGCTGTACATTTCGTTTCCATTTTTTTTCTTCTTCTTCTGCTACAATAAAATAATACTGCAGTAGATATCGGCTGTTTGTCCCATTTTCTATCAATACCAGACTTTCACGTTTCCTCCCTACTTCATTTTAATTTCCAGATTTCTCACTCACGTTTCCTTAGTGTATTAGTTGTACATTGGTTCTGTATTGTCAGTCTTTAACACCTGCTCCCATAATTTATATATGCACTTATTCCACCGATAGCTACAATTTCTTTACTCATCCTCGGTTTTGCCTGTCATCACACCCTTCATTTCATTTCTCATTTCTTTATTCAATTTCCATCATCCCTCCTAGCATCATGTCCTTTCCTTTCTTTATTTGTGTATAAATATATATATATAAGTATACCATGCATAGAATACTAAAGGAAGCTCTCGGCTCACTTGTAGGTATACTTACTCTCATATATATACACACATGTGTCCATTTATTCCTATATATTTAATTATATGTGTATATTTGTATACCTTTGTACACGCATATATATATATATATATTTATTTATTTATCTATACATTAATCTTGATGTATAAATGAAATATCGCATACATATATATATACATGTAAGTCTGCATACTTAATTAAAATTTTCCTGTGTTATAAAAATAAGGTTAGTATAAATTCACTCATAGTCTCATAATTAATCTTAATTGTTTAAATTATTATTTATTGAAATAATCCAATACTTGAAAAATTCGCAGTGTTTACAGCTAGCATAGGTCATGATCATACGAACTCAACCTCTGAAGAGGGAAGCAAACAAACAAACAGAGTACTGATGGCCATGGTAAGGGGATTGTAGACTGGATCAGGGTCATACAACGCCGTGCGCCACTAAAGACTAAAATGAACAATGCACAAAGTGGCAGAAATTAGGCACCGAATAGGCATAATATGCACAACGTGGTTAAACATGCACCACAAAGGACCAGACATGCACGATGTGGTGTAAAGCATGCACCATAAAAAACCAAGCTCCATATGGGCTATGCATGACAATTATCATAGACTACTGGATGCCTTTTGTCTCAAATCGAAGCTTACAAATTCCTTTTTGGGCTTATTAACCTACATACTAATAAAATCGAGCTTATGTCAAATTTCCATATTTCTGAAGCATATTCATAAAATACATTTTCACATCAAAATTTACTTTTTCAAAACATTTTGCAAATGAAAAGAAAGTACACTTAGAGGTTTTGGTAACATTAGTTTTTCTATGGGTTTCGTTTTATACGTAAATAGTTTTTTTCGAAGATTGAACACTTTTAATAATCTAAATAATACTTCAAGCATTTTTATATTTTTAAAAGCAAGGTAATGGGATACCATTATGGTTTTAAATTACATCTCTTACCTATTAAATCTCAAGGCAGAACAAAATCATCAGGTATAAGACTTACCTCAATTTACGTGTCAACACCTTGCGCTGCCTAAGATAATTTCAAAACCATAAAAATGTTTAAATTCTTCTTAGTATACTTGAACATACACCAACTTACATAAACATCATTAAACTTGGCCATTTTTTGCCAACTTTGTTATTTACTCAGTTTTATCGATAAACGTGTCGATTTAAGCAATTTCGACAATTTCTTTTCTTTTGAGTTAAAACCTATCAACTTAATTGCTTACACACTTATTCAAGTCTCTAGTCAACACATTACTTCTTATCAAATTGTCAATTTCCACACTTTTACAGTTTTTCACTAAATCGAGCTATAAACTGAAGTTTTCAGTATTAAATTAACATTCCACAACACATAACGCAATCAAATTTCATCTTCTCCATAACAACCAAGGGTTAGCCAAATTATAAACATGCCTTAGGAATTATTTCTTCAATTTCTACTTTAGTAAAAATCTTCTAAAACCATTAAACAACAACATATAGCACAATCATCATCTTTCATCAACTTTCTCACCTTGTTGACCAACTTTGACCACTCTTGCTTTCTCCAAAATGTTCCTCAACTGTAGATACACATATATACAACTTAGAATCATCTTAAACAAGCTTAAAAACCAGTCAAAAATAAAAAAAACTTAAGGCTTCTCTTACCTCTAAAATAGGGCAGATTCTGCCCCTATTCTTCTCTCTAGCTTTCACTCAACAAATCAACTTTGTTTTGGCTGAATTTTTTATATGTCTTAGAGGATTTAAGAAAGAAGATTTGTTTCTTCTTGACCGACTTCTAAAAATGGCTAGAAGGTAGCTGCAAAATTTCCACAAATAGACTTTGTGAAAGACACTTGCTGCAAGAAGAGAAGGAGAGAGCTTTTTGGTTTTAAGTAGGTTTTGGATGGCTTTTCTCTTTCTATAAACGGCTTTAAATGCACTTTAACATGAAAAAAAATCAGACTCAAAAGCCTTCTGGAAACACTTCGAATTGGGCTTTCTTGTTGAGCCTACAGTGTGCAGGGCCTGGATTGATAGCAACCCTGTTTTCATAAGATCTCTAAAAATTATTTTCAACCCATTTTCTTTCAAATTTTCACTTCTCATGTGTTATAATAAGTCCCTAGTATGTTTCATAAAAATTGTGGGCCCACTTTTTTTAATTTTTTTTTCCGTTTGGGCCTATTTTACCCGATTTAGTCATTACAGATAAAAATTCTTTAAAGTTTTCTATTTACTTTAACAATTAATTTAACCACTGAAACCCCAATATTTCCACTCAATTCTACTTATCAAAGTCAAATATACCTTATATTAATTTCCTATGGCTTTAGAATAATTTTTTCGGATTTATGAAATTTATTCCGAATTTATTTCAATTACTAGGGTAAATTTCTTAGTTTAGTGCTAATTTGAGTTTTTATTAATTTTTTCACTTCCGATCCTTTAGTTTTACCTACTAATCACCAAAACATACTTATATATGTAATCTCTTGAGAAATATTTTAATTCAAAATCTTACCTCGGGTTTCATGCCCTGAGTTTTGTGCCACTAATCCGGGTGCTTCGATTTTTTCAGGCCTTGCATAATATTATTTCGAGTCTCTTTTTTGCTTTCTAGTTTTCAAATAACCAATAAAATGAAAATTTTAGGTTTCACAATGACAATCAAACTTGCTTTGACTTCCAGAAAGGTTTTGACCCTACAAGATGTGTATCACATCCCAAACCTTAGGAAAAGTTTAATTTCTGTGAAGAAACTAAATGACAATGTGTTTAAGGTTTTGTATTTGATTCCCAAAATGTGATCATTTTTAAGAAATGATCATTTGTTGGGAAGAGATATGCTAAAGACCATATGTATGTTCTTAATATCAATAACAATGCAGCTAATTATGTTTATGTTGTTGATGTGAATGATTCAAATTATTTGTGGCATCATAGGTTAGGACATATTGTCACGACCCATTTTCATGCTTTTAACTCGAAAGTCACCATATATTTTTTTGCCTCTTTCATTTCCTTACCTGGTTGTGAACACCAATAACAGTTGGGCTATGAGTCAGTATTAATCAGCATTTACCATTCATCTTTCAATTAATTCAAAAACAACACATACATTTGAAAGTTTAAGTTCTATACTTATACATGTTTGCTAACACTTACATCCCCCATATTACAATTCAAAATGATTATTGTGCTATTACATGTTTAGATACAAAAAGAATTCCTGTGTGTATACCTCTTGGCGACGAGAGCAGCGGATATCCAAATACAACGCCTCAGTCCTTCACTAGGCTACTATGAGCGCTCTGTAGAGGGGGAAAAAGTGAATGAGATGAGTAACCACACGCTCTATAAGGCAATAATGCAAGCATGGCAGATAACTACACTATCTACATGCTTATAATGTCATGCATAAAAAGCATTAATATCCAAAGCTTGAGGAAATATTAAAACTATACCACATGTATATACATATATCATGTATTGAAAAACATAAAAATAGGCATGTAAATATGGAAAAGATCATCATGTAAAACTTTTCATGCTCATAGTAATAAAACTCATCATAAAACCATTCCTTAGAGTTTAACATTGTGAGACCCCGTATAGGTTTAACCTTAAACATATGTAAATGAATTCATAAGTATGATGATGTACTAGTAATGTGAAGCATATGTGATATAAAGTCCATAAGTTAAATGTACACACTTGTAATGAGAGATGGTGATTGTACGTACAAGTTACATTAAATATGAATATGAAGAAATGGACTTAAACACATGATGAATGTGAGTGGAATGAGAAATGAGTAGTGTAGTAAATGGAATAAAGATTTGCATAAGTTATGCACTTTCATTTAGTATATATTATATATATTTGGTCATGCAAGAATTATACACAAGTTTTAATGTGTACAAAGTGTAAATGGATGCCATTTTCGAGTCTCAAAGATGATTGAATGAGAAAATGACTATGGCAGCAAATTTAAGTTGTTTTGAGTGAAGTTACAGTAGAAAAACTGTAAAAAAATCTGAAAAATATGAAGGTCAGATCAATCTCATAGGATAAGAGATCGATCTGGAAGAGCCAAAATGACCTTATTTTGAGCTATGAGGCGAGATAGATCGATCTCCAATGGAGCCAGATCGATCTGATGAACATTCTGTAATAAGAAAATCAATTTTAAGGCAAGAAGATCGATCTCCTTAACTCTCTGTTTGAGAACAGATTGATCTCAAGACTCGATAGATCGATCTCCTTAAAGGTTCTGTAAGGAGCAGATCAATCTCCTACAAGAGGCAGATCGATCTCCAAGAGGAAAAATTACCTTCGACAGATTGATCTCATCAAGGGAGAAGATCGATTTGGTAGTGGTTACGTTAGGTGAAAAGGACTACCAAACGTGTAGAGATCGATCTCTATAAGGACCAGATCGATCTCACAAGCCTGCATCTATAAAAAGGAGCTCAAGATTGGCTTGAAGACTTAGAACTCTTCCTCACCAAACCTCACCTGCCATTTTCTCTCAAAACCTAAGCTTTCTCACTCTAAAAATCACCACATTCTAGCTAGTTTTGGAAGAAGCTCAAGAAGGGAAAGTTATTCTTTGGAGCAAGGAGAACAACATACCAAAAAATCTCACATTGGTGTGACCAAGAGAAGGAGTTGTGACTACCACAAGTTTGGCTAAGAAAAATGGGTAAGTTCTTCAACCCTCAAGCTTTAAATAAGGATTCTAGACATTGTGTGGGCTGAATGGTATGCAAAATGTTGATAAGAGTGATTTGTAGTGATGAGTGAGTAATGTTAAGAGAAATTTAAGAAGAGGGAAATTTATGGAAAGCTTGAGAATTAGTTAAATGAGATAAGTGATACAATGGAAAAGTGATATATGATTTAAAGGCTTGAAAGGTATAAATGGGAGAATAATTGACAATGAAGATATTTGGGAGAAAGAAAAGAAATGACTTAATGGTTATGTGTGTAGATTGGAAGAATGTGGAACACGGCTAACCCGAAATCACGAATGGAGCATACGTGACAAAGGAAATACGCGTACGATTCGAGGTAAGGGACTGTGTGTTAGCTATAGAGATGTTCGTACGTATTTTACGACAATTTCGTAGATATATCGCTAGAATTAGTGAGATAATACAATTCTATGAAATGATATGGAAAAAATAAATGTACTATGATATATATATGTATTGAGAAATGGGATGGGGTAAGAAAATAGCACGATATGCATGTTTTCAATGTTTTTCTCAATTTTTGTATTGATATTGGTGATTGAGAAATGATGATGATAGGTTGGCTAATTTTACATGCTTTAGCATGAAGAGGCATGCTGCATAAATAAACATGTTTTGAGTTTTAAAAAGAGAAAATAATCATCTATCAGATTTGAGATGAGATGGGTGTTGGAGCTCTAGCTCACACCCGTTTTAATGACTTGACTATGTACTGGAGTGTTAGCTCGCACATGTTTCTATGCTTTTGATGTGTCGTGCTAGAGTTTAACTCACACGATGATTTAGAGAAAAGTGCTGGAGCATTGCTCGCACTTGTTTTTAATTAGTTGAGGTAAACCTGGGGTTCGGGGCCCAAGGGGATGCCAGTCGATGACCTTTGAACGGGCTGGGCCTTAACAATAGCTCGTATCGCGCTGGAGCCTTGCGATGACTGTGTGTCACGCTGCTTGCTCGCCTGGTATATGAGACATGGTTCAGAATGAAAAGTCCATCGGAATTGGAGTATGGACTTGGGTCCACGGTCGTACGTAGTACTGTGTAGTTGTCTGTTGGTATACTATGTACCGTGCTGGGTGCAAGTGAGTATGAGTATCGCGTAGATGACATATGGCGTACCTTATACCGTGAGTATATGAGGAGATGAGGTTGATGGAGATGAGCCATAGGGTAGGACTGACCCATCCCCCTTCAGGCGAAGTGATGCCCTGTGTACACCTGATCAGTGAGGCCTGGGATCATTGACTATGGCCATATGTTGTGGATATTGTTTGCCAAAAATTCCATGCTTGTCTCAGAGATTCAAGAAACAGAGAAAACTCAGAAAAGAAAGAGATTTGAGGAAAAGAAATGATTGAGAAAGTAAAGAGATTTTGTGTTTTGATAAATCTCTGATTTAAACACTTGTGTCGTGAGGGCACTGTTTTATGAATCATGTTTTAAAATGGAAGCATGACATATTTGATTTACATGGAAATGCAAATGAGAAATGTATGTTTAAATGCATTTTCGTATAATATTTCCATTTATATCGAAAACATGGTTTCTGGTTTATACATGCATGGGCTATGTAGGTAGTACGATATCTACCTGTTAGCATTCATTTCCTTACTGAGTTGTGGTTTGCTCATCCCACTATTTTCCCCCTCCAGATACTGAGAAGTAAGGCAGTGCGGTGGTCTTTGGATCTCTTATTGTGTTGGACAGCTCCCACCAATCGTAAAGGTATAAGGTTTGTATACACAAGAGTATTTTGTATTTATTATCTTGTCTCGTACATTTGTACCTTGAAAATGTAACAGTTTTATGGGGATGTTATGTAAAGATATTAATATTCAATTAATCTTGTATATTTACGCACATACCTAGGAGTGTGGATTAAATCTAAAATATTTTCGCTGTAAATTCAAGGAACTTTAGTAATTGCATCGCCTCACAGCCCAACCGTAGTAGAGTAAGTATGGATAAAGGACACCTGGAAGTGGGTGTGACAAACACCAAATTAAAACTCAGTAAAATTCATTAGATCCTTCTGAAGTCATAGATTCCATGTTCATCATAACATCACCTCTCAAAAACATCCCACAATGGTTGACCCCTCTATCGGGTCTACCCTGGACAACATAAATCATGTTCAGTATACAAAATCATGTTATATCATGTGAGACAGGTGGTCACTATATATATTGAGGACTATGTTTGCCAACTATGTCATTTTCATCCTAGACCACACAGATCCCGGTGTGCGGGGCATCATTCTGGAATGGAGGTGGGTTAGTCCTTTACCAGACTTTCAAATCAACATCATAACCTCACGGTACAATGTACTCCATGTGATATACATGGTACAACGTACTACGTGGACCCATATCATGGCTTGGGGTGCCTGCCATAGGTCTTATCTACCCCATGCCACGTATAACCTACTCTGTCTCAAGTGCACGTGTGAGCATCTCATTCGTGTGACTAGCAGTCTAAACGAGGCATCCAGCATGGCTCATGCGAGCATCTCATCCGTGTGACACACATTCTACACGAGGTATTCAACACGACTCATTACATATCACAGTGTGATAACCAGTGCGAGCTAAGCTCCAGCACGATTCATGCATCATTAATAAATCCACTTGTACGAGCAACGCTCTAGTATGACTTTATGCATAAAAAATTAAAGAGGAAATCATGTACAAGCATAGCTCCAGTACGGTTATATGCATAAGAAAATCAATGGAAATCCACGTACGAGCAAAAGCTCCAGTACGACTTATAAAACACCATAACTCAAAACAAGGTGCGAGCTAAGCTCCAACACATTTTCGACATATTTAAAACATCAAAATCCAGCGCGACCGAAGCTCCAGCACAATTTAACTCCTATAAATCAGATAGGCAGCTCATTTCAACACAACACATTTGAAATCAAAGTCAGCACCTGACTCAAGCTATTTCATGAAATTATGAAAGTCAAATAGCCAGCCTATCCGTCAATTTGCTTAAACCAAAGCAATTTATTTCATAAAATATTAAGACATAAGGTGTATGGAATTATTAGCCTTACTACCTCTTTTTGCAAGATTCACTTCTAAAACGAAAATCATCCGTATTCCAAATCGTTTGCGCAAACCAATATTTTCTTTTCTTGGCAACCAACAAAATTTCAATACCCTATAGTTACCCTTAAAGTACGTGCATCTATCTCTAGGTACTTACAAAATTCCCTTATCTGGAATTATGTCGAGTGATTCCACTTCCTTAGAGCTGCTCAATCGTGCAGTTCAATTCGCCTCTAACGAAATCTACGAGATTGCACGAAATTATGTATCACATCAATTCAATCCAATGTAATTAAATTCTTGCATTTACTATAGTCGATTCGACTTATAGTTTTTCATTAACACTTATAAGGCCCCATTTCTTCTTAAGTCTATTTTGGATTGCTCTATTAATTTCTCGAGAGTCTATTGAACTCTTTAGGCCTATTAATTCACACTAAACCGACATTAAGCTCATAATGCCTCTAGTTCATCATTCCCTTCACTATGACAATTTATCAAACACCTCTTATACCCATTATGAATCATCATCTATTCCAACATAAATATGTTTCACAAAACTATCTTAGAATCATTTATACATGCTTAAATCATCATCAACTCTATGCCATTTCAATTTTCTCTCACTAAACCCATTCTAGGTCATGGTTGTTTAAACATGTAAAAGAATATTTCATCCAACATTATATACACCAAGTCACTCATCAAAATATCTAGATTAACATACTAGAAGATGGTGTATAGAAATCTTACCTAGCTTGACCTTTTTCCTCTTTTTGCCAAAATAGGGAAAAACCTTTTTGCTCATTTAATCCAAAGTATGAGCTTCCAATCTTTGACTATGTTGTTCACTCGCTCACTAGGAACAACTTTGCTCAAATGACTTTTTTCCTCAAATCCTTTTGGAAGGGGGTGCATTCTAGAGTGAGAAAACTAGGTTGTTAAAAATGGAGGAAACTTGGGTTGTCTCGTGGAAATGAAGATTCAGCTACCCAGTTTTTATAGAAAACGCATTATGAGATTGATCTCCAATGGTAGGAGATTGATCTGCCCTTGCTTAAACTCCTTCAAAAATTTGACTTGCAGGCCATGAGATTGATCTGCCCATTGCATGAGATCAATATGCTCAAGGGATAAGATCGATCTTTGTTCATGGAGTGTGATTGATCTAGTTCAGGTAGAATGCTTCAGAGATCGATCTGGCTTTAAGAAGAGATTGATCTGGCCTATCCAGAGGCAACTAGAGATAGATCTGTCTATAGGAGGAGATCAATCTTGTCCAAGCCGAGGTAAATTGAGATCGATTTGCTTTGCAATGAGATTGATCTACCCTGTATTCTGCAGAATTCCAGCTGCAATTTTCCAAATTTCCAAGGTTAAACTCCAATTCAATCACTTCAATATCCATTTTGAAATTCATTCACACTTAACACTAAAAAAATCCAATTCTTATAATTCATATATAATTTAACTTGTCTGTACATCATGAAAATCATAAGATTACATAGAATTTATGGGTCTTACATTCCTCCACTCCTTCAAGAAATTTGGTCCTCCAAATTAGAACCAAGTTAATCTGAGAACAACTCCGGGTACTTCTTTTGTATGATGCCCTCCAATTCCTATATAACTTCCTCCGGAGTGTGATATTGCCAAATAATTTTCACTAAGGGAATCATCTTCGACCTCAACACCTTTACCTTCCTATCCAATATTTGAATCGGCTTCTCAACATACGACATACTCTCATTGAGCTCCAATGACTCATATTTTATCACATGTGTCGGGTCCGGGTGGTACTTCAGAAGCATAGAGACGTGGAAGACATTATGAACACCTACTCACTTCGACGGTAATGCCAACCTATAAGCCTTATCTCCCACTCTCTCCAGAATCTCGAAAGGGCCAATGTACTGAGGGCTCAACTTTCCCTTCTTACCAAACCTCATAATCCCTTTCGAGGGAGAGACTCGCAACAATACTGACTCACCCATAACAAACTCCAGTGGTCTCCATCTCTTGTCAGCATAACTCTTTTGTCGACTCTTAGCTGTCCGTAATCTCTCACATATCATCTGGACGTCTTCAGAGGCTTGTTGCACTAAATCGAGAGCAAAAATCTGTCTGTCACCAACCTCTTCCCATCCAATAGGGGATCAGCATCTGCATCCATACAGTGCCTCATATGGTACCATCCTGATACTCGTATGATAGCTGTTATTATAGGCGAACTCGACCAACGGTAGGTGATCATCCCAGGAGCCTCCAAAATCCAACACACACGCTTTAAACATATCCTTCAGTGTCTGTATAGTCCTCTCTAACTGCCCATTTATCTGAGGATAAACGGTGCTAAAACTCAATTGGGTCCCCATCGCTTCTTGAAAATATTCCCAAAAATGGGAAGTGAAGCTGGCATCCCAATCAGAAACAACACTTACTGGAACACAATGCAACTGAACTATCTCTCAAACATACAAGTTCGCCAACTAACTCAGAGTATCGATAGCTCTCATAGCTAAGAAATGGACGAACTTCATCAACCGATCCATAATCACCCAAATGGCATCATGACCTCTGCGGGTCCTCGATAAGCCCATCACAAAATCTATGGTGACATGCTTCGACTTCTATGTCAGTATCGGTAGAGGCTGCAATAGCCCTGCAGGCTTCTGATGCTCTACCTTCACCTGCTGATAGACGAGACACCTAGCGACATATTCAATAATGTCTTTTTTCATTCTAGACCACCAATAAACTTTTCGAAAGTTTTGATACATCTTGGTACTCCCCGGATGTATCGTATACTTCAATGAGTGAGCCTTTGATAAAATCAATCTCTCGATCTTTGGATCCTCGGGAACGCATACTCTGCCCCTGAACCTCAGTAATTCATCTGTACTTAGATTAAAATCAGTACCTACACCTGTCTGTGCCTAACTCAACCAATCGATACACTGTCCTTCACTCTATTGAGCCTGTTGAATACGACAAATTAACTCTGGCTCCAATCTCAAACTAGCCATAATATCAAATCTTTCTGTACTAGGTGGGGCTACATCCAAACTGAGGTTCGTGAACTGCTCCAACAACTCGTGTTCCCAAACCATCATATAAGACACCAACCCGATGTTCTTCCTGCTTAAGGCATTGGTAACTACATTCGCCTTACCCGAGTGGTATATGATTTCATAATCATAATCCTTCAGGAGTTCGGCCAATCTTCTTTGTTTCATATTCAACTCTTTCTGCGAGAATAGATACTTAAGGCTCTTGTGATTCGTATATACCTGAAATTTTTCACCTTAGAGATAGTGGCGCCATATCTTCAACGCAAACACGACGGTCACCAACTCTAAATTGTGAGTCAGATAGTTCATCTCTTGATCCTTCAACTGCCTGGATCCATAGGAAACTACCTTCCCATCCTGCATAAGTACACAGCCCAGTTCTTGGTGTGATGCATCCGTATACACAGAGAAACCTCTTGAGTTGATAGGAATGGTGAGAATCGGAGCAGTGGTTAACCGATACTTAATCTCCTGAAAACTCCTCTCACATGCCTCGTCCCACACAAACTTAATATCTTTTCACGTGAGACGTGTCAACAGAGCAGCTAGTCTGGAGAAACCCTCTACAAATCTTCAATAATACCCTGCCAATCCTAGAAAACTTCTGATCTCAGTGACTGTCTTGGGCTGTTCCCACTGTACAACTGCCTCAATCTTGGATGGATCTACTGATACCCCATCCCTCGATACAACATGGCCCAAAAATGAGATATGCTCCAACCAAAAGTTACACTTACTGAGTTTGACATATAATTCCTTCTCTCGGAGGGTTTGCAGAACTATCCTTAAGTGCTGCTCATGATCTTTCTTGGACTTCGAATAAACCAATATATCATCGATAAACACTATCACAAACAGGTCTAGGTATGGCTTAAATACATCATTCATCAAAGCCATAAACGTTGCGGGGGTATTCGTCAATCCGAATGGCATAACCAAAAACTCGTAGTGGTCATAATGGGTGCGAAATGCTGTCTTAGGTACGTCTCCACTCCGTATCCTCAACTGATGGTACCCAGATCGTAAATCTATCTTAAAAAAGACCTATGCTCCTCGAAGTTGATCCAACAAATCATCAATGCGTGGAAGGGGATACTTGTTCTTAATGCAGGCCTTATTCAAAAACCAGTAATCTATACACAACCGGAGGCTCTCATCGTTCTTCCTCACAAACAGAATGGAACTCCACAAAGTGAGATGCTCGGTCTAATAAACCCCTTCTCTAGTAACTCTTACAACTGCTTCTTTAGCTCCTCTAACTCAATCGGAGCCATTCTAGATGGTGGCTTAGATATCAGCTCTGTACCAGGTACCAACTCTATACAAAACTCCATTTTCCTATCGGGTGTTAGTCATGATAAATCGTTCGGAAAGATATCAGGAAATTTTGCAACTACTGGAATGTCTTTTAATTCTGAATGTGCCTTATCTGTGTTAACCATGTATGTAATGAACCCTTCACATCATCTTTTCCACTGTTAGCAACATAAGTCATCACATTAACATTCATAATTAATAAATAAATTCATCTCTTCTCTTTTATAATAATCATGTTCTTTCATTTCCTTTCAACAAAACTTACAATAAGGTTATCTATCTCTGTAAACATCACTGCCTTAGCATAACAATCCAAAACAACACGAATTGTAGCCAACCAATCCATTCCTAAAATTACATCAAAATCGCTCATACTCAATATAATTAAATCGGCTGCCATATCTTTTCCCCCATATCTTCAACTTATAATTCCTATATACATACTCAGTCAACTGACTATCATTCATAGGTGTGGAAATTATCAACATTCTATCTAACAATGTAGGCTTTACATGTTTCAACAACTTATGGGCAAATGAAGGCGATAAAAAAGAATACGAGGCACCAGGATCAAACAATACAAATGCTTCTAAATCAAAAATTAGGATGGTACCCTTAATCACATCCGTTGAAGCGTCCGCGGTGTCCTAGTCCAATGCATGCACTCGCCCTCACCAACCGCCTGTTTCCCTTTTTTCCTCAGTTGTAGCCCTCCTCCTCGGATTAGCTATCTCAGCCAGAGCTCTCTCTAACTCTTTGCCCTTCCGTGAGGCAGTCTCTATCATCTTTGGACAATACCTCGCGATATGCCCTGGCTTCTCACATCTGTAACACACAACAGGGGTCATCGGACAAGACTTAAAACCATGAAATCTACCACATCTCCTACATTGATCGGTAGTAGGTCGTGGTCCTCCAATGACTACTCCCCTCAGTTGAGCTAAAGCTGGGTACATAGGAGGTTTAGTAGCTCTCTCCTCCACCTCCTTAATCTTGGGCCTCTTCTCAAATAGTCTCTGACCTCCTCTCTTGACCACTCTATCAATCTCGGGTCTCTTCCGATCTCTATCTCTCCTGCCACTAGTCTTTTCAAATTCAGAGGCATTCTGCTCAAAGTTCTGTTCACATAACTACACCCTGCGCACTACCTCTTCATAAGTGAGGATGTCAAAAGGAGCCAATCTGGATCTGATGGCTAGCCTCAGTCCATCCATGAACCTCTAGACCTTCATAGCCTCACTGCTCAACGTGTCAGGGTCATACCTCCCCAAGGATATGAACTTGGACTCATATTCGTCAACGGAGCGGTTCCCCTAAACCAAATTCATAAACTCCATTCGTAGCTTCCTCTACGCAGTGGCTGGAATATATTGCTGCCTAAAGGCCTCCAAGAATATCTCCCATGTGATCTCGAAGTGTCGGGCCCTCAGAATAGATACGGTGGATCTCCACCAGTGCTCGACCTCACCTTTCAACATAAATACTACAAAGGCAACTTTCTCAGTCGATGTACATATGAAGAACTCATATAACTTCTCCATCTTATAAACACAATCCTCAGTAACAATCGAGTCCATCACTCTTCTAAACATTGGAGGTTTCAACTCCTAAAACTGTCGTAGCCTACTCAATTCACAATCATAACCTAGGTTACTGTTGCTTGGTTGTGGAGCGATAAGAGAAGCCGTATCCTGAACTGGGGGTGGTGTAACAGTCTCTGTAGTCTGAGGCCTTTCTGCCTCTATAGCTGCCTATCCAGTAGTAGT
This sequence comes from Firmiana major, assembly GCA_033439115.1. Taxonomy (NCBI): domain Eukaryota; kingdom Viridiplantae; phylum Streptophyta; class Magnoliopsida; order Malvales; family Malvaceae; genus Firmiana; species Firmiana major. Next base: position 15,963,870 of record CM065908.1, on the reverse strand, counting down.
AGGTTGCACGGTTGGACCTCGTCTATCACCACCACCCAACGCTTACGTGATTATCTCCACCAGGCTCTCAATACTCTGCTCTATCCTAGCAAAGTGCTCCTCAGTATCCCCTGGTCTCTCAACAGGGTCCTGTGGAGCCTGATCAGTCTGTGGCTCCGTACGGCTCTCAGGCCTACCTCTATAGCCTCTAGCACATGTACCCGCCCCTCTACCTCGACGTGTGACAGGTAGAATTCCTAATTTCCTGTATCCATATCATATATTAGTCTTATTCCATCTCGGTATACACAGTTATATCTAAAAAAGTACAATAATATGGGGATATAACTTTTCTACTTATTAGTATCGACTCATATTAGGCCAACTCAGCTCTGATACAAATCTCTGTCACAACCCCTTTTCATCCTTTTCACTCGAAAGTCACCATAAATTTTTTTCCTTTTTCATTTCCTGACCCGGTCGTGAATAACTCTCACCAATAACAGTTGGGCTATGAGTTAGAATTAATCATCATTTACCATTTATCTTTCAATTAATTCAAAAACAACACATACATTTGAAAGTTTAAGTTCTATACTTTTGCTAACACTATATCTCTCATATTATAATTCAAAATGATTACTGCGCTATTACATGTTTAGATACAAAAAGAATTCTTGTGTGTATACCTCTTGGCGATGGAGAGTAGCGGATATCCAAATACAACGCCTCAGTACTTCACTAGGCTACTATGAGCACTCTGTAGAGGGGGGAAAGTGAATGGGATGAGCAATCACATGCTCAGTAAGGTAATAATGCAAGCATGATAGATAACTACCCTATCTACATGCTTATAATGTCATGCATAAAAAACATTAATATCTAGAGGATGAGGAAATATTAAAACTATTGAAAAACATCATGTATTGAAAAACATGAAAATAGGCATGTAAACATGGAAAAGATCATCATGTAAAGCTTCTCATGCTCATAGTAATAAAACTCATCATAAAACCATTCCTTAGAGTTTAACACCAAATCAAAACTCAGTAAAATTCATTAGATCCTTCTCAAGTCATAGATTTCATGTTCATCATAGCATCATCTCCCAAAAACATCCCACAAGGTTCAACCACTCCCTCGAGTCTACCATAGACAACACAAATCATGTTCAGTATACAAAACCATGTGATATCATGTGAGACAGGTGGTCACTATATATATCGAGGACTATGTTGGTCAACTATGTCATTATCATCCCATACCACACGGATCTCGGTGTGTGGGGCATCATGCTGGAATGGTGGTGGGTTAGTGTAAGATCCATAATTTTGTAAATGTAACTTTATGACTTGTGATGTGTATACAAGTCACAAATAATGAAAATAATGAGGAATGTATATGTGAAGTTTGTAAATGTGTAAGGAATGAATACATATAAGTTTTAAAGTGTATAGCAAGTGTAAGAGGGATAATTCTATGAGTGAAATGGGAATATCTTGAGTTTTGAGTACTTAAGTAAAATGGAATGAGTTTTATACTTGCATTTGGTGTTGTATTGTATACTTTTGGTTATAAAATGAATGCACACAAATTTTAATGTGTATGAAGTATGAATGGATGTCATTTTTAAGTCTTAAAGAGGATTGGATGAGAAAATGACTATGTAGCAAAATTGAGAAAGTTTGGTGTGAGTTACTGCAGAAAACTGCAGTGAAATTTAGAAAATATGAATGAGAGATCGATCTTAAAGAGCAAAAAATGCTCTTACTTGAGCGATGGAACAGGTCAGATCGATCTCCAATGGGGCAAGATTGATCTGCTAAACATTCTGTGTTGAAGGAATCGATCTCTGAAGGGCCAGATCGATTTCCTTAAGCTACTGACTTGTAACAGATCGATTTCATGCAAGAGCAGATCGATCTCCTCAAGGTTCTGTGTTGCAACAGATCGATCTCATGAAAGAGCAAATCGATGTCATGTGGTTTGGAAGGTCGATTTCAAGACGAAAAATGTAAAGTAGATCGATCTCCTAGGGTAGCAGACTGGTTTCATCAAGACAGTTCTATAAATATTGGGCTTCTGCAATTCATTTTCCCGAGAGTTACTATTCCATTTAAGAACTAAACCTAAACCTAGCCAAGAAATACTAGAAAACCTTAGTTTATGATCAGTTTTGAGTGAGATACAGTTGAGCAAAGTTGTTCTTAGCAAGAAGAGAGCAACATACTTGGAAATAAATGATTGAAATCAAGAGTTCAAGGAGCAAGGAGGATTTTATCATTTTTGATGATAAAGGAAGGAAAGTTCAACTAGGTAAGATTCAATACACCACTTTGATATATGTTAAACTAGGTGTATTGATGAATTGATTGGTATATATATGAAATGTTGGAAATGAAAGGATAATGAAAAATCACCATAACCTAGATATTGGTGAGAAAAATGCGAAAATGATGAGGAAGTGGTGTTAACGTTGATTTAATGATGAAATATGAATGTATGGAAGATTATAGGTTAATCTTATGAAATGCATAAATTTGAAATAGAGAGAAATGATTATAGTTATGTAGAATGTGATTTTATACCATATTTCAAGTAAGAGAGGAATACTAAGTATTAAATTTAGATTTGGCAAATGAAGTATAGAGTGATATATTAATGCCAATATTTATAACAGCTTCAAAAATTTCCTTGGAAGCTGATCGGACTGCAAGAGTAAGCAGAACCGAGGAAGAGAGGTCACTTGACGTGATCCGAGGTAAGAAAATTTCGTGAGTAACTAGAGATGGCTACACGTATTTTGAATAGAGTTTCGATATTATACTCTATATGAATTTCCTTGAAGAGACATGTTATTGTGATAGAGATAAATGAGAATAAGTGTATTTATCCAAAAATATGGTGAAAATACCTAAAAAGCATGTTATGACCCAAAATGCATGAGTTGTATGATAGAATGGCTAATGTTTTCATGTATATGCGAAAATAACACATTTAAGTGCTAATTTGATTTAAACTGAGAGAGTTGTGATTTGAATAAGCCATCTATCCGGTTTATGTGAAAACCATAAATGCTAGAGAATACTCGCACTATATTTTGAGATTGCATCACATAGTACTGGAGGATATACTCGTACTATACTTTAATGCTATTTTATGCATGTTAGAGTACTGGGAGCATTGCTCGTACTTAGTTTGTGGTTGATGCATATAGAGTATTAACAGCTTTGCTCATACTCAGTTTTACATGATAGAGTGCTGGGAGCATTGCTCGTACTCGACTTTTCATGAGTTATACATGATATTGTACTAGAGCGATAGCTCGTACTTGATTTGAAAAGAGAATTATGCATTAACCTAGTTCTAGAGGTTACTCGCACTAGTGTTTGATATTTTGAGATGCATACACAGTGTTTAAGAGGCGAAGTGTTAATTGTGAGTCACACTCAAGACGTTCACTGTTGTTTTTACGTGATATATAAAACATGTTAGCAAAATCGTGACGATTTCCTCTGTGTAGACTGAGTGTCACACTGTTGAGATGTTTGCACGTGGATTTACAGACGTGGCATTGATTTCTATAGTATGAGGGCTAAGACTTATGGCAAGCACCCCGACGATGATGTATTTTCATGGTGTGAGGACTAAGACCTATGGCAAGCATCTCGACCATGAGGAGAGGGTGCATGGGTGTACGTTGTACCGTACGAGTGGCATGGAGTACACTGTACCGTGTGTTGTGTAGAGTTGTAGAGTTGAGGAGTATATAACTGGCGGTTGTGATGGACTGACCCCCCTCCCGTTACAGCAGTAATAACCCACACACCGAGATTTATGTTGCATGGGATTTCAAATTATAGGATATGATCATAGTCCAGGAGAGTATTGCATTTAGCCAATGAGTCTCGCATGATATATCACTTATTTTCATGATATGGTTAGACCTGAGAGAGATGGGTCAAAAATTGATGATTGTGTGTGTTGTGAACTACCATATTTACTATGATTTATGTGTAAATGGCAATGATTTCTATAAAGTCATTTCGAAATTATAAATATGCATGGTTCTGCATGAATGCCATGATTTGATAACTCAGCATGATTTTAAGTACATGAAATTTATTCTGTACTACTATTATATCATTTGATACATGCTTTGAGATGAGAGAAGGAAAGACAAAGCCTTATTTTTAGTAGATAGTGCGGTTGTCTACTTACTTGCCTGATTTCCTTACTGAGCGCGTTATTTGCTCATCCCCCTTTATTTTCCACTCTCTACAGATCATCTGCAGTAGATTGAGTCCGGCTGAGGTATAGCATTCATTGTATCCGCTGCCTGTCCATCTTATGAGAGGTATACACACTTTGTACTGAACAATGTATAAGCACAGTTATGTAACCAATTGTACGGTCGAGATGTTTATGTACAAATATTGTAAAACAGTTTATGTTATCGAAAAGACTACTAAATTCTATGTGTATTGTGAATGAATGTGAGTGGGTAACTAATATCGAATCACAGCCCAACTATTGAGGAGAGAAAGGTAAGTAAGTAAAAATCGAAAAATTAGTAGTGGTTTTTGGTAAGTCAAGGAAAGAGGTCATGACAGAATGGTATCAGAGCTTAGTTGGTCTGATGTGATGTTGGTATTAGTAATTAGGAAAATGTACATCCCCATAGTATTGTGCTTTGTTCAATTACAATTGTGTATACAAGATGGGAATCAGACTAATTTACGGTTGTGAATGCAGGAATTTAGTCTATATGGCTAATACCAACCGTGGTAGAGGGGCGAGAGGCAGGGCTTGAGGCCGTAGAGGTAGGTCAGAGACCCGAGATGAGAATGTGGGTACTAATGAGGTACCAGAGACTGTTGAGGCACGCTTCACGAGAATTGAGCGTAGCCTAGAGGTGATAGTGGAGATACTAGCACAGACTAGGCCAGGTAGAGAGGGACAGGATGCAAGACTGCGACAGGAGAGGCAGTTGCACTTGACACACCTGTACAGCCTGCACCTGAGATGCCATAGGCTACAGATACTCCTACACCCCCACCAGTTTAGGAGAGTAGTGGATTGGGATATGGGTGCGATTTGGATAGATTGCGACAATTCCAAAAGCTTAGACCTCCATCTTTTAGAGGGGTCAAGGACCCAGTTACCGTTGAGAAGTGGATTGGAGAGATAGAGAAGTTGTACGGATTCTTTGAGTGTACAACTTCAGAGAGGGTCGCATTTGCTGCATTCCTACTGAAGGGAATGACAGAGCATTAGTGGAAGTCCACCAGGACTATATTGAGAGCCTGACATGCTTGAGATTAGTTGGGAGCTATTTCTGGATGTCTTCAGGAGGCAGTTTGTTCTAGATACGGTACAACGGAGGCTGCAAGCCGAATTCTTGGTGTTAAGCCGAGGAAGTCTTTCGGTAGATGAGTATGAGACTAGATTTTTAGCCCTGGGAAGGTATGACCCCGACACCATGTACAGTGAGACTAGGAAGGTCCACAGGTTTATCGATGGATTGAGGCCAGTATTACGGTCTAAACTGGTTCCATTCGACATTTCTACCTACGATGAGGCCTTGCGCAGGGCGCAACTCTGTGAACAAGATTATGAGAGGAATGTCTTAGAGTTTAGATCAGTGGGAAAAGGTAGAGACAGAGATAGAAAGAGGTCGGTGAGTGATAGTGCTCGAGGTTTCGATTATCGAGGAGGGAGGAGATTCTTCGATAAGAGATCACGAATAGAGGAGGTGCGAGAGAGATCAGTTAGACCTCCTACATATCAGGCTATAGCTCCGGTAAATGGGCTTATGATTGGAGGACCGAGGCCTATTACTGATCAGTACAGTAGATGTGGTAGATACCATGGTGGTAGACCGTGTCCGATGAGTCCTATTATGTGTTTTCGATGTGGAAAACCATGGCATATTGCTAGAGTTTGCCCAAAAATGGTTGAGACTGCCCCACAAAAGGGCAGAGACCCCGATAGAACTTCAGGTGATACGTCTGCTCAGAGAAGGAGAGCGACGGTAGAGGAGAAGGGGAACCAAGAAATTGGGACGAATGTGAGTACATACCTTGGACCAGGGGACAGCTGATGCTTCAGCGGATGTGATTAGAGGTAACATCCTGATTTATGATTTAGAAGTACATGTATTGATTGATCCTGGTGCCACGCATTCATTTGTATCGCCTTCATTTGCATGTAAGATAGAAAAACATGTAGAGTGTACTCCTTTAAGTAGGATGATGTTGATTAGTACGCCTATGGATAATAGTCAGCTAGTGGAGTATGTGTTGAATGATTGTAAGCTGAAAGTAGGGGAAAAGGATATGACAACCAATCTGATATTGTTAAGTATGAGTGACTTTGATGTAATATTAGGAATGGATTGGTTATCTGCAAACCATGCTGTTTTAGATTGTTACGCTAAGACAGTTATGTTTCCTAACCCTAAAAAATATGTTGTAAAGTTGGATGCAAAGAAATGAAAATAGTTGTTATGGTTGTAATGACAAGTACTATGCTGACTGAGAAATGAATATGTTGAAGGTTTCATTGCATACGTGGTTGATACAGATAAGGTACATCCAGAGTTGAAAGATATTCCTGTGGTTAGTGAGTTCCCAGATGTCTTTCCAGATGAATTGCCAAGATTACCACCACACTTTTTCGTGCCTTATACTGAACCTATTTCGAGACCACCGTATCGTATGGCCTTAGTTGAGCTAGAGGAGCTCAAGAAACAGTTACAAGAGCTGTTGGATAGGGGTTTTATCCGACCGAGTGTTTCACCTTGGGGAGCACCGATTTTGTTTGTAAGGAAGAAGGATGGAAGCCTCCGATTGTGTATAGATTACCGATTGTTGAATAAGGTAACCATCAAGAATAGATATCCTCTTCCATAAATTGATGATTTGTTTGATTAGCTCCTGGGACCGTAGGTCTTTTCTAAGATTTATCTGAGGTCTAGGTATCATCAGTTGAGAGTTCGAAGTGGAGATGTGCCCAAGACAACATTTAGGACCCGATATGACCATTATGAGTTTTTGGTTATGCTATTCGGATTGAAGAATTCTCCCGCAGCTTTCATGGCTTTGATGAACGATGTGTTCAAGCCATATTTGGATTAGTTTGTTATCATCTTCATTGATGACATTCTGGTATACCCTAAGTCTGAGGAAGAGCATGAGAGACACCTCAAGATTGTATTGCAGACTTTACAAGAGCAAAAGTTATATGCTAAACTCAACAAGTGTGATTTTTGGTTGTCACGGATCTCATTTTTAGGACATGTAGTGTCAAATGATGGTGTATCAGTGGATCCATCCAAGATTGAGGCTGTAGTTCAGTGGGAACAGCCGAGGACAATTATCGAGATCAGGAGTTTCTTGGGTTTAGCAGGATATTATCGGAGATTTGTAGAGGGATTTTTGAAGTTAGCTACTCCGTTGACACGTCTCAATTAGAAGAGTGTAGCATTTGTATGGGATGAAGAGTGTGAGAAGAGTTTTCAGGAGTTGAAGAGTCGATTGACTACTACTCCGATTCTCACTATCCCTACTAACTCAAGAGGATTTTCAGTATATACTGATACTTCGCATCAGAGACTGGGCTGTGTATTGATGCAAGATGGGAAGGTAGTTACTTACGGGTCTAGACAATTGAAGGATCATGAGAAGAACTATTCGACCCTTGATTTGGAGTTAGCAGCAGTAATGTTTGCGTTGAAGGTATGGCATCACTACTTGTATGGAGAGAAATTCTAGATATTTACCGACCACAAAAGACTTCAGTATCTGTTCTCACAGAAGGAATTGAACATGAGATAGAGAAGATGGCTAGAGCTTCTAAAAGACTATGATTGTGAGATACTTTATCATCCAGGTAAGGCTAATGTTGTAGCTGATGCTTTGAGCAGGAAGAGCCTTAGGATGGTATCGTATATGATGGTCAGGGAACATGAGTTGCTAAAGTAGTTTGCTAGCCTCAGTTTGGGAGTTGTGCCTTCTGATATGGATACGGACTATGTAATTGCTAGTCTACGCTTGGAGCCGGATCTGTTAGAGAGGATCAGAGTGGCTCAGCAGACTGATCCGTATTGCATTAACATGAGAGGTCAGATACAGAAGGGCACAGTGACTGACTTTGAGATAAGTTCAGATGGACTCCTGAGGTTCAGAGACCGATTGTGTGTTCCCAAGGACCCAAAACTCAAGAAAGTGATACTAACGAAAGCTCATTTGTCGAGGTATACGCTACATCCGAGGAGCAACAAGATGTACCAGAATCTTCGGAAGGTGTACTGGTGGTCAGGTATGAAGAAGGATGTTACAGATTTTGTGGCAAAATATATTGTATGTCAGCAATTGAAAGTAGAGCATCAGAAACCTACAGGGTTATTGCAGCCTCTACCTATACCGACATGGAAATGGGAACATATCACTATAGACTTCGTGATGGTTTACCGAGAACCCGAAGGAATCACGATGCTATATGGGTGATAGTTGATAGACTGACAAAGTCAGCCCACTTCTAGCTATGAGAGCTACCGATACTCTGAGTGCATTGGCAGAACTGTATGTACACGAGGTAGTGAGATTACATGGTATTCTAGTGAGCATTGTTTCAGATAGGGATATCCGCTTCACTTCCCACTTTTGGGAACATTTTCAGGAAACCATGGGGACCCAGTTGAGTTTGAGCACCGCTTATCATCCTCAAATAGATGGGCAGTCAGAGAGGACTATACAGACCCTGGAGGATATGTTGAGAGCGTGTGTGATGGATTTTAGAGGCTCTTGGGATGATCATTTGCCACTAGTCGAATTCGCCTACAACAACAGTTATCATGCGAGTATCGAAATGGCACCGTATGAGGCTTTATATGGCCGTAGATGTCATTCCCCTATCGGTTGGGAAGAAGTGGGTGACAAAAAGAAATTTTCTCCTGATTTGGTTACAAAAGCCTCTAAGGATGTCCGATTGACTGTTGAGAGATTGAAGACAGCTCATAGTAGACAAAAGAGTTATGCTGACAGGAGACGTAGGCCACTTGAGTTTGCAGTTGGTGAGTCCGTATTTCTAAAAGTTTCTCCTTCGAAGGGTATAGCGAGATTTGGAAAGAGAGGTAAGTTGAGTCCTCACTACATTGGACCCTTTGAGATACTAGACAGAGTGGGAGATAAGGCATACAGATTGGCTTTGCCACCGGATTTATCGGGAGTGCATAATGTCTTCCACATTTCGATGCTGAGGAAGTATCATCCAGATCCAGATCATGTGATTCGGTACGAGCCATTGGAGCTCAAGGATGATTTGACATACGTGGAGAGATCAATCCGGATCTTGGATAGAAAGGAAAAAATCTTGAGGAATAAGACTATCGAGTTAGTAAAGATTCTCTGGCAACACCACACTTCAGAGGAAGCTACTTGGGAGCTAGAGAGTCTAATGCAAAAGAAATATCCCCAATTGTTTGTAGAATAACTTGGTTCTAATTTGAAGGACCAAATTCTTTTAAGGAGGGGAGGATTGTAAGATCCACAATTTTGTAAATGTAACTTTATGACTTGTGATGTGTATATAAGTCACAAATAATGAAAATCATGAGGAATGTATATGTGAAGTTTGTAAATGTGTAAGGAATGAATACATGCAAGTTTTAAAGTGTATAGCAAGTGTAAGATGGATAATTCTATGAGTGAAATGGGAATATCTTGAGTTTTGAGTACTTAAGTAAAATGGAATGAGTTTTATACTTGCATTTGGTGTTGTATTGTATGCTTTTGGTTATACAATGAATACACATAAGTTTTAATGTGTATGAAGTATGAATGAATGTCATTTTCAAGTCTTAAAGAGGATTGGGTGAGAAAATGACTATAGTAGCAAAATTGAGGAAGTTTGGTGTGAGTTACTGCAGTAAAATCTAAAAAATATGAATGAGAGATTGATCTCATGGGATGAGAGATCGATCTTAAAGAGCTAAAAATGCTCTTACTTGAGCGATGAAACAGGTCAGATCGATCTTCTATGGGGTAAGATCGATCTGTTAAACATTCTGTGTTGAAGGAATCGATCTCTAAAGGGCCAGATCGATTCCCTTAAGCTACTGACTTGCAACAGATCGATCTCATGTAAGAGCAGATCGATCTCCTTAAGGTTCTGTGTTGCAACAGATCAATCTCATGAAAGAGCTAATCGATCACATGTGGTCTGGAAAGTCGATTTCAAGAGGAAAAATGCAGAGCATATCGATCTCCTAGGGTAGCAGATCGATCTCATCAAGACAGTTCTATAAATACTAGGCTTCTGCAATTCATTTTCCTGAGAGTTACTATTCCATTTGAGAACTAAACCTAAACCTAGCCAAGAAATACTAGAAAACTTCATTTTGTGATCAGTTTTGAGTGAGATATAGTTGAGCAAAATTGTTCTTAGCAAGAAGAGAGCAACATACTTTGAAACAAAGGATTGAAATCAAGAGTTCAAGGAGCAAGGAAGATTTTATCATTTTTTTGACAAAGGAAGGAAAGTTCAACTACGTAAGATTCAATACACCACTTTGATATATGTTAAACTAGGTGTATTGATGAGTTGATTGGTATATATATGAAATGTTGGAAATGAAAGGATAATGAAAAATCACCATAACCTATATATTGGTAAGAAAAATGAGGAAATGATGAGGAAATGGTGTTAATGTTGATTTAATGATGAAATATGCATGTATGGAAGATTATAGGTTAATCTTATGAAATGCATAAATTTGAAATAGAGAGAAATGACTATAGTTATGTGGAATGTGGTTTTATACCATATTTGAAGTAAGTGAGGAATACTAAGTATTAAATTTAGATTTGGCAAATGAAATTAGTATAGAGTGATATACTAATGCCAATATTTATAACAGCTTCAAAAATTTCCTTGGAAGCTGATCGAACTGTAAGAGTGAGCAAAATCGAGGAAGAAAGGTCACTTGACTGACCCGAGGTAAAGAAATTTCATGAGTAGCTAGAGATGGCTACACGTATTTTGAATAGAGTTTCGATATTATACTCTATATGAATTTCCTTAAAAAGACATGTTATTGTGATAGAGATAAATGAGAATAAGTGTATTTATCCAAAAATATGGTGAAAATACCTAAGAAGCATGTTATGACCCAAAATGCATGAGTTGTATGATAGAATGGCTAATGTTTTCATGTATATGCGAAAACAACACATTTAAGTGCTAATTTGATTTAAACTGAGAGAGTTGTGATTTGAATAAGCCATCTATCCGGTTTTATGTGAAAACCATAAGTGCTAGAGAATACTCGCACTATATTTTGAGATATGCATCACATAGTACTGGAGGATATACTCGTACTATATTTTAATGTTATTTTATGCATGTTAGAGTACTGGGAGCATTGCTCGTACTCAGTTTGTGATTGATGCATACAGAGAATTGGGAGCTTTGCTCATACCCAGTTTTACATGATAGAGTACTGGGAGCATTGCTCGTACTCGACTTTTCATGAGTTATACATGATATTGTACTAGAGCGATAGCTCGTACTTGATTTGAAAAGAGAATTATGTATTAACCTAGTGCTAGAGGTTACTCGCACTAGTGTTTGATATTTTAAGATGCATAAACAGTGTTTAAGAGGCGGAGTGTTGATTATGAGTCATACTCAAGATGCTCACTATTGTTTTTACGTGATATATAAAACATGTTAGCAAAAACGTGACGATTTCCTCCATGTAGACTGAGTGTCACACTGTTGAGATGGTCGCACGTGGATTTAGAGACGTGGCATTGATTTCCATAGTTTGAGGGCTAAGACCTATGGTAAGCACCCCGACTATGATGTTTTTGCATGATGTGAGGACTAAGACCTATGGCAGACATCTCGACCATGAGGAGAGGGTCCACGGGTGTACGTTGTACCGTGCGAGTGGCATGGAGTGCACTGTATCGTGTGTTGTATGGAGTTGTGGAGTTATGGAGTTGAGAAGTATATAGCTAGCGATTGTGATGGACTGACCCCCCTCCCGTTACAGCAGTGATAACCCGCACACCGAGATCTGTGTTGCTTGAGATTTCACATTATAGGATATGGCCATAGTCCAGGAGAGTATTGCATTTAGCCACTGAGTCTCGCATGATATATCACTTGTTTTCATGATACGGTTAGACCTGAGAGAGATGGTTCAGAAATCGATGATTGTGTGTGTTGTGAACTGCCATAGTTACTGTGATTTATGTGTAAATGGCAATGATTTCTATAAAGGCATTTTGAAATTATAAATATGCACTGTTTTGCATGAATGCCAATATTTGATAACTCAGAATGATTTTAAGTACAAGGAATTTATTCTGTACTACTATTATATCATTTAATACATGTTTTGAGATGAGAGAAGGAAAGGCAAAGCCTTATTTTCAGTAGATAGTGCGGTTGTCTACTTGCTTACCTGATTTCCTTACTGAGCGCGTTCTTTGCTCATCCCTCTTTATTTTCCACTCTCTACAGATCATCCACAGTAGATTAAGTCCGGTTGAGGTATAGCATTCATTGTATCTGTTGTCTATCCATCTTACGAGAGGTATATACACTCGAATATTTTGTACTGAACAATGTATAAGCACAGTTATGTAACCAATTATACGGTCGGGATGTATATGTACAAATATTGTATAACAGTTTATGTTATCGAAAAGAATACTAAATTCTATGTGTATTGTGAATGAATGTGAGTGGGTGAGTAATATCGAATCACAGTCCAACTGTTGAGGAGAGAAAGGTAAGTAAAGTAAAAAGCAAAAAATTAGTAGTGGTTTTTGGTAAGTCACGGAAAGAGGTCGTGACAGTTAGTCCTTCACCAGACTTTCAAATCAACATGATAACCTCATGGTATAACGTACTCCGTGTGATATACACGGTACAACATACTCCGTGGACCTATATCATGGTTGGGGGTGCCTGTGAGATCTGAGGATTTTCGACATATTTTAATTATGTAATATGAACTTGAAGTATAATTTAATGAGCTAAGTGAATTGGGGAATGATAATTGGAGATTTATATGTTAAGTGTTTAAAATAAGTATGAAGCTATGAGGACAGATCGATCTGGGAGAAGGAGAGATCGATCTGGTGAGTTAAAAATGACAAGGAATGAGGAATTTAAGGAGCAGATCGATCTCCAATGGAAGAGGATCGATCTCCTTATGATTATGTTTGAGAGAAGATCGATCTCATGAGGAAGAGATCGATCTCCAAATGTTTCTGTTTGGGAGAAGATCGATCTCCCCAAGGCGCAGATCGATCTCATAAAGCCATAAAGAGATCGATCTCACCCCTCGACAGATCGATCTCCTAGGCATAAATTACCCCAAATCGTCCCCAAATTCAAATGCAGATCGATCTCATCAAGAGCCAGATCGATCTCCTACCCTCAGTCTATATAAGGAATCCCTGTTTTCTCCTACAATTTCACTTTCTCTCTCTTCCAACCCCCATTTTCACCGAACCCTAGCTTTCTCACTCATCCAAAGCACCCATTTCCGTCCAAATCAGAAGTTGTGGCAAGAAGGAAAGTTGTTCCTCATCAAAGGGAGAACAACATACTTGGAAATCGTAAGACGGATCGAATTGAGGCAAGAGATAAGCTCTCCACAAGTTTTGGGTAATTTTTAAACCTCGATCTTGATATTTGAGATGATTTTGGTGATGGTAGTTGTTGGCATTGTGTTGAAATAGCTGAAAAATGATTAGGGATTGATGAAATTACAATGTAGTTGGAGTGATGATGATATTTGGTAACTTTGGTAAATTTAGGAATTTTGAGCTATAAATGGAGATTTAGACAATGTGGTGTATTAGCATAGATATTGTGGCATAGGAAATATAGAATGTTGAGGTGTTGTGAGCGAGATTGTGGTTTGTGATAGAGTTATGAGAATTGAGAAATTTGAGGTGTTGTGAGCAATTATGCTCGATTTTGAGAACTGAGGTTGATGTGATAATGATTATTGATGTTTTAACATCGTTGGACAGCTCGGGAGTTCTAGAGTGGAATGCGAGGCTAGTCCGTGATACGGGGGAAACGATTGCACTATACGAGGTGCAAAGAGGTAAGGGAAAACTAAACCATTTGTGTATGTGTTTTGATTAATTGTTGTAGCATGAACCATGATTTGAGAATACAAGCATGTTTGGTGTTGTGTTGTGATATAATTGCACACGGTTTTTATAGTCGGTTGGAGCCCATTATTTTATGAGTTTATAAGCTAAGTGTGAAATTGCTTTATAAACCTTTGAGTTTGCGTGAAAAGTAAATTGGGCTCTACGTTAAGGCGATATTGAGATTTGAGAAAATGTGTGCGTGTTTTACCGGTTGGAACTCGGTTTTAATATGTTTTGTGTTGAGTACACAAATGTTTTAAATGAGTTTTACGAGAGAAAACCATTATGAGTTCTACGTGAAGGCATAACGTTTTATAAGATAATGGCTAATGATTGAGACATAGACGTGTCATGTTGAATACACATCGGGCCTTGCTCTGGTAGCATGTAAGACCGATATAGTGGGACGCCTGGGAACCGACCCAGGGACCACAGGCCTTGTTCTGGTAACATGTAAGTCTGATTATTCCTCCGCTTTGGTAGCGTTGGGAGGCCTTGCTCTGGTAGCATGTAAGTCCAATATTCCTCCGTTTTGGTAACGAGAGATACCTCCGTTTTGGTAACGAGAGATGCCTCCATTTTGGTAACGTGAGATGACCCCCGTTCTGGTAACGCTGGGTAGCCTTGCTTTGGTAGCATGTAAGACCGAGAGAGTGAGCCGCCTGGGAACCGACCCAGGGACCACGTGATAGTATGCATGAGGCGAGGCATTGCTCTGGTAGCATGTAAGGTCGGGCCTTGTTCTGGTAACATATAAGTCCAATATACCAGGCATACGACCATATTGTCGACGTTCCCTCTATACGAGGATGCCTGGGATGCGCACCCAGAGGAGATTACACATTTGATGTGCCATGACGAGTTTTAATTGAGTTTTAGTGCCTAGTCTCATTTTACACATGAGTTGTGTTTTGTGACCTTGTCACGTGCTATTTACTGAAGTGATTTTTATCACGTATTTTGAGAACAGCCATTATCGCATATATTTACACATGCTTGTGAGTGCTCGATATTGAGCCTTTTTACCTTCATGTTTTCACATGACTTATGAGTTATGAGATGATGATGTTTTGAGAACTTTCATGCTACGATTTCAAATGAGCTTCTTAAACAAATACATATTTGTGATGTGTGATATGGTTTATATAACTGAGTTCCCTTACCCCCCTTACTGAGCGATTTGGAAGCTCACCCTGTTTTCTCTTCCTCCCAGATCGCTTCAAGTGAAGTGAGTTCCCTGCGACGTACGGGTTAGAGGCTAGTGGAGGACTTGAGCTCCAGGCCGTATTTTGTGTATTGAGGTAGATATTTAATATTCATGTACCCAGACTAGAGTTATATTTACAGACACTTATTGTACAATGATGTACGGGATGTATTAGGATTAATTAACTTGGAATTGAGTAATGTATATAATACAATATATACTATATTATGATGAGATCCTGAGGCATGATAATTATGATGATGTATGACACTGCACAAGAATGCACCCTTAATTGTGAATTAATGAGTAAAAAGTTTTAAATTAGCCCTATTTTTAGCGCTTCCGGGGCGTCACAGAGTTTTCTTGGTATCAGAGCTTAGGGTGTTTAGTACTGTCAGTGTCGGTTAAGTGAAATAGAATACATCCCAAGTGTCTATAATAGTCTGGTCATGAACTGTGTGAGACCCCGTATATGTAAAGTTGTAATGTGTAATGAATGTGAATGGACTTGTAATGCAAAGTATGATCGATGTAAGTCCATGGATTCAATGTATGTATGTGTAATATGATTTGTAACGTACATACAAGTTCCATTGAGTTTGAATATGAAGAAATGAGTCCTTTTAAGTGATGGATGTAATTGAAACTCAAAATGGGTGGTGTGGTAAATGGAAGGAAGTTGCATGAATATAAATGTTTCCATTTGGTTTTATGTAGCATACCTTTGGACATACAATGAATGCACACAAGTTTCAATGTGCATAAGGTATGAATGGATGCCATTTTCAAGTTATAAAGGTGGATGGATGAGAAAATGGCCATGGCAATAGATCAAGGATGTGTTAGTATGAGTTGCAGCAAGGAAACTGCAGGAAATCTGGAAAACATGAAGGCCAGATCGATCTCATAAGATGAGAGATCGATCTGGAAGAGCCAGAATACTCTTATTTGGGCAATGGAATAGAGCAGATCGATCTCCAATGGGGACAGATTGATCTCCTAAGCATTCTGTGATGAAAAGATCTATCCTCAAGCACCCAGATCGATCTCCTTAGCTCTCTGTTTGGGACCAGATCGATCTCATGCTTCGACAGATCGATCTCATGCTTAAAATTTCATGAAAATGTGAGATTTAAGGGGATCAGATCGATCTCCTCTTGGACCAGATCGATCTCCTCAAGCTATTTCTATATAAGGAGGGCTGAAAATCTGAAAATTTCGAGAAAAACACCAATCTTCCATTTCTAACCCAAAAACCTAACTTTCTCTCTCTAAAATCAGCCATTTCCAGCAAGAATTGAGGGGAGACCATTAGACATTAAGTTATTCATCTTGAGGAAGAGAACAACATAGTTGGAACCCAAAATCCCATTGTGGGTATTGAAGGAGATAAGGGCATTGACATTTGGAGCAAGAAGAAAAATCATATTTGGTAAGATTCTAACTCTCCAATCCAAGTACATTGTCTATTTAATTGATTTTGGAGTTGTTTGGCATGAGTATGTATGGATGGAAAACACCTAGGTTGTGTTAGAAACTAATGTAACCTAGAAAATGGAATGCCTCTAGTGTGAGAAAGTATGAATTGGGGAGTTGGTGGTTTATGGGTTAAGATAAGTTGTTAAATGAGTAATGTGGGTGATTTGGAATGGTTATGTGGAGTTATAATATGGGTTTAAGTGAAATTGTGCTAATGAGTATGTATATGCTTGATAAAATGCCATAGTGAGGAAATTCATGAAATATGAACACTATGAGCTTAATGTCGATTTAATATCGATTTGGAATGAGTTAATAGGCCTAAAAGAATCCATAGACTCGAGTTTTGGGTAAAGTAATGAAACGAGGCCTCATAAGCGTTAATAGAAAACTATAGGTCGAATTGACTATAGTGAACGCACGATGTCATATTATATGGATCGAGCATAATGCGGGAGACGATTTTGTGCAGTCCCGAAGAGTTTGTTGAAGACGAATCGAGTGGTACGAGTAGCAGCTTTAAGGAAGTGGAATCACGCATCGCGATTCCAGGTAAGGGAATTCTGTAAGTATATAGAGGTAGCTGCTCGTAATTTGTGGGATTATAGGGTGTTTATGAAATGCATGAACGTTTGAGAAATTGGTTGTTTGGTATGCGAAAATAGTTGTGAATATTGGATGATTTGGTTTACATGGATGTATAAAAAGGGATAGTAAGGCTAATAATTGCATAAATCAAGTGTTTTGAACGCTTTCACAAAACATGTGTTTGGTTTCAAACGAATTGATAAATAGGTTGGCTATTGTGGTTTGATATTTGTAGCACATGTGAAGTGCCAAATATGTTTTGAGATAGTTTTAAAAGCTTATGAGCCGCCTATCATGTTTATGTGAATTAAACCGTGCTAGAGCCTAGCTCGCACTGGGTATTGATGTTTTCATTTGTATGAAACGTGCTGGAGCTTAGCTCGCACCTTGATTTGGAAACTATGATGATGTTTATAAACCGTACTGGAGCTTCTGCTCATACGTGGCTTTTGAGTGGTTTGTCTTATGAGTATAACCGTACTAGAGCTATGCTCGTATGCGTCTCTTTATGAGAGGATGCATGAGTCGTGCTAGAGCTTTGCTCGCACAAGTTTGCACATTGTGATACGTATAAGGTTGTGAAAGTTGGTAAGATCCTTAAGCCCAAAGAGGCGGGGAGGCTCTGTTAGGCGGGGAGGCTCTGTTCGGTGGGGAGGCTCTCTTACGGTGGGATCCTTAAGCCAACATCCTTAAGCCCTGGAGGGGCGGGGAGGCTCTGTTAGGCAGGGAGGCTCTCCTACATGGGTACGATAAGATCCTTAAGCCCTACGTCCTTAAGCCAACATCCTTAAGCCCGAGGAGGCGGGGAGGCTTTGTTAGGCGGGGAGGCTCTGTTCGGTGGGGAGGCTCTCTTACGGAAGGATCCTTAAGCCCTACATCCTTAAGCTAACATCCTTAAGCCCGAGGAGGCAGGGAGGCTCTGTTAGGCGGGGAGGCTCTGTTCGGCAGGGAGGCTCTCCTTCACGGATATGGAAAACTCTTGGTATGGGATAGGTAAGACCTAGGAATGGCACCCCCAATCACGATATGAGTCCGCAGAGTACGCTGTACCGTGTATATCACATGGAGTACGATGTACCACGTGATGGTTAAGTGATGAGAAAGTCTGGCGAGGGATAATCCATCTTCGTGCCAGTATGATACCCCGCACACCTGGACGCGTGTGGTCTGGGATGATTTATGATGTAGTTGGTCCACATAGGCACTTTTGATATAGTGACCTAGTTTTTATACACATGTGTGAATTGTGAAATGAAAATGTGGTTGTGATTGTGAATTGATTTGGTGGTATTTATGTGTTGAGAAAGAGGTTTATGATGTTGGTTTAAAAAGGAGGTTTCTTAATGAATTGCCCTTTTTATGAATTTAAATGAGATTGAGCATGAGATGATTTATACATGATGTTCTTTTTACCATGTTTGATATGCCAATATACATGATTTTGATACATGATATATATGTATACTCATATGGCATAGTTTTACTTCCTCATGCTCCTACTACAAACGATTTATGCATAACACTATCAGCATGTAGATAGAGTAGTTATCTACCATGCTTGCATTATTGCCATACTGAGCGTGTGGTTGCTCATCCCTCTCTATTTCCCCCTACAGAGCGTGCATAGTAGCCCAGTGAGGACTGAGGCGTGGTATTTTGGACTCCGCTGCATCTCCATCGCTTAGAGGTATATACACAGTGATTCTTTTTGTATCTAAACAATGTAAAAGCACAGTATTCTTTTGCGTTGTAATTATGGGGGATGTAGATGTCAGTAAAACATGCTTTTGTATAAGTACAAGATTAAATACAAATGTATGACATCATTTTATTTAACTAAGAATGAATGAGATGTGGAGTTTATTATTGACTCACAGCCCAACAGTGTGTGGTGAGTTAGTTCACGACCGGGTAAGGTAACAGTAAAACGCGAAAAATTTTTAGTGATTTTCGGTTAAAGAGAATGGAATTGGGTCGTGACAAACTGAATCTGAGGATTGAGATTTCAATCGATTTTGATATGTACGCGCAGGAGACGAGTTGAGATAGAGAATGAGTAAACGACGAGGTCGTTTGAGGAGGCAGGCAGAGTCCCCTCCGCCACCTGTCCCACAACCAGAGAGTCCTAACTCTCGATTTAATCGAATTGAGACCGATGTGAGGCAAGGTTTTGAGCAGATGGCAGCGTTATTCGCGCAACACTTTGGAGTTAATGCCTCGGGTACTACTCCTACACCACCACAAGGACCTCCCATACCCCCAGTGCCTCCCGTCACTCAGCCTGATGACAGAAATATGGTCGACTGAAGGACTTTTTGAAAATGAATCCACCTGCATTTAGGGGAAAGAAGGATCCTACAGAGGCTGAGGAGTGGTTGACGGAGTTGAGAGTTATATTCGACTATCTGGGGTGCACCGATGCTGAGAGGGTCAGTATGAGTGCCTATATGTTGAAAGGGAGAGCTCGAGATTGGTGGGGTACTACCCAGGGTATTTTGATGTCCCACCAGGATGTGATTGGTTGGGAAGAGTTCCAGACAGCCTTTAGAGCCCAATATGTACCACGAGCTGCCCAGAGAAGGAGGCAAGCAGAGTTTTTGAGTTTGGTACAGGGTGACATGTCTGTAGATGATTACGAGAGCCGATTTACCACTCTACTGAGATATGATCCAGAGACTTTCAAGAAGGAAGAGCTCCACACAGAGAGATTTGTGTATGGATTGAAGCCCATCATCAGAGATCGATTAATTGGGTTGTGTATTACTGAGTTTGGAGATGCTCTGAGACGAGCATAAGAGATTGAGAGGGGAATTGAAATTGTACAGTCCCAGAATGAGTTTGGAGCAGTGATTAGGGACAAAGGCAAGAGGCCAGCGATGTCTCAAGCAGATGTTCGGAGAGGTTCCTTCAGGAGAGGAAGGATTGAGGTACATAAGGGCAGATTGGAGAGACCCAGAGCTTATCCTATTATCAAGGAGACCCCTCGATATGGCAGGCCGGAGATAAGGGTTTGTAGAGACTGTGGCCGATCGCATGAGGGAAGTTGTACTGGGTCGATCCGTGGATGTTTTAGATGTGGTGACATGGGTCACAGAGTGAAGGACTGTCCTCAACCTTAGATACCACACGCTCCGGAGCCTACTAGACAGCAGCCTCAGAGAGTGAATCCCCAGAGACGGGCCACTGTTGCAGAGAAAGGGAAGAAACCTATGGCACAAGGACGTGTGTTTGCCCTAGATAAGGAAACTGCGGACACTTCAGCAGAAACTATAAGAGGTACACTTTCTGTCTGTAATCATAAGGCTCATGTGTTGATAGATCCAGGATCCACGCATTCGTTTATTTCAGAGCATTTTGCATGTAGTTTGAATTTGAAGTTTGAACATCTAGAATATGTAATACATGTAAATACCCCTATGCGTGAATCCCAGAGAATTGAGTTAATCTGTAGAGGATGTGAAATAAAGGTGGGAGATAGAGTGATGTTAGCAGATCTAATTGTGAGATCTGAGAATTTTAGATATATTTGAATTATGTAATAAGAATTTGAAGTGTAATTTATTGAGCTAAGTGAAATGGGGAATGATAATTGGAGATTTATATGTTAAGTGTTTAAAATAAGTGTGAAATTATGAGGACAGATCGATCTGGGAGAAGTAGAGATCGATCTGGTGAGATATAAACGACAAAGAAGGAGAAATTTAAGGAGCAGATCGATCTGGGAGAAGGAGAGATCGATCTGGTGAGTTAAAAATGACAAGGAATGAGGAATTTAAGGAGCAGATCGATCTCCAATGGAAGAGGATCGATCTCCTTATGAATCTGTTTGAGAGAAGATCGATCTCATGAGGAAGAGATCGATCTCCAAATGATTCTGTTTGGGAGAAGATCGATCTCCTCAAGGGGCAGATCGATCTCATAAAGCCATAAAGAGATCGATCTCACCCCTCGACAGATCGATCTCCTAGGCATAAATTGCCCCAAATCGTCCCAAAAATTCAAATGCAGATCGATCTCATCAAGAGGCAGATCGATCTCCTACCTCCAGTCTATATAAGGAACCCCTGTTTTTTCTCCTGCAATTTCACTTTCTCTCTCTTCCAACCCCATTTCCACCGAAAACCTAACTTTCTCACTCATCCAAAACACCCATTTCCGGCCAAATCAAGAGTTGTGGCAAGAAGGAAAGTTGTTCCTCATCAAAGGGAGAACAACATACTTGGAAATCGAAGGACGAATCGGATCGAGGCGTGGGTTGTGCGTCTCACAAGCTTTGGGTAATTTCTAAACCTCGATCTTGATATTTGAGCTGATTTTGATGATATTGGTGGTTGTCATTGCGTTGAAATAGCTGAGAAATGATTAGGGATTGATGAAATTACAATGTAGTTGGAGTAATGTTGATATTTGGCAATTTTGGTAATTTTAGGAATTTTGAGCTATAAATGGAAATTTAGACAATGTGATGAATTAGCATAGATAATTGGTATTAGAAATGTAGAACGTTGAGATGTTGTGAATGAGTGTGTTGTTTGGGGTAGAGTTACGAGAATCAAGGGATTTGAGGAGTTATGAGCAATTATGCTCGATTTTGAGAATTGAGGTTGATGAGATAATCGAGTATTGATGTTTTAACATCGTTTGGACAGCTCCGGAGTTCCAGAGTGGAATGCGAGACTAGTCCGTGATACGGGGGAAACGATTGCACTATACGAGGTGCAAAGAGGTAAGGGAAATCTAAACCATTTGTGTATGTGATTTGTAAACTATTATAGCATGATTTGTGGTTTATAAAACAAGCATGTTGAGTGTTGTGTTGAGATTTAATTGCACACGATTTTTATAGCCGGTTGGAGCCCATAATTTTATGAGTTTATAAGCTGAGTGTGAAATTGCTTTATAAACCGTTGAATTTTGTGTGAGTAATGAATTGGGCTCTACGTTAAGGTAATATCGAGATTTGAGAAATGTGTGCGTGTTTTGTCGGTTGGAACTCGGTTTTATTATGTTTTGTGTTGAGTACAAAACAGTTTTCAAATGAGTTTTATGAGAGAAAAACCACTATGAGTTCTACGTGAAGGCGAACCAGTCTTATGTGATAAGACTTAGGTGTGTAATTGTGAGTACACACCGGGCATTGCTCTGGTAGCATGTAAGCCCGATTTCTTCTCCGTTCTGGTAACGTGAGAATAACCCATTCTGTGGCTATGTCACGTATATTCGGTGGCCGTTGCCACGTGAGAAACCCCATTGGTGGCCGTTGCCACGTGATCCCCCATTGGTGGCCGTTGCCACGTGATACCCCATTGGTGGCCATTGCCACGTGATACCCCATTTGGTGGCCGTTGCCACGTGAGAAACCCAATTTGGTGGCCGTTGCCACGTGAAACCCTATTCTGTGGCCATGCCACGTGAGTTAGTGGCTATGCCACGTGTGAAATTAAATCAGTGGCCATGCCACGTGTGTTTAGTGGCTATGCCACGTGAGAATTAAATCAGTGGCCATGCCACGTGTGTTTAGTGGCTATGCCACGTGTGAATTTAAATCAGTGGCCATGCCACGTGTGTTTAGTGGCTGTGCCACGTGCATTACTATTTCAGTGATTTCATCACGTTCATTGAGAAAGCGTTTATCGCATTGTTTTCACATGCTTTGTTATTGCTCTAGAGTGAGCCTTTTTACTTCATGTTTTCACATGATTTGAGACATGAGAATGTCGTTTTAAGTACTTTCATGCTATGGTTTTCAAATGAGTTTCACATACAAATAAACATTTTGTGATGTGCATTTTGGTTTATGAAATGAGTTCCTTACCCCCTTTACTGAGCGATTTAGAAGCTCACCCTGTTTTCTTTTCCCCCAGAGTTCTTCAAGTGAAAAAGGATCTCCCTGCGACGTACGGAATAGTGGCTAGTGGAGGACTTGAGCTCCAGGCCATATATATTGTATTTTGAGGTACCTTTTATCTTTTCATGTACCCAGACGATTATTGTAATTGCAGACACTTTATGTACAACATTGTATGGGATGTATTAGGATTAATTAACTCGGAATTGAGTAATGTATATGATACAATATACACTATATTATGATATGATCCTGAGGCATGATAACTATGATGATGTATGACACTGCACAGGAATGCACCATTAATTGTGAATTAATGAGTAAAAAGGTTTTAAATTTGCCCTATTTTCCGCACTTCCGGGGCGTGACACTAATCATGTTGAATATACACGGGTTTGATGTAATTTTGGGGATGGATTGGTTGGCAACCAATCGAGTGAGTTTAGACTGCTACACTAAGATTGTAACTTTCTCCCGACCTGAACCTTACAGTGTACGGCTGAGATATTGAGGAAATGAATATGTGGAATTCTAGTAAGTAATTTGAGAATTTTAATATCATTTTTTAGAGTATTAAATATGATTGTTCATGTGAAGGTTACGAAGCACTCATCTCAGACGATGAGCGGGAACATCCGAAGATTGAGGATATACCTGTGGTGTGTGAATTCCCGGATGTTTTCCCAGATGAGCTGCCAGGTTTGCCACTAGAGAGAGAGCTGGAGTTTACCATTGATTTAGCACCAGATACTCAGCCGATCTCTAAACCTCCCTACAGGATGGCATTAGTGGAACTTGAGGAATTGAAGAAACAACTACAAGAGTTATTGGATCAAGGGTTCATTAGGCCCAGTGTTTCACCGTGGGGAGCACCGGTTTTATTTGTTAAGAAGAAGGATGGTAGTCTCAAATTATGCGTAGACTACCAGCTGTTGAATAAAGCCACGGTGAAGAATAAATACCCACTGCCCAGGATTGATGATCTACTTGATCAACTAAGAGGGGCCTCAGTCTTTTCTAAGATTGATTTGAGATCGGGCTATCACCAATTGAGGATCAAGGAAGAAGATATTCCCAAGACGGCCTTCAGGACAAGGTATGGCCATTATGAATTTCTGGTGATGTCCTTTGGATTTACGAACGCCCCTGCTGCATTTATGAGGTTGATGAACGAAGTGTTCAGAGACTATCTGGATAAATTTGTGATAGTCTTTATTGATGATATCCTGGTATACTCTCGGTCGTATGAGGAGCATGCACAGCATTTGTGGTAAGTACTTCAGATACTCCGAGATAAGCAATTATATGGAAAGCTTAGTAAGTGTGAGTTTTGGCTGAACCGGATAGCTTTCCTTGGTCATATAGTCTCAGAGGAAGGAGTATCAGTGGATCCAAGTAAAGTAGCAGCTGTGCTTAGTTGGGAGAGACCGAGGACAGTTACTGAGGTGCGAAGCTTCCTTGGTTTGGCAGGGTATTACAGAAGATTTGTGGAAGGATTTTCAAGGATTGCCACTCATTTGACTAAACTCACGCGTAAGGAGACTCCATTCATATGGACTAATCAATGTGAGCTCAGTTTTCAGGAGTTAAAAAGGAGATTGACAGCGGCACCTGTGTTAACTATTCCTGAGGGATCAGGAGGATTTTTGGTGTATAGTGATGCATCTCATCAAGGATTGAGGTGTGTGCTTATGCAGCACGGAAGAATGGTCGCATATGGATCGCGACAGTTGAAAGACCATGAGCGAAATTACCCCACGCATGATTTGGAGTTAGCCGCTGTGGTATTTGCTTTGAAGATCTGGCGACACTACTTATATGGGGAAAGATTCTAGATCTTCACTGATCACAAGAGTTTAAGATATCTCTTTGATCAGAAAGAGTTAAACATGAGACAAAGGAGATGGATGGAACTCCTTAAGGATTATGACTGCGAGATTCTATATCATCCGGGTAAGGCGAATGTAGTTGCTGATGCCCTGAGCAGGAAGAGTATGATATCTGCTATGATGATCAGGGAATGGGATTTGTTAGAGCAGTTCGCCGAACTTCGGATCAGAGTTAAAGAGGTAGAGACTGGATTTTTGGCTAGCTTGCGGATAGAGCCCAGGATCATGGATCAGATTAGAACTGGGCAGCGCAGTGATCAGAGGTTGATAGATATGGTTAGCTAAGCTGAACAGAGTTCGCAGTCGGATCTCACAGTCAGTGAGGATGGATTGTTGAGATTCAGAGGATGGATTTGTGTACCGGACGATGATACCCTGAAGAGACAGATACTGAGAGAATCCCACTGCTCGCGATACACCATGCACCCAGGGAGTACTAAGATGTACCGAGACTTGAGAAAGGTGTATTGGTGGAGTGGTATGAAGCAAGACGTGGCAGAGTATGTGGCCAGGTGTTTAGTATGCCAGCAAGTGAAAGCTGAGTATCGGAAGCCCGGAGGACTACTACAGCCCTTACCTGTACCTACATGGAAATGGGAGCATGTCACTATGGACTTTATTATGGGTTTACCGAGGACCCGAAGAGGTCGTGACGCTATATGGGTTATAGTGGATAGACTGACCAAGAGTGCCCACTTCCTTGCCATCAAGAGCACAAATACTGTGGATGCCTTAGCTGAGCTGTATGTCAGCGAGATAGCTAGATTACATGGGGCTCCAGTGAGTATTACTTCTGATAGAGATTCCCGGTTTACTTCCAGATTTTGGACCCAGTTTCAGGAGTCCATGGGATCTCGATTGAGTTTTAGGACCGCCTATCATCCTCAGACAGATGGTCAGTCAGAGAGGACTATTTAGACCCTAGAGGATATGTTGAGGGCGTGTACGATGGATTTTAAGGGATCATGGGATGATCACCTGCCCCTAGCAGAGTTTACGTACAATAACAGCTATCATGCAAGTATTGGAATGGCACCCTTTGAGGCTCTATAGGTAGGAGGTGTAGATCCCCTGTAGTTTGGGAAGAAGTCGGTGACAGAAAGATAAATGCTCCCGAGCTTGTTGAGCAAGCCGTACAGAGTGTAAAACTCATATGTGAGAGGCTACGGGCTGCACAAGGTGAACAGAAAAGGCTACGCGGATGTGCGTAGATGGCCACTCGAGTTTGATGTTGGTGATGCAATATTTCTGAAAGTATCACCGAGTAAGGGTATCGTGCGATTTGGAAAGAAAGGAAAAGAGGTAGCCTACAGATTGGCATTACCCCCACAGATGTCCGGAATACACAATGTCTTTCATGTGTCTATGTTGAGGAAGTACCACCCGGACCCTTCTCATGTTATAGAGTATGACGAGATGGACATACAGGAGGACATGAGCTACACTGAGGAACCCGTCCGGATTCTCGATAGAAAGGAGAAGGTACTGAGAACCAAGAGCATCCCATTAGTGAAAGTTTTGTGGAAACATCACTCAAGGGAAGAGGCAATGTGGAAACTAGAGAACCTCATGAAGGAGAAATACGCCCATCTCTTTGACTAGTTGAGTTGAATTTGGAGGACCAAATTCTTTTAAGGTGAGGAGGATATGAGATCTGAGGATTTCAGACATATTTTAATTATGTAATATGAACTTGAAGTATAATTTATTGAGCTAAGTGAATTGGGGAATGATAATTGGAGATTTATATGTTAAGTGTTTAAAATAAATATGAAGCTATGAGGACAGATCGATCTGAGAGAAGGAGAGATCGATCTGGTGAGTTAAAAATAACAAGGAAGGAGGAATTTAAGGAGCAGATCGATCTCCAATGGAAGAGGATCGATCTCCTTATGATTTTGTTTGAGAGAAGATCGATCTCATGAGGAAGAGATCGATCTCCAAATGTTTCTGTTTGGGAGAAGATCGATCTCCCCAAGGCGCAGATCGATCTCACAAAGCCATAAAGAGATCGATCTCACCCCTCGACAGATCGATCTCCTAGGCATAAATTACCCCAAATCGTCCCCAAATTCAAATGCAGATCGATCTCATCAAGAGCCAGATCGATCTCCTACCCTCAGTCTATATAAGGAATCCTGCTTTCTCCTGCAATTTCACTTTCTCTCTCTTCCAACCCCCATTTTCACCAAACCCTAGCTTTCTCACTCATCCAAAGCACCAATTTTCATCCAAATCAGAAGTTGTGGCAAGAAGGAAAGTTGTTCCTCATCAAAGGGAGAACAACATACTTGGAAATCGTAAGACGGATCGAATCGAGGCAAGAGATAAGCTCTCCACAAGTTTTGGGTAATTTCTAAACCTCGATCTTGATATTTGAGATGATTTTGGTGATGGTAGTTGTTGGCATTATGTTGAAATAGCTGAAAAATGATTAGGGATTGATGAAATTACAATGTAGTTGGAGTAATGATGATATTTGGTAACTTTGGTAAATTTAGGAATTTTGAGCTATAAATGGAGATTTAGACAATGTGGTGTATTAGCATAGATATTGTGGCATAGGAAATATAGAATGTTGAGGTGTTGTGAGCGAGATTGTGGTTTGTGATGGAGTTATGAGAATTGAGAAATTTGAGGTGTTGTGAGCAATTATGCTCGATTTTGAGAACTGAGGTTGATGTGATAATGAGTATTGATGTTTTAACATCGTTAGATAGCTCGGGAGTTCCAGAGTGGAATGCGAGGCTAGTCCGTGATACGGGGGAAACGATTGCACTATACGAGGTGCAAAGAGGTAAAGGAAAACTAAACCATTTGTGTATGTGTTTTGATGAATTGTTGTAGCATGAACCATGATTTGAGAATACAAGCATGTTTGGTGTTGTGTTGTGATATAATTGCACACGGTTTTTATAGCCGGTTGGAGCCCATTATTTTATGAGTTTATAAACTGAGTGTGAAATTGCTTTATAAACCTTTGAGTTTGCGTGAAAAGTAAATTGGGCTCTACGTTAAGGCGATATTGAGATTTGAGAAAATGTGTGCGTGTTTTGCCGGTTGGAACTCGGTTTTAATATGTTTTGTGTTGAGTACACAAATGTTTTAAATGAGTTTTACGAGAGAAAACCATTATGAGTTCTGCGTGAAGGCATAACGTTTTATAAGATAATGGCTAATGATTGAGACTTAGGCGTGTCATGTTGAATACACATCGGGCCTTGCTCTAGTAGCATGTAAGACCGATATAGTGGGACGCTTGGGAACCGACCCAGGGACCATAGGCCTTGTTCTGGTAAGATGTAAGTCCGATTATTCCTCCGCTTTGGTAGCGTTGGGAGGCCTTGCTCTGGTAGCATGTAAGTCCGATATTCCTCCGTTTTGGTAACGAGAGATGCCTCTGTTTTGGTAACGAGAGATGCCTCCGTTTTGGTAACGTGAGATGACCCCCGTTCTGGTAACGCTGGGTGGCCTTGCTTTGGTAGCATGTAAGACCGAGAGAGTGAGCCGCCTGGGAACCGACCCAGGGACCACGTGATAGTGTGCATGAGGCGAGGCATTGCTCTGGTAGCATGTAAGGCCGGGCCTTGTTCTGGTAACATATAAGTCCAATATACCATGCATACGACCATATTGTCGACGTTCCCTCTATACGAGGATGCTTGGGATGCGCACCCAGAGGAGATTACACATTTGATGTTCCATGACGAGTTTTAATTGAGTTTTATTGCCTAGTCTCGTTTTACACATGAGTTGTGTTTTGTGACCTTGTCACGTGCTATTTACTGAGGTGATTCTTATCACGTATTTTGAGAACAGCCATTATCGCATATATTTACACATGCTTATGAGTGCTCGATATTGAGCCTTTTTACCTTCATGTTTTCACATGACTTATGAGTTATGAGATGATGATGTTTTGAGAACTTTCATGCTACGATTTCAAATGAGCTTCTTAAACAAATACATATTTGTGATGTGTGATATGGTTTATATAACTGAGTTCCCTTACCCCATTTACTGAGCGATTTGGAAGCTCACCCTGTTTTCTCTTCCCCCCAGATCGCTTCAAGTGAAGTGAGTTCCCTGCGACGTACGGGTTAGAAGCTAGTGGAGGACTTGAGCTCCAGGCCGTATTTTGTGTATTGAGGTAGATATTTAATATTCATGTACCCAGACTAGAGTTATATTTACAGACACTTATTGTACAATGATGTATGGGATGTATTAGGATTAATTAACTTGGAATTGAGTAATGTGTATAATACAATATATACTATATTATGATGAGATCCTGAGGCATGATAATTATGATGATGTATGACACTGCACAGGAATGCACCCTTAATTGTGAATTAATGAGTAAAAAGTTTTAAATTAGCCCTATTTTCCGCGCTTCCGGGGCGTCACAGTGCCTGCCATAGGTCTTATCTACCCCATGCCACATATAACATACTCAATCTCAAGTGCATATGCAAGCATCTCATTCGTGTGACTAGCAGTCTACACGAGGCATCCAGCATAGCTCGTGCGAGCATCTCATTCGTGTGACACACAGTCTACACGAGGCATCCAGCACGACTCATTACATATCACAATGTGAAAACCAGTGCGAGCTAAGCTTCAACACGATTCATGTATCATCAATAAATCCCCTCGTACGAGTAACGCTATAGTGCGGCTTTATGCATAAAAAATCAATGAGGAAATCACGTACGAGCATAGCTCTAATACGGTTATATGCATAAGAAAATCAATAGAAATTCACGTACGAGCAAAAGCTTCAGTACGGCTTATAAAACATCATAACTCAAAACAAGATGTGAGCTAAGCTCCAGCACATTTTTGACATATTTAAAACATCAAATCCAGTGCAAGCAAAGCTCCAGCACGATTTAACTCTTATAAATCCGATAGGCGGCTCATTCAACACAACACATTCGAAATCAAAGTCAGCACCTGACTCGTGCTATTTCATGAAATTATGAAAGTCAAATAGCTAGCCTATCTGTCAATTTGCTTAAACCAAAGCAATTTATTTCATAAAATATTAAAACATGAGGTTTATGCAATTATTAGCCTTACTACCCCTTTTTACAAGATTCACTTCCAAAACCAAAATCATCCGTATTCCAAATCGTTCGCGCAAACCAATATTTTCTTTTCTAGGCAACCAACAAAATTTCAATACCCTATAGTTACCCTCAAAATACATGCAGCTATCTCTAGGTACTTATAAAATTCCCTTACCTAGAATCACGTCGAGTGATTCCACTTCCTTAGAGCTGCTCGATCGTGCAGTTTGATTCGCCTCTAACGAAATCTCTGGGACTACACGAAATTACGTATCACATCAATTCAATACAATGTAATAAAATTCTTGCGTTTACTATAGTCAATTCGACTTATAGTTTTTCATTAACACTTATAAGGCCCCATTTCCTCTTAAGTCCATTTTAGATTGCTCTATTAATTTCTCGAGAGTCTACTGAACTCTTTAGGCCTATTGATTCACACTAAACCGGCATTAAGCTCATAATGCCTCTAGTTCATCATTCCCTTCACTATAACAATTTATCAAACACCTCTTATACCCATTATCAATCATCATCTATTCCAACATATATATATATATATATTTCACAAAACTATCTTAGAATCATTTATACATGCTTAAATCATTATCAACTCCATGCCATTTCAATTTTTTCTCACTAAACCTGTGGACCCCGTATATGTATAAGGGTATATATGTACATGGAAATGTAAATAGAGTTGTACTATGAATTCATAAGTGAAGTATATGTGATGTAAGTCCATAAGTAATGTACACACTTGTAATGAGAGTGGTAATTGTACACACAAGTTACATTATGTATGAATGTGAAGAAATGGACTTAAACATGTGGAGAATGTGTGTAGAATGGATTATGAGTAGTTTGGTAAAATGGAAGTAGAATTGCATAAGATGTGCACTTCCATTTTTGTTTATATTAAGTACCATTGGTCATACAAAGATTCTACACAAGTTTTAATGTGTAGGAAGTGAGGATGGATGCCATTTTCAAGACTCAAAGATGAATGAATGAGGAAATGATCATGGTAGCAAATTAAGGATGTTTTGGTAAGGGTTGTTGCAGAGGAACTGCAGAAAATCTGGAAATTTTGAAGGGCAGATCGATCTCATGGGATGAGAGATCGATCTGGAGAGCCAGAATGCTCTTATTTGGGCAAAAGAATAGAGCAGATCGATCTCCAATGGAGCCAGATCGATCTCCTAAGCATTTTGTAGTGAAAAGATCGATCCCCAAGCACCCAGATCGATCTCCTTAGCTCTCTGTTTGGGAGCAGATCGATCTCATGCTTCGACAGATCGATCTCAGGCTTGAAAATGCCATGAAAAAGAGGGATTTTAAGGGACCAGATCGATCTCCTCTTGGACCAGATCGATCTCCTCAAGCTAGTTCTATATAAGGAGTGCTGGAAATCAGAAAATTTCGGGAAAAACACAAACCTTCCACTTTCAACCCAAAAACCTAACATTCTCTCTCAAAAATCAGCCATTTTCAGTGAGGTTTGAAGAGAGACCATTAGAGACAAAGTTGTTCCTATCAAAGAGAAGAACAACATAGTTGGAAAGCATTTTTCCATTGTTGGTATTGAAGGAGTTAAGGGCATTGCCATTGGAGCAAGAAGAGAAATCAAATTTGGTAAGATTCTAACACTCCAACTATGGTACATTGTTTATTTAATTGATTTTGGAGTTGTTTGGCATGAGTATGGATGGTTAGAAACTATCTAAATACATTGGAATGATTATGACCTAGAAATGGTCTAGAGTGAGAAAGTGGAATGTATACAGATTAATGATGAATGAGATATGTAAAAGTTATTTATAGTGTTGTGGTATGATTTTAAGATGTGGTTAGTGGATAAATTGTGAGATTTACCTAAAAGAGGTAAAATGTGGATTAAGGCATTTGTAAAATGCATAAGTGAATAATATTGACTAGTGAGGTCAATTATGGGTTAAATACATTAACTCAATCGATTTAATAAATGAATCGCAGCTTCCGAGGATACGCCGAGGCGAGTTGAGCCAAGAGCGTGAGAAGCTAAAAGGAAAGGAGTCAGACCAAGTAAATCGAGGTAAGGGAATTGTGTGGACTCTTAGAGATATCTGTGCGCAATTTGGGCACTTAAATGTTTTGCTAGAATGCATGAGATTAGGAAATGTTGTTGGGTGATTGAAGGGTAAAAGTTGGGAGTTTGAGAAATGTGCATGAAAACAAAAGCATATTGCTTTGAAAATCATGTTTTATTGCTTTTTAGCAAATGATTGGTAGGTTGGCTAACATTGAAATGATTTGCAAAAGCAATGAGTGTGTTTTGGTTATGTTAATCATATTTTGCAAGTTTTGAGCCACCTACATGATTTCGTGAGTATGAAAGAGTGCAAGAGGCACTAGTTTTCACATGGATTTCATATTGTTTTGGCATTGTGCTCGAGTTTGTCTCGCACTGGATGCCCACCTTGTATGTTGCCGTGTTTGGAGCTTCGAGTAGACTGGGTGTCACATCGATTAAATAGGCTCACACGTGCATTGTGTTGACATGATTAATTAGCCGTGTTAGGAGCTTTGGATAGACAAGAGGTCGCCCCGATTAAATAGGCTCACACGTGCGTTTGAGATGTGGCGTGATATGATGTGTTGATTGGGTCCACGGAGTACGTCGTACCGTGCATGTAGCATGGAGTACATTGTACCGTGTTGAGTTGTGATGTGCCGTCTTCGGATGAGATCTGCTATGGACCGACGGGTAGGATTTGACCCACCTCCCGTGTGGTAGCAGATGGTGGTGATATCCCGCACACCTGATCCGTGTAGCCGGTATCACAGGTTATGTACATAGGCCTTGAGGTTATTACCTATTGTTGAACTGCCTATCTCACATGTCTACTGCTATTTGAGAATAAATCCATGTTTGAAAATGATTTGTGGGTCAGGAAAGCCCGAGGGATGGGCCGAGACCTGACCAATGTTGAAATTGATTTGTTAATGGTTTTTAAAGTGCACGGATGCATGATGTTTAATGCCATGCTTTATTGTGAGAATGCATGATGTTTAATGCCATGCTTTTATTGTGAATTATGCATGATTATTTATACCATGCTTTGAGTTGAAATGTGCACTTGATTTTAATAGCATGAATGCTTTACATACCATTAACACAATCATACACTCATGTTTTGAGATAAATAATGAATGAAATGCTTTTGAGCATGGCATCACGATCACGTAGATAGTGCAGTATCTACCTGTTCGCATGATTGCCTTACTGAGCGTGTGGTTTGCTCACCCCCCTTATTTTCCCCTCTCTACAGAGATTTGAGTATAGATTGAGCGTGACTGGAGGCGTTCCCTTTTGGTAATTCGCTGCATCCCATCGCTAAAGGTATACACACCTTGATTATTTTGTATCTAAACTAGACATAGCACAGTAGCATTTTGTATGTAATCACTGGGGATGTAAAACAATGTAAACACATGTAACAACTCTGATATATATACATTTATACAAGTGTTTACTCATAAATAATGTTCAAATTGAATTGGTATGGTGGAGTGAGTTAGACGTCGACACACAGCCCAACTGTCAAGTGTGTGGTTGTTCACGATCGAGGAAGGATGATTAAGGATTGACGCATGAAAATGCGAAAAATTTGTACATATTTTGGTAAGTTGAGGGTCGTGACAGAAGTTGGTATCAGAGCTCGAGTTGGTTTGACGTGTGTCGTGTCTAAAATACTTAATAAGTGAAAAAAATTACATCCCCAAGTTACTGTGCTTGTTTAGATACAAATAGTGTATGTCGATGGTTTGACTAAGTAATTGGTTGTGAATGTAGGGAACTGAGTAAGTATGCCTAATACCAGTCGCGGTAGAGGGATGAGAGCACAGGCTCGAGGCCGTAGAGGTAGGCCTGGGGGTCGTGTTGAGCCAAAAACACACGAGGTTCAGGAGAATGTTGAGGTGGAGGCTGATGTTGAGCACGCTCCACAGGGTCCAGAATAGAGGCCCGAGAGTACTGAGGCTCGCTTCGCGAGGATTGAGCGGAGCATTAAGATGATTGTGGAGTTGGTCACCCAATCTTTATCTAGAGTTGGCGGTAGACAGAGTCCCGCTACACAGGGTGATGCCGAGCAGGCGGCAGCTCCTGAGGCACGGGCAAGGGAAGCCCAGAGGCCACAGACGACAGATACCCCACCCCCACAGGATGTGCCTACGCCGGTTGCTATGCCAGGCAGTAGAGGTTGGGGATATGGATGTGATTTGGATAGACTGCGGTAGTTCCAAAAGTTTGGACCGCCGTCTTTCAGTGGAGTAAAGGACCCAGTAGCGGCTGAGGATTGGATCAATGAGATCGAGAAATTATATGGGTTCTTTGAGTGCACTACTACCGAGATGGTAGCATTTGCCGCTTTTATGCTGAAGGGATCAGCAGAACATTGGTGGAAATCCACCAGGCCTATTTTGAGAGCCCGGCATACTGAGATCAGCTGGGATGTGTTTCTAGAGGCCTTCCGGAGACAGTATGTCCCGGATACCGCACAGCGGAAGCTAAAGATTGCATTTTTGGGACTGACCCAAGGGAACAGGACTGTGGATGAGTATGAGACTGCTTTTATATCCCTGGGCAGATATGATACCAACACGATGGGCAATGAGGTCGAGAAGATCCAGAAGTTTGTGGATGGATTGAGACCGACCATCAGGTCTAGACTGGTTCCCCTAGATATACCGACCTATGAGGAGGCAGTGCGCAGGGCGCAACTATGTGAACAAGATGTTGATAGAATTGCCTCAGAGTTTGGAAAGGTTGGTAAGATGAGGGACAGAGATAAGAAGAGACCTATGATGGATAGAGGCTTCAGCTATAAAGGAAGCAAGAGATTCTCTGGAAAGAGGCCGAGAATTGATGAGATCCGGGAGAGGACAGTTGATACTCCCATGTATCCGGCCATTGCTCCAGCTAAGGGAATCGTGATTGGAGGACCACGGCCTACTACAAAACATTGTGGCAAGTGTGGTAGGTACCATGGTACTCGACCATGTTATGGACCTCAGGTTGTATGCTTCAGATGTGGGAAGCCAGGGCACATAATCAAAGATTGCCCAGAGATGATAGAGAGAGCCCCACAGAAGGGCAAGGAGCCAGAGAGAGCTCCAGTTGGTACAGCTGCTCCGAGGAGGAGGGCTACAGCTGAGGAAAAAGGGAAGCAAGCAGTGGGTGTAAGCAGAGGACGAGTGCACGTACTGGACCAGGACACTGCAGATCAGTCATCGGATGTGGTAAAAGGTACCATCCAAATTTTTGATTTAGAAGCTTATGTACTGTTTGATCCTGGTGCCACGCATTCCTTTATTTTGCCATCCTTTGCATGTAAATTGTTGAAGCATGTAAAACCCACGCTGCTTGATAAGATGTTGTTGATATCTACCCCTATGAATGATAGTCAGGTGACTGAGCATATATATAGGGATTGTAAAATGAAGATAGGAGGTAAAGAGATGGCAGCCGATTTAATTTTATTAAACATGAGTGATTTTGATGTGATCCTAGGAATGGATTGGTTGGCTGCCAATCATGTTGTTATGGATTGTCATGCAAAAACTTTGATGTTTCCAAAGATAGACAATCTTGTAGTTAATTTTGTGAAATGAAATTAAAGAACATGATTTTTATAAGTGTGATGAGTATAACCTTGATTTCATTTATGTATGTGATGTGATGATTTATGATACTAATGGTGGAAAGAATAATGTGAAGGATTCATCGCTTTTGTGATTGAGACGGATAAGGCACGTCCGGAATTGGAAGACATACTAGTGGTTAGGGAATTTCTAGATGTCTTTTCGGATGAGTTACCAGGATTACCTCCAGATAGGGAGATGGAGTTTGGTATAGATTTGGCACCTGGTACAGAGCCGATGTCCAAACCACCATACAGGATGGCTCAAGTTGAGTTAGAGGAGTTAAGGAAACAATTACAAGAGTTGCTGGAGAAGGGGTTCATCAGGCCGAGCGTCTCACCTTGGGGAGCACCGGTTCTGTTTGTAAGGAAGAAGGATGGAAGCCTCCGACTGTGTATAGACTACCGGTTGTTGAATAAGGCCACCATCAAGAATAAGTATCCCCTCCCACGTATCGATGATTTGTTGGATCAGCTTAAGGGAGCGCAGGTCTTTTCCAAGATAGATCTGAGATCAGGGTACCATCAGTTGAAGATACGAGATGGAGATGTACCCAAGATAGCTTTTCGCACCCGGTATGGACATTATGAGTTTATGGTTATGCCATTCGGGTTGACGAATGCTCCCGCAGCTTTTATGTCCTTGATGAATGAGATATTCCACCAGTACTTGGATCGATTTGTTATTGTGTTTATTGATGATATACTGGTGTATTCAAGGTCTAGAGAGGAACATGAAAGGCATTTAAGGATAGTGCTACAAACCCTCCTAGAGAAGAAGTTGTACGCTAAACTCAGTAAGTGCGACTTTTGGTTGGAACAGATCTCTTTTCTGGGTCACATAGTATCAAAGGATGGAGTATCAGTGGATCCATCTAAGATTGAGGCCGTAGTTCAGTGGCAGAGACCCCAGACAGTGACAGAGATCAGAAGTTTCCTGGGTTTAGCTGGGTATTACCGAAGGTTTGTAGAGGGATTTTTGAGGTTAGCTGCTCCATTGACACGTCTCACAAGGAAAAATGTAGAGTTTGTGTGGGACAAAAAGTGTGAAGACAGTTTTGAGGAGTTGAAAAGGAGATTAACTACAGCTCCAATACTCACCATTCCTACCAGCTCAGGAGGTTTTTCGGTGTATGCAGATGCTTCACACCTAGGACTGGGCTGTGTATTGATGCAGGATGGGAAGGTAGTAGCCTATGGATCAAGACAGTTAAAGGATCATGAGAGGCACTACCCGACCCATAACTTGGAGTTGGCAGCGGTGGTGTTTGCGCTGAAGATATGGCGCCACTACCTCTATGGTGAGAGATTTCAGATTTATACAGATCATAAGAGCCTTAAGTACCTGTTCTCACAGAAAGAGTTGAACATGAGACAGAGGAGATGGCTCGAGCTGTTAAAGGATTATGATTGTGAAATCCTATACCACCCGGGTAAAGCAAATGTGGTTGCTGATGCATTGAGTAGGAAGCATCTCGGGATGGTATCATTCATGATGATCAGGGAACACGAGCTGTTGGAACAGTTCATGAACCTCAGTTTGGATATGACCCCGCCTGACGCTGATAGTAGATTTATGATAGCTAGCCTGCAGTTGGAACCGGATCTGGTAGATGGAATCCGACAGGCTCAGCGAGTTGATCAGCAGTGTAGTGATATTGTCGGGCAGATACAGAGGGGTATAGAGACGGAATTTGGGTTGAGTTCGGATGGATTGCTGAGGTTCAGAGGTAGGATATGTGTTCCTGATGACGCAGAGATCAGAAGGTTGATCCTGACAGAGGCTCACTCATCGAAGTATACGATACATCCAGGGGGTACCAAAATGTATCAAAACCTTCGAAAGGTTTATTGGTGGTCGGGAATGAAAAAGCACATTGCTGAATATGTTGCTAAGTGTCTCGTTTGTCAGCAGGTGAAGGTAGAGCATCAGAAGCCTGCAGGATTATTGCAGCCTCTACCGATACCGACATGGAAGTGGGAGCATGTCACCATGGATTTTGTGATGGGAGTACCGAGGACCCGGAGAGGTCATGATGCCATATGGGTGATTGTGGATCGGTTGACGAAATCAGCGCATTTTCTAGCTATGAGAGCTACCGATACTCTGAGCCAGTTAGCGAACCTATATGTGCGCGAGATAGTGAGGCTACATGGAATTCCAGTGAGCATTGTTTCTGATAGGGATACCCGCTTCACTTCTCACTTTTGGGAACATTTTCAGGAAGCGATAGGGACCCAGTTGAATTTTAGCATCGCGTTTCATCCTCAGACAGATGGTCATTCAGAGAGGACTATACAGACCCTGGAGGACATGTTGAGAGCGTGTGCATTGGATTTTGGAGGCTCCTGGGATGACCATTTGCCACTCGCAGAGTTCGCGTATAATAATAGTTTTCATGCGAGTATCGGGATGGCACCATATGAGGCATTGTATGGGCGTAGATGCCGTTCCCCTATTGGATGGGAAGAGGTTGGTGACAGACAGATCTTTGCTCCCGACTTGGTTAGACAAGCCTCTGAGGACGTCCAATTGATATGTGAGAGGTTACGGACAGCTCAGAGCAGGCAAAAGAGTTATGCTGACAAGAGACGGAGACCACTAGAGTTTGAGGTGGGTGAGTCAGTGTTTTTGAAAGTTTCCCCTTCGAAAGGAATTATGAGATTTGGGAAGAAGGGAAAGTTGAGCCCTCGATATATAGGGCCATTTGAGATACTTGATAAGGTGGGAGACAAGGCGTATAGGTTGGCATTGCCACCAGAGTTGGCAAGTGTGCATAACGTCTTCCACGTATCCATGTTGAGGAAGTATCACCCGGACCCGACACATGTGATAAGATATGAGCCTTTGGAGCTCAATGAGGGTATGACATATGTTGAGAAGCCAGTTCAGGTATTGGACAGAAAAGAGAAAGTGTTGAGAACAAAGACAATTCCCTTGGTGAAAATATTTTGGTAACATCACACAATGGAAGAAGCCACATGGGAATTGGAGAGTTTGATGTGGGAGAAGTATCCCGAGTTGTTCACAGAATAATTGGTTCCAATTTGGAGGACCAAATTTTCTAAGTGGGGGAGAATGTGAGACCCCGTATATGTATAAGGGTATATATGTACATGGAAATGTAAATAGAGTTGTACTATGAATTCATAAGTGAAGTATATGTGATGTAAGTCCATAAGTAATGTACACACTTGTAATGAGAGTGGTAATTGTACACACAAGTTACATTATGTATGAATGTGAAGAAATGGACTTAAACATGTGGAGAATGTGTGTAGAATGGATTATGAGTAGTTTGGTAAAATGGAAGTAGAATTGCATAAGATGTGCACTTCCATTTTTGTTTATATTAAGTACCATTGGTCATACAAAGATTCTACACAAGTTTTAATGTGTAGGAAGTGAGGATGGATGCCATTTTCAAGACTCAAAGATGAATGAATGAGGAAATGATCATGGTAGCAAATTAAGGATGTTTTGGTAAGGGTTGTTGCAGAGGAACTGCAAAAAATCTGGAAATTTTGAAGGGCAGATCGATCTCATGGGATGAGAGATCGATCTGGAGAGCCAGAATGCTCTTATTTGGGCAAAAGAATAGAGCAGATCGATCTCCAATGGAGCCAGATCGATCTCCTAAGCATTTGGTAGTGAAAAGATCGATCCCCAAGCACCCAGATCGATCTCCTTAGCTCTCTGTTTGGGAGCAGATCGATCTCATGCTTCGACAGATCGATCTCAGGCTTGAAAATGCCATGAAAAAGAGGGATTTTAAGTGACCAGATCGATCTCCTCTTGGACCAGATCGATCTCCTCAAGCTAGTTCTATATAAGGAGTGCTGGAAATCAGAAAATTTCGGGAAAAACACAAACCTTCCACTTTCAACCCAAAAACCTAACATTCTCTCTCAAAAATCAGCCATTTTCAGTGAGGTTTGAAGAGAGACCATTAGAGACAAAGTTGTTCCTATCAAAGAGAAGAACAACATAGTTGGAAAGCATTTTTCCATTGTTGGTATTGAAGGAGTTAAGGGCATTGCCATTGGAGCAAGAAGAGAAATCAAATTTGGTAAGATTCTAACACTCCAACTATGGTACATTGTTTATTTAATTGATTTTGGAGTTGTTTGGCATGAGTATGGATGGTTAGAAACTATCTAATACATTGGAATGATTATGACCTAGAAATGGTCTAGAGTGAGAAAGTGGAATGTATGGAGATTAATGATGAATGAGATATGTAAAAGTTATTTATAGTGTTGTGGTATGATTTTAAGATGTGGTTAGTGGATAAATTGTGAAATTTACCTAAAAGAGGTAAAATGTGGATTAAGGCATTTGTAAAATGCATAAGTGAATAATATTGACTAGTGAGGTCAATTATGGGTTAAATACATTAACTCAATCGATTTAATAAATGAATCGCAGCTTCCGAGGATACGCCGAGGCGAGTTGAGCCAAGAGCGTGAGAAGCTAAAAGGAAAGGAGTCACACCAAGTAAATCGAGGTAAGGGAATTGTGTGGACTCTTGGAGATATCTGTGCGCAATTTGGGCGCTTAAATGTTTTGCTAGAATGCATGAGATTAGGAAATGTTGTTGGGTGATTGAAGGGTAAAAGTTGGGAGTTTGAGAAATGTGCATGAAAACAAAAGCATATTGCTTTGAAAATTATGTTTTATTGCTTTTTAGCAAATGATTGGTAGGTTGGCTAACATTGAAATGATTTGCAAAAGAAATGAGTGTGTTTTGGTTATGTTAATCATATTTTGCAAGTTTTGAGCCACCTACATGATTTCGTGAGTATGAAAGAGTGCAAGAGGCACTAGTTTTCACATGGATTTCATATTGTTTTGGCATTGTGCTCGAGTTTGTCTCGCACTGGATGCCCACCTTGTATGTTACCGTGTTTGGAGCTTCGAGTAGACTGGGTGTCACATCGATTAAATAGGCTCACACGTGCATTGTGTTGACATGATTAATTAGCCGTGTTAGGAGCTTCGGATAGACAAGAGGTCGCCCCGATTAAATAGGCTCACACGTGCGTTTGAGATGTGGCGTGATATGATGTGTTGATTGGGTCCACGGAGTACGTCGTACCGTGCATGTAGCATGGAGTACATTGTACCGTGTTGAGTTGTGATGTACCGTCTTCGGACGAGATCTGCTATGGACCGGCGGGTAGGATTTGACCCACCTCCCGTGTGGAAGCAGATGGTGGTGATATCCCGCACACCTGATCCGTGTAGTCGGTATCACAGGTTATGTACATAGGCCTTGAGGTTATTACCTATTGTTGAACTGCCTATCTCACATGTCTACTGCTATTTGAGAATAAATCCATGTTTGAAAATGATTTGTGGGTCAGGAAAGCCCGAGGGATGGGCCGAGACCTGACCAATGTTGAAATTGATTTGTTAATGGTTTTTAAAGTGCACGGATGCATGATGTTTAATGCCATGCTTTATTGTGAGAATGCATGATGTTTAATGCCATGCTTTTATTGTGAATTATGCATGATGATTTATACCATGCTTTGAGTTGAAATGTGCACTTGATTTTAATAGCATGAATGCTTTACATACCATTAACACAATCATACACTCATGTTTTGAGATAAATAATGAATGAAATGCTTTTGAGCATGGCATCACGATCACGTAGATAGTGCAGTATCTACATGTTCGCATGATTGCCTTACTGAACGTGTGGTTTGCTCACCCCTAGGGCTGTAAACGAACCGAACACGAACGAACGATTGATGTTCATGTTCGTTCGTTTATTTTTTAGTGCTGTTCGTGTTCGTTTGTGTTCGTTAAGGTGTTCGTTCGTGTTCGTTCGTTTATTTTTTAATACTGTTCGTTTTCGTTCGTGAACATGTTCGCGAACATGTTCGTTTACGTGTTCGCGAACAAGCGTTCGCGAACATTTTCGTTTAAGCGTTCGCGAACATGTTCGTTTACGTGTTCGCGAACAAGCGTTCGCGAACATGTTCGTTTATGTGTTCGCGAACACGTTAAATATTAATACAAATTGAAAATTAAATATTAAATATTAAAAATCTTACATAAATACTAAATCCTACATAAACAATAATACAATTTGAAATTATCCAATTAAAATTCTTAAATATAACACAACGAAGTTTAAGAATTAATACATTAAAAGTTCAAAAATTAATACTAAAAATTTTAAAGTATAAAATAAATAAAATATGCACCAAACACGACTTTAATATTTTAGTATATATTATAATTATATAACATATAACTTATATAATTATATAATATAAGCAATTTTAATACTTTAATAAATTACAAACGAACAACAAACGAACACTAAACGAACATAACCGAACGAACAACAAATGACACTTTAATCGAACGAATAATAAACGAACATAAACGAGTTTGTTCGCGAACATAAACGAGTTTGTTCGAGAACATAAACGAACGAACCACACCTCTGTTCATGTTCGTTCGTTTAATAAACGAACACAAAAAATGTTGTTCGTGTTCGTTTGTTAAGCTTAATAAACGAACATAAACGAACAGTAACCGAACGGTTCACGAACGGTTCACCGAACGTTCTGTTCGTTTACACCCCTACTCACCCCCCTTATTTTCCCCTCTCTACAGAGATTTGAGTATAGATTGAGCGTGACTGGAGGCGTTCCCTTTTGGTAATCTGCTGCATCCCATCGCTAAAGGTATACACACCTTGATTATTTTGTATCTAAACTAGACATAGCATAGTAGCATTTTGTATGTAATCACTGGGGATGTAAAACAATGTAAACACATGTAACAACTCTGATATATATACATTTATACAAGTGTTTACTCATAAATAATGTTCAAATTGAATTGGTATGGTGGAGTGAGTTAGACGTCGACACACAGCCCAACTGTCAAGTGTGTGGTTGTTCACGATCGAGGAAGGATGATTAAGGATTGACACATGAAAATGCGAAAAATTTGTACGTATTTTGGTAAGTTGAGGGTCGTGACAAAACCCATTCTAGGTCATGGTTGTTTAAGCATGTAAATGAATATTTCATCCAACATTATATACACCAGATCACTCATCAAAATATCTAGATTAACATACTAGAAGATGGTGTATAGAAATCTTACCTAGCTTGATTTTTTTCCTCTTTTTGCCAAAATGGGGAAAAACTTCTTTACTCCTTCAATCCAAAGTTTGAGCTTTCAATCTTTGACTATGTTGTTCACTCGCTCACTAGGAACAACTTTGCTCAAATGGCTTTTTCCTCAAATCCTTTTGGAAAGGGGTACATTTTAGAGTGAGAAAACTAGGTTCTTGTTAAAAATGGAGGAAATTTGGGTTGTCTCGTGGAAATGAAGATTTAGCTGCCCAGTTTTTATAGAAAACGCATTATGAGATCGATCTCCAAGGGTAGGAGATTGATCTGCCCTTGCTTAAACTCCTTCAAAAATTCAACTTGCAGGCCATGAGATCGATCTGCCAATTGCATGAGATCGATCTGCTCAAGGGATAAGATCGATCTTTGTTCATGGAGTGGGATCGATCTGGTTCAGGCAGAATGCTTCAGAGATCGATCTGGCCTTAAGAAGAGATTGATCTGGCCTATCTAGAGGTAACTAGAGATCGATCTGTCTATGGGAGGAGATCGAT
The DNA here is from genome assembly GCA_033439115.1 of Firmiana major. Lineage (NCBI taxonomy): Eukaryota > Viridiplantae > Streptophyta > Magnoliopsida > Malvales > Malvaceae > Firmiana > Firmiana major. Next base: position 15,920,277 of record CM065908.1, on the reverse strand, counting down.
CTTGTCCAAGTAGAGGCAAATTGAGATCGATCTGCCTTGCAATGAGATCGATCTACCTTGTATTCTGCAGCATTCCAGCTGCAATTTTCCCAAACTTCCAAAGTTAAACTCTCATTCAATCACTTTAATATCCATTTTGAAATTCATTCACACTTAACACTAAAAAATATCCAATTCTTATGGTTCATATATAATTTAACTTGTTTGTACATCATGAAAATCATAAGATTACATAGAATTTACGGGTCTTACACATATTGGCATGAATGCATTAAATAGAATGTCTTCACATAATTTAATTCATAACTCTTCTACTGTTTTAAGTACTAAAACATGTGAATGTTGTACACATGCAAAGATTACAAAATCTCCATTTAAATCAATTTTTTAAAACTAATTCTTTATTAAAACTAGTACATACCGATTTCTGTGATAAGAATGAAATTTCTACTAGGGGAGGAAAAAGATATTTTATTACTTTTATAGATGATTTTTCAAAGTATACTTATGTTTACTTGTTAAAAACAAAAGATGAAGCATTTCAAATGTTTAAAGTGTTCAAGGAAGAAATAGAAAACTTAACTAATAGAAAGATTAAAAGACTTAGATCTGATAGGAGTGAGGAATTTCTCTCAAATAACCTTTATGATTTTTGTAAATTGCATGGTATTGTGAGAGAAGTTTCTGCTCCTAAAACTTCACCACAAAATGCAGTAGCGAAAAGAAAGAATGGATCTTTGCTTGAGAAGGTCAGTGCCATGTTGCTACATTCTAAGTTAACTTTGAATCATTGGAGTGAAGCATTATTTACTGCATGTTATATTTCTAATAGAATTTTATGTAAAGGTTTTGATAAATCTACTTATAAGTTACTAAAAGGAAGAAAGCCTAATATAAAATATTGTAAAGTGTTTGGATGCATTGCATATATTCTTGATGCTACAAATAAGAGACCTAAGTTAGGAAGTAAGGTTATTAAATCCATATTTCTTGGTTATGCTTTAGGAAATAAAGCATGTAGATTTCTTAATCTCAAAACTAATAGTGTTTTTGAATCTACACATGCAATTTATTTTGAGAACTTGACAATTAAGGATGCTAATAGTCATGAATTAGAAAAAGAATTATCAAATGAATTAGTTGAACATGAGCATGACATTGATACATCTCTACATAGTAGTGAAAATCATGATAACAATAATCATACAAGTACATCTTATGCATCTAGGGATATTGTGTTAAGAAGAAGTAAGAGGAAAAGAATTGAAAAGGATTTTGGATTGGGCATGTATACTTACATGTTAGAAGAGGATCTTAAAACTTTTCAAGATGCCATGTTAGGGAAGAAGGCTATGGATGATGAAATCAAATCCATACATGAGAATAATAGGTGGTCTTTAGTAGATCTACCTTCTAACACTAAACCAATTAGCACCAAATAGGTTTTAAAAAAGAAAATCAAAATTGATGGTAGTATAGATAAATACAAAGTAAGATTGGTAGCCAAAGGTTATAGTCAAAAGGAAGGTTTAGATTATTTTGAAACCTTTTCACCGGTCACCAAGTTTACTTCAATAAGGGCAATGTTCGTTATTGTTTCAATATACAACCTTGAAGTACACCAAATGGATGTAAAGACAACCTTCCTCAATGATGATCTAGATAAAGAGATCTACATTCATCAATCGGAAGGATGTGCAATTCAAGGATAAGAATACAAGGTATGTAAATTCAACTAGTCTCTTTATGGTCTTAAACATGCACCTCGGTAATGGTATAAGAAATTTAAGAAAGAAATTAAAAGATTAGCTTTAAAAATAAGGCTGAAAATGTGTCTTTATTAAAGTTACAAATGATTGTAAAGTCTTAATTACTCTTTACGTTGATGATTTGCTCATTTTTGGTACTAATATGGATCACATCAATGAAACAAAGTCATACTTAACTAAAACATTTGATATTAAAGACTTATGTGAAGTTGATGTTATATTAGGTGTTAAGGTTTATAAAAAGAATGGTAAATTTATTCTTTCACAATCACATTACATAGAAAAATTACTTAGAAAATTTGATCACTTTGGTAGCAAACCTTGCAAAACACCTTTAGATCCATATCACAAGATAGTGCCTAATCAAGGAAAACCGATAAATCAAAAAGAGTATGCAAAGATTATAGGTAGCTTGATTTATACTATGAATTATACAAGTCCATACATTGATGTGCTATTAGTATATTAAGTAGGTTTACTAGTAATCCTAGTAATGAGAATTAGTATGAGTTAAGTAGGTTGTTGAGATATTTGAAGCATAATTTAGATTATGGCTTGCACTATAAATGTGAAACTTTAGTTTTGGAATGTTATAGTGATGCTAATTGGGCATCAGATAAGAGAAGTTCCAACTCAACTAATGGTTGGTTATACACCATAGTTGGTGCTATTGTTTCTTAGTCCTCTTTGAAATAAACTTGTGAGGCACTATCAACAATGGAATTTGAGCTCATTGCTATGTCACATGCCACTAAGGATTTACTTTCGTTTAAAAGATTTTCAAAAAGAATACTTTTTTATTGAGAAAACCAAAGGACCAATCACATTATATTATGATAACAAAGCTACAATTTACAACACAAAGAATGAAAGATTATCAAATAATAGCAAACACATTGCTATGAGGTATAATCATGTGAGAAGTGTTGTAAAGAAAGGTAAGGTAAATTTAAAGTATCTACCTATAGAACAAATGTTAGCGGATCCCCTACCAAAACTCTTATCGGGTGATAAGATTGCTAACACTATGGGATTGCAACTGATCACTAGAGATAATCTTGATTGATTCAAACTCTATCTCATTGATGTCACTTAGGAAATTGATCATTTAAGTTTAAAGGACAATATCCTCAGTTGATGATCATTGTGTATGAGAATTCAAAAGGCTTTCAATCATTAATTATCCAAAGAATTCATATAGGAGATATATAATATTCCCAATGCATCACTTCTTAGAATAGTAAAGGTAATTAAAAATTAAAGACAATTCCTTATAAGGTCCTATATTTAGATGCATTGTTAGTCACAAAAGATTGGTTGGACTAAAGTCCGTAATTGACTTATATCTCTTATGAGTGGAGTGTTTGTAAAAAATGAAGGTTGTGATGCATTCTAGATAAGTCTTTCTATGCAAGTAAAAAATTGAGAGGATGCTTCTTATGGATTTCCTGTTAATCCTAGAGTACTTACTGATACAGGATTAAAACGAAGTCCCACGACAAAAATGCACTACCTTTTGAGGAACTCACAAACCAATGGTAAGGGCCGAATATGTTTCCTTGTGTCTCATATTCAATCTAAAAGTCCAAGTCTCGGCCACCTTTAGACATACACTTTACAAAAGAACCAACTTGCATTTTTTAGGATCGCATAAATTGCATATGTTTTTATACTTTGGTAATAAGTGGAGGATTGTTGTATATATTACCAAAGTTATGTTGCATTTATGTTAAAGAAAATGAAGTTTGGAAGTATTAAAATGAGTTTGGAATGATAAAGTGTTTGGTTAGTTGATTGCTTAAAAAAGCAGTTGACTGCCTTTTGTGTAAAAGCTCTCTAGAAATATTTTTCACTTGAGAATTCGAATGCCATATAAGGCAACTGGTTACCCTAAAGGGGCAGCTAGCTGCCTCAAGTTGCAATGCCCTTTGTCTCGAGAAAACACTAAGGCAATTGACTTCCTTTCTCGGGCATTCGATTGCCAGTTTTGAAAACTTAAAAAATATGTCTGTTGGACATGGTTTTTCATTCCAAAGTCATGGTTCTTCATCCAAAAGATGCCTAATCATGAAAAAGTGTTTCTAACATCGATTTAAGTCTATAAATACTTCCATAAACGTTCACTTTCTATGATAAAAACACAACCTTAGTTGTTTTCTAAAAAACTCTCTAAATTTTTCTAAACACTTCACTTGCACTTTTTTTTCTGGTTTTTGGTTCAAGTGAGTTTATAAGAGAATTTCAAAGTGAAATTGAATTTCTCTAGGGGTAGGTGTTGTATCTTGGGAATTACGTTTCTAAAACCATTTGCATCAATGTGGGGAAACTATTGTTCTTAAGATAGCTTCCTAGAAGTGCCTTACCTACCAAAGTGTCTTCTTCTTCAACTTATTTGCATTAGTCCACCATCCACACTCAAGAAGAATTTTCATATAACATATTGGTGGGAAGTCAGCTTCAGCATGCGAATGAGAGAATTTCCCAATCATTAAACAGGTAACTCCAAGAAAAATAGTTATTTTAGCAAAAGATTGGAGCTTTCGAGTGAAGGGTTAGTTATTGGCTTTAGGACTAAAAATGGGAATGGAATCAGGATTTACTAAAGAAGCCTTAAGCCTGAGAGGTTTGGGGAAAGAAAAGTGAGAAATGAAGCTAAAGAAGAAGAACAAAATGACTTATAAGATTTTTGTCCATTTTATAAAGATGTATTCAAAAACTTAAATGGAGTATTCAAATACTTATATATATGTACATATTAAGAGAATTATGTACATGATGATATAACGCACACGTGTATGTGTTGTACGTTTATTTCAAGAGAGAAATTAGTCTTTGATATTCAAATACACTTGAATACTTATTTCTTGGAATAAATATGTGTTTATTCTATTTAATCTCCTTATCTTATATTGTAGTCATGACGGTGGGAAATATCGCTGAATAAGCGGGGGGGGTCCTATCTAATTAGTAGTCCTCAAGGTTAGAGGACTACACCCCTACGCTACGATCTTTCTTCAAGACAGTCAGTCCAGCTAGCAACTGAATTTCATGCTTTCAAGCTGAATGCGTTCATTCCCTCTAGGGTCATTCAACTAGTTGAATGGAATTCCCTCCTTGCGTACTGAAGACATGAATGAACCATCGGTCATTATATACATATAGTTATAATAAATATACATATTTTTATAAAACTTTGTATCTATAAGTATTTGAATATTTTATTTTCTGTATTGAAATTCTTAATTATCATTTTCTAAATGAAAAGATGTGACTTTTTCTCAGCAACTTATTAAAAGTATAATAATTATTTTCATTTCCTTATTGATAAATTAAAAGGTCTGATTTCTTTTGCGAGAATACAATTTTCGTCATGGCATGCCCTTGAAAGTTTCCCATATCCATAAGGGTATCAATTTTCGCGACACATAAATCATGGCCCTGGCTACCTCGACCTCTTGGATTCCCTCTCGTAAAAATCATTGAGAAAACGTGCAATTTTAAAAGCCAGCGCCTCCTTTTTCTTTATTATTTCCCCATTGAAAATCCAAGAGATTCCCCAGCCTCTGATTCACCCTCTTCCTCTTTCTCAAAGGTAAAAACCCTATACCCTTAATTTCGTAATTCTCTCTCTATCCTTTGCTTTTGTTTCACGAAATTAGATTAAGATTCTTTCCTTCATTATTATCCTTTTTAATTTAAAGAAAAAATTTTCAAAAAATTAACCTTAATTCTAACTTTCGTTCCGCAAGGAATCTGACAATTAGTTCCTCGTTGCTCATATTCTTGAACTAAAAAAAAAGCAGGACAAAGTTAGATTGGATGTTAAGGAAACCTCAAACGGTTTAGATTAGTTGCGATTAGTTATGGTTTAATGCTTTTAATAATTAGACTAGCTTTCTTTCAGTTTCGAAATTGTGCTTCTTAATTTGGATTTGTTGAATGCCCTTGCATGCGCCCTGAATCAAGATTTAGTTGCATATTGCTTTTCTATTAAGTAAATTTGCATAATATGGGTATGTTTTTTGTTCCTTTTGATTGTTGTTTTTTGCCACATGCTATGCCTGAGTACAAAAATAAATGAAGCTTTTGAGGAATTGAAAGAAGAAAACAATAGGTTTTTTTTTTTTTTTAATAGAGCAATTATGTTAGAATTGGTGTTTGGTTTGCTTATTTGTTCATTTTCTTATAGATTGTGCTCTTTGGTTAAAGTAACTTTTTGGAAAACAAAAACCAATTAGCAATCAATTGAAGCCTAATTTAAACATAATTATTTCTGAAAGATTTGAGCTCCTTGTTTGTGATGTTAGTTGGTTATATGGTGATTAGTTTGTATTTTGCTAATGAGGGCTTTTGTCTTATGCAGTTATAAAGTAATGGAAGGTCAGGATATAATTAACCTGCCCGCATCTAGCAATTCTGTGTCTGGAAGTGAGAGTGGTGAACTTCGTGATTTGGATGATGGACCTCATCCAGTGGATTCTCAACCTAATACTGCTGAGACAAAAGATGGAGAAACAAAAGCTGAGATCCAGGATGTGAAAGAAGTTGATATCAGGAATCCCCAGAGCCATTTGATTGTGGAAGGGGAGGTAGACAACTCTCTTGTTGACGATTCATCTGACATGCAAATAAGTGATGAAATAACTGAAACTGTGAGAGTTGAAGAGAAATTGGATGACTTTAGCTCTGTAGCTCATTCTGAATCTTTTACAGTTGAAGAGAAAGTGGATGGCTCTTCAGTGGCTATCAAAAAGCGGAGGCTGGATGTCCAAAATGGAAGTCCCCTCCCAAACCACATGATAGATGGTATTTGTATCCTGCTTCTTAGTTGTCCTAAGCTTGCTTTATTGTGTATCCGCCATGCCTTATTGTGTATTCGCCAACTCTAGTGCAAGATCTTTGCTTCTGTAGTCATATGCTCCATTAGCTCATTCCCTATCAACAAAAATAGACTCAATTCCCTATCAACAAAAACAAAACTTTCTTTGCAGCCTATGGTATGATAATTTTAGTTTTCCTTAATTCAATGTGCCAGATGTATCTGGTGCTAAGAGAACCCGGATGACATTTGATGATCAGCAACCTTCTGTTCGTATTGTGTATAATTTCTTAACAAGGTAGGGCTGGAATAAGGGCTATTACTTCCCGAAGTCAATGATTTAAAAGATTCACATTTCAATTCTTTTTCTTGAAGTTCTGTTTAACTGACAGGCATAGGATTTCTTAATTTACAGTATGTATGGAAACTATTTTGCACTCTTTTCAATTATGTTTCTCATTGTCAGCCTCTTTTACCCTTTTCCAGAGCCAGTAAACAGAAGCTTGAGGAGCTTTTGCAGAACTGGTCAGAGTGGCTAGTTGAACATGGTTCTTCATCCCAAGTACGTCTGTTAAATTTGTGGTTTTCAATTTTTCTACCTCCCTTCCTCACTAATTAAAGCCTGTCTAATTTAGAACTGAGGGTAGAACGTGGATTTACCTGTTGCTCTTTTTCCTTGGTTTCTAGTGCCCTATCAACAGATTGTATATTGTTATTTTTTCCTTGAGACATCTTATCCATCAATTTTTGAGAATCTGTTGGCAACTTATGTTTTACTAAACCTACATTTTAGACTGAATTAGGTATTGTTATGAACTTATGGAGTTCATTCGGAGTATCTCGTCCTCTTAAGTGTGTTCATTAGGTATATAGAACCGTTGAATATAATCATAAATCTTATCTTCTTATCAAGTATCTGCTTTTTATCACTTCATTTACTTTTCCTTGTGGATCCTTTAGTAAATTTTATTAACAAAAAGGAATTACATTGTTTCACTAAAAAAGGTACATAAATGCCTATGTGCAATCTGCTTCTGTGTTGATAGATGGATTGATGCATGCATATTTGTTTGATTGTGGCTGTGTGTGTGATTTGATGGATGGATGGATGGGTGTGTCAATATGTATGCATGTAAGTGATATGCACAGATGCATGCATATGCAGATGGATTGATATTTGCACATGTGGATGCATAAGAATGGATGTACATGCATCTTAGTCTTATATTGTTATATATTGCAGTTGTTTTATCTTTGACATTATGTGCAACTGAATGTAATTCAATCTGTTTAGGATCAAAATGAACTTACAGAATCAGGAGAAGAGACTTACTTTCCTGCTCTACGTGTTGGTGCAGAGAAGCCCTCTGCTATGGTAAGCTTGTCTATGGTCCTCTAGACATCCAGTGTTTTGGACCAATTTATGTTTTTAGATTTTTGTAATTCAGATAGTTTTTGTTAGAGATATAGTTTTGGACCTTTTAGTATTTTCTTCATGAATGATCCGTTATCATGTAATATGTTCTTCATTATCTAAATACAAAACCACGAGTGAAATGCTTATTTTTCTTGAAAAGCGGTGGTTGTCCAATTATTTATTCTCTAAATGGATTTGACATTGCAAACCTTACCATTCCTCCCCTAATAATTGTAAATATTATGCGCATTTTCTGTCCTAAAAGGGTCGATGCATGGCATGAGAGTTTATTGCATTTTCTTTATATTTTAGTCTGATATATTTGTGGGGATTTGTAGTCATTCTGGATCGACAGCCAAACAAGGAATCCGCACGATACGGAGTTCATTCCGTTGGATAGTAACATTGTACCTCTTTATGATCGTGGATATGCAGTGGGTTTGACTTCTGCAGATGGTTCAAGTAATTTGGAAGGGTAAATTCTCATCTGCACTTTTTATAATAATGTTTGCCGTGTAATGGATAACGACCTACAAATTTTATATGCATTGAGACTATTTTATATGCTTGCACTTTTATGACTGCTCTTTGTAGCACACAATAGCTTCCAAATTAATTGTGTGCTTACAATGAATGCTTAGAAATTAGCATTTATTTCATTGTTGACTTATCTGTGCTCTTCATAGTTCTCATTGTTGCTTAATTTGCATGTGCAGTACTGACCTATTTAGCAGTGTAAAACTGCATGTTTATTATGATCTGAGTGCTCTGCATTTTGCCAAACATGTGACATTTCTGATAAATTGGACTTGGTTTTGAAGTTGGAGTCGACTTGAATTCTGTTATTGAGTGCCTCTTGTTTTTGTTAGTAATTTTGTTTTGTTCAGTTATTCAATATTATCTTGTTGAGCTTATTCTATAAATGGGTAAATATTGTCCAAAAACCAACAAGAATGGTGACCAGCTTTGGTAGCTTGACTGGTAATCTGGTAATGGACCAGTCACCAGTCTGAATTATTAGAAATAGAAATCATAGCAAGGAAGTCTTTTCATGCCTACCAAGTCTTCTAAATTGTCCAAAAAAATGTCTGTTAGTTGGGTCTGTGTAACTACAAGAATGATGGAGTTTGTATCCTTTTTGGCTCTCCTACTTCTATGTTTTGCCCAGCCACCTTAAATGTTCTATTTTTTTTCTCAACTATTGGGGTTGCATCTTGTAGTGGCCTGGAGATAAAAGACGAAGCTTCCCGTTGTTTCAACTGTGGTTCTTATAGTCATTCCCTGAAGCAATGCCCAAAGCCACGTGATAATGTTGCTGTCAACACTGCTCGAAAGCAACACCTCAAGTCCAAACGTAGTCAGAATAATGCTTCTCGCAGTGCAATTCGCTATTATCAGAACTCTCAAGGTGGAAAGTATGATGATCTAAAGCCAGGTGTTCTTGGTGATGAAACACGACAACTATTAGGCCTTGGGGTAATATGCTCCTTTAATCCCTTGACAACACCCACCCAACACCCCACCCCCACCCCCCCCCCCCCCCCTCTCTTTTCTTTTTGTGGTATGTCATGATACAACCAAATATTACATGGAAATCAACCAGATTTTGCGTACAGTATTAAAGTTCCCTGTCATCATACATCGGATAAATTGAGGTCTCCAAACTTCAAAGAACCCTCATTCTGTTCCAAAAGTTATTGATATATTCTGTTTCATGCATCCGTTACGAATTCTTCTTCCAACACTTTTTATATAGGCTTAGAAAAGGGCTTTTTAAGGAACATAAAGTTTTGTTTTCTGAATGACCCCTCATTATATGATTAGCATTTAGAACAAGCATGTCCATCAACTAATAGATGCTACACATTCTGCCTTTATCTTTTGTGATTATTGGGCATGGATAATTGACTTATTCTACATAGCTAACTGATACTTTCCACCTTTATCTTTTGTGCTTAATGGACATGGACAATTGACTTATTCAACTTACAAAGCTGTAGGAAATCTAGTCGTGTTTAAGTTATTAAGTCTTAGTTGTCCTTTAACAGATGCATAACTAAAGTGAGCTAATAATGTTTTTACGAAGACTCTGCCAAACACTGGTGTGGAACAGTGGATATTTTGATTTTGAATCTGTTCTGATCTCCTAACTGAAAGTTTGTGTTTTAACCTGACTAACCCAATGTAGAAAAATAAAAATCATAAATATAAAAAACGATGAAACTATCGTAGGGCTTGAACTTGATAACAGTTGAGGTAGGGTTTGATAACAGTTGAGGTAGGGTTTAATTATAAATAACGATTAAACTATCATAGGGCTTGAACTTGCTTTTTTTTTTTTTTTTCATTTTCCCTGTGTCTGCAAATGTCTGTTTGAGTATTGATTCACTTATAGGATGCCAGTATTTCTAAAATTGTTGTTCAGTGAAATAAATTTTTCTGTATCAATTTTTTCATTTTTTAGCTCCCATTCGTTTGTCACTCAGGAACTCAGCATCTTGTGTTTCAGATATGCTAATTTTGAGGGAAAGCAGAGGCATTGTGGCTAAACATGAAGTTATTTTTTCTATGACATGTCTTTCCATTTGATTCAGTACTAATAACTGTTTTTAAGTTGTTTCTGTTGTGTGGTAATATATTCATCCCCATGGATAATGATGGAATTGAACTGGCTTTCTTTTGCCAAGAAGTTAAATTTCCTTATTATTTACTTTCATAGGAGTTCGATCCACCACCATGGCTTAACAGAATGCGAGAAATTGGGTACCCACCGGGATATCTAGGTAAGTAAACAGATCACATCTATAGAATTTTAATCTTTATTTACAGTTATTGTGTTGAAACATTATTGGTTAATATTCACAATTGGAAGAAATTGCAATTTGTTGTCTATGAATGGACATTCCATTTGCCCAGTTACTTGCTCCATCTTATGTGACAAAGAAGTATTGGACACATCATGATGTGCCATCCAGTTCATGAAAAACACTGAGGGGCTGAGCCAATTAACTATTACCAGTTATTTGCTGCAAATAATTGTAACAATAAATCTAAAGAGCTGAATGTCTTTTGCATCAAGAAAAGTTAAAACCAAAAGCAAAGTGTTATGTTTATCATCATCATCAGAGACTTTATCCCAATACTGGTGTAGATTATATGAACCAATATACAAATTCATGCTAAGTCGTCAGTATGAATTATTTTGCTCCACTCATTTCTATCTAATGCAATATGTTCTTCCAACTCTCTTTGTGTCATGTCTTTTTGGATTATTTTCTTTCAAGTCTTTTTCGGTCTTCCTTTAGCCTTTATCTTTTTTACATCATTCTTAGCCTCCAATTTTCTAACTGAATCATCCATAGGTCTACATCTTATGTGTCCAAACCAATGTAAATGATTTTCATTCATCTTGTCTTCGATAGATGTCATTCAAACTTTTTCGTGAATGTCCTCATTTCTCATTCTATCTTTTCTCGTATATTCACGCATCCATCGTAGCATTTGCATTTCCGCTATACTCATTTTGTGTATGTACTCCTTTAGTTGTTCAATGTTCACTGTCATAGAGTAATGTAGATTTAACAACTGCCATAAAGTGTTATGTTGATGTGTTAAATTGAAGGCAAGTAGGCCACAAATATCCACAGATTCCCCTTTTAGCTTTGAAATTAACTGTTTTCAGATCTCGAACAACTGTGTGTAGATAGAATCATCATATGTCAGCTAGTTTTAATTGTTTGTGTAAGCTGTTTAAACATTGACCTTATACGACCTGTCTTTTATCACTCTCTCACTCTATTTTTCAAATTGACTAATGTCAAACATGTTCAGCACCTGATTATGAGGATCAGCCATCAGGAATTACAATATATGCTGATGAGGAAACTGATGAAGGACAGGAAGATGGGGAAATTGCTGAGATGGTGCATCCTGAACCACAGATGAAAATGACTGTTGAATTTCCAGGAATAAATGGACCAATACCTGTAGAGGCTGATGAAAAACTCTGGGCTCCTGGTCCTTCAAGTTCTGAATCGTCTAAAGGTAGATCACACCATAGGTTAAACCATGCTTCTGAATCTGGTAGCAGAGGGCATCATCATGAGCAAAGGCATTTTGGGGATTTTGAAGATGAAGGGCCTCCAGGAGTTGACTCTAGATATAGCTCATCCTATCCCCCAAGGTATGGTAATTATGACTCTCCTTACAGTATTATTCCAAGGCCACGGAGTCCAACCTTGGGAAGGCCCTATTCTGACAGGGGTAGAAGGAGCCCTGTGGTATATGAAGAATTTGCAAGTCATGGTTCCTATAGTTCTTCAAAGTACTCATCGTCAGACATGCGCAAGTCACCGAGAATTCATGGCTCAGCCAGATTCCATGGTGAGATTGATGAAAGATGGGCTGACAGCTATCCTGATTATTCATCTCGGGCTAATAGTCAACGTTATCACTGCAGGCGGTGAATGACATTTTTTTAACTTTTGTTTGTGTCACCATATTTAAAGAGGCCACGACTCATTAACATAACTTGTAAAGATTTCTAAACAGATGATGTAAACATGTGATTCTATGGCACCAGAAAAGTGGGAGGGTCATTGTACGATGATTTAGATAGATAGGCCTCAAATGAATTTAAATGGTTTCTCATCCGTAGATGCATTCAATGTTATCTTGCCCTTCCATTTTATCTACGGTTTTTCTTGAAGGATTTCTTCTGGACGTGGATGATGATGGAGTCATTTCTGTTATTTCTTGGGAGCCAAAAACTTAGGCTATATTTTGTAATATTTAAACTTATTATTTTAATATTTTTATTTTTATTATCTAAATTTTACTTGCATAATATAGAGAACATAATATAAAAATATTCATTAACTATTCGATTTTGTTTAATAATTATTTATTTTTTAATCAATATTTGTTTACTATGTTAAAATTTGATTTTTTAAATATTTTGATTAAAATTTTGGTTACTTTAGTTAAATAATCAAATTAATTGAGAATCAAAAGTTTTCAAAATAATTTATTAATTGATCAAAATATTTCGATAATTAATTAAATTAAATTTAAGTTTGATCAATTAAATTTGAAATTTAATCAACCTCTACTTTTATCTTTGCAATGCAAGTACTGATGGATTTCCCTGTGAGACAAATGTTGTATCAATTGCACTGCCCAAACAAGCTAATATGACAAAAAAATCACAAAAATATAATCAAACAGACAACAAAAAAATAAGATGCAAAGATACAAGTTAAAACAAACATCAAAATTAGCAAAATTTACGTTGAATCTTACATGCACGTCGTAGACAATGAAAATTTTTCATTATAATCAAATAATAAAAATTACTATAAATTTTGACACTCAAAACTCAACCAACAAAATTTCAATCCAACGAGAGAGCAAGAGCTACAAACAAAAGTCGAAAAGTTCTAAACTTTATAACTCCCTTGATCCTTTTTTTTTTGGTCTCTATTGGATTAGAGCAAATGAAAATCGCACATTTTCTTGCGTTATTTTATTTTATTTTTAAAAAAAATCCCAATTAATGAGTAACGAGGAGGACAAGAGGAAACGACAGAACCATAGAGACAAGGATAACAATAAAATGATATGGTCGGCTCATTTGAGTTTGGCTAAACTTGAAGCCGGAGCTTCAGGATATGACGTATGGTCTTCTTTTGGCATGGGAAGAGCGTTTTCGAAAGAGTAGTGTGAAGTTGATGCTAAGGTTGTGCTGGATTTATACATGAAGCAGTTATAGATGTTCACCCTTTTGGTTGTATAATTGATGATATCAGAAGAATCAGAGATAGGCAATGAAAATGCAGATTTGAACATCTTCTTCGGAAAGAAAATTTTCGTGCAGATGCTTTGGCTAAGTCAGCCTTTAAAATTGATAAAAATTATGAGAAGCTTCATCCTCCATGTTTCTTACACTCTGTTTTGGATGCAGATGCTAGAGTGGCTTTTCAAGGGGCTTCATGTTTAATTTCTTTGGTACAGATGAGTAGTTACTTACTTAAATTAAACAGAGTCTAGATCGATCCAAACTAACAGAATCATCATATAACAACCTCTCAAGCCCTGCTGGTGGGGAAGAGAGTATATCTAAATCTAAAGAAGATGCGTAAGCCTGATTAGCTCGGAAATCGGCACAAGTATTCGCCTCCTGTAGCGCATGATGAATAAAGCAACTCCAACCCCTTTCCAACGATTCTTGGCATGCCCTCAGTAGCTGAAGGAGTGGATCTCTATCTTTCAAAAGTTGTGCCAATTTATTTACCATAAGCAGGGAATCGTTATCTATAATAACCTATCGATAACCAAACTCCCATGCTGTTGACAATCCCGAGTATATGGCATACAATTCAGCTCTAGCAATGGATCCCCATCCTAGTCTCCTCATGAAGCCAAACAGCCAATTACCATGTGAGTCACGTCTTAAGCCTCCTGCAGCAACTTGTCTTGGATTTGATCTCGCCGAGGCATCAACGTTAACCTCGATAAAACCCCTGGTAGGCTTTGTCCAAGCAATCGTTCTCAGTTGCCTCTCCGGAGAAGCCGCACCTGCCACCTTCATTCGGTGAATGTTATCAACAAACCGCAAGACTTCCTGATAACTGTCCACCGGCCAAGAGAACCCCCTTTCAAAGACAAGCTTGTTACGACAAGTCCACACATGCCAACAAATTGCACCGAACATGGACGGCCAATCAATTATGCTACTAGTCACATTAATCACCTGTTTATTCAAATTAACTAACATCAAATCTGTTAGTTGCAAATTATTAAAAGTGACAAGGTCCGAACCAGTGATCCATTTAGCCCAAAGTTATTGAGATGCTAGACAATCCCTAAACACATGTATTGCAGTCTCAATGTGATGTCCGCATCTCAAACATGAGGTGTCTTCAAGCGGCTTTCTTTTAAAGCAATTCTCTTTTGTTAATAATCTGTCCTGTGCAAGAAGCCAAAATAAGTGTTTAATTCTTGGTAGCAAATTAGTTTCCAGATTTCACTCCATGGAAAATTTAACTGAACAACTCCAATGACTAAGTTATATGCCATTTTGACTGAGAATTCTCCTGAAGCCAAGGCTGCCCAAAACATTCCATCATTTTCATTCGATAATGGCGGAAAAGCAGTTAGCTGATTCATGACATATCTTAGAAGCATATTCAATCTCAGCCAGTCTCACTCCCCATTAACAGACTTCAGATTCTAACCATTCCAACTCTGAGATTCTAAAAGTATAGGCTCTCTACACAGTTCGGCTATGGGCTTATCACCTATCCATCTACCATACCAAAAGGAGGTATTCCTTCCATCACCAATAATCGAAGCACGCCCTTTTGAAATCACTTCTCTGCTTGATATAATGCCTTTCCAAGAATGAGAAGCAACTCTATACTTCCTAGCTTTGAGAAAAGAATTCCCCTTTAAGTACTTTGCTTGCAAAATTCTAGCCCACAAACCTGTCTCGCCAACTTCCATTTTCCACCCGATCTTCGCCAACAAGGCCAGATTCATATCTTTCGTTTGCCTGAATCTTAGTCCTCCATTGGCTTTGGGTTTACACACCTGTTCCCACTTAACTAAAGGAATTCTTCTTTGAGTGCTAGTTGAACCCCACAAAAAATCACTGTTCAGCTTGTCGAGTTCCTTCGAGACAGTAATAGGTAGCTTTGTTGTTTGCATTGTGTAATTAGCTATAGTGTTGGTAACTGATCGAATCAACGTGGCCCTTCCTGCCATGGACAGATGGTTAACCTTCCAAGTTGCTAATCTATTCGCCTTATCAATGATGGGCTGGAAGTCAGACTTCTTGGGTTTCTTTTGAGTAATAGGAACGTCCAGATAAGTACCAAAATCAACACAATGAGACATCCCTGTAATTGATAGCAGACTAGCAGTTACACTTGGATGGACTTTGAGGAAGTGAAAAATTTAGATTTACTAAAATTTACTCTTTTTTTTAGTGGTAGCCTCTCCAAATAGGACTAAATCATCAGTAAAGAAGAACTGAGATAGTCGGGGGCCTCCTCGTGACAGTTGAATAGGCCTCCACAAGTCACTATTAACTGCAGCATCAATGATATCTGAAAGCTTCTGTAGATAGAGAACAAACAGATAAGGTAATAATGGAACCCCTTGTCTCAATCCTCGTGAAGGCTTAAAGTTAGTCGTTAATTCACCATTCCATAGTATATTCATTTCTGTAAAAGTAACAAGGAACATTATCAGCTTAACCAATTGTGTAGGCAGACCCGCATCCTCTAGTACCTATCTCAAGAAGTCCCCACTAATTCTGTCATATGCATTTTCAAGATCTATCTTTAAAATCATCTCCCCTTTTCGTCATTTTTTCCAAGACATAGAGTGAACTGCTTCTTGTACTACCACAATATTATCTGCACTACTTCGCCCTCGAATAAAACTACACTGCATAGGTGCCACTATATTCGATAAGTAAGGCCGAAGTCTATTTACAATCACCTTAGAGATAAGTTTAACTGAAACGTTACATAAATTGATCGGCCTAAACTATGTAATGTATTCCGGTTGTAAAATCTTAGGGATCAAAACAACCAACACCTTGCTAAGTTCTGCATCAAAACACCCATGTATAAAAGCCTCACGAATAGTTTGGCACAAGGAGAAACTCACCACCTCCCAGTTGGCTCCGTAGAACCCGCCTTGAAATCCATCCGGTCCCGGAGCTTTAAAAGGGGCCATGGTACAAAGAACTCTATATATCTCCTCATCAGTAAGAACTAAATCCATTTCCGCTACCTGGTGCGAGTTTAAAGAATTAACCACATTGGGATAGATACTATCAAAGCCAGTAAATGTCAATCCCTCTGCCGTGTACAACTTACAAAGAAGCCCAAAACCAAATCTCTTAAGACAGCTTGGTCTGGACACCACTGTCCCTCATCATTTTTCAAAGCAAGAATTTTACTTTTATTCCTCCTTATCACTGTGGTCATATGGAAAAACTTAGTGTTGCGGTCACCACATTGAATCCATTTTATCTAGATTTTTGGAACCATATGAGCTCTTCCTGTTACAAGATCTTATAATATTCAGCCTTTAAATCCTCTTTCAATTAAACAAAGAAGGATTCTAATGAAACTCCAATTTCCTTTGAACACCAGATAAACGGGCCCAGGTAATCCCCTTCCTTTTGAACACATTGCCTACATTCATATTCCATTCCTTGACAACACGCTGGAAATGTTGCAAGTTTTCCTGGAGTCTCGATGCATCATTCCAGGAGCTACGAATTAACTCATTAAAATTCTCATGCAACTGCCATGCAGCTTTGAATTGGAATCTTAATAGTACAGCGAAATGATCTCGGTGAATTCTAGGGAGATTGGCAACATTAGCTTCCGTAAAGAGCAAACGCCATTCACCATTACATTGAGCTCTAATACTCCCAAATTTCTATTATTTGTCCACATAAACCTGCAGCTCGAAGCACCAAGATCCACAAGATTCCTTCTAGATATCAACTCCCAGAACGCTCACATACCATAAGAAACTTCATTAGGCCCTCCTTGCTTTTCCTCCATAGATACTATTTGATTGAAGTCTCCAATTAACAGCCATGGAGAATCATCAAACTCATTAAAGTTCATTAAAAACCTCCACAATCTTTGGCACTTTAACGGTGCAAGGCTCGCATAGACGGCAGTCAACACCCACGTGATGCAGTCTTGAACAACAGCCACAGTAATAAACTGGTCACAGCTCTATAAAACATCCACCTCTCCAAATGAAGAATTCCAGAGAATCCATATCCCCCCCTCCCGAAAAACCATTTGCATCTACTTTGAAATGGTTGTCAAAGCGCAATCGACGGATAACTTATCAACCACCAGTCCACTAATCTTAGTCTCAGCAATTATAAGCAAGTCAACTTTGAATGCTCTCTTATAAGATAGACATTAGAAAAGAATAAAGCTGAAAGTAAAGACCCCGTGGTCTAAGCGAAATCCAAAGAGCACTCAGCATCTCTACTTTCACCAGTAAGAGTGTCATCAAGGCAAAAGTTCCATGCAACTCGGCCAGGAATTGCATGAGCTTGTCCATTATCTTGTAACAGATTCCCTTTCGTTTTCTGTGGATCACCAATGTTCCCTTGCACTACTGGATTTGGTGGGTTCTCGAGGGCCACAAAATTTGAGTTACTTTATTGCTACATTGGCCCATTAGTAACTATATGAGGCCTCTCATCCATTTTGTTCAGCCCATTTTTCACATCATGGACCTCTAGCTTTGATGAAGTTCGAGCCACAAAAGTAAACTTTGAGCCATTAGTAGGCTCCACAATTCTAGGAAAAGATTCCGAAGCTGCCATCTCAGCAATTGATTGTGTTGTCCTAGAGTTGACTTTTCTTCCCATTTTGAACCGAGCCACATCTTTGACTTTAGACTGGTTAATAAGACTTGATTTCTGGTTATTATAAGTCTTCCTCACCGAAACTTTCCATGAACTTCCGCCTGGAGCTCCTCTCTCTCCCCTCCTATTCTCGAATTAGCAAACAAATTGCTAAAATTTCGTTCTTGTGTCGGCTGAACTTTCGCCTTACCTTTCTCAGCTTCACCCTTTACTGAGGCCTCTAGGCCAATCTCTGTACGATCATCCATGGACCAAAACACGATTCACTGTGACTTTCAGCTTTGGTTCCTTCCGTGCCGGTTCCCTTCGTATTTTTCTTTTTCGAACTTTGGGCACTCACGGGATAGATATCAGATTTGTGCCCCACCTTACCACAATGGAAACATATCAAATGGGTACCCTTAAATTCCACTCTCTGAATATGTTTCCCCACATAGAGGATTGAAACCAAAGTTTCCTGGAGATCAATTTCAACACAAAGTCGTGCAAATTTCCCCTAATAGCATTTTCTGTGTTTTTGTCAATTTTAATCGCTCGTCCCACACAAGAACCCATTTTTAATAAGGAAATTGGATTATAATATTCCATGGGAAGACCTGGGAATCTGATCCATGCCACCACCTTGTCAATCTTGTCTTTAGCGGGATCAAAATTTGGAGTCCACTGCCTCACTGTAAGATAAAGCCCCCTATAATCCACGGGCGCGTAATCCTCTTTCTTCTCGAACTTGAATAAAGTAGTCGAAACCCAAATCCACTCTTTTATACCTTCCAGACAATTGCCACAGCTGTTTAATTCTGATGGAAAAAGTTTGAAAGCCAAGGACTTTCCAAGTAACTTAATTGTAATAGATGGCCGCCATGGCTTTCTCATCGACTTTTTTTTCCTCTCGAGAGAAAACAATTCTAGGTACAGTATCATCCCCACCACATTCATCATCAGAAACTTCATCATCAATTTGCATATCTTCTATCCCCATCGGAATTCCCCAATCATCGCATGCCGGTGCACCAGAGACGTTCCCGTTCGTTAACATGTCCCTGTATGAAGATTTGGCTCGATCGCCAAAATCCTTCTCATTCTTATTAAGTTCTAATCCGCCCACCTTGTCGTTAGTCTCAGCCTCATCTATCTCATCATCGCTGCCTGCCCGGCCACGTTTGACTTTCTTCTTTGTACGCTTCTGAATTTCGCCATTAGATTTCCTTGTATCTGCACGAGGACCCGCAGAGAAAGTTTCGAGTGAACTCATTCCTTCTGTTTAAGATCCTACATTTCTTTTTTCTTAATTTCCTTTTGCAACAAAAAAAATATATATAATGTTAAAATCAAGTATCTATAATAAACATGAAATAATATAACTTGATCACACATAAAATTAGGCTACCAAACAAATCTTTCAGAACTTCCAAAGAAAAATTTAGGTGATGTTTTCATTATGTAAAAAACCATTTATTTACTTAAAAGAATAAGAGAAGTCCATTCACGTCAAAGTAAAAATAAATTTAATTTTACATTTTTTATATTTTTATATTATTTATATTTTTTAATCTTATTATTAAAGTTTATAATTTATTCACGTTAATCAAACATATTAAATTTTAAGTTAATTGAAGATATTTAATTATTTGTTAAATAATAATATAATTTTAATCATTAATATATATTAAAAATTATTTTCGATTGAAATTAATGATAAAAAATCAAATCTCTTGAAACTTTGTGTGTGTGTGTATATATATATATATATATATATATATATATATATATATATATATATATATATATGAGTGAATGGTTAAACTTGACAGTTAATTTGTAAAAGTATTAACTTCACAAGAAATTATAAAAATGATATAAAACAAATTATTTTATATAAATGTAACTTGGTTACATCAGTGTAATTTTTTTTTTATTTTAATTTTTACTCTATTATCTTAACTTACAAATCATATAATGATAAAACAATATAATTTTTATTTTTTTATTTTTCAATTTTACCAAGTAATGAATGGAAAAAAAAAATTATATGTTCTTCGATTTCAATTCTGCCCCTCAAATTTGCTATATTTTTATTTTTTCTATCTGCTCTACCAAGTACAGCATAAGGCTACCTTTGAATTAAGAATTTTTAAGAAGAAATTCATCGGTAAGAGCTTAAATTTAAAATAAAATTATCTTATGTGAAAAATAAAATTTAAAATTGTCAAAAATTTTTAAATTTAAAAGGAAAATTTTAGTGGGCTAAAATTATCTTTTCAAATTTCGATTTCATAGATAAATTTATGAAATTTCTTATTCTTAAAGAAAATATCAAAGCAAATTATGTTTTTGTGCAACTTTTATTTTTTTTAGCTCTAAATACAAAAGCTCTTTTTAAATTTTAATTTTTAATATTATTAGTATTCATATATATATATATATATATATATGTACACATACATACAATATTACATGATACAAAGTTACTGGATAAGATTTGTCTATGTTGGTTACTATCTGTAGACAACTTTGAATGACACATAAGACCAAACTTTATAAAACTTACTTCCATACATGCTTATGTGAACATACCGTTAATCAATACAAAAGACAAAAGCTATAATATTTAGATATAGCTCTTTATAATTTACTAGATTAATAATATAAAATTAAGAAAATAAACCGTGAATATTGCGTAAGTTAACTTAGAAGTGATCATGAGTGGGTTCGGTTCGGACTCAAACTATATAATAATAACTTATATACAAACTCAAACTCGATCCAATCCATAAATTCAGGTCTGACTTTTTGTTGAGACCTGTTTTTATTTTATAATGCCAACCCTAAGCCCAGCCCAACCCATCTAAATATTATTTTATTTATTTTTGTATTTTAAGTTTTATTTATTTGTTTTATTCTTTTAGTCACTTTGAAATTTAATTTGATTTATTAAAATTTGCATGTCAAATTTTTATATTAAATATATACAATCATGTTTTATTAATAAATAATGTTTTTTATATATATAATTACATTATACTTAGTAAATAAATTAAAAAAAGTTTTAAATTTAATTATATTTGGGCTAAGCTTGAACTTCGAAGGGTTAAGCCCAAACCTGACTTGATTTTTGATCAAACCTAAAAATATTGCCCAAACACGTTAATTGCACCCGATATTTTTTCAAGTCAATCGAACAGGCCTTCAGGCTTGGTTGGGTAGCCTAGCCTTTGAACAGGTCTACACTAATTATGGTATCTATATACTTTTACAAATAAAATGATAATTTTATTATGTATGTATTTTTTAAAATATTTTCTTATTATATTTATAATACCATTATTTCTCCATTATAACTAGATGAGATGGTAAATAGGCAAATTAAGTTAGATTTGGGCTGGATTATTTTAGTTCAAATAATTTTTGTCAAAAGAAAATTTATCATTCTGGGTTCAGGTTAGGTTAGATTCGAGTAAAAAAAATTAAATTATTTTAGGTTCGGATCAAGTCAAATTTGAGACATTTGGGTTTGAATCAATTCAAATTTACATTAGGCCGATTTCAAATTGTTTACTTTTTTAGTCAAATAAGATGGTCGTGTTTGGCTTTTGGCCGCTCGAATGAGTGTTTTTTAAGTTAGGTCAATTTTTACCAACTTAGTATGATAAGTCTAACATCAAAAGGAATTGGAATCATATTTTCAAGAATCACATAGCTCATGAATTAGATTCTTTGTTGGTGCTAGAAGCTGAAACAAAAGAAAATGCTAATAACAAAAATAATATAAGAAAGTAAATCTAAATTGAAAATTTATTGCGATACGAAAAGTTGGACTGAGGCACAGATATTTCACTCTCTTTAAAATGATTCATACCTATGTAGAGATTATATAAACCCGTGAAGCATGAACTCTAAGCATGTCGCCTCCAGGATACAACAACTTAACCTATCCTCATTGTACAATCTACAGTTCTACACTAACTTGTAGAGTAAAGAGCTCTAAAATTAAACACTTTTCTCTTGTCTAAGGGTGTTTGTATTATCATAGAAGTGAATTGGTCTCTTCTTATTTGAGGTTTTGTACCCCTATCTATAGGATAAAAATTTGAACCTCGTTAGGCAGAACATTAGAAAATGTTAGGAATAGGTGTGACTTTTCATTCTCTCATACTCTAAAAATTCTCAACGTCACTCTCTCCCTCTTTAGAAGTTCTCTAAGAACCCATCCTCTTAGCTTTTTGAATCAATAAATCAATTTTTGCCTCCTTCACACTCTAGGATGCAATTCATCATTCTCATTTCTTACCTGGTGCGTAGGCTTGCATTCTCCTGTGTTTGGATAACAAATTCCTCTGTTTGCTTCAATATTATTTCATTTTGGTAACAAAGAAATATTGGGTATATCGGCTGGTTTGTTTTATTCCTTACAAGTATTCATTTCCTAAAGCCATTACCATGCCCTTGCATTATCCAAACCACCCATATTTTGACTCTCATCAATTGTCTATCTGTCTTGAAATATCCTTATTAAAAATGTCCTTATAACGAGTTAATATTTCTTTCGGAGGCATAACCCGTCACTTAGGATAATCCCTTTATTCTACTTAGATTTGTGCTTTCTAAATCCCGAGAGTCGAAAATGTTTCATGAAAAATTCGAATCAATCCCTATTGAAATAGGAAAGATAATGACTTTCTCTATTCTTAGGAAAGTAAACTTCTCATATCTTCATGCTTTCATATATTTTAGTCGGGCTTTCTTCTTTAACATAACCTAAATGTTCCAATGAACTTTTTTTTTGTGCATTGTTGCATAATGCCGCTTTCCTTCACTCTCCAAATGTCATGACCCATTTTATCTTTTTTATCCAAAAATCACTATAAATTTTTCGCATTTTTCATTTCTTTACCCAGTCGTGAACAAACTCTCACCACACAGTTGGGCTGTGTGGCAGTAATAATCATTCTTCACCATTCATTTTCCAAATAAATCAAAAGTATTGTTATATATCCAAATATTAAGTGGTATGTTCATACATACTAAGTGTTATGACCTTTATATCCCCCATATTACAAATTCAAATTATCACTATGCTTTTAAATTGTTTAGATACAAAAAAGAATCTCTGTATATATACCTCTGGGTGATGGAGATGCAACAGATGTCTCAACAAAATGTCTCAGTCCTCACTGGGCCACTATGTATGCTCTGTAGAGGGGGAAAGTAGAGAGGGATGAGTAACCACACGCTCAGTAAGGCAATAATGCAAGCATGATAGATAACTACTCTATCTACATGCTGATAATGTTATGCATAAATCTTTTATAACAGGAGCATGAGAAATTAAAACTATGCCATATGAATATACATATATCATGTATTTAAATCATGAAAATTGGCATGTAAAATATGGTAAAATCATCATGTACAAATAATCTCATGCTCATCAATTGTCAAATCTCATAGAAAAATGGCAATTCATTTAAGAAATATCCTTTTGAAATTACACCTCTTTCTCAAACACATATCATCCCATCACAAATCATTTTCTCAATCACAATTACCATTTCACAAATCAAATCCCACAAGGCTCGACCCCTCCCTCGGGTCTACCTTGAACAATCACAATCACACATATGTATAAAAATCATGTGGTATTAGGTAATATCAAATGAGACAGGTTAGTAAATCTTAAGAACTATGTTGGCCAACTATGTCATAAATCATCCTAGACCACACGCATCCAGGTGTGCGGGGTATTGTGGTGGCACGAAGGTGGATATTCCCTTACCAGACTTTCTCATCACAAAATCACCACGCGATACATCGTACTCCATGTGATATACACGGTACATCGTACTCTACGGACTTATATCGTGGTTGGGGGTGCCAGTCGTAGGTCTTATCTATCTCATACTAAGAACTTTCTGTACTCATATAGGAGAGCTTCCCTGCCGAACAGAGCCTCCCCACCCTTCCAAAACTTAAGGATGTTGGCTTAAGGATCCTTTCGTAAGAGAGCCTCCCCACCGAACAGAGCCTCCCCGCCTCCTCGGGCTTAAGGATGTAGGGCTTGAGGATCTTACCAACTTCTATGGCCTCATACATATCACAGTGTGAAATCTTGTGCGAGTTAAGCTCTAACACGACTCATACATCATAACTAAACCACCTTGTACGAGCATTGCTCCAGTACGGTTATATGCATAAGAAAGCCACTTGAAATCCATGTACGAACAAAAGCTCCAGTACGGTTTATAAAACATTATCATGGATCAAACCAAGGTGCGAGCTGAGCTCCAGCACTTTTTGTGCAAATGAAAGCATCAAAATTTAGCGCGAGCGAGGCTCCAGCGTGAATTAAATCACATACACACGATATGCGGCTCACATACGTTTAAAACATCTCAAAACATGTTTAGCGCCTCACATGGGCTATTTCACAACATCATTCAAATACTAGCTAGCCTATTCAATAATTGGCTCAAAACAAAGTATGGTGTTTTGTGAAAACATTCAAAACACGTGATTTATGCAATTATTAGCCTTACTATCCCATTTCTTTATAATATCATTTCAAACAACCAAATCTCATACTAATACTCGAAACAATTTCCATACATTATCAAACATATTCTATAAACTCATGCACATTTCCAAATCCCTATATACCCATAAAATACAAGCAACCACCTCTATATACTCACAAAATTTCCTTACCTGGAATCGCGTCGCTTGATTCCACTTCCTTAAAGCTGCGTACTCGTGCAGCCTGATTCGTCTCCAACGAACTCTTCGGAACTGCACATAATCGTATTTCACAACATTTTAGCCCATTATAATCCAACTCTTGCGTTTACTATAGTTGATTCAACCTATAGTCTCTATTAACGCTTATGAGGCCTCATTTCATTACTCTACTCATGACTCGAGTCTATGGATCTTTTTAGGTCTTTTTATTCTTAATGAATCGATATTAAATCGATATTAAGCTCATAGTGTTCATATCTCATCAATTTCCTCACTATGGCATTTTATCAAGCATCTCATATACCCATCTTCATAAATTTTCTAAACTCACAATATAACTTCACATGACCATTTCAAATCACCCACATTACTCAAATAACAACTTAACAAATCCCATAAATCACAAACTCATCTAATTTATACTTTCTCACACTAGATTTATTCCATTTTCTAGGTTTAACTTGTTCAAATACATCTTAGGTAGTTTCAACCATCACTACCCATACAAATCAACTCCAAAGTCAATAAATAAACAATGTACTTGGGCTGGAGTATTAGAAACTTACCAAATCTAGTTTCTCTTCTTACTCCAATTGAAATGTAACGACCCTTAACCCTTGAAAATCGGGAGAATTTTTTTTTTCATTTAATTTACCCACTTATTCCCTCATTCTCTTAGGCTGTATTCCTGTTCAGTGTCAATCCTTAAAAATATCTCATTTAATTTATCCTTAAATATATTTCATCCCGACACATTATTTTCAATAGATGTCTGTGCATACAAATAGTCTGGTAAAGAGATAAGAATGTATACCTCACGCATATACAAAAGGTATTATGGGGAAGCTCATATCTGCCAGCCTACGTCGTCTACGCAGCATTTATTAGCTGTAATTCACTGTAAAAATCTGAGAGGTAGAGGGGTGAGCTTTTGGGGAAAAGCTCAGCAAGGTAATGCTCTTAAAGTAGTTCTGATATATAAAAAACATTTGAAATTGTTCGTAGAACGAAACTTAATGCAATACATAAATTTTCATTTCATGCATAATCGTCATAAAGCATGCGTGTCTTTAAAACAAATCACATACTTAACCCTTTTACAACTTTTCGTAAACCTTTCATGAACATTTCATAAATCATTTCGTAAACATTTCATGAATATTTTATAGTCATTTCGTAAATATTTCATGAATATTTCAAAACCGATAGAACTTTAAAAGCATAACTGATGCAAAAACATATATCGGAGGATCAAAATCATATAGCATAGTTCATATCGGATGGAGACTTGGATAACTTATAGAGGGAAGTCATAAATATGCCCGAAGGCAGGATTCATATACATTCATATACGCCACAAAGGTGCGCACGACAAAAATGCATTGACCGTATGGTACTTTGCATCTGTAGGACTCAAGAGGTGGCCCCCCCACAGTCACACAGACTGTGTGGCACTTTGCTCCCACAGATCTCAAGAGGTGGCCCTCACGATCGTATGTCTTTGTGAACCGCGTGGCACTTTGCTCCCGTCGGACTCAAGAGGTAACCCCCATAGTAACATAAACTGCGTGGCACTTTGCTCCCACAGAACTCAAGAGGTGACCCCCACATTCGCATGTCTTTGTGAATCACGTGGTACTTTGCTCCCACAGAACTCAAGAGGTAACCCCCACAGTAACATAGACTGTGTGGCACTTTGCTCCCGTCGGACTCAAGAGGTAACCCCCACGTTCACATCATTGTGAAAATTACGTGGCACTTTACTCCCACAGAACTCAAGAGGTAACCCCCAAAGTAACATAGACTGTGTGGCACTTTGCTCCTGTCGGACTCAAGAGGTAACCCCCACAATTCCACTATACAATGCCCTTTTTGTCTTAAAACAGAGTTTTCAAAACCTCACTTGGGTTTTTATAGCTCATTAACTCATATCGAGTAATAAAATTGAATTTCTTGAAATCTGAAAACTCTTTCATAAAACAGAAAGACTGTGTGGCACTTTGTTTCCGTAGGACTCAAGAGGTGGCTCCCACAATCCCCCTTCGAAAACAAATTTCTCTTCTTAAATACTTTTGAAATTGTCAAAAGTTTCTTTAACAATATGGATACAACAACATAAATAAATGTAAAACATCCATACACTTCATACTTTAGGAAATTCATTTCACAACATGGAAAATACTCGGGGAACATTTCGACAATTTAAAACATGCTTCGCAAGTATGAAAGCAATGATAAATCATTTCAAATCATATGCTCTTTCATAAGATCATTTATCGGTGAAATAAATATGCATTATCAGAACTAAGTTAAATAATATCCCTTACCTCGATTTAACGAAAATCTCGAATTCGAGTGGTGACGCCTCCTAGTATCTCCCTTAAATCCTTCTACGATTCTCCTCGGTGTCTGTTCGTAATCCTTGTTTGCTTCGACTTAGCGAGTCGACGAACCCGATCCACTCGGTTAATTTTTTTGGAACTCTTTCCCGAGATTTCCCAAATTATTTGCGTCTCTTTCTCTATTCCAAATATATATTTTTTTTCTTTTCTTTCTTTCTTCTTCTTTTTTTACTATTCATTACTTTCACTATTCATTCATTTTTGTTTGAATTTGTTTTCTATTTCCCGCCAACTTTGCTTTTCTTTCTCCATTTTCATTTTCTTGTTACTGTTCCTTCATTTCTTCTTCCCCTGTTTCCTCTCCTCGACACTATTCATCATCATCTTCATTATCACTGAGAGCATTGTGCTTTGCCTCTGTTCTCCTCATCTGCCTCCTTCCTCTCGGCATCACAAGCATCTCTTCCACTATTTCTCACATTCATCATCCTCCCGATCCTATCATCATTCCAACACTCCATCGGTTCGGTCATCATCCCATCACCATCATCATCTTCTCCATCAACCTCGGTTCAACCTTCCACCGTGGTATTGTTGCCCGAGAAGGGGCCTTCTCTGCTCCTCAATACCCCCCCGGCATTAGCTTCAGCTTACCTCCATCTTTTCCAAATTCCAGTAGCTTTTCAAACTCCCCTATTTTCGGGTCACAGCTCCTTTTTCCTTCTTCCACGTTCTCATCTGGTTCACACTCACTGTGATCGTCAACAGCAGCAACTTGGGTTATCCTCTTTTCGCTGCCCCTTTCTCCTAAGCCTAAGAGATGCCGAGAATGCTGAATGGTTTAACTGCGACCCCTTTTCCTCTGCTCCAGCTCTTCGATCTCGCCTATATCACTGCTCGGGTTTCTTTCCCGATTTGGTGGCAGTCGACAACTTGAGCCTCTTCGCTCTCTCTTCGGCCACAGTTCACGTTCTCCCTGACACTAGTAGTATCCCTCGATCGTCACTGTCTTCTGCGCCCTTCGATCAGCTTTGTTCCATCCTCCTTTCTCCGTTTCAGTTTTCTACAAAGGACAAGGCTCCTTCTGTTTCCCAATATTCCTTCACGGAATGAAGCCCTTTCCCTGCAGCCTCATCACCTCAGTTTTTCTTCTATTTCCAGCATTTCACTCTCTCCCTCGCGTCATTCCCCTCAACTTTCTCTTTTTTTTTTCATTACGTTTCCTTCTTCTCGCCTGGTCTGCTACTGCTTCAATATATATTTATATATATATATATATATATATATATGGATATATTTTATTCTCCCTTCTATAATAGTTTTCGGTGTCAGGAGCACGGAAATGAAAGATGGGGTCGGTGTGATGGGAGTTAATGGAGGGAGGGTATGGTGTGGCAGGAGAGTGGGTGTGCAGAGGGCATGGTGCTGCAGTGGGGTCGGTATCTTTCACCATTCTTTGCTTTATCTTCTACTGACAGTCACCCTCTCCCTTCATGTATCAGTTTATACAATTTTTTTTTTTCTGTCACGTCATTCACCCATCATTTACTGCTGTGTTTTCTTTATTTCCTTCACTAATCTAAATTTCGTGTATGCCAATATAATAAACGGATGGGCTCTCGGTCCTATACATGTATTGTATACTACTCTCATATATATATATATATATATATATATATATATATATATATATATATATATATATTCACATATATTTACATGGGTGTATTTCTTTCATATATATATATTTATCTATGCATATTTGTATGCCCTTGCACCCATATATTTTAATCTTGAGAAATAAATTAAACATTGCATATATATTTATATATATATATATATATATATATATAAATACATGTATGTCTATGTATTTGATTAAATTCTCCATATGTATATACACGTATCATTCACATATGCTACCTATCTTCAGACTCCTATTCACACTGCATTTGCACACATAAATCTTGTATACGTGTGTGTATATATATATCTGCAACAGCACGTACAAATGTATATATATGTATATATATATATATACATGTGTATTCTCCTCCATGTATTTCAAATAAATTCTCATTTATTTACTAACAAATTCTAGGTAATTATTTAATATTCCATCATGTATATATGTATATACATGTAAAAGAAAAATTTGTAAATCAACCTCGTCTAAGTTTGAGTCTCTCATATTAACATTAAAATTTAATCTTGTTTATTTTTTTTTGTATCACAGGCATAATTTAATCCCAATCAGTGTCACTTAAAACCAAGTACCGAAAAATTTTTTTGTGGGGTTTACATTCTCCCCACCTTAAGAAATTTGGTCCCCAAATTTAGGAGTACCTTAGTCCTTAAACAATGTAGGTACTTCTCTCGCATTAAATTTTCTAATTCTCACGTGGCCTCTTTCAAAGCACGGTACTGCCATGGAACTTTGACAAAAGGAATCGTCTTAGACCTCAATGCCTTTTCTTTCATGTTCAAGATCCGAATCGATTTCTCCACATGTCCTATCCTCTTTCAATTCCAGTGGTTCATACTCAATCACGTGTGTCGGATCTAGGTGATACTTGCGTTGCATCAATACATGGAGGATATCGCAACTACTTGATAATTCTGTCTTCAAAATTCAATAAATTATCAGTACCAATACTCAAGCTAGTTGTAGCACCTATCTGGGTTTGATTTGCTACATCAATACGGCACTTATTAATATGCTGAGCTTGCTCGATTCGATCAATCAATTCCAGTTTTCAACTCTCAGGCTCACTACTACTATATAAGTATCAACATCAGAAAGGAACCACATCCAGTTGAGTTCGCTAAATTTTTCAATAACTCATATCCTTGACCAATATGCGTAACGCCGTCCCGTAATCACTTCTGCTCAAAGCACTAACTCGAGTCATTCATCATTTTTTTTGTATTTGACAGCTTTTGTAAAATTTAATACTTAACCTTCATGATCAGTAGAATTTCATTATTCTTTCACAGTACAAGTAATGGTATCCTGACTTCAAACACAAATATTTCGATTGTCATTTTCAATTTATCCCTTAGTCACACTCATTCTCTGTTCATATCACTTGATCAGAATAATTTAATTTACTAGAAGTATTTATACATCATATACATCTCTTGTTCATAGTATCACCTGTATTCAAAATCTATCACATTTGAAACTTGCCTCATTTCGTACATCAATTATATTAGAACTCTTTCCTTGTTCCAATTAAGTCTCGCATTCGAAACATAAGCATGAGCAATCCACAATCTTTAGACTCGATACATAATTCATATTCCAAGGTCTTCCTATATCTCAAACTCTAAATCATCTTAAAGAGTTTTAGGTCTTTCCCACTGATCCATAATTACTGCTTTTGGAGAATCCAATTAACTCTCATTCTTTTATACAACGTGACCCAAAAGACTTCGGGTGTCCTTAAAAATTAACGCCAGTGCACTCTCAAGTGGGTCACTCAGTCTGATAATCCCCTTTTCATGTAATCCTTATAATTGCTTCCTCAACATTTTAATTCAATCCTGTAAGCATACTTTTAGTTATGTGATTCATCTTTTCAGTCACAGGGACTCTACTTTATCACTCTCACTGCTTCCTTAGTACATCACCTTTTGTCACTGTCTCTACCTTTTCATGATCTTAATAACCTCGAAAGTATGCATTTCATATCATCACAGTTGCGCACTGCTTCCTTAAAATAACATCTAATGGAGCTCATTTAGCTCAATTAAAGATCTTAATGCTTCCTACGAGTTTCCTGGATTTTCTCCATTTCACATCTCTACTTATCCAGCTCATTCTTTTTCCAAAGCTATAAATTTAATTTCATATTCATCCTCAGACTTGTTACTTTATGTTCGATTGCAATCATTTCTTCCATAATTGCCACTTAATTTCATCCGGAATGTGTTACCGCTTAAGGGCCTTCAGAACATATCTCATGTAACTTTTTTTTTTATGTTGGCTCTTAGATTAAATCGGGGAACTTCCCTTCGAGTTCGATGTTCCATTTCGATACTGATGCTACAAGGGCTACTTCTTTATAGTAGCGTACTCTGAAAATCCGTGTAGCTTCTCTAATCCTTTAACACAAAAGTTGCAAAAGCAACTTTTTCGGTAGAGTTACTTCTAAAATCATCAAGCTATTCTATCTCATTCATTCAACACTCCGAATAATTAAATTCTTAACCTTGTCGAAAATTGGAGGCTTAAACTTTTGAAACTGCCCCCAGTCTATTAAGCTCGCAGTCCTACTTTAAGGATCCATCCAATTTTTTTCAATTTAATTTTTCAGTTTTCTATTACCATTGGATTCTTGATTTTAGTATGCAATATCATACTATCCTCCGAAATCAGCTCGGTCTTTATCCGTTAGTGAACTTACAGACATTTCTTGACTTCACTGCCCATAACATTGGGTCATACATTTTCAGGGATATAATTCATAATTCATACTCATAGACAAATCAATTTCCTTGTTTTAGACCCATAAATTCCATTCATAGTTTCCTTAATCTCATTCATTCAGTTCTCTATAACTACCGGGTCCTTTATTCCATTTAACAATGGCAGTCTGCGGTTCTGAAACTGTCTTATCTAGTGTAGCTCTTACATCCTAACCCAAATCATCATCGCTCCGCTGTGCAGTTACATGAGCAGACATATTTGTAATTCTGAAACATCTCTACAGGCTATACGGGTGCATCAAAAGTAATCTGTCTATCAATTCTTTCGTCTACCCCATCACTAATATAGCCTGTGTCCTAATTTTCCATAATATGTTTAATACTCCACATAATCTTAGCAAAGTGTATCTTAATACTTTCTGTCCTTTCCACAGGACCTGATGGAGCACGCTCAACATCAGTTTCAATCTCAGTATCATATATGAGTCTCATATGATAACTCTGCATGATTATCAGGCCTATCTCTATGGCCTCTCGCTCGTGATCTAATTCATCATGTAAACCCAACATTAAATCTTAACTTAATTAGGTATACTTACTCTACAACCAGACAAGTACAGACATTTGGGATGTAATCATATCCTTATTATTGACACTGACAGTACTAGACAGCCTCTGCTCTGATACCACTAAAACTGTAACGACCCTTAACCCTTAAAAATCGGGAGAATTTTTTTTTGAATTTAATTTACCCACTTATTCCCTCATTCTCTTAGGCTGTATTCCTGTTCAGTGTCAATCCTTAAAAATATCTCATTTAATTTATCCTTAAATATATTTCATCCCGACACATTATTTTCAATAGATGTCTGTGCATACAAATAGTCTGGTAAAGAGATAAGAATGTATACCTCACGCATATACAAAAGGTAGTCTGGGGAAGCTCATATCCGCCAGCCTACGTCGTCTACGCAGCATTTATTAGCTGTAATTCACTGTAAAAATCTGAGAGGTAGAGGGGTGAGCTTTTGGGGAAAAGCTCAGTAAGGTAATGCTCTTAAAGTAGTTCTGATATATAAAAAACATTTGAAATTGTTCGTAGAACGAAACTTAATGCAATACATAAATTTTCATTTCATGCATAATCGTCATAAAGCATGCGTGTCTTTAAAACAAATCACATACTTAACCCTTTTACAACTTTTCGTAAACCTTTCATGAACATTTCATAAATCATTTCGTAAACATTTCATGAATATTTTATAGTCATTTCGTAAATATTTCATGAATATTTCAAAACCGATAGAACTTTAAAAGCATAACTGATGCAAAAACATATATCGGAGGATCAAAATCATATAGCATAGTTCATATCGGATGGAGACTTGGATAACTTATAGAGGGAAGTCATTAATATGCCCGAAGGCAGGATTCATATACATTCATATACACCACAAAGGTGCGCACGACAAAAATGCATTGACCGTATGGCACTTTGCATCTGTAGGACTCAAGAGGTGGCCCCCCCACAGTCACACAGACTGTGTGGCACTTTGCTCCCACAGATCTCAAGAGGTGGCCCTCACGATCGTATGTCTTTGTGAACCGCGTGGCACTTTGCTCCCGTCGAACTCAAGAGGTAACCCCCACAGTAACATAAACTGCGTGGCACTTTGCTCCCACAGAACTCAAGAGGTGACCCCCACATTCGCATGTCTTTGTGAATCACGTGGTACTTTGCTCCCATAGAACTCAAGAGGTAACCCCCACAGTAACATAGACTGTGTGGCACTTTGCTCCCGTCGGACTCAAGAGGTAACCCCCACGTTCACATCATTGTGAAAATTACGTGGCACTTTGCTCCCACAGAACTCAAGAGGTAACCCCCACAGTAACATAGACTGTGTGGCACTTTGCTCCTGTCGGACTCAAGAGGTAACATCCACAATTCCACTATACAATGCCCTTTTTGTCTTAAAACAGAGTTTTCAAAATCTCACTTGGGTTTTTATAGCTCATTAACTCATATCGAGTAATAAAATCGAATTTCTTGAAATCTGAAAACTCTTTCATAAAACAAAAAGACTGTGTGGCACTTTGTTCCCGTAGGACTCAAGAGGTGGCCCCCACAATCCCCCTTCGAAAACAAATTTCTCTTCTTAAATACTTTTGAAATTATCAAAAGTTTCTTTAACAATATGGATATAACAACATAAATAAATGTAAAACATCCATACACTTCATACTTTAGGAAATTCATTTCACAATATGGAAAATACTCGGGGAACATTTCGACAATTTAAAACATGCTTCGCAAGTATGAAAGCAATGATAAATCATTTCAAATCATATGCTCTTTCATAAGATCATTTATCGGTGAAACAAATATGCATTATCAGAACTAAGTTAAATAATACCCCTTACCTCGATTTAACGAAAATCTCGAATTCGAGTGGTGACGCCTCCTAGTATCTCCCTTAAATCCTTCTACTATTCTCCTCGTTGTCTGTTCGTAATCCTTGATTGCTTCGACTTAGCGAGTCGACGAACCCGATCCACTCGGTTAATTTTTTTGGAACTCTTTCCCGAGATTTCCCAAATTATTTGCGTCTCTTTCTCTATTCCAAATATATATTTTTTTTTTCTTTTCTTTCTTTCTTCTTCTTTTTTTTACTATTCATTACTTTCACTATTCATTCATTTTTGTTTGAATTTGTTTTCTATTTCCCGCCAACTTTGCTTTTCTTTCTCCATTTTCATTTTCTTGTTACTGTTCCTTCATTTCTTCTTCCCTTGTTTCCTCTCCTCGACACTATTCATCATCATCTTCATTATCACCGAGAGCATTGTGTTTTGCCTCTGTTCTCCTCATCTGCCTCCTTCCTCTCGGCATCACAAGCGTCTCTTCCACTATTTCTCACATTCATCATCCTCCCGATCCTATCATCATTCCAACACTCCATCGGTTCGGTCATCATCCCATCACCATCATCATCTTCTCCATCAACCTCGGTTCAACCTTCCACCGTGGTATTGTTGCCCGAGAAGGGGCCTCCTCTGCTCCTCAATACCCCCCGGCATTAGCTTCAGCTTACCTCCATCTTTTCCAAATTCCAGCAGCTTTTCAAACTCCCCTGTTTTCAGGTCACAGCTCCTTTTTCCTTCTTCCACGTTCTCATCTGGTTCACACTCACTGTGATCATCAACAACAGCAACTTGGGTTATCCTCTTTTCGCTGCCCCTTTCTCCTAAGCCTAAGAGATGCCGAGAATGCTGAATGGTTTAACTGCGATCCCTTTTCCTCTGCTCCAGCTCTTCGATCTCGCCTATATCACTGCTCGGGTTTCTTTCCCGATTTGGTGGCAGTCGACAACTTGAGCCTCTTCGCTCTCTCTTCAGCCACAGTTCACGTTCTCCCTGACACTAGTAGTATCCCTCGATCGTCACTGTCTTCTGCGCCCTTCGATCAGCTTTATTCCATCCTCCCTTCTCCGTTTCAGTTTTCTACAAAGGACAAGGCTCCTTCTGTTTCCCAATATTCCTTCACGGAATGAAGCCCTTTCCCTGCAGCCTCATCACCTCAGTTTTGCTTCTATTTCCAGCATTTCACTCTCTCCCTCGCGTCATTCCCCTCAACTTTCTCTTTTTTTTTCATTACGTTTCCTTCTTCTCGCCTGGTCTGCTACTGCTTCAATATATATTTATATATATATATATATATGGATATATTTTATTCTCCCTTCTATAATAGTTTTCGGTGCCAGAAGCATGAAAATGAAAGATGGGGTCGGTGTGATGGGAGTTAATGGAGGGAGGGTATGGTGTGGCAGTAGAGTGGGTGTGCAGAGGGCATGGTGCTGCAGTGGGGTCGGTATCTTTCACCATTCTTTGCTTTATCTTCTACTGACAGTCACCCTCTCCCTTCATGTATCAGTTTATACAATTTTTTTTTCTGCCACCGTCATTCACCCATCATTCACTGCTGTGTTTTCTTTATTTCCTTCACTAATCTAAATTTCGTGTATGCCAATATAATAAACGGATGGGCTCTCGGTCCTATACATGTATTGTATACATCTACTCTCATATATATATATTCACATATATTTACATGGGTGTATTTCTTTCATATATGTATATTTATCTATGCATATTTGTATACCCTTGCACCCATATATTTTAATCTTGAGAAATAAATTAAACATTGCATATATATATATATATAAATACATGTATGTCTATATATTTGATTAAATTCTCCATATGTATATACACGTATCATTCACATATGCTACCTATCTTCAGACTCCTATTCACACTGCATTTGCACATATAAATCTTGTATGCGTGTGTGTGTATATATATATCTACAACAGCACGTACAAATGTATATATATGTATATATATATATATATATATATATACATGTGTATTCTCCTCCATGTATTTCAAATAAATTCTCATTTATTTACTAACCAATTCTAGGTAATTATTTAATATTCCATCATGTATTTATGTATATACATGTAAAAGAAAAATTTGTAAATCAACCTCGTCTAAGTTTGAGTCTCTCATATTAACATTAAAATTTTATCTTGTTTATTTATTTTTTTTTGTATCACAGGCATAATTTAATCCCAATCAGTGTCACTTAAAACCAAGTACCGAAAAATTTTTTTGTGGGGTTTACATGAAAAATGCTCCTTGCTCCTTCAATACAAATAATGGGACATTGGTTTCCAAACTATGTTGTTCTTCTCTTTAAAATGAACAACTTTGTGTCTAATAGCTCCCTCTCAAATCTTAATGGAAAAGGGGTGGATTTAGGAGTGAGAAAGTTAGGTTTTGGGTTGGAAATGGAAAGGGTGATGTTGTTTCCCAAAAGTTGCAGATTTCAGTGCCCTTTTTATAGAAATCACTTGATGAGATCGATCTGCACTAGGAGGAGATCGATCTGGTCTCCTTAAATTATTTTTTTTCACGGTATTTTCAAGCATGAGATCGATCTGTCGAAGCTTGAGATCGATCTACTCCAACTAGAGAGCTAAAGAGATCGATCTGTATGCTCGAGGATCGATTTTTTCATTACAGACTGTTTAGGAGATCGATCTGACCCCATTGGAGATCGATCTGCTCTATTCCATTGCTCAAATAAGAGTATTCTGGCTCTTCTAGATCGATCTCTCATCCTATGAGATCGATCTGGCATTCATATTATCCAGATTTTCTGTAGTTTTTCTGCAGCAACTCACACCCAACTTCCTTAATTTGCTACCATGGTCATTTTCTCATCCAGTTACCTTTAAGACTTGAAAATGGCGTCCATTCATACCTTATACACATTAGAACTTGTGTGTATTCATTGTATAGCCAAATGTATACAATATAAGACCAAATGGAAATATTTAGATTCATGCAACTTCCTTCCATTTACCACACTACTCATTTCTCATTCCACTTACATTCATCACATCCAAAAGCCCAAATCATTCATAGTCATACACAATGAAATTTGTATGTACATTACAATCTCATATTACAAGTATGTACATCAAATCCATGGACTTACATCATTTATACTTTTCATTGTAATTACATCACCATACTCATGATTTCATAAAGTTTACATCCAAAATACGGGTCTTACACCAAATGATAGGGATACCATAGTAGCCATTAGATCAAATACTCTACACCACGAGATACTCATTACTTGAGATACTTTGTCTTGAACCTTTGACATAGCTGACAGAGGTGATATCTCAGAGTATGATGAACCACTTGTTTCCATTAAATTTCCAAATGATCAACCAACTCATCTCTCTTTTCATGATAAAATCCTACATTTTATTTCCACACATAATCTTAGACCCTATAGTAACAAGTGTAATTGACTTAAGAATATAGACTATTAGTGGATGCACGCCATTAAGATCGAGTGAAAGCTTAATCTCGTGCATTCCTCTCCAGGACATGGTTAAAGTCATTCGAGGAACTAACCAATCAATAGTCTTAAGCATTCCTCTTGCCCATCTCCTTCTCCATCTCGGTTTTGATGTTAGGTGTAAATCACCTTATGTACCACCTCTCACTCCTCATATTAATTGTCGCTTTCAAAAGGGATGGTTTTATCTTTATTGTCTCTTTTGATTGGATTCGACCCATAGAAACACCATTTCTTGAGGAGCATGATGAAGAGGAATGTGCTATCACACATAATGGAACCATCTCTTGCATCCATTGATCGATAGATTGCCCTTATGCTATTAACCATGGATTCCAATCATGCTGAGGTGATGTCTCACCTCGATGATCAAGATACATGCACAAATGCTATGTTTGATGAAATTCAAGAAATGTGTATCCTATTTCAAGATTAACTAGAAAGTCTTCGAAATTTCTATAGCCCATTAGAGATCCGACTCTCATGATTTAGAAATAATTTTATGGGTTTCAAAAATGACTAAACAATTTTAATTTTTATCATGGTTTTGGTTTTTAACATGCATTTGGATTAGTTACTTTGTGCCATATTTTGTTATTGCTATTCTCTTAGCATGTTTCTGTGTAACTCTCGATATATTTATGCGTATTGAAGTTAGATTTACAAACTAAATCTTATAGATGATGACATGATGTTTAGTATGGTTTGTTTGAGATAATGGCTATTGTGAAATTGCAAGGATTAAATTAACATATTTGAAGAATGTTATGACTGTTGGTCATTGTTTGTGATCTTCTTGGATGACTCTAAATAAAGATATGCTTAGATGATCCTGAAAACTTTTTATGGATGCTTATATGTCAATATCTTGAAAATTTGTGATTGATCTTATTTTCTGCTTAAGCTTAATGTTATGAATATATTAATGCATTTTTAATAGATCATGCAAACAATGTGAATACTTATGATTATGATATTTTTACTCATTGTTTTATGGTGTACTTGAATGATTATGGATATTGAATATTTAGTGTTGCATAACTTTAGAAAAATATCCTTTGCATTTGTGATGACATTATGTGTGCTTAATGCAAACATTTGTAAAAATGTCACTCATGTAGTAATTTCTTTAGAAACCTCTTATCATTATGTTGCTTTGAAATACTTGTTCTTTTTACCAAGACAAAAAAGGGGAGAAGTATAAGATGAAACCCTTTTGCAAAAATCATGTTTGGAATTAACGCATATATATTTAGGGGGAGAGAAGGATTTCGCAAAATTTAAAAATGGTTACCAAATTGAGGGAGATTTAATTAAAATTAATTCATCTTAAGTTTTTTCATATTAAAAAAGGGAGATTGCTAGCCTTGAAATGCTTAGGATGTGAGACCCCATATATGTATAAGCACGACTTTGTATATATATGTAAATAGTGATGTGCTTGTAATGTGAAGTATAAATGATGTAAGTCCATAAGTTAATGTACACACTTGTAATAAGAGTTGTGATTGTACATACAAGGTACATTATGTATGAATGTGAAGAAATGGACTTAAACATGTGAAGAATGGAAGTAGAATAGAAAATGGATAGTGTGGTAAATGGAATGAAGATTTGCATGAGTATGCACTTCCATTTGGTTTATATTAAGTACCTTTGGTTATACAAGGATTCCACACAAGTTTCAATAGGTATAAGGTGTGTATGGATGTCATTGTCAAGCCTCAAAGATGAATGGATGAGAAAATGACTATGGCAGTAAATTAAGGATGTTTTGGTATAAGTTGTTGTAGAAGAACTGCAGAAAATTTGAAAACTATGAAGGGCAGATCGATCTCATAGGATGAAAGATCGATCTGGAAGAGCCAGAATGCTCTTATTTGGGCAATGGAATAGAGCAGATCGATCTCCAATGGAGCCAGATCGATCTCCTAAGCATTCTGTAATGAAAAGATTGATCCTAAAAACTATCTAAAATGCATTGGAATGATTATGACCTAGAAATGATCTAGTGTGAGAAAGTGGAATGTATGGAGATTAATGAGAAATGGGATGTCTAGAGATGACAATAGTGTTATGGCTATGATTTTAAGATGTTGTTGGTGAATAAATTGTAAGATTTACCTAAAAGGGGTAAAATGTGGATTAAGGCATTGGTAAAATCCATAAATGAATTATATTGAATAGTGAGGTCAAATATGGGTTAGAAACATTAACTCAATTGATTTGGATGAATGAATCGCAGCTTCTGAGGATACGTCGGAGAGAGTTGAACCAAGAGCATGAGAAGCTAAGAGGAAAAGAGTCACACCAAGTAAATCGAGGTAAGGGAATTGTGTGGACTCTTAGAGATATCTGTGCGCAATTTGGGCGCTGAAATGTTTTATTAGAATGCATGAGAAATTAGAAAATGAAATTGGGTGATTGAAGGGCAAAGAGTTGGGAGTTTGAGAAATGTGCATGAAAATAAAAGCATATTGCTTTGAAAATCATGTTTTATTACTTTTTAGCAAATGATTTGGTAGGTTGGCTAATATTTGAAATGATTTGCAAAAGAGTTGAATTGTTTTGGTTTGTTAACCATACTTTGCAAAGAATTGAGCTACCTACATGATTTCGTGAGAATGAAAGCGTGCTAGAATATGACTCGCACAAGATTTGACTTGTTTTATACACATGAGTTCTAGAGGCACTAGTTTTCACATGGATTTCATACTGGTTTTGGCATTGTGCTTAGAGTTTGTCTCGCACTAGATGCCTACCTTGCTTGTTGCCGTGCTTGGAGCTTCGAGTAGACTGGGTGTCACATCGATTAAATAGGCTCGCACGTGCATTGTTTTGACATGATTAATTAGTCGTGTTAGGAGCTTTAAGTAGACAAGAGGTCGTACCGACTAAATAGGCTCACACGAGCGTTTGAGATGTGGCTTGATATGATGTATTGATTGGGTCCATGGAGTACTTTGTACCGTGCATGTAGCATGGAGTACGTTGTACCGTGTTGAGATGTGATGTGCCATCTTCGGATGAGATCTGCTATGGACCGGCGAGTAAGATTTGACCCACCTCCCGTGTGGAAGCAGATAGTGGTGATATCCCGCACACCTGATCCGTGTAGCCAGTATCACAGGTTATGTACATAGACCTTGAGGTTATTATTTGTTATTGAATTGCCTATCTCACATGTCTATTGCTTTGAGAATAAATCCATAATTAAAATGATTTGTGGGTTAGGACAGTCCGAGGGATGGGCTGAGACCTGACAAGTGTTGAATTGTTTTGAGATATCGATGTTAATGGTTTTTAAAGTGCACCGAATCATGATGTTTAATGCCATGCTTATTTGAGAAAATACATGATGTTTAATGCCATGCTTATTTGAGAAAATGCATGATGGTTAATGTCATGCTTATTTGAGAAAATGCATGATGGTTAATGCCATGCTTATTTGAGAAAACACATGATGGTTAATGCCATGCTTTATTGTGAATTATGCATAATGATTTATACCATGCTTTGAGTTGAAATGTGCACTAGCATGAATGCTTTACATACCATTAACACAATCATATACTCATGTTTTGAGATAAATGATAAATTAAATGCTTTTGAGCATGGCATCACGATCACGTAGATAGTGTAGTATCTACTTGTTCGCATGATTGCCTTACTGAACGTGTGGTTTGCTCACTCCCATTATTTTCCCCCTCTCTATAGAGATTTGAGTATAGAGTGAGCGTGACTGGAGGCTTGTCCCTTTTGGTAATCCGCTGCATCCCATCGCTAAAGGTATACACACTTGGATTATTTTGTATCTAAACTAGACATAGCACAGTAGCATTTTGTATGTAACTATTGGGGATGTAAAACAATGTAAACACATGTAACAACTCTGATATATATACATTTATATAAGTGTTTACTTATGAATAATATGCAAATTGAATTGGTATGGTGGAGTGAGTTAGACGTCGACATACAGCCCAACTATTGAGGAGAGTTGTTGTTCACGATTGAGGTAAGAACGAATGATAAACGATGCACAAAAATGCGAAAAATTTATACGTATTTTGGTAAGTTGAGGGTCGTGACATAGGATTTTTACATGACTTTGTAAACTTAAGATAATTGAATTTTAGTCACCCTCTCATATTTCTAGCTTGAACTTAACTATAGAATTTTATGTAGAAATCATGCTAAGTATTTTTGGAATTGATTGAAACTTAAGTATGCACATGTTTGAATGATTGTTTTATTAATATACATGTTTGATGATTCCATGTTTAAATTTACCAAAATGATGCCTTGATTGTTCAAGGTATCGATACCCTTGGTAAAGGTACCAATACTTCTTATTTAAATATCGACGGATTTAATACATGGTATCAATACCCTTATCATTACCCTTGGACAGAAGTTGAATCCCTTGTTCAAGTATTAATACTTTAGGGTTATGGTATCAATACATCTTAGATTGTTTTATATGATTCCTTCATAAAGTATCAATATCCCGAAGGAAACTATCGATATGACTTACGCCTGGTAGATTCCAATAGCTAGTTTTATGCATTTTGCGATAGGAAGATTTTTTATTCAAGCACACTAACAACCATAAAGAGGGTATAAAAGGAATCTTCACAGAGATGAAGACTCAAAAGCTGAAGTTCCAAATTAACTATTATTTAACTAACAAGTCTTCCTTTAGATTTGAGACTAGTTTTCTTTGTATATTCTTTAGTCTCATTGTAATTCCTTCAAGAGCTTAATTTATAGTCACCCAACCTATTTAGAGATATCTTTGATTACCATTCCTTGTATCTATACTCTGCCACTTGTAAAGGGTAAAGAAACACTTGTGTGCTAAGCTTGTAAGGTGAGATTTGGATAGAGGTTACAGGTTACTCCTTGAGCCTTTGAAAAAGGAGATTGCAAAAAGGTTTCTTTCTTGAACTTGGGAAAATGGAAGGAGTAAAGGTTTATCTTAAAGCCTAAGGAAAAATGAAGATATAAAGGTTACCCTTGAGACTTAAAAAAACAAAAAAGCAATTGTAAAGTCCAATCTCAAATAGTGAAATCAGCAATACCTTTAAGGGAACTCAAGGGAGAGAACGTAGGCAAGGGAATCCGAATATCTATAAACATTCGTGTACATTTTCTCTTTCCCTTCTCTTTTACTTTCATTTGTAATTTACTTACTTGATTGATTTGGAATAGTTATAGGATAAAGATCATAATGAATTTAGGATTAAGAAAAATGAACTTAGTTTTAAAAAAACCAATTCACCTCTTCTCAGTTTAGTATTTGAGCCAACAATTATATATAGGAGTTTTGACAATTCTTTTAGAGAACATTTTTTTTTTCTTTGGAAAATCTACTAATTGTCTCTCACCTTCCAACTAGTGTAGCCATGTTATAACTAATGGGGTCATTCGACCCTATTAAAATTTGAATTTTTATGATTCATAAGGATAAATTATAAATTAATCTCACTAAAAAATTAAAAATTAAAAAAATTGACCTCACTAAATTAAAAATTTAAGAATCAATATATAATATAAGAAAATAATTTACGATCAATACATACTTAGTGAAAAATAGAGACCAAAAGGGTAGTTAAGTCAAAGAAATTATTATTATTATTATTATTATGTACTACTCCAATTGCGGCTATAAGTATTTGATTTTTTTCATGAATTTATTAGCACAAGAAAAATTATGACCATATTCTAGTATTACACACAAAAAAAAACATCGAATTACACTCTTATTAAGTTAAGACTCCATTGGCAATATACAAAGAAATTTTTGACAATGAAAATAATGAAAATTATCTTATTTAAACCAATATAGGATAACTTGGTGAATAATTGTTAGTTTACATTTATTGAAAAAAATCATTTGATATATTAATGATTATTTTCCAATATACGAAACTCTTCACAACAAATGTAAGAAAATAA
Organism: Firmiana major; assembly: GCA_033439115.1. NCBI lineage: Eukaryota > Viridiplantae > Streptophyta > Magnoliopsida > Malvales > Malvaceae > Firmiana > Firmiana major. The sequence continues at coordinate 15,876,445 of CM065908.1, read as the reverse complement.
CTTTATACTGAAGAACTTTTTCAGAGTATTATTATCTTTACAAATGATCGTTTTTAAAAGTAAAATTAGAAGGTTGTTATATGCTTCTTTAATAATTGAATAATTTATTTTTTTAAAATATATCTTAATGGATATATATAAAATCTTCAATCTTGTGAAATTTAAAATCTTACCGTCATATAAAATGATTATCACTTCTTCTTACTATTTATACTTAATTTTGGTAATGTGATTGTTATTGTTTAAAGGTATTGTATAAATAACTTTTATATTCAAATATTTGTTTATTTGAAAAAAAAATTCCAGTCACTTATTGTATTTTTTTATTTTCAGGGATTAAAAAATACGAAGTAATAAATTATTTAAAAAGATAAAAAAAATATCAAATGTTTAACAAAAATATAATTTTAAGAAATATAAATTAAAATATAAAAAATATAATTACATTTTAACCTTTCTAAATAATAGTTTTTGAACAAAACAACATGATATTATTTATTTAGTGATAATAAACCTACATTAAACAACAAATTTAATAAGCCGTAGTTACCACTATTACATTAAGCAAAATATATATAAAAAAAAAGGGCGGGAGAAAACATAACGTATTTCGAAAACTAAATTTTTCATTTTCTGACTTACGTTTTGTAAGACCCGAAAATTAAATAATAAATTTTATGAGATAGAAAAATGTTCACAAATTTAAATGAAACGGGATTCGGACAGGAGATAAGGATTTAAAATGCGAAATGAATGAGTATTCGTGAAGGGAAGTCGGGTTAAATTAATCCCGAACACGCGCAAGGGCAAAACGGTCAAAAGACCGAAAGTCGGGATAAATTCGATAAGAAATTTAATTAAAAATAAGGAATTAGGATATCTTGATCAATAATGAGGAATTATACAATTTCGAGTCCAATTGATCAAGATCCGAAATTTTTAGAAATACCGAAAAGTCACCCGGGACAATATCCCGAAAATACGGAGGAATTATATCGGAAAAATAATTTAAAAACTAAATAAATTAAATATGAATTAAATTAAATTAAATTGGTGGAATAAAATAATAATATTGTAGATATTTTCAGATTATTTAGACTATTTTAATGAATATTTTAATAATAAAATAAATGGTTAAATAATAATGATAATTCAAAAAAAAAAAGGGCTGAAATCGGGAAAAACCCGAAAAGAAGAAGAAACAAAAAAACCGATAGCCGACCCGTGAGAACCGACCACCGATCCCAACACACCGGCGACCGTCCGCGTCCGACGAAGGTACCAGGAGGAAGAGGAGAGTCCGGCGAACACGTGGGTACCGGAATCGCGCCGCCAGGTGGCCGGAGCAGACCGATCAGAGCTTCGAAAATCCGAGGGAAAAAAGGGGTGATTGCTGGCGAACCACCGCGACTGGGCCGGAAAGGAGACCACCGACGCACTCAGGGGAGGAAGCCGGTTCTTTTGAGACCGATCTTGGCCGGTGAGACCGCCGAAAACGCCGGCGACGGCAAGTGGCAGTGAACGGTGTCGTTTGGCCGAAAGGAAAGGGAAGGAAAAGGAGGGAAATGGAAGGAAAAGGGGACAGAAAAGAAAGGAAAAGGAAAGAAAAGGAGAGAAAAGAAAGGAAAAAGGGGAAAAAGGGAAAGAAATTACCGGGGACGACTCGAGGTTCGGGTAAGTTGACCGAGGGTCGAAATTGACCTACGGGTGAATTTCGGAAATTTAATTTAATATTATTTTAATAAAAAATAATCCGGATTTACCTAATTATGCAGCTTTACGACAGAGACCGAACGAGAGCCGATTGAGCTCTGATCTTCGTACCCCGCATCGTATCGGGTAAGTACAATTTAATTTCGGCATTCAGAGTTCTTTAAATACCGAGATTTAATTATTTTACGGAATTACGGATTAATTTCACATAGGAAAGAATATTAATTCGAAGTTGTAATAAATTGCCGTAAATGGTATACGGGCTATCCAATGAACTTGGATCGAAGCCCGATAATTATTAGTAAGCTGCATAAGCCCGGTATACCCGAAGAAGGGAATTAATAAATATAAAAAGGACTGAAATGGGCCGAGACCAAATAGGGTAGATAGGGCCCAATACCTTAAAGTTGGTCAGTAAATGCGATATACTGATCAAGATAAGTGAATTAACCTCGATTATGTGGTTATATGCAGTTACGTATCTTTGGTTGGCGCGCACTTGGACCGAGAGGTTCGGTATCATCGAGATAGGCTAAGTCTACATTTCCAGGTAAGGGAATTTTGTAAGCGTATAGAGATTTCTATACGTATTTATTGAGGGGATTTATAGGGTTTAGCATTCTTTAAAGTATCTAGAAATGAAATAATAATTTATGCGAAAACCGGGGCTTAGATAAATAAAGGAAAAAGACGATTTTGCCCCTAGGAGTAAAATTTACAAAAAGGGTAGTAAGGCAGGTAAATTGCATGATTTCATGTTTTAATGCTTTATATGAATATATTGCTTTGATTTAAGCAAATATACACATAGGTGGGCTGTTGATTTCGTGAATTTTACGAAAAGGTACCGGTTTGTACCGGTTACTATTTTAAAAGATGTTTTATTACAAGTGAGCCACCTATCGTATCTACATGAATAAAAAGAGTGCTAGAGTATTACTCGCACTCAAGTTTATTGATTTATTGATCATGAAAAGCCGTACTGGAGCATTGCTCGTACGAGAAATTTGTGTGTGCATAAAACCGTGCTGAAGCTTCGCTCGCACGAGATTTTAGATATCATGATATGCATAGCGTGGTGCTGGAGCTCCGTAAGCCTGTGACCTGGTGTGGGACGGGCAGCAGGATGCTCACATAAACGCACTAGACGCGAGTTGACATGCATATAGTCGTGCGGAAGCCTCCTGTAGACTGTGTGTCACAGAGAGTTGAGATGCTCGCACATATACTTTGAGACATGGGTTGGTTATCGACATAGTATTGGGGTGGATAAGACCTACGGCAGGCACCCCCAGACTATGATATGGGTCCACGGAGTACGATGTACCGTGTATGTCACACGGAGTACGCTGTACCGTGCAGTCATGATGACTCTTTGATGTTACTTGATATTCTGGCGGGTAGGACTTGACCCCACCTCCCGTTGCAGTTGTGATGCCCCGCACACCGGGATCCGTGTAGCATGGGATCACAGGGACATAGTATGGCCATAGTCCTCGATTTTTCATACAGTAACCTACATGCCTCACATGATATCATACGGTCTGGATAGACCAGGACAAACCCGATGGAGGGGTAGTCCCGATTTATGTTTTTAAAAGAGATGTGATTTTGAATCAAGGTATTCTCGAGAGATGGGTTTGACCTTGATGAAGTTGTTTTATAATGAAACAGATGAGTTTTAAATGTGATGAATTTATGATGAAACAAATAAGTTTCAAAGTGATGAGTTTTGTGATTAAACAAATGAGTTTTAAAGCGAAGAGTTTATGATGAAATAAATAAGTTTTTAATGTGACGAGCATGAGATGTCTACATGATGATTTTTCCATGTGTGCTTTATATGCCGATTTCATGATTTCTTGTATATGATATATACATACATGCGGCATTGTTTTAATCTTACCTCATGCTCTGAAAGTAAACGATTTTTACATCATGACATTATCAGCACGTAGATAGTATAGTTATCTACCTGCTTACATTATTGCCTTACTGAGCACGTTTCGCTCACCCTTTCATTTTCCACCCCACAGGGTATATTCAGTAGAAGAGAACGACAGTAGTCATTTCCGCTGCTTCTTATTAAGATCAGGTATACACATTTATATAATTTTTGTATCTAAACATATAGATGCACAGTACTGTATATGGATTTAATATTGGGGATGTATTTTGTTTAAATAAATTGATATGTGAATGTGAATATGAAAATGGAATGGTAAATAGGTGAGAGATGACTAACACCGAATCATAGCCCAACTGTTTAGTAGTGTAACTGTTCACGACGGGTAAGGACATTAAAAAGCGAAAAAATTTACTCTGATTTTTAGGTAATTTGGGTCGTGACACGTTTGTCTACGTTTAGTGTATGTTCTGATTATTTTATTTACCAACTAGTTTGGACGTGTGTGTTGTAACACCATGTGACATTCAATGAGTAGTAATACTAAAACCCTTGGTTTTAGATTTCATCATTTAATATTATACATCAAAAGTTTATAAACATCCATCGAGTATCACGTTACATCACACTCTGCTAATATATTATAATTGACATCCAATGTAGTCTAATTTACATCCCACATTACATGTTCAAAAACTGTGTACGTATATGTATGGAATACGAACCAAAATATACTATGTCTATATACCTTCCCAAAATAGAGTAATTAGGCTAAAGGAAGACACATCCTCCGCTAACCCACTCTGAAAAACCTTTGTGTCTATTGCAGATAATCTGAAAGGGAGAGGGAAAGGAGTGAGCTTACGCTTAGTAAGAAATACATATTAAGAGGAAGGTATTGTACAGAAATAAAAGAATGCACATCATGACAATGAAAGATTATCTGAGTGTGGTACTGTCATGACCCAAATTACCTAAAATCAGAGTAAATTTTTCGCTTTTTAATTTCCTTACCCGTCGTGAACAGTTACACTACTAAACAGTTGGGCTATGATTCGGTGTTAGTCACCTCTCACCTATTTACCATTCCATTTTCATATTTCATTTACATATCAATTTATTTTAAATAAATACATCCCCAATATTAAATCCATATACAGTACTGTGCCTCTATATGTTCAGATACAAAAATTATACAAATGTGTATACCTGATCTTGATAAGAAGCAGCGGATAACCGAAATGCAATACTACTGTCTGTCTCTTCTATTGAATATACCCTGTGGGGTGGAAAATGAAAGGGTGAGCATAAACAGCTCAGTAAGGCAATAATGTAAGCAGGTAGATAACTATACTATCTACGTGCTGATAATGTCATGATATAAAATCGTTTGTATTTGGAGCATGAGGTAAGACTAAAACGATGCCACATGTATGTATATATCATATAAGAGAAATCATGAAATCCATATATAAAACAAACATGGTAAAATCCTCATGTATGTCATCTCATGCTCGTCACATTTAAAACTTATTTGTTTCATCATATACTCAACACTAAAAAAAAAACTTATCTGTTTCATTTCAAACTCTTCTCGTTAAAACTTATTTGTTTTATCATAAAACAGCTTCATCAAGGTCAAACCCATCTCTCGGGAATACCTTGATTCATTAAATCACGTCTCTTTTAAAAACATAAATCGGGACATTACCCCTCCCTCGGGTTTGTCCTGGTCTATTCAGACCGTATGATATCAAGTGAGGCATGTAGGTTACTGTATGAAAAAATCGAGGACTATGGCCATACTTTGTCCCTGTGATCCCAGGCTACACGGATCCCGGTGTGCGGGGTATCACAACTGCAACGGGAGGTGGGGTCAAGTCCTACCCGCCAGAATATCAAGTAACATCATAGAGTCATCATGACTGCACGGTATAGCGTACTCCGTGTGACATACACGGTACATCGTACTCCGTGGACCCATATCATAGTCTGGGGGTGCCTGCCGTAGGTCTTATCCACCCCAATACTATGTCGATAACCAACCCATGTCTCAAAGTATATGTGCGAGCATCTCAACTCTCTGTGACACATAGTCTACAGGAGGCTTCCGCACGACTATATGCATGTCAACTCACATCTAGTGCGAGCGAAGCTCCAGCACCACGCTATGCATATCATGATATCTAAAATCTCGTGCGAGCGAAGCTCCAGCACAGTTTTGTGCACACACAAATTTCTCGTACGAGCAATGCTCCAGTACGGCTTTTCATGAGAAATAAATCAGTAAACTTGAGTGCGAGAAAGACTCTAGCACTCTTTTTACTCATGTAAATATGATAGGTGGCTCAATCTTTATAAAACATCTTTTAAAATAGTAACCGGTCCAAACCGGTACCGTTTCGTATAATTCACGAAATCAACAGCCAACCTATGTGCATATTTGCTTAAATCAAAGCAACACATTCATATAAAGCATTAAAAACATGAAATCATGTAATTTATCTGCCTTACTACCCTTTTTGTAAATTTTACTCTCAGGGGCAAAATCATCTTTTTCTTTATTCACCTAAGCCTCGATTTTCGTAAAATTATCATTTCGTTTTCTAAATACTTTAAGTAATTCTAAACCCTGTAATTCCCCTCAAAATTACGTATAGGTATCTCTATGCACCTACAAAATTCCCTTACCTCGATTCTCGTCGAGCGCGTATCTAAATTCCACTGTCGGAGGCTCGTCCGATCCGACTTGCTGCTAATCCAGTCTCTGGGCTGCAGATAATTATTTATCATGTCAATTCAACCCAATAAATATAATTCTCTTGTTTACTACAGTCGATTTAACTAATTGGGCCAATTTACTCTTATTGGGCCCAATCGCACCTTAATGGGCCTCGACCCATTTTCAGCCCGTTTATAGTATTTAAATCCCTTCTTCGGGTTTACTGGGCTTATGCAGCTTACCGATAATTATCGGGCTTCGTTCCAAACTCATTGGATAGCCCGTATACCATTTATGGCAATTACATTACAATTCCGAAAATTATTCCTTTCTATACGAAATTAATCCATAATTCCGTAAAATAATCGAAACTCTGTATTAAAGGATTCTAATTGTCGGAATTAAAATGTACTTACCCAATATGATGCGGGATACGAAAATCGGAGCTCAATCGGCTCTCGTTCGGGCGTTGTCGTACAACTGCACAATTATATATTTAATCTCGGGTTACTTTTCGATTAAATATAATTTAAATAAATTTTTCTGAATTCAAAACGGTCACTTTTGACCTCTTACCGACTTACCCGAAGTCCGGTGTATCCCCGAAAATTCTTTTCCTTTTTCCTTTTTCTCTTTTTCTCCCTTTTTCCCTTCTTTCTTGGCTGAACCAGTTCAGTCCGGTTCAAACCGGTTCAGACCGGTCCGATTCAGCAGGTTCAACCCGGTTCACCTCTTTGTTGAACCGGTCCGTACCTGTCACGCCCCGAAAATGCGGAAAATAGGGCTAATTTAAAACTTTTTACTCATTAACTCACAATTAAAGGTGCATTCCTGTGCAGTGTCATACATCATCATAATTATCATGCCTCAGGATCTCATCATAATACAATAAATACGGTATTATACACCTTACTCAATTCCAAGTAAATTAATCCTAATACATCCCATATACTGCTATACATCAAGTGTCTGCAATTACATTAATAATCTGGGTACATGAAAAGATAAATATACCTCAAGATACAATATATGTGGCCTGGAGCTCGAATCCTCCACTAGCCACTACTCCGTACGTCGCAGGGAAGTCCTTATTCACTTGAAGAACTCTGGGGGGGGGGGGGAAAGAAAAACAGGGTGAGCTTCTAAATCGCTCAGTAAATGGGGTAAGGAACTCATTTCATAAACCAAAATACACATCACAAAAGGTTTATTTGTATGTGAAACTCATTTGAAAACCATAGCATGAAAATACTCAAAACGACACTCTCATGTGTCAAGTCATGTGAAAACATGAAGTAAAAGGCTCACTCTAGAGCAAAAACAAAGCATGTGAAAACAATGCGTTAAAACGCTTTCTCAAATAACGTGATAAAATCACAGTAAATATAATGCACGTGGCACAGCCACAAAACACACGTGGCATAGCCACTGATTTAATTTCTCACGTGGCATAGCCACAAAACACACGTGGCAAAGCCACTGAATTAATTTCTCGCGTGGCATAGCCACAAAACACACGTGGCAAAGCCACTGGTTTAATTTCTCACGTGGCATAGCCACAGAATAGGGTTCTCAACGTGGCACAGCCACCAATGGGGTATAACGTGGCACAGCCACCAATGGGGTTTCTCAACGTGGCACAGCCACCAATGGGTTTCTCACGTGGCAACGGCCACCAAGTATACGTGGCATAGCCACAGAATAGGTTATTCTCACGTTACCAGAACGGAGAAGAAATCGGGCTTACATGCTACCAGAGCAATGCCCAGTGTGTACTCACAACTACACACCTAAGTCTTATCACATAAGACTGGTTTGCCTTCACGTAGAACTCATGATGGTTTTTCTCTCTTAAACTCATTTGAAAATCGTTTTGTACTCAACACAAAACGTAATAAAACCGAGTTCCAACCGGCAAAGCACACGCACACATTTCTCAAATCTCATATTGCCTTAACGTAGAGCCCAGTTATAAACTCATAAAAACGTTGGGCTCCAACCGGCTATAAAATCGTGTGCAATTTAATCTCAACACAAAACACTCAACATGCTTGTTTTATAAATCACAAATCATGCTATAACAGTTCACAAATCACATACACAAATGGTTTAGATTTCCCTTACCTCTTTGCACCTCGTATAGTGCAATCGTTTCCCCCGTATCACGGACTAGCCTCGCATTCCACTCTGGAACTCCCGAGCTGTCCAAACGATGTTAAAACATCAATACTCAATTATCTCATAACCCTCAATTCTCAAAATCGAGCATAATTGCTCATAACACCTCAAATCTCTTGATTTCTCGTAACTCAACCCTAAACTACAACCTCATTCACAACATCTCAACGTCCTACGTTCCTCATGCCAATTATCTAGGCTAATTCTCCACATTGTCTATATTTCCATTTATAGCTCAATTTCTCAAAATTACCGAATATCTACATTATTCCAACCACATTGCAATCCATCAATCCCTAATCATTTCTCAACTATTTCAACACAATTACAACCACCAATAACATCAAAATCAGCTCAAATATCAAGATCGAGGTTTAGAAATTACCCAAAGCTTGTGAGACGCACAACTCACACCTCGATCCGATTCGTCCTTTGATTTCCAAGTATGTTGTTCTCCCTTTGATGAGGAACAACTTTCCTTCTTACCACAACAGCTGATTCGGCCGGAAATGGGTGATTTGGAGGAGTGAGAAACTAGGTTTTCGGTGGAAATGGGTTTTGGAGGAGAGAGAAAGTGAAATTGCAGAGAAAACACGGGTTCCTTATATAGACTGGAGGTAGGAGATCGATCTGTCGAGGGGTGAGATCGATCTGCGTTTGAATTTTGGGGACGATCTGGGCAATTTTATGCCTAGGAGATCGATCTGTCGAAGGGTGAGATCGATCTCTTTATGGCTTTATGAGATCGATCTGCTCCTAAGGAGATCGATCTTCTCCCCAAACAGAATCATTTGGAGATCGATCTCTTCCTCATGAGATCGATCTTCTCTCAAACAGATTCATAAGGAGATCGATCTCTTCCATTGGAGATCGATCTGCTCCTCAAATTTCTCATTCCTTGTCATTTTTAACTCACCAGATCGATCTCTCATTCTTCCAGATCGATCTGTCCTCATAGTTCATGCTTATTTTACACACTTAACATAAAAATCTCCAATTATAATTCCCACAATTTACTTAGCTCAATAAATTACACTTCAAATTCTTATTACATCAATAAATATATCTGAAATTCTCAGATCTCACATCCTCCCCACCTTAAAAAGAATTTGGTCCTCCAAATTCAACTCAACTAGTCAAATAGATTGGGGTATTTCTCCTTCATGAGGCTCTCTAGTTCCCACGTTGCCTCTTCCCTTGAGTGATGTTTCCACAAAACTTTCACTAATGGGATGCTCTTGGTTCTCAGTACCTTCTCCTTTCTATCGAGAATCCGGATGGGTTCCTCAGTGTAGCTCATGTCCTCCTGTATGTCCATCTTGTCATACTCTATAACATGAGAGGGGTCCGGGTGATACTTCCTCAACATAGACACATGAAAAACATTGTGTATTCCGGACATCTGTGGGGGTAGTGCTAATCTGTAAGCTACCTCTCCCACTTTCTCAAGAATCTCGAATGGTCCTATGTATCGAGGACTCAATTTCCCTTTCTTCCCAAATCGCATGATATCCTTGCTCGGTGATACTCTCAGAAATACTGCATCACCAACGTCAAACTCAAGTGGCCGTCTACGCACATCCGCGTAGCTTTTCTGTCTACTTTGTGCAGCCCGTAACCTCTCACATATGAGTTTCACACTCTGTACGGCTTGCTCAACAAGCTCGGGAGCATTTATCTTTCTGTCACCGACTTCTTCCCAAGCTACAGGGGATCTACACCTCCTACCATATAGAGCCTCAAAAGGTGCCATTCCAATACTCGCATGATAGCTGTTATTGTATGCAAACTCTACTAGGGGCAGGTGATCATCCCATGATCCCTTAAAATCCATTGTACACGCCCTCAACATATCCTCCAGGGTCTGAATAGTCCTCTCTGACTGACCATCTGTCTGAGGATGATAGGCGGTACTAAAACTCAATCGAAATCCCATGGACTCCTGAAACTGGGTCCAAAATCTGGAAGTAAACCGGGAATCTCTATCAGAAATAATACTCACTGGAGCCCCATGTAATCTAGCTATCTCGCTGACATATAACTCAGCTAAGACATCCACCGTATCTGTGCTCTTGATGGCAAGGAAGTGGGTACTCTTGGTCAATCTATCCACTATAACCCATATAGTGTCATGACCTCTTCGGGTCCTCGGTAAACCCATAATAAAGTCCATAGTGACATGCTCCCATTTCCATGTAGGTACAGGTAAGGGCTGTAGTAGTCCTCCGGGCTTCCGATGCTCAGCTTTCACTTGCTGGCATACTAAACACCTGGCCACATACTCTGCCACATCTCGCTTCATACCACTCCACCAATACACCTTTCTCAAGTCTCGGTACATCTTAGTACTCCCTGGGTGCATGGTGTATCGCGAGCAGTGGGATTCTCTCAGTATCAGTCTCTTCAGGGTATCATCGTCCGGTACACAAATTCGTCCTCTGAATCTCAACAATCCATCCTCACTGATGGTGAGATCCGACTGCGAACTCTGCTCAGCTTGGCTAACCATGTCTATCAATCTCTGATCACTGCGTTGCCCAGTTCTAATCTGATCCATGATCCTGGGCTCTATCCGCAGGCTGGCCAAAAATCCAGTCTCTACCTCTTTAACTCTGATCCGAAGTTCGGCGAATTGCTCTAACAAATCCCATTCCCTGATCATCATAGCAGATATCATACTCTTCCTGCTCAGGGCATCAGCAACCACATTCGCCTTACCCGGATGATATAGAATCTCGCAGTCATAATCTTTAAGGAGTTCCATCCATCTCCTTTGTCTCATGTTTAACTCTTTCTGATCAAAGAGATATCTCAAACTCTTGTGATCAGTGAAGATCTGGAATCTTTCCCCATATAAGTAATGTCGCCAGATCTTCAAAGCAAATACCACAGCGGCTAACTCCAAATCATGCGTGGAATAATTCCGCTCATGGTCTTTCAGCTGTCGCGATCCATATGCGACCACTCTTCCGTGCTGCATAAGCACACACCCCAATCCTTGATGAGATGCATCACTATATACTGAGAATCCTCCTGATCCCTCAGGGATGGTTAACACAGGTGCCGCTGTTAATCTCCTCTTTAACTCTTGAAAATTGAGCTCACACTGATCAGTCCATATGAACGGGGTCTCTTTACGCGTGAGCTTAGTCAAAGGAGCGGCAATCCTTGAAAATCCTTCCACAAATCTCCTGTAATAACCTGCCAAACCAAGGAAGCTTCGTACCTCAGTCACTGTCCTCGGTCTCTCCCAATTAAGCACAGCTGCTATTTTACTCGGATCCACTGATACTCCTTCCTCTGAGACTATATGCCCAAGGAAAGCTATCCGGTTCAGCCAAAACTCACACTTACTAAGCTTTCCGTATAATTGCTTAACTCGGAGTATCTGAAGTACTAACCACAAATGCTGTGCATGCTCCTCATACGACCGAGAGTACACCAGGATATCATCAATAAAGACTATCACAAACTTATCCAGATAGTCTCTGAACACTTCGTTCATCAATCTCATAAATGCTGCAGGGGCGTTCGTCAATCCAAAGGACATCACCAGAAATTCGTAATGGCCATACCTTGTCCTGAAGGCCGTCTTTGGAATATCTTCTTCCTTGATCCTCAATTGGTGATAGCCCGATCTCAAATCAATCTTAGAAAAGACTGATGCCCCTCTCAGCTGATCAAGTAGATCATCAATCCTGGGTAGTGGGTATTTATTCTTTATCGTGGCTTTATTCAACAACCGGTAGTCTACACATAATCTGAGACTACCATCCTTCTTCTTAACAAATAGTACTGGCGCTCCCCACGGCGAAACACTGGGTCTAATAAACCCTTGATCCAATAACTCCTGTAGTTGTCTCTTCAATTCCTCAAGTTCCACCAATGCCATCCTGTAAGGAGGTTTAGAGATCGGCTGAGTATCTGGTACCAAATCAATGGTAAACTCCAGCTCTCTCTCTGGTGGTAAACCTGGCAATTCATCTGGGAAAACATCCAGAAATTCACAAACCACAGGTATATCCTCAATCCTCGGATGTTCCCACTCATCGTCTGAGATGAGTGTCTCATAACCTTCATATAAATAATCATATTTAATATTCTCCAAAATAATGTTAAAATTCTCAAATTACTTACTAGAAATCCACATAATCATTCCCTCAATATCTCAATCGTACACTGTAAGGTTTAGGTAGGGAGAAAGTTACAATCTTAGTGTAGCAGTCTAAACTCACTCGATTGGTCGCCAACCAATCCATTCCCAGAATTACATCAAACCCATGTATATTCAACATGATTAGATCTGCTAACATCACTCTATCTCCCACCTTTATCTCACATCCTCTACAGATTAACTCAGTTCTCTGGGATTCACGCATAGGGGTATTTACATGTAGTATATATTCTAGAGGTTCAAACTTCAAGTTTAATCTACATGCTAAATGCTCAGAAATAAACGAATGCGTGGATCCTGAATCAATCAACACATGAGCCTCATAATTACAGACAGAGAGTGTACCTCTTATAGTTTCTGCCGAAGCGTCTGCGGTCTCCTTATCCAGGGCAAACACTCGTCCCTGTGCCACAGGTTTCTTCCCTTTCTCTGCCGCAGTGGCCCGTCTCCGGGGATCCACTCTCTGAGGCTGTTGTCTAGTGGGCTCCGGAGCATGTGGTATCTGAGGTTGGGGACAGTCCTTCACTCTGTGACCCATGTCACCACATCTAAAACATCCATGGATCGACCCAGTACAACTTCCCTCATGCGATCGGCCACAGTCCCTACAAACCCTTATCTCCGGCCTGACATATCGAGGGGTCTCCTTGATAATAGGATAGGCTCTGGGTCTCTCTAATCTGTCCTTCTGTACCTCAATCCTTCCTCTTCTGAAGGAACCTCTCCAAACCTCTGTCTGGAAAAGTGCTGGCCTCTTGCCCTTATCTCTATTCACCGCTCTGAGCTCATTCTGGGATTGTACCATCTTAATCCCTCTTTCAATCTCTTGTGCTCGTCTCAGAGCATCTCCAAACTCAGTGATGCACAGCCCTATCAATCTATCTCTGATGACGGGCTTCAACCCATACACAAACTTCTCTGCGCGGAGCTCTTCACTCTTGAAGGTCTCTGGGTCATATCTCAATAGCGCTGTGAATTGGCTCTCATAGTCATCCACAGACATGTCACCCTGTACCAAACTCAAAAACTCGGCCTGTTTCTTTCTCTGAGCGGTCCGTGGTACATATTGGGTCCTAAAAGCTGTCTGAAACTCTTCCCAACCAATCACACCATGGTGGGACATCAAAATACCCTGGGTAGTACCCCACCAATCTCGAGCTCTCCCCTTCAGCATATAGGCACTCATACTGACCCTCTCAGCATCGGTGCACCCCAGGATATCAAATATAATTCTTAATTCCGTCAACCACTCCTCAGCCTCCGTAGGATCCTTCTTTCCCTTAAATGCGGGTGGATTCATCTTCAGAAAATCCCTTAGTCGGACCATGCTTCTATCCTCAGGCTGAGTGACGGGAGGCACTGGAGGTATGGGAGGTCCTTGTGGTGGTGTAGGGGTAGTATCCGAGGCATTAACTCCAAAGTGTTGCGCGAATAACGCTGCCATCTGCTCAAAACCTTGCCTCACATCGGTCTCAATCCGATTAAATCGAGAGTTAGGACTCTCTGGTTGTGGGACAGGTGGCGGAGGGGACTCTGCCTGCCTCCTCGAACGACCTCATCGTTTACTCATTCTCTATCTCAACTCGTCTCCTGCGCGTACATATCAAAATTGATTGAAATCTCAATCCTCAATTTTAGTTCATGACCAGACTATTACAGACACTTGGGATGTATTCTATTTCACTTAACCGACACTGACAGTACTAGACACCCTAAGCTCTGATACCAAGAAAACTCTGTCACGCCCCGAAAATGCCGAAAATAGGGCTAATTTAAAACTTTTTACTCATTAACTCACAATTAAAGGTGCATTCCTGTGCAGTATCATACATCATCATAATTATCATGCCTCAGGATCTCATCATAATACAATAAATACGGTATTATACACCTTACTCAATTCCAAGTAAATTAATCCTAATACATCCTATATACTGCTATACATCAAGTGTCTGCAATTACATTAATAGTTTGGGTACATGAAAAGATAAATATACCTCAAGATACAATATATGTGGCCTGGAGCTCGAATCCTCCACTAGCCACTACTCCGTACGTCGCAGGGAAGTCCTTATTCACTTGAAGAACTCTGGGGGGGGAAAGAAAAACAGGGTGAGCTTCTAAATCGCTCAGTAAAGGGGGTAAGGAACTCATTTCATAAACCAAAATACACATCACAAAAGGTTTATTTGTATGTGAAACTCATTTGAAAACCATAGCATGAAAATACTCAAAACGACACTCTCATGTGTCAAGTCATGTGAAAACATGAAGTAAAAGGCTCACTCTAGAGCAAAAACAAAGCATGTGAAAACAATGCGTTAAAACGCTTTCTCAAATAACGTGATAAAATCACAGTAAATATAATGCACGTGGCACAGCCACAAAACACACGTGGCATAGCCACTGATTTAATTTCTCACGTGGCATAGCCACAAAACACACGTGGCAAAGCCACTGAATTAATTTCTCGTGTGGCATAGCCACAAAACACACGTGGCAAAGCCACTGGTTTAATTTCTCACGTGGCATAGCCACAGAATAGGGTTCTCAACGTGGCACAGCCACCAATGGGGTATAACGTGGCACAGCCACCAATGGGGTTTCTCAACGTGGCACAGCCACCAATGGGTTTCTCACGTGGCAACGGCCACCAAGTATACGTGGCATAGCCACAGAATAGGTTATTCTCACGTTACCAGAACGGAGAAGAAATCGGGCTTACATGCTACCAGAGCAATGCCCGGTGTGTACTCACAACTACACACCTAAGTCTTATCACATAAGACTGGTTTGCCTTCACGTAGAACTCATGATGGTTTTTCTCTCTTAAACTCATTTGAAAATCGTTTTGTACTCAACACAAAATGTAATAAAACCGAGTTCCAACCGGCAAAGCACACGCACACATTTCTCAAATCTCATATTGCCTTAACGTAGAGCCCAGTTATAAACTCATAAAAACGTTGGGCTCCAACCGGCTATAAAATCGTGTGCAATTTAATCTCAACACAAAACACTCAACATGCTTGTTTTATAAATCACAAATCATGCTATAACAGTTCACAAATCACATACACAAATGGTTTAGATTTCCCTTACCTCTTTGCACCTCGTATAGTGCAATCATTTCCCCCGTATCACGGACTAGCCTCGCATTCCACTCTGGAACTCCCGAGCTGTCCAAACGATGTTAAAACATCAATACTCAATTATCTCATAACCCTCAATTCTCAAAATCGAGCATAATTGCTCATAACACCTCAAATCTCTTGATTTCTCGTAACTCAACCCTAAACTACAACCTCATTCACAACATCTCAACGTCCTACGTTCCTCATGCCAATTATCTAGGCTAATTCTCCACATTGTCTATATTTCCATTTATAGCTCAATTTTTCAAAATTACCGAATATCTACATTATTCCAACCACATTGCAATCCATCAATCCCTAATCATTTCTCAACTATTTCAACACAATTACAACCACCAATAACATCAAAATCAGCTCAAATATCAAGATCGAGGTTTAGAAATTACCCAAAGCTTGTGAGACGCATAACTCACGCCTCGATCCGATTCGTTCTTTGATTTCCAAGTATGTTGTTCTCCCTTTGATGAGGAACAACTTTCCTTCTTACCACAACAGCTGATTCGGCCGGAAATGGGTGATTTGGAGGAGTGAGAAACTAGGTTTTCGGTGGAAATGGGTTTTGGAGGAGAGAGAAAGTGAAATTGTAGAGAAAACACGGGTTCCTTATATAGACTGGAGGTAGGAGATCGATCTGTCGAGGGGTGAGATCGATCTGCGTTTGAATTTTGGGAACGATCTGGGCAATTTTATGCCTAGGAGATCGATCTGTCGAAGGGTGAGATCGATCTCTTTATGGCTTTATGAGATCGATCTGCTCCTAAGGAGATCGATCTTCTCCCCAAACAGAATCATTTGGAGATCGATCTCTTCCTCATGAGATCGATCTTCTCTCAAACAGATTCATAAGGAGATCGATCTCTTCCATTGGAGATCGATCTGCTCCTCAAATTTCTCATTCCTTGTCATTTTTAACTCACCAGATCGATCTCTCATTCTTCCAGATCGATCTGTCCTCATAGTTCATGCTTATTTTACACACTTAACATGAAAATCTCCAATTATAATTCCCACAATTTACTTAGCTCAATAAATTACACTTCAAATTCTTATTACATCAATAAATATATCTGAAATTCTCAGATCTCACAGTACCGGTTCAGTTGTTCCCGCGCCGTTCATGGCGTTTTCGACCGGTTCTCGGCTCGTTTCTGGCGCCAAACGGTGCGCCTGCACTGGGGGAGTGTTCGGCTGAGGTCGGGGTTGGCCGAATCTCGCCGGTGGCCGTCGGATTCGTCTTCTCCCTCAGCGGCACTCTCCCTCTCGATCGGTCGGATTCCGGTGGTTTCGTCGGCCGATACCGGTCTCAAAAGAACCGGCTCCTCCTCCTGAACTCGTCGGTACCCACCGTTCGCGCCCAGCTGCCGTGGATCGCCGGAATCAACCCCGTTTTCCTCGCGGCTTTGTCTTCCTCCGTTCGGCGATTTTCGACCTCCTGACGGCGCGTAACCGGTGCCCAAAGCTTCGCCGGCCTCTCCTCTTCCTGTCGGCCCTTCGTCGGAGTCACTGATCGCCGGTGGCCGTGGGTCGGTCGGCCACGCGCGGGCAGCTTCCTCGGTTTCCCATTCTTCTTCTCTCTCCCCGATAACATTTTCGATTTCTTTTTTTTTTATTTATTTTATTTTTATTTATTTTTTATTTATAAATTAATTTATTATTATTATATTCATTATTTTAGTCAAAATATTCAAAATATCTACAAAAATTAATTTCTTTATTCCAAATGGATTTATTTAATTTTATTTAATTTATTTATTATATTTTTAACCCTTTTTCGGGTATAATTTCTTCGTATTTTCAGGATATTGTCCCGAGTGACTTTTCGATATTTCTAAAAATTCTGGATCTTGATCAATTGGACTCGAAATTTAATTATTTCTTCGTTATTGATCAAGATTCTCAAATCCATTATTTTTAATTAAATTTTCTTATCGAATTTATTTCGACTTTCGATCTTTTGATCGTTTTGCCCTTGCACGTGTTCGGGATTAATTTAACCCAACTTCCCTTCACGAATACTCATTCATTTCGTATTTTAAGTCCTTATTTCCTGTCTGAATCCCATTTCATTTAATTTGGGACTATTTTCAATTCTTTATAAGAAATTACGATATAATTTTTGGGTCTTACAGGTACACATTCTTTAACTTTCTAATTTACTTATAACTTATAAAACTAACAACGATCAAACAGAATCCTCCCTATAGTTGGTAAGGAGTTTAGGGGTATTACATGGAAGGATGCTTTAGAGCACCTCATTTCCTCGGATCCTAACGCATGAACTATAGGGTCCTAATGTACAATAGCATGCCTCAGTACATATGTTTCGAATACAATTTCATACAAATGGGAGTCCAAACCAAATAAAATACTTACTTATTCATACAAAAACAGATATGAAAACATATATCCAAACAATACTTAAGAGACTAGGCTAATAGCCCTGTAGTAATCATGTCAGTCTTAAAGTCTAAACATCCCAATAAGGGAAATATGATAATTTATGGCCATGGTTAAAGGTCCTTAGTTCCACTGGATTCGTAAATATTGAAAAGTTACGTGTTTAAATTAAATAGCCACATACCGATAAAGTCTAA
Source organism: Firmiana major (assembly GCA_033439115.1). Taxonomy (NCBI): domain Eukaryota; kingdom Viridiplantae; phylum Streptophyta; class Magnoliopsida; order Malvales; family Malvaceae; genus Firmiana; species Firmiana major. The sequence continues at coordinate 15,858,003 of CM065908.1, read as the reverse complement.
ATAGGTAAAGCATAATTGCCAAATAAGCATCCACCAAGGGTGTAAGACCCGAATTTTTATCATACTTCCTTATGATTCATGCGATGTAAACATGGTTATATGTAAATTGAATCATAAGAAGAGTTTTACGTTAATGAAAAAAATGCAAATGGAATGAATAAAATTCCCGAATGCATTTAAAGATCAAATGAAAATTTAAATGACCACATATTAAACGAATGAAATTCAAACTATTCAGATTAGAGATAAAAATTTAAAACACGAAATGAGAAAGGGTTCGTGAAGGGAAGTTGTGTTGATTTGGTTTCGAACACGTTAAAGGGTAAAACAGTCAAAAGACCTAAAATTCGATGTCAATTCGGTAGGAAATTTACACTGTAAACATAGATTCAGAAAATCTTGATCAATAAAGGAGAAATAATTAAATTTCGAGTTAAATTGATCAAGATATGAATTTATTAGAATAAACTGAAACTTTCACCTCGAGAAATTATCTCGAAAATATTGAAAAATACACCGAAAAGATAAAATCAGACAAATAAATTAATTGATTAAAATAATAAAATATAATATTTTTGGGACATCTGGGCAAAAATATTATATTTTATTCAATTAAAATAAAAAAATAAAAGTAAAAAAAAAAGAATCGCGAAATCGCGATTCTTTAAAGGAGAAATAGAAGGAAGCAAGCGGAGGGCCTCCCCCTTCTACCTCTACCGAACGGAGCCACCGAGGCGAGAAGCCGATGAGGGAGAGGCAGTCGAGCCTCGCCGGCGCTGGTAGACGGAGGAGGAGTGCGGCCAGCGAGAGAAATGGGGAAAAAAGAGAGAAAGAGAGAAACCGAGAGAGAGCAAAGAAAATGGAGGAGAGAGAGAGACGAACGACGGTAAAAAGGAAACGGCACCGATGCTGAAAGGAGAAGAGGCTGGACCGACCACTTTCTAGGCCAATCTTGGTGAAACCGACCCCTGATCCATGCACCGGACAACCTCGCGGATCTGCTGGAGATGGAAGCCAACGAAGAATCGATTGACGAAGCTTCGAATGACGAAGGAGAAAATCTGATCGGACTGAACCGAGCTGAACCAAACCGATCTGAACCGGACCGAACCGGTTTAGCCAGAAAAGAAGAAAAATAAAGAGAAAAATAAAGAAAAGGGAAAAAAATTCGATGATGCAATCGAGTTACGGGTAAGCCGGTAAGTGGTCAGATGGACCAATTTAATTTTGAGAATGATTATTTAAATATATATTTGATCGAATTTAACCCAGAAATATATAAATGTGTAGCTCGATAATTGGCGATAAACGATAGCTCGAGTCAGCCTCGATTTACGAATTATCATAGAATCTCGGGTAATTAACCTTTCTTTACGACAAATGGCATCATTATGCGTGTTAGAAATTTATGGCATAAATTACAGATTTAATTCCGCATAAAATGAATTATATTCTGGAATTGGAGATAAATTGTCGTAAATAATTATTTGAGCTATCCAAGAGTTTAGAACGAGGCCCAATAAATTGTTGGTAAACCCAATGAGCCAATAGGCCTCGATGATGTGAATAGTAAGTGAAAAATGGGATTAAGGCCGATTAAGGCCCATTAAGGTGCAATCGGGCCCAATAAGAGTAAACGGGCCCAATGTTGTAAATTAAGCCCAGTAAAAGTGAAATGCAAGTAAATTGTACTGTATTTAACCTGATAAATGATTATCTGCAGCTCCAGAGAACATACTGGTAGTTAAACAGATCGGGCGGTAACGATGAAAAAGGTTGAGAGATCAGAGAAATTGAGGTAAGGGAATTTTATGAGTAGCTAGAGGTAGCTACACGTATTTTCGGGTAGATTTTTGAATAATTAAATTGTATATAAATTTCAAATACAAAAAAATATCGATAGAGACTCGACATAGTAAAATTATCGTTTTGCCCCTACTAAGGGAAATTTTGAAAAAGTTAGGATTGGATTGAAATATGCATAAATAGCATGCTTTGAGTGTTTTCACTATGAAATACTACTTTTTAGCAAATTAAATAATATTTATTTTGACCCGAAAGGGTAAATAATGATTTTGCCCCTCTGAAGGGTAAAAATTTTTATTTTTAGAAAAAGTCATGAAAAGCAAGAACTGAGTGTTCTTGATGAATTTTAATACTTTTCAACAAGGATATGGGTAGGCTGGCTGAAGTTTTACCAATTCACATAAAATAGCACGTGGCAGGTGCTGATTTTGGTTTTGAAAATCATTCTTTGAAATTGAGCCACCTACATGATATATGTGAAAATAAAACATGCTGAGAGCATTGCTCGCATGGGATTTGACATGATTTGTGCATGTGACAGAGTGCTGGAAGCTTGGCTTGCACTCGATTTTTACATGATTTTATACATGACATCGTGCTGGAGCCTAGCTCGCACTAATTTTCATACGAGTTTTGACATGGTGCTGGAGCATAGCTCGCACAAGATGTCCACTATACTTGTTGACGTGCTTGAGACTACTCGCACGTCGTTTTATGACATGTTGAATGCCGTGCTGGGAGCTTCAGGTAGGTTGTGTGCCACACCGATTAAATAGGCTCGCACGTGCTTATTGAAACGTGGCGTGATATGATATGTTGATAAGGGTCCACAGAGTACGCTGTACCAAGCAGGTAGCATGGAGTACGTTGTACCGTGTTGAGATTGTGATATGCCGTCTTCGGACGATGTTCAGATATGCTATGGACCGACGGGTTGGACTTGACCCACCTCCCGTGTGGAAGCAGATGAGATGATACTCCGCACACCTGATCAGTGTAGCCTGGGATCACAGGATATGACCATAGTCCTAGAGTTTTTACCTTGATTCTTGCCTAGTCTCATATGTCACTTACTTTGCGAAATCGCATATTATTTGCTTTGCAAAATCACATATTACTTATTACTTGATTTTGTGATTTCTTGATTTTTATGGTTTCGGGATTTAATCCTGATGATTTTGGGGTGGATGTGGATTTTGAAATAAATGGCATGTTTTGATATAATGTGCATTATTTAAATAGCATGACGTATAATTCCATGCTTTATCTGCCATTTCATGAAATGAATTGTCAATTTGAAATAAATGACATGTTTTGACATAATGTGCATTATTTAAATAGCATGAAGTATAATTCCATGCTTTATCTGCCATTTCACGAAATAAATTGCTTTATACAAATTATTTTATCTGGTATAAAAGTATGCATGAAATTCGTATTTAAGAATGATTTCGAAAGAGAATGATTTAATGCATGGCATCATGATCATGTAAATAGTGTGGTTATCTACTTGCTTGCATGATTGCCTTACTGAGCGCGTGGTTTGCTCACCCCCCTTATTTTCTCCTATTTTCAAAGCACTCGCAGTAGTTAGTGAGCGGCTGAGGACTTGCATTCTTGGTATCCGCTACTTCCCATCATTGAAATGTATACACTCTGGTATCATTTTGTATCTAAACATGTAATAGCACAGTAATCATTTTTGAATATAATATGAGGGATGTAAATATTAGTAAAAACGTACAAGTATAGTGTAAGACCCCGTATATGTATAATGGTAATGTGTGTAATTGGATCAAATGAATATGAATGGACTTGTAATGTAAAGTATGATTGATGTAAGTCCATGGATTCAATGTATGTATGTGTAATATGATTTGTAACGTACATACAAGTTCCATTGAGTTTGAATATGAAGAAATGAGTCCTCATAAGTGATGGATGTGATTGAAACCCAAAATGGGTGGTGTGGTAAATGGAAGGAAGTTGCATGAATATAAATGCTTCCATTTGGTTATATATAGTATACCTTTGGACATACAATGAATGCACACAAGTTTCAATGTGCATAAGGTATGAATGGATGCCATTTTCAAGTTATAAAGGTGGATGGATGAGAAAATGGCCATGGCAATAGATTAAGGATGTGTTGGTGTGAGTTTCAGCAAGAAAACTGCAGAAAATCTGGAAAGTATGAAGGCCAGATCGATCTCATAAGATGAGAGATCGATTTGGAAGAGCCAGAATGCTCTTATTTGGGCAATGGAATAGAGCAGATCGATCTCCAATGGGGTCAGATCGATCTCCTAAGCATTCGGTGATGAAAAGATCGATCCTCAAGCACCCAGATCGATCTCCTTAGCTCTCTGTTTGGGACCAGATCGATCTCATGCTTCGACAGATCGATCTCATGCTTAAAATGCCATGAAAATGAGAGATTTAAGGGGACCAGATCGATCTCCTCTTGGACCAGATCGATCTCCTCAAGCTATTTCTATATAAGGAGGGCTGAAAATCTGAAAATTTCGGGAAAAACACCAATCTTTCATTTCTAACCCAAAAACCTAACTTTCTCTCTCTAAAATCAGCCATTTTCAACAAGAATTGAGGGGAGACCATTAGACATTAAGTTGTTCATCTTGAGGAAGAGAACAACATAGTTGGAACCCAAAATCCCATTGTGGGTATTGAAAGAGATAAGGGCATTAACATTTGGAGCAAGAAGAAAAATCATATTTGGTAAGATTCTAACACTCCAACCCAAGTACATTGTCTATTTAATTGATTTTGGAGTTGTTCGGCATGAGTATGTATGGATGGAAACACCTAGGTTGTGTTAGAAACTAATGTAACCTAGAAAATGGAATGCCTCTAGTGTGAGAAAGTATGATTTGGGGAGTTGGTGGTTTATAGGTTATGATAAGTTGTTAGATGAGTAATGTGGGTGATTTGGAATGGTTATGTGGAGTTATAATGTGGGTTTAAGTGAAATTATGAAAATGATCATGTAAATGCTTGACAAATGCCATAGTGAGGAAATCAATGAAATATGAACACTATGAGCTTGATATCGATTTAATATCGATTTGGAATGAGTTAATAGGCCTAAAAGAATCCATAGATTCGAGTTTTGGATAAAGTAATGAAACGAGGCCTCATAAGCGTTAATAGAAAATTATAGGTCGAATTGACTATAGTGAACGCACGATGTCATATTATATGGATCGAATATAATGCGGGATACGATTTTGTGCAATCCCGAAGAGTTCGTTGAAGACGAATCGAACCGTACGAGTAAGCAGCTTAAGGAAGTGGAATCACGCATCACTATTCCAAGTAAGGGAATTCTGTAAGTATATAGAGGTAGCTGCTCGTAATTTGCGGGATTATAGGGTGTTTATGAAATGCATGAACGTTTAAGAAATTGGTTGTTTGGTATGCGAAAATAGTTGTGAATATTGGATGATTTGGTTTACATGGATGTATAAAAAGGGATAGTAAGGCTAATAATTGCATAAATCAAGTGTTTTGAACGCTTTCACAAAACATGCGTTTGGTTTTAAACGAATTGATAGATAGGATGGCTATTGTGGTTTGATGTTTGTGATAGCACATGTGAAGTGCCAAATATGTTTTGAGATAGCTTTAAAAGCTTATGAGCCGCCTATCATGTTTATGTGAATTAAACCGTGCTAGAGCCTAGCTCGCACCGGGTATTGATGTTTTCATTTGTATGAAACGTGCTGGAGCTTAGCTCGCACCTTGATTTGGAAACTATGATGATATTTATAAACCGTACTGGAGCTTCTGCTCGTACGTGGCTTGTGAGTGGTTTGTCTTATGAGTATAACCGTACTAGAGCTATGCTCGTACGCGTCTCTTTATGAGAGGATGCATGAGTCGTGCTAGAGCTTTGCTCACACAAGTTTGCACATTGTGATACGTATAAGGTTGTGAAAGTTGGTAAGATCCTTAAGCCCTACATCCTTAAGCCAACATCCTTAAGTCCAAAGAGGCGGGGAGGCTCTGTTAGGCGGGGAGGCTCTGTTCGGTGGGGAGGCTCTCTTACGGTGGGATCCTTAAGCCAACATCCTTAAGCCCTGGAGGGGCGGGGAGGCTCTGTTAGGCAGGGAGACTCTCCTACATGGGTACGGTAAGATCCTTAAGCCCTACATCCTTAAGCCAACATCCTTAAGCCCAAAGAGGCGGGGAGGCTCTGTTCGGTGGGGAGGCTCTCTTACGGAAGGATCCTTAAGCCCTACATCCTTAAGCTAACATCCTTAAGCCCGAAGAGGCAGGGAGGCTCTGTTAGGCGGGGAGGCTCTGTTCGGCAGGGAGGCTCTCCTTCACGGATATGGAAAACTCTTGGTATGGGGTAGGTAAGACCTAGGAATGGCACCCCCAATCACTATATAAGTCTGCGAAGTACGCTGTACCGTGTATATCACATGGAGTACGATGTACCGCGTGATGGTTATGTGATGAGAAAGTCTGGCGAGGGATAATCCATCTTCGTGCCAGCATGATACCCCGCACACCTGGATTCGTGTGGTCTGGGATGATTTATGATGTAGTGGTCCACATAGGCACTTTTGATATAGTGACCTAGTTTTTATACACATGCGTGAATTGTGAAATGAGAATGTGGTTGTGATTGTGAATTGATGTGATGAGATTGTATGTGTTTGAGAAAGAGTTTATGACGTGGGTTTAAAAAGGAGGTTTCTTCATGAATTGCCCTTTTTATGAATTTAAATGAGATTGAGCATGAGATGATTTATACATGATGTTTTTACCATGTTTTATATGCCAATGTACATGATTTCGATACATGATATATATGTATACTCATATGGCATAGTTTTATTCCTCATGCTCCTACCATAAATGATTTATGCATAACACTATCAGCATGTAGATAGAGTAGTTATCTACCATGCTTGCATTATTGCCTTATTGAGCGTGTGGTTGCTCATCCCTCTCTATTTCCCCTACAGAGCGTGCATAGTAGCCCAGTGAGGACTGAGGCGTGGTATTTTGGACTCCGCTGCATCTCCATCGCTTAGAGGTATATACACAGTGATTCTTTTTGTATCTAAACAATGTAAAAGCACAGTATTCTTTTGAGTTGTAATTATGGGGGATGTAGATGTCAGTAAAACATGCTTTTTATAAGTACAAGATTAAATGCAAATGTATGACATCGTTTTATTTAATTGAGAATGAATGAGATGTGGAGTTTATTATTGACTCACAGCCCAACAGTGTGTGGTGAGTTAGTTCACGACCGGGTAAGGTAACAGTAAAACGCGAAAAATTTTTAGTGATTTTCGGTTAAAGAGAATGGAATTGGGTCGTGACATATAGTACCTCAATTATAAAGTATACGTGTTTGCTTTTGAATAAATTAAAAGATAAATAACATGGTAGATGGTAAAGGGTGATTAATACCGACTCTAAGCCCAATTGTTTGGTGGTGAGAATGTTCACAACCGAAAAAGGAAAGGAAAAAGCGAAAAAATTGTAGCGATTTTTGGTAAAAAGGGGTCGTGACAGAGGTAATATCATAGCTAAGTTGGCCTGATATGAGTCGGTATTAATAAGTAAGAAAGTTACATCCCCATATTACTGTGCTTTGTTTAGATATAACTGTGTATACCGAGATGAGATTAGACTAATGAATGGTTATGAATGCAAGAATATAATCATTATAATTGATAGCCGCTATGGTAGAGGGGCGAGTACATGTACTTGAGGCCGTAGAGGTAGGCCTAAGAGTCATATTGAGTCATCACATGAGACTCATGATGAGATTGAGGTGGAGGCTGATGTTAAGCATGCTCCACAAGGTCCCACAGTGAGACCGAACGATATTGAGACACGCTTCACAAGAATGAAGTGGAGTGTGAAGAATATTCTGGAGTTGTTATTCAGTCTATGCAGGGAACTGAGGGCTGACGAGACCCAGCTGCACAGCCTGCACAGTTGCCTCAGACTATAGAGACTCAAACACCTTACCGGTTTAGGATATGTCTTCACCTACAACTCTACAACAGAGTGGTAATGATTTGCAATAAGATTATGAGTTGGACAGGTTAAGGCAATTTTAAAAGTTTATATCACCGGTAATTAGTGAGGTAAAGAACTCAGTAGCTATTGAGGACTAAATGAAAGAGATAGCAAAGTTGTACAGGTTCTATCGATGTATGTCAACCGAGAAAGTGCTTATGATGTGTTTATGCTGGAGGGCGAGACGGAACATGGGTAGAAGTCCGCTCGACCCATCTTAAGAGTTAGACATCCGGAGCTAACATGAGAGAAAATTTTGGATACACAAAGATAATATATTTTGGACACTGTTCAGAGGAATTTACAATAGATTTCTTTACTCTGACCTAGAGGAACAGGTTAATCAACGAGTATGAATCTCGATTTACATCCTTGGGCAGGTATGATCCGACATTATGAACAGTGAGAATCGAAAGGTCCAAAATTCATGGAAGGGCTCAGACCATCTATTAGAGTCCGATTGACCTCGTTAGATATCATTACATACGACGAGGCAGTGCGCAAACCACAGTGGTGCGAATAAGGTTATAAGTTGCACGCCTCTGAGTTTGGGAAAGGTAATAAGGGCCGAAATAGAGACAGAAAGAGAATAGTTGATGATAAAGATGTCAGAGTGGGAAGGAGGCCATTTGGCAAGAGATTTAGAGCTGATGAGTCACGAGGTAAGATGATTAGTAAGCCCTCAATGTATCCAGTTCCAGTGTCTACGAGGGGTATTGTGATTGGAGGTCCTCGACCTGCTACTGAGCAGTGTAAGATGTGTGGTAGATACCACAGAAATAGGCCCCGCATCTTATTGACTAAAACATGTATTAAGAGTGGTAATACGGGCCATCTATTTAAGGATTGCCCAAAACAGGGTGAGATAACCCCCCGAAAGGCAAAGAGCCTGAGAAAGCTCTACTGATACCTCTGCATTGGAAAAGAAGACCACAGCCGAAGAGAATGGGGAAATAGGTTGTTGGTCGAGGGCGAGTGTATACCTTGGACCAGGACATTATTGATATTTCATCTGATGTGGTGGAATGTACCATTTTGATTTTTAATATTGAATGCAAATGATTATGATGTAAAATAAGGAATGGACTGATCAGCTGCAAACTATGGGGTTGATATTGCTATTCTAAGATAGTGATATTTCCTCACTTGAAAAGTGTATTGTAAGTTTTGACAATGAACGAAAGGTGTAATGGTTGTAATTAAAGGAGTAATTCATTGTATAAAATGGAATGAATAATGATGAGAAGATTTTATCGCTTATGTGATTGATATGGATAAGGTATATCCGGAGTTGACAGATATCCCAGTGGTTAGGAAGTTGCCTGATGTCTTTCTGGATGATCTACCAGGGTTTCCACCAGTTAGAGGAATGAAGTTTTGTATTGATTTGGTACTTGGTACTGAGCCGATAACCAAACCACTGTATAAAATGGCATCAGTGGAACTGAAGGGACTAAAGAAGCAATTACAGGAGTTATTGGATAAGGGTTCGTCAGACCGAGTGTTTCGCCTTAAAGAACACCGGTTCTGTTTGTGGAAAAGAAAGATGGAAACCTCCGACTATGTATTGATTACTGGTTGTCGAAAGAGGCTAACATCAATAATAAGTATTTCCTTCCACGCATTGATGAGCTATTGGATTAGCTTTGGAGAGCACAGATCGTTTTGAGATTGATTTGAAGTCTAGGTATGTCACGCCCCGAAATGCGGAAAATAGGGCTAATTTAAAACTTTTTACTCATTAATTCACAATTAAGAGTGCATTCCTGTGCAGTGTCATACATCATCATAATTATCATTCCTCAGGATCTCATCACTAGAATTTATATATCATATCAAATACATTAATCCATCTCAAGTTAATTAATCTTAATACATCCCATATAATGTTATACATCAAGTGTCTGCAATTACAATAATAGTCTGGGTACATGAAAAGATAAAATATACCTCAAATACAATATATATATATGGCCTGGAGCTCAAGTCCTCCACTAGCCACTACTCCGTACGTCGCAGGGAGATCCTTTTTCACTTGAAGAACTCTGGGGGGAAAAGAAAACAGGGTGAGCTTCTAAATCGCTCAGTAAAGGGGGTAAGGAACTCATTTCATAAACCAAAATGCACATCACAAAAGGTTTATTTGTATGTGAAACTCATTTGAAAACCATAGCATGAAAGTACTCAAAACGACACTCTCATGTGTCAAGTCATGTGAAAACATGAAGTAAAAGGCTCACTCTAGAGCAATAACAAAGCATGTGAAAACAATGCGATAAACGCTTTCTCAATTACGGGATAAAATCACCGAAATAGTAATGCACGTGGCACAGCCACTAAACACACGTGGCAAAGCCACTGATTTAATTTCTCGCGTGGCATAGCCACAAAACACACGTGGCAAAGCCACTGATTTAATTTCTCACGTGGCATAGCCACAAAACACACGTGGCAAAGCCACTGATTTAATTTCTCGCGTGGCATAGCCACAGAATAGGGTTTCTTAACGTGGCAACGGCCACCAATGGGGTATAACGTGGCACAGCCACCAATGGGGTATAACGTGGCACAGCCACCAATGGGGTTTCTCAACGTGGCAACGGCCACCAAGTATACGTGGCATAGCCACAGAATAGGTTATTCTCACGTTACCAGAACGGAGAAGAAATCGGGCTTACATGCTACCAGAGCAATGCCCGGTGTGTACTCACAACTACACACCTAAGTCTTATCACATAAGACCGGTTTGCCTTCACGTAGAACTCATAATGGTTTTTCTCTCATAAAACTCATTTAAAAATCGTTTTGTACTCAACACAAAACGTAATAAAACCGAGTTCCAACCGGCAAAGCACACGCACACATTTCTCAAATCTCAATATTGCCTTAACGTAGAGCCCAGTTATAAACTCATAAAAACATTGGGCTCCAACCGGCTATAAAATCGTGTGCAATTTAATCTCAACACAAAACCCAACATGCTTGTTTTATAAACCACAATTCATGCTAAAATAGTTTACAATTCACATACACAAATGGTTTAGATTTCCCTTACCTCTTTGCACCTCGTATAGTGCAATCGTTTCCCCCGTATCACGGACTAGCCTCGCATTCCACTCTGAAACTCCCGAGCTGTCCAAACGATGTTAAAACATCAATACTCAATTACCTCATAAACCTCGATTCTCAAAATCGAGCATAATTGCTCATAACACCTCAAATCTCTTGATTCTCGTAACTCAACCCTAAACTACAACCTCATTCACAATATCTCAATGTCCTACATTTCTCATGCCAATTATCTAGGCTAATTCTCCACATTGTCTAAATTTCCATTTATAGCACAAATTCTCAAAATTACCAAAATTACCAAATATCTACATTACTCCAACTACATTGCAATTTCATCAATCCCTAATCCTTTCTCAACTATTTCAGCGCAATGACAACCACCAATAACATCAAAATCAGCTCAAATATCAAGATCGAGGTTTAGAAATTACCCAAAGCTTGTGAGACGCACAGCTCACGCCTCGATCCGATTCGTCCTTCGATTTCCAAGTATGTTGTTCTCCCTTTGATGAGGAACAACTTTCCTTCTTACCACAACAGTTGATTCGGCCGAAAATGGGTGATTTGGATGAGTGAGAAAGTTAGGTTTTCGGTAAAATGGAGGTTGGAAGAGAGAGAAAGTGAAATTGCAGGAGAAAAACACGGGTTCCTTATATAGACTGGAGGTAGGAGATCGATCTGTCGAGGGGTGAGATCGATCTGCGTTTGAAATTTGGGGACGATCTGGGCAATTTTATGCCTAGGAGATCGATCTGTCGAGGGGTAAGATCGATCTCTTTATGGCTTTATGGGATCGATCTGCTCCTAAGGAGATCGATCTTCTCCCAAACAGAATCATTTGGAGATCGATCTCTTCCTCATGAGATCGATCTTCTCTCAAACAGATTCATAAGGAGATCGATCCTCTTCCATTGGAGATCGATCTGCTCCTTAAATTCCTCATTTCTTGTCATTTTTAGCTCACCAGATCGATCTCTCCTTCTCCCAGATCGATCTGCTCCTTAAATTTCTCCTTCTTTGTCGTTTATAACTCACCAGATCGATCTCTCCTTCTCCCAGATCGATCTGTCCTCATAGTTTCACATTTATTTTAACACTTAACATATAAATCTCCAATTATCATTCCCCAATTCACTTAACTCAATGAATTACACTTCAAATTATTATTACATCAATAAAATATGTCTGAAATTCTCAGATCTCACATCCTCCCCACCTTAAATAGAATTTGGTCCTCCAAATTCAACTCAACTAGCCGAATAGATGGGGGTATTTCTCCTTCATGAGACTCTCTAGTTCCCACGTTGCCTCTTCCCTTGAGTGATGTTTCCACAAAACTTTCACTAATGGGATGCTTTTGGTTCTCAGTACCTTTTCCTTTCTATCGAGAATCCGGACGGGTTCCTCAGTGTAGCTCATGTCCTCCTGTATGTCCATCTCATCATACTCTATGACATGAGAAGGGTCCGGGTGATACTTCCTCAACATAGACACATGAAAAACGTTGTGTATTCCGGACATCTGTGGGGGTAATGCTAATCTGTAAGCTACCTCTCTCACTCTCTCAAGAATCTCGAATGGTCCTATGTATCGAGGACTCAATTTCCCTTTCTTCCCAAATCGCATGATACCCTTGCTCGGTGATACTCTCAGAAATACTGCATCACCAACGTCAAACTCAAGTGGCCGTCTACGCACATCCGCGTAGCTTTTCTGTCTACTTTGTGCAGCCCGTAACCTCTCACATATGAGTTTCACACTCTGTACGGCTTGCTCAACAAGCTCGGGGGCATTTATCTTTCTGTCACCGACTTCTTCCCAAGCTACAGGGGATCTACACCTCCTACCATATAGAGCCTCAAAAGGTGCCATTCCAATACTCGCATGATAGCTGTTATTGTATGCAAACTCTGCTAGGGGCAGGTGATCATCCCATGATCCCTTAAAATCCATCGTACACGCCCTCCACATATCCTCCAGGGTCTGAATAGTCCTCTCTGACTGACCATCTGTCTGAGGATGATAGGCGGTACTGAAACTCAATCGAGATCCCATGGACTCCTGAAACTGGGTCCAAAATCTGAAAGTAAACCGGGAATCTCTATCAGAAGTAATACTCACTGGAGCCCCATGTAATCTAGCTATCTCGCTGACATATAGCTCAGCTAAGGCATCCACCGTATCTATGCTCTTGATGGCAAGAAAGTGGGCACTCTTGGTCAATCTATCCACTATAACCCATATAGCGTCATGACCTCTTCGGGTCCTCGGTAAACCCATAATAAAGTCCATAGTGACATGCTCCCATTTCCATATAGGTACAGGTAAGGGCTGTAGTAGTCCTTCGGGCTTCCGATGCTCAGCTTTCACTTGCTGGCATACTAAACACCTGGCCACGTACTCTGCCACGTCTCGCTTCATACCACTCCACCAATACACCTTTCTCAAGTCTCGGTACATCTTAGTACTCCCTGGGTGCATGGTGTATCGCGAGCAGTGGGATTCTCTCAATATCTGTCTCTTTAGGGTATCATCGTCCGGTACACAAATTCGTCCTCTGAATCTCAACAATCCATCCTCACTGATGGTGAGATCCGGCTGCGAACTCTGCTCAGCTTGGCTAACCATATCTATCAATCTCTGATCACTGCGCTGCCCAGTTCTAATCTGATCCATGATCCTGGGCTCTATCCGCAGGCTAGCCAAAAATCCAGTCTCTACCTCTTTAACTCTGATCCGAAGTTCGGCGAACTACTCTAACAAATCCCATTCCCTGATCATCATAGCAGATATCATACTCTTCCTGCTCAGGGCATCAGCAACTACATTCGCCTTACCCGGATGATAAAGAATCTCGCAGTCATAATCCTTAAGGAGTTTCATCCATCTCCTTTGTCTCATATTTAACTCTTTCTGATCAAAGAGATATCTCAAACTCTTGTGATCAGTGAAGATCTGGAATCTTTCCCCATATAAGTAGTGTCGCCAGATCTTCAAAGCAAATACCACAGCGGCTAACTCCAAATCATGCGTGGGGTAATTTCGCTCATGGTCTTTCAGCTGTCGTGATCCATAAGCGACCACTCTTCCGTGCTGCATAAGCACACACCCCAATCCTTGATGAGATGCATCACTATACACCGAGAATCCTCCTGATCCCTCAAGAATAGTTAACACAGGTGCCGCTGTCAATCTCCTCTTCAATTCATGAAAACTGAGCTCACATTGATCAGTCCATATAAATGGAGTCTCTTTGCGCGTGAGCTTAGTCAAAGGGGCGGCAATCCTTGAAAATTCTTCCACAAATCTTCTGTAATACCCTGCCAAACCAAGGAAGCTTCGCACCTCAGTGACTGTCCTCGGTCTCTCCCAATTAAGCACAGCCTCCACCTTGCTTGGGTCCACTGATACTCCTTCCTCTGAGACTATATGACCAAGGAAAGCTATCCGGTTTAGCCAAAACTCACACTTACTAAGCTTTCCGTATAATTGCTTATCTCGGAGTATCTGAAGTACTAACCACAAATGCTGTGCATGCTCCTCATACGACCGAGAGTACACCAGGATATCATCAATAAAGACTATCACAAATTTGTCCAGATAGTCTCTGAACACCTCGTTCATCAATCTCATAAATACTGCAGGGGCGTTCGTCAATCCAAAGGACATCACCAGAAATTCGTAATGGCCATACCTTGTCCTGAAGGCCGTCTTTGGAATATTTTCTTCCTTGATCCTCAATTGGTGATAGCCCGATCTCAAATCAATCTTAGAAAAGACTGAGGCCCCTCTTAGTTGATCAAGTAGATCATCAATCCTGGGTAGTGGGTATTTATTCTTCACCGTGGCTTTATTCAACAATCGATAGTCTACGCATAATCTGAGACTACCATCCTTCTTCTTAAGAAATAAAACCGGTGCTCCCCACGGTGAAACACTGGGTCTAATAAACCCTTGATCCAATAGCTCTTGTAGTTGTCTCTTCAATTCCTCAAGTTCCACTAATGCCATCCTGTAAGGAGGTTTAGAGATCGGCTGAGTATCTGGTACCAAATCAATGGTAAACTCCAGCTCTCTCTCTGGTGGTAAACTTGGCAATTCATCTGGGAAAACATCCAGAAATTCACAAACCACAGGTATCCTCAATCCTCGGATGTTCCCGCTCATCGTCTGAGATGAGTGTCTCATAACCTTCACATGAATAATCATATTTAATATTCTCCAAAATAATATTAAAATTCTCAAATTACTTACTAGAAATCCACATAATCATTTCCTCAATATCTCAATCGTACACTGTAAGGTTCAGGTAGGGAGAAAGTTACAATCTTAGTGTAGCAGTCTAAACTCACTCGATTGGTTGCCAACCAATCCATTCCCAGAATTACATCAAACCCATGTATATTCAACATGATTAGATCTGCTAACATCACTCTATCTCCCACCTTTATCTCACATCCTCTACAGATTAACTCAGTTCTCTGGGATTCACGCATAGGGGTATTTACATGTAGTATATATTCTAGAGGTTCAAACTTCAAGTTTAATCTACATGCAAAATGCTCAGAAATAAACGAATGCGTGGATCCTGAATCAATCAACACATGAGCCTCATAATTACAGACAGAGAGTGTACCTCTTATAGTTTCTGTCGAAGTGTCTGCGGTCTCCTTATCCAGGGCAAACACACGTCCCTGTGCCACAGGTTTCTTCCCTTTCTCTGCCGCAGTGGCCCGTCTCCGGGGATCCACTCTCTGAAGCTGTTGTCTAGTGGGCTCCGGAGCATGTGGTATCTGAGGTTGGGGACAGTCCTTCACTCTGTGACCCATGTCACCACATCTAAAACATCCACGGATCGACCCAGTACAATTTCCCTCATGCGATCGGCCACAGTCTCTACAAACCCTTATCTCCAGCCTGACATATCGAGGGGTCTCCTTGATAATAGGATAGGCTCTGGGTCTCTCCAATCTGTCCTTCTGTACCTCAATCCTTCCTCTTCTGAAGGAACCTCTCCGAGCCTCTATTTGGAAAACTGCTGGCCTCTTGCCCTTATCTCTATTCACCGCTCTGAGCTCATTCTGGGATTGTACCATCTCAATTCCTCTTTCAATCTCTTGTGCTCGTCTCAGAGCATCTCCAAACTCAGTAATACATAGCCCTATCAATCTATCTCTGATGACGGGCTTCAACCCATACACAAACTTCTCTGTGCGGAGCTCTTCACTCTTGAAGGTCTCTGGGTCATATCTCAATAGCGCTGTGAATTGGCTCTCATAGTCATCCACAGACATGTCACCCTGTACCAAACTCAAAAACTCAGCTTGTTTCTTTCTCTGGGCGGCTCGTGGTACATATTGGGTCCTAAAGGCTGTCTGGAACTCTTCCCAACCAATCACACCATGGTGGGACATCAAAATACCCTGGGTAGTACCCCACCAATCTCGAGCTCTCCCCTTCAGCATATAGGCACTCATACTGACCCTCTCAGCATCGGTGCAACCCAGGAAATCAAATATAATCCTTAATTCCGTCAACCACTCCTCAGCCTCTGTAGGATCCTTCTTTCCCTTAAATGCGGGTGGATTCATCTTCAGAAAATCCCTTAGTCGGACCATACTTCTATCCTCAGGCTGGGCGACGGGAGGCACTGGGGGTATGGGAGGTCCTTGTGGTGGTGTAGGGGTAGTATCCGAGGCATTAACTCCAAAGTGTTGCGCGAATAACGCTGCCATCTGCTCAAAACCTTGCCTCACATCGGTCTCAATCCGATTAAATCGAGAGTTAGGACTCTCTGGTTGTGGGACAGGTGGCGGAGGGGACTCTGCCTGCCTCCTCGAACGACCTCGTCGTTTACTCATTCTCTATCTCAACTCGTCTCCTGCGCGTACATATCACAATCGATTGAAATCTCAATCCTTAATTTCAGTTCATGACCAGACTATTACAGACACTTGGGATGTATTCTATTTCACTTAACCGACACTGACAGTACTAGACACCCTAAGCTCTGATACCAAGAAAACTCTGTCACGCCCCGAAAATGCGAAAAATAGGGCTAATTTAAAACTTTTTACTCATTAATTCACAATTAAGAGTGCATTCCTGTGCAGTGTCATACATCATCATAATTATCATTCCTCAGGATCTCATCACTAGAATTTATATATCATATCAAATACATTAATCCATCTCAAGTTAATTAATCCTAATACATCCCATATAATGTTATACATCAAGTGTCTGCAATTACAATAATAGTCTGGGTACATGAAAAGATAAAATATACCTCAAATACAATACATATATATGGCCTGGAGCTCAAGTCCTCCACTAGCCACTACTCCGTACGTCGCAGGGAGATCCTTTTTCACTTGAAGAACTCTGGGGGGAAAAGAAAACAGGGTGAGCTTCTAAATCGCTCAGTAAAGGGGGTAAGGAACTCATTTCATAAACCAAAATGCACATCACAAAATGTTTATTTGTATGTGAAACTCATTTGAAAACCATAGCATGAAAGTACTCAAAACGACACTCTCATGTGTCAAGTCATGTGAAAACATGAAGTAAAAGGCTCACTCTAGAGCAATAACAAAGCATGTGAAAACAATGCGATAAACGCTTTCTCAATTACGGGATAAAATCACCGAAATAGTAATGCACATGGCACAGCCACAAAACACACGTGGCAAAGCCACTGATTTAATTTCTCGCGTGGCATAGCCACAAAACACACGTGGCAAAGCCACTGATTTAATTTCTCGACACGTGGCAAAGCCACTGATTTAATTTCTCGCGTGGCATAGCCACAAAACACACGTGGCAAAGCCACTGATTTAATTTCTCGCGTGGCATAGCCACAGAATAGGGTTTCTCAACGTGGCAACTGCCACCAATGGGGTATAACGTGGCACAGCCACCAATGGGGTTTCTCAACGTGGCAACGGCCACCAATGGGGTATAACGTGGCACAGCCACCAATGGGGTATAACGTGGCACAGCCACCAATGGGGTTTCTCAACGTGGCAACGGCCACCAAGTCTACGTGGCATAGCCACAGAATAGGTTATTCTCACGTTACCAGAACGGAGAAGAAATCGGGCTTACATGCTACCAGAGCAATGCCCGGTGTGTACTCACAACTACACACCTAAGTCTTATCACATAAGACGGGTTTGCCTTCACGTAGAACTCATAATGGTTTTTCTCTCATAAAACTCATTTAAAAATCGTTTTGTACTCAACACAAAACGTAATAAAACCGAGTTCCAACCGGCAAAGCACACGCACACATTTCTCAAATCTCAATATTGCCTTAACGTAGAGCCCAGTTATAAACTCATAAAAACATTGGGCTCCAACCGGCTATAAAATCGTGTGCAATTTAATCTCAACACAAAACCCAACATGCTTGTTTTATAAACCACAATTCATGCTAAAATAGTTTACAATTCACATACACAAATGGTTTAGATTTCCCTTACCTCTTTGCACCTCGTATAGTGCAATCGTTTCCCCCGTATCACGGACTAGCCTCGCATTCCACTCTGGAACTCCCGAGCTGTCTAAACGATGTTAAAACATCAATACTCAATTACCTCATAAACCTCGATTCTCAAAATCGAGCATAATTGCTCATAACACCTCAAATCTCTTAATTCTCGTAACTCAACCCTAAACTATAACCTCATTCACAATATCTCAATGTCCTACATTTCTCATGCCAATTATCTAGGCTAATTCTCCACATTGTCTAAATTTTCATTTATAGCACAAATTCTCAAAATTACCAAAATTACCAAATATCTACATTACTCCAACTACATTGCAATTTCATCAATCCCTAATCCTTTCTCAACTATTTCAGCGCAATGACAACCACCAATAACATCAAAATCAGCTCAAATATCAAGATCGAGGTTTAGAAATTACCCAAAGCTTGTGAGACGCACAGCTCACGCCTCGATCCGATTCGTCCTTCGATTTCCAAGTATGTTGTTCTCCCTTTGATGAGGAACAACTTTCCTTCTTACCACAACAGCTGATTCGACCGGAAATGGGTGATTTGGATGAGTGAGAAAGTTAGGTTTTCGGTAAAATGGGGGTTGAAAGAGAGAGAAAGTGAAATTGCAGGAGAAAAATACGGGTTCCTTATATAGACTGGAGGTAGGAGATCGATCTGTCGAGGGGTGAGATCGATCTGCGTTTGAAATTTGGGGACGATCTGGGTAATTTTATGCCTAGGAGATCGATCTGTCGAGGGGTAAGATCGATCTCTTTATGGCTTTATGGGATCGATATGCTCCTAAGGAGATCGATCTTCTCCCAAACAGAATCATTTGGAGATCGATCTCTTCCTCATGAGATCGATCTTCTCTCAAACAGATTCATAAGGAGATCGATCCTCTTCCATTGGAGATCGATCTGCTCCTTAAATTCCTCATTCCTTGTCATTTTTAGCTCACCAGATCGATCTCTCCTTCTCCCAGATCGATCTGCTCCTTAAATTTCTCCTTCTTTGTCGTTTATAACTCACCAGATCGATCTCTCCTTCTCCCAGATCGATCTGTCCTCATAGTTTCACATTTATTTTAACACTTAACATATAAATCTCCAATTATCATTCCCCAATTCACTTAACTCAATGAATTACACTTCAAGTTATTATTACATCAATAAAATATGTCTGAAATTCTCAGATCTCACAAGGTATCATTCGTTGAGGATTCGAAATGTAGATGTGTTGAAGACAACTTTTTGTACCTGTTATGATATTAATGAACAAGGTATTTAAACTTTACCTGGACTGATTTGTTATCATCTCTATCGATGATATGTTAGTACATTCGAAGTCCAGGGAAGATTATGAGCAACAATTGAAAATTATTTTACAGGTGATTTGTTGAGGATTTCTCGAAATGGGCTGCTCAGTTGACACGTCTCATTCGGAATAAAGTTATATTTGAGTGGGATGATAAGTGTGAAAGTAGCTTTTGTGAGTTTTTATAAATTGAAAACATAAACTGACCACCGCACTTATTCTCACCATACCTAACAGCTCAAGAGGTTTCTCAGTATATATGGATGCCTCAAAACAAGGATTGGGCTGTGTATTGATGCATAACGGGAAGATTGTCGATTATGGATCCAGACAGTTTAAGGACCTTAAGAGAAACTATCCAACCTATGGTTTAAAGTTGATAGTCATAGTGGTTGCACTAAAGATATGGCACCACTACTTATACGGTGAGAAATTTCATGTATGCACTGATCATAAACGCCCTAAGTATTTGTTTGCACATAAAGAGTTGAATATGAGATAACAAAGAGGGTTAGAGCTTCTGAACGACTATGATTGTGAGATATTGTACCACCCAGGTAAGGCTAATGTAGTGACTGATACTTTGAGCAGAAAGAGCCTCGGGATGGTATCACATATGATGGTCAGGGAGCGTGAGCTGTTAGAGCAGTTTGTGAGCCTCAGTAGTGATGTAATCCCTTCTAATGCTGACAGTGATTATGTGACAGCTAGCCTGAGATTAGAACTGGATTGGATTGACCGGATTCGACAGGCTTAGCGTGATGATTGACAGGGTGTCGATAGTGTGAGTCAGATTCAGATGGGTATAGTGACAGAGTTCACAGTGAGCGATGATGGCTTACTGAGGTTCAGAAGCAAAATAAATGCTCCCAAGGACCCATAGTTGATGAGATTTTTATTGTCAGAAACTCACTCTTCAAGACATATAGTGCATCAGGGGAGTAAAAAAATGTAACAGAATTTTAAAAAGGGTATTGGTGGTCAGGCATGAAAAGAGACATCGTAGAGTCGTAGCAAAGTATTTCGTATGTCAGCAGAGTAAGGAAGAGCACCAAAAGTTTGCAGGGTTATTGCAGCCTCTACCTATATTGACACAGAGATGAGAGCATGTTACCATGAATTTCGTGATGGGATACAGAGGACCCGCAAGAATCACGAGGCTATTTGGGTGCTAGTCAATAGATTGACTAAGTTTGTCACTTCCTAACTATGAAAGCTACTGATACTCTGAGTGCGTTAGCGGATTTATGTGTAAGGGAGATTATGGAACACCATGTAATTTCCAGTGAGCATTGTATCAGATAGGGATTCCCGCTTCATTTTCCACTTCTGAGAACATTTTTCAGGAAGCCACGGGAACCCAGTTGAGTGTTAGCACAGCTTTTCGTCCTCAGACAGGAGGTCAGTCAGAGAGGACTGTACAGGTTCTATAAGATATGTAGAGAGCGTGTGCAATTGATGTTAAAAGCTCCTGGAATGATCACTTGTCATTTGCTAAATTGCCTACAACGATAGTTATCACTCGAGGATCGGGATGACATTATATGAGACATTTTATGACCGTAGGGGTTATTCCCCAATTGAATAGGAAGAAGTGGGTGACTGACAGATAATTGCTCTCGATTTGGTAAGACAATCCTCTAAGGATGTTCAGTTGATGTGTGAGAGATTAAGAACACCTCAGAGCAGACAGAAAAGCTATGCTGACAAGAGACGGAGACCGTTGAAACTCAAAGAGAGTAGGTCATATATTGCAAAGTCGATTCGGGTATTATACGGAAGGAGAAAGTATTGAGATCTAAGATAATTTCCCTAATCAAAGTCCTTTGGTAGTAATGCAATCTGGAAAAGGGCACACGAGAATTAAAGAGTATGATGCGATAGACGTACTCGGAGTTGTTTATGGACCCATTTGACTTGGTTCTAATTTGGATGACCACATTTCTTAAGTGGGGGAGATTATGAAAGACCCGAATTTTTATCATACTTCCTTATGATTCATGCAATGTAAACATGATTATATGTAAATTGAATAATAAGAAGAGTTTTACGTGAATGAAAAAAAATGCAAATGGAATGAATAAAATTCCCAAATGCATTTAAAGATCAAATGAAAATTTAAATGACCACATATTATACGAATGAGATTCAGACTATTCGGATTGGAGATAAAAATTTAAAACACGAAATGAGAAAGGGTTCGTGAAGGGAAGTTGTGTTGATTTGGTTCCGAACACGTTAAAGGGTAAAACGATCAAAAGACCCAAAATTCGATGTCAATTCGGTAAGAAATTTGCACTGTAAACATGGATTCAGGAAATCTTGATCAATAAAGGAGAAATAATTAAATTTCAGATTAAATTGATCAAGATATGAATTTATTGGAATAAATCAAAATTTTCACCTCGAAAAATTATCCCGAAAATATTGGAAAAATACATCGAAAAGATAAAATTAGAAAAATAAATACATTAATTGATTAAAATAATAAAATATAATATTTTTGGGACATATGGGCAAAAGTATTATATTTTATTCAATTAAAATAATAATAATAATAAAAAATAAAAAGTCAAAAAAAAGAAAAAAGAAAAGAATCGCAAAATCGCGATTCTTCAAAGGAGAAACAGAAGGAAGCAAGCCGAGGGCCTCCCCCTTCTGCCTCCACCGAACGGACCCACCGAGGCGAGAAGCCGATGAGGGAGAGGCAGCCGAGCCTCGCCGGCGCTAGTAGACGAAGGAGGAGCATGGTCGGCGAGAGAAATGGGGAAAAGACAGAGAAAGAGAGAAATCGAGAGAGAGGAGAGAAATTAGAGGAGAGAGAGACGAACGACGGTAGAAAGAAAACGTCACCGACGTCGAAAGGAGAACAGGCCGGACCGGCCACTTTTCGGCCAGTCTTGGTGAAACCGACCCCAGATCCATGTACCGGACAACCTTGCAGATCTGTTGGAGACGAAAGTCGATGAAGAACCGGCCGATGAAGCTCCGAACGACGAAGGAGAAAATCGGATCGGACAGAATCGGGCTGAACCGAACCGATCTGAATCGGGCTGAACCGGACCGAACCGGTTCAGCCAGAAAAGAAGAAAAAGAAAGAAAAAGAAAAAGAAAAAAATGAAAAAAAAATTTGGTGATGCAATCGAGCTACGGGTAAGCCGGTAAGTGGTCAAATGGACCAATTTAATTTTTAGAATAATTATTTAAATATATATTTGATCGAATTTAACCCGAAAATATATAAATGTGTAGCTCAATAATTGGTGAAAAACAAGAGCTCGATTCAGCCTCGATTTACGTATTATCATAGAATCTCGGGTAATTAACCTTTCTTTACGACAAATGGCATCATTATGCGTGTTAGAAATTTACCGCATAAATTACGGATTTAATTCCGCATAAAATGAATTATATTCTGGAATTGGAGATAAATTGTCGTAAATAATTATTTGAGCTATCCAAGAGTTTAGAACGAGGCCCAATAAATTGTTGGTGGACCTAATGACCAATAGGCCTCGATGATGTGAATAGTAAGTGAAAAATGAGATTAAGGCCGATTAAGGCTCATTAAGGTGCAATCGGGCCCAATAAGATTAAACGAGCCCAATGTTGTAAATTAAGCCCAGTAAAAGTAAAATGCAAGTAAATTGTACTGTATTTAACCCGATAAATGATTATCTGCAGCTCCAAAGAACATACTGGGAGTTAAACATATCGGGTGATTGGTAACAATGAAAAAGGTAGAGTGATCAGAGAAATTGAGGTAAGGAAATTGAGGTAAGGAAATTTTGTGAGTAGCTAGAGGTAGCTACACATATTTTTGTGTAGATTTTTGAATAATTAAATTGTATATAAATTCCAAATATGAAAAATATCGATAGAGACCCGACATAGTAAAATTACCGTTTTGCCCCCACTAAGGAAAATTTTAAAAAAGTTAGGATTGGATTGGAATATACATAAATAGCATGTTTTGAGTGTTTTCACTATGAAATACTGCTTTTTAGCAAATTAAATAGTATTTATTTTGACCCGAAAAGGTAAATGACGATTTTACCCCTGTGAAGGGTAAAAATTTTCATTTTTAGAAAAAGTCATGAAAAGCAAGAATTAAGTGTTCTTGATGAATTTTAATGCTTTTCAACAAGGATATGGGTAGGCTAGCTAAAGTTTTACCAATTCACATAAAATAGCACGTGGCAGGTGCTGATTTTGGTTTTGAAAACCATTCTTTGAAATTGAGCCACCTACATGATATATATGAAAATAAAACATGCTGAGAGCATTGCTCGCACGAGATTTGACATGATTTGTGCATGTGACAGAGTGTTGGAAGCTTGGCTTTCACTTGATTTTTACATGATTTTATACATGACATTGTGCTGGAGCCTAGCTCGCACTAGTTTTCATACGAGTTTTGACATGGTGCTGGAGCATAGCTCGCACTAGATGTCCACTATACTTGTTGCCGTGCTTAAGACTACTCGCACGTGATTTTATGACATGTTGAATGTCGTGTTGGGAGCTTCGGGTAGGCTATGTGCCACACCGATTAAATAGGCTCGCACGTGCTTATTGAGACATGGCGTGATATGATGTGTTGATATGGGTCCACGGAGTACGTTATACCATGCAGGTAGCATGGAGTATGTTGTACCGTGTTGAGATTTTGATAAGTTGTCTTCGGACGATGTTTAGATCTGCTATGGACCGGCGAGTTAGACGTGACCCACCTCCCGTGTGGAAGCAGATGAGGTGATACCCCGCACACCTGATCAGTGTAGCCTGAGATCACAGGATATGGCCATAGTCCTATAGTTATTATCCTGATTCTTGCCTAGTCTCACATGTCACTTACTTTGCGAAATCACATATTATTTGCTTTGCGAAATCACATATTACTTATTACTTGATTTTGTGATTTCTTAATTTTTATGGTTTTGGGATTTAATCTTGATGATTTTGGGGTGGATGTGGATTTTGAAATAAATTGCATGTTTTGATATAATGTGCATTATTTAAATAGCATGACGTATAATTCCATGCTTTATTTGTCATTTCACGAAATGAATTGTCGATTTGAAATAAATTGCATGTTTTGACATAATGTGCATTATTTAAATAGCATGAAGTATAATTCCATGCTTTATCTACCATTTCACGAAATAAATTGCTTTATACAAATTATTTTGTCTGGCATAAAAGTATGCATGAAATTCGTATTTAAGAATGATTTCGAAAGAAAATGATTTAATGCATGGCATCATGATCATGTAGATAGTGTGGTGATCTCCTTGCTTGCATGATTGCCTTACTGAGCGCGTGGTTGCTCACCCCCCTTATTTTTCCCTCTTTTCATAGCACTCGCAGTAGTTAGTGAGCAGCTGAGGACTTGTATTCTTGGTATCCGCTGCTTCCCATCATTGAAAGATATACACTCTGGTATCATTTTGTATCTAAACATGTAATAGCACAGTAATCATTTTTTAATAAAATATGGGGATGTAAATATTAGTAAAAACGTACAAGTATAGTATCTCAATTATAAAGTATACGTGTTTGCTTTTGAATAAATTAAAAGATAAATAACATGGTAGATGGTAAAGGGTGATTAATACTGACTCATAGCCCAACTGTTTGGTGGTGAGAATGTTCACGACCGGGAAAGGAAAGGAAAAAAAGAAAAATTTGTAGCTATTTTTGGTAAAAATGGGTCGTGACAAAAGGTGCCTAAAGTCTCGAAACAAAATCCAAATAGTATAGCATGATTTCATATTCAAAATTAATAATTTAGCTTTCAAACATGCAAATAGGAATATTATCCCTTAGAAATCATGCTTTGAAAGCCAATTTAGACAATCCACATAAGAAACAATATAAGTATACTCAAAATAGCCAAATGAAATAAACATTTATTTGAACATAACAAATGAGATTTACTTAAGCATTTTCTTCAAAGAATGCAAGTCAATTTATTAGTGGGTTGTCTTATTTCTTTTCAAAGCAAATATATACTTATCAAGCTCTCATGCATTAGCTTAATTAAAGGCATGCTATCATGTATAGTTTATGCTTGAACCATGCATGTTCAACCTTGGAGCCGTGAGTGTCACTTACTATACTAAGTTTAATCATACAAATTTTTACTCAATCATATCATTTCACACCTAGTTACATCCAAACAGCCTTGTCCATTAACATCTCAAATCAGTTTCGCACCTATATAGCATTTAAAATCCAATAGAATTTAAAAACTTATCAAATATACTCATCCACATGTACATGCAACCATGGGCTATTATGCCCTTATTACAGCAGTAAGTTACCCAAGTTCCTATATAATATATCTTATAGTCAACCAAACAATGTTAATGCAACCAAATGCACAAGTGGCCAAACCATTATCATGGTATAACCACATGATACCAGCTTGTTTTCTACATATATTCCTTACCAAAATTTATCAATTCCACCAAATTCCACAAGATATATCACCAAGCAAGTGGTAGGCAATGCATATATATTGCCTACACCAACCTTCCTCCAAGTGTGACCTTGGTTGTAATCCCATATCAAACACATCCAATTACTATCAAACTCACTAAATCTAACCTTAAAATTTATTAAACAGTAGCTAAATTAATCAGATTATATCATATCCTTAAGCTTCCTCATGTGCCCGAAACTATTGCTTTGTGTTCTACTAACTTTCTTTCAATTTCAATTCCACAAATCATCTTAGCATAACCTTAATACTAACATTTATTTAATTCATCTTGATTTAAGTAAGGTTACCCTTGGTACCTTGATTGGCCGAGACAATATCTTAGTGCTTTTCTAAATTTATTTCAATTTCAATACTACCATTTAACTTAGTATAATCTCAACAACAATATGCCTTTAAATAAGCTTCATTAAAGCCTTCATACTCTATGTAGTAAATGCTGGCCGAAACCCTCGCATAACTTTCTAATGTTACTTATTGAAATTTAACTCTAGATTCATGCTTATCACACTTAAAACCATCACATAAGTCAAATTCAACCAAAACTCAGCATGTTTACCTCAACTCCTCTCTTTGGCCGAAACTCTCTTACCCCCATTCTTATTTGCTGCAAAATAATACCAAATATGCACTTTGAGGCCTTATCTACCATATATGTTAAATCCAAATCACACAAGCTATGACAGCCCTTACCTCCTCTCAGAACCGAACACATGCTTTCACCTCCTCTTAATGTTTTCAGCTACCAAATAGCAAGGGAAAACTTTGAAATAAACAAATAAGATGGAGAACTATTAGAGGATGAAGATATATGAAGAATGTTTAAGTCTCTTGCTTCTTTTCTCTCTTTTCTATTTTTTCTTCTCCTTTCTCTTCTTCACATTTTTCCATTTTCAGGTTCAAATGGCATGATGAAGGCATGAAGACTTAGCTAAAATATCAGCTAAGTGATAGCAAATTGCCTCTTTAAAAAAATTCCAGAACTTAGGTGTCTGCTGATTTTATTGGCTGATATTTCAGCCTGAAATTAGCTGTTGTCCAACCCATTTTTCTCCCGTGATTCACGCCACCTTCAGCTAATTCCCAACACTTTTTCAGCCTTATCTCATTTGTAATTATCCTATTATTTATATATAGTGTATTTGGTATCAAATGTATGGGATTTTTCTTGGCTGATTTTCAGCCATGCATTCTTGCCATCAACCATGCATTTTCCTGATCGGATTGCATTCTGATCAGCCACCTTTTCCAGCTCGTGCATACATTAAATGGTGTTGTTCCCTACCTATTTTAACCTATATAACGTGTATTTAGTTTTTATTAATTTACCCACTTGTTAAATTTCCGATTTGCAAACTTATTTAATACATATTTCTAATTTTACTTGACTTGAATTTCAGCCTTGTTACTCTTATATTTACAGCCCATAAACACTTAGAATCAATCTAATTGGCTTGATCAAACGCTTCCTCAAGAAACCTACACATTTCATTGGTTAAACCTTATTAATTTCATGTATACAAATTACCTAAAATTGCATTTTTTGTGGCGGGAAATTCCAGCAATTCCTTACATTTATTAGCTTTTTTTTTTTCTGTAAGGGAGAAAAGTCTTAATCTAGGTGGCTGCCAAGGTGGCTTCTTTATCATCATTTTCCATGTCATCTTAGACTTTTCAATAGTTGAAAACTCTTCACCAATTGTTGCTTAGGTGGCCGGTTACTCACCTTAAATTTTGTTTAATGATTTACTTAGTTTAATTTCTTACATTTCAGTTCTAGTTAAATTAAGAGGGTTTGATTTGTCGATTTAATTTAGGATTTGATTATACTTAGTCAAATGTCAAAAGTCAACATATATTGTATACAAAATTAATTCATTTATTTGAGTCATGGACAAAACTAATATTTTTTAATTTATTGGCACGAATTCTTAAATATATAGAATTGAATGCTAATTGAGTTGAATTTCTTCCCCTTCCAACCCCCCCCCTTCCCAAAACCCACACACACACACACACATATGAAACTTCAGATGATGATAATTTGAACATTACGTGCATAAACTTTTTCGGCCCTACAAAGAAAACACATTAGTATCGTTTCATTGTGAACGAACTTAATCATATTAATTAACGTATGAATGGTAAAAGGAAAGTGTGATTCTCACATAAAATCTGGAGATTAAGTAAACAGCTCCACTCTTCGTGTTGATGTAGCTCTCATTGCTAATAATCAATTTTCTGGTTTGCTTCTTGATAAACAAAAGTAAAACCGATATTAAGGATACTTGTAGCTGGTTTGAAACAGTCACGGAGGGTAAAGTCTCGGTGCTACCCCCTCTTTAAATTCTTTCTATGATTTATCCTCTCTAAATATTCTCTGCATTTTTCTATATATATATATATATTATCTCCCACTCGCACATAATGGGTGTGCCATTCTCATAATCAATTTCAAGAGGATACATATCTTTTCTCTGCAAAGTTCATACAAAAAAATAGGTTGTGCGACCAGCATACTTTATCGTCTCGAGAGCTTGTTGCTATACAATTGTTAGGTATATATAGCAACCCAAAATACAAGTAGAGTTAGTATGCAGTACCCTAGATCCATTTAGTCACATTTCAAGTTTCCCATGATCTCTCTTTTATCAAACAATATGATATTCTTTTGTATTCACAATTATGTCTAACTATTTAAACATAATTGGTCGACCAGTGAATACAATTAAATGTGACATCAAAATGGTCTTCCCTTATTCTAGAATCTCTCCATTTCAATTCAACTGCTATCCGGATACATCCCATTAGATCGAATTATCCATAATCATTGGTAACATACCAAGATAGCTAACATTGAACTGAAAATTTAAGAAACAGTCACAAGTCATAAGGGTACTAAGTTGAGATCCTTTTGACCTCATGGGTCTCACACAACATTGAAGTAGAGATCAATTCTTCTGTTACCCTTATTGGTCGAATAATGCACATGTGGTATGAAACACATGCTACGGTATTACTCTCCTTTTCCCATGGAGCGTATGTCTTTATCATAATTCCAATATCGTACAGGTGATAGTTCAGATACACTCAGTATCTAACTTGAGTCCACAACTCTACTTACTTTGAAAAATAACAACAGGACTTCCATCTGGCATTCAAAGACAGATAAAATGAATAGTAGGGTCATTCACTTTCGGTCATAAAGCTCATTATCATATGACCTCATCTTGACTCACAGTCAAGGCAATTCCGTTTTACGTTTGAGCTCTCTAGTTCTTACTGCTTAAAACTAATCTCATCTCTATGGCACTGAGCCATAGAGGTGATTGCCTGTGTGAGAAGGTCAATTATCTGTCCGACATACCTTTAACATGATATTGTATATGTACTTAACATATATATGTGTGTATGCTTCATAAAACAAGGTATTGAACTTTATAGGCATTAATTGAAATTAAAATTAGTCAACATCAAATACTAATGAGAAGATAATTGTAAATCGTTTACTAAAAACATCTTATCAAGTACATCAAAGTCTATGCAATCCTAGAGTTTTAATGTGTCCATTATACACATCTCTAGGTATTGACTTTGTAAATAGATCTGCAATCATCTTCTGTGTAGAAATGTACTGCATGTTGACTTTCTTTCGTGTAACCATGTCTCTAACAAAATTATACTTGGTATCTATATGTTTGGTTTTTGAATGATATTTGGAATCTTTAGTGAATGTGATTGCTGCTTGACTATCACAATTCACTAACACTAAGTTTGATTCATCATAATTAAATCTCAAATGATTCAAAAATCTCTTGAGCCAAACAGCCTCTTGCACTGCTACTGAAAATGCTACAAATTCAGCTTCCACTGTGGAAAGAGCTATACACGTCTGTTTCTTACTACTTTATGAGATTGCCTCATTATTCAGTAAGAAAACATATCCCGAGGTAGATTTTCTTTTATCTAAATCTCCTCCCCAATCAACGTCTGTATAGCCAATCAGATGCAGATCACTTCCATTATAGCACAATGAATAATTTGCAGTGCCTTTAAGATACCTTAATATCTTTTTAACAATTTTCCAATGGGGTTGTCCTGAATTGGATTGGTACATGCTCACCATTCCGACTGCATAATAAATATCTAGCCTTGTGTACATCATAACATACATAAGGCTTCCAACAACACTGCAATAAAGAACTCTTGCCATTTGTTCCTTTTCTTGAGGAGTCTTAGGACACATTCTTTGACTTAGACCTCCGTCTTTAGCAATAGGAGTATCTATTGGCTTGTAGTCTTGCATGTGGAATCGTTCAAGAATGTTCTTAATATATTGCTCTTGTGAAAGAGCTAACAATTTCTTGGAACGATCCTTTTCAATTTTAACACGAAGCATGTAAGCTGCTTCGCCCATGTCCTTCATTTCAAAATTTAAGGACAACCAATTTTTCACTGTAATAATATACTCCTTGTCATTTCCAGCCAATAGTATGTCATCCACATAAAGTGACAATATTACAAACTTGTCTTTGGACCTTTTGACATACACGCAGTCATCTTCATCAATCATGATAAAATCATAAGAAATTATCGCTTGATGAAATCTAATATACCACTGCTTGAAAGATTGTTTAAGACCATAAGTTGATCTTAATAGTCTACACACTTTGTGTTCTTGACCTTTTTCAATGAAACCTATAGGTTGTTCCATATAGATTTCCTCTTCCAGTTCTCTGTTTAGAAAAGCAGTTTTTACACCCATTTGATGTAACTCCAAATCTAAACTTGGAACTATGGCTAGAATCAAGCGTATTGAGGTAAATCTTACAACATGAGAGAATGTTTCTTCGTAATCAACTCCCTCTTGTTAAGTATACCCCTTAGCTACTAGACGAGCCTTATATTTTTCAATTGTCCCATCTGACTTAAGCTTAATTTTGAGAACCCATTTGTTCCCACTTGCTTTGCGTCCTTTTGGAAGATCAATCAATTCCCAAACATTGTTTGATCTCATAGACTCCATTTCTTCTTCCATTGCTTTCATCCACTTTTCTTTTGCATTACAAGAAAGAGCCTCTTGAATATTCTTTGGCTCTTCTTCATCTTGTGGGGTAATCATGAAAGCTTCTCCCTCTATGTCAAAACGACGTCAAGGAACTTTGTCACGACTACTACGCCTGACTTGTGATTCTTGTGAAACAAATTCATCATCTTTTGTCATGCTCCCACTTGGATGAGATATTGTTTGTTCATTATCAGGTATATGCATTAAACGATTTGCGACAATCAAATCATCTGGATCTTGAATCTCATAAAGAGATTTTTCCTGATTTATCTCACCCCTATTTGGAAAATCATTTTCTAGAAAAGTAGCATCCCGAGATTCAAATTCAGTTACACTCTCACTTGTTTGTTCACCAATGAATACATATCCCTTTGAATGTTCAGAGTATCTTATAAGTATACTCTTTTTCCCTCTTGGACCTAACTTGCCGTGTTGATGAGTAGGCTCATGAACATTGGCAGCACAACCCCAAGGTCTTAGATTACTAAGATCAGGTTTTCTTCCCATCCATAATTCATAGGGAGTGGATGCAACTGACTTGGAGGGTACTCGATTGAGTATGTAAGCAACTGTTAATAATGCATCACCCTAAAAGGTGATTGGCAAATTTGCTTGGGCCATCATGGACCTAATCATTTCCAAAAGGGTTCTATTTCTTCTCTCCGCAACACCGTTTTGTTGTGGAGTTGTTGGCATTGTCAACTACCTATCGATTCCTTTTTCATCACATAAAAATCTGAATTGTTCAGACAAGTACTCACGTCCACGGTCTGTTCTTAACGCCTTAACATTTTTATTTAATTGATTCTCCACAAAATTCACATATTTTCTAAAGCATTCTAAAGCTTCATATTTGTGAGAGATCAAATAGACAAATCCGAAACGTGTGTAATCATCAATGAATGTGATGAAATATACACCTCCACTTCGTGACCTTACATTCATTAGGCCACAAAATATCGGAATGAATCAATTGCAATGGAATTTCAGCTCTAGTTCCTTTTCCCAAATGATTTTTTTGCCATTTTTCCCGCTAGACAACTTTCACATGTCGATAGATTAACTTTTTTCTATAGGGCCTAGTAATCCCTCTTTAGCTAATCTATCCATTCTTTGTTGCCCAATATGGCCTAGTCTAGCATGCCAAACATTTACATCAACATCAAAAGATGTAACAAGGAAAAAACTATTACTACACATATCACCACTTAAAGTATGGTCAACATCCATTACAATAAAACCATCCAACAAATATCCAAAACCATAATAATTCGTTTCCAAAAACAAATTTAAACCAGTGCTATGATAGTTCAAAATAAAACCCAAATTAAGAAGAACAGTAACGGAAACTAAATTTCGTCGAATCTCAGGAGCAAATAGGACATCATGTAGGATAAGAGTTTTTCCTCCACGCATACATAACCTGCAGGTTCCAATACCTTTTACTTCAACTCGTGTGTTGTTTCCTACATAAATCCATTTTGATTCTCGTGAAATTCGACGAAAATCCACAAACACATTCTTGTCTTATGTTACATGGTTTGTGGCCTCTGAGTCTACAATCCACAAAGGATGAGATTCAGTCAACAATATAGTACTAAAAACACATATAGTACTTTTCAAAATATTTGAGGTTCTCACAAATGCTATAAGGGTTTCTACCTTTTTTGGCTCGTTACATTCATGAGCAAAATGACTCTTCTTACCACTGTTAAAGCACTTGACCTTTGACTTGTTCTTCTTCGGATGAGCCATATGACCATTTCCTGTGAGACCCCGTATATGTATAAGGGTATATATGTCACGACCCTCAACTTACCAAAATACGTACGAATTTTTCGCATTTTCATGCACCAATCCTTAATCATCCTTCCTCGATCGTGAACAACCACTCGCTTAACAGTTGGGCTGTGTGTCGACGTCTAACTCACTCCACCATACCAATTCAATTTGAAACATTATTCATGAGCAAACACTTGTATAAATGTATATATATCAGAGTTGTTACATGTGTTTACATTGTTTTACATCCCCAGTAGTTACATACAAAATGCTACTGTGCTATGTCTAGTTTAGATACAAAATAATCAAGGTGTGTATACCTTTAGCGATGGGATGCAGCAGATTACCAAAAGGGAACGCCTACAGTCATGCTCAATCTATACTCAAATCTCTGTAGAGAGGGGAAAATAAGGGGGGTGAGCAAACCACACGCTCAGTAAGGCAATCATGCGAACAGGTAGATACTGTACTATCTACGTGATCGTGATGCCATGCTCAAAAGCATTTAATTCATTGTTTATCTCAAAACATGAGTGTATGATTGTGTTAATGGTATGTAAAGCATTCATGCTATTAAAATTCAGTGCACATTTCAACTCAAAGCATGGTATAAATCATCATGCATAATTCACAATAAAAGCATGGCATTAAACATCATGCATTTTCACAATAAGGCATGGCATTAAACATCATGCATCCGTGCACTTTAAAAACCATTAACAAATCAATCCAACGTCAGGTCCCAGCCCATCCCTCGGGCTTTCCTGACCACAATCACTTCAAACATGGATTTATTCTCAAATAGCATTAGACATGTGAGATAGGCAGTTCAACAATAGGTAATAACCTCAAGGCCTATGTACATAACCTGTGATACCGGCTACACGGATCAGGTGTGCGGGATATCACCACCATCTGCTTCCACACGGGAGGTGGGTCAAATCCTACCCGCCGGTCCATAGCAGATCTCGTCCGAAGATGGCACATCACATCACAACACGGTACAATGTACTCCATGCTACATGCACGGTACAACGTACTCCGTGGACCCCCAGCCTTATCCCTCGTTCGGGCTCATCAGCTGTTCCTCCAACCCTTATCCCTCGTTCGGGCTCATCAGGTGGATCTCCAACCCTTATCCCTCGTTCAGGCTCATCAGGTTGTTTTAACATGCCATGTCTCAAAACAATGCACGTGTGAGCCTATTTAATCGATGTGACACCAAGTCTACTCGAAGCTCCAAACACGGCAACATGCAAGGTGGGCATCCAGTGCGAGACAAACTCAAAGCACAATGCCAAAACAATATGAAATCCATGTGAAAACTAGTGCCTCATGCACTCTTTCATACTCACGAAATCATGTAGGTGGCTCAAAACTTGCAAAATATGGTTAACAAAACCAAAACATACTCATTTCTTTTGCAAATCATTTCAATGTTAGCCAATCTACCAATCATTTGCTAAAAAGCAATAAAACATGATTTCCAAAGAAATATGCTTTTGTTTTCATGCACATTTCTCAAACTCCCAACTTTTACCCTTCAATCACCCAACAACATTTCCTAATCTCATGCATTCTAGCAAAACATTTATGCGCCCAAATTGCGCACAATATCTCTAAGAGTCCACACAATTCCCTTACCTCAATTTACTTGGTGTGACTCCTTTTCTCTTAGCTCCTCACGCTCTTGGGTCAACTCACCTCTTTTAGGTAAACCTCACAATTTATCCACTAACCACATCTTAAAATCATACCACAACACTATCAATGATTTCTACATATCTCATTCATCATTAATCTCCATACAATTCCACTTTCTCACTCTAGACCATTTCTAGGTCAAAATCATTCCAATGCATTCTAGATAGTTTCTAACCATCCATACTCATGCCAAACAACTCCAAAATCACTTAAATAAACAATGTACCATAGTTGGAGTGTTAGAATCTTACCAAATTTGATTTCTCTTCTTGCTCCAATGGCAATGCCCTTAACTCCTCCAATACCAACAATGGGAAAATGCTTTCCAACTATGTTGTTCTTCTCTTTGATAGGAACAACTTTGTCTCTAATGGTCTCTCTTCAAACCTCACTGAAAATGGCTGATTTTTTAGAGAGAATGTTAGGTTTTTGGGTTGAAAGTGAAAGGTTTGTGTTTTTCCCGAAATTTTCTGATTTCCAGCACTCCTTATATAGAAATAGCTTGAGGAGATCGATCTGGTCCAAGAGGAGATCGATCTGGTCCCTTAAAATCCCTCTTTTTCACGGCATTTTTAAGCCTGAGATCGATCTGTTGAAGCATGAGATCGATCTGTTGAGGCATGAGATCGATCTGTCGAGGCATGAGATCGATCTGCTCCCAAACAGAGAGCTAAGGAGATCGATCTGGTCCATTGGAGATCGATCTGTTCTATTCTCTCGCCCAAATAAGAGCATTCTGGCTCTTCCAGATCGATCTCTCATCCCATGAGATCGATCTGCCCTTCAAAATTTCCAGATTTCCTCTGCAACAACACTTACCAAACATCCTTAATTTGCTACCATGATCATTTCCTCATTCATTCATCTTTGAGACTTGAAAATGGCATCCATCCTCACTTCATACACCTTAAAACTTATGTATGATCTTTGTATGACCAATGGTACTTAATATAACTAAAATGGAAGTGCACATCTTATGCAATTATACTTCCATTTTACCAAAATATTCATAATCCACTCTACACACATTCTCCACATGTTTAAGTCCATTTCTACACATTCATACATAATGAAACTTGTATGTACGATTACCACTCTCATTACAAGTGTGTACATTACTTATGGACTTACATCACATATACTTCACTCATGAATTCATAGTACAACTCTATTTACACTTCTATGTACATATATACCCTTATACATATACGGGGTCTCACAATATATGTACATAGAAATGTAAATAGAGTTGTACTATGAATTCATAAGTGAAGTATATGTGATGTAAGTCCATAAGTTAATGTACACACTTGTAATAAGAGTTGTGATTGTACATACAAGTTACATTATGTGTGAATGTAAAGAAATGGACTTAAACATGTGGAGAATGTGAGTGGAATGGATTATGAGTAGTTTGGTAAAATGAAAGTAGAATTGCATAAGATGTGCACTTCCATTTTTGTTTATATTAAGTACCATTGGTCATACAAAGATTCTACACAAGTTTTAATGTGTATGAAGTGAGGATGGATGCCATTTTCAAGTCTCAAAGATGAATGGATGAGAAAAGGATCATGGTAGCAAATTAAGGATGTTTGGTAAGTGTTGCTGCAGAAGAACTGCAGAAAATCTGAAAATTGTGAAGGGCAGATCGATCTCATGGGATGAGAGATCGATCTGGAAGAGCCAGAATGATCTTATTTGGGCAAAGAAATAGCGCAGATCGATCTCCAATGGAGCCAGATCGATCTCCTAAGCATTCTGTAGTGAAAAGATCGATCCCCAAGCACCCAGATCGATCTCCTTAGCTCTCTGTTTGGGAGCAGATCGATCTCATGCTTCGACAGATCGATCTCATGCTTAAAATGCCGTGAAAAAAGAGGGATTTAAGGGGACCAGATCGATCTCCTCTTGGACCAGATCGATCTCCTCAAGCTATTTCTATATAAGGAGTGCTAAAAATCAGAAAATTTCGGGAAAAACACAAACCTTCCACTTTCAACCCAAAAATCTAACTTTCTCTCTCTAAAATCAGCCATTTTCAGTGAGGTTTGAAGAGAGACCATTAGAGGCAAAGTTGTTCCTATCAAAGAGAAGAACAACATAGTTGGAAAGCATTTTCCCATTGTTGATATTGAAGGAGTTAAGGGCATTTCCATTTAGAGCAAGAGGAGAAATCAAATTGGGTAAGATTCTAATACTCCAACTATGGTACATTGTTTATTTAAGTGATTTTGGAGTTGTTGGTATGAGTATGGATGGTTAGAAACTATCTAAATACATTGGAATGATTATGACCTAGAAATGGTTTAGTGTGAGAAAGTGGAATTGATGGAGATTAATAAGAAATGGGATGTCTAGAGGTGACAATAGTGTTATGGGTATGATTTTAAGATGTTGTTAGTGGATAAATTGTGAGATTTACCTAAAAGAGGTAAAATGTGGATTTAAGGCATTTGTAAAATGCATAAGTAAATAATATGACTAGTGAGGTCAATTTGGGTTAAAAACATTAACTCAATTGATTTAATGAATGAATCACAGCTTCCGATGATACGCCGGAGCGAGTTGAGCCAAGAGCGTGAGAAGCTAAAAGGAAAAGAGTCACACCAAGAAAATCGAGGTAAGGGAATTGTGTGAATTCTTAGAGATATTTGTGCGCAATTTAGGCGCATTAAATGCTTTGCTAGTATGCATGAGACATTAGGAAATGATGTTGGGTGATTGAAGGGAAAAAGTTGGGTGTTTGATAAAATGTGCATGAAAACAAAAGCATATTGCTTTGAAAATCATGTTTTATTGCTTTTTAGCAAATGATTGGTAGGTTGGCTGACATTGAAAATGATTTGCAAAAGAAATGAGTGTGTTTTGGTTTTGTTAACCATATTTTACAAGTTTTGAGCCACCTACATGATTTCGTGAGTATGAAAGCGTGCTAGAGTATGACTCGCACGAGATTTGACGTGTTTTATACACATGAGTGCAAGAGGCACTAGTTTTCACATGGAATTCATAATTGTTTTGGCATTGTGTTTGGAGTTTGTCTCGCACTGGATGCCCACCTTGCATGTTACCGTGTTTGGAGCTTCGAGTAGACTGGGTGTCACATCGATTAAATAGGCTCACACGTGCATTGTTTTGACATGATAAATTAGCCGTGTTAGGAGCTTCGGGTAGACAAGAGGTCGTACCGATTAAATAGGCTCACACGTGCGTTTGAGATGTGGCGTGATATGATGTGTTGATTGGATCCATGGAGTACGTTGTACCGTGCATGTAGTATGGAGTACATTGTACCGTGTTGAGTTGTGATGTGCCGTCTTCGGACGAGATCTGCTATGGACCGGCAGGTAGGATTTGACCCACCTCCCGTGTGGAAGCAGATAGTGGTGATATCCCGCACACCTGATCCGTGTAGCCGGTATCACAGGTTATGTACATAGGCCTTGAGGTTATTACCTATTGTTGAACTGCCTATCTCACATGTCTACTGCTATTTGAGAATAATTCCATGTTTGAAATTGATTTGTGGGTCAGGAAGGCCCGAGGGATGGGCCGAGAACTGACCAGTGTTGAAATTGATTTGTTAATGGTTTTTAAAAGTGCACGGATGCATGATGTTTAATGCCATGCTATTTGAGAAAATGCATGATGGGTAATGTCATGCTTTTATCGTGAATTATGCATGATGATTTATACCATGCTTTGAGTTGAAGTGTGCACTGGATTTTAATAGCATGAATGCTTTACATACCATTAACACAAATCATACACTCATGTTTTGAGATAAACGATGAATTAAATGCTTTTGAGCATGGCATCACGATCACGTAGATAGTGCAGTATCTACATGTTCGCATGATTGCCTTACTGAGCGTGTGGTTTGCTCACCCCCCTTATTTTCCCCCTCTCTACAGAGAATTGAGTATAGAGTGAGCGTGACTGGAGGCGTTTTCCTTTTGGTAATCCGCTGCATCCCATCGCTAAAGGTATACACACTTGGATTATTTTGTATCTAAACTAGACATAGCATAGTAGCATTTTGTATGTAACTACTGGGGATGTAAAATAATGTAAAACAATGTAAACACATGTAACAACTCTGGTATATATACATTTATACAAGTGTTTACTCATAAATAATGTTTCAAATTGAATTGGTATGGTGGAGTGAGTTAGACGTCGACACACAGCCCAACTGTTAAGAGTGTGGTTGTTCACGATCGAGGAAGGATGATTAAAGATTGATGCATGAAAATGCGAAAAATTTGTACGTGTTTTGGTAAGTTGAGGGTCGTGACATTTCCTTTGCCAAGATAACCACCTTTTGCCTTTTTAGGAGCTTTACCTTTATGTCCACCAAATGGCTTTCGCTTGAAGCTCGAAGCTTCTTTAGAACTTGTACCGGCCATATACATGTCAGCCTCAATATGATTTTCCTCCAATTGTAGGTGACGTGAAGCATCATCAATGGTCTTGATGTTTTCATTATGAGTAAGGTGGACTTTCATATGCTCCCAACTGTGTGGCAATGACCGAATGACCAGCCTCTTTCAACTCACTAATCAT
Source organism: Firmiana major (assembly GCA_033439115.1). Taxonomy (NCBI): domain Eukaryota; kingdom Viridiplantae; phylum Streptophyta; class Magnoliopsida; order Malvales; family Malvaceae; genus Firmiana; species Firmiana major. The sequence continues at coordinate 15,818,607 of CM065908.1, read as the reverse complement.
ATTTGATATTTTTCTTATGTGTTGTTTCATGCTGTGATTTGGACGTTTTTTATACATGTCAAATTTGATTGTAAGCTGTCTTAGTTTAGTGACCGAAATGCCACCAAACTTTGCCTTTAAGGCTGTCCACATCTCTTTTACATTATCATGCTTTCTGAACTCACGCATGATGTCATTCTCCATACTGCTTAGCAACGTAATGCGAGTTATGGAGTTTTTCTTTTTTCAGGCTTCATAAGCCTCTCGGTCCCTCCTATGTTGTGCAGTATTTCCTTCCTCAGGCTCTTTCATGACATTATTCAGAATTTCAAGAACTTTTTGTTCTTTCAACACATGCTAGATTTTCATACTCCAAATTTCATAGTTATCCCCATTCAGTTTCTCACCTTTGCTTAACTCAGCAACAATGGTTTTAGAAGCAGAAGCCATTTCAAAAGATATTCTACACAGAGACATATATGCACTTAATTAATGTCTAGCATTACACACATCCATTTTGCCACAATTTCAAAATTAAATTAATAATAATTATTCACATGTCATGGAATCAAAAGTTCACCAAGTTTCACAATCATCCTCCAATTCGATGTGTTTAATTATCACAAATTAATTTTATTGTGCAAAATTTATTATTCTAAGGTAATTACATTTTTTTTATTAAAATACCTTAGAACTTCCACTGCAAATAAATCAACTATATATATACAAATAATAACATATAGTGATTGCATAAAAATAATAAAATATTTACATAAACAAGTCCTTTAAAATAACAATATTTGTTCAAACTTAGTCAAATAACAACACAATAAAATAAAATAAAATAAAATAAAACTAGTTCCTAGGAATGGAGTCCATAAATTCTTTTGATAATTCAAAATCTAAATCTGTTAGCCATGGAGTTCCAGGAACGTTGTGTTTTTTATTGCAAAGTCTAGTGTTGATTGAGAGGGTTGCAATCCTTCTTGCCCCTATCTTCATATATTCTTTCAAAAAATTTATCACTAACATTCCATAATTCGATTTTGGATTTGGTTTTCAAAATCATCTAAAAGACCCTTTTGACTTTGAGTGATCAATGTCCTCCTTAACGTGAGGTATTTGTTATGGTCACTCCTCAAATATCGACAGCCAATCCAAATTGATTCCTGAATTTTTTTTATTGACAGTAATGATATGTTTCTCCATATCATCATTAAGATCCATCCGGTAAGAGCCTAATTCAATCAATAGTCTTATAGCTCTAGTGAGTTGTTTTTCTGTCCCATTAACCATAGGAGTCCTCATCATGATCGACATGATTCTCTGTAACAAATACAGAAAAAATAATGAACACATATATATAACACAAACCTTGTAACGATTAAAAATGAATTTTAATCATCCTTGTGTTATATGGACTCCTCACGCTGGGGCATTCGCATGTTTATGATAGAAATTATAATTTTCAATTCCTCAACTTTCTAACCAATGATATTTTCTTATTTGAAACATCCTATACACATCTGTAACAATTTCGAATAAATCACACACATTTGTGTGATCCCAAATGGCATTGCATATTAATTACGTTTTTCGATTGTTCTACACGAAATAATAACAATTAAATATCATTTTCTTACATGCATTTAACATACCAATGTAGGAAGAATATCATATCATGCGTCAATCATATACCACGTACAATATTATATTCACAATCATCATATTTTAAAACAATTATATATATGATTGAACATACAATTTACGAACAATAATTTGCGAAATTTAAACACTTACAGTTTCAAATGAAATCGTTTGCTTGATTCACTGGTCAGACACAAAATCACACAGCGAAAGTTGTACACGTTTCACAGCCTACATCTTTAACAATTGCAGAGTACAAAAAAAGGAGAATAAAGAATACTTTTTTTTTCTTCTTTCTCTCTTTCTCTCTTTTTCTCTTTCTCTCTCGGATCTGTCTTTTTTTTTTTTTTTGCTTTTTAAACTGCCTAAGGCAGTTTTCTCGTTGGACATGGGACACTCGTTATGGGCGTCCCACGTCCAACATTTTATTATAGGAAGATACAAAGAAAAATAAAAAGGTTGAACATTAAATCGATTTTTAAAAAAAAAAAACAATTATTATGTCAAACTTTAACTTTTTTTTTCCTCTATATTCAACATGTTGGAATACAGTGCAGTCTATTTTTACATCCAAGACTGATGCTATAAATATGAACAACTTATGTAGCAATTTGTAAACATTTTTTTTTTTACAATACAATTAAAATGATGTAGTGAATGGGAATCAATAATAGTAGTTAGTGGATTGTATTCCTATAATGTGATGATAAGAATATAATAAATAATACGATTAATTAGTTGTGCTTAACATGAATGACACAATTAATACAACATAATTAACTTGCTTAAAACACAAATAATAAGTTAATTTATATTTTAAATATTAATAATTTAACAAATAAAATTTTAAATGTGTTAGACGAGTTCAATTATGCTAGTTAATTAACATTAATTAAACATGTCTAAATGGATGGATTTGACAATTTACACAACATACTTAACTTATTTAATTAAACACAATAGAAAATTAATCTATTTAGAAAGGAAATTTTACTACAAAATTGATTTGAATGTAAGATCAACATATTTTATACTTATTTTACGTTTATTTTCATGTTAGAAAAATTGTAAGTATATTAGAGTAAACGTAAAATTAATATCAATAAATACAAAAATATCATAATAAATGTAAATAAATAAATAAGTGTAATTTTAATGTTAATAGACGTAAACATAGATAATAAATGTAAATATATGAAAATAAATATGAACAAACGATAATAAACCTAAAGTTAATAGACATATTCTTTCATTTAGATAGAATTAATATGTTTAAAATATAAATTACAAGTTATTTCAAAAATTTTAAATATTAATAATTCAATAAATAAAATTATAAATGTTCTAAACATGTTGAGTTATGTGAATTAACATTAATTATTTCACAATTATTACGATAGAAATATGATTAACTAAATTCCAGCTCATGTTTTCCATAATTTACAAATTCTAAGAATACAACATTTATGTGTAATATCAAATTTGTTATTTTTTAAAAAAATAAATTAATTTGGATAAGGATAATTAAAAGCATATAAAAGGTAACATAAATTGGATTAAAACAAACAAAAACTTATCCTCCGGGAAGTATTGTATTTCCAAAAATTAAAAGCCCACATTTGGTCGTCTCCTATAAATAATTTCACCCCCCACCAACGCCCAACAACTTTTACCTTGAAAATTTCTCTCTCAAATCTTTCTTCTGGTCGGTCCCACCAAGCTTCGAGTGCGAGATTCGAGGAAAGCGAGAGCCAGAAAAGCAAAGCTTAACAGAAACATAACTAATGAAAGACAGAAAATATTCAGGTCAACCTATTCTCTCTCTCTCTTTCCTTTTCTTATTATTTTAGGGTTAGGGTTCCCAACCTTTTTTATTTCCCAAACATCGTACCAACAATCAGCTAAATAAAATAAAATCTTTTTGATTTTTAAGGTACTTTGTTGTTTTTGTTTTTGTCTTATTCGTGTTTTTTTTTTGTCACTGGTTTCTGTGTTTATTTTTGTGTGCTATTTTGATTTTGGCGGGGGTGTCTGGAAACTTCTGGAACGATGTCGTATATTCATGGAAAACGGAGTGGAAAGAAAATAATATATATATATATATATATATATATATATTAAAAAAAAACGAAGAAGAAAATTGAAGCTGATAAACCCTAAATCGCGTTTGGCACCATGACAAATCAAATTTATTTTTTTGGTAAAAAAACATTTAATAATTGGAGGAGAAGTGAAATTGTTTGGATTAATGCAAACTTTCCAATAAATTACAACTTTTCCTTCACTATTCCTCAAAAAGTTGTTGGCAATCAAATTTAATTTTGGTTTATTTGTTTGTAAATATTTTTTTTTCAATTGCAATTGGTTCGGTTTTTTTTTTTTGATTGAGTTCATTCGAATTTCGTCAGACCATCAAAATTATCTTTAGGGAAATTTTGAATAATGGAAGAAGATAATGTCAAACTAGTAAAATTTATAAATCGAATAATGCGTTTGTGTATGTCTATATATGTTTGGAAAAATTGAGAATATTTGTAATATGGAAATATATATATTTTCTTGATTTGGAGGAAGAGGATTTGAAAGAGCAGTAGATACATGCATCAATCATTAGCCAAATGGTCAGGTGTGAAAGAACATAGGAGAATGGGTTTTGAATATGAATTTATTGATCATGTTTAGCCCTTCTTTCATAATTCTTTTTATATTTTCTCCTTTTGGAGTACTGTTTTTACTTTTTCTAACAATACTTAATAGTTATTTACTTGGAAAAAAAATCATTCTGTTTGGAGTTTTCTCTGCATCCAGATTAAGCACCATCTGCCATTGCATTGGGGAGTGTAAATTTGTTCTTCTTGTTGGTTAGCTGAAACTTAATGATTGCTGAACTAAGGTTGCTTGATTTTATTGTTCACATGTTTGTAGAAGGAGTACATGAACCGGGATTCTTTGGAGTATTCTTTAGCAGTCTTGCTCTGTGGAAATGTTCTTAATGGAAAATCCTACTCCCAATCGAATAATAATGCCGACTTTGGGTTTGGCACAAACTCAATATGACACTGATTACAGCAAAGTGATTGTTGATGACACGAATAAATTTGGCTTCATAAAAGGTTAACTGTCTGCCCTGACTAATTGTAACTTCGTTGAATAACCAAAAAATTTCCATTTATAGTCTGAATGAATATCTGACACTTTGATAATATTCTTCTCTAGAATCCTTTGGTGGTGGACGTAAGGCACAAGCTGCTGCATATACCACTTCTGATAGGAAAAATGCGTTGACCTTTGGTATGGTGCAGGTTGGGGGCAAGATGGCTCCTTCTACTGTGTCTGAAATATTGTCTAGCGTGGACTCACGAGTGGCCAGTTCAAATATTATTCCATACATGCAGTTTAATAAACCGTCTGAGGCCGAAGTTAAATGTCCTTATTTCATTGGACAAAATCAATCTGACCCTTCAGTAAATGAACAAACCACAGGTCATTTTCCTCAGCTCTCTGTAGAAGAATCGCAGGCAGATCTCAATAATCTGTTGATATGGGCTATCCAGCATAAGATTTTACTTAATTATATCCATTACAAGAAGTCAGCGATGATTATAGGGGATCCTCGAGTTTCTTTCAAAAACTATATGCATCCAGTAGCCTGCAAAAAGAATAACTGCAAATGTGAACAAATTTTCGCACTTGTATCACATTATGATGACTGTCATGATGCCAAATGTAATATTTGCGGTCCTGTTTGGTATACCTCTATCACCAATAAACCTCACCCTAAGTTTGAATTTGTAAAAAGCAGTCATCTAAGAAATTCCGATAATGGAGACTCTGGCCAACCGAGATGTGATAGTTCAGAAACCATGCAACCTTCTTCGAAGCGTTTGAAGGTGGGAAATCCTTCTTCTGCCAGCACGCCTTATAATGGTATGTTAAAAGCATCGACTTCATTGGTCCAACCATGTTATCTCAAGCTTCCACCCTTGATGCAATTGCCAGAATCTCCTGTATCTTCTAATTGTGAGGCCGTGGAGGCGGCCATGGAATTGACATCAAAGCTCATAGAAGATTCTACAAGCACTAAAGAGATTGGTAAGGAGATTGCAGATAATTTTCCTATATCGGCAACAGAGAGTTTTCCAGGTCCTTCAGAAGTGGTTGACTGCAGTTATAAACTAGAGGGAACAGTTGCTGTTGGAAGTCATAAAGAAGAGGATATGGACTTCAGATATGGTACTGATATTGCAGACAATGTAATATATCACTCTAACAATTTGGAATCCAATAATTTGCTCAGCTTCCCTAAAGGACTTTCAGGTGGTTGTGAGGAGGGAGATATTGCAGATGATTTTCCAATATCTGCTACAAAGAGTATTCCTGGTTCTTCAGAAGTGGTTGTATGCAATTATGAATTAGAGGATACAGATGCTGTTGGCAGTCATAAAGAAGTGGATATGGAATTCGGAAATGGTACTGATATTGCAGACAATGTAATAGATTTCTCTAACAATATGGAATTCAATACTTTGCGCAGCTTCTCTGAAGGACTTGCAGCTGGTTGTGAAAAGGGAGAGACAGAAGCCTGGCCTAATTCCAACCGGGCAGAGCTAGCAGTAGAAAATGAGTTCATTGCTCAAGAATCAAATTGTGGAAAGGATATAAAGTTGGAGAGTCAAAAACTAAGAGCTGTATCTTTAACTGAAAATTTCACAGCACAGCAAATAAAGGAACATATATCAAGTCTCACTCAATGTATTGATCAGGTTTGTGCTTTATTGTTGTTTATTGCTTTTGTTTTCCATTTTTTGCTGCCTTGATTGAGTGGATAGATCTTTCTACTTTATTGTCAACTTAAAAATGCTGTTATAATGCTTTAACTTGACTAAATATGGATAGAATAGAACTCATGCTACTGAAGGATACGCATTCTTGCTCACATTTAAACCTCTCATTGGAGTGAATAATATAACAAATAGGTTCACGAATAACGTTCTATATGCAGCCATATCTCAACCGAAGTGTACTTTGACCTGTCTGTTAGCATTCATCTAACATCATGCCAATTTTGTCCAAATACTCTGTTGAATCCCCTGAAATATTTGAAAATTTCTTTTCCTACAAGTTTGAAATGGAAGGGACAGGGGAATAGTTAGCAGCCATTTTCTGCTATGTGGCTGCCCTAAGGGTGTTGTTAACATCAAACTTTAAATTCTTGACACCTCACTGGAACTTGGCCTTTACTCTTCTTGCTGTAATGGTCGTTTCCCTTAATTTTCCATTTTACATTGCTGCATATATTGTATGCAATGAAGCAGGAAATTTTTTAATGTAACAGAACCCTTTATTTTGACAAAGCTGCTTTAGAGTAGCACAATTCTTTCGAATCATTTAGGTAGTTGGTGGTTTTTGTTTTATTAATATTCTTTGAGGTATTTTGTCTTCCCAAAGTTGGCCGTCTATATTATAATTGCTGCCGATACCCTTCTTATAAACGCATAAACTTTGCATTTTTTTGTGAAGGAGCTTGTAACATTTTTTTCACTTATTTAAATAGGATATGCAAAAGAAAGAAAGAGAAAACAGAGTGGTCAATGTTGAGCGTGAGAACTCGTGCCAATTGTGTGGAGCAGATAAACTCTCACTTGCCCCTGCACCAATATATTGTTCATCATGTGGTGGTCGTATCAGACGCAGTGCAATCTATTACAGCACACTTGAAGAAAATGACATCAGACATTGTTTTTGTACCTCATGCTATAAGGCTTCTAGGGGTATGTTTACCACTTCTTCCGGGATTGCTCTTTCCAAGTCAAAGCTGGGTAAAAAGAAGAATGATGAGGAAGAAGAAGAAGAAGAAGCGGTAGGCTAATACATCTTGTTTATCATTTTTCATAGTTCTGAAAGTTTAAGCTGATGAAAGACTCACTTCCTATGGTTGTTATGTTCCTGCAGTGGGTTCAGTGTGATAAATGTGAAGGCTGGCAACACCAGATATGTGCTCTCTATAATGATAAAAATGATATGGAAGGAAATTCTCAGTTCATCTGCCCAAAATGCTGCTTAAAAGAAATTCAAAATGGAGAACGCATGGCCCCAATAGTGAGTACTGTTTTTGGTGCGAAAGATCTCCCAAGAACCATGCTCAGTGACCACATGGAGCAAAGACTCTTTAGGCGTCTTCAGAAAGAAAGAGAAGAGAAAGCAAGGGTTACAGGAAACAGCATTGATGAGGTAAGATGACAACTCTGAGTGTTAATGTTTTCTAGCAACATTGTTGGTATAGTAGTATATATACTGCTATTTTGTTGTTTGTTACTGATCATAGAAATGCAGACGAGTATAATAGTTTATTAGTTAGATGGAATAACGACTGGAAAGATCATGGATTAAAGATTAGCTAGCCATATTATTTAATATGTTCAAATAATCTTAGACTAAGGGAGGAACCTTTAAAAGATCAAATATCTAAGGTTATAGATGGCTGTAGTTGTTAATATTGGAGGATGAAATATATGTATTTGTTCGGAAATTAATTTATTTCATGTAATCTAACAGTTTTCTATGCATTCCTATTGATTTTTATGCTGAACAATGTGAGTAGTGCTTTGTTTAGCTGTTTCAGTGACGGTGTATAATTTTCTATTGTTTACTAGGTTCTTGAAGCAGAAAGTCTTGTTGTCAGAGTGGTGTTATCCGTTGACAAATTTGTAAAAGTGAATAAGCAGCTTTTAGATATACTTCATGATGAAAATTACCCTGCTGAATTTCCATACAAGTCAAAGGTAAGGTATCTTTCTAAAATTGCTGAAGTGTTTTGAAGATAATTTGGTATTCCCTAATAGTAATATGCAGTCATGACCTTGAGGTTTATCAGTAGAGTGATTTATACCAGACTTTGTCTTAACTAGAACTACGTTTGTTTTCCTTTAGCTATAGTTTGTTCCTCTTTTAGGATCAATCTCTAGCTTCATGTCAGTTTCACTAAACCATGAAAATTTGTATTTCAATTTCAGGTTATTCTTTTGTTTCAGAAGATTGAAGGGGTAGATGTATGCCTTTTTATCATGTATGTCCAAGAGTTTGGCTCAGAATGTAGTCAACCAAATCAACGCTGTGTTTATATCTCATATCTTGATTCTGTAAAGTATTTTAGGCCTGAGAGAGAAACTGCAGCAGGAGAAGCTCTTCGAACTGTTGTTTACCACGAAATATTGGTATATTATATCATTTTCTGCTCCACTTATTATGGCTTTTCAAAGCTCAATGGTTGTTATAGTTGGATCACTGAGATTGTTTCTTGATTTTCTGTTTTGTTTCCATTATTAGATAGGATACCTTGAATACTGCAAGAAACGGGGGTTTGCAACCTGCTACTTATGGGCCTGTCCACCTATGAAAGGAGAAGATTATATCTTATATTGCCATCCAGAGATTCAGAAAACACCAAAATCTGATAAGCTGCGGAACTGGTCTCTCTCTCTCTCTCTCTCTCTCTCTCTCTCTCTCTCACATATATATATATATATATATATATATATATATATATATATATGTGTGTGTGTGTGTGCACAAGTGCCCATGCTGTGTTGTGTCGGTTGGTGCATGTGTGTCCTTGTTTGCACGTGTCTTGACTAGTAACTGTTATGCAAGTGCAGGTATCAGTCTATGCTACAAAAGGCTGCCAAAGAGAAAATAGTGGTTGATATGACAAACTTATATGATCACTTTTTTGTTACTACTGGACAAAACAACTACAAGGTGACAGCAGCACGTTTGCCATATTTTGATGGTGACTATTGGTCTGGTGCTGCTGAGGACTTGATGAAGAGTATACCGAAAGCAAGTTCAGAAGACGCGAAAAAAATAAGCAAGAAAATAATGTCGAAGAGATTGTTGAAAGCCATGGGACACACAAATCCTTCTGCTGATGCCACCAAGAATATTCTGTTGATGCAAAAGGTAAGAATTTACAAACCATCCTTATTTAGGTTTTTTGTAACACAAGAATTACTTAGATAGGGTTAATTTTAGTTGAGAATGGTACCCTCTCAAAATTGCAAATTGAGCTGTTGAACAGCCCAGCCAGTTTGTCTATTCAGTTAATGAGCCACAATGAAGTCTCAGTATTCCGGCTTGGTTTTTTGAAAAACCAAGCCAAGCCTGAATGATTTTTTTATTTGGATTATAGTGCTCATAAAGAAGCTCAAGTAGGGACTTTGAACTAAGATTTTGTCTATTGTGTACAAGGTTCTTGTTAAAACTTTTTCATTATGAGTTGTTTACAAATACCTCAAAATTAAGAAACTCTCATTCTGTTTGTTAATAGGCTTTCATTTGAATGTGTAGTACCTACCAAATGAGTGGAACTAGCTTGGGCTCAAATTTAGGTGTAGCTTTTATAATTAAATGTCCAAGCCTGAGAAATTGACTAAATTTCGTAGTTTAACTTTTATTTTTTTGGGTATTCTTGGGGCGCAGATGTGGATACCCCTTCAGAAGGAGACATGCCAGATTCTACCACACACTTTCATATGCTTTTTTGCCCCTTATCTTCCAGCATCATGAATCAATTAGTTTATATTTTGTTAGCTCATCTTGACACATTCTTTGGCCAATTCCCTTCATGCAATGGAAGGAGCTCTATTTTTTTGACTCTTCTTTCGGGCGCACCGGAATTACATGAAGGAAATTTGTAATAAAATCAATGTGATAGGTGTAATTGTGTAGACATACTACTTTACATCTGTTTATATCTTTTTATTGAATCCTTCTTTATGCAACTATGAAAGTCACTGAATATTTGATTGCATTGTTTCTTTCTTTGGTAGCTGGGCCAAAAAATTTTACCTATTAAGGAGGACTTTATCATTGCCCACTTGCAGTTTGTCTGCACATGTTGCCGTAGAGCTATATTATCTGGATGGCGATGGTTTTGCAGTCTATGTAAAAGATTTCAGCTATGTGAAAGGTCATCTTTCTTTATTCTCTTATTTATTAGAAGATGCACTTTGGCAGATTTTCTGCAATTTTTTCATGTTGAATTGTGGTTGGCATGATATTACCTTCTTGGAACTCCATTGAAGCATCAAGTTTTGAGTAGCCTAGACTCGCTGGATTCTTAACTTTTAGATGGTCCTGTCTAGAAGTAAATTTGAGAATAAAAACCTATAAGATGATAACAATATTAAGTTTTTTTATTGGTTCAGTTTGTGTATAAATATTGAGATTGGAACTTTGTAGACTTTAAAACTTCTTAAGAATGCTTGAAATCAACTTATCAGCTTTGTGAAATGAGTTTTTTGTTACTGAGTTTAGTACACAATAATGCATTAGTAGCTTACTAATGGGAAATGTTTTATTGTACCTGCCAATAAAAGGAAGAAAGAATTGCCCTTTCCCTGCTCAATATCTTTTAGCATCATACATGAAAATTGTCTCCTAATTTCACCATGGAAGATTGCTTAGTGGTATTTTCCATTGCTTTTCATGATCTTTAAAAAATAGATAGAGAACAAATTTGCTGTGCTTAATAACAGTACTTATTAAAATACTAATTCCTTTATGTTGATAACTGTGTAAACAATGAGGTTTCCATTGTCAAAGCAAGATAATCCACAAAGTGACAGGAGGTTGTTCTGTTTTGTATTCGAAGCATGTAGATTTTTTATTTTCAAATTGTCTTGTAAGAAAGAGAAACAGAAGATTATGTTTCTGTTAAATTCATTTGAAAAAGTAGAGGCCTCTATTAAGTCCTTATTGTGCCAAACCGGAGTTCAAAATTTTGACCGGTAGAAGTTAACAGTTGTTAGCAGTTGAAAACTGAAAGCATCAAAGTACATGTGGCAAATTTCGTATGCTGTGGTCTGTATTTATTTAGTCTTTTTCTTTAAATGTTATTATCCTTCTCATAATGTTATCATGCTCTGTCCTCATCCAGAAAACCTGTCTCCTCTTTATAGCTCTTACTCCAGGTTTGCAATATGTACTGCTTCTAGTGTGAATGGAGTAGTCTTCACTCTTTACTCTTCATTTCATGTTCCAGGTGCCTTGATGCAGATCAAAACATCTACAAGGATGGCTCTCACACTTTACGCAATGGGGAAAAACATTTCCTGTGTAGGGTAAATACCAATCTCCCGTTGTCTTTGCCTTTACTACTAAGAGGTAGGAATTTATATGCATATCTAAATTAAGTCCAACTGTATCTCTTACTCTTTTCAGATTATGGTGGATGAACCTTCTGATACTGATGATAAAGATGTCGGTATGGATAATGATTTATTTAAAAATAGACATTGTTTTCTGAGCTTCTGTCAGAAGAACAATTATCAGTTTGACACACTTCGACGGGCCAAGCATTCCTCAATGATGATCCTACATTACCTTCACAATCCAACGGCATTGACTGCTGGAACCACATGCAGTATTTGTTACAAGGACACGCCAATAGACCAGTGCTTGCTGTGTGAGATCTGCCCGAATGTGGCTGTTTGTGCTGCATGCTGTCAAAGTGATCATCATTCCTTGCATATTCATAAGTTGACTCAGCATTCTTCTGCTGTTAATTCTGTGACTGAAAATAGAGAGGTTCAGAAGAAGGAATTAGCGGTATGTAGATATTTCCTATCTTAAAAAAAAAATTCCACCTGAATGTTAATAACTGTTAGTTTCAAAGTTTTTATTCTTTACAGATTTCAATAATCAAGCAATTTATTTTTCAAAATCATGCATGGTAACTTATCAGAAAGTTTAATCCAATATTTTCTGTGACATTACTTTATTACTTGACACTCTTAGGCTATTGTTGCTCAGTTTACCTTTCTCATCTTAACTTGGTCACTTAGATTTAATTAGAATGCTGTTTGATGGCACAGAAAACTCGAGCGCTGAAAGCTTTGCTGCACGCCTGTCAATGTCGCTCTCAATGCTCCTACCCTGATTGCATTCTCATCAAAAAGCTATTCTACCATGCAAAAGAGTGCAGTGTCAGGGCAGCTGGGGGTTGTGATTACTGTAAGAAGATGTGGATCATACTGAGATTGCACGCCAAAAATTGCAAAGAATCTGATTGCAGTGTACCACGCTGCAGGTACGATACTACTAACTTTCAAAAATGCTCCTCACCTAATCAAATATAAAATCGTTTGACCTTAAAATGAATTATTTTTCTTCAAACTCATAGGGACATAAAGCAGCATACTGCTCAACAGTCTGAAACATTTGGAAGAGGCTGCACAAGAACCCACCAAGAGTAGGGCAGGCACTTTGGATTGGTCTGAGAGCTTATTGTACAGTTAGAATAGGAATGTCATGTAAAGAAGTGCATAGCTTGTCAAGGAGAAGGGTTGATAGTCAGGCAACCTGAGGTCATGAAATCATTGTTTTCTACCTGCAACTGCTGTATAGATTCTTAGGCATCAGTTTTGATGGTCAAAAAATTTTTGGTATAAAGAGTAATATGAGGTATTCTTTAAGACAAAGAACAGTGAACATTTTATTGATGCTTAAGTGATGTAGGAAAAAGTAACTACTAATGATATTTTTGAAACAACTGGTGCTTTAGTGTTTTACTTGTGTGGGTCAGAGTCGTAGAATTTGTTAAATTGGAATTTATGTTTGTTTTGTGAGATGGGAGTATATCATCATATTTAACCATTAAAGTTGTGAAGCAGTCCGTTTGCAAAATTTCCATAAAAATCAGGAAGAACCTCCTGTCTTAGAGATGGGTCCATTCCTAATAAGATTCTGGCTAGGGTTTGGAAGTTGGAACCTTACATTGGGAATTTAAAGGTGGTTATATGGTACGTGATTATTATCTTCTCTCAGTAAAATTTTGTGCGCATCTTAATCTTGGATGCAGGCCTTGAACTTGGGTCAATGCGCTGCTCGTGGTAAAGTTGCAAAAGTAGATTTACACTGAGGTAACAAGAGCAATTGCGTTTAGTAAAATTATAATCTATTTATTAATTAATAAAGATAAATAAAAATCTAGGATTGTACGGTATCTTTTTTTTTTTTCCGAAAGTTTTGATTTTGTTTTGTTTTATTTAAAAAAAAAAAAAGAAAACATAAAACATGTTTGATTATTGTTGATACATATTGAAAACAAATATTTAAATTATTTTAGATATAATAATTTAATTTTCAAAATGAAATTTAAAAATTAAATAAAATAAAAATGTAGTTATTAAAAATAAGAATTTAAAATAATATTATTTACTTAATATCAAATATTATTATTTTCCACTATTTAATAGTAATATTAAATATTACCGTTTGATCATATTGGAATTCAATATAATTTAAATAATATTATAATTATATATAATATTAAATATAAAATAATATAAAATATTTGATATTAAATTTTATTAGATAATAATAGACTTTAATAAAATTATAAATTATATATTCAATGATATTATTTTTCCTAGTTGTAATAATATTAAATTATTAAATAATATATATTTAACTAATTATTTTATAATCATGAAAATATTTTAATTTATTATTTAAATATATCTAATGTATTCAATAATATTGTTCAATAATATGGCTCCCAACCTTTAAAAAGGCTACGTGAATCGATTAGTACTCTTAACATTATCTTAAAACTTTATGAATCGTTCATAAGGAAGACACATTGAGAGGTTCAACATCTTTAAGGAAATGTTACAAACAAAGATGGTCGAAGTAAAACTTTATGAGGCCTCATGTGTACAAGATGATAGGTTTCCTCACGTGGCTTAGTTAACTTCGATAAGATATGAATATGCTCAAGTAAACCAAAAGAACTAAATGCACCAACTAGATCTATACCCATCTAATTCCTTCTTATGAGAAAGTTAAGAAACAAAAGAGGAAGGGTTCATTTCAAGAAAAAAATGGACAAGAGCTCTAGTGCAAAAGTTTCTAAACTAAAGATAAGGACTAAAGAGTTTATCATCATTGGGATAAACTTAATCATTAGAGGGCAATTGAAAAGAGTACATGGAGTCCAAAAGGCTAAAATGCTTAAAGAAGATTCCACCTTAAGCTAGAAATAAGAAGGCAATCAATTGATAGAGATCAAGATTGCAAGTTTAAGCTTTATGTTTTATAACATGGAGGATTTGATTTAATTAGTAAACATTGGGATGTTTAAGTTTTGGCAAAGCTTGGCCAAAGGGATGTTTTATTGTGATTTACCACTTGGTCAAACACCTATATATGTTTTAAACATGGTATAGTTTGCTAACAGGAGATGCTTAGCTAAAACAAAAGAACATCTTATTTAATCAAAATCGTGGATGGAAAAGGTTCAATTCTTTAGCCTAAGGAACTCTTGATGGAAATTGCAATTAATACTATTCAAAATAATAGATAATCACAAACGACTGCTAATCACCTTAGTCATAAACAAGAGTTAGTATAAAGATACTAAAGGTACCTTTGATTGGGAATTAATACTAATCTTGTGACTTGGATTATTGATGTTTGGCATTATAGGATTATGAAACATAAGTAGTTATGCATAGTGATGCATATTTAGTTGCAAAGTAATCTTGTTTGGATATGAGATCTAAAGTAAAAACTACTTAAAACTAAAGTGATTGATGATTATCTAAATAAATTCATATAAAATGAATTGTGTATTACGATACAAATGAAAAGTTGCAACCATTAAATGAAGTTAACATTAACCCTATATGGCATAAGTTGCCGATTTCACCAAAATTCTTCAAAGAATTTTTAAACTTGTTTGAAATTAATTGGAGCTCTATGACTTTTAAAAGGTTAAAAGATTAAGTGCATAATATCAAGTTAGATGCATAGTGATGCATAAAAGGCACGGTGGTTCATAGGACGCATGAATACTTAGTAGGATCCATATGGAAGCATTACTCATAAAGGATTTAAAGAGTTGAATGTTATCAAAAGAGTAAGATATCTTGACAAAATTAAAAGATTAGTGGGAATAATTGTGATGCTCTAGATTTTGTCTAAGCACTTCAAATCTGTTAGAACCGCAACAACAAATGGAGGGATTTCAGCTTATTCCATTTGCTCAAACTTATCAGAGAAAAACACATGGCAAGTTCAAGAAGGCTGAGTAGCAGTGGAAGTTGGGATGACTGGTTCTTTCACAAGGTGCCTGAATTTTAGGAGTTAGTTGATACATTTCAGCATTTAAGCATGTAGGCCACTTAGTCCATGTTTGTTAATCAGTTCCTTTTATTTCTGTTATTTTCAGTTCAGCTTGTAGGCCATTAAGTCCACGTTTATGTTAGTTCCTTGTATTGCTCCATGCATCAGAAAAAAATAGGGTGAACTGATTTGTATTTAAAGAATGATTGTGGAATGAAAAAGTACAGAAAATTTTCACCCCAAACTTGTTATTGAGATCAGAGAGTTCTCTCAGCCATTGAGCTCTCAACCTTTAGATATTCATAATAGGTAGAAAGAAAGGCAAATCACCCTACAGGGTTGACCAAGATTTCTCCCTTCCAAGGCCCGTAACTCGATCCCAAGTAAGGGACCATAACAGATTGGTATCAGCGTAGGGAGTTATGGGAGAAAAACGTTCCTTACAGGAGCAATTTGAGGAATTCCTTACCATATACAAGGCAGAGAAAGCTGCTTCGGAAGCCAGACAACAAGATATGGCTGTCCAAATACAACAGCTTACTCAAACGCTGCAACAAGGGTGAATTGAAGGAAGTTCCAGCGAAACCAGTCATAACCGAGATCGTCACGGTCCTAGAAATAATTCTGGGACAAATAATGGTGATGGGGGAAACTTCGTTCCCAGGTATAAAAAACTTGATTTCCCACGTTTTGATGGTAATGATGATCCTTTTGTTTGGTTGAGTCGTTGTCAAAATTTTTTTCTTCATCAACGGACCTTGGATGAAGAAAAGGTATCTCTCGCCTCATTCCACCTGGAAGGAGATGCCTAACTCTGGTATCTTAAGTTGCAACGAGATTAGCCGCGTTTGACTTGGCAAGTTTTCAAGCACCAATGCAACTTACGTTTTGGGCCAGCGTTACAAAGCAACAAACTAGGTGAATTATCCAAATTAAAACAAACAGGGA
The DNA here is from genome assembly GCA_033439115.1 of Firmiana major. NCBI lineage: Eukaryota > Viridiplantae > Streptophyta > Magnoliopsida > Malvales > Malvaceae > Firmiana > Firmiana major. Next base: position 15,801,906 of record CM065908.1, on the reverse strand, counting down.
CGGTGGAAGCCTACCAACGTCAATTTGAAAAGTTGTCTGCACAAGTACCCTCCCTAACCTTAGAGCAAGAGATGGCTATCTTTATCAGTGGTTTGCGTGAAGCTATTGCGGTAGATGTTGAAGTACAACAACCAACTGATTTAACCACTGCAATGAGCCTTGCCCGACATTATAAGCGCAGACATGGAAAGGATAAGATAGAAGAGCATCCATTTCGAAAAGGAGTAGGTAGTGGAGCACCTAAGGTTCCATTTGTCAAGCGAATCTCTCGAGCAGAAATGAATGATCGCAGGAGCAAAGGGCTGTGTTTTAACTGTGACGAACACTATGAAATGGGACATAAATGCAAAAAGCTCTTTTGGCTGGAAGGAATTGAAGAAGACGATGCACCAGAGAGTGAAACCGTTGATCCAGAAATATCATTCCATGCCATCTCTGGCACCCAGACTTCGCAAACCATGCAAGTGGAAGGGAAGATCAATGGCCAGTCACTAGTGATTTTGATTGACTCTGGATCCACACATAGCTTTGTTGATGAGTCCCTCATTCGCAAGCTACATGTTCCTATAGAATCAAATTCCAATCTTCGAGTCACAGTAGCCAATGGAGAGAGGCTTTGCAGTCCTGGAGTTTGCAGACAGCTTCCTATTTTATTGGGTAACTAACAATTTCCATTTGATTTATTTTTACTTCCTTTATGTGGTTTTGGAGTTGTGTTAGGTGTGAATTGGTTAAAAACTTTGGGACAAATCCATTGGAACTTTGCAACCATGCGAATGGAATTTATGTGGAGAGGCAAACCCGTAGAATTACATGGGATTCAAGACTTCAAGCAACAACTTCCACCTTCTGTCTCGACACTTAAACTTGAAACAGAAAAAGAAATTCAATTAAAAAGATTGCTGACAGAATTTCGGGCACTTTTTCAAAGTCCAACTGGCTTACCACCTTCTCGGAATTATGATCATCACATTTTTCTTCAACCAAGAGCAAGCCCTGTGGTGGTCAGACCATACCGGTATCCTCATATGCAGAAAGATGAAATAGAAAAGCAATGTCAAGAGATGCTCCAATAAGGTATTATTAGGCCTAGCCACTCTCCATTCTCTTCTCTAGTTTTATTGGTAAAAAAGGCAGATAATACATGGCACTTTTGCATTGATTATCGTTCCTTGAATGATAAAACTGTCAATGACAAATTTTCGATCCTCGTCATTGATGAATTATTGGAAGAACTACATGGAGCTTGCTACTTTTCCAAATTGGATCTCAGATCTGGTTACCACTAAGTTCGCATGCATCCAGCAGATGTTGAGAAAACTGCTTTTCGGACACACCATGGCCACTTCGAATTTCTGGTGATGCCCTTCAGTTTGACAAATGCACCTTCAACCTTTCAGGCTCTCATGAATGATGTGTTCCAGCTCTATTTACGTAAATTCGTTCATGTTTTTTTTTTTATGACATCCTTATATACAGTAGTACATGGGCAGAACATTTGCACCACCTTAGAGTGGTTTTCTCATTACTACATCAGCATTCATTATTTCTGAAGGAAACTAAATGCTTATTTGCTCAATCTCAGATTGCATATCTTGGCCATATTATTTCAGCTGAAGGAGTCCAAGCCGATAATCAAAAAATTGAGGCTATGCTACATTGGCCGATGCCCACCACCATCAAAGCTCTCAAAGGCTTTTTGGGATTGACTGGTTACTACAGAAAGTTTGTGCCAAATTATGGGATGATTGCAGCTCCTCTAACCAATATGTTACGGAAAAACTCTTTTCTTTGGACGAATGAGGCCCGACTTGCTTTTGAGATGTTAAAGATTGCTATGACAACTACACCAGTGTTGGCTCTTCCAAACTTTGATCAACCATTCGTGGTAGAGTGTGATGCCTCTGATTCTGGTCTAAGAGCAGTGTTGTAACAAGAGGGGTGACCTATTGCCTTCTACAGCCACCCATTTGCCCAACGGCATCTCAAGCTTCCTGCATATGAAAAGGAACTTATTGGTCTCACAAGAGCAGTCAAACACTGGAGGTCTTACCTGTGGGGGAGAAGGTTTTTAATTCGTACTGACCACTTCAGTCTCAAATACTTGCTGAAACAATGAATTTCCACATCCCCACAGCAGCAATGGCTTAGCAAACTTCTTGGTTTTGATTTTACGGTGGAATATAGAGCTGACAGAGAAAACAAGGTTGCTGATGCCTTGTCTCGCAGAGATGAAGATACTGGTACAATTTCTGCTATTTCCATGCCACTACCTACCCTTTTCAAGCACTTAAAGTGGAAATTGCCAACTCCCCAGTTCTACAAGAATTGGTGCACAAGATCAAAGCTGGGAACATGTCACCTACATGGTCGTACAAGGAAGGTTTGATATTCTTCAAAAAACGAGCTTACCTGCAGCCTACATCCCCTATTGTTCAATCTATCCTTTCGGCATTACACAACCAACACCATGAAAGCTACTAAAAAACTCTCCGTCGAATCTCTACAGACTTTTATTGAGCTGGCATGAAACAACACATCCGGGATTATGTTCGAGCTTGTGCAACTTGTCAGAGGAATAAATCTGAACATCTCCAACCAGCAGGCCTTTTGCAGCCCCTTCCTGTTCCAATTCAGGTATGGGCAGATGTTTCCATGGATTTTATTGATTCTTTACCTAATTCTTATGGGAAAACAGTCCTTTTAGTGGTGGTAGATAGATTCTCAAAATATGCACATTTCCTTCCTATGGCTCATCCCTATTCGGCTGTCTCTGTAGCAAAAGTTTTCTTTGATAACATATTCAAGTTGCATGGATTACCTGAAACAATTGTTAGTGATAGAGATGTCACTTTTACAAGCTCTTTTTGGACTGAACTCTTTAAGTTAAGTGGCACCACATTGAGTTTTAGTTCGGCATATCATCCACAAAGTGATGGACAAACCGAAGTGGTTAATCGGACCATTCAAATGTATCTTCGCTGCTTCACTAGTGATCAACCTCGCAAATGGATGTCTTGACTTTCTTGGGCAGAATATTGCTATAATACAAGCTACCACTCAGTTCTTAGAACTTCTCCTTTTGAAGTTGTCTATGGCAGACCCCCGCCACGCCTTCTCAATTACTGTCCTGGAGCAGCTCACTTGGAAGCCGTTGACCAAGAACTACAAGCTAGAGACATGAAACTAAAAGACTTACGAGATAGATTGTTACAAGCTCAGCAAATGATGAAAGCCACTTATGACCACCATCATCGTGAAGTTTAATTCCAGGTGGGGGATTTAGTGCTTCTAAAACTACAGCCCTATCGTCAAATAAGTGTGGCATCTAAGAGGAACAGGAAGTTATCACCCAGGTTTTACGGACCTTTTCCAGTGGAAGAAAAAATTGGAGAAGTTGCCTATCGCCTCACACTTCCTTCGACTGCGAAAATTCACCCCGTCTTTCATGTTTCTTGTTTAAAGAAGTATCACGGATCCAATATTGAATGCAGTCCAGAAGTCCCTTCAGTTTATCAAGGTGAAATTGTTCCCACTCCTAAAGCTATTTTGGACTCTAAGAAGGTGCAAGGAGCAACTCAAATCCTTGTCCATTGGGAAGGTTTATCACCAGCTGATGCATCATGGGAATTTGCGAACAACGTCATCTCCAAGCATCCAGAATTTGCGCTCGTGGTCAAGCGCCATATGGAAGGGGGAAATGATGTTAGAACCGCAACAACAAATGGAGGGATTTCAGCTTATTCCATTTGCTCAAACCTATCAGAGAAAAACACATGGCAAGTTCAAGAAGGCTGAGTAGCAGTGAAAGTTGGGATGACTGGTTCTTTCACAAGGTGCTTGAATTTTAGGAGTTAGTTGATACATTTCAGCATTTAAGCATGTAGGCCACTTAGTCCATGTTTGTTAATCAGTTCCTTTTATTTCTGTTATTTTCAGTTCAGCTTGTAGGCCATTAAGTCCACGTTTATGTTAGTTCATTGTATTGCTCCATGCATCAGAAAAAAATAGGGTGAACTGATTTGTATTTAAAGAATGATTGTGGAATGAAAAAGTACATAAAATTTTCACCCCAAACTTGTTATTGAGATGAGAGAGTTCTCTCAGCCATTGAGCTCTCAACCTTTATATATTCATAATAGGTAGGAAGAAAGGCAAATCACCCTACAGGGTTGACCAAGATTTCTCCCTTCCAAGGCCCGTAACTCGATCCCAAGTAAGGGACCATAACAAAATCTATATAATAGTCATAATGTTAAATGCTAAAAAAGTTTAGTAATAAAACATCAATTCAATAGATGTTATTTTAAAAGAGTTTAACTAGAGGCAGACATATATGGGATGTATGGAATATTAAAAGAGTTTAACAAAACACCAAAGGAGAGACACATTAAAGATTGCAAAAGGTGGATACAAATCATTGAAATAGTGGAAACAATTATTTTGAAAGACTTCCAAATGAGAGAGAATTGCATACCTATATCTATAAGATCAAATACAAAAAATCATTTTATATTTGAGGCAATAAAAATGGATACGATTTAGATCTTTAGATTATAAAGCTATGAAGGATTGTTTATGTTGTTAAGAATGACAAATAAGCTTAAAAAAAATCTAGTCTTATTGTGATTTAAGTCTATGTTATGATCATTGATAATGGTGATTATCAAGTAAAGCATAGTCCCTTATTAAGGCCTAATGTAGTCCAAGTGGAGACATAGTCACTAAGTGAAAGAATTCGATATTTGATACAATAGTGCACTAGTGTAAGTGAGAGATTATTAGTGTATTTCTTAAATCTAACTTACTTAGTGAGAGGCTTGTTACCATAGTAACAAATGATCACTTGTGGTAAGTGACATAAAGATTTTTCTTCATTATTTAGAATGACAATAATATGAATTATTTGTCTCTAAATATGGTAAAGCCCATAGAACAAAAATTGGCCTTGCAAAGAAATTATAAATAGTTATAATTATGAGATCTTTATGCTTCAAAACCTTATTCCTTAAAACTGTTCATAGTCAATGTATTGTCCAGAATGGGCATTACAATGCACTAGAGACTAGTACATATTAAGCCTTTTACTTGTGAAGTAAGCAATTAATCTCATAAATTGATGTATACTAGATACTTGAGGATAACATGTAGGTGCTTGTTAAGGTACAAGTTCACTAAACATGACTCAATATGAAAATTCTATTTAATCATATTCACTTGAGTATCTATGGAAATTCTCATGTGATAAACCTGTAAGTAATCATTTGACTTATGACACCATGTCATCATATATGTGAAACGTCACACTTTGATTTCATTTTTTATGGGTTTAAGAAGCCAAATGCCTAAAATGAGTGCTTTTGGATGTGACTACGATCATGTGAAGGTGGATAGGTTGTCCAAAGATGATCCATCACCCCAGATGAATTTTAGGGGATATATCTTGGTTGTTCTTGACTTGAAATTACATGATTAAATCCATGGCCATGGTACAATGAATTATGTTGAATAGTTAGATTCATTAAAGTCATTTCTTGAAGTTGCAAGAACTATAACGAGGAATTAAATAAGTAGACATTGCATCATACTTATTTATTCCTTAAGATATAGTTGATGGAAGGATATTAATTACATTGAGAGGTTAATCATTGAAGGGCTTCAAGTTGAGAATCACTCTTAACCTTTCTAACGTTTAGGGGTCATAATGCATTGCTAGATGTCACTCTTAACATGTGTTAGTTTATATCCTCGACACTCTGGATGAGCTTAGGGACTCATTCTCATATCGAACTCCTTCCCATATCCTATATCTTATGTGCATGCGTGGGCTATGCCAGTGACACATGCATGCTTTTGAATTGAAATTTCTCAATAGCCAATCATAAAATTTATATTGCTTACATTTACATTTATATCTTAACTATAGATAATAACAATATCAAAGAAGTTGTTTAGTTAATACATGACTAATTCTTGATAATCTTTTAAAAATATTTGTATTTTAAATTAATTAAATAGTAATGATCTGCCAAAAATTAGCCAAAAATTGAAAAAAAAATTAAAATTAAAAATCAGTAAAATACATCTAAAAAGTAAAATGTTATGGTTCAATTCTTTCAAGGGATTGTTTGATTGACAAAAATAAATCCTATCAAAATTTTAAAATATAAAAAATAATAGCCAAATGGTTCACAAATTAGAGATAAAAATCGATAAAATAAACTAAAAAATCAGCAAAACAATAAAAAAAAAGTTATGATTCAACTTTTAAAAAAAAAACCATAAATAAAAAAAATTCTATAGCTAGAATTAAAAAAAAAAAAAACTAGAAATAAACTCTTGCTTTATTGCTTGAAGAAAAATACCGTTGATTTTTTATTTGTTTCTTAGAAATAATAATATAAATGTATTTAATATTCCTGTTTTTTCAAAATAAAAATATTTAATATAATAAAATATTTATAATATAAAAAATTTTGATAGTTGGAGGAATCTTAAAAGAACAATATAACATTGCAACCATATTCCTCCTATATAAAGTATAAACAATTTCTTACATAATCAATATTAGTAAATAATGATGGTATCACAACTGACGTCATAATACAAAAAAAAAAGACACTCTACAATTGCAACAAAAATCGGATAAACTAAGTCAGAGTTATATCGACTTAAATGACGTTTTGTAATTTCTATTAAAACTTTTAAAATCGCATGAAGAAAAGAAAAATAAAAGAAATGAGGAATGAAGGACTAACAGCGTTCATCGGGGAAAAAAAAAGTTTGTAAAAAATATTTACTTTTAATAAATTATGACAATTTCTTTTAAAGATTATCAATAACAAATTTTTTTAAGAAAAATAATGTTTGCTAGCATTGATTTAATCATAAATCGTTTCAAAAACTCTACATGTGAAAGATATGTTTCAAACTTTTAACTTTTTGTTTTATCTCCCTCATCACTTATTTCCGTCATTACCTTCTTGATTTTTTTCTTTCTTTCTTCGCCCCTCTGTCTTCTACGACAACTAACAAAGGATCAATTTTTTTTTTTCTCTATTTTCTCCCTCTCCCAGTTTTTCTATTCTTTTTTAAATCAAATTACCAAACACGGCGTTTTAGGTTTAACCAAATAAATTTTTTAAAAAAAGGGTAAGAAAGTAGTAGTGTGATATAAGCACTCTTAGAATGTAAGAAATTTTCCAAAATTTATTGGATAGATTTAATCAAGGAAACCTTAATAAAAGATAAAGTGTGTTGGCAAAATTTTATAAGGGAAAGTTTTTAAAAAAAAAAATAGTAAGGAAAAACATATGTGAGATGGTACCGCCAATGAATATGAATTCAATCAATGAAACTTTGATAAAAATAAAGTATTTAAAAAAAAAATCAAGGAAAGCCATGCGTAACGTGGCACCTTAATAAAGAGTTTTTTTGGGTAGGATTTTCATTCAATGGATGAAAAAATTTCTTATTTGAATAATTTTTTTAAATACAATTTACGGGAATGAAGAAAACTTATCCTAAATATTTTTGTAAAAAGAATTAGGGAAAGGGTGAAATATTTAAAATAGTTTATTTTGAAAAAAAAAATTACAGTGTAACCGAAAAAATACAAAAAAAAAAACAGATTGCAAAAAGGAGAAAAACGAGCAAAAAAAAATCAAAAAAATAATTTAGATGGACAGTAATATTGATTTCAGTAAAATTAAAAATAATAAAAAGATATTTAAATATATTTTTTTAATAAAATAATAAAAAAATTAAAAAGAGGGGCAGGTGTCTTATTTGGCCAAAAGCTATTGCGCTGAGGGTGCGAATGGGGCCAAAGTTGGTCCTAGACACCTCTAATGAATTAAAAAAGGAGAAAATTTTTTAAAAAAATGAAAAATAAATAAAAGAAAACAAGGGAAAGAAAGACGACTTGGGGTGTCATGTGTCAACTTTCAAGTGAATATTATATTCCTTTTCTTTTTTTTTTTCAAAATTTATTTAATAGAATTTCAAAATAGAATTGGTGAATTAGGTAGTTGCTGGGCTGCTTGAACGGGCCAGATACTTATTCGGTAGTTGTTAGCCTGGGTGAAAGGTGTTTTACATATAGACTTTGCGAAAAAAAAAAAAGGTTTATGAGTGGCTTTTTTTGGTATCATTTATTATCTATGAGTCGAAATTATTTTTTTAATTATTAAAATAAAAATATTCGTACAAAATTGGTTTACTAAAAAAAGCTTTTAAGTTTTATCTTCATTTGAAGTAGTTACATTCTCTAATTCTCTTAGTGTGTTTGTTTCTCATTCTCTGGTGGTTTAATGTGGTTTTCTTCTCCGTTCCTCCTTCCTCTCTTTCTTCTTCCACTCTTTCATTTCTCCTTTTAGTTTTCCTTATTAAGTGGAACTGGCGAATTCACTCACAGGTTTGTGGAACAATCTCCGACTTACGGAGGTGAGTTAGAACAAGTTTCTGCAGATGAAACCCAAGTGTTCAATTGGAGGAAAGGAATTGGATGGTGGCTAAGTTGCATACTGTGCAGACTTATAATAAGGATGTAGTGATTGGTACGATGAAAACATATGGAAGTTATCCAAGGAGGTAACTGTACTAATTTTGGATAATAATATGATCCTGTTTAAGTTTGCTGCGCTTAAAGATAAAGAGAGGGTTCTTGAAGGGTCTTCATGGTCCTTTGACAAATAAATCATTTTTTTCAGGATTATGATGGTATGCTCTGCCCGGACGACTATATGTTTCTTGAGGCTCCGTTTTGGTTTCAGGTCTATGGGTTACCTATGGGAATGATCACACATTCTATGGCTGAAAAGGTGAGATCCTGTCTAGGATGGTTCATTAAAATAGAGGATGAGTCATCAAGCTTATCAGGTGGCAGGTTCCTTCGGGTCTATATGGGCATTGATGCGTTGAAACCTTCAGACGTTTTGTTATTTTGGAGGGAATGCCTTCTGGTTCTAAGATTCAGGGTAGACTGGCATACAAACGCTTATAGAACTTTTGTTATGTATATGGTCTGTTATCGCACATTGTTTAGGACTTTCTCAACAATATGAACCATCGGTAGAGCCTTAAGACCTTCTCCAACAATATGGAGCCTGGATGCGAGCCTCTTCTTTACTAAAAGGGTGTTTTGCTTCATATGGGATGTCAAGGTCGACGTATATTCATTACTGGTCACATTCCGATGGGGGCTTTGCCACCACACAACAGCACTCATCGCCACATGTGGCTGGTCGGGTAGCCCTTAAAGGCCCATTTATGGCCAATTTCCAGCGATTGTTGTTTCCCATTGAACAAACCAAGGTGTTAGCAGGTGGGGCAAGCAATTACGTCTCAAACATCTAAGGAGATAGTTACATAACTGATCCCAACCGACCAGACATTGAGCCTAAAAACACGGGGGACACCAGTGGACAGGTAACTGCCATGTTGGAGATTACCATGGTGTCTTCAACTGCCACAACTGTATGTGCTACAGACTTGCAACAGGCCAAGGTTCCTAGGCAAGGGACATACTACTGCAACCACATATTCAAGGACTTCCTTAAAATAGTTAGCAAGTGTAAACACCATGAACCTTCTTGTATTTGGTCTTATTAAAAAATAACGAATTTAAAAAGGATTGAAAAAAAAATGCATTTCTTTATATACGATTAAATTGAATTATATTTTGAATATGAGGAATTTTAATTAATTCAAAGTATTTGAGTTAATAGAACAAATAATTAAAAGAGATAAGAATAAATTTTTAAGAACCAAGAATATTTCCTTATGGTATACAAATACAATATTAGACTAAATTTGTTTGGAACGTTACAAGTAAAATTAATGAAGTACATAGATATATAGATATATGTGTGTGCATATATATATATATATATATATATTTGTATGGGAGCCCGTGGGTTGGCTTCCAAATGAAGCCAATCCCGAGAGCTCCCATCAATAATATGTCAATATGCAGTGAAGGAAGAGATGAAACATATTGCTCCATCATTCACTGCCACAACCCGATTTTTAAAGGAAAAAGGGAAGTGCTCGAAAAAAAGGAAAAGTCAGGATAAGGACAGGATTGAAATGGATGGGAGATTGAAAAAAGGATCGGCAGAACATGAAAAATGGGAGAGAAAAGGAAAGGAAGAGGATTAAGGAAAACAAGAAACTAAAGTGTAGAAGTCTGAAGCAAGGACGTGAAGGCAGGTAATGGTGGACTGAGATGTACAACGAATAAAACAGAAGAAAACGTGGGAGAGACTAAACATGAAAAATAGGAGAGAAGAAACCGAAGCAAGTATGGGACTACTGTTGCAGCAGTGAAAGAGCCGAAAACGTAAGGCAGAAAACAAAGCAGGTTGGAGGCGCATAATGGTTGTTACCTCGGTACTGTTTAGGTAGAAAATGAAGCAGTAAAAACGAGACAGAAGACGAGTAGGTAGAGGTGGCAGAGAGCTGAATCGAATAAGGGAGGACAGAAAACCTGAACTGAAATTACTACGAAACAGAAGATTGATGTGCTATTGCAGTATAGAGAAGGTTGTTGGAGATGAAGGTTCAGCCTGCAGACACAAGGAAATAATTATAGATAAGAGTGTATATATGTATATATTGAAGCTGCAGCAGTGAATAGAAACAAGGAAGTGAAATTATAGAATGCAGGACCTGTGAGGAAGGAAATAGAAGATGGGAGACGTGAGGCTTGCTGGAAAACAAAAAGAGGTGATGCACGATGATGAAGCAGTAGGAGAAGAGGGAAACACGTTAAAAGGAAACAGAGTTGTTGGAGTTGGAAACCGAGACCTGTTTTGTTTTGGGAATTCTCTAACTTGCAGGCCATTTTAGCTGCTTGCTGCGTGGAACAAAGAACGAAGGAAAGGAAAGAACGTAAGGAAAGAAGGAAAGATAGGAAAGAAAAGCAGAGAAGCCGAGGGAGAAAAGTGAAGCCAGTGACTACAACAGGAGCTGGATGAAGATTGGTTGGTAGTGATGACAGTCGGGGAAGGAATAAGGAAGGAATGGAGAAGACGAGAATGAACCTAGAAAGAGAAGCTGGAAATGAGACCGAGAGGCAGACGTGAGGGCCAAAAATGATGCTGAAGCACAGGGCTATGCTTGAGGGATCGAGAGCCTGGATATGGGCGACCTGAGAAGAGAGCAAAAGCAGGGGATGATCAGGGCTCTCGGCTGCTGCCTTAAAAGCGGAAGAAAGCTGAAGCACGGCAGTTAAAGCAACCTGGAAGAGAAAAAATTGATGAATGAATGAACAAGGCAGAAGCGTGGACGAAGAAGGGGTTGCGGAACCGGAAAGAAATGATGGAGGAGGTTGCAGTGCTGAGAGCAAATGAGGACAAAGAACAGGGCAGTGAAGAAGAAGAAGAAGAAGAAGAAGAAGAAGAAGAAGGCGCAAAATAGAGAATTAAAAAAAAAAGAAAATATATATAAATAGAAATATTAGTGAATAGAAATAATTCAGATAGAGAAGAGTGCACAGGAAAATTAGGGAAACACGAGGGGAGAACGACTTAGGAATTATTATACAAATAGAAATTTAAGTTCCGGATAAATAAATCGATTGGGATAGATCCACTGATTCATGTCACTGAGGTATTGAGTATTACAGACAGACATCGAGGTAAGAAAAATTATTGTGGGCTGTTAGTGATATCTACACGTATTTTCTGTGGAATCGTAGACATAAAATCCTATTATGATTTTATAGTTATTGAAATTATAAAAAATTCTAGACCGATTTTATAGTTATCGAAGCTACTGAAAAACTTTAGTCTCAGTTAATCGACCCATCTTTACCGATATAAATTTATTTAGTTTATTTATATAAATATCAATGTGGTTTTAATTATTGATTTTAATCGAAATGTCCTTAGTCTTAATTGCCATAGACTGTACATTGAGGATTTTGACTGAAAAATGATGAGCCAACCTCTTTTGAATTGTTTTATATACCGATATAAATTTATTTAGTTTATTTATATAAATATCAATGTGGTTTTAATTATTGATTTTAATCGAAATGTCCTTAATCTTAATTGCCATAGACTGTATATTGAGGATTTTAACTGAAAAATGATGGGTCAACCTCTTTTGAATTGTTTTATATACCGAACTGAATTTCAAAAATGGTTTAATGAAAATAAACTATTGTTAAATTAGTACCGATAAAATGTGCTTGAGCGCATGCTGACTGTGTGTCGCACGGCCTGGCTCGCATTGATTTTAAGGCAAAGACGATGGTTTATCATGCTGCACTATTACTATTACTAAACTGTTACTATTACTGTTATTGAACTGCTACTGTTACTGTGGTCCACAGAGTACGATGTACCGTGCAACACGCATGTGAGTACGCTGTACCGTGCTATCGGTCTTCAGACATATTGTATTGTGAGCCGTTTGGGTAGCTGACTACTCCCACAGCGATTAACATCCCAACACACTTAATCAGTGATACTCGGAGTCACCGACATTGGCTAATTGTCATACTGATTACTGTTATAGCATGTTCCGTCTTGTCTCGTCTATTTGATTTAGTGAATTGACTGTATGAATTGTATTATTGTATGAAAATCATTTATTCTACCGTATAAAGTTTTAGAACATTTATTTATTACAGTTCAATGTTTAGACTATCGATATTGAAACTGTTATTGATTTCCAACTTTTGTTTTGCTGGATTGCTCAGTATATTTTACATAATAACTCTATTATGTAAATATGTAGATAGTGTATTTATCTATCTGCTACGCATTTTTCTTACTGAGCACGTTAAGCTCACTCCTTATTTTTTCCCACAGAGTTTCATCAGTAGTTGGACCGCTTTCGTAAGTAGGATTATTTTGCATGGCCATAGTTCTACAGATTATTTTTTTACGTCAAAGGTATACCCAGATTTAAGTATTCTTTGTATATAAAATTTTTGTAAGTACAATAATGTATAAGAAAATATATTTGTTGATGTAAATGTGAATATTTTTGCATAGAAAGAATTAGTTTGATTAATCGAAAAATATTTTCTTTGGTTTTGTTCAAAGATGTATTGTTCTGATCTAATATCGACTCGTAACCCAATCATTTTGTATCGTAAAAAAGGTTGTTACAGAAAGGGATACCAAGTCCCTCTCCCCTACCTCTATGAAGGTTACAGGGAAGTGAAAGGCCCAAATACATGCTCTATCCCCGGAGGAGGCTATGTAAGATGTTGCTTCAAGCTTTTACTGTTTAGAGGCAGCGACTGGTTTCCAATCCCGCTTATAGTCATGAGGGTATTTGAGTGGAACTGCAGTGGGCTTGGAAACTCACGTGCAATTCATGCTCTCTATGAGCGTATCAAAATTCAAGCTTCCCATGTAATTTTTCTGTTTGAGACTAAGCTACATGTACGTTAACTGGACTGAATTAAACTATGACTGAATTAAACTATGTTGTGGCATGCATGGCTGTTTTGGAGTTAGTTCCATTGGAATAAGAGGTGTTTTGACTATTTTGTGGACCACTGAGATTCAATTACAGTTGCTAAGTTACTCCCACAATCACATAGACATTTTGGTCATTGATGGACCTGGGACATTACTGTAATAGCTAAAGGGTTTACATGGTAATCCTATACAGGCAGGCGAAAGGCGATATAAAGCTTATTATGGGAGTTGGCTGAGTTGTTTGATAGGCCATGGCTATGTCTAGGGACTTTAAAGAAATATTGTGTAATCATGAGAAAGAGGGTTGCATATGTGGGAGAAAGTCCCTGATGCATCAATTTCGTGCAGCTCTAGATGATTGTGGTCTCTTTAACCTCGGTTACAATGGTGCATGGTACACCTGGCAGTGTGGTCGATCTCAATCTCACTGTGTCAAGGAAAAACTGGACAGATGTGTCTTTACATACTAATGGATGCAATTATTCCCAATGTACAAGGTACAACACCTAGTAACTACCACTTTTGACCGTTGTCCTTTGCTGTTGTCCACAGCTGCCATTTTCCAACCAACTAGGCATTCACCAAAGACCAGATGCCATTTTGAATCCATGTGGGCCTATGATCTAGAATGTCAAGAAGTCATAGCTGTTGCTTGGAATGGTTGTCCACATGCTTAAGTTAGTAGAAAGTTGAAATTAATTGAGTATCGACTCACGGCTTGAAGCCATATGAAATTTCATTCATCTACCAAGCGCAAAGCAGCCCTTACTCAAGACTTACTCCACTTCCAACATGCTCCTACTATAGATGCATCCCTGCAACGTAGAAAAGACATTAAAGTGGAACTCAACCAGGTTATTGATCCATCAAGAATTCTATTGGAAACAAATATCAGGACTTGTTTATGGGAAGGGGACTAAAATACTTCGTTCTTTCACACTAGAGCCACTCAACGAATGAGGCGTAACATAATTGGTGGGCTTGAACATGATCGAGGTGAGTGGTGTGAAGAAAGGTTGCTGTCTCTGATATAGCTCTATCATACTTCCAACATCTTTTTACTTCCAGTCAGCTTGCTTGGCCAACGGATCTCCTTACCGCAGTCGAACCAAGGGTCTTGCCTGAGATGAATACTTTACTGGTTGATGACTTTACAACCGAAGAAATCTCTACTGTTCTCTTCCAAATGGCTCCTAACAAGGCTCTAAGTCCTGATGGAATGCCAGCTATGTTTTATCAAAAATTTTAGGGCACAGTAGGAAAGATGTGGTTAACCATTGCATGGATTGCTTAAGGGGAAACAAAAGCATGAAGGACATTAATCACACCACACGTATCTATGTCATATGCCAAAGGTTAAGGAGGCCAAGCGTATGACTCATTTTCAGTCAATCAGCTTATGCAATGTCTTGTACAAGATTATATCCAAGGTGCTTACGAACCGTCTGAAAAAGGTGTTGCCATCCAAAATTAGTGCCAAGCAGAGCGCCTTTGTCCCAAGTCACCTGATTACTGATAATATTATTCTGACATATGAACTGTTGAATACTATGAAGGGAAGGAAGACTAGGTTTCGTGGATCTTTTGCCTTGAAACTTGATATGAGCAAGGAATAGGCACTACAAGAAAAAGGGCCATCAGCGACGGAATTAGCGACGGAGTTTCCGTCGCTAATTTTATATTTCCGTTGCAAAAGGGTATTAGCGTCGAAATTTGCGACGGATTTTTTCGTCGCAAATTCCGTTGCTAAATTCGAAGTCGCTGAAAGTTTCCGTCGGTGATGAAAAAATTCCGTCGTTAATTTCGTCGCAAATAATTTTCGTTGTTGAAAACTTTTTTCGACGAAATTCCGACGTTATTTTTTCCGTCGCTAAATTGAATCAGTGACGGATTTCTGTCGCTAATATATGTATTAAGAATAATTAAACTTCCGTCGGTAAAACGAAACAGCGATGGATTTTTCGTAGCTAAAAATTCGTCGTTGAAAGAAATTAGAGACAGAATTCCGTCGCTAATAGGTTTTCGTCGGTAATAGTTTTCAGCGACGGATTTTCGTCGGTAATTTATTTGTTAAATTTTATAATGTGTCTGTTGCTAAAAGTATACAGCGACGGATTTTCGTCGCTGATACTTTCCGTCGTTGAAAAAAATTAGCGACAGAATTTCGTCGCTAATTGAACTAAAGAGATTTTCATCGGTAATAGTTTTCAGCGACGGATTTTCGTCGTTGAAAACTTCCCAGCAAAAAAAAATTTCATCTTTGAAAGAAATTAGCGACGGAATTCCGTAGCTAATTGTAGTAAACAGATTTTCGTCGGTAATAGTTTTCAGCGACGGATTTCCGTCGCTGAAAACTTCCCAGCAAAAAAATTCTGTCTTTGAAAAAAATTAGCGACGGAATTCCATCGCTAATTGTAGTAAACAGATTTTCGTCGGTAATAGTTTTCAGCGACGAATTTCCGTCGCTGAAAACTTCCCAGAAAAAAAATCCGTTGCTAAAAGTCTTCAGCGACGGATTTCCGTAGGTAATTTTACTATATATTTTTAGTGTATTTGTTGCTTAAATTCGTGTACCTAAAATAACATCACAGACATTTATAAATCGATAGAAACAAACAAAAAAGTATATCGCAACTATATATCAAAACTAACATCAACTATTAATTGAAAATCATCATCATATACAGTCCGATCAAATCATCATCAGAAATATCATTCGAAATTCACGCATCTGAAAACAAAATATTTAAATTAAATGTGTACTTTCATTGATCAAGACGACCTCCTGATCCAGACGGTCCAGGTCCAGGTGCTCCTGTGTTATTGGCATTCCTTGCCATCAAGTTCATCATCTGATCCATAAAATCAGACAACTTTCCTTCCAGATTATCAATCTTGTTTGAAATGACTCTGATGTCCTCTTTCACTTGCTGCACCTCTGAATTTATGTCATGAGTACCCATCACACCAGGAGTAGGATAAGGAAAAGGACTATAAGCTGAATGAGATGCGCAAGAAGATTGGGTGGAACCAGAGACAGATGCAATGTTTGTGCATATTTGTAAATCAATGCGATTGGGCCTAGTCCCAAATCCGTACGTATGTGTACGCGTACTCTCCATCCCTCCAATGACCTCACACCATACGTACTCTCCATCCCTCCAATCCGTACGTATGTGTACGCGTACTCTCCATCCCTCTAATTACCTCACACCATTCTCCATCCCTCTAAGTTGTTGATAGAGTTTTTTGGGTGAATTTTTAAAGTGTTAATAAAATTAAATTACATATTTAAATTGACATATACAGATTTAAAAAGAAAAGGAAAATAGTTCATGCGATTGAAGTTGAAAAAAAAATAAAAATTAAATGTTTAAGATATTTTAGTGTCTCTTTATGAATGATAAACTCCATTTTTTTTAATAAATACTAACATATGCCAGTTGAATTGAATCACTACAGACTTCACGTTATATTATACTATTTCTATTGCATGTAAATCATATAGAAAATTTTTATTTTCTATAAATAAACTCTTATTCATTCAAAATAATCAATTAAATCTAAATCTATTAAACAATACCAACTATAGTTTAGATCCCTGTAGTACGTGGTAACTGTCACAATAGTTTTCTGTATTGCCATATGCAACATGTACAATACAAACTAAATTTAGTATCGTTTAATAAATTCAAATTTAATTATATAATTTTTAAAAATTGAGAGATTAAAAATAAAAATTTATTAATTTGTATAAAATAAAATATTGAGCATATAGATTCACTTTGATTTAAAAAAAAAAACTCGATCAAGAGCTTCATAACTTTCCACCAACACCAAAGACATCAACAATATATATATATATATATATATATATATATATATATATATATATATATATATATATATATATATATACGCACACGTATACATTATAAAACTATTTATTGCCTAGATTATAAGGATTTTATACATTATATATATGCATTATATATATAATGTGAGTTCGATCAGCTATCATGTCAGTAAATAGAAATGACTTCATTCATTCCGTTCAGTAAATGTCAAGTGCTTGAGTGGTAGATAAAGTATTGAAAATTAAATTAGACAGATTAAAATAGATGGTGGACTGGTGCACAAGATTTGATTAATAACACAATTGCACTACTGCTCTCTTTAAACCCCCATCAGTTTTGAGTTGGGTGGCTTCACTGTTCACACAGAACAGACCAATTTCATCTTTGCTTCACCCCATATGAACATCGATTCATGTTGATTGCGGTTTACTTCTAATTTGTTTTCTCCCTCTGTTACTTCTTCTCACCATTTCATTACAACTATATATACTCATCTTCCCAATGAATATGCAGCGAGTTTCACATGAAATCTATGCATATATATAATGTATAAAATCCTTATAATGTATATATATAATATATGTATACGCAGCGATCAAAATAGGGTTAAAAATAAAATCCTTAAAGACGGTAAAAAATAACAGCATTGAATTGTCCCTAGCTAAAACTCAATCCCTAGCTAGAAATCCCCAAATATGTTTTCAGCCATTTCTTGTAATTGCTCCAATTTCATCATGTACTGTAAGCAGGGCGTTAAATTCACACAATCACATAGCTAATTAAAACATTAAAAAGCAAAAATAAAACGAAAAAAAAATTGATACAGTAAATCATTTGTGGCTGCAGGGTGAGATTGTTACCAGCGTTGGAGGGAGAGGAAATGCTGATCGTCGGTGACAGGGGAAAGGGAAGAGGGCGGTGATTGGGGAAATGGATTAGCGACGGAGCAGCTGCAGCAGGGCGTCCGCAGATTGCAGAAGCAGTAATGAAGCAACGAGGCGTGACGGGGGAAAGAGAAGCCGTATGCGGTGGCCGCGGGGTGAAGCTGCTGGGCCGGTGATGGGGGGAAAGGGAAGAGGTGACGGCTAGGAAGCTGGGTTTGGCACACCGAAGAGAGCGACTGGGGTGAAGAAATCGAGTTCGGTGAAATGATGTGAAGAAATCGACTGAAGGAAAATAGGGCTTGAAAAATTTAAAGATTAAGGGGTTTTCAGCGACGGAATCAGCGACGGAATTTCGTCGCTGATAGGAGAATTAGCGACGGAACAAAATGTAAAAAAATTGAGAATTTTTTTAAGACATCTGCGACGAAATTCCGTCGCAGAAAGAAATCAGCGACGAATAAGAACTTCCAAGGATTCTGCAACGAAATTCCGTCGCAGAATACATATAGCGACGGACAGGACTTCCAAGGATTCCGTCGCAGAATAGATATAGCGACGGACAGGACTTCCAAGGATTCCGTCACAGAATAGATATAGCGACGGAGGTATTCTGCGACGGAATTCCGTCGCCGAATATATATAGCGACAAAAGTATTTACGACGGAATTCCGTCGCAGATAGCTTTCAGCGACGGACAGGGACTTCCAAGGCTTCTGCGACGGAATTCCATCGCAGAATACATATAGCGACGGAATAAATTAGCGACGAAATTCCGTCGCAGATATCTGTCACGCCCCGAAAGTGCGAAAAATAGGGCTAATTTAAGACTTTTTCCTCGTTAATTCGCAATTAAAGGTGCATTCCTGTGCAGTGTCATACATCATCATAATTATTATGCCTCAGGATCTCATCACAACATAGTGTATATTGAATCATATACATTGCTCAATTCCAAGTTAATTAATCCTAATACATCCCATATAATGATATACATCAAGTGTCTGTAATCACATTAATAATCTGGGTACATGAAAAGATAAAATATACCTCAAATACAATATATAGGGCCTGAAGCTCAAGTCCTCCACTAGCCACTACTCCGTACGCCGCAGGGAGATCCTTTTTCACTTGAAGAACTCTGGGGGAAAGGAAAATAGGGTGAGCTTCTAAATCGCTCAGTAAGGGGGGTAAAGGAACTCAGTTGAATAAACCATTTCACACATCACAAATATGTATTTGTTTATAAAGCTCATTTGAAATCGTAGCATGAAGGTTCTCAAAACATCATCTCATAACTCGTTAAATCATGCGAAGACATGAGGATAAAAGGCTCAACATGGAGCACTCACAAGCATGTGTAAATATATGCAATAATGGCTGTTCTCAAATACGTGATAAAAATCACCTCAGTAAATCACACGTGACAAGGTCACAAAACACAACTCATGTGTAAAACGAGACTAGGCAATAAAACTCAATTAAAACTCGTCATGGCACATCAAATATATATAAGCTCCTCTGGGTGCGCATCCCAGGCATCCTCGTATAGAGGGAACGTCGACAATATGGTCGTGTGCAAAGTATATTGGACTTATATGTTACCAGAACAAGGCCCGGCCTTACTTGCTACCAGAGCAATGCCTCGCCTAATGCACACTGACACGTGGTCCCTGGGTCGGTTCCCAGGCGGCCCACTCTCTCGGTCTTACATGCTACCAGAGCAATGCCTCCCAACGCTACCAGAGGGGAGGAATAATCGGACTTACATGTTACCAGAACAAGGCCTGTGGTCCCTGGGTCGGTTCCCAGGCGGCCCACTCTCTCGGTCTTACATGCTACCAGAGCAATGCCTCCCAACGCTACCAGAGCGGAGGAATAATCGGACTTATATGTTACCAGAACAAGGCCTGTGGTCCCTGGGTCGGTTCCCAGGCGGCCCACTCTCTCGGTCTTACATGCTACCAGAGCAATGCCTCCCAACGCTACCAGAGCGGAGGAATAATCGGACTTATATGTTACCAGAACAAGGCCTGTGGTCCCTGGGTCGGTTCCCAGGCGTCCCACTATATCGGTCTTATATGCTACCAGAGCAATGCCCGATGTGTATTCAACATGACACGCCTAAGTCTCAATCATTAGCCATTATCTTATAAAACGTTATGCCTTCACGTAGAACTCATAATGGTTTTCTCTTAAAAACTCATTTAAAACATTTGTGTACTCAACACAAAACATATTAAAACCGAGTTCCAACCGGCAAAACACGCACACATTTTCTCAAATCTCAATATCGCCTTAACGTAGAGCCCAATTTACTTTTCACGCAACTCAAAGGTTTATAAAGCAATTTCACACTTAGCTTATAAACTCATAAAATAATGGGCTCCAACCGGCTATAAAAACCGTGTGCAATTACATCACAACACAAAACATGCTTGTATTCTCAAATCATGGTTCATGCTAACAATTCATCAAAATACATACACAAAATGGTTTAGTTTTCCCTTACCTCTTTGCACCTCGTATAGTGCAATTGTTCCCCCGTATCACGGACTAGCCTCACATTCCACTCTGGAACTCCCGAGCTGTCCAAACGATGTTAAAACATCAATACTCAACATCACATAACCTCAATTCTCAAAATCGAGCATAATTGCTCATAACTCCTCAATTCTCTCGATTCTCGTAACTCAACCCTAAACTACAACCTCATTTTCAATATCTCAACGTTCGATATCTCTAATACCAATTATCTACGCTAATTCACCACATTGTCTATATTTCCGTTTATAGCACAATTCTCAAAATTGCCACAATTTCCAAATATCAACATTAATCCAACTACATTACAATCTCATCAATCCCTAATCATTCCTCAACTATTTCAACATAACTACAACCACCAATAACATCAAAATCAGCTCAAATATCAAGATCGAGGTTTAGAAATTACCCAAAGCTTGTGAGACGCACAACTCACGCCTCGATCCGATTCGTCCTTCGATTTCCAAGTATGTTGTTCTCCCTTTGATGAGGAACAACTTTCCTTCTTACCACAATAGCTGCTTCGGCCGAAAATGGGGGATTTGGAGGAGTGAGAAACTAGGTTTTCGAAAAAATGGAGGTTTTGGAGGAGAGAGAAAGTGAAATTGCAGAGAAAACACGGGTTCCTTATATAGGCTGGAGGTAGGAGATCGATCTGCCTCTTGATGAGATCGATCTGTGTTTGAAATTTGGGGACGAGCTGGGCAATTTTATGCATAGGAGATCGATCTGTCGAAGGGTGAGATCGATCTCTTTACGGCTTTATGAGATCGATCTGCCCCTGAGGAGATCGATCTTCTCCCCAAACAGAAGCATTTGGAGATCGATCTCTTCCTCATGAGATCGATCCCTTCTCAAACAGATTCATAAGGAGATCGATCTCTTCCATTGGAGATCGATCTGCTCCTCAAATTTCTCATTCCTTGTCATTTTTAACTCACCAGATCGATCTCTCATTCTCCCAGATCGATCTGTCCTCATAGTTCATGCTTATTTTACACATTTAACATACAAATTTCCAATTATAATTCCCACAATTCACTTAGTTCAATGAATTACACTTCAAATTCTTATTACATCAATAAAATATGTCTGAAATTCTCAGATCTCACATCCTCCCCACCTTAAAAAGAATTTGGTCCTCCAAATTCAACTCAACTAGTCAAAATAGATGGGGGTATTTCTCCCTCATGAGGCTCTCTAGTTCCCACGTTGCCTCTTCCCTTGAGTGATGTTTCCACAAAACTTTCACTAATGGGATGCTCTTAGTTCTCAGTACCTTCTCCTTTCTATCAAGAATCCGGACGGGTTCCTCAGTGTAGCTCATGTCTTCCTGTATGTCCATCTCATCATACTCTATAACATGAGAAGGGTCCGGGTGGTACTTCCTCAACATAGACACATGAAAAACATTGTGTATTCCGGACATCTGTGGGGGTAGTGCTAATCTGTAAGCTACCTCTCCCACTCTCTCAAGAATCTCGAATGGTCCTATGTATCGAGGACTCAATTTCCCTTTCTTTCCAAATCGCATGATACCCTTGCTCGGTGATACTCTCAGAAATACTGCATCACCAACATCAAACTCGAGTGGCCGTCTATGCACATCCGCGTAGCTTTTCTGTCTACTCTGTGCAGCCCGTAACCTCTCACATATGAGTTTCATACTCTGTACGGCTTGCTCAACAAGCTCGGGAGCATTTATCTTTCTGTCACCGACTTCTTCCCAAGCTAAGGGGATCTACACCTCCTACCATATAGAGCCTCAAAAGGTGCCATTCCAATACTCGCATGATAGCTGTTATTGTACGCAAACTCTGCTAGGGGCAGGTGATCATCCCATGATCCCTTAAAATCCATCGTACACGCCCTCAACATATCCTCCAGGGTCTGAATAGTCCTCTCTGACTGACCATCTGTCTGAGGATGATAGGCGGTACTAAAACTCAATCGAGATCCCATGGACTCCTGAAACTGGGTCCAGAATCTGGAAGTAAATCGGGAATCTCTATCAGAAGTAATACTCACTGGAGCCCCATGTAATCTAGCTATCTCGCTGACATATAGCCCAACTAAGGCATCCACAGTATCTGTGCTCTTGATGGCAAGGAAGTGGGCACTCTTGGTCAATCTATCCACAATGACCCATATCGCGTCACGACCTCTCCGGGTCCTCGGTAAACCCATAATAAAGTCCATAGTGACATGCTCCCATTTCCATGTAGGTATAGGTAAGGGCTGTAGTAGTCCTCCGGGCTTCCGATGCTCAGCTTTCACTTGTTGGCATACTAAACACCTGGCCACATACTCTGCCACATCTCGCTTCATACCACTCCACCAATACACCTTTCTCAAGTCTCGGTACATCTTAGTACTCCCTGGGTGCATGGTGTATCGCGAGCAGTGGGATTCTCTCAGTATCTGTCTCTTCAGGGTATCGTCGTCCGGTACACAAATCCGTCCTCTAAATCTCAATAATCCATCCTCACTGATGGTGAGATCCGAATGCGAACTCTGCTCAGCTTGGCTAACCATATCTATCAATCTCTGATCACTGCGCTGCCCAGTTCTAATCTGATCCATGATCCTGGGCTGTATCCGCAGGCTAGCCAAAAATCCAGTCTCTATCTCTTTAACTCTGATCCGAAGTTCGGCGAACTGCTCTAACAAATCCCATTCCCTGATCATCATAGCAGATATCATACTCTTCCTGCTCAGGGCATCAGCAACCACATTCGCCTTACCCGGATGATAAAGAATCTCACAGTCATAATCTTTAAGGAGTTCCATCCATCTCCTTTGTCTCATGTTTAACTCTTTCTGATCAAAGAGATATCTCAAACTCTTGTGATCAGTGAAGATCTGGAATCTTTCCCCATATAAGTAATGTCACCAGATCTTTAAAGCAAATACCACAGCGGCTAACTCCAAATCATGCGTGGGATAATTCCGCTCATGGTCTTTCAGCTGTCGCGATCCATATGCGACCACTCTTCCGTGCTGCATAAGCACACACCCTAATCCTTGGTGAGATGCATCATTATACACCGAAAATCCTCCTGATCCCTCAGGAATAGTTAACACAGGTGCCGCTGTCAATCTCCTCTTTAACTCTTGAAAACTGAGCTCACATTGATCAGTCCATATGAACGGAGTCTCCTTACGCGTGAGCTTAGTCAAAGGAGCGGCAACCCTCGAAAATCCTTCCACAAATCTCCTGTAATACCCTGCCAAACCAAGGAAGCTTCGTACCTCAGTCACTGTCCTCGGTCTCTCCCAATTAAGCACAGCTGCTATTTTACTTGGATCCACTGATACTCCTTCCTCTGAGACTACATGACCAAGGAAAGCTATCCGGTTCAGCCAAAACTCACACTTACTAAGCTTTTCGTATAATTGCTTATCTCGGAGTATCTGAAGTACTAACCACAAATGCTGTGCATGCTCCTCATATGACCGAGAGTACACCAGGATATCATCGATAAAGACTATCACAAACTTATCCAGATAGTCTCTGAACACCTCGTTCATCAATCTCATAAATGCTGCAGGGGCGTTCGTCAATCCAAAGGACATCACCAGAAATTCGTAATGGCCATACCTTGTCCTGAAGGCCGTCTTTGGAATATCTTCTTCCTTAATCCTCAATTGGTGATAGCCCGATCTCAAATCAATCTTAGAAAAGACTGATGCCCCTCTTAGCTGATCAAGTAGATCATCAATCCTGGGTAGTGGGTATTTATTCTTCACCGTGGCTTTATTCAACAACCGGTAGTCTACACATAATCTGAGACTACCATCCTTCTTCTTAACAAATAGTACTGGCGCTCCCCACGGCGAAACACTGGGTCTAATAAACCCTTGATCCAATAACTCCTGTAGTTGTCTCTTCAATTCCTCAAGTTCCACTAATGCCATCCTGTAAGGAGGTTTAGAGATCGGCTGAGTATCTGGTACCAAATCAATGGTAAACTCCAGCTCTCTCTCTGGTGGTAAACCTGGCAATTCATCTGGGAAAACATCCAGAAATTCGCAAACCACAGGTATATCCTCAATCCTCGGATGTTCCCGCTCATCGTCTGAGATGAGTGTCTCATAACCTTCACATAAATAATCACATTTAATATTCTCCAAAATAATGTTAAGATTCTCAAATTACTCACTAGAAATCCACATAATCATTTCCTCAATATCTCAACCGTACACTGTAAGGTTCAGGTAGGGAGAAAGTTACAATCTTAGTGTAGCAGTCTAAACTCACTCGATTGGTCGTCAACCAATCCATTCCCAGAATTACATCAAACCCATGTATACTCAACATGATTAGATCTGCTAACATCACTCTATCTCCCACCTTAATCTCACACCCTCTACAGATTAACTCAGTTCTTTGGGATTCACGCATAGGGGTATTTACATGTAGTATATATTCTAGAGGTTCAAACTTCAAGTTTAATCTACATGCAAAATGCTCAGAAATAAACGAATGCGTGGATCCTGAATCAATCAACACATGAGCCTCATAATCATAGACAGAGAGTGTACCTCTTATAGTTTCTGTCGAAGCGTCTGCGGTCTCCTTATCCAGGGCAAATACACGTCCCTGTGCCACAGGTTTCTTCCCTTTCTCTGCCGCAGTGGCCCGTCTCCGGGGATCCACTCTCTGAGGCTGTTGTCTAGCGGGCTCCGGAGCATGTGGTATCTGAGGTTGGGGACAGTCCTTCACTCTGTGACCCATGTCACCACATCGAAAACATCCATGGATCGACCCAGTACAACTTCCCTCATGCGATCGGCCACAGTCTCTACAAAACCTTGTCTCAGGCCTGACATATCGAGGGGTCTCCTTGATAATAGGATAGGCTCTGGGTCTCTCCAATCTGTCCTTCTGTACCTCAATCCTTCCTCTCCTGAAGGAACCTCTCCGAACCTCTGTTTGGAAAATCGCTGGCCTCTTGCCCTTATCTTTATGCACTGCTCTGAGCTCATGCTGGGATTGTACCATTTCGATTCCTCTTTCAACCTCTTGTGCTCGTCTCAGAGCATCTCCAAACTCAGTAATACATAGCCCCATCAATCTATCTCTAATGACGGGCTTCAACCCATACACAAACTTCTCTGTGCGGAGCTCTTCACTCTTGAAGGTCTCTGGGTCATATCTCAATAGTGCGGTGAACTGGCTCTCATAGTCATCCACCGACATGTCACCCTGTACCAAACTCAAAAACTCGACCTGTTTCCTTCTCTGGGCGGCTCGTGGTACATATTGGGTTCTAAAAGCTGTCTGGAACTCTTCCCAACCAATCACATCCTGGCGGGACATCAAGATACCCTGGGTAGTACCCCACCAATCTCGAGCTCTCCCTTTCAGCATATAGGCACTCATACTGACCCTCTCAGCATCGGTGCACCCCAGTAAATCAAATATAACTCTCAACTCCGTCAACCACTCCTCAGCCTCTGTAGGATCCTTCTTTCCCCTAAATGCGGGTGGATTCATCTTCAGAAATTCCTTTAGTCAGACCTTACTTCTGTCCTCAGGCTGAGTGACGGGAGGCGCTGGGGGTATGGGAGGTCCTGGTGGTGGTGTAGGGGTAGTATCCGAGGCATTAACTCCAAAGTGTTGCGCGAATAGCGCTGCCATCTGCTCAAAACCTTGCCTCACATCGGTCTCAATCCGATTAAATCGAGAGTTAGGACTCTCTGGTTGTGGGACAGGTGGTGGAGGGGACTCTGCCTGCCTCCTCGAACGACCTCGTCGTTTACTCATTCTCAATCTCAACTCGTCTCCTGCGCGTACATATCACAATCGATTGAAATCTCAATCCTCAATTTCAGTTCATGACCAGACTATTACAGACACTTGGGATGTATTCTATTTCACTTAATCGACACTGACAGTACTAGACACCTTAAGCTCTGATACCAAGAAAACTCTGTCACGCCCCGAAAGTGCGGAAAATAGGGCTAATTTAAGACTTTTTACTCGTTAATTCGCAATTAAAGGTGCATTCCTGTGCAGTGTCATACATCATCATAATTATTATGCCTCAGGATCTCATCACAACATAGTGTATATTGAATCATATACATTGCTCAATTCCAAGTTAATTAATCCTAATACATCCCATATAATGATATACATCAAGTGTCTGTAATCACATTAATAGTCTGGGTACATGAAAAGATAAAATATACCTCAAATACAATATATAGGGCCTGGAGCTCAAGTCCTCCACTAGCCACTACTCCGTACGCCGCAGGGAGATCCTTTTTCACTTGAAGAACTCTGGGGGAAAGGAAAATAGGGTGAGCTTCTAAATCGCTCAGTAAGGGGGGTAAAGGAACTCAGTTGAATAAACCATTTCACACATCACAAATATGTATTTGTTTATAAAGCTCATTTGAAATCGTAGCATGAAGGTTCTCAAAACATCATCTCATAACTCGTTAAATCATGCGAAGACATGAGGATAAAAGGCTCAACATGGAGCACTCACAAGCATGTGTAAATATATGCAATAATGGCTGTTCTCAAATACGTGATAAAAATCACCTCAGTAAATCACACGTGACAAGGTCACAAAACACAACTCATGTGTAAAACGAGACTAGGCAATAAAACTCAATTAAAACTCGTCATGGCACATCAAATATATATAAGCTCCTCTGGGTGCGCATCCCAGGCATCCTCGTATAGAGGGAACGTCGACAATATGGTCGTGTGCAAAGTATATTGGACTTATATGTTACCAGAACAAGGCCCGGCCTTACTTGCTACCAGAGCAATGCCTTGCCTAATGCACACTGACACGTGGTCCCTGGGTCGGTTCCCAGGCGGCTCACTCTCTCGGTCTTACATGCTACCAGAGCAATGCCTCCTAACGCTACCAGAGCGGAGGAATAATCGGACTTACATGTTACCAGAACAAGGCCTGTGGTCCCTGGGTCGGTTCCCAGGCGGCCCACTCTCTCGGTCTTACATGCTACCAGAGCAATGCCTCCCAACGCTACCAGAGCGGAGGAATAATCGGACTTATATGTTACCAGAACAAGGCCTGTGGTCCCTGGGTCGATTCCCAGGCGTCCCACTATATCGGTCTTATATGCTACCAGAGCAATGCCCGATGTGTATTCAACATGACACGCCTAAGTCTCAATCATTAGCCATTATCTTATAAAACGTTATGCCTTCACGTAGAACTCATAATGGTTTTCTCTTAAAAACTCATTTAAAACATTTGTGTACTCAACACAAAACATATTAAAACCGAGTTCCAACCGGCAAAACACGCACACATTTTCTCAAATCTCAATATCGCCTTAACGTAGAGCCCAATTTACTTTTCACGCAACTCAAAGGTTTATAAAGCAATTTCACACTTAGCTTATAAACTCATAAAATAATGGGCTCCAACCGGCTATAAAAACCGTGTGCAATTACATCACAACACAAAACATGCTTGTATTCTCAAATCATGGTTCATGCTAACAATTCATCAAAATACATACACAAAATGGTTTAGTTTTCCCTTACCTCTTTGCACCTCGTATAGTGCAATTGTTCCCCCGTATCACGGACTAGCCTCACATTCCACTCTGGAACTCCCGAGCTGTCCAAACGATGTTAAAACATCAATACTCAACATCACATAACCTCAATTCTCAAAATCGAGCATAATTGCTCATAACTCCTCAATTCTCTCGATTCTCGTAACTCAACCCTAAACTACAACCTCATTTTCAATATCTCAACGTTCGATATCTCTAATACCAATTATCTACGCTAATTCACCACATTGTCTATATTTCCGTTTATAGCACAATTCTCAAAATTGCCACAATTTCCAAATATCAACATTAATCCAACTACATTACAATCTCATCAATCCCTAATCATTCCTCAACTATTTCAACACAACTACAACCACCAATAACATCAAAATCAGCTCAAATATCAAGATCGAGGTTTAGAAATTACCCAAAGCTTGTGAGACGCACAACTCACGCCTCGATCCGATTCGTCCTTCGATTTCCAAGTATGTTGTTCTCCCTTTGATGAGGAACAACTTTCCTTCTTACCACAATAGCTGATTCGGCCGGAAATGGGGGATTTGGAGGAGTGAGAAACTAGGTTTTCGGAAAAATAGAGGTTTTGGAGGAGAGAGAAAGTGAAATTGCAGAGAAAACACGGGTTCCTTATATAGGCTGGAGGTAGGAGATCGATCTGCCTCTTGATGAGATCGATCTGTGTTTGAAATTTGGGGACGATCTGGGCAATTTTATGCATAGGAGATCGATCTGTCGAAGGGTGAGATCGATCTCTTTACGACTTTATGAGATCGATCTGCCCCTGAGGAGATCGATCTTCTCCCCAAACAGAAGCATTTGGAGATCGATCTCTTCCTCATGAGATCGATCCCTTCTCAAACAGATTTATAAGGAGATCGATCTCTTCCATTGGAGATCGATCTGCTCCTCAAATTTCTCATTCCTTGTCATTTTTAACTCACCAGATCGATCTCTCATTCTCCCAGATCGATCTGTCCTCATAGTTCATGCTTATTTTACACATTTAACATACAAATTTCCAATTATAATTCCCACAATTCACTTAGTTCAATGAATTACACTTCAAATTCTTATTACATCAATAAAATATGTCTGAAATTCTCAGATCTCACAATATCTTTCAGCGACGGAATAAAAAGTTTAAAAAAATTTAAAATTTTTTCATGAATCTGCGACGGAATTCCGTCACTGAATCATTTCAGCGACGGAATGTTTTAGCGACGGATATCCGTTGGTGATTTTTTCAGCGACAGAACTATATTTGTAACTTTTACCGACGGAATTCTGTTGCAAATCCGTCGCAAATTACATTTTTTAGCGACGGAATCATTCCGTCGCTAATTTTCTGTCACTGAAAATCAATTTTCTTGTAGTGAGGGCAATTAAGATAAAATGGCCTTTTCTGGAAAAAATGATGGCACCTCTTAGGTTCCACTTAGGGGTGTAATCGAGTCGAGTCGAGTCGATACAGTGAGGTGCTCGAGCTCGAGCTCGACTCGAAACTCGGTGCTCGATACTCGGCTCGAGCTCGATCGAGCCTTATTTTTTAAGCTCGAGCTCGGCTCGAGATCGAATTCGAGCTACTCGAACTCGCTCGATTAGGCTCGATTAGACTCGATTATATAAGTTCGATATTTTGCTCGAACTCGATTAGGCTCGATTAGGCTCGATTAGGCTCGATTAAGCTCGATTAGGCTCGATTAGGCTCGATTAAGCTCGATTAGGCTCGAATCATTATATAAATATTATTATATTATTAAAATATATAAAAACTCGAGGCTCGATTAGGCTCGCGAGCTACTCAATTCGGGTATCTAAGTGCTCGAATTCGACTAGCTCGATAGCTCGAGTAGCTCGAGCTCGAGCTCGACTCGACTAAAATCGAGCCGAATTCGAGTTTTGTTCGAGTCGAGCCCGAGTAGCTTGCGAGCACCACTGTATCGTTTACACCCCTAGTTCCACCCTCGTTGGATTCAACTTGTTCTGAGCTGTGTCACCACCGTTGCCTATTCTGTGTTGATTAATGGCACTCCTACCCAACTGTTCATCTCACACCAAAGGCTTTGGCAAGGTTGTCCACCGTTACCCTACTTATTCTTACTTTTCACAGAAGGCTTGTCTTCTTTACTGTCTTAAAGGTATTTAGCTGGACACTTGCATGAAGTGGGTGCTTGCCGAAGCGGGCCTTGAATTTTACCCATTTGATGATTGCGGATATTTGGCCATGCTATTGCGTTAGAGGAATTATCCGTTAAAGAGGTGCTTAGCATAATCCTCTTGTAAAAACGTTAATTTTTTCCTTAATTTGATTAATTTTCTCTAATTGTGCATATAAATAAATTTTAGAAAAAAATGGGTTAATTTGATGGCATTTGAGCTCATACATAAAGAATGAGATTGAATGTACTCGAAGACATATTCTGTAATAACCTAATTTGTCTTTTAATACAATTACTCATTGCCACCTAGTATACTACATGATTTTATTTCATTTACTCTTGGAAGATGATGACAAGTTTTCACATAGACTTCATATGGGTTAGCCACCCAGGTTGACATTTGGACAAGAAGACAAGAGATGGTTATGGAGCTTTGATGATCTGGAAATATCTTCTTTGAAGACACAATTAAATTAGGACATATGACAATTAATCGCCAACTCATGTACTATGTATATATATACTAAAATGAAGAAGAGAATGGGGTGGGCGACTACCTAAGATAGATTTTATTTTTCTTGCACATTTTATTATTTTCTTATAGTAGAAAGTAGCCACCATTTTTATTTACAAGCTTTTTTTTTTTTTCATATTTCCATGCACTTTTCTTAAGTTTTTCTTGTATTTTCTTTACTTCAAGCAATTCCAATACAAGTTTTATTTTTTTTTCATTATGTATTTAAATTCTAACATTGTTCTTCTTCTTCTTCTCCATTTCTTATCTTCTATTTTTCAGTTTTGGTTGAGCTTTTTAAGTTCATAGAAGCTTGAGAGGTTGAAAAATTACCTCCATAGCTTTCCTTGATTAAGCTTGATCCATATAGGTTATCTTTGATTTTCAGCCACTATTTTCATTTGTTAGCTACTGTTTTGGGTTTGCTTTAAGTGTCTTTAAATTTTATTTCCATAGTTTAGAGTTGTTTCTTCAAGTATTGAATTAGTTTTACAAGTTACCACAATTTTCTTTTAGTAAAATAGTTAGTGCTACGCTTTTACTTGGCTGAATATTTTCTGTTTTGGCGTCACTTTAGGCTTTTGTAGGATATTGTTTTATGTTCGATTCATGTACATTTCAGTGCTGCTATATCATTTTAGGGTTACATTTTATTCTAGTAATTTTTAAGCTTGCATTATGTTAGTCTATATGTCATTTTCAATACCTAAAACATCACTATTAGTTTTACTGATCAGGCAAAGTGACGTTACCGTTCAGGAATTTTGTAGCTGTTGATTGATACCATTTCCATGAGTATTTTGCTGCATAATTATATTAGAGAATTTTTAGGAGTTAGATAGGTTAGTTTCCATTCATTTTAATCCATTATTTCTTTGTTTTTTTCCTTGACTACGGCGTCTTTACTGGGCTGATTTTGAGATTCCATTTTAATTAATTGTTGGTCTCATTTAGGTGATTTAAAGTATTTTTAGGATCATTCATATATTAGATTAGTTTTAGGATACATTAGATTAATTTTTCTAAGCATTTTTCGTTGCATTTTTTTATTTTAATTTTATTCTAGGTGTGAAGTTTGTAAGCTGTCCACGTTTTTTTTTTTTTTGCTACTGTTTTGGCATGCATTTTCATATTAATTAAGTATAATTTAAGTGCTAATTAGGTCATGCATTCATTAATTAGATTTTAGAAATAGTTAAGTATTTTTAGGATCATTCATATATTAGATTAGTTTTAGGATACATTAGATTAATTTTTCTAAGCATTTTTCGTTGCATTTTTTATTTTAATTTTATTCTAGGTGTGAAGTTTGTAAGCTGTCCAGGTTTTTTTTTTGCTACTGTTTTGGCATGCATTTTCATATTAATTAAGTATAATTTAAGTTCTAATTAGATCATGCATTCATTAATTAGATTTTAGAAATAGTTAAGTAGTTTTTATATGGCATTTTGGCATTTTCTTTCTTGCATTTAGGTGTCTTAGGCGTCCTTTGTAGTAGTCATTGTCCAGCTTTCGGTTCACTGTTTCTAGGAAGTTTATTGGTGCATTTAATTAATATTTAGGTCATAATTATTTCATATAAATAGTGGATAAAGTTTAGTTAATTTTCGACTAAGGTTTTATAGCATTTGCATTATATTTAGAATTTAATTTGCATTATTTTAGCAATTCTGTCCAGGTTTGTTTTTGCCACTGTTTCATCATGTTTAGCTGCAATTTTAGGTCCATTCTTAGTGTGTTAGGGTGTCATTCATATAGGGTAATAGTTAGTTAAAGTTTGATTAAGTTTCTAGGTCTTTGGCATAAATAATTCCATGCATTAGGTTGGTAATATTGCATTTGGCATTTACTATTTTTACTAGGCTATTTTAGGTGCATTTTTATTGTTAAAGTAGGCATTCAATTCATTGGTTAAGGGTTTAAATGTTGCATTTAGGGTTAGTTTAGGGTTAAGCTATATTTCATGCATAATTAGCACTTATTCCATTTTAACTTCGAAAATTCCAAAAGGATATGCATTATTTTAGTGTAATTAGTAGTTTAGGAGTTGAATTAGTTAGTAATAGATGACAATTAGGGTTAGGATTAACTTTAAGGGTGCAATTTGGAACATTTAGTGCAATTTGGTACATTTAGTGCAATTTAGGGTTAGGTGTTCATTTTGTTACATTTTAGAGATTACATGCAGTAGTTTATTTTTCTTTTTGCATTTTTGTTAGTTACATGCAGTAGTTTATTTTTCTTTTTGCATTTTTATTAGTTTTAATTTCATTTTCATGTAGATATTCATTTATATTACATTTCAGTTTTTTTTTAGAATTATTTTCATTATTTGCATTTTAAACCCATTATTTTTTATTA
This sequence comes from Firmiana major, assembly GCA_033439115.1. Classification (NCBI taxonomy): domain Eukaryota; kingdom Viridiplantae; phylum Streptophyta; class Magnoliopsida; order Malvales; family Malvaceae; genus Firmiana; species Firmiana major. Next base: position 15,768,573 of record CM065908.1, on the reverse strand, counting down.
TTTTCATTTTAAGCCTATTTTCATTATTGATTTTAATTTTGTTATTTTTCTTTTGTAGTTGCTTTATGTTTCTTATTTTAGCTTTGTAAGTATTTCTTATTCTCATTTTTTCATTATTTAATTTAATTTTATTATTTTTATTTTTCATGTAAGTAGCACTTGTAGATCATCCGTATTCATAATTAGTTAGAATATACTTCAGGATATAATTATCTGATAATCAATTGAGCTAACTAAATCTCTGTGGGATGATATTCTAGAACTTCAATTATTTTATTATTGTACGATCTATGCGTTTGCAGTTGACACTATTTAGGGTCTTCCATCTTCTTTAGTGGGAATGTTGATACGGCTCATAAAGATATCATCTAGCAAATTTTTAGTGTCTCTATTTCTTTCTTTCTTGAGTGATACCTTTGCCTCCCCTGCATTGTTGGCAGAAACAAGACCATGTGTGACGCCCCAGAAGCGCGAAAATAGGAGCTAACTTTTTCCTTTAATTCTTATTTTCTTACTTAAGTTACATTCCTGTACAATGTAGGTTACCTAATTTCTTCATTTACTTATTCTTTTAATCGTGTAGAATTTGTCTTAATTTCGGCAGTATGCCCTTTCATATCTTAACCTACCTCCCCAGAATGAACATGATCGCAACGACATCTTATATTTGCAACTAGTTGATTTTATTTCTTAAACTTATTTTCCAACTCCATATACTTCACAACTACATCATCAGCATTTATTTACTTCTAGAATCATTTATATACAAATCCGTAAAATATATTACATCATAAAAGTATTTACTACTCAGTGTCTGTACATTACCAATATCTGAAATAAATATCAGAGGATATACCTGAGCATGTACTGAAAGTAGTCTGGGAGACTCTAAATTCACTAGCATACTTGAGTACCCCGCAAGCAACTGAATACTTCTATTGCAGGTAATCTGAAATGAGGAAAAGAGGTGTGAGCTTTTGTGAGACCCGTAATTTGTATGACATTATTATATGTAATGGAATCATAAGACGGATGATTTTGATCATATAAATGTGAATGAAGTAATTAGACATGTACGTAAAATGCGAAAAAGGGTAAATAAGTCAAAAGACCCAAAATTCGGTATCAATTTGGTAAGAAATTGTCATTTTAAATATGGATTCAAGAAATCTTGATCAATAAAGAAGAAATCATTGAATTCCGAGTCCAATTGATCAAGATACGAATTTATTACGATAAACCGAAATTTTCACCCCGAGAAATTATCTCGAAAATGTGGGAATAATACTCCAAAAAAATAATAACATAAGATATATATATTTAATTAATTAAATATATAAATATATTTGTGTAGAAATAATGTATTTTATTCTATTAAAATAATAATATAATAATAATAATAATAATAATAATAATAAAAAAGACAAAATCGCGAAAATGCGAAGAAAGAAAAGAAGCCTGAAGACGAACAAAACCGAGGGAAACGGTTTCCCTGCACCGACGAGCCACCGACCAGAGAGAAGGGCAGGCGAGGGCCAACGAAGGAAGATCGACCACGTGAGAGCCACCATGCGCCAGCACGCGCGCCGACGATGTCGGGAAGAGGAGATCGACGAGGGAGATTGCTGAGGAGAGAAAGGAGAAATTCACCAGCACCAGCGTCGATCAGTCCGATCCAAGGCCAGTCGAACGTTCCCCAGCCAAAGACGAGTCGAACGGTGGCAGAGGGGAGCTAGGAAACGGTCGGAAACGCCGTGAACGACGAAGTGAGGACTGAACCAGTACGACCGGTTCAGTGAAAAGGGAACTGTGTTGAATCGGACCGGACCAGTTCAGCCAAGAAAGAAAAAAGAGAAAACATTTGGTGATCCAATCGAGATACGGGTAAGCCAGTAAGCGGTCAAAATTGACTGATTTAATTTTCAGAATATTTAATTGAAATTATATTTGATCGAAATTGACCCGGTAAATATATAAATGTGTAGCTCGACGATTGGCAACTAATGAGAGCTCGAGTCAGCCTCGACTTGCATACCATCACAGAATCTCGGGTAAGTAAATCTCATTTACGACAATTTGTATAGTTATGCGCGTTAGAAATTCATCGCATAGGTTACGGATTAATTCCGTATAAAATGAATTATTATGTTTTGGAATTGGAAATCAATTGTTGTAAATAGTTGTATGAGCTATCCAAAGAGCCTAGAACGAGGCCCAGTAAGTGTTGATGGGCCCCATGAGCCCAAATAAGCTTTGATGAAGGGAATAGTAAGTGAAAATGGACGTAAGACCGATTATGGCTCATTAGGGTGCAATCGGACCCAATAAGAGTAAACGGGCACAAATGCTTTAAATTAAGCCCTATAAAAGTGAAACATGGGTAAATATATTGTATTTAACCCGATAAATGGTTATATGCAGCTTCGAAGATTTAATTGGGAGCAAATTGGATTGAGCGATTTCTCAGCATTAGAAAGTCAAACAGTACAGAGTGATTTGAGGTAAGGGAATTTTGTAAGTGCTTAGAGATATCTACGTGTATTTTGAGGGGATTTACAGGGTCTAAAATTTCCTAAAATATCTAGAAATGAAATAATAATTTTTGAAAAAATCGGGGTATCGGTGAAAAAAGATCGTTTTGCCCCTAGTTACGAATTTTGCAAAAAGGATAGTAAGGCTAATAAATTGCATGAATAACATGTTTTTGATATTTTTATGAAATATATTGCTTGATTTAAGAAATTTATTGATAGACTGACTATTGATTTTCATGATTTGCTTGAAAGGGGCACGTGTGAGGTGTCAATTATGATTTTAAAAGTGTTTTATGGAAATAAAGCAGCCTATTAGATTTATATGAGTATAAATCGTGCTAGAGCCTTGCTCGCACTAGATTTTGATGTTTTGACTTATATACAGAGTGCTAGAGCCTCGCTCGCACTGAGTTTTACTGATTTATATCCATAAAAATTGTACTAGAGTCTTACTCGTACATAATTTTACATTGATTTATTGTGTATAAAATCGTACTGGAGCTTTGCTCGTATGTGATCTACATCGATTTATTTCGCATGAAAGTCGTACTGGAGCCTTGCTCGTATGTGATCTACATCGATTTATTTCGCATGAAAGTCGTACTGGAGCCTTGCTCGTACGAGGATTTTTGTATGTGCATAAAATCGTGCTGAAGCTTCGCTAGTACAAGATTTTAGATATCATGATATGCATGGCATCGTGCTGGAGCTTCGCTCGCACTAGACGTGATGTGACATACATATAGCCGTACTGGAGCCTCCTATAGATTGTGTGTCACAGTGAGATGATATGTTTGTACGTGTATGTTGAGACATTGGTTGGTTATTGACATGGTATGGGGTGGATAAAACCTATAGCAGGCACCCCCAGACTGTGATATGGGTTCATGGAGTACGTTGTACCGTGTATGTCACATGAAATACACTGCATCGTGTAGTAATGACTATTAGATTGATGATCTGATATTCTGGTGGGTAGGACTGACCCACCTCCCGTTGAAGCCGTGATGCCCCGCACACCAGGATCCTTGTAGCCTAGGATCACAGGGACATAGTCATCGATTTTTCCTATACAGTAACCTACATGCCTCACGTGATATCATACGGTCTAGATGGACCAGGGCAGACCCGAAGGAGGGGCTACGCCTCGATTTGTGATTTTAAAACGAAATGTGGTTTTAATGATGTGTTGATAAGTTTTACTAAGTTTTTATAATGTGTTAAACCTTGAGGGGTTATTTTATGATGAGTTTTCAATGTGTTGAGCATGAGACGTTGACATGATGATTTTCCATGTTTGCATGCCTATTTTCATGTTTTCAGTACGTGATATATTTATATACATCTGACATAGTTTTAATTATACCTCATGCTCCGGATATAAATGATTTTTATATCATGACATTATAAGCATGTAGATAGTATAGTTATCTACCTGCTTACATTATTGCTTTACTGATCAAGTTGTGCTCACCCTTTCACTTTTCACCCTTACAGAGTCCACATTAGTTGAGAGCGGGTAGAGATTGCATTCCTTGCTATCCGCTGCTTCCCATCACGAATCAGGTATACACATTGTACAGTTTTGTATCTAAACATATAATAGCACAGTTTTGTAAACGAATGTAATTATGGGGGATGTAAATATATGTAAATGTATGAACATATAGTTTCATAACATATGTAGTTATTATTACGCTGCATGAGACTATGGTATCATTACCATAATAATAATAGTATGATTAAACGGAATATGCATTGGGATTATTACTGGCTCATAGCCCAACTCGCCCAAAATGGAATTGTCAGAGGAGGTGAGATGGATAGAAAAATGAAAAATTTGTAGTGATTTTTGATAGAACGGGTAGTGATAAAAGGTGGTATCAGAGCCAGAGTTAGTCTAATATGAGTCAATAATAATAATTAAGAACTTACATCCCCTTATTATTGTGCTTTGTTTAGATATAACTGTGTATATCAATATGAGATTAGACTAATAAATGGTTATGGATACAAGAATTTAGGCATTATGTCTGTCACCTGCCATGGTAGAAGGACGAGTTCACGTGCTAGAGACCTTAAGGGCAGGCCTAAGAGCCGTGTAGAGCCACAGACTGATCAGGCTCCATAGGACCCTGTTGAGAGACTAGGGGATACTGAGGTACACTTCACTAGGATAGAGCGGAGTATTGATAGCCTTGTTGAGATAGTCACGTAGACATTAGGGGCTGGTGATAGACGAGGTCCAGTCGGACAGTTTGCTGCTATTGGACAAACAGCTACAGAGAGACCTTAGACTACAGAGACCGTTACACCATCACTAGTTTAGATACAGCTTCTTCTGTCGCTCCACAGTCGAGCAGTGGCGATCTGGGTTATGACTGTGAGTTGGATAGATTACGACAGTTCCGAAAGTTTAGACCTCCACTCTTTAGAAGAGTGAAGGACCCGGTTGTTACAGAGGATTGGATATATGAGATGGAGAAGTTGTATGGATTCTTCAGATGTACATCGATTGAGAGGGTTGCCTTTGCCGTATTTATGTTGAATGGCGAGGTAGAGCACTGGTGGAGATCCACAGTATCTATTATGAGAGCCCGACACCCAGAGATTACATAAGAGATATTTTTAGAGGCCTTTAGGAGGCAGTATATTTCGATAACTGCACAATGAAAGCTGCGAATGGAGTTTATGAGTTTGATTCAGGGGAACCGCTCCGTTGATGAGTATGAGTCGAGGTTCATATCATTGGGGAGGTATGACCCGGATACATTGAGCAGTGAGACTCGGAAGGTCCAGAAGTTCATGGATAAATTGAAATCGGCCATCAGATCTAGATTAGCTTCGTTTGACATCCCTACTTATGAGGAGGCAGTGCACAAGGCATAGTTATGTGAGCAGGATTTTGAGCGAAATGCTGTAGAGTTGGGGAAGGTCAGCAGAGCTAGAGATAAAGATCGAAAGAGATCTGGAGGTGATAGAGTGGTCAGGAGAGGAGAACGGCTCTTTGAGAAGAGGCCAAAGATCGAGGAGATACGGGAGAGGAGTGATAGACCTCCTGTGTACCCGACTTTAGCTCCACCAAGGGGTATAGGCATTGGAGGACCACGACCTACTACTGAGCAATGTAGGAGATGTGGTAGATTTCATGGTACCAAGCCTTGTCCGATGACTACTGGAGTATGTTTTTGTTGTGGGAAGCTAGGACATGTAACGAGGAACTGCCCCAAGATGATTGAGATTGCCCCACAAAAGGGTAAAGAGCCAAAAAGAGCTCCTGTTGAGACTGCTGCTCTGAGGAGGAGAGCTACAGCTGAGGAGAAGGGAAGCAGGTTGTGGGCAGAAGGTGAGTACATGCATTGGGCCAGGACACTGCGGACGCTTCAGCGAATGTGATTAAAGGTACCATCATAATTTTTTATTTAGAAGTCTTCTTGTTATTTGATCCTGGTGCCACGCATTCCTTTATATCGCCTTCATTTGCACGTAAGTTATTAAAGTATGTAAATCCCACATCATTAGATAGAATGTTATTGATCTCTACACCTATGAATGACAATCAGTTGGCTGAGTATGTATATAGGGACTGTAGGCTGAATATAGGAGGAAGGGATATGTCAGCCGATCTTCTCTTACTGAATATGATTGATTTCGATGTAATTTTAGGGATGGATTAGTTAGCTACGAATCGTGCTGTTTTAGATTGTTATGCTAAGACGGTATTGTTTTCAGGGTAAATAGCCTTATTGTAAGTTTTCCTGAAAAGTGTACTATAAGTTTTGCTGAAAAGAAAAAAAACATATGATTATTACAATTGGAAAAAGTATAGTTGTAAATCATCATATTTACGAGGTAAATTTATTTATTAATAATGGATACTTATATGATGAATTATGTTACTAACGGTGGAAATGGTATTTTGAAGGGTTCATTGCATATATGGTTGACATAGATAAGGCACATCCGTAATTGAGAGACATTCTAGTGGTTGCAGAGTTTCCTGATTTTTTTTGGAAGATCTACCAAGGTTACTGCTGGACAGGGAGATGGAATTCTGTATTGAGTTAGTACCTGGTACAGAGCCGATATCTAAACCACCGTATAGGATGGCTCCAATTGAGTTGGAGGAGTTTAAGAAGCAGTTGCAGGAGTTGCTTGAGAAGGAGTTTATTAGATCGAGCGTTTCACCCTGGGGAGCTCCGATCTTGTTTGTGAGGAAGAAGGATGGGAGCCTTCGACTGTGTATAGACTACAGATTGTTGAATAAGGCTACCATCAAGAACAAGTACCCCCTTCCACGCATTGATTATCTGTTGGATCAGTTTCGGGGAGTATAAGTCTTTTTTAAGATAGATTTACGATTTGAGTACCATCAGTCGAGGATACGGAGTGGAGATGTACCTAAGACAGCATTTCATAACTGATATGGTCACTACGAGTTCTTGGTTATGCCATTCGGATTGACGAATGCCCCCACAGCATTTATGGCTTTGATGAACGATGTGTTCAAACCATACTTAGACCAATTTATGATAGTGTTCATTGATGATATATTGGTTTATTCTAAGTCCAGGGAAGATCACTCCCAGCATTTGAGGATAGTTCTGCAGACCCTCCGAGAGAGACAGTTGTATGCCAAGCTTAGTAAGTGTGTCTTTTAGTTAGAGCAGATATCATTTTTGGGCCATGTAGTATCGAGGGATGGGATGTCAGTAGATCCATCCAAGATAGAGACAGTTTTTCAGTGGGAATGGTCCAAGACAGTTACCAAGATCAGGAGTTTTTTGGGGTTGGCGGGTTATTATCGGAGATTTGTTGAGGGTTTCTTCAGACTAGCTGCTCCGTTGACACGTCTCACGTGAAAGGATGTTGAGTTTGTGTGGGACGATGCTTGCGAGAGGAGTTTTCAAGAGAGCATTGGTTGACCACTGCTTTGATTCTCACCATCCCTACCAGCTCAGGAGGTTTTTCTGTATAAACGGATGCATCACACCAGGGACTGGGCTGTGTACTTATGCAGGATGGGAGGGTAGTTTCCTACGGATCTAGATAGCTGGAGGATCATCAAAGAAACTACTCAACCCATGATTTAGAGTTGGCGGTCATGGTGTTTACTTTGAAGATATGGCGCCACTATCTCTATGGTGAGAAATTTCAGGTATCTACGGACCACAAGAGCCTTAAGTATTTGTTCTCGCAGAAGGAGCTGAATATGAGACAGAGAAGATGACTCGAGCTCCTGAAGGACTACGATTGTGAGATCCTATACCACTCGGGTAAGACGAATGTAGTTGCTGATGCCTTGAGCAGAAAGAGTCTCGGTTTGGTATTATTTATGATGGTTCGGGAACATGAGTTGTTAGAGCAGTTTGCGAAACTCAGTTTGGATGTAGCTCCACCTGATACAGATAGGTTTGATGTTGTGGCTAGCCTGAGATTCGAGCCAGAGTTGATATGTCATATCCGGCAGGCTTAGTAGAGTGATTGACAGTGTATCGACTGGTTGAGTCAGGTATAGACAGGTGTGAGTACTGATCTTGAGCTGAGTACAGATGGATTACTGAGGTTCAGGGGCAGAGTATGTGTTCCCGAAGATCCAGAGATCAGGAGATTAATTTTGTTAGAGGCTCATTCGATACGGTATACGGTACATTCGGGGAGCATGAAAATGTATTGAAATCTTCAGAGAGTTTATTGGTGATTTGGGATGAAGAGAGACATTGCTTAGGATGTCGATAGATGTCTCATCTGTCAGCAGGTAAAGGTAGAGCATCAGAAGCCTGCAAGATTGTTGCAACATCTATTGATACTGACATGGAAGTGGGAGCATGTCACCATGGATTTTGTGATGGGTTTACCGAGAACCCGCAGAGGTCATGATGCCATTTGGGTGATTGTGGATAGGTTGACGAAGTCAACCCATTTCTTAGCTATGAGAGCTATTGATACTCTGAGTACGTTGGCGAACCTATATGTCTGAGAGATAGTATGGCTGCATGGTATTCCAGTGAGTATTGTTTCTGATTGGGATGCCCGCTTCACTTCCCACTTTTTGAAACATTTTCAGGAAGCAATGGGGACTAGCTGAGTTTTAGCACCGCTTTTCATCCTCAGACAGATGGTCAGTTAGAGAGGACTATATAGATTCTGGAGGATATGTTGAGAGTGTGTGCTGGATTTTAGAGGCTCTTAGGATGACCACTTACCACTAGCCAAGTTCGCCTACAACAACAATTATCACTCGAGTATCGGGATGATACCATATGAGGCACTGTATGGACGTAGATGTCGATCCCCTATTGGATGGGAAGAGGTTGGTGACAAATAGATTTTTGCTCCTGACTTGGTTAGACGGGCCTCTGAGGATGTTCGGGTGATAAGTGAGAGGTTACAGACAGCTTAGAGTCGATAGAGGAGTTATGCTAACAGGAGACGAAGACCACTAAAGTTTACCATGGGTGAGTCAGTATTTTTGAAGGTTTCTCCTTCCAAGGGTATTACGAGGTTTGGGAAGAAGGGTAAACTGAGTCTTTGTTATATTGGACCCTTTGAGATTCTGGAGCAAGTGAGAGATAAGGCTTATAGGTTGGCATTGCCGCCAGAGTTAGCAAGTGTTCATAACGTAATCCACGTCTCTATGCTTCAGAAGTACCATCCGAATCCGACGCATGTGATTAGCTACGAGCCGTTGGAGCTCAGTGAGAACATGTCATATGTCGAGGGACCGATTTGGATATTGGATAGGAAGGAGAAGATATTACGGTCCAAGACAATCTCTCTCGTGAAGGTTCTTTGGCAGTATCACACTCCGGAGGAAGCTACTTGGGAGTTGGAGAGTATGATGCGGAGAAGTACCCAGAGTTATTTACAGACTGATTTGGTTAAAATTTGGAGGACTAAATTTCTTTAGAGGGGGAGATCTGTGAGACCCGTAATTTGTATGATATTATTATTTATAATGGAATCATAACACGGATGATTTTGATCATATAAATGTGAATGAAGTAGTTAGACATGTACGTAAAATGCGAAAAAGGGTAAATAGGTCAAAAGACCCAAAATTCGGTAAGAAATTGTCATTTTAAATATGGATTTAGAAAATCTTGATCAATAAAGAAGAAATCATTGAATTCTGAGTCCAATTGATCAAGATACAAATTTATTATGATAAACCGAAATTTTCACATCGAGAAATTATCTCGAAAATGTGGGAATAATACTCCAAAAACATAATAAAAAAAGATAAATATATATATTTCATTAATTAAGTATATAAATATATTTGTGTAGAAATAATGTATTTTATTCTATTAAAATAATAATATAATGTATTATATATAATAATAATAATAATAATAATAATAATAATAATAATAATAAATAAAAAAGATGAAATCGCGAAAACGTAAAGAAAGAAAGAAGCCTGAAGACAAACGAAACTAAGGGAAATAGTTTCCCTTCACCGACAAGCCACCGATCGGAGAGCAGGGCAAGCGAGGGTCGACGAAGAAAGCCCGACCCCGTGAGAGCCACCAGGCGCCAGCACGCTTGTCGATGACATCGTGAAGAGAAGATCGGCGATGGAGATTGCCGAGGAGAGAAAGGAGAAATATGGCAGCGCAGCGTTGATCGGTCCGATCTAAGGCCAACCGAACATTTCCCAGCCAAAGATGAGTCGAAGGTGGCAGAGGGGAGCCGGGAAACGGTTGAAAACGCCGTGAATGGCGAATTGAGGACTGAACTTGTATGGCTGGTTCAGTGAAAAGGGAACTGTGCTGAACCGGATCGGAACGGTTCAGCCAAGAAAGGAAAAAAGGGAGAAAATATTCAGTGATCCAATTGAGAGACTATGCCGGTAAGCGGTCAAAATTGACCGATTTAATTTTTAGAATATTTAATTGAAATTATATTTGACCGAAATTGACCCGGTAAATATATAAATGTGTAGCTCGACAATTGACAACAAACGAGAGCTCGAGTCAGCCTCAATTTGTGTACCATCATAGAATCTCGGGTAAGTAAATCTCATTGACGACAATTTGTATAGTTATGCACGGTAGAAATTTATCGCATAAGTTACGAATTAATTCCGTATAAAATTAATTATGTTTTGGAATTGAAAATCAATTGTCGTAAATAATTGTATGAGTTATCCAAAGAGCCTAGAACGAGGCCCAGTAAGTGTTGATGGGCCCCATGAGTCCAATAGGCTTTGATGAAGGGAATAGTAAGTGAAAATGGGCGTAAGACCGATTATGGCCCATTATGGTACAATCGGGCTCAATAAGAGTAAACGGGCCCAAATGCTTTAAATTAAGCCCTGTAAAAATGAAACATGGGTAAATATATTGTATTTAACCAGTTAAATGGTTATATGCAGCTCCGAAGATTTAACTGGGAGCAAATTGGACTAAGCGATTTCTCAGCATTGGAAAGTCAGACAGTATAGAGTGATTTGAGGTAAGGGAATTTTGTAAGTGCTTAGAGATACATATGCATATTTTTTAGGGGATTTATAGGGCCTAATAAATTGCTGAGGATAGTAAGGCAAATAAAATGCATGAATAACATGTTTATGATATTTTTATGAAATATATTGCTTGATTTAAGCAATTTACCGATAGGTTGACTATTGATTAGCATGATTTGCTTGAAAGGGGCACATGTGAGGTGCCAATTATTATTTTGAAAGTGTTTTATTGAAATAAAGCAGTCTATCAGATTTATTTGAGTATAAATAGTGCTAGAGCCTTGGTCGCACTGGATTTTGATGTTTTGACTTACATACAGAGCGTTGGAGCCTCGCTCGCATTGAGTTTTACTGATTTATATGTATAAAAATCGTACTGGAGTCTTACTCGTACAGAATTTTACATTGATTTATTGTATATAAAACTGTACTAGAGCTTTGCTCGTACGTGATCTACATCGATTTATTTCGCTTGAAAGCCGTACTGGAGCATTGCTCGTATGAGAATTTTTGTATGTGCATAAAACTGTGCTGGAGCTTTGCTCGCATGAGATTTTAGATATCATGATATGCATGGCGTCGTGCCAGAGCTTCGATTGCACTAGACATGATGTGACATGCATAGAGTCGTGTTGGAGCCTCCTGTAGACTGTGTGTCACAGTGAGATGATATGCTCGCATGTGTATGTTGAGACATGGATTGGTTGTCGACATGGTATGGGGTGGATAAGACCTATGGCAGACACTCCCAAACTGTGATATGGGTTCATGGAGTACATTGTACCGTGTATGTCACACGGAGTACGACGTACCTGTAGTCATGACTATTAGATTGATGATCTGATATTCTGACGGTAGGACTAACCCACCTCAAGTTGCAGCCATGATGCCTAGCACACCAGGATTCGTGTAGCCTAGGATCACAAGGACATAGTCCTCGATTTTTCCTATACAGTAACCTACATGCCTCACGTGATATCATACGGTTTAGATGGACCAGGGCAGACTCGAAGGAGGGGTTACGCCTCGATTTGTGATTTTAAAATGAAATGTGGTTTTAATGATGTATTGATGAGTTTTACTAAGTTTTGATAATGTGTTAAACCTTGAGGGGTTGTTTTATGATGAGTTTTCAATGTGTTGAGCATGAGACATTGACATGATGATTTTCCATGTTTACATGCCTATTTTCATGTTTTCAGTACATGATATATTTATATACATGTGGCATAGTTTTAATTATACATCATGCTCTGGATATAAATGATTTTTATATCTTCACATTATAAGCATGTAGATAGTGTAGTTATTTACCTGCTTACATTATTGCCTTACTGAGCAAGTTGTGCTCACCCTTTCACTTTCCACCCCTAAAGAGCATCCACAGTAGTTGAGAACGGGTAGAGACTGCATTCCTTGTTATCCGCTACTTCCCATCACGAATCAAGTATAAACATTGTACAGTTTTGTATCTACACATATAATAGCACAGTTTTGTAAACGAATATAATTATAAGGGATGTAAATATATGTAAACGTATGTACATACAGTTTCATAACATATGTAGTTATTATTACGCTGCATGAAACTCTGGTATCATTACCATAATAATAAGAATATGATTAAACAAAATAGGCATTGGGATTATTACTGACTCATAGCCTAACTCGCCCAAAATGGAATTGTCACGAGGATGTGAGATGTATAGAAAAAGCGACAAATTTGTAGTGATTTTTGGTAGAATGGATCGTAACAGCTTTTGATAAACCTCAGTAAGGAAAACATTTAAAATAATCCTGACAACCCTAAAAATATGTAGAATTTCATGATTAACATGTTTTTCAAAACTTACATACTTACGTAAATCAAAATACACAATCTTACTTACTTTGGAAAAAAAACATGCATGCATACATACATACATACATACTTAATCAAATTTACATACTTATTTGCTTTGCAATAAAACAAACTTACTTACATACTTATATAGTCAAATTTCTCATACTTACTTCTTTTAGTAAAACTATCTTACTTTCTTTCATAACTCAAAGCATTCTTACATTAAAACGTGGAGATTAGGCTAAGTCCGTATAGCTATCATGCAAACATAAATCATCCTTCGTAGAGGGAATAAGGTACCGATGGTCATGGTAGGGGCTGTAGACTGGATCAGGGTCGTACAACAATACAAGCATAGTATCTGAATAAACTAGCACAAAGCTAGGGTGGGGGCACCAGTGGTACTCACCATACGGGTAAGATACATACCTGCGTGCTACGCGGGCATGAGATACTACGAAATAGGCACCACGTGTAGCAAAGACAAGCACTACACGGGCAGAATAGAATAGGAACGACAGATGGCGGAGTCAAACACCACAAGTAGCGGGCATGACCTGTGTCATGACCTCCTTTTTCCTAAAAACCCCTACAAAGTTTTCGTTTTTTCATTTCCTTACCCATCGTGAACAGTTTCACTACTAACAGTTGGGCTATGAGTCAATGTTAGTCCCTCTTGTCATGTTACTTACCTTAACATCTATTTTCCATATTTCATTTACATATCAATTTATTTTTAATTAAATACATCCCCAATATTACATCCGTGTACATTACTGTGCCTCTACATGTTCAGATACAAAATTATACGAATGTGTATACCTGATTTTGATAGGAAGCAGCGAATAACCGAAATTCAAAACTATTGTCACTCTCTTCTACTGAATGTACCCTGTAGGGTGGAAAATGAAAGGGTGAGCTTACAGCTCAATAAGAAAATAATGCAAGCAGGTAGATAACTACACTATCTACATGCTGGTGAAGACATGACATGCAAAACATTTATATCTTGAGCATGAGGCAATTAAAACAATGCCATGTATGAGCATATCATATATCGTAAAACATGAATCGACATGTAAAACATGAAAAACATCTCATGTAAACCTCTCATGCTCGGTACAGTAAAACTCATCAAAACAATCCCAGAGGGATTCAACACATCTTTAAAATCATTAATATCCTCATAAAACCCATCACTTTCTCATTTAATACCACATTTCATGAAATCATCACAAATCGGGGCTCGACCCCTCCCTCGGGTCTACCCTGGTCTAACACGACCAATCAAATATATATCATGTGAGACATGCATGTTACTGTATGGAAACAATTGAGGACTATGTCCTTGTGATCCCAGGCTACACGGATCCCGGTGTACGGGGTATCACAACTGCAACGGGAGGTGGGTCACCCTACTCGTTAGAATATCAAATCACGTGAATACAATAGTCATGACTACATGGTACAGCATACTCCGTGTGACATACACGGTACAAAGTACTCCATGAACCCAATATCACAATCTAGGGGTGCCTGTCATGGGTCTTATCCCACTCCAAACCATATCGATAACCAACTCATGTCTCAATCTACACGTGCGAGCATATCTTCTCACTATGACACACAGTCTACAGGAGGCTCCAACACGGTCATATGCATGTCATAAAATTCCTGTGCGAGTGAAGCTCCAGCATGGTTTCATAAAAATCAATGAAATCTGCGTACGAGCAGCGCTCCAGTACGACTTAAAATAATTATAAATCTAATTTAAATTCACGTACGAGCAATGTTCTAGTACGGATGCATAAAACCAAGTAAAATCCACGTACGAGCAAAAGCTCCAGTACGGTAGTCATGTAAAGCAAGTTTGTAAAACTCAGTGCGAGCAAGGCTCCAACACTCTGTATATGAGTTAAAATATAAAATTCAGTGTGAGCAGTGCTCCAGCACGATTTAAAACTCATAAAAACATGATAGACTGCTCAATTTCACTAAAACAAATAAAAAATCACAATTGACACCTAACTCGTGCCCTTTCATGTAAAAACATGAAATAAATAGCCAACCTATCCATAATTTGCTTAAATTAAAGCAACATAATCATAGGAATATCAAAAACATGAAAATCATGCAATTTCATAGCTATACTACCCTTTTTGAAATTTTCCTAACTATGGGCAAAATCATAATTTTCACATATACCTCGATTTTCGTAAAAATTATTATTTTATTTCTAGATACCTTATGAAATTCTACGTAATGTAAATAACCCCAAAAATACGCGCAGGTATCTCTAAGCGCTTACAAAATTCCCTTACCTCGATTTTCTATACAGTCTGACATTTCCAATGCAGAGAATTTTGCTCAGTCTGATTTGCTCTCAATTAAATCTCTAGAGCTGCATATAACCATTATCGGGTTAAATACAATACACTTATCCATATTTAACCTTTATTGAGGTTAAATTTAAAATGATGAGCCCGTTTACTCTTATTGGGTCCGATTACACCTTAATGGGTCTTACTTTGGTTTTACGCCCATTTCCACTTACTATTCATATCATCGAGGCCTATTGGGCTCATTAGGCCCTCAACGCTTATTGGGCCTCGTTCTAGGCTCTTTGGATAGCTTATACAGTTATTTATGACAATTAATTTTCAATTCCAAACATTACGAAATTATACGGAAATTAAATCGCAACGTACACGATTAATTCATAACTCGTATAACTATCCAATTTATAGAAATCGAGCTTCACTTACTCGAAATTTCGTGTTGATAAGCAAATCAAGGTTGACTCGAGCTCTCGTTTTTCGTCAATTATCAAGCTACACATTTATACATTTATCGAGTCAATTTTGATCAAATATTATTTAAATAATTATCCCGAGAATTAAATCGGTTAATTTCGACCGTTTACCGTCTTACCTGTAGCTCAATTGCATCATCGAATTTTTTTTCCCAATTTTTTTCATTCCTTTTTTTTCTTTTTCTTTTTTTTTTTCTTTTTTCTTTTCTTTTTCTTTTTTTTCCTTCTCCTCGGTTCGACATCGTTTCGCCCTCACCACCGTCGCCGGTGATTCCGGCCATTTCCCAAAGCGTTGTTGCCGCCGTTCATCTTGTCTCGGGCAGAGGAAACTACGACTGGCCTTGGATCGAGCTGATCGGCGGTCGAACGGTCGAAATCTTCCTCTTCTCCCCTCGGCAAGTTCCTTCGTCAATCTCCATTTTTCGGCGCGATCCGTGCCCGTCGCGACTCCTGGAGGCTCCCACGATGATCGTCGCCCCTCGCCGGTCGTTCTCTGGCCGTCCAAGTCGCCGGTGGTTCATCGGTGCAGAGGGGGCTCCGGGCTTCTGCTTCGTTTTCCTTCGTTTCTTCAGAATCGCAAATTTCGTGTTTCTGAGTTTATTTATTTATTTACTATATTATTATTTTATTGAATAAAAAAATGATTTTTTGACCAAATATCTACACTATTCCTTAAATTAATATATTTAATTAATTAAATATTTTTTTATCTTCTTTAATTATTTTTTCGGTATAATTTTCCCCATGTTTTCAAAATAATGTCTCGAAACAAAATTCCGGTTAATCGTACTAAATTCGTATATTGATCAATTGGACTCGAAATTCAATAATTTCTTCGGTATTGATCAAGATTTCCTAAATTTATATTTTTGACAATAATTTCTTATCAAATTTATACTGAATTTTAAGTCTTTTAACCATTTTACCCTTCTACACGTTCGGGACCAATTTAGACCGACTTTTCTTCTTGGACTCACTATAATTTCTCATTTAAAATTTGTATCTCTATCTGAACAATTCAAATCTCATAAATTTAATTTGAAATTCCTTAACTGTCCGTTTTTGAATTTTACGTACGTTCGACTGCTTCATTCATATTTATATGATCAAAATCATTTGTCTTATGATTCCATTAACATATAACAATATCCATACAATGTATGAATCTTAAGGAAATACGATAAAAATCGGGTCTTACGACCTGCACAAAGCAAACACTACTAGGTAGCCTCTAGTCTCGAAAAAATCTTACTTCCTTACTTACTTCCATACTTTCTTAAAATCATATTGAACTTAAATTATAAAATCGTATAGTTTCGAATATGAAATATTAATACATCAAAACTTATATATTATGAATAAAAAGCTTGGTTTCAGGATTAAATCGGGGTTATTGTTTTTAAAAATTCCTATTGGAACGGCTCGAGTTTTCCCTCGTAGGTTCTTCATACATTTATTAAATCATTTCATGCGATGTAAACTGGTATAGGAAGTCATCAATACTTTAAATTGCATCCCTTACCTAAATGGGGCTAAGACAGCACTCAATTATTGAGTCTCGAGTTTGCCTCGTTTTGTGTGCTGGTACCTCAAGCTGTCAGAAACAACCCAATTAGTATCCCAATCACCTTTATTTCATGTCCTTATACATTATAACTTAAATGGGGTCAATCGAACCCTTTTTCAGTCATTTTTCTTAATTTCTCGGTTTTACCAATTAAAGTGTCGATTTAAGCTAATTTCGATAATTTTTATTCTTTTAACTTCAAATTCATAACTTAATAATCCAAACACTTATTCAAGTCCCCAATTCATACTTGTCAACATACCAAATTTACCAATTCTTCAACTTTTCAGTTTTTCGCTGAACTGGGCTATAAACCAGACTTTTCGATATTATTTAAATAGTCTACAATATCAAACTCAACAAGATTTCATCCCTTCCTAACATACATGTGCTGGCCGAACCTATACATGCTCCTAGAAATTTTTTCTTCAAATTCTACTTAACCAAAAATCATCCAACAACAACATATCTCAAGATCATCATATTCCAACAATTTCTCACCTTGGTTGACCAACTTTGACCACTCCTTTTTGCACCAGCAATGTTCTTCGCTGTAGATCAATATGTATACAACTTAGAATCATCAAAAACAACCTCAAAAACCTACAAAACACTTTCAAATTTATGTTTTCTCTCTTACCCGAAACAAGGCAGATTATGCCCTTGTTCTTCTCACTAACTTTTCACCTAGTAAATGAGCTTTTTTAGGACTAGATTTTTTATATGTTATATAGGACATAGGAGGAAAGATTTTATCCTTCTTGACCAAAGTCTAAACGTGGTCGGAAGGTGGCCGAAACAATTGTACAACTCTTGCCTAAAGAAGATATGTACGACAAATTGTGGAAGATGTTTCTCTTGGGTCTTAAGTCGGTTGGGGTTGGTTTTTACCTTTTCAGAAAGTGTATTGAGTCTACATTTACTTTTTAAAATATAATAGTCAAATCAAATAATGAAGGTCTCCAAATTTGGCAATTTTTGATGGGTAAGTAGATTTCTGGGTGAGGGCAGCCTGTAGTCCTGTTTTGTAAAATCCATGAAAAATATTTCTAGCCCATTTTATTCCCAATTTCCACTTCTAATATGTTATAATAAGTCTCTAATATGTCCCATAAAAATTTGGACCCCACTTGTTTAAGAAATTTTTTTCGTTTGAGCCCATTTTGCCCAATTCGGTCATTACCGATTGAAATTCCTTAAGGTTTTCGATTTACTTTAAAAAATTATTTGATCACCGAGATCTCAATATTTCCACTCAATTTTCTTTCACCATATCAATTATGCGCTATACTAATTTTCTATGGTCTCAGAATAATTTTTATGAATTTTTTGAATTTATTCCGAATTTATTTCTATTTCTAGGCTCAATTACTCGGTTTAGTGTTAACCCAAGTTTTACTAACTTTTTCGCTTTCAATACATTAGTTTAAATTTATATCCACCAAAACATACTTATAAATATATTTTCTTAAAGTATACTTCAATTTGAACTCTTTCCTTGAAGTTCGTGCATCAGGTTTCGTGCCACTATTTCGAGCGTCTCGGTTACTCCGGGCCATACATGAACATTTAGGTAAGTTGTTGAACTTCTCATCTTAGCTTTTAAATAAACATTAGTACAAAAAATTGGGTTTCACACCATGGCCCTAAGTGCGGTTAAGGAATCGATGGCTTCTAAAATCTCGGATTGAAGTAACTGAACACTGTCGGTTGGTGGCAAGGAGGTTTTCCTGAAAGCTATTGCACAAGCAACTCTTACCTATGTTATGAGTTGGTTCCTCTTTCTCAGATCCTTGTGCAATGATCTCAACAGAATGATCTCACGATTTTGGTAGCAGAGAAATGGATCTTCACGGGGCATTCACTAGAAATCTTAGGATATAGTGTATAGGAAAATCTGAAGAACAGCTGGGTTTTCGAGATATGTGGAACTTTAACCTTAGCTATGCTCACTAAACAAGGTTGGCAGTTGTTGATTCAGCCCGACTCTTTGTTGTTCTTGGTTTTGAAATCAAGGTACTTTTCAGATAGGCCATTTATGGAAGTTTCTGTTGGGTGTAATGCCTCATACATATGGAGAAGTATTTGCCATGGCTGAAAGGTACTAAAGACGAGATTGTCTTAGTGTATTGGTGATGGTAACCTGGTGAACATATGGATGGATCCATGGCTTCCATTTACTTCTAATAGGCTGCCAACATCCCCTTGTGGCCGGTCTGATGCCAATATGAGAGTTTTTGATCTGATTAACACGAAGACTCATTCTTGGTGCCTCCCATATTATCCACAACATGTTTCAGATGGAGGAGGCTGAGCAGATTCTATCCATCCCATTACCCCAAGAGGTGCAATTTGATAGTGTGTTCTATAAATTCACTCCCTATGGTCATTATGTAAAAATTTTAATTACATAATATCTGTACCTAAGATTTCATGTTCAATCATTAAAAAAAATTAGAATATAGAAATATACCTGAATCCATTAGAATTAATTGATTGTGGATTAACAGTCTTTCACGTCAAACCTTACTTTATGAGAGAAAACCTAACTCACTCACTGATGGGATATGAGAATGAGAAAATTAACGTTTAGACTGGGGACCGTAATAACCTATTTATAACTGTAGTATACTTTATCCTATTTTGGCCCATCATTAAAATAGAATAAAATATTGGGTCTCCACACATTGCAAAGCTCATACTAATTGAAATGCTCTAAAGTCCAATAACTTTATTTGATCAATTTTAAATGGATTAAACAAATTAGCCTATAATATATAATCAATTGATATATGTAGACCCACATTAAATTAATTTCTCAACAATCTCCCACTTGGGCCACATATGTCACTTGACAATTGTACATTTTAAAAATAACTTTAAGAGTTTAATATTTGTTATCTTTACAAGGCAACATCTCTAAACAATATGATCCATTAATTATATCAACATAGGATCAAAGCGATATTCGTTATATATATTTCGTAATTAGATCCATTAATGGTCACATATATTAATATAATCAACGACGTAGATTAAGTATGGATGTGTAGCATGGAAATTACATGTAACCTGATCCCTTAACATGCCTATTTCCAACTGGTCATACTTTATAATTCAAAGAATAACATACTTTTACAACTTTATGCACATTGCAACTAAAAGAATGTCACTTTATTTTAGAGTTTTCAGTAATAACAAAAATAATTAAGTCTGATCAGAAAAATATCTCAATAACAAATGAACATCAAGAAATAAACTCCCACTATACAAGCATATCATTAGGATGAACCACACTTAAACGAGTTACATGCTCATGAAACACCTTAGGTGGTACTCCCTTCGTAAACGGATCTGCAATCATGAAGCTTGTATTTATATGTTTAATAATAATCTGAAGACTTTGAACTCTCTCTTTAACAACAAGAAACTTAATGTCAATATGCTTTGACTTCGACGAGCTTCTGTTATTCTTAGAATATAAGTCTGCGACTTTATTATCACAATTAATCATCAATGGTCTCTCAATACCATCGATAATGCATAGCCTGATGATAAAATTTTGCAACCATATTCCTTGGTTCGATGCCTCATAACAAGCTATAAATTTTACCTTCATGATGGAAGAAGGTATGAGTGACTGTTTTACACTCTTTCGTGAGACAACTCCTCCAACTAACATGAAAATATAGCAAGAAGTAGACTTTCTATTATCAAGGCAACCAGCAAAGTCGGAGTTTGAATACCCAACGATCTCTAAATGATCTGACCTCCGATATGTGAGCATATAATCTTTAGTTCTCTGCAGATACAACATAACCCTTTTAACTGCTTTCCAATGATCCATTGGTTACTTAAATATCTGCCAAGCATTCTAACTACGTATGCAATATTCAGACTCGTACAAACTTGAGCATACATAAGACTCCATACTGTTAAGGCAAAAGGAATCTTCTGCATCTCTTTCTTTTCAATCTCATTTCTTGAGCATTGAAGCAAACTAAATTTATCACCTTTAGCAATAGGTGTATCTCCTGATGCACAATTCTTCATGTCAAATCTGCTAAGCATCTTATCAATATATGTCTTTTGCAACAAGCCAAGGATACCAAGTGTAACGACCCTTGACCCTTGAAAATCGGGATAAATTTTTTTGAATTTAATTTACCCACTTATTCCCTTATTCATTTAGGTTGTATTCCTGTGCAGTGTCAAAACACTTTTCCTAATACTTTACTCGTAATTATAATTTAATTTCTATATTTTAACTTATGTGGCCGATAAAAATTTCGGCAGCACAACGGCTTATATATGAGCCTATCCACCTGCAATTTAGTTGTTTCCAACAATCCTAGATATCCACAACTACCAAGCATGTTTTCCAACAATCCTAGATATCTATAACTACCAAGCATACTTTCTCAATCCACTTTTACAACTCAATATATCGATATCAATTTATAAAATCATCTTACAACCTAGTCCCAAGTATTATATTCTTTACATCATTTCCTTACAAATTACATCCCAACTGAAAATTTCAACGCATGTCTGTGCATACAATTATGTCTAGTACAGGAATGTAAATGTATACCTTTTGCGTGTACAAAATGTAGCCTAGGGTAGCTCTTCCCACCAGCCTACGTCGTGTACGCGGCAGGTAGCGTCTATAGATTCACTGCAAAAGATCTGAAGGTAGAGGGGTGAGCTTTTGGGGAAAAGCCCAGTAAGATAGTACCTTTAAATTAATCCTGATATATATATATATGAAAAGCATGTAAAAATTATTTGTAAGACCATACTTTAAGTAAAAGGAAAAACTTAAATCATCACTTCATGCAATTCATCGTAAAAGTCATAACGCATGCAAGTTCAAAGCAAGAATCATGCTCAACCATGCTATAAATTCTTTCATAAGCTTTTCGCATACATTGCATAATCATCTCGTTTTACTTTCGTAAACATGCCATAAACATTTTGTGAAGCTTTCATGAAACATTTCATAATTACTTTGTAAACATTACATAAACGTGTTGGTTCATAACCAATCATTGAAATTCATAAGGCACATATTCGTTGCCACATTTATCATTCATAACTAATTCATGGAGACCAGGCTATAACTAAGTCATGCGATACGTGTCATTCTCCGTAGAGAGCTAAACATGTTACCTATGGCCATGGTAAGTGGCTGTAGACTGGATCAAGGTCGTACAGCTCTTTCGTAAAACATGGGTAGTATCCATCTTACATACTTTCACTAGCACATATCTAGGACACGGGCACCAATGGCACTCTCCGTGTGGGCAACATAATTGCGTGCTGCGCAGGCACGAGATACTACCAAAACATCAGCATCATAAACCACAAGTAGCACGACATCTTCCACACAGGTCGAGTCAAGTGCTAAAAGGGCCAACGTACCGGCACCCCAAGTGGTGCAGCCGGAACACCACAAGAAGTAACCATGCATGAAGCCTATAGTCTCAAAACAGAGTTTTCAAAATCTTTCTTGGGTTTTATAACCCGTAAATTCATATCGAGTAATAAAATCGAATTCCTTGTAATTTAAATACTCTTTCATCAAACCGAAAGACTGTGTGGCACTTTGTTCCCGCAGGACTCAAGAGGTGGCCCCCACAATCCCCTTTCGAAAACAAATTTCTTTTCTTACATACTTTTGAAATTGTCAAAAGTTTCTTTAACGATATGGATATAAAAACATAAATAAATGTAAAACATCCATATGCTTCATACCCTTGGAAAAATTTATTTCATCCCGTGTAAAGTATTCGGGGGACATTTAACATATTTAAAACATGTCACATAATCATTGTACACGTATAAAAGCATCTATAAATCATTTCGAAATCACATGCTCTTTTCATAAAGTCATTCATCGGTAAAAACAATATGCATTATCAGGACATAGTTAAATGGTACCCCTTACCTCGATGTATCGGATATCTCACGTTCGCGAAGTGACGCCTTCCAACACCTCCGTCAATTCGTCTACGTTTTACCTACATCGAAGGTAGTTTACTTAGCTTCCTATTCATACGAGTCACTCGAAATACGTTAAAATCGTAACCTATCCGTTCTTCCTCGTGTGTACGTTTAACAGTGCGTACCTAGGCTATTCACGTACGTATATATATTTTCCTTACCCTATATTATTTTTGTACGTACACACCTCGGTATACCTATTATTATATACAACTACAGGTATATACTAGAGAGTATGTATGTATATATATTCCTATATATGCATCATTATTTGTTCTCATTTCTTTCCTCATCACATGTATCCATCCCATGTATGTACATATATTAAAACACATTCTTACCTTATACCTTCATTTGTATATACCTCCTAGTACATACACATCTCTCATACATTCCTTTATATGTACACCTAAGTAAATACTCAATATATGTATATGTATACTCATACATACCCACATGGATACATGCGTATATATATATATCATTTTTACTTGTCTCCATTTATGTACCCTCACATAAATATACATATATATATATACACATACATGCATTACCTCTCCCTTTATCCATTATTCATCACTACCCTTTTTTTTTACACCATTTAAATTTATACTAAGCATGCTTATAATTCAATCTATATATATACATGTAAATTAAATATGCATGTATACACTTAAATCTTACCTTCTTTTCTTTTTTTTTTTTCTTTTTCTCCTTTCCCTCTCGGTCAGCCCTTCTTCTTCCTCCCTTTCTCCTTCGGTTCCAGCCCCTTTCTCCCTCACGGTTTCCCCTTCTTGGTCTCGGTTACAACCTCCATTCCCAGCTACAGTTCCTCTCGGGTTGCCCTGTTCTGCCTCACCGATCCTCCTCTATTCCAGTTCAGCTCTCGGTCCTGCCTCAATTTCCTTCCTTCTCGATGCTGCTCCAATCAGAGGCTCTCGGTCAGCATTCAGCTTCAGCTCTCTCAGCTCTTTCCTCCTCTGTTTTCTTTTCCTCACCTCACGATTTCCAGCACCCCCTTCGGTTCCCCTGTTTTCTTCTTCTCCTTCCTGCTCTTCCCTTTCCTTTTTCTTCTTCCTCGGCAGGACAGCTCCCCCCTTCCTTCTTCCCCCTTCTCTTTTTGGCTCACTCTTCTCCCTCCTTTCCAATCCTCTCTCTCTCGGTCAGTCCCCCTTTCTTCTCTTCCTCTCTTCTCCTTTCCAGCCGATCGATTCTCTCTCTTTTTTCTTCTTCCTCTTTCCTACCTTGCTTCTCTTCTTCCCTTCTTCCCCGACCAGCTTTCCCCCTTTCGGTTTTCCTCTTCCCTTTTCTTCCTTCCCTTTCCTTCTTCTTCTTCCCCGGCAGGCCTCTCTTCCTTTCCTCCCTCTTTTTTTCTCCTCTTCTCCTCTTTCTCTCTTCCTCTTTTTTTTTTTTTCGCCCGAGCCTCCTCTGTTTTGTTTGATTTCCTTTCTAATTGCAACAGTGGCAGACAGAATTGGTTTTTCTAAACCAATTTCGTACATGCCATAATATATTTATATATATATTAGTTTAATATATATATATATATTATATTAGTATGTAGGTATTATTTGTTATGTATTTGCATAGTTATTATATTCTTTTCTTTTTGTTCCCATTTTATTTTAAATGTCTTATACATTATTTATTTATCTATTATTTTTATTTAATTATTATTATTATCATTTTTATTTCGTTCATTTTATTTTATTTTATTTTTTTATTTATTTTACACATATACATTAAATACTATACATTTACATAACATATATATATATATATTTTTTAACACATATATATATGTTATTACCTATCCATTTAATATGTTTTAGTATATATATATATATATACACGTTATATATATATATATATATATATATATATATATATACACGTTATATATATATATATATATATATATATATATATATATATATATATATATATATATATATATATATACACGTTTTCTTGTATAATCTATGTCATGCCCCGCTTTCGGGAACCCTTCTATCCATACATTCTCCACTACGGTTGGGCTGTGAGAAGATGCAATTACTAAAAATTTATTTATTTACAGCGGAATATTTAAAACTTTAATTCACACTCCCAGGTGTGTGTGTAAATACACAAAATTAATTGTATAAATACCAAGTGTTTACATATCATCCCCATAATACTGATTACAATTCCAAGATATAACTATGCGATACGATATATTAGATACAAAATACTCGTGTATACAATTCTTATACCTTTTTACCGAATCGTGGGAGCTGTTCAACACAAAAGTCTTAGAGACCACCGCTCTCTTACTTCTCAGTACCTGGAGGGAAAAAATAGTGGGATGAGCAAACCACAGCTCAGTAAGGAAATGTATGCTAGCAGGTAGATATCGTACTACCTACATAGCCCATGCATGCATAAACCAAAACCATGTTTTCGTTATAAATGGAAATATCATACGAACAATGCATTTAAACACATATTTCTCAATAGCATTTTCGTGTAAATCAAATGTCAAACTTCCATTTAAAACATGCTTATAAATAGTGCCCTCATGGCACGAATGTGAAATCAGATATTTATTAAAACACGAAATCTCTTTCACTTTTCCAAATCATTCTTTCTCGCAAATCTCTTTCTTTTCTGAGATTGTCTCTGTTTCTTGAATCTCTGAGACAGGCATGGAATTTTCGGCAATCAAATATCCACGACTTATGGCCACAGTCAGTGATCCCAGGCCTCACTGATCGGGTGTGCACAGGGTATCACTTCGCCTGAAGGGGGATGGGTCAGTCCTACCCTCCGGCTCATCTCAATCCACCTCATCTCCTCGTATACTCACGGTGAAGATACGTCGTGTGTCATCTACGCGATACTCGTACTCACGTGCACCCAGCACGGTACATAGTATACCAACGGGTGACTACACTATTCTACGTACTACCGTGGACCCAAGTCCATACTCCAACTCCGATGGACTTTTTATCCTTAAACCATGTCTCATATACCAGGCGAGCAAGCAGCGTGACACACAGTCAACGCAAAGCTCCAGCGCGGTACGATCTATCGTTAAGGCCCAGCCCGTTCAATTGGTCGTCGGCTGGTATCCCCTTGGGTCCCAGACCCCCAGGTTTACCTTAACTCAACAAAACAGGTGCGAGCAAAGTTCCCGCACTTTCTCAAAACCCCCGTGCGAGTTAAAACTCCCGCACGGTACATCAAGGCTTTAAACCGGGTGTGAGCTAGCGCTTCAACACCAAATCTCATCTCAAAACTGATAGATGGCTATTTTCTCTTTTTAAAACTCAAAACACGTTTATTCATACAGCATGCCTCTTCATGCTAAAACATGTAAAATTAGCCAACCTATCATTAACATTTCTTAATCATAAATAACAATGTAAAATTGAGAAAATCATTGAAAACATGCATATCATGCTATTTCCTTACCCTATCCCATTTCTCAATACATATATACGTCATAGTACTTTGCATACTTCCATATCATTTCATAGAATTATCATATCGTACTAGTCTAGCAATATATCTACGAAATTGCCGTAAAATACGTACGAACATCTCTATAGCTAACACACAGTCCCTTACCTCGTTTTACTTGTGTGCAACTATCCGCCTTTATGCTTCTTGCGTTCTCATCTCGACTTGCTCCGGCGTATCATCCGAAACTGAAATTCATCCATCAACATTTGAGTTAATGTTTCTAACTCTTATTCAACTAAGCATTTATCCAATGCCTTAATTACACATTTTTACCCTTTGTGGTAAGTCTCCCAATTTATCCTAATATCAACATTTCCAAACCATTTCCACAACATACTCATCCACTCAAGATATCTCATTCATCAGAAATACTCCCACATTCCACTTTCTCACACTTGACTATTTCTAAGCTATATGCATTTCATACCATCCTAGGTAGTTCCATCCACAATATGCACACCCAAATATCTTTATAATCATTAACTAAACCAATGTACTTGGATTTGTGCATTAGAACTTACCTCATTGGATTTCCTCTTGCTCAAATTAGGATTGCCCTCTATTTCTTCAATCCTTCAAATGGGAAAATGCCTCTAGACTATGTTGTTCTTCTCTTTGATGTGAACAACTTTGTCTCTAATAGCCTCTCTTTAAATCTCACTGAAAATGGCTGGATTTAGGAGTGAGAAACTAGATTTCTTTGAGTTGAAGTGAAATGGAGATGATTTCCCGAAATTCTGATGATCCAACTGCTCCCATTTATAGTTTTGACTTGATGAGATCGATCTTCCTTGGGTGGAGATCGATCTGTTCCTCAAAAATCCCTCTTTTCTGAGACGTTTTAAAGGTAGGAGATCGATCTGTCGAGAATGGAGATCGATCTGCTGTCAAACAGAAGCTCAAGGAGATCAATCTGGTCTTAGGGGAGATCGATCTGCTTCCAACCCGAGAGCTAAGGAGATCGATCTGCTTCCTTTGGAGATCGATCTGCTCCCTCCCATTACTCACATAAGAGCATTCTGGCTCTCCCAGATCGATCCCTCATCCTATGAGATCGATCTGGCCTTCACAAATTCCAGATTTCCTGCAGTTTTTCTGCAATAACCCTTACCATACACCCTTAATTTGCTACCATGATCATTTCCTCATTCATTCATCTTTGAGACTTGAAAATGGGATCCATCCTCACTACATACACATTAAAACTTGTGTAGAATCTTTGCATGACCAAATATATACGATATTACTCGAATGGAAATATACACTTATGTAAATCTTTCCTTCCATTTTACTATACTACTCATATTCCATTTCGATCACATTCTTCTCGTTTTAAGTTCATTTCTTCCCACTCATTCATAATGCAACTTGTACGTATAATCACAATTCTTATTACAAGTGCGTACATAATCTTATGAACTTACATTGCATACACTTCACATTACAATACATCATCTTACTTATGATTTTATTTACATTCCCATGTTCCTATATACATAGCTATACATGTACGGGGTCTCACAATCTATCCCAGGGCATAATAATCATATCCTCCATAAAATTTTATTATTCCAAAATAAAATGTCATTGACGTTCCATCCTTGCTCGTAAATCTCGACATAAATTTTTACATCCAACCCTTGACTAATAAATCAACACTTTTCAATCCTTCCATGTTCGCCTTTGCTCCATCACATCTCGTGTCTCGGGTCCCTGGTCATCTTCGAGTCCTACAATGATCATGCACACTTCCATTAAAATTTATTATTTCTTTTTTTGTATAATCTAACTAGAGATAGGAAATTTGCGGGGTTTACACCAAGAGAACGATCTCGATGGATCTGTATGCCCAACACAAAAGATGCATCCCTAAGATCTTTCATTTTAAACTTACTTGACAGAAATCTCTTGGTTTCATGCAACAAACCTATATCGTTGCTTGCTAGTAAAATATCATCAACATACAGCACCAGAAGAATAAACTTGCTCTCACTGACCTTATGATAAATACATTGATCAACAGTTTCTCCTTAAAGCCGAATGAGATAATCACTTGGTCAAATTTTTTGTACCATTGGCGGGATGCTTACTTTAAACCATAGATGGATTTCTTCAATTTGCATCTTGAACAACGTTAGACATAATTGTTTGATCATTTTTAATTGCAATTGTAGGAATAATGACATGTTCTTCTTCAAAGACTAGATTCCTAGGTTTGGCACTCCCACTATATTCAACATCCTTAATGAACTCAGCATTTCCTGTTCGAAAAAAGATTTACTTGAGGCATTATAAAACTTGAAACCTCTTGATTTTTCTAAGTATCCAACAAAGTAGCAACTTACTATTCTTGAGTCCAATTTCCTTTCATTAGGCTCGTATGACCTAGCTTCAACTGGACAAACCCAAACATGCAAGTGCCTAATACGAGACTTCTTTCCTGTCCATAACTCATATGGGGTTTTAGCTACTTGTAAACTCCACAAAATTCCTCTACTTATCAAAAAAATTAAATAAATTAAATACAAGATTTTTAATGGTAATATGAATATTTGTTGTAGGACTCAAGAAGTATGGGAGTCGAGAAGCTCTGGAAAGGCTAAGAGCCCGAAATACAAGAGGTGAGGAGCAAATGCAAGTATAGTGATATTGTGGAATTTTAGATTATTAGTTGAAAATTTTATGAAAAGTTTTATTTGAGGTTTCACAATGATTAAATAAAATAAAATAAAAAAATATTTTCACTACAAACAAGGTAAATTTAATAAAAATGGGTCACAAAAAATATATATATATATATATATATTTGATAAATTAAAAGAAAATGTATGTAAATATATAAAAAAAAAAAGAAAGGAAAAAAAAAGGAAAAAAAAGAAAAAGGAAAAAAAAAGAAACAAACCGGAAAAAAAAAGGATGCGCGATCCTAAGAAAACCCCTCTTTCCCCTCATTCTTTCCTTCTCTGATCGCCTACCAAAACCCCCTCTCCTTGTGTCGTTTCGCCTGTCGTCCACGTCTTCCTTCACTGCCGACGACCGAACCTGCCCCAGAAGCACCGAAGACTTCCCCTTCCTCCTCTCTCGAAAACCTGAAAACCTAAAAAGAAACCCCCCGTTCTCTGTTTCGCTTACCGACAAAGAAGGCACCGACTCCCTCAAAATCGAGAGCTTCGACAATAACCACGAACCCATCTCCTCCCTTGCGTCGTCCCTTTCCTACTCCCTCTCCCCTCACCTGAAAAACGAAAATGAAACAGAGGAGTTTTCCTCTGTTTCGCGGACTGCAACAGAACCGGTGAAGACCCGACGTCGGCCTCCCAGCGATCCCGAGCCTCGACAACCTCCCTTGCCTGTCCTTCCCCGTCCGGCCACCTTATTCTAACGCTACAGTGTTCAAAAAAATATACTAGAAAAAAATACCCAGTTGATATTTACCCATTTTTGCACAGTGACTCCTAGGTAAAATCTAAGGTTTAGCTAGTTGAATTTCTATGTAAATTTCATTATGAAAGCATGATTGTTGTATGAATTAGTGTAAATTTTGGTTGTGAAGAAATGTGGAAACTAGGGTTAATTGGACAATTGGGGAATTTTAGAATTAAGCAAGAAAATTTAATATTTTGAGTAGGATTATCAAGAATTGAGATTGAATATTGAAGATGAAAATGAAATGAGATGATGGAATGAATAAAATGTATAATTATACGGTTATATACATGTATGTATTAGTATATGAGCTTATGAATATTAAATGTCCTGCTTTATTGGTATAATTGTATACACACACAAAGAAATAACACATAGGGATTATTTATTTTATCAATGTGATGATGAAGTTTATAGTGGAAAGAAATTTCTACAAGTAGTAGGGGGAAAAGAGGAAATTGATGAGCTCCAAAGGTTGAATATGTATAGTTTAACGCAATCTTAAAGAGTTAGAATTTAAATTCCGAAAGTATTTCTTTAGGCTAATAAGATTTCGATTTTGAGGCATTGTAAGCTATTCGATTTAAATAAGGATACTATGAATACCAAATTCAGTGTAGGAAAATCGCAGAAGGAAAAAGGGAAACACTTGGAGGCGTCACTACTCGAACCTTGAACGCCCAATAAATCGAGGTAAGGGGTGTAATTTAAAATGGTAATAGTATCCTCCTTTCCCTCAAACTTGGATTTATGAAAATATTTGAGTTACGCAATATTTTAGTAGATGATTAGAATTTATACCAAGCGTTCGTTCTTTAGTCCAAGTTAATATTTAAACAAAATCAAACCTAACTTTTATTGAGCCACAGCTTTATCTTGTCATGTTTCTGAAACAGAAAGAAAAATTTATGAATTTAAATACATGAGTTTTGAGCATGTCTTCCAATCTGTGAACATGTCTTCTGATTTTGACTTATGCATGAACTTGTTACATATTTTGCGAGAAATGGAATTTATTTTATGAGCACAGTTTCTCTGTTTTATGAAAGAGTTTTCAACCGCAAAAGAGAGTTGATTTGAAATTCGGTTTATGAATTTTTAATATGTAAGTGAGGCCCACTTGAGATGAGACTAGCCAAAAAGACCTCTTAAGTGGGGTGAGGTAGTCAAAAGGTCTAGGCCCTCACAAGGCTTATAAAGCCCAAGAAATATTTTAAAAACTCTATTTTGAGACAAAGGCAATGTTTAATGATATGCGATCACGGGGTTCTGTGGGAGCAAAGTGTCACACAAGTCTGTGTGACTATGGGGGCTACCTCTTGGGTCCTACAGATGCAAAGTGCCACACGGCCAATGCATAATTGTCATGCTCGCCTTCGTGGCGTATATGTTTGCTACCTGGGATGAGGCTAACCAGAAAGACCTCTTAAGTGGGGTGGGGTAGTCAAAAGGCCCATGTGTGTATGATTGCCACCTGAGATGAGGCTAACCAGAAAGACCTCTTAAGTGGGGTGAGGTAGCCATAGGGCCCAACTAGCCAGAAAGACCTCTTGAGTGGGGTGAGGTAGCAAAAGGGTCTAGGTGTGTATGTTTTGTTGTACAACCTTGATCACGTCTACAGCCTTACCATGACCATGTTTATGATTTTCCCTCTACGGAGGATGAATATGTTATTTTCACATGACGATTACATGAGCTAGCCTAGTCTCCATCCGAAACGAACTCTGTTTTAAGATTTGATTCTTTGATATGTGATTTACTCAACAATGCTTTTGAAGCTCTGTATGATTTGAAAGGTTTCGATTTCCATCTGACATGATCTCTGTTTTAAGATGTTGATGTTTCGAAATATGTTTTATACTCATCAATGCTTTTGAAGTTCTTTATATCATGAAAGATTCTGGTCGGTTTGCTAAAGTTTTCTTATTTTGAAATCATGTTTCTGTTAAATGTGTTTTTCGTGATATGTGTTTGAAAGTGATGTAATATTTGTAAAGAAATGCCACCTTTTGATATTATTATGTACTCTGTATGTTTTAAACGCTATTATCATTTTAAATGCATTTCTTACGGGGCTTTTTCCCGAAAGCTCACCCCTCTACCTTTCAGATTATTTGCAGTGATCTACAGACGTTACCTGCCGCGTACACGACGTAGGCTGGTGGAAAGAGCTACCCTAGGCTACTTTTTGTACACGTAGAAAGGTATACAATTACATTCCTTTACTAGACACATTTTGTATGCACAGACATATACTAAAAACATTTTGTCGGGATGTAACTTGTAGGAAAACAAATGTAAAGAATATCTCTTTGGAGAATTAATCTTAGAGTACTAATCTTAGTTGGAATGGATATATGTTGGCTTGATGATGCAAATTGGGAAGCATGTTTGATAGTTGTGGATATCTAGGATTGTTAAAGCGTTTAATTTGCAGGTGGGTAGGCTTATATACAAGTCTTATGCTGTCGAAATTTTTATCGGCCATTTAGATGTAAAATTTAATTTAAGTATAATTATCGATGAATAAGTAAAATAAAAGAAACGACACTGAGCAGGAATGCAGTATAAGTGAATGAAAGAATGAGTAGGAATTTAATACTTCAAAAAAGAAAATTCCTCCGAATTTTCAAGGTCAAGGGTCGTTACACTACTGCTTTGCTTGAAACTCGATTAAGGATATACACTACAGTCTTTAAGGCTTCTCCCCAAAGTGATTCTGGTAAAGAAGAATGATTTATCATACTTCTCACCATATCCTTTAGGGTCCGATTTCGTCTCTCAACTACATCATTTTGACTTGGAGTCCTCAGCATGGTCTATTGAGTAACAATGCCACATTCTGCTAAATACCTTACAAAGGGTCCTGGACGTTATTCACCTGATCGGTCATATCTATCATAGTACTCACCACCACAGTTAGATTTAATGGCTTTAATTTTCCTTCCAAGTTGATTTTTAACTTTAACTTTATAGTTCTTAAAAACATCCAACGATTGAGACATCTCATGAATTAAGTACAGGTATCCATAACGAGAATAGTCGTCTATGAAAGTAATAAAATATTGTTGATCATTCCAAGAAACCATAGGGAATGGACCACATATATTAGTATGAACAAAATTTCAAGACGTTTGAACTCCTTTTGGCACCTATTTTCTGGACATTTGTTTGTTTTCCCTTAATACACTCAATACAGATTTTGAAATTTGAAAAATCAAGAGAATTAAGAATTCCTTCTTACACAAATCTCTGTATTCTTTGTTCGGAAATATGTCATAAACGTTTGTGCCATAACATAGAAGAATTCTCATTAATTAATTTGCGCTTTGTACCGCAATTACTTACATGCAAGCATTCATTAACATATAAGGCATGAAGGTCCAAATTATATAAATTATCAACAAAAGAACAGGTACCAATAAGATTTGAATACTGAAAGAGACTAAACTTTCCATTTCCAAATGAACAAGAATAACCCAATTTGTCCAAATTAGAAACAGAAATCAAGTTTCATCTAAATGATGGTACATAAAAAATCTCGTCCAAATCTAAATAATAACAATCGGATTCTAACTTTAACCTGAATAGACCAATAGTCTCAACAGGAGCTTTCTCGCCATTTCCCACATAGATGAAAGTTTTAGCATTAGTTGGCTTTCTGCTCCTTAGACAGCCCTGCATTGTCACACTTATGTGAGTAGTTGCACCTATATCTATCCACCAAATGTGATTTGGTACTAAAGCCAAATTAACTTCAGAACAAACAAAGTTGAGAAGTTTACCTCTTTTGGCAAGTCATTTTGCATACTTTGAACACTTTTTTCACATGTCCATCTTTACGCCAGAATAAACAAGTGATCATCTTATCCTGTTGCCCTTTAGGTTGTGAAGTTCCAGTGTTTACGGTGCCTTTTCTTGTATTGTTCCTTTTCCATTTCTTGTTGGTAACATTACCATTGGAAGAAAATGCTAAGTGAGCACTTTCTATCTTATCTTGTTTCAGCCTCTCCTCCTCTTGCACACACTGAGCAATGAGCTCGTTAAAAGTCTATATATCCTTTTGAGTGTTGTAACTTATCTTAAAGGGACTAAATTGTGCAAGAAGAGATATCAAGACCAAGTGCACGAGTATGTCTTCACACAACTCTAACTTTAGTGTCCTTAATCTTGTAACAAGATTAGACATTTCCATAATATACTCCTTATGTTTCTTTTGCCATTATATCGCATTAAAACAAGTTTAGTCAGAATAATGCCTATTTCGACCTTTTCATTTGTAGCGAATCTGTCTGCAATCTGCTTTAGAAAAATTTTAGTATTTTCTTCTTTAGGTATTCCGCCCCTAATGGCATTCGGCATTAAGTGCTTCATGATCATCAAACTCATGCGATTTGAACGCTTTCATTTTTCATAAGATACCCTTTCCGTAGTTGAACTATTATCAGTAGGGGCGGGAGGTTATTCTGACCTGATCGTATAATCCAAATCCATACACCCAAGCACAACGGTTACGTGCTCCTTCCATTTCTCAAAGTTAATGCCGTTAAGCATTGGAATGTTATTCAAATTGGCAGATATGGAAGAAACATTCACTGTAAGCATAAAACAATAATAATCAGCTCATAATTAAATAATTTTGGGCCATATAAGATACAAGCACAACATTGACATTAAGTCTCTGGACAGAAATATCAATTTGTAAGCGATACTCTTAAAGTTTATTAGTAAATATTGATAAATAAATCCTGCTAACAATACGTCTTTCATTGGATCGACATATTGCATGCATGGTAAAAAACAATTTTATCACATATTTATTATCTTATGTGTCAATAATTCGACAAAAACAAATAATCTTTCTTTCGGCTGATTATTTTCCGCATGAAAAAACACTGTCATATAAATTCCTTAATGACAACCTCATTTTCCAAAATAAATAACATAAAAGGTGTCACTTTGGTGACATTTTATATCAATTTAATTTATTTTGAAACTTTATTTTTCATAAAATATGCATATGTTTATAGGTGAGAGTATATAAATTTATTGACAATTTCAAGGAGAGTACATATTGCCAATCAACTTAGAACATCATAAAACATATCACCATGAAGCAAAAAAACAATAATCATGTGCATAATATACATCTTTAGTTCAAATAATACAAAATATTAAATAATAAATATTTAACAATTTTTAAAAATTAAAAAAAAATCACTAAAAATTATAAAATCAAAATTTATTCCAAACTGGAGAAAACGGTTGCCGTCGGGCCACCAAATGGCGACGCGTGGGGTCCACGTGCTGCCCCTTGCTCGTGAGGGAGATCCCAATCGGGATCTCTCACCTTTTTCAACCCCAAGCGCCGCCCCTTGCGAGTGAGGGAGATCCCGATTGGGATCTCCCACCTTCTTCAACCGACCCGGCTGGATGCAGAACAGACCTGTTTCGGGTCTTTTTCTGAATTTTTTTAATAACTTTTTAGATTTATTTTCACCAAATTAAACTTTACATAATTGAAATTAAATATGTATTCTACAATGTCCGTGCAAAAAAATGGATGAAAACATCAAAGAATTGGGACAAACCAAGCCAATAAGAATGAAACAATTCCACCATTAAAACTCAATCTTTATGTTCTTAGCTTTCTTTCAACCAAAACGAAAATTTATTAAACTTGTAACTATGTTTCAACCATAAAAGTCACAAGAAACAATTATCATTCATCAATTTGAATCAAAACATATACAAAATAAATGTTTTGATTGAATTTTCAATTCGAGATTTAAAGAATTAAAACCCTTAATTACTAGAAATATGAAACTAGCTCCAAAAATTGTTAACAGATTTTTAACCTTTTATTTTATATGGAATAAATGTTTCAAACAGTAATTTTAATTCTTAATGATTAAACATGAATTCGCTCTTAATACCACTTATAAAAATTTTAATTACATAATATTTGTACCCAAGATCTTATGTTCAATTATTAAGAAAATTAAAATATAAAAACATATATGAATCCATTGGAATTAATTGATTGAGAGTTAGTAGTTTTCCACGTCTAAACCTTACTTTATGAGAAAAAACCCTAACTCACTCACTGATGAGATATGAGAATGAAAAAATTAACGTTTAGACTGAGGATCATAATCTATTTATAACTGTAATATACTTTATCCTATATTGGTCCATCATTAAAATAGAATAAACTATTGGATATCTACATATTACAAAATTCATATTAATTGAGATACTCTAAAGTCTAATAATTTTATTTGTTCACTTTTAAACGTACTAAATAAATTAAATAACCTATAATATATAATCAATTAATATATGTAGCCCTGTATAAATAATTTCCCTTACACCGATGAAAGTGGCTATAAAAGAATTCATGGGTGCAGGCGCGGATCCTCACAATCAGCATATTCTACTATGTGGCGAAATCTTTGGAATCCTCCGCTTCCAACATAGATCCGTGTTTTCCCATGGAGAGCTTGTACAGGAATATTGCCTGTGCTGCAAACTCTGCTCTCTCATCATGTGCCAGTTGATCCGAATTGCTTTCGATGCGGAGGATTTGTGGACACATCGACCATGCACTGAAGGATTGCCCTGTTGCTGCCTCGGTTTGGACTCACTTTTCCACTGCATTCCCTCACATAGCTGCCTTCTCTCCGGATTGGTTAACGGATATGTTACTGACACTGGATGTTTGGAAGAGGCAACTTTTTAGGATCATGATATGGTCCTTATGGAATGCTCGCAACAACCATCTTCATGAGAGCAAGATAATGTGCCCTCAACAATTATCAGCATTCATCACTCATTACTTAGATGAGGTTAATGCGGCAAATGCCTCGGCTGAGGCTCCACGCAATCCATAGCCTGTTCAGAATAAATGGGGATCCCCACATAGCATGTTGTCAAGGTGAACTTAGATGGTGCCGTTGATGCAACCGCTAGGAAAGGAGGTATCGGTGTTATAATTCGAGACTCATTTGGCCACTGTTTGGGTGCTTGTGCTATTCCACTTACCTGGATGACTAACCCTTTAGTGGTGGAAGCCTTAGCAGTTGTTCATGCAGTGAAATTCGCATGCGACGTTGGGATTCATAATATTGTGCTAGAAGGCGATGCTTTGACAATAATTCAGCGACTGAGGGGAGGAAGGAGTGATCTTTCAGTTGTTGGACTGGCTCTCTGATGTACTGAATTCACATTAATAGTACCGACAATTTTCACTCAAAAAAAAAAAAAAACTTTTAAAATGAATCAAGGGTTTTTTTTATTAAATTCCAGGAATTTAACATGCAAAAAGGGTAAAATTGAGATTTCATTGGATTTTATCACCTGTAATTTCATATTATTCATTTTGCTTAATGTATTTGCTAATAATTTTGAATTAAAATGTTATTTTTATGCTCATTTGGATATATTTCTTACGCAGCAGTACTAATAATCATGCTCATGTTCTAAAATGCTCTCTCCAATAGTTATACCACTATTCTTTCATTTAAATTTTTATGTATAACTATTCGTTTGATCTTTCAATTAACCATTCATCGTTAGTAGATGATGGTTGTCATGTCACCAGAAACCACGTGTGCAACTATCCGCCTGCCACGTGTCAAATCAAAACCGATCCACGTGACAGATTTGGCGACAGTATGGCGCGGCAGACCTCCATCGCCCATATCGCGACATTGGTCTCCCGCACAGTCTGCGGTAGAGGTCTCCCGCACAGTCTGCCGTAGAGGGCTCCCGCACAGCCCGCGATAGAAGTCTCCCGCACGGACTGCGATAGAGGCCTCCCGCACGGACTGCGGTAGAGGACTTCCGCACGGTCTGCGGTAGAGGGCTCCAATACAGCCCGCGATAGAAGTCTCCCGCACGGACTGCGATAGAGGCCTCCCGCACGAACTGCGGTAGAGGGCTCCCGCACAGTCTGCGGTAGAGGGCTCCCGCACAGTCTGCGGTAGAGGGCTCCAGCACAGCCCGCGATAGAAGTCTCCCGCACAGCCTGTGGTAGAGGGCTCCCGCACAGCTTGCGACATAGCCTCCCGCACAGCTTGCGACATAGCCTCCCGCACAGTCTGCGGTAGAGGTCTCCCGCACAGTCTGCGGTAGAGGGCTCCCGCACAGCTCGCGATAGAAGTCTCCCGCACAGCCCGCGATAGTAGCCTCCCGCACAGCCTGCGACATAGCCTCCCGCACAGTCTGCGGTAGAGGTCTCCCGCACAGTCTGCGGTAGAGGACTCCCGCACAGCCCGCGATAGAGGTCTCCCGCACAGTCTGCGGTAGAGGTCCCTCGCTAGCTACTTGAATTCGAGGCGCGACAGAGTACTCTATCACTCTG
The DNA here is from genome assembly GCA_033439115.1 of Firmiana major. NCBI lineage: Eukaryota > Viridiplantae > Streptophyta > Magnoliopsida > Malvales > Malvaceae > Firmiana > Firmiana major. Next base: position 15,730,043 of record CM065908.1, on the reverse strand, counting down.
CCGCGGCCCAGACACGCGCTTGGGCCTCTGCTCGAACCGACTTGCAGAAACCTATAAATATCAGGTGAGCTCTCTGAATCAAAGGAGGGGGAAGAAAAACCAAAAAAGACAAAAAGAAGGGAAAAGCTTTAAACTCTTTGATTTAAGCAATATATTCTCTTCTTCATACATTCACAACTCCGGTTGCTGACTTAATCATCGGAGTGCGCGTGCAGGGACAAATCCCTGTCCCCTCTGATTGCTGTTGTTTTTGCAGGATATACGAAGAACACGTGGATCAAATTGCATCGACGTCACCCTTTTGTCGTTAGTGCAATCAGATTACGTGGGAAGCATTTTCTTGTTGCTGTCAGGTAGGCAACATCAATTGGCGCCGTCTGTGGGAATCCTGACAAAAAGCCAGATTCTCTATCAAAATGGTGAGAACACGCTCTACAGCGGAGGTGACAGGAGGGCAGAATTCTGTAAGTCCCCCTATTAGATCAGAACAAGGACGAAGACATGGTGAAAGGGGTCAGAGAGAAGCCGTGGTTTCTCTAGAAGAATTTGAGACCCTGAAGCGCAAAAATGAGGAGACTACAGCTGCATTGAAAGCCATGGTGAGCTTCTTCAGAGACGCTCTCCCCCAATTAAGCTTACCCCAGGAAGTGCAGCAGTTAGTGGGGGAAAGCACACCGAGGCAGACCTACGAGAGAGGTCAGCCCTCCACTTTGGCGAGTGCCGGACAAGGTGCAGGAACGCAAGATAATGCCACTGCCAATCCAGCAAGGCAAAGCTCACCCGTGGTTCAACCGCGACAGAGCTCACCTTTGGCCACTAGGCGGCAGAGCTCGCCCGCAGCTCCCGTGCGACAGCGTTCGCCAGCTGTTAATGCGCGACAGAGCTCCCCCGTGGCTCAAAGGCGACAGAACTCTCCCACGGACTACATGCGGCAGAGGTATCCCGCATCAGATATGTGACGGTGCTCTCCCGCCTCTAATAGGCGGCAGAGTTCGCCCTTGCCCGATGCGCGGCAGACTTCCACTCTGGCCGCCAGGCGGCAGAGTTCCCCCGCAGCCCATAGGCGGCAGAGTTCCCCCACCTGCCACAGCTCGTCTCCCGTGGAGTCAGAACGTGATCCGGGAACCTATAGGGCTGGGGAGCAACGAAGACAATGAGGTTTTGACCCGCGAGAAGGCCTCGAAATATCAAGTCCCGGAGTGGGAGGTGCTAGAAGGGGCGCTTATCAATCGGACTCTTCTAGACCCGAAGGGACAAGGCCATGTTCAGCTCGAGGGTCGGAGGATGTGGAGAAGGTCGTCCAAAGGATCCTCGAGAAGAAAAAACTGGTAACTTCGGATGATGGCCAAAGGAGGAGGATCCCATTCAGCCTGGAGATCATGAACAAACCTTTGCCGAAGAAGTTCAAAATGCCTTCTATGGCTACTTACACCGGCAAAGCGGACCCCTACGATCACATCCAGAGTTATGAATCCCTCATGCTGTTGCATGGATGGGAGGACGAAATTATGTGTAGAGCTTTTTCTCTCACATTGTCCGGGCATGCTCTCAAGTGGTTCAACGGGTTGAGCGAAGGTTCAATCTCCTCTTTTGATGAGTTGAGAAATGAATTCCTCAAAGTCTTCATGATCCACAGCCAGAGGAAGAAAGACGCTACCTACCTACTTACGCTTAAACAAGGGAATAAAGAACCCTTGAAAAGCTTTGTAGATCGCTTCCGAGATGCAACCTTGGAAGTGGAAGATCTACCAGTAGGCGTAGCCTTGGCTGCGATGCTGCAAGGGACGAGCTCCGAAAAGCTACAAGAATCCCTCTCTCTCGATCAACCGATGACGATTTCCGACCTCTTTGCCAGGGCTAACAAGTATGTAGCTCAAGAAGAAGTGATGAGAATCATACAGCCCAGGGAGGCGAAGGAAGGAAAGAAAAGAGAGAGAGATGCACCCGAGAGAAGCTTCCCAAAACCCGTGAGAGGAGACAAAGCCCCCAGGCTCAGGTATGAAGGTTATACCAGACTGAGCGAGCCTCGTACTGCGATACTGGCAGCAATTGAGGGGGCGGGACTATTGGAATTCCCCAAGAAAAAAATTGGAGACGTAGGCCGAAACACTGAAGCATACTGTGAATTCCATTGTGCTCACGGACATCCTACAGAGAGGTGTAGAGACTTAATGGACCAGTTGGAAAGGCTGGCCAGAGAAGGGAAGATCAACCGCTTCCTATGGAGGAGCGAGAGACCCCGTTATCCTCCGCGTGACCAAAGGAATGATCGTCCGCGGACTGGGGCAAATAATGATAATAGAAGGGATAGGCCTAGAAACGAAGCAGTCAGGCCCATCCCCCGTGCTAATCCGCCAAACAACGAACCTACGGCCCCCGCGATAAATGTCATCGCAGGCGGGGACTCAAGTGCAGGGAGCTCCTCTACTTCCCGCAAAAGCTACGCAAGGCAAGCGTATCAGGTTAATGTTGTGATGGAAGAACAGGCGGATGAAGAGCCCATCATGTTCACCCCGGCTGACAGAGGCGATGTCGCCATGCCCCATGACGACCCCATGGTGATATCCACGGTGGTGGCCAAACACCCGGTGAGCAGGGTCCTGGTCGATAACGGGAGCTCAGTGAACCTGATCTATTGGAACTGCTTCGAAAAAATGAGCATGTCCGAGGATAGGTTGAAACCCGTTATGACACCACTATATGGATTCACGGGGGAGCGAGTGAAAGTTGTCGGGTCCATAGAGTTGCCTGTAACTCTCGGTGAGCACCCGAAAGATGTGACCCGACAAGTATTGTTCATGGTAGTCAGATCGACCTCCGCTGCCTACAACATGATCTTGGACAGGCCGGTGCTGAACGACATGAGGGCGGTGATATCCTCTTACTACCTATTGATGAAGTTCCCCACTCCCAACGGAGTCGGGCAAGTACGCGGAAACCAAAGGAGTGCCCGTACTTGTTATCTCGCTTCCACTGCCAACAAGGTAGCACAGAGGAAAGAAACCTTATGCATCGACGATCCGCCTAAACCCCAACCTGTAGAGGAAACGGAATCCATTGCGCTAACTGAAGGGGATAGCGGAAAAAGGGCATTCATCGGGACTCAGTTGGGCGAGCAACAGAAAAAGGAAGTAGTCGAGTGTCTGAGGAGAAACTCGGATATCTTCGCCTGGAGCCCGGCGGACATGCCTGGGATCAGTCCCGAAGTCATATGTCATGAACTTAATATCATACCCGGGCACAGACCCGTCAAACAGAAAAAGAGGAATTTCGCCACGGAACGACAAAAAGCAATCACTGAAGAAGTGAGTAAGCTCCTGGGCGCCGGATTCATTCGAGAGGTCTATTACCCTGAGTGGTTAGCCAATGTAGTGATGGTAAAGAAATCTAGTGGGAAGTGGCGAATGTGTGTTGATTTCACCGACCTGAACAAAGCCTGCCCCAAAGATTCATACCCTCTACCACGGATAGACCGACTAGTAGACGAAACATCCGATTACGAATTCCTCAGTTTCTTGGATGCATTCTCCGGGTACCACCAAATCATGCTTCACCCAGAAGACGAGGAAAAGACTTCCTTTATAACCGATAACGGAACCTATTGTTATCGGGTAATGCCGTTCGGTTTAAAGAACGCGGGTGCCACCTACCAACGAATGGTGAGCAAAGTATTCAAGGATCTTCTGGGAAATACCATGGAAGCCTACATGGACGATATGATAATCAAGAGCCGCGTAGGAGAGTCTCACGCTGATCAAATGTCCAGGGTATTCGAAGTATTGAGGAGATTCAACATGAAGCTCAACCCCGAAAAGTGCTCATTCGGGGTAAGATCAGGAAAATTCCTAGGCTTCATGATCACTAACAGGGGCATCGAGGTAAATCCTGAGAAGATACAGGCTGTCATTGACATGAAACCCCCAACCACCGTAAGAGAGGTCCAAAGATTGACAGGCAGAATAGCGGCTCTGAATCGCTTCTTGTCAAAATCAGCAGAAAGGAGCTTGCCTTTCTTCAAGACTCTACGGGGGGGGAAGAACTTCGAGTGGACGGAAGATTGTCAAAAAGCCTTTGAAGACCTCAAGGAATACTTGAAGCGGTTGCCTCTATTAACAAGGCCCCTGGAAGCAGAACAGCTTTATATGTATTTGGGAGTCGGTGATTTCGCCGTCAGCGCGGTGCTACTGAAGAAAGATGAAATGGTGCACCGTCCCATCTACTACGTGAGCAAAGTGTTATTGGATCCAGAGACCCGCTATCCACTGGCCGAGAAGCTAGCATTAGCCCTCTTGATGGCCTCTCGAAAGTTACGTCCGTATTTCCAAGCACATCCCATCACTGTCTTAACAGATCAACCATTAAGACAGATCCTCCAGAAACCTGAACATTCAGGAAGGTTGGTGAAATGGGCGGTGGAGCTTGGGGGATACGACATCACATTCCAACCACGGCAGGCTATCAAAGGTCAAGCTCTGGCCGACTTCATCGTAGAATGCACTATCCCAAGCGACAGCAGCGAAGGGGAGGCTCACCCCTGGTTGCTGCATGTCGACGGGGCATCAAGTGCTAACGGAAGCGGAGCGGGTATAGTCCTGGTTTCACCCGAAGGAAAATCCCTTGAATACTCCCTACGGTTCGGATTCCCCAGTTCGAACAACATAGCGGAGTATGAAGCTCTGATAGCGGGGATGATGTTAGCGCATAAGCTACAGGTTCACCACTTGATAGCACACAGTGATTCTCAATTGGTGGTGAACCAATTCAGCGGAGAGTACGAGGTACAGGAACCGATGCTGGTTCCTTACTTGAAGAAAGTCCAACTTCTGGCCCGGACTTTCAAAAACTTTCAGCTGATACAAATCAACCGGTCCGAAAACACACATGCTGATGCATTATCTAAGTTAGCCTCTTCCGCCGAAACACGAGGAAGGACGGTGAAGGTTGAAAGGCTCGAACGACCTAGTATTGAAGAGGTCGAAGTGTGCGACATTCAAGTTGGAGACGACTGGAGATCCCCATTTAAACAGTATCTCACTGAGGGTACACTCCCCCAAGATAAAGACGAAGCTCGTCGCTTGAAAATACAAGGGGCGAAGTTCACACTCATCAACGGAGAACTGTACAAAAGGGGATACTCATCGCCACTGCTAAAATGTCTGGGACCGGAACAAGCAAGATATGCCCTAGCGGAAGTGCATGAAGGAATCTGCGGCGAACACTTAGGAGCAAGAGCCCTCGCTGCTAAAGTACTGCGATCGGGATTCTACTGGCCAACGCTGAAAAAGGATGCAATGGACCAAACCCGCAGGTGTGACAAATGCCAGAGGTTTGCGCCTATCACCACAGCCCCAGTAACTCCCTCTCAAGGCACAGTACAGCCAATTCCTTTTGCACAGTGGGGATTAGATATCCTTGGACCTTTCCCATTAGCCACAGGTCAAAGAAAGTTCCTGTTAGTGACAACCGATTACTTTACAAAGTGGATTGAAGCAGAGCCTTTAGCCACAATCACGGAAAAGAAAGTGGAGACAATGGTGTGGAAAGACATTATCTGTCGATTTGGAATTCCCCGCATCTTAAATGCCGACCATGGAAAGCAATTTGATTGCAACGCCTTCTGTGACTTTTGTAAGGACCTCAACATTCAGCTAAGGATCTCTTCAGTGTCATATCCTCAAGCTAATGGACAGGCCGAAGTCAGTAATCGGACTATCCTCCATGGGCTAAAGACCAGGCTAGACAAAGCAAAAGGGGCATGGGTGGACGAATTGCCTAGTGTTTTATGGTCCTATCGTACCACCAGTCGTGTGTCGACTAAAGAAACGCCATTCAGCCTTGTATACGGCGCAGAAGCACTGATCCCCGTAGAAATTGGAGCGTTATCACCAAGAGTGATACCCTTAGTAGAGGAAGAAAATTCACAAGCTCTACGGGAAGGCTTGGACCTACTCGATGAACATAGAGAAACCGCGGCTATTTGATTGGCATCCTATCATCAGAGAGTGGCCAACTACTACAATAGCTGGGTGAGAGATAGGCCAATGTCTGAGGGAGATCTGGTGCTCAGAAAGTCGCAGATCACGAATGCCCTGAAGGAGGATGGGAAGTTCAGAGCCAACTGGGAAGGTCCCTACAGAATCAGATACAAGATTGGACCTAACACATGTGTCCTGGAAACTCTACAAGGGAAGAAGATAGGGAAAACATGGAATTCAAATCACCTAAAGCTGTATTTGAATTAATCGCTATATTTTCTTTCCCAAACAGTATTATTATTTGTTTATACCATCACAAGATATTGTCATCAAATCAACACGCAGAATGTCATTTTATTATACATCTGCGACTTATATGCATCTAAATCTTGTGACAGGTATTCAAAAGAGCCGTAAGAGCCTGAGGCGCTATGCGTCACTGTGGCCAGGCATAGTTCAACAGAGCCGTAAGAGCCTGAGACGCTATGCGTCACTGTGGCCAGGCGTAGTTAAACCGAGCCGTAAGAGCCTGAGGCGCTATGCGTCACTGTGGCCAGGCGTAGTTCAACCGAGCCGTAAGAGCCTGAGGCGCTATGCGTCACTGTGGCCAGGCGTAGTTCAGACGAGCCGTAAGAGCCTGAGGCGCTATGCGTCACTGTGGCCAGGCGTAGTTCAGACGAGCCGTAAGAGCCTGAGGCGCTATGCGTCACTGTGGCCAGGCGTAGTTCAGCCGAGCCATAAGAGCCTGAGGCGCTATGCGTCACTGTGGCCAGGCGTAGTTCAGAAGAGCCGTAAGAGCCTGAGGCGCTATGCGTCACTGTGGCCAGGCGTAGTTCAGACGAGCCGTAAGAGCTTGAGGCGCTATGCGTCACTGTGGCCAGGCGTAGTTCAGACGAGCCGTAAGAGCCTGAGGCGCTATGCGTCACTGTGGCCAGGCGTATACAATCAACAGAGCCGTAAGAGCCTGAGACGCTATGCGTCACAGTGGCCAGGCGTGTGTAATTAACCAAGCTGTAAGAGCCTGAGGCGCTATGCGTCACTATGGCCAGGCGATAAAAATATCAAGGCTATAAAAACTAAAGACGCATACACGTCGCAGTAATCAAGCCTTAAACAATTATACGTTCGCTCAAAAAATTCTTTCTGAAAGTTTACCTTTCTATCAAGAATTGGGGAGCATGCACGAATACATTCAAACGAATACATTCAACCAAAATAAACAGACAAAGAATGATAAATGATAAATAGAGAAGTAATGCAATACAAAGCATGAACAAAAATCTCAATTTCATTTCATTCAAAAGTCATTACATTCGACAAAAGTACGAAGTTAAAATAAAAAACAACAAAGTACTTGAAAAGAAATACAAAAAACAAAAATAGCTATCTACTCTTCGGGAGGAAGCTGGGGATCAGCTGCAGACGGACCATCACTTCCCAAGGACTGCTGACCCTCCTCGTCGTCTAAATCAATGAGAGCCTCGATAGGCTCGGGAGCACCATCCAAATCCATGGGCTCCCAAGGACCAGTGAGGTTGACGAGGTCATCTTGAGCGGTCCTCTTAAATAACTCGTCTGCAGGTTCAGCTTCAGGCTCATATTTAGTCCAGTCGGGGGCCTCAAATAGCATTGCCTCGTTGGTGTACTGGAGCTCTGGGAATTCCTCTCCTTCCCTATGTGCTTCTAACCATGATCGGGCAAGATAGAACCCGTACTTCACATAGGGATTCGAGAAATCCTCCTTACGTCTCAAGCAATCCTTGGAGAGACGGTACTCCTTCACAACCTCGGCCCGTATGCTATTGATCTCCACTTGGGTCAATGTAGGAGCAGCCTGACTTTCCAACTCGGCAACACGCTGCTCGAGCTTCTGATTCCGAGCAAGTAAAGACCCGTAGTTGGACTGCATACAGTCTAGCTCAGAGTGGGCATCCCGGAGATCCTCTTGAAATCTGCTAGACCGAGCCTTCTCTACAGTAAGATCCCCCTGGGTGTGATTAAGGTCTTGATGAACCTTTGCGAGCTGCTCCTCCAAGCTTCGAACTAAATCCGGAAGTTTGGACAAGTTGTTGATGGTGTTCTGCAACTCCATAACTTGATCCTTTAACTCCCGGATTTCCCTATCAGCACGCTCCCGATAAGCCCGATGCTGGGCATTGTTTGTCACAGTTCGTTGAGCCAGCTGCAAAGGAATACAAAAAGTTAGATTCAAAGAATGCGGCAGAAATGAGTTAAACGAAGAGGAGTATGAAACTTACCATCAATGCCTCGATATCGGCTAAATCCTCCCCCTCCGGGTAGTTCCTGAATATCCTTGCCTCATCCCGAGGAAGGATAGTGGACCAGCTTAACCGGGAGGCCACCCCGGGTGTGTCCAAGATGTCGTTGTCACGAACCCCGGGGTAGACTCGGAACTCGTGGCCCCTCATAATATTTCCCCCGTCCACGGAATAGGACCTCTCATCGGCAGGGCCTATCCTTGGCAATATTGGCCTGCTTCCCATCGAACCTTCGATGTACAAGCGCCTTCTATTCTTCCGCTGAGACGGAATGATATTGCATTCCGCGCGCTCCTCGGAGCGTGATCGGCCGGATGGCCCGGAAGCCCCCCGTGAAGACGAGGCAACTCCCCCCTATCTCGAGAGGGATCTCTCTGCTCTGAAGGAGGGGGAGGCATCGCCTGCCTAGAAACAGGAGGGGTCCGAGCACGAGAAGGATGAGAGGGGACCGGTGCTTCACTTGGGACATCGTCAGCCAAACGATGCCTCTTCCTGGCAGGAGCGCTGGAAGGACCAACCTCAGAAACCTGACGACCTAATGATTGCCGAAAATGACATATCTGCAAAAAAGAAAAAGAAGACAAATCAGTGGTCAAAAACTGATCAAAAACAGCAAGCCGTAAAGAGAATTAAAAGTTACCGCCAGGAGAATCGAGATGCTCCTGAAGGGACTCTATATTTATGGTGTCGTCATCAGGGAGCACCATGAAAGTAGAGCCGAACCCTTCCCAACCAGTCAGATCGGCTAAGGGTTCGCTGCCAGAACTTGATTCTACGTTGGTGCTCCCTATATCCTCTTGTGGCCTAGGTGCTTCAGGATTTAACTCGGGGGAAACCGAAGGCAGAGGATCTGACGAAGGAATAGAGGGTCCGGCAACAGGGACCGGACCCACACCCCAGCCTGCTAATATCAAATTTTCATTTGATATAAGGGTGTCGAGGCTAAGGGGATGAGGGACTAGCAGTTTGTCGATGTCAGAAGACAACTGCTCCCTAAGTGTGGCAACCCGGGGACCCTTGGGGATTTCACGCCTATTCTCCCAACGAGTGGGGATATCCAGGCCCTCGGGCACTTCCACAACCAGCCATTCTGTCTCGAAACCATGAAGCTTGTTAGCAGGTTTCTCGAATAATCGGTTCTCAAAATCGGGCTGGTACACCCGCTGAAGCGAGTAAGGCACTAAGCCGGGACTCCCTCGAAGCCTAAAGAATACTTCTAAAAGAGGAAGAGACGGAGGGACGCCCCTTAAATGGCAGTGCACAGTGAATGCTACCAATTGCATCCATGCATGAGGATGCAGTTACCCCGGGGATACCCTGTGCGTCCTGAGGAAGGAAGCCCCGAAGTCTGACAAGGGGAAGCGGAGTCCTAACTCCAAAGCTGCCCTAAAAACGACAGCCTCGTCAGACACACGACGTATGTCGCTCTCCTGAGGGGCTGGGAGCCTATAAGAGTATCCATCAGGTAAAGGAAATCGGGATTCTAAGTCTTGGACGTCGGCTTCCTTTAGAGTCGACTTAACGCCTAGATCAATTTGTTTTCCTATACCATGGCCAGCCATTTTAGGAGTCTGTAAATCAAAAGAGTGGGACTACAGACTATGAAATTACCTAAAATGAAGAAAAGGAGAGATTGGCGACAGAGTGTGAAAAAGCTGCGGCAGAGTTGCGACACAGTGATGTGTACGCGACAGACTTGCGGCAGAGTACTGTAGCGTGCGGCAGAGTTGCGAGGGAGTGTGCAGAGAAAATCGCGGCTGAGTGTCTTTTTGCGGGAGAACTCAATAGCGACAAGGACAGCAGGGGCCCAGTATATATAGCGGCTCGCCTGCGTCGACACACGCGAGGATATCCGACCCGACCCGAGAAAATTCCGGACCCAGATACTCTTTCGCAGGAAAGATTCCTACCAAAGAGTGGGGAGCAATTGATGGTTGTCATGTCACCAGAAACCACGTGTGCAACTATCCGCCTGCCACGTGTCAAACCAAAACCGATCCACGTGGCAGATTTGGCGACAGTATGGCGCGGCAGACCTCCATCGCCCATATCGCGACATTGGTCTCCCGCACAGTCTGCGGTAGAGGTCTCCCGCACAGTCTGCCGTAGAGGGCTCCCGGACAGCCCGCGATAGAAGTCTCCCGCAGGGACTGCGATAGAGGCCTCTCGCACGGACTGCGGTAGAGGACTTCCGCACGGTCTGTGGTAGAGGGCTCCAACACAGCCCGCGATAGAAGTCTCCCGCACGGACTGCGATAGAGGCCTCCCGCACGGACTGCGGTAGAGGGCTCCCGCACAGTCTGCGGTAGAGGGCTCCCGCACAGTCTGCGGTAGAGGGCTCCAGCACAGCCCGCGATAGAAGTCTCCCGCACAGCCTGCGGTAGAGGGCTCCCTCACAGCTTGCGACATAGCCTCCCGCACAGCTTGCGACATAGCCTCCCGCACAGTCTGCGGTAGAGGTCTCCCGCACAGTCTGCGGTAGAGGGCTCCCGCACAGCCCGCGATAGAAGTCTCCCGCACAGGCCGCGATAGTAGCCTCCCGCACAGCCTGCGACATAGCCTCCCGCACAGCCCGCGATAGTAGCCTCCCGCACAGCCTGCGACATAGCTTCCCGCACAGTCTGCGGTAGAGGTCTCCCGCACAGTCTGCGGTAGAGGGCTCCTGCATAGCCCGCGATAGAGGTCTCCCGCACAGTCTGCGGTAGAGGTCCCTCGCTAGCTACTTGAATTCGAGGCGCGACAGAGTACTCTATCACTCTGTCGCGGCCCAGACACGCGCCTGGGCCTCTGCTCGAACCGACTTGCAGAAACCTATAAATATCAGGTGAGCTCTCTGAATCAAAGGAGGGGGAAGAAAAACCAAAAAAGACAAAAAGAAGGGAAAAGCTTTAAACTCTTTGATTTAAGCAATATATTCTCTTCTTCATACATTCACAACTCCGGTTGCTGACTTAATCATTTGAGTACGCGTGCAGGGACAAATCCCTGCCCCCTCTGATTCCTGTTGTTTTTGCAGGATATACGAAGAACACGTGGATCAACTTGCATCGACGTCACCCTTTTGTCGTTAGTGCAATCAGATTACGTGGGAAGCATTTTCTTGTTGTTGTCAGGTAGGCAACATCAGTAGAGATTTTTCATCTTGCAACAAAGGGTCCGTAAAATACTGGTTATATCCAAGGCAATGGGATTTTTTTTTTTTTTGGAATAAAAGGCAATGGGATTTTAATATTTCTGCATTTACGACAATCTTGATGCGATGTCTATCAAAAACGAAAGATTTCAATTTTAAATTCTCCATTTCAAAGAAACACGGTAGGCCAGCCCGTCATATTAAATCATAAGAAAAACTTATTGGACATACGAACATCAAATTATATTATAACATTTTATTAATTAATAAATTTAATAATTTTTAAAAAAATTATTTTAAAATTTATGAATTAAGAAATTTATACTTTGGTAGTATATTAAATATAAATCTATTAATATATATATATATAGACATATGTACATATAATGTTGGATTTATTTTTTTATATAAATTGAGTATTTATATTTTTCCATAATTGTTAATATTCGATTCAGTTTACTGTATATTTTTTGGTCAAATATGTCGATTTGGCGTTGAACATGTTAGATTAAATAGAAGTTGTTCAAAAAATAATTCTATTGAAAGATTAAAATATAGTAACATTTCTTTAAAAAAAAATTCTACTCTTAAAAACTTTAAAAATTTTAAAAAAAAATTTAATAAATCTATAAATTATTACAAGTTTTTCTACTTGAAAAAATAAAAAATACATTTTGATAAGCACGTGCAAGCATTAACCTGAGATTGTATTCCAGCGCACCATTTTATTTTCAATTGCACCCCAATGGTGCAATAGGAATGAAAATTTTCGCTAACAATTTGGTTCGAGGGATTTTAGATTTCAGCTAATAATTTTTTTGTAATATAATTATCTTATTTGATTCATCTATTTTTTTTCACATCAGTAATTTAATATTAATAACAATATTAGAATGGAAAAAAAATAAAAATTAATAGGATTCTCTCCTCCTGTTGAGTTTTTTAAGCTTTCGAAAGAAAATAATTTTTTGTTTCTATTTATCTTATATTAGTTTCATTTTGTGACTAATTACCCCTAAATCTATATAAGACAACAACCTTAGCAATTATGAAATTGGTTTATAGCCTACCAAGTGATGTTGTCTTGCCACCTCCATTAAAGCCAACAATCATGATGACAGTTGGCTTCCTGATTGCATGACATAGTATTCAACAAAGATGAACAAAGAACACCATTTAGTGCAGGATGGAACAACATGAAATTTTAAAAAACTCACAATCATTCCACATTTTTCAATATTTTATAACCTCATAAAAGGAAAATTTCACCCCAACTAAACCAAGCAAAAACATCTTATAACAAATATTGCAATAACATTTTATGATAACTAAATATGTTACTTTAGTAAATAAATTAATTGATATCTTATAAAGTATCAGTTTAATTAATTAAATAAATCAAAATAATTTATTTATTAAATAAATTGATTAACTTGTATTAAATAAATTAATTAACATTTATTAAATGAATAAATTTAAATAATAATAAATAAATAAATAAACATATAAATAAATATGTAAAACATAACTTACATTAAAGTGTTATTTACTTTAAATAAGTGAAAATCAAACATTTTCTAATGCAACCAAACTTCAAAATTTAATATTTTTCAAAATTCATAAAATAAAATTATTAGGAAGTAAAATCATTATTAGAGAGAATTTTTTCTCGCAAATCAAATGCCCCCTAAAGTGGAGGGTTCAGTCGTTCATTGGACTTTATGTGGGAATTAAAATTCCCACCTTGCCTCTTTTCTTTTTTTGGTTAAATTATATCTTTAATTAAAAATAATTTCAAAAATATTATTTGATAAAAACAATCTAATTTTTATTATTTATTAAAATTTTAAAATAATTTTAAATATTTATTAATAAATATAAAATAATTTTATTTTTATTACAATTTTTTGATTTAAACTCATTTTATTAATTTTAGAAGTATAAAATATATATTATAAATTTTATTATGTAAAAATCTTAATATAACATCATTAATGATCATTGTTCTCTTTATTATACTCAGTTCACTGCCACCACAATAAAATTGATACAAATAATTAAAATTCGAATGTTAAGTAGAAAAAACTTGAGTTTAAATTTTCATGATTCTTCCTCAATAAATGATCTCTAAACTTAAAAAAAAAAAAACCAACATATAAAAATTAAATAGATCTTTAAATCTAACTAAATAATTAACTCATGATTTCCCTATAGTTAGAAATGGGGTATTTTCATTCCTCTATTTTTTTTAACTTATATATATATATATATATATATATATATATATATATATATATATATATAAAGATGTCCTTTCCAAGAGTTCATAATCCGATCTAGTGTAAGTTGAACTTTCGATTAAAAATTAATTTGAATAGACGATGCAATTAGTTTGATGAGATGAGATTAACTCATGAGATTGAAAGAAAATAAAATAACTATTAAAAATATATAAATTTATTAATAAAATAATTAAAAATAAAAAATAAATAAAACAATTTACACCTAAAAAATTATCTTATTTGTAGAAACACTTATCTTACCGCACCTGTGGTGGTAAGATCCAAACTAATCTAAGTTTCTTGGATCCAGGTCAACCATACTAGAAAGTATTATTATATTAATATGCAATCATTTTATTTGATTTTGATCTTAAATTAAAGATATTAATATAAATTTTTTAAAATTTTAATAATAAAATATGAATAAATATTTTATCCGTTTGCATTAATTATTTTTAAAAAAAATTATAAATAAAATTAACAAAATGATCCTTATTTTCAAATATATTAAAAATTAAAATTAATATATTGAATAATTTTTTAAAATTAAAAAGTTTTTGGATGGATATGCAAAAAATGAACTCAGATCAAGCTCCACGTACTGAACCAAATTGCAGGCAAAGATTAATCGCACTATATCATTTTAATGTATTAATTTAGTAAAATGAAAATTATAAATACAAAATAAAAGGAAATGTTGAGCCAATGTGGGGCTACATTATTGGAACATAAATTGTTTTGACTTGGATTGTTTGCTGAACTGGCACTCGTATTTTTCTTCTTTGGCCCAAAACTTAAAGTTGAATTTTAGAACTCTGAGCCCTCCTCCGATCTATTCTCTACAGATTCAACAAAGACAAATCCATCTTCTCTTCATTGAAACCAGGAAGGAATCAATTTTCTCATTCTTCTGACAAAACCCATCTCTTAAACCTTCCAAAAAACATATCTCTTCCTTTTTCTTTTGTCTGTCTCTTTCTTCTGGTAAAGAAAATGGTGGTTCCAGTGATCAAATTTCCGATCTTTATGGTAGTTAGAGTATTGGGAATTGTAATAACGGCGCTTGTTTTTACTTGGACTCTTCATTACAGAGGAGGATTAGCTCTTATATCAGATAACAAAGATCTCATCTTTAATGTAATCTCTCTCCTGGCTTTTCTTTTGTCATTTTAAGTAGAGCAAAAGGAGAAATCTCTTTTATTCCATTTTCGAAGTACTTGGTTTTGATTTTTCTTTGTCATTGTTGTTTTTTTTACCTTTTTTTAGATATGGTGATCCAATGATCCTGTTGCCATTTTGCCTTATAATTTGCATTAGGTGATAATTTATGAGAGTAAAGTTACGGATACATTAGAAATTAATGGTTTCATTTCTTTTAAATACAAGAAATACTGCTACTCTTCACATTACCTAATTGTATAATTGAATAACCCAATGCTGTATAGAAGAAAGTAACAGAATTTGCTGATTACCCTCATTTTATAGGTACCGAATTTTGTTATTGCTTTTGCTACTTTTTTTTTTTTCACTTTAGGAAGAAAACAGCAAAATGTGTGTTTGGAAATAAAAGCGAGCAATATATTTGAGTAACTAAAAATGAAAAATGTTATTTCTGTGGAGAAAAATATGCAAGATCTTTACTTTTATAATGAACAATTAAGTTAGAACTGATACTATGTCTTAGTCATTTGTTCCTTTTTAATCGATTACAAAATTATGTTTTGCTTTATTAAAAAGTAATAGGTAATCAAAACAATACCATAACGGACCCTTATTAATCTTGTTTACTTCAACCTATGTAGAGGATTATTTCCTTTTCCATTTACCCAAATTAAAAAAATAATCATAATAATAATTGTTGTTGTGTACACATTGCAGGTCCATCCCGTTTTAATGGTCATTGGACTAGTGCTCTTAAATGGAGAAGGTGAATGTTATTTCTCATTGTTTTAAGAATATGCTAGATAGTGCAACTTTTAGTTATATTTATCTGAGCATCTCCTTTTAACTTGTATATGAGTGAGAGTATTATTTTCCATTTATCAGATTAAATTACATCAATTGGACAAGGATGAAGGAATAAATCAGGAGTCTTCATAAAACAATGATGCATGTCTAGAACTTGGCAGTTTGAAAAGTGCTTACCCTCTGTTGTCACTGATAGGTTTATTGAGGTTTTCTTAGAACTTGAAAAGTGAATTACCTTCAAATTAGTAGTTACTCTAATGTTTTCTGCAGTTTCTTTAATTTTTCTTCACATTATTTTGCTTGAGAAATTGAGAGAATTCTCATGATTTTCCATAAGGATTTTGGTAGGAAAATAGGTATTACGCCTTCTGTTTTCTCTTTTGAAATGTTGTTGCCGCTATTTTAAGTGTTTGTGAGTGCTTAACACGGTACCATGATTTGAGGTGATGTTTGTCAGACCTAATACATTAATTAGGATACATGAATAAGCACAAGTTTTTCTTTCCCCCTTCTTTCTTTGTGACTCACCAAAAGCTGTTATTCCTATTAGGTGGACATTTTTGAATGCCATACATAGCTATTTTCTGGTTTCACAAGAAGTATAAGTTTGCTTCTTCTCCAAGTAGGGAAGAAAGTAAATGATGTTTCAATCACTTTTGCCCCTTTTGTTCACAGCGTGTCATTGTCCTCTTCCCTTATTGCTTCAATATATTTTTCATCAAGTTTAACTCAAAACTCAATTTCTTTAAGAAAGCATCTTCTAAATAGTGATCTTTGGAAGGAATGTTGTTATAATGCATTATCATGACTCATGTGGTAACTTAGCTTCAAACTGTTGAATTTTTTTTTTTTTTTTGGGTGAGGTGTGGGTGTTGGATATGGTAGAATGATATGATGGTACTAGAGTAGAAAGAATAAATTGCTTTAGATAGGAATGAGTTGAAGAGAATTCTAGCTAACGACTTAGCATGAGTTCACATATTTGTTCATGTAACAAATCCCAGTATTAGGATAAAGGCTCTGATGGTGATGATGATGATGATTGATGAGGTGTGGCTGTTGGGCTCGTAGGGAGAATAGAAGGGATATTTCTGCCAGGTTTTAGAATTCAAACAAGAATAAGGTGCGGTTTGTACTTTCAAAATATTTTCATTACAGTTCTACAGAACTTGAACATCAGCTGTTTATTTATGGAGGTCCACATGGAAGCCAAATTCTTGGATGGCCAAGATTCTATAGTTGTATGCTATTAATTGTAGGTGATATGGACTCAATTAAGATAATGCAACCTCAACATGTTATTGAGTCTCTATGGAGCCTTCACCTTGATTTGATTTCCTTTTATTTGAGTTGCACGTTACCCTTATCTAGTTGTCTTCTAGGTTATAATAAACATTTTGCATTCTATACTGACAATTTGAGTGACACAACTGACTAGGCCAAATACTTGCTGCATAATTAAATGCTATTTAGGTTCATTTGCCCTTTTCTGTTGTTCGGGAGCAGTAGGCAAAATTTTTGATGAATTATCTCCTCATGCATTTATCTCCTTTGATCTGCCATGAGCATGGGAAAAATGTTTTGTGCTTTTTTATGTCTTGTGCCTAGGCCATGAAACACTGACTCTTGAAGTACACTTAATTCTACAATTCGAGGTTTAGTCTTGTGGCCTAGGACGTGAAACACTGACTGTTGTTTGGTATGACCAATGCAGCCATGCTGGCATACAAGACTGTTCCTGGGACAAAAAGCTTTAAAAAATTGGTTCATCTTACAGTACAGTGTCTTGCTTTTATCTTGGGTATTATTGGTTTGTGGGCTGCTTTGAAGTTCCACAATGATAAGGGTATTGACAACTTTTACAGTCTACACTCGTGGTTGGGTCTTGCTTGCCTTTTCTTATTTGGCTTCCAGGTCTGTGTTATTATTCTGTTCCCTTTCCAGTGCTTTTTTGGTCCATTTGGTCAAGTTGTGTGGTTCTTAATGATGTTTTTGTTTTGCTTTTAATTTCTTCTGGACAGTGGGCTGCTGGATTTGCAACCTTTTGGTACCCAGGTGGATCGAGAAACAGCAGAGCTACCTTGTTGCCATGGCATGTTTTCTTTGGGATGTACACATATGCCCTTGCTGTTGCTACTGCTACCACAGGTATCTTAGAAAAGCTTACTTTTCTTCAAACTAACCAGGTAATATCACGATACTCTTCCGAGGCTTTGCTTGTAAACTCTTTGGGTATTTTGATTGTAGTTCTGGGTGGTTTTGTCATTCTTGCTACACTCACTCCTGTGAATGGCAAAAGTGATGCCCACAGGGGAATTGTGGACTAGGATACAATGTGTATCCCTTGTCATTCCAGGAGACTGAGAAGTGTATACTTTACTCCAAAAGAATTAGAGGATGAGTTTGTTGGTAGAGCAATGAACCAGTAATTGTATCTGAAAAACTAATACATGTTAATCTGCCAGAGAACTTTGAGGTGGCAATCATTTAATGTTTACTCTCATTTCTCTTCCTTCTTTTATTGTAATTCCCATTTAGCGTTCTTTTTTGCCAGCGTTAATGGATGTTCAGGTTTCCAAAACATGGATTCCTTTAGCCTTCTACATTGCATTTTTCCTTAGGATGAACAATACCTGAAGAGAAGAACTTTTTCCTGAACTTTTTCAATTGTTTCTAACCCATAAATCTTAATCAAAGACTAAACCACGAATTCTTGCAACAGAAACAGATAGAGCTCATCCCAGATTGCTATTATTTTTGAACAAGCACGAATGAATACACCGGCTTGGATAACAAGTTACTTGGATTAAACAATTCTTTTTGTTCATAAAGTATGAGGGAAAACAGGAGAATTGAACTTTGGATTTGGATTTAATTTTTTTGTAAGAAATGGTAACAATCCGCAGATCAATTTTTGATTGTTTGGTTTAACAATTTTAGCTCCATTAAACAAAAGTAAACAAGTGAACATGATAATGGGCCAGTTTAGTTTGTGTTCAGATCAAGTTTGAACATGATATTGATGAACTTTATGTGTTGAAAAACTCGATTTGACTTGATGTTTGAGTTTGAGTGTTTTGTCCATATTCGATTAAATAAATGACAAAAAAAAATCAAGTTCACTCGAACCTGTCCAAATAAATCAATTTTTTTTAAAAATAATTTAAATTTTATTATTATATTTTTTTAATAGGATCGTTTAATTGAATTTTTTTAATTGTTTATGATTTAATATATTTAATGAGTTTAATAATTTTATTGATTAGCTCAATTTTGTTAAATTTAATTAATTTAAGACATATATATATATATATATATATATATATATATATATATATATTAACAGGTCAAGCCAAAACTTAGGCTTTTAAAAGTAAAACCAAAATCCTACTTGAATTTATATTTGGTTTACCAAAATCTATTTTGATGGATTTAATATTTTACTTAAATTCAACCAAATATTATGCCGAGTTTTAACAGATAACTCGATTTTGAGCATGTCTAAGCCAAAGCCTCATTCATCATTAGGCATTGACTTGCTTGTTGGCAAAGTAGGTGCTCTCGCCTATGCCGTTTAGAATGCAGTAAAATGGAAGATCGAAAGGAGAATTCATATCATCTAGCGAATGCCGTGGATAGATGCAATTCACCTTCCAACTAATCTTGCGCAGCAAATTAATATGCTACGTATATTGTCACAGTAAATGGATATGAGAATCAATAATCACAATTATTGTGGCAATAGAAATTGAAGCGAAATCCAACTCTTGCAAGAACAATCTGCTACAAAGGGGCAAACACCAAAACAAAACTTGCCATGACAAATTAGATTGCATCATATTTCTGCTCGGAGAGGCGAAAGGATCACACTCTTCCCAGAGTCAGGTTAAAAAAACATACAAACACTGGAAACCATTTGAGCCATAGACTTATTCCATGAGAAGAAGGATAATCGAAGAGCACGTAATAATAAGAAATCTCTCCTTTATATTGACCAGAATGATGGTCTACAACATGGGCAAAATTGTTGAGAGCCTCTGCGATATGTTTGTGAACCAACTAGGACTAGGACCAAAGGTGCTCTCTGCTATATTCTCTCACAATGACGGGCACGCTTGTTGGTGGCACCTGAAACAAGAACAGCAGCTAATTAATTTACAGGTTATTGCAACATAAATAGATAAGACAAGTAGCAAGGCTGCGAAAGGAAAAATGCCCACTTAAAGCATATTAAGTGCCACAAAGGGTACCCCAACTAAGCTTTGCCTAACTAACCCCAACTTACCATTCCATAATCTGTGATTACCATGGAGACATAATCTGAAGGTGTTGCATCGTAGCTGTCAATGAAAAAGTTTGGAATTGTCAGTCCTTAGAAGATATACTTGGTTTTACGTCAAATTATAAACACTTACATTAAATTCAGAAGCTGCAGATTTTCACCATTGACCAAACCATCTAAGTAGTTGATTTCCTCTCTACCATGAACCTTTGAAATGGCATCTGGGTTACCTGTAACAGATGGAACAGAAGCCTAAGCCACTTCCATTTAAGTGACAAAAAAAAGGAAACAAGACTTAGCAAAAGTTGACTCCATAATCTATTTCCAGAAATGCCTACCAAGCTCGTTAGAACATATTGAATCAAGCTGCACCCTTTCATGAAATTTATATGCTTCACAACACACTAATACAGGTACATGGAATGCATGAGCAACCATAGCAACACAAGCAGTCCCAACTCTTGAGTAAACTGTTCCATTAGACAAAACTGATGAAGCACCCAGAAAAACTTGAGTAACTTCATGCATGATACAAGAAACGGCGTTTACATGAGTGTATGTACAGCTAAGGCCCTTCCTCACCAACCTACGTAGTAAGAGTTGCCCTTCAAGCTTTGGACGAGAGTCAACCACTACAACACGGAATTCTTTGCCAAGCTCATGGGCATGCAATAATATCATCTCAACTGCAGATGATGCCCCATATGTGAGAAGAACGTCACCATCTCGAATCTTGGTAACAGCGTGTTTGACTATCACCTTGTCAGCAAGAATGATCTTTTCGTTTATGAAATGATCAATATCCAACACAAGTGTAGTTTTTGCTTCTGATTCTGACAGAGCCAATGGTAATTTTGCAATTCGACTTTTAAGAAACTTGATTGCATTCCCCATGCTAATTGAGAGTGGCCTGCACTCAATCAAGAAAGAAACATAAATACTAATCTTTGCAGTTAAATCTCTAATTAGAGTTTTTTCTGGTGGAGTTGAATAATCCTTGATAGCCTCTTTGAATGCTTGAAGCATTGCAATACAACGAGCATTGCCACCACATATATCTCCAGACAAATACTGCAATCCAACCTGACAAACCAAGGAAAGCCCTAATGAAACAAAAATTCACCAATACTTTGCTCTCTTTCAGACATTGATCAAACATAGTTAAATAGTAATAAATACCACTTAGATGCTTCCAATCAAGTGGGTAAGGGTGAAGTAAAAATCAGTAATGCATGATTTGCCAAGAACATGTTACTACGAGGTAAGAGTATGACACCAATTTATAATTAAGGATTATTATTCTATATACCGGAGTAGCGTTTTTTAATTCCACATGTGGTTTTAGACAATTGCCAAATGTCCGTTTAGTGATTAAATAATTGATTATTTTTTAAATATATCCTAAATGGACACGTTACAATGAACACATTGAATTAGATAAGAACGATTGGAGGAAGAGGATGCATGCTACGACTTATTAGCATGAATTTGTATATTGGTTCATATAGCCTACTCTAGTATTGGGATAAAGACTGATGATGATGATGATGATGATGATGATCCCAAATGGACACGTATCAACAATTTAAATTCGCTTGCTAAGTTTAAAAAAACTCTACTGCCAATGTATTGGATGATAATCTTTATACTTAATACACTCATGTACATATCCATATATACATATATGTGCATAGGTTATGCATGTATAAATGTGTGGGTGCATGTGAACTGTTTTCTAAGGCCAAAAGAGTACAAAGACAAGTTCTTAGTAATACCTTGTAGACGGCAGGATGCATCGGATCAAGTTCGAAAAACTTTGTCTCTAGATCAGGAAGCTGCGTTCCATGTTCATATTGAGGTAAATGCCTGAACAGTTCCACTCTGTTCCTAGCTTCAGTTTGTTTTACAACAGCCCGCTTTTTGGCTTTCTCCACCCTACTTGTATCATCATATTGCATTCGTGGATGGGGAGCATCTTTCTTTCTATCTTTCTCAGGTGCACGATCACCTCCCTTCTTCTCAGAAGCTGCAACTTGAGAACAATCATTATTTTGGGAAGAAGGTTTTGCAGCTTTACTTGGTTTTGCATTTGCTGAGGTCACAACCTTAGATGCAACACTTGATGCCTTAGTTCCTTCAGCTGATAAGCATTGTGATAAAAAGGAACTCACTGTCTTATTAAAGGATTCTTTTTAAAGTTAATTACACAAGATAAAACAAATAACTATAGGTCAAGAATAAACTCATTTAGGTTTTGAGAGCTGTTTAGGGTATAAACTGAGTTTTAGATGTACACATAGAAGAAGCCGTGTGCCATGAAAATGCAAGCCAGGTTCAGGAGCAAGAAGTCATTTAAACAAAGGTCATGGGCATAAAGAGGAAAAAAGTAGCAATATGTACCTTTTGCAGCAGCCTTGGCAGCCCGTTGAGCCTCCTGCAGGGCACGTCTTTCAGCTTTAGAAGTTTTCTCTTTCAATGGCTTTGAACTAGCAGATCGATCATTTTGTACTTCAACTGACGCCCCACCAGCCTTTTCTGCATTCAAATTTTCCCCTTCAGCATGTAAACACTTCAATTTCTCAATTCTTTAATCTAAATACATCCAACCATTCTGGGACCAATTCAAGGTGAGGGAAATTTTAATGACAAAAATTTTAGTTATTCTTGTATTTTTTTTTTCCTCACTAAAATCACAAAAAATAGGTAGAACTATTAAAAACAAGTCCATAATTTTTAATTTTTTTATCTTTGCCCCCATAAATTGTAAAAGAGACATTTAAGTTTGGATCTTTTATAATATTGAAAAGTATATAGATGTATTAATAAAATAAAAAAAGGTAATCAAGTAAAGTAATGGTTCACAATGTAAATATAAAATTATTATTGGTAGTTAATATAATAACTTCTTTTGACATTAGTTTTCATCAGTAGACCTTTTATCCCAATACTGGGATAAGCTATATGAACAAATATACAAATTCATGTTACAACGTCAGCATGAATTCTCCTCCTTCACTCATTCCTATCTAATGCAATGTATTCTTCCAACTCTCGTTCCACCATATCTTTTCGGATTACGACCTTCCAAGACTTTTTCGGTCTTCCCCTAGCCTTGAACCTTTTTACATCATTCATAGTCTCCACTCTTCTAATTGGAGCATTCACAGGTCTACGTCATATGTGTATAAACCAACGTAAACGACTTTCACTCATCTTGTTTTCGATAAGTGTCACTTCAACCTTTTTGCGAATGTCCTCATTTTTCATTCTATCTTTTTTCGTAAGTCATATGAACAAATATACAAATTCACGCTACAACGTCAACATGAATTCTCCTCCTTCACTCATTCTTATCTAATGCAATATATTCTTTCAATTCTCGTTCCGTCATATCTTTTCAGATTACTTCCTTCCAAGACTTTTTCGATCTTTCCGTAGCCTTGACCATTTTTACATCATTCATAGCCTCCGCTCTTCTAACTAGAGTGTTCCCTGATCTACATCGTATGTGCATAAACCAACATAAACGACTTTCACTCATCTTATCTTCGATATGTGTCATTTCAACCTTTTTGCGAATGTACTCATTTTTCATTCTATCTTTTCTCGTATATTCACACATCCATCATAGCATTCTCATTTCCACTACACTCATTTTCTGTGTATGTACTCCTTTAGTTGCCCAACATTCACTGTCATAGAGTAATGTAGGTCTAACAACTTCCTGTAAAACTAACCTTTCAACCATATAGGAATTCCTTTGTCACACAACACATCCGTAACGCTTCTCCACTTGCTCCAACCAGCCTGTATCCTATGGATCACATCACCATCAAACTCTCCATCCATCTGAATGATCGACCCCAAAAATCTAAAATGATCCCGCTTGGGATCGCCACCCCATCTAACATGACTAAGTTTCTATTTTCCTCTCTGTTTGGACTGAATTTACACTTCATGTATTCAGTCTTTACTTAATATGAATCCTTTTGACTCTAATGTCTGTTTCCACAGTTCTAACTTAGTATTAACCTCCACTCTAGTCTCAACACATAAGATAATATCATCTGCAAATATCATACACCAAGGTATATTATCTTGGATGGATTTTGTCAGCTCATCCATTATTGTAGGGGAAAAAAACGGATTTAACGCCGACTTTTGATGTAGCCCTACTATGATAAGAAATTCACTTGTTTGCCCTCCACACGTTCTCACATGTGTTTTTCCATCTTCATACATGTTTTTAATTATTTCAATATTTTTCACGACTCTTTTCTTCATTAAAGACTACCATAACACTTCCCTAGGCACTTTATCATATGCTTTCCCAAAGCCTGTAAAGACCATATGGACATCTTTCCCTTGAGCTCGATAACACTCCACTAGTTGTCTAAGCAAGTGTATCGCTTCCATAGTTGACCGGTCAAGCATAAAACCAAATTGGCTCTCTAATATCTCTACAGTCTTCCTTAATCTTCGTTCTATCACTCTTTCCCATAATTTCATCATGTGACTCATTATTTTTCTGCCTTGATAATTGAAAAAACTTTGAATATCTCCCTTGTTCTTATAGAGAGGTACCAACACACTCTTTCTACATTCCTCAGGCATCTTGTTAATGCATTAAATCTTATTAAAAAGATTTATCAACCACCTAACTCCGACCTCTCCAAGATATTTCCAAACTTCAATAGGAATATCAATAGGACCAACAGTTTCCCATGTCTTCATCCTCTTTAATGCCTCATTTACCTTTATCTCTTTGATTCTGCGCATATAGCATCGGTTCAAATACTCGGGAAACATCGAGATATTTTCCACAATTTCACTTTGTCCGTCGTTGAATAGCTTGTTGAGATAATCACGCCACCTTTCTTCAATATCATTGTCCTTAACTAGAGTTCTTTGATGCTCATCCTTTATACATTTCACCACTCTTAACTCCCGACTCCTCCTCTCTCTTGAGCGCACCAATCTATATATTTCTTTCTCTCCCTCCTTTGTGTCCAACTTGTTATAAATATCTTTTACAACCTTCACCTTGGCTTCTACCACCGTCCTCTTTGCCTCATTTCAAGCTAACTTTTATTTTGTAAAGCTCTCTTCGGTGTTGTTTGTCTTCAAAGCCCTGAAACACTCTCTCTTAATCTTTATAGCTTCCTTAATTGATTCACTCCACCATGTTGCATCATTTCCAGTCGGTACTTTTCCATTTGATACTCTTAATATCTCCTTACTCACCTCCCGAATGTGTTTTACCATCTTGTTCCACATTGTATTCGGGTTCTCTGTTTTACAATTTTCTTTCTGGATCCAACTATTTCTACATACTTCACAACAATCTTCTTTTAGCTTCCACCATCAAATCCTTGTCGCTCTTTCTTGTTGGTTCTTATGATGTCGTTTATGAATTTTTAGGTCTAGTACTAGTAGTTTATGTTGTGCAGTAACACTCACCTAGAATAACTTTGCAGTCTAGACAATTGCGTCTATCCCTCCTCCTAGCCAAAAAGAAATCTATCTGACTTGCACTCGGTCCACTCATAAAAGCTATAAGGTGAGGTTCTCTCTTCTTAAACACTGTATTCACTAGGGTTAGGTCATAAGATAAATTAAAATCTAGGATAACATCTTCACCTTCATTTCTTACACCTAAACTAAAACCCCATGTACCCTCTCAAAACCCTCCATACTAGCATCGACATGGCCATTAAGCTCACCACCATTACAAAGGTTCTCTCCTATAGGCATTTCTTGTACTATCATCACTAAATCCTTCCAAAATTGTTTTTTACTAACATTATCAAGTCCTATCTGTAGTGCATATGTGCTAATAATATTCAAAACATCCTCTCCTAAAACTAGCTTAACCAAAATAATTTTATCCCCTTGTCTCTTAACTTGTACAACAACATCCTTTTAATATTATTTGTCTATGATGATACCTACACCATTTCAGTCTCTATCCTTCTCCATATACCAAAGCTTATATTGCAAGGTGCCATGTCTTTAGCCTTTTTCCAACCCATTTGGTATCTTAGAGACACAAGATATTAACTCTCCTCCTACACAATTATTCAAATTCATAACAAAGCTATTTTCTCTCACTGAGTAAAAATTCTGGATTTGCCTCTGCAACCATACACAACTTAGAAGAGTTTCAATTTCTATTGACCACACATGAAAGGAACCATCGTTCTGTTCTAACCATACACAACTAACCCCAAAAAGAAAAGAAAACACAAAAACCATCAAAATATGATAAGACTATGTAATGTGAATATATGCAGAACATGAACAGATAAACTATTAATCACTTATTCAAATTCATAATAAAGCTATATTCCCATAAATATGCAAATGCGCCAACGCAGCTCACAAGCTCCCTTAGCTCTTTACAGCAAATACTTGCATTCAGCTCATTTGCTGCAAGTCAAGCTCAAGTAGTCAATGGAGTCAACTTTGAGTATCAAAATATTTGGTTTGAGCCTCTTGCAACTTGATGAAGCATTATATATTTTTCATATAATTTGAATAAAATGTAGTTTATATTATTAAAGATATTAGGTCTAATTCAGCTCACATTCGAAAATCAAAACTCAATGGAACGCTAGTCCAGTTTCAAACCCTGACCCTATAATTGAGCTCGAGCTTGAGATGTCTACATTTTTAATTTGACTCAGTTCAATTAAGCCCCTCCTACCTAAACATTCCAAATTTCTTAAAACTTTGTACAAAGAAAAAAAAATCAAATATACAGAGAATCAACTTATTGAAAATGCCAAAATCTTCGAAAATTTTATTCTGTATTAATTTCAATAAACATCACCGATCTAATTTAAATTCCTCCGATAAAGTATACCAATTCCTTCATATTTTTTCCACAAAGAAAAATAATAATAAAATTCTGGAATAAGGGTTACCACTTACCAGAAATTCCTGGAGGCAAATTAACCACCGACACAGTAGTAAGCTCACTCGCGGGTACACTACTCGCCTTGACGACTGGAAAGGAGGATGGCGATTTTGCGGAAACACCCTTACGACCAGGCGAGAACGACGAAGAGATGTCCTCGTTGTCAGGGGGAATCGTTACCGCTCGAGCGGAATAGGAAAACGAGGTCGTTGGGGAGGTAGCTTGGACAGCCGTGCGGAGGAGGATGTCGGAGTGGTGACGTGGCGGAGGGATCATAACGGGGGAGAGTGAGTTGCCGGAGGGAGAACGGTCGTTAACCGGAGGCGAAGACGAAGAAGGAGATTTGGTCGGGTCGTGGTGACGTGGAGGATCCGAAATGGATCGGTCGGGTGGGGGTGGTGTGAAGAACCCAACTTGACGGACCTTCGGATCGCTGACTGTTCGAGCGGTGCGGCGAGGGTCCATGTGCTTGAAAGGAGTGTTCGTAGTAAAATTTTTCTTTTTTTTTCTTTTTTTTTTTTATTTAAGGGGGTTCATGAAGGAAGATTTTCTCTGGAAAATTTCGGGTGTTTAAGGTTTTAAAGGAAGAAAAATGTATTGAAGTGAGTTTTGCGCAGACAAATTAAGAACAAAATTACAAAAACAAATTTCTTTCCTGAATAAAATGTTTCCTCTTCCCTTATTTATCTACTTGATTTGTTCTCATCTCCTAACTTCTTTCTTCCTCTCAATTTCTAGTCACATCTTTGGATTTATTATTACTACTGTTGTTATTATTTTTAAAAAACATTAAATTCGTTTGATGTTATGTTTATACTTTCTTTTTTTTTATGGATTTTCTTGTGCTAAATTTGTTTGCACCAAGAACATAGTAATTAAATTGGGAATGGTTTATTTATTATGGAAGAAAAATTAATTTCAAAAGCGACCTTAAATTCAAGATAGCTTCTTTGACGTAAACCTAATAATTTTAAACACGATACAATAATAAAATAAAAAAACAATGCAAATAAAAAATAAAAAAGTAATACGGATTAAATTAGATAAAAATTGTATATGAATATATTAAACACTAAAAATAAATTTTTGTATTTATCGTGTTTACACGAATTTTGATATAAAAATTTCGTGTTTTACACGACATGAAACACGACACAAGTTTACATGATACAAATACAAATTATAAACACGAGTTAATAGGTTCATTTTCATTTCAATTAACAAAAAAAATGCATCGAACGGTTTTACAAAAAAATAAAAATTAAATATTTCAATAAAATCAAATATTAGTTCGACTAAATTTATTATTCAATTAAAATTATTCATATAACACTTATAAAATTTTTATATTGTTTCTTTTGAAGGCTATTATTATAAAATTTTTAAAGGTTAAAGGAATACCAAAAAAGATTTGAAAATAAATCAATCTAAAAAATATGATAGCACGAGAGTTGAAAGAGCACATTACTTTTTGATAGAAATGAGTGAATAAAAAAAATTTATATTGACGACTTAGTATGAATTCATATATTTGTTTATATTTATTGAAATAAATGTTTTGATGATAATGATGATAATAATAATAATAATAATTATGCTATTTGTTTTTAGTTCGTATAGAAAGCAGGATTATACTTTGAATTTAGTTCATTTTTAATGAAGGTAATAATCATTAGACCGAGTATTAGATGTTTATATTGTTTTATTTTTATATGATCTACCTTTAATCTTATTGATAAAATTTTGCGAACTTCAACCAACATTTAAATTATTTTAAGGCATCAAATAAAAGTCTAAACGTCATAAATGAGTATATCTTTCCATATTATTTAATTATTGCCTTCACTTTTTCTTACCCTAAAATGTAACGACCTGAATTACACATATTTTGGTTGGTCTACAAGTCGATTTTATGTCAGAACAATACTCAGTCTGATTAATTTTCTTTCTTAGTAATAAATTTTAAACAAAATATGTTCACATTTCCCATACACATCTCGTTTGCATTACTGTATTTATAAAAATTTTAGATACAAAAGAATTTTTTACAACTGGATATACCTTCAACGCAGAAAGGTACTCCGCGGAACCATAACTGTGCGACATGCCTTACTAACAGAAGCGTTCAAGTTACTGTTGAGACTCTGTGAAGGAAAGTAGGGAGTGAGATCAACATGCTCAGTAAGAAACTTATGTAAGCAGTAGACAACCATATTATCTACATGCTTATCATGCATGCCATGATTAGTTATAAAACATTGTAAAACACTTGCATATAATTCAATTAGTTAATACTGAAAACGATTCACAATCGATGCACTTTCTTTAAAAAAACACTTTCAATCACACTCCATTTCCAATACAATACTTTACCATATGTAAAACATATGCATTCAATATGGTCAGTACGATGAAACCATTTACTGTTCAATCAATGCAGTAAAATACTTGAATTTGTTTTTTTTAAATGTTTCATTCAATCAGTAAACAGTTCAATTCACTTTTCTTTCTATCAATAAACAATTTAGTTCACTAAGACTAGGTTGGGATTCAATCAATAACAGTAGGATTCAATCAATAACAGTACAGTCGACATATGGTCATAGTTAGTGACCCCGTGCCTCACGGGCCAAGTGTGCGCGAGTGTCATACGCCTCATGGGGGATAAGTCGGTCCAACCCGTCGATCAATCAATACAATACAATTCAGTTCAGTAGTCTGAAGACTCAATACACGATGCAACGTAGTCCATATGCGTCCACACGGTACAACGTACTCCGTGAACCCCGATACAATACAAAATCACTGAGGGTACCAAGTAGTCTCAAGGATTTACCCCCTAACATCAATATCAACTATCTCAAGGATTTACCCCCCAACATCAATATCAACCATCACCTTAGTCTCAAAATCCAATGCGAGTAGGTCAGTGCAAGATCACACAGCAATACATGACGGCTCCAGCACGATTTTCTCATAAATCATATAAAAATTCAGTCCGAGCAATTCACTGTGACACACAGTCTACACGAGGGCTCTAGCACTGTTTCGTATCAAAAATAGGATAGGTGGTTCAATTCTTTCAAAAATAATATAAAAATTAATGTTCAGTACAAAAACAATGCATAAACGATATGTGAGTGGAGATTTTTCGAGAGGTCACCCATCATGGAATTTTTCCCACGTGAGCACACTTAACTTCGTAAAACGTGCTATTTTATGTAAACAGTAAAAACAATAGCCGACCTATCCATATTGTGAGATCTGAGAATTTTATACATATCTAAATTATGTAATGAGAACGTGAAGTGTAATTGATTGAGCTAAATGTGATGTACACATATATTAAGGTGGTATGGAATAAAATTTCTAAGTGATGAATGAGTAATGAATGAGAAATAATCAATGGAGTAAACTATGGCAATTATATGAGGGATTTTATGTTAAGTGTTTAACCAAAGTGTGAAACTATGAGGCCAAATCGATCTAGGAGAAGAGAGGATCGATCTGGTAGGCCAAAGTGACAAGGAAGGAGGAATTTAAGCGAGCAGATCGATATCTGATGGAAGAGGATCGATCTCCTTATGATTCTGTAATGAAGAGATCGATCTCATGAAGAAATCGATCTCATGAAGCATTCTGTAAGGAGAAGATCGATCTCATGAAGCATTTTGTAAGGAGAAGATCGATCTCATGAAGCGTTCTGTAAACAGAAGATCGATCTCCTCAAGGAGCAGATCGATCTCATGAAACAATTAAGGGATCGATCTCACCCCACGACAGATCGATCTCCTAGGCATAAAATTACCCCAAAACGTTTCTGATAATTTTATATTTTTAGAATTATTTGTGCTTAATTTCCTAATTAATTATTTAAATCCCCAATTTATTTTGTTAATTATCTCTTTATTTAATTAAAATTCTCATGTTTATAGATAAATTAAATCCGGATGAATTTTGAATATTTCGGTAGAAAATAAATCACAATTGGGCTAAAATCGAGATTGGACCACACGGACAACACGAGCCTAGCACATCCAATTGGATAAAAAGACAGATGACATGAAAATATTATTTTTCAAGGAGCTAATAGTGTGAAGACAAGTGGCCAAACAATACCAACTCATTTAGGATGGAAAAATTATAATTGAACCCCTAAGTGTGTGTATAAATAGAAAAAGATGGCAATTGAAAAGGGGGGAGCTTTAGTTGTTTTTTAGGTTAAACATTTATTGCTAGGTTTTATTTTTTTCTTAGGTTTTCTTTTAATTTTTTCAGCTGGTGACAACAGCCACCATTCATCATATTTCTTCTAGGTTTTGTTCAATTTTCATTCCATTAATATTTTACTGTTTGAGTTTTAATTAAAAGTTATTATTTTTATATTGTTGCTCTCGGGTTGCTTCCAGTTTATAGATGTTTTTATTTTTTTATTACTCAATCATGCTCTCGGTTTGCTCATCCGTCACTGCCTTTGATTCTAATGCTTTGATGTGGTTTTAATGCCTAGTATTATTTCCACATCAATGGTAATGTGGGATCACAGCAGTAAGAGGAGGAATCGAGGCAAACCAAGAATGCTAGTTTACCTGTTCATGTGATTTACGGGTATTGGTAGTGTTGGTTAATTTTTCAGTGTTGATCATCACTTAGTTCTTTTAGTTTATAAGCTTTTAACTAGCAATGCACTGTTATTTAAATTTCTTTTCATTTTTCGTTATCTGCTTTGCTCTGATTCTGCTCTTTACTGCACGTTGACACTAGCTTCTATTATCTTCTACTGCATTTTATTCATGCCTCTCGGTTTTGCATTTATCTTTTCTACATTTCCCATTTTTCTTTTATTTATTTGTTTATTTATTTTCAGCTTGCTTATTGTCCCGTATTGTCACCATGCATCGTGGAGCGTGGGCTGAATGCACCATGGCAATGATCAGGGATTAGCAAATCATACTCTGTTATGCTCTGTTTTGAGTTTTTAATACTGTTCACTTTCACTTTTCTGGTCATTTATGTATTATTTCATTGAGTCAATTCGGTTCTGCTATTATCCTTGGATCCCACGAGCTGAAGCTGGTGCATAGCAGTATGAGACGCAATAAAAGAAGAAAGATTAGGGAATATTGGTGCTATAGGTGCTTGCATATGGTGTTGTCTGCTGGTGCACCTTAGTGCTGCATATCGCTGCATTGAGGTAGGAAAGAAAGCGTGCTTTTCGGGGCTGAAGAAGTGCAGAGCGAAGCAGATTGTAGAACACCAGTAGCTAGAACAAAGACTGGCTGAATGCAGAAGAAACACAGTGCAGAAACAATAGAAGCAGAGTGTAGCATAGCGCCAGGAACCAAGAATGCTTGGAACCAAGAAAGCCTAGAGCACCTAGCAGTACTTGGAGCAGAAACCAGAACCGAGAGCAAGCAGAGTGCAGTTGGACAGTAGTTAAAACCGTGAAAGCTTGAAAATAAAAATGCATTTGGAAAGACAATGAAATGGACAAACCCAGGCCATCACCTGGAAATGGAAAATAAACAAAGAAAGACACGTGAACAGTGTTTGGAGGGATATTTGGATGGTTTAAAATTGGTTAAGGCTTGTTTGGCTAGTGCATAATAGTTAATTAATTCATTTTCATGCATTGTTAGTTTAGTTTAATTCCAATTTAATTTGTTAGCTTAGTTTAGAGTCTTTAATTAAATTGCATGATTAGTATTCTTGCTTAATGGTTTAGAATTTAGTTTTAAATAGATTGATAGTTAATTAAGTGTCCATTTAGAATTAGATTAGGGGTAAATTTATTTCATTAAATCTTCACTTAGTTTAAATTGCATTTTGATTAAGTAGTTTAATTGCATTTTAGGTTAGTTTAATTTTAGTTTAATTAATCTTGCTTTGTTATTTTCATAATTGAATTTTATTTTAATTGCGTTAATTAGTTTTAACTGTTTTATTTATTTTTGTAGGTTTTTTTATTTTAATTGCGTGGAGCACTGTAAGTAATTTTGCTCGATTTTATTTAGTTCTTTTTATTTTATCGCTTTCCAGTATTTTTAACTTTAGACTTAGTAAATCACCCACTTCAATTTCATAATTTGCTATAATATACTTAGGGTAAGATTAACCGGTAATTAATTGGGCTAACCAACTTCTTTGTGGGACGATAACTCGAGACTCAATCCCATTATTACTTGTACGACCTGTGCACTTGGGACAATACCCTTAGGGCGTACCAAGTTTTTGGCGCCGTTGCCGGGGAAGTTTTAATTAGTCGTTAATTAATTTCAGTGAAATTATGCTTAGGTGTAATTCTAGCTTGTGAATATTTAGGGTGTAAATATTTAGAAGTTTAATCTAGATTAGTGAATTGAAAAATTAAATTAAGAAAAAACTTAAAAAACATAAAAAAAATTTCTAAGGACTTTCTGATGTTTGCATGCGTAGTGCCAGGAGTTTTGATTGCTTTCGTCTAGATCCTGAAATTGAACGAACTCTTAGAAAAATTCGAAAGGATTCTAGGAAATTATTAGCTCCGCTGCAACGCATTAGGTAGAAAATAGGGAAATCAGGACCGTTGGAGATTATGCGATGCCTACTATTGGAGGTTATTATACTGGCATTAGGCCACCAGCTGTCCCTGCTAACAATTTTGAAATTAAGCCCGCAATCCTCCAGATGATCCAGACTTCATTATAGTTCAGTGGGCTCCCACACGATGACCCACATGCTCACCTTGGGCAATTCCTGGACCTGTGCAACACATTCAAGCATAATGGATTATCTGATGATGCGCTTAGGCTTAAACTATTCCCCTTCTCACTTAGGGATAGGGCGCGACATTGGTTAACCTCCCTGCCTCTAGGATCCATTTCTACATGGGACGAGTTAGCCCATCAATCTCTATCTAAGTTTTTCCCTCCCTCTAAAATGGCCTAACTCCGTAGTAACATATCTTCCTTTGCCCAATTTGATTCGAAACCTCTTTACGAAGCATGGGAACGATATAATGAGCTTCTTAGGAAGTGCCCTCACCATGGCCTACCTTTGTGGTTGTAAGTCCAGACCTTCTACAACGGACTTACAAGCCAAAATAGGACCATTGTTGATGCTGCTGCGGGTGGAGCCCTAATGTGCAAAACAGAGGAGGAAGCTTACGAGTTGTTAGAAAAGATGGCTGCTAACAACTATCTATGGTCCTCGGAGAGGCAATTACCTAAGAAGTCAGCGGGTATTTATGAGCTCGACACGCTGTCTACCTTGACCTCTCAAATCGCTAATCTTACGAAGAAGGTAGAGTTGCTCAGTACCCAGCATAGTCCTTCTACCAGTCCTAATCCGATTTATTCTGTCCAAAGTCCTTTTCTTTCTTGCGAGCTGTGTAGTGGTACCCACTCTATAGATAGGTGTCCGCTCAACTTAGAATCGGTTCAGTATGTTGCCCCTTCTCAAACGCAACAGAACAACCTTTTTTCAAACACCTACAATCCAGGGTGGAGGAACCATCCTAATTTCTCCTGGAGCCAAAACCAAGGGCAAACTTCTAGCTCTAGACCTATAAGACTCCCTGGTTTTCAAGCTCCATCGGTTCAAGTACCACCACACCCATAATTTCCATTTCATCCGCCTTCTCATCACCCATACCCACATCATCCATCACCACCACCACCACCACCACCACTTATGTAGCCCCAACTCTACCACGCACCAGCAGCTGAGAAGAAGCCCTCGCTTAAGGAAATGTTAACGACTATCCTGCAAAATCAAGCTGCCTCAATTAAGAACTTAGAAGTTCAGGTTGGACAAATAGCTAGTGCTCTTAGCCAACGTCCTCAAGGGACCTTTCCTAGTAACACTGAAGTTAATCC
The DNA here is from genome assembly GCA_033439115.1 of Firmiana major. NCBI lineage: Eukaryota > Viridiplantae > Streptophyta > Magnoliopsida > Malvales > Malvaceae > Firmiana > Firmiana major. The sequence goes on along the minus strand of CM065908.1, from coordinate 15,695,349 downwards.
TGTTAAGCAAAGGGAGGGTAAAGAACATGTTAGATCCATCACCCTTAGGAGTGGCAGAAAGCTAGATGAGCCACAAGTTAAGTCTGGACCTGAACAGCCCATAGTTGAGAAACCCATAGGTTCTAATGAAGCAGCTCAGAAGGAGCAGGAACATCAGGATCGGGCTGCAAAGGAAAGAAAGCTAGGCACTTCTTCTACTTCAATGCCTTCCTCGCCCTCTAATGATATATATGCTTCCATTACATCCCCTCCGGTTAGACCACCAGTACCTTTTCCTCAGAGGTTCCAGAATAAAAAACTAGATCTACAATTTGCCAACTTTCTTGAGGTTTTTAAGAAACTTCACATCAACATTCCTTTCGCAGATGCCTTAGAGCAAATGCCAAGTTATGTGAAGTTTCTAAAGGACATCCTCTCTAGGAAAAGAAGATTGGAAGATTATGAGATGGTGGCCTTAACTGAGGAATGTAGTGCAATTATCCAGAGGAAATTACCCCCAAGCTCAAAAATCTCGGGAGTTTTACCATACCCTGCACTATTGGAAATATGTTCTTTGGTAGAGCCCTGTGTGATTTAGGAGCCATTATCAATCTGATGCCTCTGTCTATCTACCAAAAGTTAGGAATAGGGGATATCAAGCTTACCACAGTGACCCTTCAACTAGCTAATCGATCCATTAAATATCCAAAAGGGGTCATTGAGGACGTGCTAGTAAAGGTGGACAAATTTATTTTCCCTGTAAATTTTATTGTTTTGGATATGGAGGAAGACATGAAAGTCCCCATTATACTAGGCAGGCCTTTCCTAGCGACTGGTAGAACCTTAATTGATGTACAGAATGGGGAGTTAACTATGAGAGTCCTAGATCAGGAAGTGAAATTTAATGTTTTCAAACCTTTGAAGCTCTCTGATGACTCTCAAGAGTGTTTTAAGATTGATATTGAGGATATAAGCCTTGAGTACAAGAAATCTCAAAGAAGGAGGGAAGTAGCTAAAGCTAAGAAGGAGTTAACTATCGACATTTTATCATCACTCTAGTTGATCCTCCTACTCTTCGCCCTGCTGCTGAGTGTTGTTTTTTTCAGCTGCATTTGAAGTGGTTGTGTTTTTCTTTTTACCTTGTATGTAGTTCTTTTTCCTTTTCTTTTCTGTTGTTTCTTTCTTTGTTTATTTTGCAGGTTTATTTTCTAAGTTTGACGCTTTCAATAAAAGCTTCAGTTGTTCATCAACATCAAATAGGGGAGTACTATGTTCTTGAGCTTAAATTCTTATATTATCTGCACATTGAGGACACTGTGCACTTCAAGTTTGGGGGAGGGGATATCACTTAAGCATTTTTTGAAATTTTAGGCAAAATTGAAAATGTTTTCAAATTTTTTTCGAAAATCTGAGCTTAAACTGTTTGATTTTGGGATGATTTAGTACTTAGCATGTAGTTTTCCCTTATTCCGATGATATGACCCCATGATTAAGTCTGATTTTGATTGACTAAGAAACATGATTATAGGAAAAGCATGAAGTTGAATTCTTGAATTTGTCTTGATTCTGATTGTGATTGCCTCATCTTATGCACATGTCATGTCATGAATCGATATATTTATTTAGAGAAAGCTTATGTGTACATAGGATTGCATTTGTTCAGTTGATTTTGTGCATCATATTCTAGAATTTGTTTTATCTGATCTCGAGGCAAAATATTAGATCACACTTAATTAGGGAGATGATTTAGGCCATCTTTGGATCATTTGAGCCTTTCTAGCTATCCTTGTACATATTCTACCCCTAGTCACCCATTTGGGACAAATAAGTTTTTCTCTGTAAATATTCCTACAAAATTTTCCTTAGCTTAAATACTTTTTTTCCTATCCCTTACCCCAAAAGCATGAAAAGTCATTGGGATATATTGTGAGCTAAATGGGTATTAAGTGATAGTGAAGGAGTATGTATTAAAAAAAATTTTGAAAAAGAAAGAAAAAGAAAAAAAAGAAGAAAAATACAAAAATAGAATAAAATAAATAAGTTTGGAGGAAATAAATTGAGCTCTTACATTAAAGATCCTAGAAGTAATGCATGTTAAGGGGTAATTAAACTTGAATCGACTTTATCATACCTTAGCCCCAGCCTTACATTACAAGCTTAATGAAGTCCTACTAATCTTTGGTTAAGTGTGACTACATTAGTGGAGAGAGAAGTGAAAAGCAAACTTATGGGAATGATCACATGTCATTGACTTTGCATTTACTGTGTTTGCATAATCTGATCTGGGTAATGTACTGAGTAGTGACTTTGACATTTTTCACACACTCACGAGGAGTCCAATTTGGGTTCGGACTTATGATTGAATGATTCTTAATGTTGGACTTGTAATTGTGAATCTTTGAGATCATAATCTGTACTTTATCTTTGAGGATAACATTGAAAAAATTATTATGTTTTGTATTTGTCATTCCTACATCTATTTTGTTTTGTTTGAGGACAAGTAAAAGCTCAAGTTTGGGGGTATGATAATTTTATATTTTTAGAATTATTTGTGCTTCATTTCCTAATTAATTATTTAAATCCCCAAATTATTTTGTTAATTATCTCTTTATTTAATTAAAATTCTCATGTTTGTAGATAAATTAAATCCGGATGACTTTTGAATATTTCGATAGAAAATGGATCGAAATTGGGCTAAAATCGAGATTGGACCACGCGGACAACACGAGCCTAGTACATCCAATTGGACAAAAAGACAGATGACATGGAAATATTATTTTTCAAGGAGCCAATGGTGTGAAGACAAGTGGCCAAACAATGCCAACTCATCTAGGATGAAAAAATTACAATTGTACCCCTAAGTGTGTGTATAAATAGAAAAAGATGGCAATTGAAAAGGGGGGAGCTTTAGTTCTTTTTTAGGTTAAACATTTATTGTTAGGTTTTATTTTTTTCTTAGGTTTTCTTTCAATTTTTTCGGCTGGTGACAGCAGCCACCATTCATCATATTTCTTCTAGGTTTTATTCAATTTCCATTCCATTATTATTTTACTGTTTGAGTTTTAATTAAAAGTTATTATTTTTATATTGTTGCTCTCGGGTTGCTTCCAGTTTATAGATATGATATTTTTATTTTTTTATTACTCAATCATGCTCTCGGTTTGTTCATCCGTTACTGCCTTTGATTCTGATGCTTTGATGTGGTTTTAATGCCCAGTATTATTTCCACATCAATGGTAATGAGGGATCACAGCAGTAAGAGGAGGAATCGAGGCAAACCAAGAATGCTAGTTTACCTGTTCATGTGATTTACGGGTATTGGTAGTGTTGGTTAATTTTTCAGTGTTGATCATCACTTAGTTCTTTTAGTTTATAAGCTTTTAACTAGCAATGCACCGTTATTTAAATTTCTTTTCATTTTTCGTTATCTGCTTTGCTCCGATTATGCTCTTTACTGCACGTTAACACTAGCTTCTATTATCTTCTACTGCATTTTATTCATGCCTCTCGGTTTTGCATTTATCTTTTCTACATTTCTTGTTTTTCTTTTATTTATTTGTTTATTTATTTTCAGCTTGCTTATTGTCCCGTATTGTCACCATGCATCGTGGAGCGTGGGCTGAATGCACTATGGCAATGACCAGGGATTAGCAAATCATACTCTGTTATGCTTTGTTTTGAGTTTTTAATACTGTTCACTTTCACTTTTCTGGTCATTTATGTATTATTTCATTGAGTCAATTCGGTTCTGCTATTATCCTTGGATCCCACGAGCTGAAGCTGGTGCATGGCAGTATGAGACGCAATAAAAGAAGAAAGATTAGGGAATGTTGGTGCTGTAGGTGCTTGCATATGGTGTTGTCTGCTGGTGCACCTTAGTGCTGCATATTGCTGTGTTGAGGTAGGAAAGCAAGCGTGCTTTTCGGGGCTAAAGAAGTGCAGAGCGAAGCAGATTGTAGAACACCAGTAGCTAGAACCAAGACTGGCTGAATGCAGAAGAAACACAGTGCAGAAACAGCAGAAGCAGAGTGCAGCATAGCGCCAGGAACCAAGAATGCCTAGAACCGAGAAAGCCTGGAGCACCTAGCAGTACTTGGAGCAGAAATCAGAATCGAGAGCAAGCAGAGTGCAGCTAGACAGTAGTTAAAACCGTGAAAGGTTGAAAATAAACATGCATTTGGAAAGACAATGAAATGGACAAACTAAGGCCATCACTTGGAAATGGAAAATAAACAAAGAAAGACACGTGAACAGTGTTTGGAGGGATATTTGGATGGTTTAAAATTGGTTAAGGCTTGTTTGGCTAGTGCATAATAGTTAATTAATTCATTTTCATGCATTGTTAGTTTATTTTAATTCCAATTTAATTTGTTAGCTTAGTTTAGAGTCTTTAATTAAATTGCATGATTAGTATTCTTGCTTAATGGTTTAGAATTTAGTTTTAAATAGATTGATAGTTAATTAAGTGTCCATTTAGAATTAGATTAGGGGTAAATTTATTTCATTAAATCTTCACTTAGTTTAAATTGCATTTTGATTAAGTAGTGTAATTTCATTTTTGGTTAGTTTAATTTTAGTTTAATTAATCTTGCTTTGTTATTTTCATAATTGCATTTTATTTTAATTGCGTTAATTAGTTTTAACTGTTTTAATTATTTTTGTAGGTTTTTTATTTTAATTGTGTAGAGCACTGTAAGTAATTTTGCTCGATTTTATTTAGTTCTTTTTATTTTATCGCTTCCCAGTATTTTTAACTTTAGACTTAGTAAATCACCCACTTCAATTTCATAATTTGCTATAATATACTTAGGGTAAGATTAATCGGTAGTTACTTAGGCTAACCAACTTCTCTGTGGGACGATAACTAGGGACTCAATCCCATTATTACTTGTACGACCCGTGCATTTGCGGACAATACCCTTAGGGCGTACTAGTTTCCAAATTCAAATACAGATCGATCTCATTAAGGATCAGATCAATCTCCTACCCTCCGTCCATAAATCACCTGCATTTCATCTTTTCTCTCTCTTTCAAACCTCTATTTCAGCCGAGCCCTAGCTTTCACTCTCCTCCTAATCGCCCATTTTCGTCCAAATCGAAGGTTGTAGCACGAAGGAAAGTTGTTCCTCATCCAAAAGAGAACAACATACTTGGAAATTGAAAGACGGATTGAGTCGAGGCAAGAGTTGAGCGCTCCACAAGTTGGGTAAAATTTCTAAACTTCGATCTTGGATTTTTAAGTGATTTTGGTGATTATGGTTGCAGGCATTATGATGAAATAGCTAGGAAATGATTAGAGATTGATGAAATTATGATTTTTGTTGAAGTAAAGATAACCTTATGCAATTTGTGGTAATTTTGGGGATTTATGACTATAAGTATGGATTGAGGCAATGGGGTGAATTGGGCATGGATATTGCACATGTGAAATGTAGAATATGAAATGTAGTGGATGAGAAATGTGAATTAGGATAGGAATGTAAGAAAAACGAGAATATGAGTAAATATGTGCTCAATGGTGCGATTAAGATAGCTTATTGATGTTTTAATATCGTTTGGACAGCTCGAGAGTTCCAGAGAGGAATGCAAGACTAGTCCGTGGTACGGGGGAAACAATTGCACTATACGAGGTGCAACGAGGTAAGGAAAAATTTAAAACCCATTTGTGTATGTGATTTGAGAAAATAAGCATGTTTTGATGAGTTGTTGTACATTATTTTATAGCCGGTTGGGGCCCAATTTTTATGAGTTGTAAACTAAATGTGAAATTGTTTTACAACCGTTTTGAGCTTAAAAAGTGAAAATGTGATTTGCGCTCTACGTTAAGGCGTATTGAGACTTGAGAAATGTGTGCGTTGTTTTGCGGGTTTGAGCTCGGTTTTGACCTGTTTGTGTTGAGTACAAAATTGTTTTTATATGAGTTTTATGAGAAAAACCATATGAGTACTACGTGAAGGCAAAACGTTTTATTTGATAATGGCTATTACTGAGACTTAGGCATGTCATGTTGAATACACATCAGGCATTGCTTTGGTAGCATGTAAGGCCGATATTTTCCTCGCTTTGGTAGCGATAGGAGGCATTGCTTTGGTAGCATGTAAGGCCAATATTTTTTCCCGCTTTGGTAGCACTGGGAGGCATTGCTTTGGTAGCATGTAAGACCGATAATTTTATCCACTTTGGTAGCACTGGGAGGCATTGCTTTGGTAGCATGTAAGACTGATAATTTTATCTGGTTTGGTAGCACTGGGAGGCTTTGCTTTGGTAGCATGCAAGTCCGGGCCTTGCTTTGGTAGCATGTAAGACCGATAGTGTACATGAGGAGAGGCATTGGTTTGGTAGCATGTAAGGCCGGACCTTGTTTTGGTAACGCGTAAGTCCAATATACCATGTCATGACCATATTGTCAACATTCCCTCTTTTGAGGATGCCTGGGATGTGCACCCAGAGGAGATTATTTTGATGTGCCATGACGAGTTTTGTATGAGTTTTATTTGCCTAGTCTTGTTTTACACATGAGTTTGTATTTTTGTGGCTATGCCACATGCATTCTATTGAGGTGATTTTTATCACGATTTAATGAGAAAAGCCATTATCGAATTTTGTTTTCCACATGCTTGTGACTGTGATTTGTACTGAGTTATGTACTCTCATGCTTTTACATGATTTTAGAGAAACGAAATGAGAATGATATTTTAATGAGTTCATGCTACGTTTTTAATTGAGTTTTCAACTATGAGATAAAATGATTGTGCTGTGGAAATCATTATTTCATTAATGAGTCCCTTACCCCCTTACTGAGCAATTTAGAAGCTTACCCTGTTTTATCTCCCCCCCTCAGATTTCTTCAAGTGAAGAGAGTTTTCCTGGGACGTACAGAGTAGTGGCTAGTGGAGGACTTGAGCTCCAGGCCACATATTGTACTTTGAGGTATAATTTATCATTTCATGTACCCAAACTAATATTGTATTTACAGACGCTTGATGAACAGTGATGTATGGGATGTATTAGTATTAATTAACCTTGATTTAAGTAATGTATATGGTATAATATATAATTATGAGATGACGAGATCCTGAGGTGATAGTTATAAATTATGTATGATGATGCATGACACTGCACATGAATGCACCCTTAATTGTGAATGGATGAATAAAAAAATTTTAAATTTGCCCTATTTTTTACGCTTCTGGGGCGTCACAGAGTTTTTCTTGGTATCAGAGCTTAGGGTGTTTAGTATTGTCAGTGTCGGTCAAGTGGAATAGAATACATCCCAAGTGTCTGTATAAGTCTGGTCATGAACTGAAATTGAAGATTGAGATTTCAATCGAATTTAATGTGTACGAGCAGGAAACGTATTGAGATTGAGAATGAGTGGATGACGAGGTCGTTCGAGGAGGCAGGTAGAGCCACCTTCGTCACCTGCCCCACAACCGGAGAGTCCTAACTCTCGATTTAACCGGATTGAGCATGATATGAGGCAAGGTTTTGAGCAAATGGCAGCGCTATTCGCGTAACATTTTGGAGTTAATGCCTCGGGTACTACTCATACACCACCACAAGGACCTCTCGTGCCCCCACTACAGATGGACCCGATGCCTCCCGTTACTCAGCCCAATGATAGGAGTATGGTCCGATTGAATGACTTTTTGAAAATGAACCTGCCCGCATTCAGAGGGAAAAGGATCCTGCAGAGGCTGAGGAGTGGTTAACTGAGTTGAGAGTCATATTTGACTATTTTGGATGCACTAATGCTGAGAGGGTCAGTATGGGTGCCTATATGTTGAAAGGGAGAGCTCGAGATTGGTGGGGTACTCCCAGGGTATTCTGATGTCCAGCCAGGATGTGATTAGCTGGGAAGAATTCAGGTAGCCTTTAGAGCCTAATTGTACCACTAGCTGCTCAGAGAAGGAAGCAAGCAGAGTTTTTGAATCTGGTAAAGGACGATATGTCTGTGGATGATTATGAGAGCCGATTTACCGCTCTATTGAGGTATGATCCAGAGACCTTCAAAAATGAAGAGCTCCGCACTGAGAGATTTGTGTATGGATTAAAGCCCATCATCAGAGATCGATTGATAGGGCTATGTATTACTGAGTTTGGAGATACTCTGAGACGAGCACAAGAGATTGAGAGGGGAATCAAAATTGTGCAATCCTAGAATGAGTTCAGTGCCATGACTAAGGACAAAGGCAAGAGGCCACCGATTTTCCAAGCAGATGTTCGGAGAGGTTCCTTCAGAAGAGGAAGGATTGAGATACAGAAGGGTAGAGGTGAGAGACCCAGAACTTATCCCATTGTCAGAGAGACCCCTCGAGATGTCAGGTCTGAGATAAGGGTTTGTAGAGACTGTGGTCGAACGCATGAAGGAAGTTGTACTGGATTGATCCGTGGATGTTTCAGATGTGGAGACATGGGTCACAGACTAAGAGACTGCCCTCAACCTCAGAGACCACATGCTCTGGAGCCTACTAGACAGCAGCCTCAGAGAGTAAATCCTCAGAGATGGGCCACTGCTGCAGAGAAAGGAAAGAAACCTGTTACAGTGGGACGTGTGTTTGCTTTGGACAAAGAGATGACATACACTTCTGCAGAAACTATAAGAGGTACACTCTCTGTCTGTAATCATAAAGCTCTTGTGTTGATTGATCCAGGGTCCACACATTCGTTTATTTCTGAGCATTTTGCATGTATATTAAATTTGAAGTTTGAACCTCTAGAGTATGTACTACATGTAAATACCCCTATGCGTGAGTCCTAGAGAACTAATTTAATTTGTAGAAGGTGTGAAATAAAGGTGGGAGATAGAGTGATGTTAGCAGATCTAAAAATGTTAAATATGCATGGGTTTGATGTAATTTTGGGAATAGATTGGCTGGCAACCAATCGAGTGAGTTTAGACTGCTACACTAAGATTATAACTTTCTCCCTACCTGAACCTTACAGTGTACATTTGAAAAATTGAGGAAATAAATGTGTGGAATTTTTATAGGCAAAAATTGAAATTTTGATGTTATTTTTAAGAGTACTAAATTTGATCATTCATGTGAGGGTTATGAAACATGCATCTCAGATGATGATCAAAAACATCTGAGGATTGAGGATATACCTGTGGTGTGTGAATTTTCGGATGTTTTTCCAGATGAGTTGCCAGGTTTACCACTAGAGAGAGAGTTGGAGTTTACCATAGATTTGGTACCAGATACTCAACCTATCTCTAGACCTCCATATATGATGGCATTAGTGGAACAAGAGGAATTGAAGAAACAACTACAGGAGTTATTGGATCAAGGATTTATTAGACCTAGTGTCTCACCGTGGGAAGCACCAGTGTTATTTGTGAGGAAGAAAGATGGTAGTCTCAGGTTATGCGTAGACGACCGACTGTTGAATAAAGGGACGGTGAAGAATAAATACCCATTGCCCAGGATTGATGATTTACTTGATCAACTGAGAAGGGCTTCAGTCTTCTCTAAGATTGATTTAAGATCGAGCTATCACCAATTGAGGATTAAGGAGGAAGATATTTCGAAGACGACCTTCAGGACAAGGTATGGCCATTATGAATTTTTAGTGATGCCCTTTGGATTAACGAACGCCCCTGCAGCTGTTAGTACTGAAATTTATATATGTTTAGAACCCTTTTTACTTAGTTATTTGATTTGTTCTTTGCAATATTAGGTATGTTTTATGTGTTTTGTGCATTTGTGCAGGAAAAAGAACAATATGGAGAAGTTAAAGCTTTTGGAGTTGATTCTGATGATTCTGTGAAGAAGTGAAATTGCATGATGCTGATCGTGACTTATGCTGCAGCAATAGAAGAAACTGGACAGTGTAGAGCAGATCTGGGGAATCAATACCATTGTCGCAGCATAGCAGTCTGATTAGGGCAACACTGTTTTTTCACGTGGCATTCCGTGTTTTAGTGCTTGGGAACCTTATAAATAGTCTTTTTATCAGAATATCAGCAAAAGGCTTCAGGATTGATTTAGCTCCATAGAAACTTCATCTTTTACATCTTTTTCGATCAATGTTTATTCTAAGGATGATGGTTTGGAATTATTGGATGTTTATCATGATTTCTAGGAACTAAACTCCTTTTTCCTAGAATCGATGTAGCCAACTTTAGGCAGATTGCAATTATTTTGTGATATTGTTTGGATGATCTCAATTATGTTTATTTAATCTACTTGTTCTTAATGCTCTAGTTGATTGGCCACCAATTGGATGAATTAGTATAGGAATCCGACACTCGGGAGAGGGGATTATTTATATGCACAAGGGTAGATTAACATAGGACATTGTTGAATCGGGAGGTTGACAATTCTTATGAGCCATAGAGAAGCGGATTACTATCGCTTAATGAACTCTATTATTTAATTCTGAATTGAGAGGTTAGGATTAGGTAATTTGGGTATGATTGTTTAAAACTCGGGAGAGATAATCAGGAAACAGTTTCAGCTATAAACAATTTGGAATCAAAAAAACAATTGATCAAAGGAATTGTATGAACCCTAGTTAGGTGAAATCAAGTTCTAGGAATATTTTGCCATTGATATTTTCATTCGTAATAATTGTGATTTGTTTTAATTAATTTGTTCCGTAATTAATAGTTAGAATAGTAAATAGGATCTTAACCAATATAAATTACTTTTTCTAAATAAAGTTCAAGGTTGTTGATTACAGTGATTTGCGGTAGGCACAATTCCCTGTGGGACGATACTTATATTTACTTTATACTCGAAAACTGCCCTATGCACTTGCAGTAGTGTTCTATTTGAGCACAACAAGTTTTCTGGCGCTGTTGCCGGGGAATTGTTGTTTCGTTTCGTTAACACTGTTTCCCAATAGCCTTTACTTTAATTTAGACTTTTATTTTTGTTTTAATTTACTATCTACAAATTTTTATTTTAGGTGAATGGTAAAAACCCACAGAAGTGGAAATACAGACATAAAAGAAGAGTTAGATCCAGAGATTGAGATAACCATCAGGCAAATTCATCAGGCAAATTCAACAGAACAGATTTGAAGAGAAAGATAGAAATTTAATCATGGCAGATGAAAATCAGCAGCAGCGAGCTATACGTGATTACTTTACCCCAGTTGTGAATCAGAATTTTGCTGCTATAAGATAGGTTCCTGTAAACTGTAATAACTTTGAGTTGAAGCCGGCATTGATCAACATGGTTATGCAAAATCAATTTGGAGGTTCAGCCTTAGAGGATCCTAACACACATTTGACAAGTTTTCTGCAGATTTGCAGCACCATTAAGATTAATGGAGCCCCTGATGATGCTATTCGACTAAGATTGTTTCCATTTTCTCTTCAGGATAAAGCCTTGAGCTGGTATCAAAATCTGCCAGCAGGAAGCATTCCGACATGGGCAGTGATGGCACAAAAATTCTTAGCAAAGTACTTCCCACCAGGAAAGACAATGCAGATGAGATTAGAGATTGCCCAGTTCACACAGTTAGATCAAGAACCATTACATGAGGCATGGGAGCGATTTAAAGAGTTATTGCGTAGATGCCCTCAGCATGGATATGATGAAGGAAACCAGATACAAGTTTTCTACAGAGGCATGACTCCGCAGACATGAGCTACCGTGGATGCTTCAGCAGGAGGTTCACTGTGGTCTAAGGCACCTGATCAAGCTATGCAGTTAATTGAGGAGATGGCTATAAACAGCAGCCAATGGCCAGGTGAAAGAGCTAATGTCAGAAGAGTAGCAGGTATGCATGAGTTAGATACGCAGACAGCCATCCTAGTAAGACTTGAGCAGATTTCAACATAAATTTCTTCAATGGGTATACAAGGACCGCAAGCTATGATTCATCAGGACAGCACAAATCCTAACTTGATGGGGACAAATTTGGAGCAAGTGAATTATGTTAATAATCGTAATTTTAGTTTTCAAGGAAATCGAGTTCCTAACTACTACCAGCCAGGATTCAGAAACCATGAGAATCTATCTTATGGTAACTCTAAAAACGTTCTAAACCCACCAGCAGCAAGTAACAGCAATACAGGATTCAATAACCAAAAGAATTCCCAAGGTTATGGTGGAGTTAGAAGGAACGAATTTGAGGAATTCATGGTTGAAACTAGAACAAGATTTAGCAAAACTGATGCGCGATTAGACAACGTGGAAGCTAAAATGTCAGAGATGAATACCAGTCTTGGTGCGCAGATGAAGTCTGTTGAGACCACTTTGGGACAGTTAGCTGCAGCTGTCAGTTCTTTAAATGAAAGAGGTAAGTTTCCAAGTGACATAGTGCTCAATCCGAGAGAGCACTGCAATGCTATATCTTTGAGAAGTGGGAACACATATGAGCCACCGAAGGTAGCAGAGAAAGAAAAAATTGCACTAATAACTGATGTGCAGAAGAAGCAAAATGAACCTGTTAGGACAAAGGATGCAAAATCAGAAACAGTAAAATAGCGAGTTAATTCTAAATCTTTTAGTAAACTTTTTCCTGATAATCCTCCTTTGTTAAAACCATCTATTCCTTATCCTCAAGCCTTATATAAAAGGAAGATTGAATCTGAGTTACAGAAATTTCTTGATATATTTAAGAAATTACAGATTAACATACCGTTTGTTGATGCTCTGCAGCAAATGCCACATTATGCAAAGTTCATGAAAGAAGTGCTGTCAAAGAAACAGAGACTTGAAGATTATGAAACTATCAACTTGACAGAGGAATGCAGTGCAATTTTACAGCAGAAGTTACCGTAAAAATTGAAAGACCCTGGAAGCTTTACCATTCCATGCGAGATTGGAGGATCGAAAGTGGGTAAGGCATTGTGTGATTTAAGTGCTAGCATAAATTTAATGCCTTTATCTATTTTCAGGAGCCTAGGTCTTGGAGAGGTAAAGCCGACCACCATAACACTGCAACTAGCGGATAGATCGATTACTTATCCCAGAGGTATAATAGAAGATGTACTTGTTAAAGTTGATAAGTTAATTTTTCCTGTCAATTTTGTAGTCTTAGATTATGAAGAGGACAGAGAAATTCCACTTATACTTGAGAGACCATTTCTTGCCACTAGGAGAGCACTAATCGATATTCAGAGAGGGCAATTAACCCTGAGGATGAATGATGAATCAGTTATGTTCAACATCTATAAGGCAATGAAATTTACTGATGAGCCTGAGACCTATAAGTTGATTGAAGTAGTGCAGAGTTGTCTAAGAGAAGTTGAAACAAAGGAAGCACCAACCGATCCTATGGCTCAATGTCTAGTAAATTCAGTTTCTAATTTAAATGATGAACTACTAACTGATGAAATTAAAAGTTGTGTTGTTACTTTGGAAGCCAATCCATTAGAAAGTACGACCACAACAACTAAGGAGAAGATTGACAAGTCACAGGTAAGTGAAAAAAAAGAAGGCAAAACTGAATTGAAAGAATTACCAAGCCGTTTGAGGTATGCTTTCTTAGGTGATGATAGTACTTTTTCTGTAATTATTTCATCATTTTTATCAGTTACAGAGGAAGACAAGTTGCTTAGAATTTTAAGAGAGCACAAACCGACAATTGGATGGTCTATTGCTGACATCAAAGGAATTAGTCCCTTTGTTGTGATGCACAAAATTCGATTAGAGGAAAATCATAAACCCTCTATCGAACCACAAAGAAGACTAAATCCAGCAATGAAAGAAGTTGTTAGAGCTGAGATCTTAAAATTATTAAATGCTGGTATTATATATGCTATATCTGATAGTTCTTGGGTGAATTCTGTTCAGGTTGTACCTAAAAAGGGTGGAATGACAGTAATTCGTCACACAAACGATGAAATCATATCCACCAGAACTGTAACAGGATGGAGAGTTTGCATCGATTATAGGAAGCTGAACAAAGCTACTAGGAAAGACCACTTCCCGCTTTCGTTCATCGACTAAATGCTAGATAGACTAGCCAAACACAGTTATTATTGCTTTTTAGATGGCTACTCAGGCTATAACCAGATTGCGATAGCCCTAGAAGATCAAGAGAAAACAACATTTACTTGCCCATATGGAACTTTCGCATATAGAAGGATGCTTTTCGGGTTGTGTAACGCCCCAGCAACCTTCCAAAGATGCATGATGTCAATTTTTGCTGACATGGTTGAAGAGATAATGGAAGTCTTTATGGATGACTTCTCGATATTTGGTAGGACTTTTGACCAATATTTATCTAATTTGGCACTTGTTTTGCAGAGATGTGAAGAGACAAATCTGGTCTTAAATTGGGAGAAGTGTCATTTTATGGTGCAAGAAGGGATCGTCCTTGGACACAGAATTTCAGCTCACGGCATTGAGGTGGATAAAGCTAAAGTCGCTGCCATTGAAAAGCTTCCTCCTCCAAAATCAGTTAAAGCTATGAGGAGCTTTTTGGGACATGCAGGCTTCTATCGTAGATTTATCAGGGACTTTTCAAAAATCTCAAAACCTCTATGTCACTTATTGGAAAAAGATGCTGATTTTGCCTTTGATGATTTTTGCTTGCAGGCATTTGAAAAGATCAAGAAGGAGCTTATTTCTGCACCTATTATGATCACACCGGAATGGACAGAACCATTTGAAATGATGTGCGACGCAAGTGATTTTGCAATTGGAGCTATCTTGGGACAGAAGAGAGACAAGATTTTTTGGGCTATCTATTATTCAAGTAGGACCTTAGATGATGCTCAAAAAAATTACACTACAACAGAGAAGGAGATGCTTGCAGTTGTACATGCATTTGACAAGTTCAGACCATATTTAATTGGGAGCAAGGTCATTGTCTATACAGATCATGCAGCTATTCGTTATCTATTTGTAAAAAAGGACGCCAAACCCAGACTTATTAGATAGATCTTGCTTTTGCAAGAATTTGATTTTGAGATCAGGGATAAAAAAGGATCTGATAATGTTATAGCTGATCATTTATCTAGGTTGGAGCAATCTGAAATTCAGCAAGAACAGCCTATTCAAGAGGAATTTCCAGATGAGACAATAATGAAGATTGATGAAAATCTGCCTTGGTTCGTAGACATAGTGAATTACTTAGCAGGAGGATTAATGCCAAGTGGTTTAACTTACCAATAGAGGAAGAAATTCTTCCATGATGTCAACTTGTATTTTTGGAATGATCCTCTGCTGTTTAAGAAGTGTCCAGACCAGATTATAAGACGATGTGTGCCGGAAGATGAAGCTCAGGAAATCCTGCGCCACTACCATGCTGCAGCATATGGAGGACATTTTGGTGCAGAACGTATAGCAGCAAAAGTGCTGCAATCAAGTTTTTATTGGCCTAGCGTGTTCAAAGATAGTTACATGTTTGTAAAAACGTGTGACAGATGTCAAAGGGTTGGAAACATCTCAAGAAGGCATGAATTGCCTTTGATAAATATTCTAGAAGTGGAAATCTTTGATGTGTGGGGTATCGATTTTATGGGACAGTTTCCTCCATCTTTTAGGAAGCTGTACATTCTCCTTGCTGTTGATTATGTCTCTAAGTGGGTGGAGGCAATAGCAACAACAACAAATGATGCAAAAGTGGTAATTCAGTTTCTGCACAAGAATATATTGACAAGATTCGGTACCCCAAGAGCCATTTTGAGTGATGAAGGCACTCATTTCTGTAACAAAATCTTTAATGGTTTGATGTCAAAATATGAAATTTGACATAAAGTAACTCTCGGTTATCATCCGCAGACAAATGGCCAAGCTGAAATTTCAAACCGAGAAGTGAAGTTGATATTGGAAAAGACTGTCCACCTGAATAGAAAAGATTGGGCGAACAAGTTAGATAACGCACTTTGGGCATATAGGACAGCCTATAAGACTCCAATTGGAATGTCTCCCTATAGGTTGGTATTTGGTAAGGCATGTCATCTACTTGTAGAGCTTGGGCATCGAGCTTATTGGACCATTAAGAAGCTAAATTTTGACTATAACAAGGCTGGAGAAAATCGGTCACTCCAATTGAATGAGCTTGATGAGTTAATAAATCAGTCCTATAACAATGCAAGAATTTACAAGGATAGGACCAAAAGATGGCATGACAAGATGATAATGAGAAGAGAATTCAGTCCTGGACAGCAAGTTCTATTGTATAATTCAAGGCTTAAATTATTTCCTGGCAAATTGAAGTCAAGGTGGTCAGGACCATTTGAGATAAACCAAGTTTTCCCATATGGAGTAATTGAGTTGAAGAAATTAGATGGAAGCTTGTTCAAGATCAATAGGCAGCGTATAAAGCATTATTATGGAGAGGGAGTGCATAAATTAGATAGCATTCCCCTTGGTGAACCGAATTAAGGAGACTGAAAGCAGTCTGGCTGAAGACTTGAAATTCAGTGCTTTTGGGAGGCAACCCAATTTATCTTTTTAGGATTCTTAGTTTTTCATCTCGTTTTATTTTCTTTGATTTTAATAGTTTGTTTTTATTTTTATTTTATTAGTTTGAATTTTATTTTTCAGGCATATCAGAAGAGCACAGTTTGGAAGAATAATTATCATGATCCTGCAAGCAAGAATGCATGAGTGCGTGATCAGGTGGAAGAACAAGAAAAATTTTTGCAAGGGCTTAGTAGCTTTAGTGTAGACAAACATAACAGAAAAGAAACGAAAATGGTTTTCAAGAACAAAAATGAAGAAGTACGTGAACAGTACCTAAGCTGAAAAACTAAATTCTTCAATTGAAGAAGAGAGGGCAGAATAATGTCAATAACGGTAAGAAAAAGAAAGAAAGACAGAAAGGGCATAAGATGAAATTCTATCAAAATAAGAAACAAATGTCTACAATAGTGAGGTGAATGGAATCCACATGTCAATGTCTTATTGGAAAACGAATTCCCTTATCCTGTCAACCCCACTCACTATTCGGTAAAGCCAAAGAACCCTACCAAATTGATTTGAAAAAGGCGGCCGAACCTTTTACTTACTCAGACTCTCTTTTTCTAGTCCTGCAATTTCCCTTGTTCCCTTGGAAGTACACCGTTTACCCCACACCCATCATTTTTCTTTCTTCTGATCCTGTTGTTTTCTGCTAATTTGGTAGTTTCGCCAACAACATTTTTGTGGATTCACGATCTTGGTGGTCCCGAAACCCTTAGGGGAAGCAGAAAGCATTTTCTTGTCCGATTGTGATAAAGACACAAAGTGGTCCAACTTGAGCTTACGTGATTTTCATTCCGGGTATTTTACTGCTTTCTTCAATCGTTTTCGATTTTCCAGCGGATTTTATTTTGGTTTCTACAATTTGGATTTTTGAAACTCTTCTCGGTTTGGTAAATTGTTGTTGGAGGAATTCTGGTTGTGACGTAAATTTTTGAGTTTAGTTTGTGTGCTTGTCTGATTGGGGTCAGCTGAACACTATTCTTGTCAACATTGAGCTTCCATTAGTAATGGCACCCAAAACTCGAGCAAAACGAAACCTGGAGAGTTTGAGTCAAGTGACTGATAGTACAGCCCCATCTCCCCAGAGGAAAGAGCCGGTCATCACTACTTATGATCCCTCTAGATTTGTTAACAGCCAAGCCGCAGAAAATTTCAAGAAAATTATGGGCAAAAACATGATTATCGAAAGGAGTTTCCAGCCTGATATTGGTGGCTGGGACATGTATCATAAGTTTTTGAGGGATTTTGGGTTGCTAAAATTAGCAGGACAACCTGAAGATGCCATTCTTGATGTAGTCCGAGACTTTTATGCTAATGCAATGGAGAGCACCCATTCGATATCTGAAGTCAATGGTATTCTTGTTCCTTACAACGCCAATGCCATTAATCTGTACCTGGACCTTCCGCAAGGGGTGCAGGATGAATATCACAGTTATGTCATAGCTCTCCACACTGATGCTGATGAGCTGTACCGAGTCATTAACGAACTTTCAGTACCACACAACCATTGGCAGAAAAGGCCAGAGGCTGAATCTATGGCATTCCCTTCCAATCGACTTCAATATGGTCTACACGAATGGTATGACTTCATTTGCTCACGAATCATGCCTACAACGCATAAAAGCAACGTTGATGTCGATAGAGCTGCTCTCCTTTACTGTATTCTGACTGGCAAGATTGTTGATTTTGGAGCCATTATTTTTCAGTCCATGCAAGAGTTTATACGCAGGGAAAATAGAAGAGGTTTACCTCACCCTTCATTGGTTTGTAGACTTTGCAAGAAATATGACGTATATTGGACTGAGCTTGAACCACGACTGGCTAGGAAATTTGCAATCACTTTCAAAAATCCTCGGGTACCTCTGACTCAGAGAGAAGTTGCTCCTCCTACTGCCCCACCACCAACTTCTGCTGCTCCATCTATTGCACCTTCCACCACTTTCGACTCCATTGCAGCTGTGCTAAACGAGATTAAGGAGTTGCGGATGGAGATGCGCAACAATGATCGAGACTATCGGACTTTCTGTGCATATGTTGCCTCCTACCATAAATCATTAGTCGACTACCTAAATATGAGGGGTCGTGCGGGAGAGGTGATATTCCCCATGCCGCCACAATGGTGTACTTTTGCTGATGATGACATGGCAGAAGATGCCCAGGAGGAAGCTGATGCTGAAGATGGCTTAGAGGAGGATTCAGACCGTTAGACTACCCCAGGGAAGTCCTCTTTACTACTTTTTCCAATTCATTGATGACAATGAAGATCTTAAGTTTGGGGGAGTATTGGCTGTGCTCTGTGTCATGCTTTGATATGTTTTTCATGCTTTGTTATGTTTTATGTGTCTGTTTCAATTTCTTTTTATGTGTCTCTTTTTATTGTTTGTGTGCAATTATACTCAGTTTTATAGATTAGTTTTCTAGATTGTGGCCAACGATGGATTTTGCAAGGAATTGATCTAATTTTGTTTAAATGGATGATTTTTATTGTTTGAGTATTGGTATGCGGATAGAAAGCTTCACTTGAATCTTTTCACTAAAACTATGCACCAATCATATTCAGTTTATGCACTTACTGTGTTGATATGTGAAACTAAAAAGACTCTAGAACTTGATTAGTTATTACTTGAGGCGAAATTGATAGACCATACATGATTAGGAAAATGATCTAGGCCATTTTTGTTTGAGATTGAGCCTTTCAAGCCTACCCAATTGTATTAATCCCTTGGAAAACCCTTTGAGTCAAATTTTTCCATTTTGTTGTTATATAAGCATATTACAAGCCATAGCCTAATTGTTTGATTATCCTATTCTTTTGGTCCCTTACTTAAAGCACTATCAATTTAAATTTTTGGATTAAGGGAGGAGCTCAAAAGAAAACAGGGTGGTTTGTAAATTGTTGGTTTGAGAACTTAAATGTACAAACAAGGGTTTTGTTCTCGGGTCTTGAGGAAAATCTAGTGTCATATGCAGTTTCAGGTAGTGAAAAATCAAATTTTGGAGTGTGACACTCAAAAAAAAAAAAAACTCTCAAGAATGAGTAAAGTTGGGTAGTGATTCATGAGCTCAAAACAAATTAAATTCAAAGGTGATTACAGTGCTTTAGGTGGATTAAACTTCATATTATATCCTTTATCGCACCTAAAACCCGAGCCTTATGTTACAACCTTTGAAAAGTCCTTTTGATTCTTGGTTATGCATGAGTCTTTATTCGTGGAGAGTAGTAGTTAATTCAAGCATATGAAGTCTTGTGTTTAATTTTCATTTAGGTTTCGCATTAACACTTGAGTGCATGAATTTGAGTAAACGATTGTACACACACACAAGTGGAAAGTGAAGAGTGAAGGGGGATTGGTTTGCTTAGATTGACTTGAACAATATAAATCTAAAATTTATCTTAAGTTGAGAACCTTGTGAATTCTTGAGGAAAATCCCAATTTAGTATGACAAGTATGTGAGCTGAGTATGGTTGAGAGTCTTTAATTGTTCTGTTTCTAGTATGTGTTTGCTTGAGGACAAGCCAATTTCTAAGTTTGGGGGTATTTGTTAGCACTGAAATTTATACATGTTTAGAACCCTTTTTACTTAATTATTTGATTTGTTCTTTGCAATATTAGGTATGTTGTATGTGTTTTGTGCATTTGTGCAGGAAAAAAAACAATATGGAGAAGTTAAAGCTTTTGGAGCTGATTCTGATGATTCTGTGAAGAAGTGAAATTGCAGGATGCTGATCGTGACTTATGCTGTAGCAATAGAAGAAACTGGACAGTGTAGAGCAGATCTGGGGAATCAATACCATTGTCGCAGCATAGCAGTCTGATTAGGGCAACACTGTTTTTCCACGTGGCATTCTGTGTTTTAGTGCTTGGGAACCTTATAAATAGTCTTTTTATCAGAATATCGAAGGAGGCTACCGCAGAAGGCTTCAGGATTGATTTAGCTCCATAGAAACTTCATCTTTTACATCTTTTTCAATCAATGTTTATTCTAAGGATGATGATTTGGAATTATTGGATGTTTATCATGATTTCTAGGAACTAAACTCCTTTTTCCTAGAATCGATGTAGCCAACTTTGGGCAGATTGCAATTATTTTGTGATATTGTTTGGATGATCTCAATTATGTTTATTTAATCTACTTGTTCTTAATGCTCTAGTTGATTGGCCACCAATTGGATGAATTAGTATAGGAATTCGGCACTCGGGAGAGGGGATTATTTATATGCACAAGGGTAGATTAACATAGGATATTGTTGAATCGGGAGGTTGACAATTCTTATGAGCCATAGAGAAGCGGATTACTATCACTTAATAAACTCTATTATTTAATTCTGAATCGGGAGGTTAGGATTAGGTAATTTGGGTATGATTGTTTAAAACTCGGGAGAGATAAACAGGAAACAGTTTCGGCTATAAACAATTTGAAATCAAAAGAACAATTGATCAAAGGAATTGTATGAACCCTAGTTAGGTGAAATCGAGTTTTAGGAATATTTTGCCATTGATATTTTCATTCATAATAATTGTAATTTGTTTTAATTAATTTGTTCCGTAATTAATAGTTAGAATAGTAAATAGGATCTTAACCAATATAAATTACTTTTTCTAAATAAAGTTCAAGGTTGTTGATTACAGTGATTTGCGGTAGGCACAATTCCCTGTGGGACGATACTTATATTTACTCTATTCTCGAAAACTGACCTGTGCACTTGCAATAGTGTTCTATTTGAGCACAACATCAGTCTTTATGAGGTTAATGAATGAAGTGTACAGAGACTATCTAGATAAGTTTGTGATAGTCTTTATTGAAGATATATTGGTGTACTCTCGATCTTATGAGGAGCACACATAACACTTATGGTTAGCATTGCAGATACTCCGAGATAAGCAATTATATGGAATGTTTAGTAAGTGTGAGTTTTGGCTGGATCGGATAGCTTTCCTTGGTCATATAGTTTCAGCTGAATGAGTATCAGTGGATCCAAGTAAAGTAGAAGTTATGCTTAATTGGGAAAGACCGAGGACAGTTACAGAGGTACAAAGTTTCCTTGGTTTGGCAGGTTATTACAGAAGATTTATGGAGGGATTTTCCAGGATTGTTGCTCATTTGACTAAGCTCACGCGCAAGGAGACTCCATTTATATGGACTGATCAATGTGAGCTCAATTTTCAGGAGTTAAAAAGGAGATTAACAGCGGCACCTGTATTGACTATCCCTAAGGGATCAGGAGGATTTTAGTGTATAGTGATGCTTCTCATCAAGGATTGGGGTGTGCGCTCATGCAGCATGGAAGAGTGGTCGCCTATGGGTCGTGACAATTGAAAGATCATGGGCGAAATTACCCCACGCATCATTTGGAGTTAGCTGCTGTGGTGTTTGCCTTGAAGATCTGGCGACACTACTTATATGGGGAAAGATTCTAGATCTTCACTGATCACAAGAGTTTGAGGTATTTTTTTGATCAGAAAGAGTTGAACATGCAACAAAGGAGATGGATGAAACTCTTTAAGGATTATGACTGCGAGATTCTTTACCATCCGGGGAAGGAGAACCTGGTTGCTGATGCCCTGAGCAGGAAGAGTATGATATCTGCTATGATGATCAGAGAATGAGATTTATTAGAACAGTTTGTCGAACTACGGATCAGAGTCAAAGAGATAGAGACAGGATTTCTGGCTAGCCTACGAATAGAGCCCAAGATCATGGATCAGATTAGAACTGGGCAGCGTGATGATCAGAGGTTGATTGATATGGTTAGCTAAGCTGAGCAGACTTCGCAATCGGATCTCATAATCAGTGAGGTTGGATTGTTGAGATTTAGAGGACGAATTTATGTACCGGACGATGATACCCTGAAGAGACAGATACTGAGAGAATCTCACTGCTCGCGATACACCATGCACCCAGGGAGTACTAAGATGTACCGAGATTTGAGAAAGGTGTATTGGTAGAGTGGTATGAAGTGAGACGTGGCAGATTATGTGGCCAGATGTGTAGTGTGCCAGCAAGTGAAAGCTGAGCATCGCAAGCCTGAAGGATTATTGCAGCCTTTACCTATGCCAACATGGAAATGAGAGCATGTCACCCTGGACTTTATTATGGGTTTACCGAGTACCCGAAGGGGTCGTGATGCGATATGGGTCATAGTGGATAGACTAATAAAGAGTGCCCACTTCCTTACCATCAAGAGCACAAATACTATGGAGTTGAGTTATATGTCAGCAAGATAGCTAGATTACATGGGGCTCTAGTGAGTATTACTTTTGATAGAGATTCCTGATTTACTTCCAGATTTTGGACCCAATTTCAGGAGTCCATGGGATCTCGATTGAGTTTTGGTATCGCCTATCATCCTCAGACAAATGGTTAGTTAGAAAGGACTATTCAGACCCTGGAGGATATGTTGAGGGCGTGTACGATGGATTTTAAGGGATCATGGGATGATTACCTGCCCCTAGTAGAGTTTACGTATAATAACAACTATCATGCGAGTATTGGAATGACACCTTTTGAGGCTTTATATGGTAAGAGGTGTAGATCCCCTGTAGCATGGGAAGAAGTGGATGACAGAAAGATAAATGCTCCAGAACTTGTTGAACAGGCTATACAGAGTGTGAAATTCATATGTGAGAGATTACAGGCTGCACAGAGTAGACAGAAAAGCTACGCAGATGTGCGTAGACGGCCACTCAAATTTGATGTGGGTGATGCAGTATTTCTAAAGATATCACCGAGTAAGGGTATCATGAGATTTGGAAAGAAAGGAAAATTGGGTCCTCAATACATCGGACCATTCGAGATTCTTGAGAGAGTGGGAGAGGTAGCCTACAGGTTGGCATTACCCCCACAGATGTTCGGAATACACAACGACTTCCATGTGTCTATGTTGAAAAAGTACCACTCGGACCCTTCTCATGTCATAGAGTATGAAGAGATGGACATACAAGAGGATATGAACTACATTGAAGAACCCATCCGGATTCTTGATAGAAAAGAGAAGTTACTTAGAACCAAAAGCATCCCCTTAGTGAAAGTTTTATGGAAACATCACTCAATGGAAGAGGCAACTTGGGAATTGAAAAGCCTCATGAAGGAGAAGTACCCCCATATGTTTGACGAGTTAAGTTGAATTTGGAGGACCAAATTCTTTTTAAGGTGGGGAAGATGTGAGATCTGAGAATTTTATACATATCTAAATTATGTAATGAGAACATGAAGTGTAATTGATTGAGCTAAATGTGATGTACTCATATATTGAGGTGGTATGGAATGAAATTTCTAAGTGATGAATGAGTAATGAATGAGAAACAATCAATGGAGTAAACTATGGTAATTATATGGGCAGATTTTATGTTAAGTGTTTAACCAAAGTGTGAAACTATGAGGCCAGATCGATTTAGGAGAAGAGAGGATCGATCTGGTAGGCCAAAGTGACATGGAAGGAGGAATTTAAGCGAACAGATCGATCTCCGATGGAAGAGGATCGATCTCCTTATGATTTTGTAATAAAGAGATCGATCTCATGAGGAAGAAATCAATCTCATGAAGCATTCTGTAAGGAGAAGATCGATCTCATGAAACAATTAAGGGATCGATCTCACCCCACGATAGATCGATCTCCTAGGCATAAAATTGTCCCAAAACGTTCTTAAATTCTAATGCAAATCAATCTCATTACGGACCAGATCGATCTCCTACTCTCTGTTTATAAAAAGACCCCTAGTTTTCTTGTATTTCATCTTTTTTCTCTCTTCCAAACCTCCATTTCAGCCGAGCCCTGGCTTTCTCTCTCCTCCAATCATCCATTTCCTTTCAAATCGAAGGTTGTAGCAAGAAGGAAAGTTGTTCCTCATCCAAAGGAGAACAACATCCTTGGAAATTGAAAGACGGATTGAGTCGATGCAAGAGTAGAGCACTCCACAAGTTGGGTAAAATTTCTAAACTTCGATCTTGGATTTTTAAGTGATTTTGGTGATTATGGTTGTGTAAGACCCGATTTTATCGTATTTCCTTATGATTCACACATTGTATGGATATTGTTATATGTTAATGGAATCATAAGACGAATGATTTTGATCATATATATATGAAAGAAGTAGTCGAATGTATGTAAAATCTGAAAACGGACAATTAAGGAATTTCAAATTAAATTTATGAGATTTGAATTGGCTGGACATAGATACGAGTTTTAAATGAGAAATTATAGTGGGTCCAAGAAGGAAAGTATGGCTAAATTGGTCTCGAACGTGTAGAAGGGTAAAACGATCAATAGACCAAAATTCGGTATAAATTCGATAAAAAATTTCATTAAAAATATGGAATTGAGAAATCTTGATCAATAACGAGAAAAATATTGAATTTCGAGTCCAATTGATCAAGATATGAATTTATTGGAATTAATCGAAATTTTTACTTTGAAAAATTATTTCGAAAATACTGAAAAAATATACCGAAAGATGAAATAAGACTGATAAATTCATTTATTGATTAAATAAATAAAATAAGATTTTTAAAGATATTTTTAGTTTTTTTAATATATTTTAATGATTAAAATAATAATAAAAAAAAGAAATCTGAAGATTCGCGAAATCGCGAAAGAGGAAACGAAGCGAAGACAGGCGAACAAGCCAAGGGAGAAGCCCGATGACCACCGGTGACCGACGAGGCCAGACGAGGGCTGGCAAAGAGAGAGGACGACCGCACGACCCACCAACAGCCGTGACGCGCTGCACTGATGCCGGATTCGGACAAATCGAGGAGAGGAAGTCGCGAGGGAGAGAAGAAGATTCCAGCGATTCCACTGGCGATTGACCCAAGTCGACCCAAACCGAACGTTCCCATGCTCCAGGCGCACCGATTGGCGCTAGAAATGGCCCGGGAATCGGTCGAAAAAGAGATGAACAACGACGGGGAAGCCCGAACCGGTACGGACCTATTCAGTAAAAAGAGTACTGCGCTAAATCGGACTGGATCGGTTCAGCCAAGAAAGAGAGGAAAAAGGGAGAAAAAGAAAGAAAAAGAGAAAAAGGAAAAAAGGAAGATTTTCGACGATACACTGGACTTCGGGTAAGTCGGTAAGAGGTCAAAAGTGACTGATTTGATTTCCTGGAAATTTATTTAAATTATATTTGATCAAAAATTTACCTGGAATTAAATATAAAATTATGCAGTTCGATGATAAATCACGTGCATGAGCCCGATCGAACTCTGATTTGCGCACTATCGCATAATTTCGGGTAAGTAAAGCTCATTTACGACAGTAGTATGATTATTGCGTAATTGAAATTTATTTTGCGGATTTCAGATTAATTTTTGCATAAAATAAATTATATTTAGGATTTTTGAATTAATTGTTGTAAATGATATACGAGCTATCCAAAGAGTTTGAAACGAAGCTCGATGAGTATTGGTAAGCCAAATGAGCCCAATAGACCCCAAGAAGGGATTTAATAAGTGGAAACGGGCTGAAAATGGGTCGAGGCCCATTAAGGTGCAATCGGGTCCAATAAAGTAAAACGGGCACAGTGCTTTAGATTCGATCAGAAAGAGTGAAATACTGATAAGTATATTAGAACTGACCCAAAGACGTGGTTATATGCAGCTCCGTAGACTTGGTTTGGAGCGAATTGGACTAAGAGACTTGGTACGATCGAGACAAGATAAGCTCGCGCGTGATTCCAGGTAAGGGAATTTTACGGACTGCTAGAGGTAACTTTACGCAATTTCGACCTCATTTACAATCCCTAAAATTGTCTGAAGGGTCTAGATTTAAAATAAGAATTTTGGTGCCCGAATGGCCAAATGACCAAAATACCCCTGTGAATGGTAAATTTTCCAAAATTAGGAAAAGTTGAGAGGAGCAAGAACAAGAGGTTCTTGCTTTTTTTTGAGGTGTTTTGACACATGCATGACTAGGCTGGCTAACTTTTAAATAAAAATGCACAGTATTGCATATTTTCAACAATATGATTTCTTTCGAAAATTGTTTTGAGATAATGGAGCCGCCTACGTGATTTTATGAAAGTGTGACGTGCTAGAGCTCAGCTTGCACAAGTTTTGATTTGTGTGATGCATGCATCAGTGCTGGAGCAAGGGCTCGCACTAAGTTTTACATGCATAGGTGCTGGAGTCTAACTCGCACCAGATTTTCACTTGATTTTTTTGACATAGTGCGGGAGCCTAGCTCACACTAGTTTTACATGATTTTGACAGAGTGCTGGAGCTTAGCTCGCACGCACTAGATCTTATGAGATTTTATGAAACGCGTGCTGGAGCTTTGCTCGCACGAGATTTTCCTTGATTTTATGAGAGTGCTGGAGCATCGCTCGCACTGATTTTATGAGACATGCGATGAGTCGTGCTTGGAGCGTCGGATAGACTATGTGTCACATCAATTAAATATGCTCGCACGTACATTTTGAGATAGGCACGATTATTGATATGAGATGTGGGTCCACGAAGTACGTTATACTGTGCAAGTAGCATAAAGTACGTTGTACCGTGTGGGGATTGATTATGTGGCATTTTCGGATGCGAGTGATCGGGTAGGACCAACGGGATGGACTGACCCACCTCTCGGGACGGTTCCCAATAGTGGTGAGACCCCACACATAGGATCCGTGTAGCAGTGGGATCACGAGGATATGGCCATAGTCCTGGTTATTTGCCTGAGATACATATATATATTGCCTAGTCTCGCATGTTATAAATTGATGTTTTGAGAAACATGTTTTGTGGACTTTTGTGTGAGTCTGGATCACCCGAGGGAGGGGTTGGATCCTGACTAAGACGTGATTTTGATGAGAATGAAACTGAGATTTAAACTGAAACTTGCATGACGTTATTTCCTTGATATTTAAACCCATGCGTGATGTAAACTGGTTTTACATGACATTCATTATATCGCATGTTACTATTGCTTTGAAAAACATTTGATTTCATTGTTTTTGTGTGAGTCAGGAACACCCGAGGGATGGGTTGAGTACTGGCTGTGTTGTGAAATTTTAACGAGAATGAAATGATTTAAATGGATTTACATGTTGAGTTTTCCATGCTCTTTGAAATCCATATGTGAACTTGTTTTACATGACATCATGAATTGTAGAATCTATTTTTAAATGTGTAGAGAAAGAGTGGTTTATGCATGGCACCATGTTCATGTAGGTTGTATGGTTACCTACTTGTTCGTAGGATTGCCTTACTGAGCTTGATGTGCTTACCCCTTTCATTTTCCTACACAGATTTCTTTCAGTAGACTTTGAGGCGAATGAGTACTGCATTCTTGATATCCGTTGCTGCCCATCACTTGAGGTATATACACTTGTACATATTGTATCTAAATAAGAATAGCATAGTAACATGTTTGTAAGTAACTTTTGAGGATGTATAGACACTTTAAATACTTGTAAATGAATGAGAAAGAATTAGGGAAAAACTCATGTGTTTACCTTTCCTTTAATAAGGAATTAAGTTATATGGTGAATGAATGGTGGGACTGGCATTGACGCACAGCCTAATTGTTAGTGGAGTGTGGTTACGATCAGAGGACAAGTATGAAATAAAACGAAAAATTTACTTTGATTTTTGGGTTGTGACAAGTTGTAGGCATTGTGATGAAATAGCTAGGAAATGATTAGATATTGATGAAATTATGATTTTTGTTGGAGTAAATATAACCTTATGCAATTTGTGGTAATTTTAGGGATTTATGACTATGAGTATGGATTGAGGCAATGAGGTGAATTGGGCATGGATATTGCACATGAGAAATGTAGAATATGAAATGTAGTGGATGAGAAATGTGAATTAGGATAGGAATGTAAGAAAAACGAGAATATGAGCAAATATGTGCTCGATGATGCGATTGAGATAACTTATTGATGTTTTAACATCGTTTGGACAGCCCGAGAGTTCCAGAGAGGAATGCAAGGCTAGTTTGTGGTACGGGGGAAACAATTGCACTATACGAGGTGCAACGAGGTAAGGAAAATCTCAAAACCCATTTGTATATGTGTTTTGTGACGATGTGTAGTATGAAATGTGATTTAAGAAAATAAGCATGTTTTGATGAGTTGTTGCACACTATTTTATAGCCGGTTGAGGCCCAATTTTTATGAGTTGTAAACTAAATGTGAAATTGTTTTACAACCGTTTTGAGTTTAAAAAGTGAAAATGTGATTTGGGCTCTACGTTAACGCGTATTGAGACTTGAGAAATGTGTGCGTTATTTTACCGATTTGAGCTTGATTTTGACCTATTTGTGTTGAGTACAAAACTGTTTTGAGATGAGTTTTATGAGAAAAACCATATGAGCGCTACATGAAGGCCAAACATTTTATTTGATAATAGCTATTACTGAGACTTAGGCGTGTCAGTTGAATACACATCAGGCATTGCTTTGGTAGCATGTAAGACCGATCTTTTCTCCGCTTTGGTAGCGATAGGAGGCATTGCTTTGGTAGCATGTAATGCCGATATTTTTCCCCGCTTTGGTAGTGCTGGGAGGCATTGCTTTGGTAGCATGTAAAACTGATAATTTTCCCCACTTTGGTAGCGCTGGGAGGCCTTGCTTTGGTAGCATGTAAGTTCGGACCTTGATTTGGTAGCATGTAAGACCGATAGTGTATATGAGGAGAGGCATTGCTTTGGTAGTGTGAGATCTGAGAATTTTAGATATATTTTAATGATGTAATAAGAACTTGAAGTGTAGTTTATTGAGCTAAGTGAATTGTGAAAATTATATTTGGAGATTTATGTGTAAGTGTTTAACATAAGTGTGAAACTAAGAGGTCAGATCGATCTTGGGGAAGGAGAGATCGATCTGGTGAGTTAAAAATGACAAGGAAGGAGGAATTTAAGGAGCAGATCGATCTCCAATGGAAGAGGATCGATCTCTTTATGATTCTGTTTGAGAGAAGATCGATCTCATGAGGAAGGGATCGATCTCCAAACGTTTCTGTTTGGGAGAAGATCGATCTCCTCAAGGAGCAGATCGATCTCATAAACCCATAAAGAGATCGATCTCACCCCTTGACAGATCGATCTCCTAGGCATAAAATTGCCTCAAATCGTCTCCAAATTTAAATGCAGATCGATCTCCTACCCTCAGTCTATATAAGGAACCCCTGCTTTCTCCTGTAATTTTATTTTCTCTCTCTTTCAAACCCCATTTTCACCGAGCCCTAGCTTTCCCACTCATCCAAGGCACCCATTTTCGTCCAAATTAGAGGCTGTGGCAAGAAGGAAAGTTGTTCCTCATCAAAGGGAGAACAACATACTTGGAAATCGTAAGACGGATTGAATTGAGGCAAGAGATAAGCTCTCCACAAGTTTTGGGTAATTTCTAAACCTTGATCTTGATATTTGAGATGATTTTGGTAATGATAGTTGTGGGTATTGTGTTGAAGTAGTTGGAAAATGATTAGGGATTGATGAAATTACAATGTAGTTGGAGTGATGTTGATATTTAGCAATTTTGGTAATTTTGGGAATTTTGAGCTATAAATGGAAATTTAGACAATGTGGTGAATTAGCATAGATAATTTGGCATGAGAAATGTAGGACGTTGAGATGTTGTGAATGAGATTGTAGTTTGGGGTAGAGTTACGAGAATCAAGAGATTTGAGGTGTTATGAGCAATTATGCTCAATTTTGAGAATTGAGGTTGTGAGACCCCGTATATGTATAGCTGTATATAGGAACATGGGAATGTAAATAAAATCATAAGTATGATGATACATTGTAATGTGAAGTATATGCAATGTAAGTTCATAAGATTATGTACGCACTTGTAATAAGAATTGTGATTATACGTACAAGTTACATTATGCATGAGTAGGAGGAAATAAACTTGAACACGAGAAGAATGTGATCGAAATGGAATATGAGTAGTATAGTAAAATGGAAGGAAAGATTTACATAGGTGTATATTTCCATTTGAGTAATATCGTATATATTTGGTCATACAAAGATTCTACACAAGTTTTAATGTGTATGTAGTGAGGATGGATCCCATTTTCAAGTCTCAAAGATGAATGAATGAGGAAATGATCATGGTAGCAAATTAAGGGTGTTTAGTAAGGGTTGTTGTAGAAAAACTGCAAGAAATCTGGAATTTATGAAGGCCAGATCGATCTCATAGGATGAGAGATCGATCTGGGAGAGCCAGAATGCTCTTATGTGAGAAATGGAAGGGAACAGATCGATCTCCAAAGGAAGCAGATCGATCTCCTTAGCTCTCGGGTTGGAAGCAGATCGATCTCCCCTAAGACCAGATCGATCTCCTTAAGCTTCTGTTTGGCAGCAGATCAATCTCCAGTCTCGACAGATCGATCTCCTACCTTTAAAACGTCTTAGAAAAGAGGGATTTTAGAGGAACAGATCGATCTCCACCCAAGGAAGATCGATCTCCTCAAGTCAAAACTATAAATGGGAGCAGTTGGATCATCAGAATTTCGGGATAAACCATTTCCTCTCACTTCAACTCAAAGAAATCTAGTTTCTCACCCCTAAATCCAGCCATTTTCAGTGAGATTTAAGGAGAGTCTATTAGAGACAAAGTTGTTCACAACAAAAAGAAGAACAACATAGTCTAGAGGCATTTCCCCATTTGATGGATTGAAGAAATAAAGGGCAATCCTAATTGGAGCAAGAGGAAATCCAATGAGGTAAGTTTCTAATGCAAATACCCAAGTACATTTGTTTGGATATTGATATGGGAAATGGTTAGTATGCATAGACATGATAGAACTACCTAGAATGGTATGAAATGAATATAACTTGGAAATAGTCAAGTGTGAGAAAGTGGAGAGTGGAAGTGTTTATGATGAATGAGATATCTTGAGTGGAGGAACATGTTGTGAGAATGATTTGGACATGTTGATATTGGGATAAAATTGTGAGATTTACCACAAAGGGTAAAACTGTGTAATAAGGCATTTGATAAATGCTTAGTTGAATAAGAGTTAGAAACATTAACTCAAATGTTGATGGATGAATTTCAGTTTCGGATGATACGTCGGAGCAATCGAGATGAGAACGCGAGAAGCATAAAGGCGGATAGTTGCACACAAGTAAAACGAGGTAAGGGACTGTGTGTTAGCTATAGAGATGTTCGTACGTAATTACAGCAATTTCGTAGATATATTGCTAGGACTAGTACGATATTATAATTTTATGAAATGATGTGGAAGTATGAAAAGTACTATGATGTATATATATGTATTGAGAAATGGGATAGGGTAAGGAAATAGCATGATATGCATGTTTTCAATGATGTTCTCAATTTTATATTGTTATTGATGATTGAGAAATGTCGATGATAGGTTGGCTACTTTTACATGTTTTAGCATGAAGAGTCATGCTGTATGAATAAACGTGTTTTGAGTTTTAAAAGAGAAAATAGCCATCTGTCAGTTTTGAGATGAGATTTGGTGTTGAAGTGCTAGCTCACACCCGTTTTAATGCCTTGATGTACCGTGCGGGAGTTTTAACTCGCACGAGGGTTTTGAGAAAGTGCGAGAACCTTGCTCGCACCTGTTTTGTTGAGTTGAGGTAAACCTGGGGGTCTGGGACCCAAGGGGATACCAGCCGACGGCCAATTGAACGGGCTGGGCCTTAACGAGAGATCGTACCGCGCTGGAGCTTTGTGTTGACTGTGTGTCACGCTGCTTGCTTGCCTGGTATATGAGACATGGTTTAAGGATAAAAAGTCCATCGGAGTTGGAGTATAGACTTGGGTCCACGGTCGTATGTAGAATAGTGTAGTCACCCATTGGTATACTATGTACCGTGCTGGGTGCACGTGAGTATGAGTATCGCGTAGATGACACACGACGTATCTTCACCGTGAGCATACGAGGAGATGAGGTGGATTGAGATGAGCCGGAGGGTAGGACTGACCCATCCCCCTTCAGGCGAAGTGATACCCTGTGCACACCTGATCAGTGAGGCCTGGGATCACTGACTATGGCCATAAGTCGTGGATATTTGATTGCCGAAAATTCCATGCCTGTCTCAGAGATTCGAGAAACAGAGACAATCTCAGAAAAGAAAGAGATTTGCGAGAAAGAATGATTTGAGAAGTGAAAGAGATTTCGTGTTTTAATAAATCTCTGATTTCACATTCGTGCCATGAGGGCACTATTTATGAGCATGTTTTAATTGGAAGTTTGACATTTGATTTACACGAAAATGCTATTGAGAAAACATGTGTTTAAATGCATTGTTCGTATGATATTTCCATTTATAACGAAAACATGGTTTTGGTTTATGCATGCATGGGCTATGTAGGTAGTACGATATCTACCTGCTAGCATACATTTCCTTACTGAGCCGTGGTTTGCTCATCCCACTATTTTCCCCTCCAGGTACTGAGAAGTAAGAGAGCGGTGATCTCTAGACCTTTTGTGTTTAACAGCTCCCACAATCCGCAAAGGTATAAGATTTATATACACGAGTATTTTGTATCTAATATATTGTATCGCACAGTTATATCTTGGATTTGTAAACAGTATTATGGGGATGATATGTAAGCACATGGTATTTATACAATTAATTTTGTGTATTTACACACACACCTGGGAGTGTGAATTAAAGTTTTAAATATTCCGCTGTAAATGAATGAACTTTTAGTAATCGCATCTTCTCACAGCCCAACCGTAGTAGAGAATGTATGGATAGAAGGGTTCACAAAAGCGGGGTATGACAGAGGTACTGTGATGATGAAGATGTTTTAACATCGTTTGGATAGCTCGGGAGTTCCAGAGTGGAATGCGAGGCTAGTCCGTGACAAGGGGGAAACAATTGCACTATACGAGGTGCAAAGAGGTAAGGGAAACTAAACCAATTGTGTATGTGATTTGGAACTATTATAGCATGATTTGTGAGTTATAAAACAAGCATGTTTGATGTGTTGTGTTTTGATGAGAATGCACACGATTTTTATAGCCGGTTGGAGCCCAATGTTTTTATGAGTTTATAATTGGGCTCTACGTTAAGGCAATATCGAGATTTGAGAAATGTGTGCGTGCTTTGCCGGTTGGAACTCGGTTTTAATATGTTTTGTGTTGAGTACAAAACGGTTTTCAAATGAGTTTTATGAGAGAAAAACCACTATGAGTTCTACGTGAAAGCAAACCAGTCTTATGTGATAAGACTTAGGTGAGTGATTTTGAGTACACACCGGGCATTGCTGTGGTAGCATGTAAGCCCGATTCTTCTCCGTTCTAGTAACGTGAGATTCCCCATTCTGTGGCTATGCCACGTATATTTGGTGGCCGTTGCCACGTGAGAACCCTATTTGGTGGTCGTTGCCACATGAGAACCCTATTTGGTGGCCGTTGCCACGTGAGATCCCCTCCATTCAGTGGCTATGCCACGTATATTTGGTGGTCGTTGCCACGTGAAACCCTATCTTGTGGCTGTGCCACGTGTGAATTTAAATCAGTGGCTATGCCACGTGTGTTTAGTGGCTGCGCCACGTGCATTATTATTATTGTGATTTTATCATGTTTATTGAGAAAGCGACTATCGCATTATTTTCACATGCTTTGTTATTGCTCTAGACTGAGCCTTTTTACTTCATGTTTTCACATGATTTGAGATATAAGAACGTCGTTTTGAGTACTTTCATGCTATGGTTTTCAAATGAGTATAATGAGTTTCACATACAAATAAATAGTTTATGATGTGCATTATGGTTTGTATAACGAGTCCCTTACCCCTTTACTAAGCGATTTAGAAGCTCACCCTGTTTTCTTTCCTCCCAGATTTCTTCAAGTGAAAAAGGGTTTCCCTGCGACGTACGGAGTAGTGGCTAGTGGAGGATTTGAGCTCCAGGCCATATATATTGTATTTTGAGGTATCTTTTATCTTTTCATGTACCCAGACAATTATTGTAATTGCAGACACTTGATGTATAACATTGTATGGAATGTATTAGGATTAATTAACTTGAGATCCTGAGGTATGATAAATGTGATGATGCATGACACTGCACAGGAATGCACTCTTAATTGTGATTTGATGAGTAAAAAGTTTTTAAATTTGCCCTATTTTCTGCGTTTCCGAGGCGTGACAGAGCTTTCTTGGTATCAGAGCTTAGGGTGTCTAGTACTGTCAGTGTCAGTTAAGTGAAATAGAATACATCCCAAGTGTCTGTAATAGTCTGGTCATGAACTGAATTTGGGGATTGAGATTTCAATCGATTTTGATATGTACGTGCAGGAGACGAGTTAAGATAGAGAATGAGTGGACACCGAGGTCGTTTGAGGAGGCAGGCAGAGTCCCCTCCACCACCTGCCCCACAACCAGAGAGTCCTAACTCTCGATTCAATTGGATTGAGACCGATGTGAGGCAAGGTTTTGAGCAGATGGCAGCGTTATTCGCGCAACACTTTAGAGTTAATGCCTCGGGTACTACTCCTACACCACCACCAGGACCTCCCGTACCCCCAGTACAGATGGATCCAGTGCCTCCCTTCACTCAGCCTGAGGACAGAAGTATGGTCCGACTGAAGGATTTTCTGAAGATGAATCCACCTGCATTTAGGGGAAAGAAGGATCCTACAGAGGCTGAGGAGTGGCTGACGGAGTTGAGGATTATATTTGATTATCTGGGGTGCACCGATGCTGAGAGGGTCAGTATGAGTATCTATATGTTAAAGGGGAGAGCTCGAGATTGGTGGAGTACTACCCAGGTATTCTGATGTCCCGCCAGGATGTGATTGGTTGGGAAGAGTTTCAGATAGCCTTTAGGACCCAATACGTACCACGAGCCGCCCAGAGAAAGAAACAGGCCAAGTTTTTGAGTTTGGTACAGGGTGATATGTCTGTGGATGACTATGAGAGCCAATTCACCGTGCTATTGAGATATGACCCAGAGACCTTTAAGAATGAAGAGCTCCGCACAGAGTTTGTGTATGGATTGAAGCCCATCATCAGAGATAGATTGATAGGGCTATGTATTATCGAGTTTGGAGATGCTCTGAGACGAGCACAAGAGATTGAGAGGGGAATTAAAATGGTACAATCCCAGAACGAGCTCAGAGCGGTGAATAGAGATAAGGGCAAGAGGCCAGCGATTTTCCAAACAGATGCTCGGAGAGGTTCCTTCAGAAGAGGAAGGATTGAGGTGCAGAAGGGCAGATTAGAGAGACCCAGAGTTTACCCTAATATCAGGGAGACCCCTCGAGATGTCAGGCCTGAGCTAAGGTTTTGCAAAAATTGTGGCTGAATGCATGAGGGAAGTTATACTGGGTCGATCCATGGATGTTTTAGATGTGGAGACATGGGTCACATGGTGAAGGATTGCCCTCAACCTCAGAAACCACATGTCTTGGAGCCCACTAGACAACAGCCTCAAAGAGTGAACCCCCAGAGACGGGCCACTACTGCAGAGAAAGGAAAGAGACCTGTTACACAGGGACGTGTGTTTGCCCTAGATAAGGAAGTCGCTGACACTTCTGCAGAAACTATAAGAGGTACACTCTCTGTCTGTAATCATAAGGCTAATGTGTTGATTGATTCAAGATCCACGCATTTGTTTATTTCTGAGCATTTTGCATGTAGATTAAATTTGAAGTTTGAACCCCTAGAATATATACTACATGTAAATACCCCTATGCGTGAATCCCAAAGAATTGAGTTAATCTATAGAGGATGTGAAATAAAGGTGGGAGATAGAGTGATGTTAGCAGATCTAATCATGTTAAATATGCATGGGTTTGATGTAATTTTGGGAATGGACTGGTTGGAACTTTCTCCTTACATGAACCTTACAGTGTACGTTTGAAATATTGAGTAAATAGACGCATGGAGTTTTGTAAACAATTTGAGAATTTTAATATTATTTTGAAGAGTATTAAATATGATTGTTCATGTGAAGGTTATGAAATACTCATATCGGATGATGATCGGGAACATCCGAGGATTGAGGATATACCTGTGGTGTGTGAATTTTTGGATGTTTTCGCAGATGAGTTACCAGGTTTACCACCAGAAAGAGAGCTGGAGTTTACCATTGATTTGGTGCCAGATACTCAGCCGATCTCTAAACCTCCCTACATGATGGCATTAGTGGAACTTGAGGAATTGAAGAAACAACTACAAGAGTTATTGGATCAAGGGTTTATTAGACCCAGTGTTTCGCCGTGGGGAGCACCAGTATTATTTGTTAAGAAGAAGGATGGTAGTCTCAGATTATGCGTAGACTATCGGTTGTTGAATAAAGCCACGGTGAAGAATAAATACCCATTGCCCAGGATTGATGACCTACTTGATCAGTTGAGAGGGGCATCAGTCTTTTCTAAGATTGATTTGAGATCGGGCTATCACCAATTGAGGATCAAGGAAGAAGATATTCCAAAGACGGCCTTCAGGACGAGGTATGGCCATTATGAATTTCTGGTGATGTCCTTTGGATTGACGAACGCCCCTACAGCATTTATGAGATTGATGAACAAGGTGTTCAGAGACTATCTAGATAAATTTGTGATAGTCTTTATTGATGATATCCTAGTATACTCTCAGTCGTATGAGGAGCATGCACAGCATTTGTGGTTAGTACTTCAGATACTCCGAGATAAACAATTATATGGAAAGCTTAGTAAGTGTGAATTTTCATATAGTCTCAGAGGAAGGAGTATCAGTGGATCCAAGTAAAGTGGAGGCTGTGCTTAATTGGGAGAGACCGAGGATAGTTACTGAGGTGCGAAGCTTCCTTGGTTTAGTAGGGTATTACAGAAGATTTGTGGAAGGATTTTCAAGGATTACCGCTCCTTTGACTAAGCTCACGCGCAAGGAAACTCCGTTTATATGGACTGATCAATTTGAGCTCAGTTTTCAGGAATTAAAGAGGAGATTAACAGCGGCACTTGTGTTAACTATCCCTGAGGGATCAAGAGGATTTTCGGTGTATAGTGATGCATCTCATCAAGGATTGGGGTGTGTGCTTATGCAGCATGGAAGAGTGGTCGCATATGGATCGCGACGGTTGAAAGACCATGAGCGAAATTACCCCACACATGATTTGGAGTTAGCCGCTGTGGTACTTGCCTTGAAGATCTGGCGACATTACTTATATGGGGAAAGATTTCAGATCTTCACTGATCACAAGAGTTTGAGATATCTCTTTGATCAGAAAGAGTTAAACATGAGACAAAGGAGATGGATGGAACTCCTTAAGGATTATGACTGCAAGATTCTATATCATCCGGGTAAGGCGAATGTAGTTGCTGATGCCCTGAGCAGGAAGAGTATGATATCTACTATAATGATCACGGAATGGGATTTACTGGAGTAGTTCGTCGAACTCCGGATCAGAGTTAAAGAGATAGAGACTGGATTTTTGGCTAGCTTGCGAATAGAGCCCAAGATCAAGATCAGATGAGAAATGGGCAGCACAGTGATCAGAGATTGATAAATATGGTTAGCCAAGCTGAATAGAGTTCGCAGTCGGATCTCATAGTCAGTGAGGATGGATTGTTGAGATTCAGAGGACAGATTTGTGTACCAGACGATGATACCCTAAAGAGACAGATACTGAGAGAATCCCATTGCTCGCGATACACCATGCACCTCGGGAGTACTAAGATGTACCGAGATTTGAGAAAGGAGTACTGGTGGAGTGGTATGAAGCGAGACGTGGCAGAATATGTGGCCAGGTGTTTAGTATGCCAGCAAGTGAAAGCTGAGCATCGGAAGCCCGGAGGACTACTACAGCCCTTACCTGTACCTACATGGAAATAGGAGCATGTCACCATGGACTTTATTATAGGTTTACCGAGGACCTGAAGAGGTCGTGACGCTATATGGGTTATAGTGGATAGATTGACCAAGAGTGCCCACTTCTTTGCCATCAAGAGCACAGATACTGTGGATGCCTTAGCCGAGCTGTATGTCAGCGAGATAGCTAGATTACATTGGGCTCCAGTGAGTATTACTTCTGATAGAGATTCCCGATTTACTTCCAGATTTTAGACCCAGTTTCAGGAGTCCATGGGATCTCGATTGAGTTTCAGTACCGCCTATCATCCTCAGACAGATGGTCAATCAGAGAGGACTATTCAGACCCTGGAGGATATGTTGAGGGCGTGTACGATGGATTTTAAGGGATCATGGGATGATCACTTGCCCCTAGCAGAGTTTGCGTACAATAACAGCTATCATGCGAGTATTGGAATGGCACCTTTTGAGGCTCTATATGGTAGGAGGTGTAGATCCCCTGTAGCTTGGGAAGAAGTCGGTGACAGAAAGATAAATGCTCCTGAACTTGTTGAGCAAGCTGTACAGAATGTAAAACTCATATGTGAGAGGTTACGGGCTGCACAGAGTAGACAGAAAAGCTACGCGGATGTGCGTAGACGGCCACTCGAGTTTGATGTTGGTGATGCAGTATTTCTGAAAATATCACCGAGTAAGGGTATCATGCGATTTGGGAAGAGAGGGAAATTGAGTCCTCGATACATAGGACCATTCGAGATTCTTGAGAGAGTGGGAGAGGTAGCTTATAGATTAGCATTACCCCCACAAATGTCTGGAATACACAATGTTTTTCATGTGTCTATGTTGAGGAAGTACCACCTGGACCCATCTCATGTCATAGAGTATGATGAGATGGACATACAAGAGGACATGAGCTACACTGAGGAACCCGTACAGATTCTCGATAGGAAGGAGAAGGTACTTAGAACCAAGAGCATCCCATTAGTGAAAGTTCTGTGGAAACATCACTCAATGGAAGAGGCAACGTGGGAACTGGAGGATCTCATGAAAGAGAAATACCCCCAGCTATTTGGCTAGTTGAGCCGAATTTGGAGGACCAAATTCTTTTAAAGGTGGGGAGGATGTGAGATCTGAGAATTTTAGATATATTTTAATGATGTAATAAAAACTTGAAGTGTAATTTATTGAGCTAAGTGAATTGTGGAAATTATATTTGGAGATTTATGTGTAAGTGTTTAACATAAGTGTGAAACTAAGAGGTCAGATCGATCTTGGGGAAGGAGAGATCGATCTGGTGAGTTAAAAATGACAAGGAATGAGGAATTTAAGGAGCAGATCGATCTCCAATGGAAGAGGATCGATCTTCTTATGATTCTGTTTGAGAGAAGATCGATCTCATGAGGAAGGGATCGATCTCTAAACGTTTCTGTTTGGGAGAAGATCGATCTCCTCAAGGAGCAGATCGATCTCATAAAGCCATAAAGAGATCGATCTCACCCCTCGACAGATCGATCTCCTAGGCATATTGCCTCAAATCGTCCCCAAATTTAAATGCAGATCGATCTCATCAAGAGCCAGATCGATCTCCTACCCTCAGTCTATATAAGGAACCCCTGCTTTCTCCTGCAATTTTATTTTCTCTCTCTTCCAAACCCCATTTTCACCGAGCCCTAGCTTTCTCACTCATCCAAGGCACCCATTTTCGTCCAAATCAGAGGCTGTGGCAAGAAGGAAAGTTGTTCCTCATCAAAGGGAGAACAACATACTTGGAAATCGTAAGACGGATTGAATCGAGGCAAGAGATAAGCTCTCCACAAGTTTTGGGTAATTTCTAAACCTCGATCTTGATATTTGAGATGATTTTGGTAATGATAGTTGTGGGCATTGTGTTGAAGTAGTTGGAAAATGATTAGGGATTGATGAAATTACAATGTAGTTGGAGTGATGTTGATATTTAGCAATTTTGATAATTTTGAGAATTTTGAGCTATAAATGGAAATTTAGACAATGTGGTGAATTAGCATAGATAATTTGGCATGAGAAATGTAGGACGTTGAGATGTTGTGAATGAGATTGTAGTTTGGGGTAGAGTTACGAGAATCAAGAGATTTGAGGTGTTATGAGCAATTATGCTCAATTTTGAGAATTGAGGTACTGTGATGATGAATATTGATGTTTTAACATCGTTTGGACAGCTCGGGAGTTTCAGAGTGGAATGCGAGGCTAGTCCGTGACAAGGGGGAAACAATTGCACTATACGAGGTGCAAAGAGGTAAGGGAAACTAAACCAATTGTGTATGTGATTTTGAACTATTATAGCATGATTTGTGAGTTATAAAACAAGCATGTTTGATGTGTTGTGTTTTGATGAGAATGCACACGATTTTTATAGCCAGTTGGAGCCCAATGTTTTTATGAGTTTATAATTGGGCTCTACGTTAAGGCAATATCGAGATTTGAGAAATGTGTGCGTGCTTTGCCGGTTGGAACTCGGTTTTAGTATGTTTTGTGTTGAGTACAAAACGGTTTTCAAATGAGTTTTATGAGAGAAAAACCACTATGAGTTCTACGTGAAGGCAAACCAGTCTTATGTGATAAGACTTAGGTGTGTGATTTTGAGTACACACCGGGCAATGCTGTGGTAGCATGTAAGCCCGATTCTTCTCCGTTCTGGTAACGTGAGATTCCCCATTCTGTGGCTATGCCACGTATATTTGGTGGCCGTTACCACGTGAGAACCCTATTTGGTGGCCGTTGCCACGTGAGAACCCTATTTGGTGGCCATCGCCACGTGAGATCCCCCCCATTCAGTGGCTATGCCACGTATATTTGGTAGCCGTTGCCACGTGAAACCCTATCCTGTGGCTGTGCCACGTGTGAATTTAAATCAGTGGCTATGCCACGTGTGTTTAGTGGCTGCGCCACGTGCATTATTATTATTGTGATTTTATCACGTTTATTGAGAAAGCGATTATCGCATTATTTTCACATGCTTTGTTATTGCTCTAGACTGAGCCTTTTTACTTCATGTTTTCACATGATTTGAGATATGAGAATGTCGTTTTGAGTACTTTCATACTATGGTTTTCAAATGAGTATAATGAGTTTCACATACAAATAAATAGTTTATGATGTGCATTATGGTTTGTATAACGAGTCCCTTACCCCTTTACTGAGCGATTTAGAAGCTCATCCTGTTTTCTTTCCTCCCAGATTTCTTCAAGTGAAAAAGGGTTTCCCTGCGACGTACGGAGTAGTGGCTAGTGGAGGATTTGAGCTCCAGGCCATATATATTGTATTTTGAGGTATCTTTTATCTTTTCATGTACCCAGACAATTATTGTAATTGCAGACACTTGATGTATAACATTGTATGGGATGTATTAGGATTAATTAACTTGAGATCCTGAGGTATGATAAATATGATGATGCATGACACTGCACAGGAATGCACTCTTAATTGTGATTTGATGAGTAAAAAGTTTTTAAATTTGCCATATTTTCCGCGTTTTCGGGGCGTGACAGGTAGCATGTAAGGCCGGACCTTGTTTTAGTAACGCGTAAGTCCAATATACCATGTACATGACCATATTGTCAACATTCCCTCTTTTGAGGATGCCTGGGATGCGCACCCAGAGGAGATTATTTTGATGTGCCATGACGAGTTTTGTATGAGTTTTATTTGCCTAGTCTTGTTTTACACATGAGTTTGTGTTTTTGTGGCTATGCCACATGCATTCTATTGAGGTGATTTTTATCACAATTTAATGAGAAAAGCCATTATCGAATTTCGTTTTCCACATGTTTGTGACTGTGATTTGTACTGAGTTATGTACTCTCATGCTTTTACATGATTTTAGAGAAACGAGATGAGAATGATATTTTAATGAGTTCATGCTACGTTTTTAATTGAGTTTCCAACTACGAGATAAAATGATTGTGCTGTGCAAATCATTATTTCATTAATGAGTCCCTTACCCTCTTACTGAGCGATTTAGAAGCTCACCCTGTTTTATCCCCCCCAGATTTCTTCAAGTGAAGAGAGTTTTCTTGCGACATACGGAGTAGAGGCTAGTGGAGGACTTGAGCTCCAGGCCACATACTGTACTTTGAGGTATAATTTATCATTTCATGTACCCAGACTAATATTGTATTTATAAACACTTGATGAATAGTGATGTATGAGATGTATTAGGATTAATTAACCTTAATTTGAGTAATGTATATGGTATGATATATAATTATGAGATGACGAGATCCTGAGGTGATAGTTATAAATTATATATGATGATGCATGACACTGCACAGGAATGCACCCTTAATTGTGAATGGATGAATAAAAAAAAGTTTTAAATTTGCCATATTTTCTGCGCTTCCGAGGTGTCACACATATACCATTGGAAACAGTATTCAACGATGAAAACACTGAAAACATGCAATTTACGCATTTATGATTTTTTTCAACACTTTTCAGTTCAATTCAGTCTATACGTAAGGGAAATATCGGGTTTGCTATCTCTAGGTGTTTACCTAGATTTTTTTTTCATTTTCTATATTCTCTACCGTATCTATTTAGCTACAAGGGGTCATAAAATACGTACAAATATCTCTAAAACTTGCATAAATTTCTTACCTCAATGTTTGTTTGTAGTCCTCGATTGTCTCGACATAGCGAGTCGAAGCCCTTTTTTCCCCGGGTTGTCCGAATTCTCAATACACTTGTCTTCTTTCCTTAATTTTCTTTTATTTTTTGATATATATATATATATATATATATATATATTACTTTCTCATTTTTTTGGTTACCGTTCACCCATTTTTTTTTTGAATTTCTTTTCTTCTTTCCCGCCAACCTTACTTTTCCTTTCTTCTTCTTCATTGTTCACTCGATTTCTCGGCCTCCTTCCTCTCGGCTCGGTCCCAATCCTTTCTCTTTGTTCCAGCTCTCCTTCTACTTTCCTACTTCAATCCTTCATCATCTCGGTCTGTCTTCTTCTTCACTACCTCACCACCTTGCCAGCCCGTGCCCCCCT
This sequence comes from Firmiana major, assembly GCA_033439115.1. Taxonomy (NCBI): domain Eukaryota; kingdom Viridiplantae; phylum Streptophyta; class Magnoliopsida; order Malvales; family Malvaceae; genus Firmiana; species Firmiana major. The sequence goes on along the minus strand of CM065908.1, from coordinate 15,652,242 downwards.
GTTCACCTCTGTTTTCGACTCGCCAACAACCAGCCGGGAGCCATCGTTGCTGCTCCCCTGCCGAGAGCCTTCATGGCAATAATTCTCTTCTAGTTTTCACTATGCTCCTACCTCTCTCCTGGTTTGCTCCTCATGTTCTCAATCACCATCTCTTTTCTCTGTTTCTCGGGTTTTCTTAAGCTTTTGTCTACGGTTTTCAGGTTTGGGCTTTTTCGCCTTCTCTCGCCTTTTCTTGCTTCACCTTAACTCTTATTTCTTTACTCCTCATTCTTCAACACACTCATCTACTTCATCACTAAAACCGCCCCTCACTAACCTTCTCGGTTGAACACAATAGTGACTTCCTTTCACTCCAGGCGGGTCGCTTCTGTTTCAGTTTTCTCACCAGGTTGTTTACTGACTTCTCTCTTTGTTTCCTGTCATCTCCCAATTGTTGCTCATTCTCTCTTTTCATTTTCTAGACCATCACATGTCTTCCTCTTATTTCCTTTTCTTTCCCGAGCAGTTTGACACGTTCTCCTGTTTCAGTTTCAGATGTTGCTACCCTTAGCTCCATCTTCTCTTGTAGTTTTTCAATGTCAAGAAATGGGACAACATATGATGAAGCTCGACGTGTTGCAGGTTGATGGAGTGGTGCTCTGTCTTTGGCAGAGCGGGTAGGGAAAATCGGACAAGTTGGATATGATTTCCCTACCAGTTTCCTTCTATATTTTTGTTCAGGTATTTCTTCCAATCAACCATGTTGTTTGGTGCCACCTACCCTTAGTTTTATCATATTTATTTGTCTTAGTTGTTGTTCATGGCATCTTTCACGTGGTCTTTCATTAATGTGAATATATATTATTCACTTAACGTTTTCAGGTTGGCTGACCATCTCTAATGTCCTCTGTCCGGGTCTTTGTCTCTCGATTTTATCCCTTCTTCAGCAGCCCCTTTCACCCGTCCAGCCCTCCAACTGCTTCAATTTCTCCTCCTTACAATTGCAGGCTGCTATTATTGTTTTCCACTTAATTTCCTTTACCTTCCTACCCTCCAAGGCCATCTCTATCATCATGTTTATTTTTTATCAATTTACATGTCCATTTCTCACGTTTCCATCATCATCATTTCACTTCCATCTCTTCCCTTTCATTCTTTCACCGAACCCATCTCAATGCCATACCCCTCATTAAATTTCATGTACACTTATATGGAAATGCAATAGGGGCTCTTGACCAAATAGCCATTTGTGTACTCATGTATTTTGTATATATATATATATATATCAATGAAGTGAACATGACTTTAGTCACCCATATGTATATATACAGATATCTATATTTATGCGTTTGGTAACTTCTTCACAAAATGATTTTAGTCTACTAGTTGCTCTTATTTCTTGTTTAGATATTCTTCCTTAGAACCATTATGATTTAATAAAATTTATTCCTCTAAATCTCACTATGGAGTAATATAATTTTAATTTAAATCATTGACTAATGGAACAAAATTTTAATCTCGATGATTAATTTGTTAATCATGGATAAACCAAGTACATGAAAATTCACGGTATTTACATAAAATGAATAGAATCATCCATGGATAAATTTCATTCTCTTGAAAATTTGATGGAACACACACAAGATTAAAGTTTTCAATTGGAAGGGTCAAGGCTCGGTGTTAAATCAGACTCATGCGTGCGAATATGGATGTAAATAGATAACTTATATATGAGTATCTTGCACTACTCAACCCGATTAAGTAAGATTAGAATATTTAATAATCGAATTTGAATATGATTCAAGAAAAATTTTACAACTCATCATAGGTCAAGTAGGATTTGGATAGACTTATTCGTAAGTAGGACCAAATCTAAGTAAGATATTAACGGATTATGCACAAACCTAGACCCGACCCGATCATTCAAGTTTAACTTTAAGCCTATACCTTTTTGCTATTATTTATGCAGATCTAAGCTCAATTGACCCATTTTTACTAGTGATACAATTTAGCATATCTACATGTGTATCAATGAGAAGAATATGAAAAAACTTGGAGGTTACACCTTAGAAGATTGCTACATCGAGGATTGCTTTTTTTTTCCAACCTTTTCTGTAAACTCTCGAATTTTTCCCAGAATTCGGCTCGAAGGATATTCAATTTAAATTAATTTATAATTATTTATGAATAATTAAATTAATTATGTCAGAATGACGAGATTAGGTTAGTCCAGTAATTTTTATCTAGTTTATAAAATTAAGTAAAAAATAATAAATATAATAACGACAAGATAAGTATATATAGATATACAATTATTTTGATTATATAAATGTATGTATGCATATATAAATTATTTTGATACAAATATGAATTTTATATCGTGATTATATAAATATACATTTATCTTGATTTTATAAAGGTATAAATATATATAAATAAATTTATTTTGAGTATATAAACTTATACATGAACGAATAGATATAAATATTTTGATTTTGCAAAGGTAAATTTATTTTGATATATATATATATATATATATATATATATATATATTGAATATATAAATGTATAAATAAATGTATATATAAATAAAATATATTTTGATTATATAAATGCATTTATAAATTTTATTTTGATTTTTTTTGTACATATATGTATACAAATTTAGTTTGATTTTATAAATATAAATGAATATATATACAAAATTATATATATTGATTTTATAAATATATATTGGTATTAATTATTATATATATAAATATATGCATAAATATATAAATATAAATTAAAAAAAAAAGCCAGGTGCGTTTTGAAGAAAGGCTTCCTTACGCACCCGAGGCTCGCGCGCCTGTCTTATTCCCTGCACCAGAAGCGCGCCCTGCCTTGCCTCTGCACTGCCCCTCCGCGCCTGCCAGCCCCAGCCTGCAACAAATCCTGCGCACCAGTCTACGCCCGACCAGCGCTCGACACGCCCCAGTCCTGCACCGACCTGCACCAGTCGCGCCTCATACACCCCTGCCCAGTCTGCACGCACGCCAGGCAACCAGCACCCCTGCTTCACGCCTCTGCACCTAGCCCTGCAACCCGCACCCCAGCCTGCACCCGAGTCGCGCCAAAGCCTGCGCCTTGCCTGCACCCTGCTGCTACACCAGCCTGCACCCACTACACTACAAACCTGCACCCTCTTGCACCCAGCCTGCATGACACTGCCCCGTGTGCATATATATATATATATATATATATATATATATCAACCAGGATGAGAGAGAAAGAGAGTTGAGAGAGAAATAGTGGTAGAGAAACGAAACAAAGGAGAGCAGGGGAAGGGAGAGAGGGAGCTAGAAGGTGGCAATCGGCGATGGTGAAGATGAAGATGGTAATAAGGAAGATGGCCGAGACCAAGGCCAGTGATGGTGGAGGCCGGGAACGGTGGAGACCCGAGAGTATACAGGAAACCGAGAAGCAAGCTGGAGAGGTTGGTGATGGCGGGCTGGAAATGGGGAAATGAAGCTAGCTAGGAGGCGATGATGATGATGACGATGGAGGCCGGAGCAAGGAACGAAGGTGACGATGATGGTGCTGGTGGCCGGAGCAGACCGGTGGTGATGAGAATGGAGGTACTGTGAGGAGGTGACCGAGAGGGACTCAGGAAAAAGAGAAGCCGAGAGAGGGATGGACCGAGAAGAACAGTAGGGAGAAGGGAAAACAGAGGGAAACAGAGGCTATCGGAAATGGTGAAGAAAACGATGATGATGTGAGGAAGGTGAGGTCTAAAAGGGAAGGAGCAGGGAGACCACCACCAGGGATTTAAAATGCGGTCGCGGCCTCGTTTTCGGTTGCATTGCGTTTATGACGGTTACGGATATAACGGAGACCATCGCGGTCATAACGGTTATCGCGGTCATGATTTTTTTTTTTTTTCGCACAATTTATCCCAAAATGCAATATTTGCAATTATAATCATAATTAGTCTTATTTTATAATTTTTAAAATTATTTATGATATTTTAAATCTAATATTTTTGTGAAAAATTTAGTCATAATTTTTTGATTATAATAAAACATTATAATTTAATAAAATTATTTATAATAATTGAAAAATAACAAAGGTAGAAAATGAAGATCAATAATTATTAAATTAATTATACTAATTAAAAAATTAACTACTAAAAAACTATACTAATTTAAGCTAATTATTAAACATTTTTAATTATTTATTAAATATTGACTTTAAAAATTATTAATTAATACTAATTCTTTAAAAATTTGTATTAATTATACTAATTAAAAATTAACTACTAAAAAATTATACTAATTTAAGCTAACTACAAAATATTTTGGTTATAATTATTAAATATTTACTTAAAAATATATTAATTAAAACTAACTCCTTAAAAATTTGTATTAATTATACTAATTAAAAAATTAACTACTAAAAAACTATACTAATTTAAACTAATTATTAAACATTTTTTAATTATTTATTAAATATTGACTTTAAAAATTATTAATTAATTATTTAAAAAATTATATTAATTATACTAATTAAAAAATTAACTACTAACAAATTATACTAATTTAAACTTATTACTAAATATTTTTAAATAATTATTAAATATTTAATATAAAAATTATTTATTTATAATAATTAAAAAAATTATATTAATTATTAGTTTTTATTGCTAACAACCCCACGCCCCACGCTTCAGGGTCCAGATCCTTCCTTCCTTTCTCATTGTTTTGGATCCTCATTTTTTCAGTCTCTGTTTCGTTCCAAGATCCAGAGGCCGCCAGAGCAGAGCCAGTCAGTCAGCTCCTGTCGACACCCAACCTAATTTCATTCTCCAGACGATCAATCTACCTAACTCCTTTCTTTTTGGCTTTTCGTTTTCGTTCTCAAACCCAGTTTCCTTCTACATTTCGTTGTTTGTCTTATCGATCTCAATTCGTCAACCTGTTTTTTCACCCAAAACTGACTCATCTGACATCCACCGACTTCTCTCTCACTCACCCAATCACCTTCACCGACTCATCCTGCTTTTAACAGATCCGGATCTGTTTAATGTTTACTGATTTTATTCTATTGTTGGCTGCTGACAGTGTTGCTACTTGCTCTTGATATGTTTTGCTGTGATTTTCAAGGTTCGCAGATTTTTTTTTTTTTCATTTGGTTGTTTGTTATGGAGAAAATGGAGTAACGGAGGATAGCGGAGAAAACGGACCGTTATCGCCGCTATCCTCTGTTATCCCCCCGCTACCTCCGATTTTTACCCCGTTACGGGTGTGAAATTTTTTCACACCCGTTTTTTTTTCAATTGCGGTGGCGGCTGGTGCCGCTACTGCTAAAAATCGACCGTGACTCTGTGTCGCGGCCGCTATTTTGAACACTGACCACCACAGTGATCATACCCGACGCTGGAAACTAGGTGAAGGAACCAGCAGCCGAGAAAACCAGAGATGACGACGATTATGAAGATGGTGTTGGAAACAGGATGGGTGATGATGATGATGATGATGATGGCAGTTAGAGACAGAATGGTGAAGAGAATGGTGGAGATGAAGGTGATGACCGAGGGTGGCCGAGAGGAGTGAGGAGGGAAAGAAAACCGAGGAGGAAGAAGGAAAAGAGGGGAGAAGAAGAGAGGAAGGAGAAGAGAAGAAAGAAAAAGAATTTGGTGCTGGAGCGCCAAATTCAAATGGGAAAAAAAAAGAAAGAAAAAAAGGGAAATATTTAATTATAGGTATAAATATAAATATATATATATATATATATATATATATATGGAAATAGTGAAAAAGGCACAATGAGGAAATTTGGGAAATTCGGGAAAAAAGCTCTTAGGAGAAAAATTAATTGAGTTGATCGGGTCCACTGACTCCAGACGCGGAAGTATTTTGAATTGCGTGCAGACACCGATGTAAGAAAAATTACAATGTACTATAGAGATGAATGCACGTATTTTCTGATAATTTTTGTATATACAAATTTAGGAAATTATATATATTTATTTATTTATGCTGTAGAAAAATTACTTGTGAATTGTCAAAACTATACTGCATATATTTACGGTGTATTTGGAGACTGCGAACCTTAGGACGAAATTTTGATACGCTGAACGTAGAAAATCCTTAGGCAAATTTTACTGCCCGAAATTTAGAAATAAGTTTTAAAGAACCTTGAAATCTGCCCGATTTACGAAATAGCCCTATTTAGTATATTTAAATAAATATTGAGTACTTTTAAAATTATTGCGAAAAAATCCAAAATTTTGGATTTTGCATTGAGACTATGCTTTATAGATTTTAAGCTGAAAAAGGCAAGACTAGCCCATTTTAATCTATTTGAAACACAGAAAATGAGATTTAAGTGTTCTAAAGTTAAAATTGTATTAAACAACCTATTTTGAACCATTTCGTGAAATAAATGGAATTTTATATGTATTTTAAGAAAAATTTTAAATGAGATGTGCTGGAGCGCGTGCAGACTGTATCGCACGGATCGACTCGCACTGACGAGATGTGCTTGAGCACATGCTGACTGTGTGTCGCACGACCTGACTCGCATTGACAAGATGTGCTTGAGCACGTGCTGATTGTATTGCACAGACCGACTCACACTGAAGAGATGTGCTTGAGCGCCTGCTAACTGTGTGTCGCACGGCCTGAGTCACACTGACGAGACATGCTTGAGCGCGTGTAGACTTTGTCGCACGGACCGACTCGCACTGAATTTTGATCTAAGTCATGAAGTAAAACCGTGCCAGCCGTTGTGTATTGCTGTGTGATCTTGCACTGACCTGCTAGCACGTGATTTTAAAGTGTTTTGATAAACCATGTCTGTCAGACATGTATTGTTGTGTGATCTTACACGTATCTGCTCGCACATGATTAGAGGCAAAGAAGGCGATGGAAATTATATGAAAATGTGAATGATGCCGAGGTCCATGGAGTAAGATGTATCGTGCTGTGTGCACGTAAGTACGATGTACAGTATTACTGAGAAATAAAGAAATGAGTAAGCCAATTGGGTAGTTGACCACTCCCACGACACTTGACATCCCGGCACACCTGGCCCATGATTGCCCAGAGTCATTGACATTGACCAATTGTCATATTGATTGATTGATTATTGATGATGAATATTCCGCCATGCCTCACTTATTTGATTTATCTGAACTGAGTTTCGATGAAGTGAATTTCTGATATGAAATGCGTTTTATTTTACTGCATCTAATTTAAATGATATTTTGCAATAATGTTTTCTGTAATACCGATGCTGTGGGAAAATGGTAATTTTTTTATACCGATATTGTGAGAAAATGGTAATTTTCACTATACTACACTGAACTGTATAATATTACTTCAAGCCTGTATTTTGTAGATAGTGTATTTATCTACCTGCCGCTTGATTTTTCTTACTGAGCATGTTGAGCTCATCCCTTATTTTACATCCACAGAGTTCCTTCAGTAACAGAGGTTGATGGGTAGATTTTAAATCTGCGGCCATACGTTAGAAGGACATTACGCACCAAGGTATACCCAGTTTAGACATGTAATTGGTGTCTAATTTTGTAAGTACAGTAATGCAGTATTGTATCTGAGTCTAGGGGAAATATGTGAACTTAATTCTGTGTAATAAACATTTATTCTGTTTAATTACGAAAAACAAAATTTACTCAGGTTTTATATCCAATTTGTTACCATAAAATACATAAGAATGATAATTTACTATGAGAAATAATCATCGACTCATAACCCAACTAAGGAAAGAATAGGAAAATCGGGTCGTTACATTTTCAATGGGAAAAAGAGTACCTCTCTTTCATTTTTGTTCCCTTATTTTATATTATAGCTTATTATTCTATAGTATGGAACTAAAGGTTATTACAGGAGGTTTGCATTTCTTTGATCCGCTCATTAAAAGTATGGATTGGAATTTGAAATTCATCATCGTGTTTATGAAGGAGATGACTTTACACTGGGAGTTATTTGGTTCGAATAAACTAAAATTTTTTTGGGAATCATTTTATCTCTAAATCATTTTACTTGACGAATTTTGAAAAATATTAAAATTTCGCATTTGATTGCATTGGGAATGTTTGATTTCTATCTTTAACTAAAGGAATTTAAGATTATTAAATGACACATTTTACTATAATACCATTTTTTATGTTAAAGTGAATAAATAGTCGATTTAAAGTGAATAACACTTTAATGGAAATTATGTTTAACACATTTTTTATTTATATGTTTATTTATTAATTATTTAAACTTATTTATTTAACAAATGTTAATTAATTAATTTAATACATGTTAATTAATTAGCCCATTTATTTATAGGAAATTTAATATGTAAATTATTTAGAGTTATTTAATTAGTTAAGCTATTCATTTGTAAGATGTCAATTAATTTATGTATTAAATTAACTTATTTAATTGGTTCATTTGTTTATGGGATATTCAGAAGTAAAATAGATATAAAATGCATTTATGAGTGACCACAACATTCAATTTAGTTAAGAAATGTTACTTTAATACTTGTAAATTTATAAATCATATTTAGATGCAATGAAAGTAACCATTATGTTGTAGTTAGGAAAGAGTTTTTAATGGTTTAAGAAAAAGAAAGAAATTTTAATAAGTGTTTTATTTAGGATAGTAATTTTTAACAAATAAATGGGTATAATTATATTTAAATTACTTATGTAATTATTTTAGATGTTGATTTATTTATTTATTTATTTATTTATTTATTTCAATATATAAAAAATTATTTACCCATTATCATCCCTACCATGTGATGCAATAAATTTTCCATTTTACTCCTTTTTTAGTAAAAAAATTATTTTTTTATTTTCTTCAATTAATTTTTTTAAAAATATTTGTTACGTCATTTATTTCTGTTAACTCTCTCACATTTTACTCTTAATTTTTTAATTTTATTATGATATTTTTAATCTCTACGTATATTCATATATAAATTCTAATATCATTATATTTAATCTCATTGTCACTAATGTATTTACATCCAAACGCATATTCTACCATTAATTTTAATCTCACCACCACATTCACTAATCTTATTGCTACAAATAACTAATATCACCGTCCATCAATAAGATTGAAAACAACAACGTATGTGAGATCAGCTACTCCAATGGCGAGATTTGTTACTGTGAGAGTGAAAATAAAATCAATAGTGGAATATGTGTTTACATGTAAAACAAGCGATTGTGGTGATGTGAAATGTAATGAGAAGAGAAAACAACAATTAAGGACATTAGATTAAGATTTATATTTAATAAAATTTACTGTATATATTCTAAATTAATAAATAATTAAAAATTATTATGTATATATATACATGTGATAATAATTTACTATATAATAAAATTTATTTATATATTGTGTTAAATTAATAAAGTTATTATAATATTTTTAAATAAGAATTAGAGTAAAAAAATAAAAAAAATAAATATGTTGACATTTTTATTAATACTGCAATGTTAAAAGTAAAAAAAAAAAAAAGAAAAAGAGAAAAAACAAAGGTTTAATTGAAGATTACACAATTAAGTGGGAGCATAATTTTTGACCTAATCCTATTGGATCTAGTGGAAAATGAAGCCATGGTATGGTGGAGATCACTTCACCATGCCATGGTAAATGAATCTGAACACACTAAAAGGGGCATTTGGACTAAAAAAAAAGATCTAATCTGTAACGACCCAAATTGCACACATTTTGGTTGGGTTACAAGTCGATATTAGGTTAAACAATACTCAGTCTGATTAATTTTTTTAGTAACAAATTTAAACAAAATATGTTCACATTCCTCATACACATCTCGTATGCATTACTGTACTTATAATAATTTTAGATACAAAAGAATTTCTTACAACTGGGTATACCTTCGACGTAGAAAAATGCTTCGCGGAACCATATCTGTACGAGATGCCTTACTAACGGAAGCGGTCTAAGTTACTGTTGGGACTCTGTGGAGGAAAGTAGGGAGTGAGCTTAACGCGCTCAGTAAGATACTTATATAAGCAGTAGACAACCATACTATCTATATGCTTATAATGTATGCCATTATCAGTTATAAAATACTGTAAAACACTTGAATATAATTCAATTCGTTAATACTGAAAACAATTCACAATCAATTCACTTTCTTTGAAAAACACATTCAATCACACTTCATTTTCGGTAATATACTTTATCATATGAAAAACATATGCATTCAATATAGTCGGTACGATGAAACCATTTACTGTTCAATCAATGCAGTAAAACACTTGAATTCGTTTCTTTAAAACGATTCATTCAATCAGTAAAACAGTTCAGTTCACTTTTCTTTCTATCAATAAACAATTCAGTTCGTTGAGACTAGGTTGGGATTCAATCAATAACAGTAGGATTCAGTCAATAACAGTAGGATTTAGTCAATAACAGTACAGTCGACATATGGCCATAGTCAGTGATGTCACGCCTCACGGGCCAGGTGTGCGCTAGTGTCATACGCCTCAAGGGGGATGGGTCAGTCCAGCCCGTCGGCCAATCAATACAGTACAGTTCGGTTCAGTTCAGTTCAATTCAGTAGTCTGAAGATTCAATACACAGTGCAACGTACTCCATATGCGTCCACACGGTACAACGTGCTTCGTGGACCCCGATACAGTACAATATGACTGAGAGTACCGAGTAGTCTCAAGGATTTACCCCACAGCATCAATATCAACCAACACCTTAGTCTTAAAAATCTAGTCCAAGCAGGTCAGTGCAAGGTCACACAACAATACACAACGGCTTCAGCACAGTTTTTCACATAAATCATGTAAAAATCCAGTGTGACCAATTAAGTGTGACACATAGTCTATACGAGGGCTCTAGCACTGTTTCGTATCGAAAATCGGATAGGTGGTTCAATTCTTTCAAAAATGACATAAAAATCAGTATTCAGTACGAAAATAGTGCATAAATGATATGTGAGTGGAGACTTCCCGGGAGGTCACCCATCATGAAATTTCTCCCACTCAAGCACACTTAACTTCGTAAAACGTGCTATTTCATGCAGACAGTAAAAATAATAGCCAACGTATCCATATACCGTTGGAAATAGTATTTTAACGACGAAAACACTGAAACATGTAATTTATGCAATTATGAAGTTTTCAACATTTTTCAGTTCAGTTCAGTCTATACGTAAGGGTAATATGTAAACCCCCGAAAATTTACGGAATTGGAACGAGCAATAGTCGAATTTGATCTAATTTACCTTGCCATCGTATAATTAAATTAATCATGTTAGGAATGACGAGATTAGGATAGGCCGATGATTTTATTTAAAATTCGGTTTATGGAATTGAAATAATAATAATAATAGTAATGATAAGATAAACAATATATGTATATATAGGTATACAATTATTTTGATTATATAAATGTAAATATGTATATATATAAATTTATTTTAATAGAAATTATATATTTTGATTTTATATTGATTATATAATATACATTTATTTTGAATTTATAAAGGTATAAATTTATTTTGGAGTATATAAATGTATATATATAAATAATTCGATTTTACAATTATATATATATATATTTATTTAATTTGATATATATATAAATATGTGTATATATATATATATATATAAATATATATTTATTTTGAATATATGAATGTATACATAAATGTATATATAAATAAAATATATTTTGAGTATATAGATATGTATAGATGTATTTATAAAATTATTTTGATTATATAATGTACATGTATAAATGTAAACAAATTTATTTGGATTCTTATAAATACAAATATAAGTATGAATATATTTATTTTAATTTTAAATATGTATAAATGTATATAAATAAAGATATAAATGTTTGATTTATACCTTAATTCTGTAATGTATATTTATTATTATTTTTTTTACAAATATACATATATATATATATATAAATAAATTAGAAAAAAAAACAAAAAAGACAAAATAATGCGTTTTGGAGATAATAGGTTCCTCTGCACCCCAGCTTCGCACACCCAGCCTCGTCTGCACCAAGCCTTTCGCGCCTCCTGCCCCTATCGCCTGCTCCAGTGTCCAGCACCCTTTGCCTGAGACCATCAGCGCCTAACACGCCCCAAGGTCTGCCTGCACAGTGCCAGGGCACACCCACCTTGCGCCTAGCCGAAAATTCCCAGCACCTAGTGCCCCTGTTTTGCGCTCGCGTCTCTCTCCTGCAGCCCATCTCTGTTCCGTGCCCTACAACCTGTGCCCCAGACCTACGCGCTTCAAGCTCTGCTCTGAGCCAACACCTCTGCACCCCAGCGCGCCCTGTAATAGCCTAGAGCACGGACACCTGCGCGCCCCTGCACCATGCAACCTCGCGTCTGCCCACTGCACGCCCAGACCTCCTGCGTGCCTCGTACACCCCAGGCTCTGCACCAAATTGCACCAAATGCTATCTCAGGCCTACACCCTACTCCTAACCAGCTAGAGCACCCTGCGCCCATATCTGCGCGCACCAAGGCACTGCCCATGCCAGGCCCTGCTGTACAGGCTCTGGACCCCTTATGCGCCTGTTACATTACATATGAATCACAAGTAATGAATGTTTTTAAGTTCTAAGTATGAGTGAAATGTAAAATGAGTATAGAAGCAAATGAATGAGAGTTTAACTTTGGGAAATTTGGGAAAACTACCGCTGGAATGCTGCAGAAAGTAGGGCAGATCGATCTCATTGCAACGGGAGATCGATCTTATTGCCTTGAATTGCAATGTCAGGACATTCTGTAATAGGGAGATCGATCCCTCACTCAAGCAAATCGATCTCAATTTGCCTCGGTTTGGACCAGATTGATCTCCTCCCAAAAGAAAAATCGATCTCTGTTAATCTCTGGATAGGTCAGATCGATCTCCTCTTAAGGTCACATCGATCTCCAAAGCCTTCTGCCTGAACCAGATCGACCCTATCCTCTTGAGCAGATCGATCTCATCTATGGGTAGATCGATCTCCTACCTGCAATTGTCAAAATTTGAAGGAATTTAAGCATGGAGAGATCAATCTCCACCCCTTGGAGATCGATCTCATAATGTAGAATCTATAAAAAGCCAGACAATCTGTGCCTTCTTCCTCAAACATTCACAACTCTTCCATTTTTGACAAGAAAACTTGGTTTCTCACTCTAGAATGCCACCCTTTCTAAAGAGATTTGAGAAAAATGTATTAGAGCAAAGTTGTTGCTTAAGAAGAGGAGAGCAATATAGTTGAAGATTAGAGGTTGGATCAAAGGATTGAAGGAGAAAAGGAATCTCTCCTCACATTTGGCAAAAAGGAGAAAAGTCAAGCCAAGTAAGATTTCAATACACCAACTTCTGGTATGATAATCTAAACATTTAGATGAGTTGATTTGGTATATACATTGTTAGCTTAAATGTTCATGTACATGCTTAAGTAACCATGACCTAGAATGAGCTTAGTGAGAGAAAATTGAAATGACATGAAGTTAATGATGATTTAAGTATGTAGAAATGTTGATAAGCATGTATAAGTGATTTTAAAATACCTTTGTGGAATCCATATATTGGATTAGATGATGATTGAAAATGGGTATAAGAAGTGTTCGATAAAATGCCATAGAGAATGAAAATGGATTAAACTAAGACTAATGGATGTTTATTTGAAGCCGAAGGAACTCGGTTTATAACCGGATAAGTGGAAATCCGAGGAAAATAGAGGACGTAATCGAGTAAGGGTCCGAGTGACCCCATTTTTGAGTTGAATGAATAGAAGTATGAAGTAGTGGTATAATGAGTAATCATTGATGTTTTGACGTTATTTGGATAGCTCGAGAATTTGACTTATGCGTTAGGGCTAGTCCGTGAGACAGGAATATTGCACCACCCAAGGTGCAAGAGGTAAGGGATGCAACCTTTTGTGCATATGTATTTCCCTACCTATGAAAATGCTTAGGTAGCATAAAATGAGTTTACAAATGAGCATAGTTATTGAGAAAAAATTTTGATTTGAGATTTATCACTTGAGTGCATGTTTTACCGGTTTGAGCTCGGTTTTATGATTTGAGTTATTTGTGAGCAAATATATCTTTTTATTTAAAAGAGATTTATGAGCAAAACTATCATGAGCTCTACGTGAAGGCGAAACTATTTTTTACATAATAATGGCATGTGATTTTTCAGACTAAAAGGCTTGTCATGAAACTTACACTTTGGTTGACGCCGAGGCTTTGCTAGGCCTAAGTCTTACCATGCCTCCGTTTTGGTAACGAGAGATGCCCTCGTTGAGGATGACATGATATGATGTGATGTGATGATTGCTTTCATGTCGATTATAAGTATGCCTAGTCTCCATAATTACTTTGAGATATGACGTATTTGTGAAATGAGATAAAGATGTTTTGACGAACTGTGATTTTAATCACGTATTTATAATCATGTGAATTATGCCATTATTATTATACTTATGCTTAAAAGATGATTTTTAAAGCTCATACGCACTCCTTACTGAGCGAAGTTGAAAGCTCACCCCCCTTATTTTCCTCCCTCCACAGATTACTTACAATGAGCGCTGGTGCCTACAACGTACGTGACATAGGTTGGTGGATGAGACTCTCCCCAGACTATTGCTTGTACATGCGAGAGGTATAATTCAATTCATTTTGTAACCCAGGCATTTATGTAATACAAACACTTATATTTGAATAATATTGGGATGTAATTAGATTGGTATTAGTAAATGAATGGAGTAGTAGACTTTTTTTGATGTTAGGATATTTGATTAATTGGATGTTGAGAGATCCTTGGGATAATGATTGATGAGATGGAAATAAATTAACTGATATTGTATAGGAATGTAACCCGAGTAAGAAGTTTAATCTAAGAAAAAATTTAAATTAGTCATATTTTTCGTGCTTTCGGGCTGTCACAGATTTGGTGGTCTCAGAGCAGAGGTTGCCTAGTCCTGTCAGTGTCGATTAAGTGGAATTAGATTACATCCCAAGTGTCTGTAATTATCTGGTTATGAATTGAATTTAACAGTTAAGATTGTAATCGATGTTTAATGTGTACGCGCAGGTACGTAAGAATAAGTTATGAGGGGGAAACGAGGCCGTCTCAAGAGGCAGGCACAACCACCTCCACCACCTGAACCGCAGCTGGAGAGTCCTAAATCTTGAATTAATCGACTTGAGCCGGACATACGGCAGGGTTTGAAGAGATGGCGGTACTATTTGCACAACATTTCGAGGCTAATGCCTCAGGTACCACACCTACCCTGGCTCCTACACCACCACAGGATCCACCCTAACCTCCTATATAGACCTACCCAGTGCCACCTGTCGCACAACCTTTGGCACAAACTAGACCCAATGATGGGGGTAAGGGCCGGTTGAAGGATTTTCTTAAGATGAACCTGTCAGTATTTAAATGGGTGAAGGGTCCGGTAGAGGCGGAGGAGTGGTTGACCGAGATGAGGATCATCTTTGACTTTCTGGGATGCATTAATGCATAGAGAGTTAGTATGGGTACCTACATGCTTAAGGAGCAAGCACGGTGTTGGTGGAATACCACCCATAGTATATTGACCGCCATCCATCCAGTGATCAGCTGGGAGACTTTTTAGTCGACTTTTAGGACCCAGTATATCCCTCACGCTGCCCAGAGGAAGATGTAAGCAGAATTTTTGAATCTGGTACAGGGCTGCATGGCAGTCGATGAATATTAGAATCGGTTCACTACTTTATTGAGATATGATCCAGAGACTGTCAAGGATGAGGAGCGTTGAACAAAGCGGTTTGTTTATAGGCTGAGACCAGCCATTCAAGATAGACTAATGAGGCTCTGCATTACGGAGTTTAATGATGCTCGGAGACGGGCACAAGAAGTTGAGAGAGGACTAGAGCTGATATAGTCCCAGTTTGAGTCCCGAGTGATAACCAAGGATAAGGGTAAGAGACCTGCAGCTTCCCACACCGACTTCAGGAGGGGTTCTTTTAAGAGACAAATGGTCGAGGGACCTAAAGGGAGAGTTGATAGACCCAGAGTTCCTCCCATTACTATGGAGACCCTTTGAGGTGCCAGACCCGACACTAAGATCTGCAAAGACTGTGGTCGGTTACATGAGGGTGCTTATTTTCGGATACTACGAGGATGTTTCAAGTGCAGGGACATGGGTCACAGGGTGAAGGATTGCCTGCAGCCACAGAGACCACATCCTCAAGAGCATCATCGACAACAACCTCAGAGGGTGATTCCCCAGAGACGGGTCACGACTACTGATAAGGGAAAGAAGCCTATCACTGAGGTGCATGTATTTGCTTTGGATAAGGAGACTACAGACACTTCGTCCGAGGCTATACGAGGTGCACTTTTTATCTATAATCATGAGGCTCATGTGTTGTTTAACCCAGGGTCCACACATTCCTTTATTTCAATACATTTTGCATGTAAATTGAATTTAGAGCCTGAACCCTTACCTCATATTTTACATGGAAGTACACTTATGCGTGAGTCACAGAGGACTGATATGGTATTTGAAAAGGGTGAGATTAAGGTGGGAGATAAAGTGATATTACCAGATCTAGCTTTATTAAATATGTATGGTTTTGATGTGATTCTAGGGATGGATTGGTTAGCGGCCAATCACGTAATTCTAGACTGCTACACTAAAACTGTAACTTTCTCCCTACCTGAAAAATTTAGTGTACATTTGAATGTTAAGGAATGAAAATGTGTGAAGATTTTTGTGAGAAATCTTTTTGATATAATTATGATTTCCTGAAAACACGGATTAGATTATTGATGTGAAGGTTACATCGCACTCATCTCTGATATCAGTTAGAAACCTCCGAGGATAGAGGACATACTGGTAGTATGTGAGTTTTCGGATGTGTTCCCAGATGAGTTACCAGGTTTACCACCGGAGAGAAAGCTGGAGTTCACTATTGATTTAGTGTCAGATATCCAACCAATCTCTAAATCTCTCTATAAGATGACATTAGTTGAATTGGAAGAGTTAAAGAAACAGTTGCAAGAGCTGCTTGACCAGGGTTTCATTAGACCCAGTGTGTCACCATGGGGAGCTCCAGTTTTGTTTGTGAGGAGAAAGGATGGTAGCCTCAGGTTGTGCATAGATTACAGACTACTGGATAAGGCTACGGTGAAGAACAAATACCCCATACCAAGGATAGATGATTTGTTTGATCAGTTGAGAGGGGCTTCTGTCTTTTTCAAGATTGACTTAAGATCAGGCTATCACCAGTTAAGGATTAGGAATGTGGATATTCTGAAAACGGCCTTCAGAACTAGATATGGCCACTACGAGTTCTTGGTGATGCCCTTTGGCTTAACGAATGCCCCTGCTGCTTTCATGAGTTTGATGAATGAGGTATTTTGAGACTATATAGATCAGTTTGTGATAGTCTTCATTGATGATATCCTTATATATTCTCGATCCCAAGAGGAACATGCACATCATTTGAGGATGGAAAGCTCAGTAAAAGTGAGTTTTGGCTAGATCAGATAGCTTTCCTTGGTCACATTGTATATAGAGACAGAGTGTCAGTTGATCCGTCCAAGGTAGAGGTTGCATTTAATTTAGAGAGACCAAGGACAGTTAAAGAGATTCAGAGTTTTTTGGGAGTTGCAGGATATTATAGGAGGTTTGTTGAGGGATTCTCTAAGATCGCAGCTCCTCTGACTAAGCTTACATGCAAGGACATTCTGTTTATATGGTTGGGTCGGTGTGAGCAAAGTTTCCAAGAGCTTAAAAGGAGATTGACTACAACGCCCGTTTTAACGATTCTGAGTGGATCTGGGGGCTTCGCAGAGTATAGTGATGCTTTCCATCTAGGTTTGGGTGTGTACTCATGCAACACGGATGAGTAGTCGCTTATGGGTCACGCTAGCTGAAGGATCATGAGCAGAACTACCCCACGCTTGATTTGGAGTTAGTCGCAGTGGTGTTTGCATTGAAAATATGGTGGCATTACCTGTATAGGGAAATATTTCAGAGTTTCACTGACCATAAGAGTCTAAAGTATATCTTCAACCAAAAGGAGCTTAATATGAGACAAAGACGGTGGATGGAGCTCCTTAAGGACTATGACTGCGAGATTTTCTATCATCCGGGAAGATGAATGTAGTTGCGGATGCCCAGAGTAGAAAAAACATGGTTTCTGTTATGATGATCAGGGAATGGGATCTATTGGAACAATTCGCCGAACTCAGGATAAATGTTGAGGAAGCAGAGGTCAGATTTATGGCTAGCCTACGGATAGAGGCCAGTATTTTGGATCAGATTAGAACTGGACATAGAAGTGATCAAAGGCTACTGGATTTGGTTAGCCAAGCTAAGAAGACCCTGCAGTCAGATTTTATGATCAATAATGATGGATTATTGAGGTTTAAGGGATGTATTTGTGTACCGAGTGATGATACGTTGAAGCAACAAATTTTGAGGGAGTCTCACTGTTCCCGTTACACCATGCACCAAGGTAGTACTAAGATGTATCAAGACCTGCGTAAGGTGTATTGGTATGAAACTGGAAGTGGTAGAATTTGTGACCAAGTGTTTGGTATGTCAACAAGTGAAAGTTGAGCATCAAAAGCTCGGAGGATTACTTAAGTCCTTGCTAGTGCCTAAGTGGAAATGGGAGCATATCATCGTGGACTTTATCATGGGATTACCGAGGATCCGTAGAGCTTATGATGCAATTTGGGTGATAGTAGACAGATTAACTAAGAGTGCCCACTTCCTTGCCATCAAGAGTACATATACCTTAAGTGCTTTAGTTGAGCTATATGTCAGAGAGATAGCTCGACTGCATGGGGCCCCAATGAGTATAACATCTGATAGAGATTCTAGATTTACCTCTAGATTTTGGATTCATTTTTAGAAAGCCATGAGATCTCGATTGAATTTTAGTACCGCCTATCATCCTCAGACTGATGGTCAGTACGAGCGGACTATACAGACCTTAGAGGATATGTTGCGGGCGTGTACGATGGACTTTAAGGGATCATGAGATGATCACCTGCCCCTTGCTGATTTTGCTTACAACAATATCTATCATGCGAGTATTGGTATGGCACCTTATGAGGCTCTGTATTGTAGGAGGTGTAAATCCCCGATAGCTTGGGAAGAAGTGGGTGATAGAAAGATAATTGCTCTCGACCTCGTTGAAAAGGAAGTTCAGACTGTGAAGATTATTTGTGATAGATTACGGGCTACTCAGAGTCGAGAGAAGAGTTACGTTGATGTGCATAGACGGCCACTTGAGTTTCAAACCGGAGATTTTTGTGTTCCTTAAAGTGTCTCTAAGTAAATGTATCATGTGTTTTAGGAAGAAGGGGAAGTTGAGTCCTCGATTTATTGGCCTGTTTGAGGTATCAGAGAGAGTGGGAGACGTTTCCTATCGGTTAGCTTTGCCCCCACAGCTTTTCGCGATTCATAACGTCTTCTGTAAGACCCAAATTTTTAACATATTTTCTTATGATTCACGTGATGTAAACATGGTTATATGTAAATTGAATCATAAGAAGAGTTTTACATGAATGAAAAATGCAAATGGAGATTGAAATGACCACATATTAAACGAATGAGATTCAGACCATTCAGATTGGAGATAAGAATTTAAAACGCGAAATGAGAAAGGGTTCGTGAAGGGAAGTTGTGTTGATTTGGTCCCGAACACGTTAAAAGGTTAAATGGTCAAAAGATTCAAAATTCGGTGTCCATTCGATAAGAAATTTACATTGTAAACATGGATTCAGGAAATCTTGATCAATAAAGGAGAAATAATTAAATTTCAGGTTAAATTGATCAAGATATGAATTTATTGGAATAAATCGAAATTTTCACATTGGGAAATTATCCCGAAAATATTAGAAAAATACACCAAAATATAAAATCAGACAGATAAATACATTAATTGATTAAATGAATAAAATATAATATTTTTGAGATATTTTGGCAAAAATATTATATTTTATTCAATTAAAAAATAATAAAAAATAATAAAAAATAAAAGTAAAAAAAAAGAAACAGAATCGCGATTTGCGATTCTGTAAAAGGGGAAGGAAATAGAAGGCTAGTGAGGGAGCCGAGCCTTGCCTTCTGCCTCACTGATCAATGACCACCGAGAAGAGAATGAGAGGCCGAGAGGGGAGGAACCTCAGCCGACGTCGATCCCAGGCGAAATCCAACGAGGAAACGCCGATGAAAAGAGAAAGAGAAGGCGAGCCCGATAGAAACCAAGAGAGAGAAGGAAATTTACTGGCGTTGACGTTGATCTAGGCCCGACCACCAGTAGCCGATGGTTCCCCAGGCACAGGCGACCAGATCGGTGGCTGAATCAGCCAGTGGAACGGCTGGCAGCGCCGTCAATGTTGGCAGGAAGAAAACGACACCGACATCGAGGAGAAAAGAGGCCAAACCGACCACTTTCCGGCCAGTCTTAGTCAAACCGACCCCAGATCCATGCACCGGACAACCCCGCGGATCTGCTGGAGGTGGAAGCCGGTAAAGAACCGACAGACGAATCTCCGAACGGTGAAGGTGAAAATCGGATCAGACTGAACCAAACTGAACCGCACCGGTCTGAACCGGGCTGAACCAGACCAAACCGGTTCAGCCAGAAAAGAAGAAAAAGAAAGAGAAAAAGAAAAAGAAAAGAGAAAAAAAAAGGAAAAAAATTTGGTGATGCAATCGAGCTACAAGTAAGCCAGTAAGTGGTCGAATGGACCAATTTAATTTTCGGAATGATTATTTAAATATATATTTGATCGAATTTAACCCAAAAATATATAAATGTGTTGCTTGATAATTGGCGACAAACGAGAGCTCGAGTCAGCCTCGATTTACGTACTATCATGGAATCTCAGGTAATTAATCCTTATTTACGATAAATTGCATCGTTACGTGTGTGAAAAATTTATCGCATAAATCACGGATTTAATTCCGCATAAAATGAATTATATTATGGAATTGGAGATAAATTGTCGTAAATAATTATTTGACCTATTCAAGAGTGGGATTAAGGCCAATTAAGGCCCATTAAGGTGCAATCGGGCCCAATAAGAGTAAACGGGTCCAATGTTGTAAATTAAGCCCAGTAAAAGTAAAATACAAGTAAAATGTATTGTATTTAACCCGATATATTATTTTCTGCAGCTTCAGAGAACAACTGGGAGTTAAACAGATCGGGTGATCGGTAACAATGAAAAAGGTAGAGTGATCCGAGAAATTGAGGTAAGGGAATTGTGTGGGTAGCTAGAGGTAGCTACACGTATTTTTGGGTAGATTTTCGAATAATTAAATTGTATATGGATTTCCGAATATGAAAAATATCGGTAGAGACTCGACATAGAAAAATTACCATTTTGCCCTACTAAGGGAAATTTTGGAAAAGTTAGGATTGGATTGAAATATGCATAAATAACATGTTTTGAGTATTTTCACTATGAGATACTGCTTTTTTGCAAATTAAATAATATTTATTTTGACACAGAAGGGTAAATGATGATTTTACCCTTACGAAGGGTAAAAATTTTCACTTTTACAAAAAGTCATGAAAAGTAGGAACTGAGTGTTCTTGATGAATTTTAATGCTTTTCAACAAGGATATTGGTAGGCTGGCTGAAGTTTTATCAATTTACATGAAATAGCACGTGGCAGATGCTGATTTTAATCATTCTTTGAAACTGAGCCACCTACATGATTTATATGGAAACAAAATATGCTGAGACCATTACTCGCATGATATTTGACATGATTTGTGAATGTGACAGAGTGCTGGAAGCTTGGCTTGCACTCGATTTTACATGATTTTATACATGACATAGTGCTGGGAGCTTTGCTCGCACTAGATTTTTATATGACATGCATAAGGTCGTGCTGGGAGCTTCGGGTAGGCTGTGTGCCACACCGATTAAATAGGCTCACACGTGCATTTCGAGACATGGCGTTGGATATTAAGATGACATGGGCATGAGGTGTACATTGTACCGTGCTTACAGCACGAGTACATTGTACCGTGCAGTGATATATGATGTGTAGTCTTTGGACTAGTGATTTGATTGGTTGGCGGGATGGTTTGGTACCCACCTCCTGGGGTAGCCTCAGATGTGATGTGATACCCTGCACACCTGATCAGTGTAGCCTGGGATCACAGGATATGGCCATAGTCCTAGAGTTATTATCCTGATTCTTGCCTAGTCTCACATGTCACTTACTTTGCGAAATCGCATATTATTTGCTTTGCGAAATCACTTATTACTTGATTTTGTGATTTCCTGATTTTTATGGTTTCAGGATTTAGTCTTGATGATTTTGGGGTGGATGTGGATTTTGAAATAAATGGCATGTTTTGATATAATGTGCATTATTTAAATAGCATGACATATAATTCCATGCTTTATCTGTCATTTCACGAAATGAATTGTCGATTTGAAATAAATGACATGTTTTGACATAATATGCATTATTTAAATAGCATAAAGTATAATTCCATGCTTTACCTGACATTTCACGAAATAAATTGCTTTATACGAATGATTTTATCTGGTATAAAAGTATGCATGAAATTCGTATGTAATTATGATTTCGAAAGAGAATGATTTAATGCATGGCATCATGATAATGTAGATAGTGTGGTTATTTACTTGCTTGCATGATTGCCTTACTGAGCGCGTGGTTTGCTCATTCCCCTTATTTTCCCCTATTTTCAGAGCACTTGAAGTAGTTAGTGAGTGGCTGAGGACTTGCATTCTTGGTATCCGCTATTTCCCATCATCGAAAGGTATACACCCTGGTATCATTTTGTATCTAAACATGTAATAGCACATTAATCATTTTGGAATGTAATATGGGGGATGTAAATATTCGTAAACACATACAAGTATAGTACCTCAATAATAAAGTATACATGTTGCTTTTGAATAAATTAAAAGATAAATAACATGGTAGATGGTAAAGGGTGATTAATATTGACTCATAGCCCAACTGTTTGGTGGTGAGAATGTTCACGACCGGGAACGAAAAGGAAAAAGCGAAACATTTGTAGCATTTTTTGGTAAAAAAGGGTCGTGGCATCTTCCTCGTCTCAATGTTGAGGAAGTATAATCCGGATCCCTCCCATGTGATTGAGTATGAGGCGTTAGACATTTAGGGAGACATGATCTATGTAGAAGAACATGTCTGGATCCTCGACAAGAAAGAAAAGGTGCTTCGGACAAAGAGAATTCCGTTGGTAAAGGTCCTCAGGAAGCACCACTCAACAGAAGAGGCAAATTGGGAACTAGAGAGCATGATGAAAGAGAAGTATCCCCGACTTTTTGAGGAATGACCTGGTTCTAATTTAGATGACCAAATTCTTTTAAGGAGGGGAGGAATGTAAGACTTGTAAATTCCTATGTAAAGTATATGATTTCTG
The DNA here is from genome assembly GCA_033439115.1 of Firmiana major. Classification (NCBI taxonomy): domain Eukaryota; kingdom Viridiplantae; phylum Streptophyta; class Magnoliopsida; order Malvales; family Malvaceae; genus Firmiana; species Firmiana major. The sequence continues at coordinate 15,628,803 of CM065908.1, read as the reverse complement.
AATGTACAAATAAGTTACATTACATATGAATCACAAGTAATGGATGTTTTTAAGCTCTATGTATGAGTGAAATGTAAAATGAGTATAGAAGAAAATGAATGGGAGTTTAACTTTGGGAAATTTGAGAAAACTGCAGCTGGAATGTCACAACCCTTAACTCACCAAAATACGTACATTTTTTTTTTCATTTTCATGCGTCATTTATTAATCATCCTTCCTCGATCGTGAACAACCACACTCTCAACAGTTGGGCTGCGTGTCAATGTCTACCTCATCCATCTATAACAATTTAATTCCAAAAGTAAACACTTTTATAAATACATCAGAGTTACTGTTTACAAGTGTTTACGTTGCTTTACATCCCCAATGTTTACATACAAAATGCTACTGTGCTATGTCTAGTTTAGATACAAAATAATTCAAGTGTGTATACCTTTAGCGATGGCATGCAGCGGATACCAAAAGGGAAAGCCTCCAGGCACACTCACTCTATACTCAAACCTCTATAGAGAGGGGGAAAATAAGGGGGTGAGCAAACCACACGCTCAGTAAGGCAATCATGCGAACAGGTAGATACTGCACTATCTACGTGATTGTGATGCCATGCTCAAAAGCATTTAGTTCATCATTTTATCTCAAAACATGAGTGTATGATTGTGTTAATGGTATGTAAAGCATTCATGCTATTAAAATCCAGTGCACAATTCATTTCAAAGCATGGCATAAATCATCATGCATACTTCACAACAAAGCATAGCATTATCCATCATGCGTTTTTCTCAAATAAGCATGGCATTAACCATCGTGCAATTTTCACAATAAAGCATGACATTAGTCATCATGCATTTTTCACAATAAAGCATGACATTAATCATCATGCTTCGGTGCACTTTAAAACCATTAACAATCGATATCTCAAAACAATTCAACACTTGTCAGGTCTCAGCCCCTCTCTCAGACTATCCTGACCCACAAATCATTTCAAATATGGATTTATTCACAAAGCATTAGACATGTGGGATAGGCAATTCAGTAAAAGGTAATAACCTCTAGGTCTGTGGCTATAACCTGTAATACCGGCTACACGGATCAGGTGTGCGGGATATCATCACTATCTATTTTCACACGGGAGGTGGGTCAAATCTAGCCTGTCGATCCATAGCAGATCTCGTCCGAAGATGGCATATCACAATCTCAACACGGTACAACGGACTCCATGCTACTTGCACGGTCAACGTACTCCGTGGACCTACATCAACATATCATATCACGCCATATCTCAAAATGCACGTGTGAGCCTATTTTATCGGTACGACCTCTTGTCTACCCGAAGCTCCTAACACGACTATCAACATGTCAAAATCACAAACTGCACATGTGAGCCTATTTAATTGGTGCGACACCAAGTCTGCCCGAAACTTCAAGCACAATAACAAATAAGGTGGGCATCTAGTGCGAGCTAAGCTCCAAGCACCATGCCAAAACTAGTATGAAATCCATGTGAAAACTAGTGCAAGCTAAGCTCTAGCACTCATGTGTATAAAACACGTCAAATCTCGTGCGAGTCATACTCTAGCATGCTTTTATTCTCACGAAAACAATGTAGGTGGCTTAATTATTTGTAAAGTATGGTTAACAAACCAAAACAACTCATTTCTTTTGCAATTCATTTCAAATGTTAGCCAACCTACCAATCCTTTGCTAAAAGCAATAAAACATGATTTTCAAGGCATTATGCTTTTGTTTTCGTGCACATTTCTCAAACACCTAGCTTTTACCCTTCAATCACCCAATATCATTTCCTAACATCTCATGCATTCTAGCAAAGCATTTAAGCGCCCAAATTAGGCACAGATACCTCTATGAGTCCACACAGTTCCCTTACCTCGATTTACTCGGGTGCAACTCTCTTTTCCTCTTAGCTTCTTGCGTTCTTAGCTTGCCTTGTTCCGGTGTATCCTCGGAAACTGCAATTCAATCATCCAAACCACTTGGCTTAAAATTGTTAATTCACATTTGACCTCATTAGTCAATATAACCCATCTTTGCATTTACCAATGCCTTAATCCACATTTTACCCCTTTTTGGTAAATCTCACAATTTATTCACTAACAACACCCTAAAAATCATACCACAACACTATTATTAACTTCAATATATCCCATTCATCATTAATCTCAACACATTTCACTTTCTCACACTAGACCATTTCTAGGTCATGGTGGATTCATTACTTCCTAATTAGTTTCTACCATTTCTATGTATACTAAAACAACTCCAAAAATCAATATCTACACAATGTACTTGAGTTATTTCATTTAGAAACTCATCTAGTTTGATTTCCTCTTTGCTCCAATGGAAATGCACCTTTGATCCTTCAATCCAACAAGTGGGAAAATGCCTCCAAACTATGTTGTTCTTCTCTTTGGTGTGAACAACTTTGTCTCTAATAGCTTTCTCTCAAATCTTACTGAAAATGTGTGGATTTAGGAGTGAGAAAGCTAGGTTTTAGGTTGGAAATGGGAAAGATTGATTTTTGTTTTAGAAATGCAGATCCAACTGCTCCATATTTATAGATTCAGCTTGATGAGATCGATCTGCCTTGGGTGGAGATCAATTTGGTCCTCTTAAAATCCCTCTTTTCCAATACATTTTGAAGGCAGGAGATCGATCTATCGAGTAGGGGAGATCGATCTTGCTTCAAATAGAAGGTTAAAGAGATCGATCTGGTCTTAGGGGAGATCGATCTGCTTCCAACCCAAGAGCTAAGGAGATCAATCTGTTCCATTAAGGATCGATCTGCTCTATTCCATTGCTCAAATAAGAGCTGTTTGGCTCTTCCAGATCGATCTCTCATCTTATGAGATCGATCTGGCCTTAATATTTCCAGATCTTTCTGTAGTTTTCTGCAAAAAACTTATACCAAAACATCCTTAATTTGCTGCCATAGTCATTTTCTCATTCGATTACCTTTAAGACTTGAAAATGACATCCATTAATACTTCATACACTTCAAAACTCATGTGGAATCCTTGTATAACCAAAGATACTTAATATAAACCAAATGAAAGTGCATACTCATGCAAATCTTCATTCCATTTACCACACTACTCATATTCTATTTTACTCACATTCATCACAAATTAAAGTCCATTCCTTCACATTCATACATAAGGTAACTTGTACGTATTATCACAACTCTTATTGCAAGTGTGTACATTAAACTTATGGACTTACATTACATATACTTCACATTACTAGTATATCACCATACTTATGATTTCATTTACATTTCTATGTACATTTATATAATTATACATTTACGGGGTCTCACATTCTCCCCCACTTAGAAAATTTGGTCCTCCAAATTAGAACTAATTCAATCTGTTAATAACTCGGGATACTTCTCCTGCATCAAACTCCCCAATTCGCACGTGGCTTCTTCCACCCTGTGATGGTGCCAAAGAACTTTCACCAAGGAAATTGTCTTTGTCCTTAACACTTTATCTTTTCTATCCAATATCTGAACCGGCTTCTTAACATATGTCATACCCTCATTGAGCTCCAATGGCTCATATCTTATCACATACGTCGGGTCCGGGTGATACTTCCTTAACATGGATACGTGGAAGACGTTATGCACACTTGCCAACTCTGGTGGCAATGCCAATCTATACACCTTGTCTCCCACTCTCTTTAAAATCTCGAAGGGTCCGATGTATCTAGGGCTCAGCTTGCCCTACTTACCAAATCTCATAATTCCCTTCGAAGGAGAAACTTTCAAGAACACCGACTCACCCTATCAAACTCTAGTGGTCTCTGTCTCCTGTCAGCGTAACTCTTTTACCGGCTCTGAGCTATCTGTAATCTCTCACATATCAATTGGACATTCTTAGATGCCTGCTGCACTAAGTCTGGAGCAAAAATCTGTTTGTCACCAACTTCTTCCCATCCAATAGGGGAACGACATCTACGCCTATACAATGCCTCATATGGTGCCATCCCGATACTCGCATGAAAATTGTTATTATAAGCAAACTCTACGAATGGAAAATGGTCATCCCAAGAGCCTCCAAAATCCAATGTACACGCTCTTAACATATCCTCCAGGGTCTGTATAGTCCTCTCTGACTGACCATCTGTCTGAGGATGAAACGCGGTGCTAAAACTCAACTGGGTCCCCATCGCTTCCTGAAAATGTTCCCAGAAGTGGGAAGTGAAGCGGGCATCCCTATCAGAAACAATGCTTACTGAAATTCCATGTAGCCTTACTATCTCGCGCACATATAGATTCGTTAACTGGCTCAGAGTATTGGTAGCTCTCATAGCTAGAAAATGGGCTGATTTTGTCAACCGATCCACAATCACCCATATGGCATCATGACCTCTCCGAATCCTAGACAATCCCATCACAAAATCTATGGTGACATGCTCCCACTTCCAAGTCGGTATCGGTAGAGGTTGCAATAACCCTGTAGGCTTCTGATGCTCTACCTTCACCTGCTGACAAATGAGACACTTAGCAACATATTCAACAATGCGCTTTTTCATCCCAGACCACCAATAAACTTTTCGAAGGTTTTGATACATCTTGGTACTTCCTGGATGTATTGTATACTTCGATGAGTGAGCCTCTGTCAAGATCAACCTTCTGATCTCTGCATCATCAGGAACACATATCCTACCTCTGAACCTCAACATCCATCTAAACTCAACTCAAAGTCCGTCTCTGTACCCCTCTGTATCTGCCTGACAATATCACTGCACTGTTGATCAACTCGTTCAGCCTGTCGGATTCGATCTACCAGATCCAGTTCCAACTACAGGCTAGCTTTCATAAATCCACTATTAGCGTCAGGTGGGGTCATATCCAAACTGAGATTCGTGAACTGTTTCAACAGCTCGTGTTCCCTGATCATCATAAATGATACCATCCCGAGATGCTTTCTACTCAATGCATCAGCAACCACATTTATTTTACTCGGGTGGTACAGGATCTCACAATCATAATCCTTTAAGAGCTCCAGTCATCTCCTCTGTCTAATGTTTAACTCTTTCTACGAGAACAAGTAATTAAGGCTCTTGTGATCCGTAAACACTTAAAATTTCTCTCCATAAAGGTAGTGGCGCCATATCTTCAGCACAAACACCACCACTGCCAACTTCAAGTCATGGGTCGGGTAGTTCCTTTTATAATCCTTTAACTACCTTGATCTATAGGCTACTACCTTCCTATCCTGCATCAATACACAGCCCAATCCTAGGTGTGAAGCATCCGTATACACCGAGAAACCTCCTGAGCTGGTAGGAATGGTGAGGATCGGAGTTGTGGTTAATCTCTTTTTCAACTCCTCAAAGCTTTCCTCACACTTATCGTCCCACACAAATTCAACATTCTTCCTCATGAGACGTGTCAAAGGAGCAGCTAATCTTGAAAATCCCTCTACAAACCTTCATTAATACCCAGCTAAACCTAGGAAACGTCTGACTCTGTCACTGTCTAAGGTCTCTGCCACTGTGTCACTGCCTCAATCTTTGATGGATCCACTAACACTTCATCCTTCGACACTATATGACTTAGAAAAGAGATATGTTCCAACCAAAAGTCGCACTTGTTGAGTTTAGCGTACAACTTCTTCTCTCTGAGGGTCCGTAGCACCATCCTTAGATGTCTTTCATGCTCCTCTCTAGATCTTAAGTACTCCAGTATATCATCAATAAACACAATAACAAATCGATCCAAGTATTGGTGAAATACCTCATTCATCAAAGACATAAAAGCTACGGGAGCATTCATCAACCCGAATGGCATAACCATAAATTCATAATGTCCATATCGGGTGCGAAAAGTTGTCTTGGGTACATCTCCAATCTGTATCCTCAACTGATGGTACCTAGATCTCAGATCGATCTTGGAAAAGACCTGTGCTCCCTTAAGTTGATCCAACAAGTCATCGATGCGTGGAAGGGGATACTTATTCTTGATGTTGGCCTTATTCAACAACCAGTAATCTATACACAGTCGGAGACTTCCATCATTCTTCCTTACAAATAGAACCGGTGCTCCCCAAGGTGAGATGCTCGGCCTGATGAAACCCTTTTCCAGTAACTCTTGTAACTGCTTCCTTAATTCTTCCAACTCAATTTGAGCCATTCTGTACGGTGGCTTGGATATCGGCTCTGTACCAGGTACCAATTCTATACCAAATTCCATCTTCCTATTTGGAGGTAACCCTGGTAATTCATCCGAAAAGACGTCTGGATATTCACTGACCACTGGGATGTCTATCAACTCCGGACGTGCCTTATCCGTCTCAACCACATAAGTAATGAACCCTTCACAATGTTCTTCCCACCATTAGTAACACAATCATCACATACTCATATATAATTTATAAAAAAGATAAATCTCTCAATATTATGCATTAAAATCATGCTCTTCTCATTTATAATGATCATGTCATTTCATTTTTTCTCTTCAAAATTTACAATAAGATTGTCTAATCCTAAAAACGTCAAGGTTTTTGCATGACAATCCATAATAACATGATTTGCAGCCAGCCAATCCATACCTAGGATTACATCAAAATCACTCATATTTAATAAGATCAAATTGACTGCCATTTCTTTACCTCCTATCCTCATCTTAGAACTTCTATATACATGCTCAGTCAATTAACTATCATTCATAGGGGTAGATATCATTAGCATCTTATCAACAGTGTGGGTTTTACATACTTCAACAATTTACATGCAAATGATGGTGATAATAAGGAATGCGTGGCACTGGGATCAAACAGTACATATGCTTCTAAATCAAAGATTTGGATGGTACCTTTTACCACATCTGAAGATTAATCTGCAGTGTCCTGGTCCAGTGTGTGCACTCGTCTTCTGCTCACACCCACTGCCTACTTCCCCTTTTCCTCAGATGTAGCCCTCCTCCTTGGGGCAGCTGTCCCAACTGGAGCTCTCTCTGGCTCTTTGCCCTTCTGTGGGGCTCTCTCTGTCATCTATGGGCAATCTCTGATTATGTGCCCTGGTTTCCCACATCTAAAGCACACTACCTGAGGTCCATAGCATGGTCGAGTTCCATGGTACCTACCATACTTGCCACACTGTTTCGTAGTAGGCCGTGGCCCTCCAATCATAACTCCTTTCGCTAGACTTAGAGTTGGATATATGGGAGGATTAACTGTTCTCTCCCGGATCTCCTCGATCCTCAGCCTCTTTCCAAAAAATCCCTTGCTTCCCTTATAATTGAAGCCTCTATCCATCATTGGTCTCTTCTTATCTCTGTCCCTCACTTTACCGACTTTCCCAAACTCTGAGGTGATTCTATCAACATCTTGTTCACACAATTGCGCCCTGCGCACTACCTCCTCGTAGGTCAGTATATCCAGGGGAACCAGTCTAGACCTGATGGTCGGTCTTAATCCATCCACAAACTTCTGGATTTTCTCAACCTCATTACTCATAGTGTTGGGATCATATCTGCCCCGGGAGATAAAGGTTGTCTCATACTCATCCACAGTCCTATTCCCTCGGGTCAGTCTAAAAAATTCTATTTTCATTTTTCGTTGTGCGGTATCCAGGACATATTGTCTCTGGAAGGCCTTCAAAAACACATCCCAGCTGATCTCAGTATGCTGGGCTCTCAGAATAGGTCTGGTGGATTTTCACCAATGTTCTGCTGATCCCTTCAGTATAAAAGCGACAAACGCTACCATCTCGGTAGTAGTGCACTCAAAGAACCCATACAGCTTCTCAATCTCATTGATCCAATCCTCTCCAGCTATTGGATCCTTAACTCCACTGAAAGATAGCGGTCCAAACTTCTGGAATTGCCGCAGCCTATCCAAATCACAACTATAACCCTAACCTCTACTAGCCTGTGATGTAGCAACAGGTGTAGGCACATCCTGTGTAGGTGGGGTATCTATCGTTTGAGGTCTCTGGGCTGGTCGGTCCAGTGCCTCAGGAACCGCCACTTGCTCGGCATCACCCTGTGTAGTGGGACTCTGTCTACCGCTAACTCCAGGTAAAGATTGGGTGACCAACTCTAATATCATCTCAATGCTCCGTTGAATCCTCACCAGGCGAGTCTCAGTACTCTCGGGCCTCTCCTCTGGACCCTGTGGAGCATGCTCAACCTTAGTCTCCACTTCTACATCATCCTGAGCCTCGTGTGTTTTTGGCTCAACATGACCCCCAGGCAGGCAGCTCTACGGCCTCTAACTTACACCCTCACCCCTTCTACCGCGACTGGTATTAGGCAAAATTACTCAATTCCCTACATTCACAACCAACTCCTTAGTCAACCCATTGACACACACACAATTGTATCTAAACAAGTATAGTAACATGAGAATGTAATTTTCCAACTTATTGAGTATTTTAGATATGAAACACGTCAGACCAACTCAAGCTCTGATATCAACTTCTGTCACGACCCTTAACTTACTAAAATACGTATAATTTTTTTGTATTTTCATGCGTCATTTATTAATCATCCTTCCTCGATCGTGAACAACCACACTCTCAATAGTTAGCCTGTTTGTCAATGTCTACCTCATCCATCCATAACAATTTAATTTCAAAAGTAAACACTTTTATAAATACATCAGTTACTATTTACAAGTGTTTACGTTGCTTTACATCCCCAATGTTTACATACAAAATGCTACTGTGCTATGTCTAGTTTAGATACAAAATAATTCAAGTGTGTATACCTTTAGCGATGGGATGCAGCGGATACCAAAAGGGAAAGCCTCCAGTCACGCTCACTCTATACTCAAATCTCTATAGAGAGGAGGAAAATAAGGGGGTGAGCAAACCACACGCTCGTAAGGCAATCATGCGAACAGGTAGATATAGCACTATCTACGTGATCGTGATGCCATGCTCAAAAGCATTTAGTTCATCATTTTATCTCAAAACATGAGTGTATGATTGTGTTAATGGTATGTAAAGCATTCATGCTATTAAAATCCAGTGCACAATTCATTTCAAAGCATGGCATAAATCATCATGCATACTTCACAACAAAGCATAGCATTACCCATCATGCGTTTTTCTCAAATAAGCATGGCATTAACCATCATGCATTTTTCACAATAAAGCATGGCATTAGTCATCATGCATTTTTCACAATAAAGCATGGCATTAATCATCGTGCTTCGGTGCACTTTAAAACCATTAACAATCGTTATCTCAAAACAATTTAACACTTGTCAGGTCTCAGCCCCTCCCTCGGACTGTCCTGACCCACAAATCATTTCAAACATGGATTTATTCACAAAGCATTAGACATGTGAGATAGGCAATTCAATAAAAGGTAATAACCTCTAGGTCTATGGCCATAACATGTGATACCGGCTACACGGATAAGGTGTATGGGATATCACCACTATCTGCTTCCACACGAGAGGTGGGTCAAATCTAGCCCGCCGGTCCATAGCAGATCTCGTCCGAAGATGAAATATCACAATCTCAACATGGTACAATGTACTCCATTCTACTTGCATGGTACAACGTACTCCGTGGACCTACATCAACATATCATATCACGCCACATCTCAAAATGCACGTGTGAGCCTATTTAATTGGTACGACCTCTTGTCTACCCGAAGCTGCACGTGCGAGCCTATTTAATCGGTGCGACACCAAGTCTACCCAAAGCTTCAAGCACGACAACAAATAAAGTGGGCATCTAGTGCGGCTAAGATCCAAGCACCATGCCAAAACTAGTATGAAATCCATGTGAAAACTAGTGCGAGCTAAGTTCTAGCACTCATGTGTATAAAACACTCAAATCTTATGCGAGTCGTACTCTATCATGCTTTCATTCTCACGAAAACAATGTAGGTGGCTTAATTATTTGTAAAGTATGGTTAACAAACCAAAAAACCTCATTTCTTTTACAATTCATTTCAAATGTTAGCCAACCTACCAATCCTTTGCTAAAAGTACTAAAACATGATTTTCAAGGCATTATGCTTTTGTTTTCATGCACATTTCTCAAACACCCAACTTTTACCCTTCAATCACCCAATATCATTTCCTAACATCTCATGCATTCTAGAAAAGCATTTAAGCGCCCAAATTACGCACAGATACCTCTAAGAGTCCACACAATTCGCTTACCTCGATTTACTCGGGTGCGACTCTCTTTTCCTTTTAGCTTCTTGCACTCTTGGCTCGCCTTATTCCGGTGTATCCTCGGAAGCTACGATTCAATCATCCAAACCACTTGAGTTAAAATTGTTAACTCACATTTGACCTCATTAGTCAATATAACCCATCTTTGCATTTACCAAATGCCTTAATCCACATTTTACCCCTTTTTGGTAAATCTCACAATTTATTCACTAACAACACCTTAAAAATCATACCACAACACTATTATTAACTTCAATATATCCTATTCATCATTAATCTCAACACATTTCACTTTCTCACACTAGACCATTTCTAGGTCATGGTGGATTCATTACTTCCTAAGTAGTTTCTACCCTTTCTATGTATACCAAACAACTCCAAAAATCAATATCTACACAATGTACTTGAGTTATTTCATTTAGAAACTCACCTAGTTTGATTTCCTCTTTGCTCTAATGGAAATGCACCTTTGATCCTTCAATCCAAGAAGTGGGGAAATGCCTCCAAACTATGTTGTTCTTTTCTTTGGTGTGAACAACTTTGTCTCTAATAGCTTTCCCTCAAATCTTACTGAAAATGTGTGGATTTAGGAGTGAGAAAGCTGGGTTTTAGGTTGAAAATGGGAAAGATTGGTTTTTGTCTCAGAAATACAGATCCAACTGCTCCATATTTATAGATTCAGCTTGATGAGATCGATCTGCCTTGGGTGAAGATCGATCTGGTCCTCTTAAAATCCCTCTTTTCCAAGACATTTTGAAGGCAGGAGATCGATCTGTCAAGTAGGGGAGATCGATCTTGCTTCAAACAAAAGGTTAAGGAGATCGATATGGTCTTAGGGGAGATCGATCTGCTCCCAACCCGAGAGCTAAGGAGATGATCTGTTCCATTAAGGATCAATCTGCTCTATTCTATTGCTCAAATAAGAGCTTTCTGGCTCTTCCAGATCGATCTCTCATCCTATGAGATTGATCTAGCCTTCATATTTCCAGATCTTTCTGCAATTTTTGCAGAAACTTATACCAAAACATCCTTAATTTGCTGCCATTCATTTTCTCTTTTGATTACCTTTAAGACTTGAAAATGACATCCATTAATACTTCATACACTTTAAAACTCGTGTGGAATCCTTATATAACCAAAGATACTTAATATAAACCAAATAGAAGTGCATACTCATTCAAATCTTCGTTCCATTTACCACACCACTCATATTCCATTTTACTCACATTCATCACAAATCAATGTCCATTCCTTCACATTCATACATAATGTAACTTGTACGTACAATCACAACTCTTATTACAAGTGTGTACATTAAACTTATGGACTTACATTACATATACTTCACATTACAAGTATATCATCATACTTATGATTTCATTTACATTTCTATGTACATTTATATAATTATACATATACAGGGTCTCACATGGAATGCTACAGAATGCAGGGTAGATCAATCTCATTGAAAGGGGAGATCGATCTTATTACCTTGAATTGCAATGTCAGGACATTCTACAAGAGGGAGATCGATCCCCCACTCAAGTAAATTGATCTCAATTTACCTCAGTTTGGACCAGATTGATCTCCTCTCATAAGGCAGATCGATCTCTGTTGATCTCTGGATAGGCCAGATTGATCTCTAAAGCCTTCTGGTTGAACCAGATCGATCCTCTGTCTTGAGCAGATCGATCTCATCTATAAGCAGATTGATCTCCTGCCTGTAATTGTCAAAATTTGAAGGAATTTAAGCAAGGGGAGATCGATCTCCTCCGTCCCTTGGAGATCGATCTAATAATGTTGAATCTATAAAAAGCCAGACAATCCGTGCCTTCTTCCTCAGACATTCACACCTCTTCCATTTTTCACAAGAAAACCTAATTTCTCACTCTAGAATACCACCCTTTCCAAAGAGATTTGAGAAAAATGTATTAGAACAAAGTTGTTGCTTAAGAGGAGGAGAGCAATATAGTTGAAGATTAGAGGTTATAATCACCTTGGGTTTTGGCTAAAATGATGATTTTTAAAGCTCATGCGCACTCCTTACTGAGCGAAGTTGAAAGCTCACCCCCTCATTTTCCTCCCCTCACAGATTACTTACAGTGAGCACTGGTGCTTGCGACGTACGTGACATAGGCTGGTGGACGAGACTCTCCCAGGCTATTGCTTGTACACGCGAGAGGTATAATTCAATTCATTTTGTAACCTAGACAATTATGTAATACAGACACTTGTATTTGAACAATATTGAGATGTAATCAGATTGGTATTAGTAAATGAATGGAGAAGTAGACTTCTTTTGATGTTAGAATATTTGATTAAGTGGATGTTGAGAGATTCTCGGGATAATGATTGATGAGATGGAAATAAATTAACTGACACTGTACAGGAATGTAACCCGAGTAAGAAGTTTAATCTAAGAAAAAATTAAATTAGCCCTATTTTTCACGCGTCCGGGCTGTCACAAAGAGGTTCCTGAAAGAGAGAAACAGTGGAGAAAAAGGAAATACGGGAGAGTAGAGGAAGGAAGAGAGGCCGGGGGAGGAGTTCGGTTGATGGAGAAGATGGTGATAGTGGTGAAGGTGATGGCTAAAGCTAGCTCGGAGGTGATGATGGAGGGTGACAGAAAAATTATGGAAGAGGAGGTAAGCCGTTCGGGAAGGAGAAACCTAGAAGAGGAAGAAACCGAGAAATGAAGAGAAGAAGAATGGTGATGGTGATGATGGCCGAGACCCAAGGTGGATAATGGTGGTGTCGAAAAAGATGGAGAGGAGGAGGATTCCGAGACCGGTGAGGTAGAAACCGAGAAGGAGGAAGAAGAGAAGAAGAAGGAAAGAAAGGAAAAAAGAAATTTTGGCGAGAAAAATTTTAAAAAAAAGAAGAGAAGGGAAATATTTAAATATATATATATGTGGAGACAGTGAAAAAGACACAAGGAGAAAAATCAAAAAAATTCGAGAAAAGAGCTCCGGGGCAAAATTAACCGAGTGGATCGGGTCCACTGACTCTAGACGTGGAAGTATTCTTGATTACGTGCAGATATCGAGGTAAGAAATATTACAGTGTGCTATAGAGATGAATGCATGTATATTTCACTGATTTTTGTAGATATGAATTTAGGAAATATATTTATTTATTTATGTTGTAGAAACTTTCCTACATACTGTCGAAATTATACTGCGCATATTTACTGTGTATTTTGAGACTGAATCTTAGGATAAAATTTTAATGCGCTGAACGTAGAAAATTTTTGGACAAATTTTACTGCCCGAAATTTTAGGACACGTTTTAAGGAGCCTTGAAACTGTATTGGTTATCGGAATAACCCTATTCAGTGAATTTTAAATAAAAATTTAAGTAATTTTGAATTATTACAAAAAATTCTAAAATCTCTGGATTTGTGCCTAAGACTATGTTTTATGGATTTTTAGCTGAAAAGGGCAAGGCCAGCCCCCTTTTAATCTATTTTATACACTGAAATGAGATTTAATTGTTTTGAAGTTAAAACCATGCTAGACAGCCTATTTTGAACTGGTTCGTGAAACAAAAGGAATTTTATGTGTATTTTAAAATACGTGTACTGTTTATAAAAAATTTTAAACGAGATGTGCTGGAGCGCGTGCTGACTGTATCGCACGAACCGACTCGCACTGACGAGATGTGCTTGAGCACGTGCTGACTGTGTGTCGCAGGGCCTGACTTGCACTGACAAGATGTGCTTGAGCGTGTACTGATTGTATCGCATGGACCAACTCGCATTGACGAGATGTATTTGATCGCGTGTTGACTGTGTGTCGTACGGCTTAACTCGCACTGACGAGACGTGCTTGAGTGCGTGCAGACTGTGTCGTACGATCCGACTCGCACTGGATTTTGATTTAAGTCATGAAGTAAAACCGTGCCAGCCATAGTGTATTGTTGTGTGATCTTGCACTGACCTGCTCACACATGATTTTAAAGTGTTTTGATAAATCATGTCTGTCAGACGTGTATTGTTGTGTGATCTTGCACATACCTGCTCGCCCGTGATTAGAGGCAAAGAAGGTGATGGAAATTATATGGAAATGTGAATGATGCCAAGGTCCGACGTACCGTTCTATGTGCACGTGAGTACGATGTATCATGTGACTAAAAATGAAATTATATGGAAATGTGAAATGAGAATGATGCCCGGTCCATGGAGTATTATGCACCGTGCTGTGTGCATGTGAGTACGATATATAGTATTATTGAGAAATAAAGAAATGAGTAAGCCAATTGGGTAGTTGACCACTCCCACGGCACATGACATCTCGACACACTTGGCCCGTTATTACCCGGAGTCACTGACATTGGCCAATTGTCATATTGATTGATTGATTATTGATGATGAATATTCCGCCATGCCTCACTTATTTGTTTTGTTTGAACTGAGTTATGATGAAGTGAGTTTCTGATATGAAATGAGTTTTATTTTACTACATTTGATTTAAATAATATTTTGCAGTAATGTTTTCTGTGATACCCATACCGTGAGAAAATGATAATTTTGTGATACCGATACTATGAAAAAATAGTAATTTTCCCTGTACTACACTGAACTATATGGTATTACTTCAAGCCCGTATTTTTGTACATAGTGTACTTATCTACCTACCGCTTGATTTTTCTTACTGAGCATGTTGAGCTCATCCCTTACTTTACATCCATAGAGTTCCCTCAGTAACAGAGGTTGATGGATAGATTTTAATCTGCGACTATACGTCAGAGGGACACCCTTCTACGTACAAAGTTATACCCTGTTAAGACATGTAATTGGTGTCTAATTTTGTAAGTACAGTAATGCAGTATTGTATTTGAGTCTGGGGGAAATATGTGAACTTAATCATGTGTAACAAACATTTATTCTATTTGATTACGAAAAAAAATTACTCAGATTTTATATTCAATTTGTTACCATAAAATACATAAGAATGATAATTTACTATGGAAAATAATCATAAACTTATAGCCCAACTAAGGAAAGTGAAAGGAAAATTGGGTCGTTACATAAAGTGGTATCAGAGCTGAGTTGGCCTGATATGAGTCGATGATTGGAGTAAGAGAGAAGTAAAAAAGTTCACATCCCCAACATTACTGTACTTGGTCTAGATATAAACGGGTATACCTAGGAGTGTCCTACTGAAAAATTGTGTCATTGAATGTAGGAAACTGATAGATATGTCTGGTTGGTATTACAACCATACTAATAGATGAAAAGGAACTGTTCTTCGAGGCCATAGAAATAGGTTCGAAAGATTTAGTAAACCCTCATCTGAATGTACATCTTTTAGCTTAATCGAAATTTCAAAAGTCCGCTATATAAGATTTGAGCGGACATAGAAACAATAATGACATTGCTTAGTCAATAATAGTAGCACAATAATAATGAAGATAATTAAAGTATGACCGTAACTTAGAAAATGACTAAGATAGTTTCGGAGGATAGTACACCATCGGTTACCAGGGAAGGAACCCAGGTTCAATGAAAAATTGAATAAATGAATTAGAAAGGCTATGTGGATCCTTGATACGAACTAAACGTATTATCCGCAAGTGCACGGGTCGTATAAGTAATAATGAAATTTGAGTCCCGAGTTATCGTCCCTCAGAGAAGTTGATCAGTCTAATTAACTACTGGTTAATCTTACCCTAAGTATATTTTAGCAAATTATGAATTCTTGATTATGGGTGATCTACAAGGCAAAATTAAAGAAATACTGAAAACAATGATAAAAATAAAGAAAATAAAATTGAGAAAAAATTAACTTACAAAACTCCAAGCAATAAAAAGCAAATAACCTACAAAAGATAATTAAAATAGTTAAAATTAATTAACGCAATTAAAATAAAATGCTAAAATAAAGAAGCAAAATTAATTAAGCTAAAATTGAACAAACCTAAAATGCAATTAAACTACTTAATCAAAATGCAAATTAAATTAATCAAAATGCAAATTAAACTAACTTAAAATTTAAAGAAATAAAATCCTAGAAAAATTAAGAAAATAACTACAAGCCTAAATGTCTACAATATTAATTCTAAATTACTCCTAATTATATCTAATTACTAATTTAACAATAAAATTTAACTAATGCATGATAAATATCTTTTGCATGATAAATTCTAATTTAATAATAATGCATGATAACTTAACTAATGCATGATAAAATAGAAATGAACTAAGGACATAATTAAATTAATTCATGAACTAATCAAGCTATTGACTATAACTAATCATGCAACTAAGTTTAGAATTTTACTCCTTAAGCTAACACATTAAATTGAAATTAGGCTATTCTAAAATGCATAAAAAAATGGATTATTGCAAAAGTTAAATGCCAAACATGGCCTTGGTCGGTTTGCAATATGGCCAACGGTCCCGTATAGAAATGGTACTGTACATTCCCTATTTTCATTTCCATATCTGCAGGTATTATCCAGCTCCTGCTCTACAACTTCCACCGACTCTGCAACTTCCACCGACTCTGCCTCGGTTCCGTGTACAGCATCATTCCCTGCACAACTCCAACTGCTTCAAGTTTCATTCATCAGCAAACCAAGCTCCAAATCTCTGCTCATGCCGCTGCAGCACTAACTGCTCCTGCTCCTACCAACTCTAGCAATAACAGCCCTTGGCACACTGCATCTTCTCTGTTTCCAGATTTGCTCGGTGCTGTTCGTGAGCTTCTGTGCCAGTTGCTGTCTAGGTCTGCTCCAGCTACTTTCCCTGCTCCTCGCACACGTCCTGCTCCTGCTTCTTCCCCATTTCCAGGTTTGGGTGCTGTCTGTGGCTTCTGCATCCGACGTTTATCTGGCTTCTGTACTGCACACGTCTGGCTCCTGCTTCTTACTCCCGACTCTGTCCAACTGCTAATGATCATGCTCACTTGCTAGACTGCCCAGCTGTGCCCACGGTACCAGCTTGCTTCATCACCGAACATCAGTAGACACAGAGGATGTCCAGCATCCTTCCTGTTGTGAATAACCGAGGATGTCCAGCAGCTGGAGCAGCAGGAATCGATCACCCATGAAGTAATGTTGAGCAAACTTAAAAACAAAAAATGAACAGTACATTAGTCATAGAATAGAGCAGAGTAGAGAAGGATGATGATCCTCGTCTACTGCAGCAATGCAACCCGGCCGGCTTCTGTTATGCTCAGCTACCATCCTATCATCTCTCCTGTAAAGTCCTGCAATCAGAATGCAAGAAACAGAAACATGAAGCAAGACAACAAAATATTTATACTGAGAAACAGAGAAATATTCAAAACAGAAAACAAAATAAATTCATACAGAAAAGGTAATAAGTAATGCAGACCAGAACTTTAATTTTAAATCGAAACTTGAAGAAATTTGAGCATAAAAATATCAAACAACAGTAAGATAGTAAGCTAATGCAAAATCGAAATCTTGATGAAGTTGTACACTTAAATAGTTGAAGAAGATGGCCACTGTCACCGGTGTCTTCTTCCCCTCTTTACTGTTCATCAGAACTATAAAAAATCAAAGGAATAAAACTAACTAACTAAGCAACCCGAGATTAGCAACTATAAAAACATATAAGCTTTTCATTAAAATCCCTGCATAAAAACAAAAAAAATGGAACTTATGCAATTCCGAGAGGAAGAGAAATGGAAAAATAGTTAATCTTCATTAATGTGAAAAAAACCAAGAACTAGAAATAAACAAAAGCTTTCCATCAACATAGAAATTGTATGAACAATAACTATGGGAAATAGAATAAAATGATGGCTAAAAAATCTACTCGGGAAAGCTTCTAAAAACAAAGAAATCTAAGACTATTTTTCCTCTGCTACCTTAACTAGTTTTACACTAACACTACTTAGTGTTTTTTTTCCAATTGCTATCATGTCTTATTTATACACACACTTAGGGGTACAATTGTAATTTTTCCATCCTAGATGAGTTGGCATTGTTTGGCCACTTGTCTTCACACCATTGGCTCCTTGAAAAGATATTTCCATGTCATCTGTCTTCTTGTCCAATTGGATGTGCTAGGCGGCATTGCTTGTGTTGTCCACGTGGTCCAATCTCGATTTTAGCCCAATTCCAGTCCATTTTCTACCGAAATTTTCAAAATTTATCCGGATTTAATTTATCTGCAAACATGAGAATTTTAGTCAAAATGAGGGGATAATTAACAAAATAATTTGGGGATTAAAATAATCAATTAAGAAATTAAGCATAAATAATTCTATTTTTATAGAATTATCACACCCTCCAACTTGAGCTTTTGCTTGTCCTCAAGCAAAACAAAATAATTGTAGGAATGACAAGTACTAAACATAATAATTTCCCCAATATCATCCTCAAAGAAAAAGTACAAACTATGATCTCAAAGACTCACAATTACAAGTCCAACATTCAGAATCATTCAATCATAAGTCCTAACCTAAATTGGATTTCTTGTGTGTGTGAAAATGTCTAAGCCACTACTTAGTACATTACTCGAATCAGATTATGCAAACACAGTGAATGCAAAGTCAATGACAAGTGATCATTCCCATAAGTTTGTTTTTCACTTCTCTCTCCACTAATGTAGTCACACTTAACCAAAGATCAATATGACTTCATTAAGCTTGTAATGTAAGGCTGGGGCTAAGGTATGATAAAGTCGATTTAGGTTTAATTACCCCTTAACATGCATTACTTCTAGGATCTTTATGTAAGAGCTCAAATTTATTTCCCCCAAACTTATTTATTTCACTAAACTTTTTATTCTATTTTTGTATTTTTCTTCTTTCTTCTTTTCTTTTTCTTTCATTTTTTTTTTATACATACTCCTTCACTATTACCTAATACCCATATAGCTCACAATATATCCCAATGACTTTTCATGCTTTTGGGGTAAGGTATAGGAATAGAGTATTTAAGCTAAGGAAAATAATAAACAGGTGTGGTGTATTTACAGAGAAAAGCTTATTTGGCCCAGATGCCTGACTAGGGGTGAAATATGTACAAGGATGGCTAGAAAGGCTCAAACGATTCAAAGATGGCCTAAATCATCTCCCTAATTAAGTGTGATCTAATATTTCACCTCGAGATTAGATCAAACAAATTCTAGAATATGATGCACCAAATCAATTGAACAAATGCAATCCTATGTGTACACATAAGCTTTCTCTAAATAAATATACAGATTCATGACATGACATGTGCATAAGATGAGGCAATCACAATCAGAATTAAGACAAATTCAAGAATTCAACTTCATGCTTTTCCTATAATCATGCTTCTTATTCAATCAAAGTCAAACTAAATCATGGGGTCATATCATCAGAATATGGGAAAACTACATGCTAAGTACTAAATCATCCCAAAATCAAACAATTTAAGCTCATATTATCGAAAAAATTTTAAAAATTCTTTCTCAGATTTTCAAAAAAATTTTGAAATTTTTTCCAATTTTTCACAAAATTGCTAAAGTGATATCCCCTCCCCCAAACTTAAAGTGCACAGTGTCCTCAGTGTACAAATAATATAAGAATTTAAGCTCAAGGATAGAGTACTCCCCTTTCTAATGATGATGAACAATTGAAGCTTGATTGAAAACGTAATGCTGTAAAAGCAACTTGCAAAATAAATAAAGAAGAAACAACAGAAAAGAGAAAAGAACTGTATAAAAAGCGCATAAAAAAATGAAGCTAAGTAGTAGGATCAGAAGTATGAGGGTCAGCTAAAGTGGTCACAGAATGCTGATGATCAAATCCTTCCCTGAAATAATGTTTCAGTTTGCCCCCATTAACTTTAAAGGGTTGCTTCAAAGTCTCATCCATAATTTCAATGGCCCTATGAGGGAATACTTGTGTAATGGTAAAGGGTCCTGACCATCTAGAATTATGCTTTCCTGGAAACAACTTCAAGCGTGAATTAAATAACAAAACTTTTTGACCTGGCTCGAAGTGTCTCTCCTTGATTTTCCTATCATGTCATCACTTAGTCTTTTCCTTGTAGAGCTTGGCATTCTCATAAGCCTACAACCTGAACTCATCTAACTGATTGAGCTGTAGCAGCCTCTTCTCTCCTGCTACATCTAAATTGAAATTCAGGTTCTTAAGGGCCCAATAGGCCTTATGCTCAAGCTCCACTGGTAAATGACAGGCCTTACCATAAACAAGCTGATAAGGGAACATTCCTAAAGGTGTTTTGAAGGCTGTCCTATAAGCCCAAAGTGGATCATCTAACCTAGTGGACCAGTCCTTCCTATTTGGGTTCATTGTTTTCTCCAATATCCCCTTGATTTCCCTATTAGACAACTCTACTTGGCCACTCGTCTGTGGGTGATAAGCAGTGGCTACCTTATGTTTGACCTCATATTTTTTTAAAAGCCCGTCAAAACTTCGATTGAAAAAGTGGGATCCTCCATCACTAATGATAGCCCTAGGTGTGCCAAATCTTATGAAAATATTCTTCTTCAAAAACCTTATTACCACCTTGGCATCATTAGTCGATAAAGCCATTGCTTCAACCCATTTTGAAACATAGTCTACAGCTACTAGAATATAGAGATTGCCATATGAAGGAACAAAGGTCCCATGAAGTCAATTCCTCACACATCAAAGAGCTCTACTTCTAAAATATTAGTTAAAGGCATCTCATTTCGTTTGGAAATATTACCTACCCTCTGACATCTATCACATATTAGCACAAAGTAGTGGGTTAGTAATATCCAGATTGCAAAACCTTGTCAGCTATCCCCTCTCCTCCAAGTGCCCTCCACAATCAGAAGAATGAAAATGTCTAAGTATATCCTCTACTCCTTCCATGGGAACACACCTTCTCAAAATCTGATCTTTACATTTCTTGTACAGGAAGGGTTCATCCCAAACATAATACTTGACATCACTCAAAAACTTTTTCTTTTACTGGGCAGTCAAATCAGGTGGCATCACGTTACTCACCAGATAATTCACAAAATCAGTGTACCAGGGCAATCTGGAGTGCCCAAAAGTAAATAGTTGCTCATCAGGAAAGGACTCATTAATAGCTGTACCGTCTTCTTTAAGTCCACTCTCTAATCTAGATAGATGGTCAGCAACCTGATTCTCTGTACCTTTCCTATCCCTAATCTCCAAGTCAAACTCCTATAATAGGAGGATCCATCGAATTAGCCTCAGCTTTGCATCCTTCTTGGAGACTAAGTACTTAATACAGCATGATCAGTATATACTACTACCTTAGTACCAATGAGATAGGAGCGAAACTTATCAAAGGCAAATACTACAGCTAGCAGCTCTTTCTCGGTAGTAGCATAGTTCAACTGGGCCTCATTCAGAGTTTTGCTTGCGTAGTAGATAGCATAGAAGACTCTTCCTTTTCTTTGTCCTAATACAGCCCCAACAACATAATCACTTGCATCACACATAAGCTCAAAGGGTAAACTCCAATCCAGAGCTATGATTACAGGGGCTGTAACTAATTTTTCTTCAAAGTCTTAAATGCTCCTAAACATCGTTCATCAAAGCAAAATGTAGTGTCTTTTTCCAGGAGATTACATAAAGGCTTAGTTATCTGAGAAAAATCCTTAATAAACCTTCTGTAAAATCCTGCATGGCCTAGGAAACTTCTGATTCCTTTAACAGAGGTAGGGGGAGGTAACTTTTCAATAATTTCCACCTTAGCTTTATCCACTTCTATCCCCCTAGCAGAAATTTTGTGCCCAAGCACTATACCTTCTTTCACCATAAAGTGGCATTTCTCCCAATTAAGCATTAAATTTGTTTCTTCACACCTCTTCAGTACTAATGCCAAATTATGCAGACATAAATTGAAGTTATCCCTAAATACTGAGAAATTGTCCATGAAAACCTCAAGAAAATCCTCCACCATATCATGAAATATGGCCATCATGCAACGCTGGAATGTAGCAGGTGCATTGCATAGGCCAAAAGGCATTCTTCTAAAAGAAAAGGTCCCACAGGGATAAGTGAAGGTAGTCTTTTCTTGGTCTTCTGGGGCTATAGCTATCTGATTATACCTCGAGTATCCGTCCAACAGACAATAAAATTTGTGACCAGCTAATCGATCTAACATTTGGTCAATGAAGGGTAAAGGGAAGTGGTCTTTCCTAGTGGCCTTGTTGAGTTTCCTATAGTCCATGCATACTCGCCAACCAGTGACAATCTTAGTGGGGATGAGCTCATTATTTTCATTCTCAATCACTATCATCCCTCCCTTCTTAGGGACACATTGTACTGGGCTCACCCAGGCACTATAAAAAATGGGATAGATGATCCCTGCATCTAACCACTTAATGATCTCCTTCTTGAAAACTTCTTTCATTACGAGGTTCAATCAACGTTGGCACTCTACGGATAACCTATACCCTTCCTCTAATAGTATCTTATGCATACAGATTGAGGGAATAATACCTTTAAGATTAGAGATAGACCAGCCTATAGCCTTCTGATGCTCTCTTAAAACTTATAGTAGTTTTGCTTCCTGATCACTGGAGAGAGCCGCAGATACTATTACTAGTTGACTAGAGGATTCACCTAAGTAAGCATACCTAAGATGTGAGGGTAAAGGTTTGAGCTTTAATGCTAGAGGATCACTGGTGGATGGAGAGATATTTGAAGTTGGAATAGATGAAGGGTCTAACATCTCGAATTGGGTAATTTCCTCAAAAGGAGTGATCTCTAATAATTGTAAAGCTTCATAGACCTCATCATCATCTTCATTGTATTCTTTAAGCTCAACAGAATTCACTAAGGAGGCTTCTAGAGGGTTTAAGGGATGAGTTTTAGCAAACGCCTCAATGATGTCTTTATAGACTAAATCCATCCTAAAACAATCATGAGAGTTATCAGGGAACCTTAAAGATTTGAAAACATTAAACTTGACTTCCTAATCTTGAACTCTTATTGTTAACTCCCCATTCTGCACATCAATTAAAGTTCTACTAGTCGCTAGGAAAGGTCTACCTAGTATAATGGGGACTTCCCTGTCTTCCTCCATGTCTAACACAATAAAATTCACAGGGAAACTAAACTTGTCCACCTTTACTAAGATATCCTTAATGACCCCTTTCGAATATTTAATTGATCGATCAACCAATTGGAGGGTCACTGTAGTGGGCTTAGCATCCCCTATTCCTAACTTCTGATATATAGAAAAAGGTATTAGATTTATACTAGCTCCTAAATCGCACAGGGCTCTACCAAAGAATAGATTTCCAATAGTGCATGGTATGGTAAAACTCCCGGGATCCTTGAGCTTGGGGGGTAATCTCCTCTGGATAATGGCACTACATTCCTCAATTAAGGCCACCGTCTCATAATCTTCCAATCTTCTTTTCCTAGAGAGGATGTCCTTCATAAACTTCACATAGCTTGGCATTTGCTCTAAGGCATCTGCGAAGGGAATGTTGATGTGAAGTTTCTTAAAAACATCAAGGAATTTTGTAAATAGTTGGTCTAGTTTTTGATTTTGAAACCTCTGAGGAAAAGGAATTGGTGGTTTAACAAGAAGAGTTGTAGTGGAAACATTTGTAGCATCGGAGGACAAAGAAGGTTGTGACAAAGAAACAAGTAGAGGTGAAGAAATGCCTGGCTCTGTTTTCTTTACAGCTTGATCTTTTGGTTCCTGCTCTTTCTGAGCTGCTTCGATAGAACCTATGGGTTTTTCAACTATGGGCTTGTCAGGTCTGGACTTAACTGGTGGATATACTAGCTCTCTGCCACTCCTAAGGGTGATGGCTTTCACATGTTCCTTACTCTCCCTTTGCCTAACAGGATTGGCTTCAATGTTACTAGGAAGGGTCCATTGAGGACGTTGACTAAGAGCGTTTGCTATTTGTCCCACCTGAACCTCTAGGTTCTTAATTGAAGCTGCTTGATTTTACAGGATTGTTGTGAACATTTCCTCAAGCGAGGGCTTCTTTTCAGCTGCTGATAAGTGCTGGGGGTGTGATGGTGGTTGATGGAAGTGGGATAGATGGGAATGATTAGATGGATGATGTGGATACTGAGGTGGTGGGTGGTGAGGAAATTGATGCTGTGGTGGTACCTGAACCGGTGGAGCTTGAAAACCAGGGGGTCCTACTGGTTTAGAATTAGAAGTTTGCCATTGGTTTTGGCTCCAAGAAAAGTTATGATGGTTCCTCCACCCTGGATTATAGGTGTTTGAAAAAGGGTTGTTTTGTTTCTTAGGGGGGGCAACGTACTGAACCGATTCTAAGTTAAGTGGACACCTATCTACAGCGTGGGTACCACTACATAGATCACAAGAGAGAAAAGGACTTTGGACAGAAAACACAGGGTTAGGATTGGTGGAAGGATTATGTTGGGTACTGAGCGACTCTACCTTCTTCGTAAGGTTAGTGATTTGAGAGGTCAAGGTAGACAGTGTGTCGAGCTCATAAACACCCATCGACTTCTTTGGCAATTGCCTCTTCGAAGACCATTGATAGTTGTTAGCCGCCACTTATCTAACAGCTCGTAAGCTTCCTCTTCTGTTTTGTACATCAGGGCTCCACCCGTAGCAGCGTCCACGATGGTCCTATTTTGGCTTGTAAGTCCGTTGTAGAAAGTTTGGACTCGTAGCCATAAAGGTAGGCCATGGTGAGGGCACTTCCTAAGAAGCTTCTTATATCGTTCCCATGCTTCGTAAAGAGATTCAGAGTCTAACTGGGCAAAGGAAGATATATCACTACGGAGTCTGGCCATTTTAGAGGGAGGGAAAAACTTAGCTAGAAATTGATGGGCTAACTCATCCCATGTAGAAATGGATCCTGGAGGCAAGGAGGTTAACCAGTGTCACACCCTATCCCTAAGTGAGAAGGGGAATAATCTAAGTCTAAGCCCATCATCAGATAATCTATTGTGCTTGAACGTGTTGCACAAGTCGAGGAATTGCACAAGGTGAGCATGTGGGTCATCGTGCGGAAACCCACTGAACTATAAAGAGGTCTGGATCATCTGGAGGATGGAAGGCTTAATTTTGAAATTGTTAGCAGGGACAGCTAGTGGCCTAATGCCGGTGTAATATCCTCCAATCGTCAGCACCGCATAATCTCCAACGGTCCTGATTTCCCTATTTTCTGCCATGGTGTTTTGCAGCGGAGCTATAAATTTCCTAGAATCCTTTCAAATTTTCCTAAGAGTTCGTTCAATTTCAGGATCTAGAGGAAAGCAATCAAAACTCTTGGCTCTACGCATGCAAATATCACAGAGTCCTCTTAAATTTTATTTTATTTTATTTATTTTTTAAGTTTTTTAATTTTCATTTTTTTATATGAGAGAGAAAATGAAATAATCTAGATTAAAGCCCAAAATATTTACAACCTAAATATTTACAAGCTAGAATTATACCTAAGCATAATTTCACCGATATTAATTAACGACTAATTAAAACTTCCCCGGCAACGGCGTTAAAAACTTAATACAAACTAAACGTATTATCCGCAAGTGCACGGATCGTATAAGTAATAATGAGATTTGAATCCCGAGTTATCGTCCCTCAGAGAAGTTGATCAGCCTAATTAACTACCGGTTAATCTTACCCTAAGTATATTCTAGTAAATTATGAATTCTTGATTATGGGTGATCTACAAGGCTAAAATTAAACAAATACTGAAAATAATGATAAAAATAAAGAAAATAAAACCGAGAAAAAAATTAACTTACAAAACTCCAAGCAATAAAAAGTAAATAACCTACTAAAGATAATTAAAACAGTTAAAATTAATTAACACAATTAAAGTAAAATGCTAAAATAAAGAAGCAAAATTAATTAAGCTAAAATTGAACAAACCTAAAATGCAATTAACTAATTTAAAATTTAAAGAAATAAAATCTTAGAAAAATTAAGAAAATAACTACAAGCCTAAATGTCTAAACTATTAATTCTAAATTACTCCTAATTATATCTAATTACTAATTTAACAATAAAATTTAACTAATGCATGATAAATATCTTTTGCATGATAAATTCTAAATTAATCCTAATGCATGATAACTTAACTAATGCATGATAAAATAGAAATGAACTAAGGACATAATTAAATCTAATTCATGAACTAATCAAGCTATTGACTATAACTAATCATGCAACTAAGTTTAGAATTTTACTCCTTAAGCTAACACATTAAATTGAAATTAGGCTATTCTAAAATGCATAAAAAATGGATTATTGCAAAAGTTAAATGCCAAACATGGCCTTGGTCGGTTTGCAATATGGCCAACGGTCCCGTATAGAAATGGTACTGTACATGCCCCATTTTCATTTCCATATCTGCAGGTATTATCTAGCTCCTGCCCTGCAACTTCCACTGACTCTGCCTTGGTTTCGTGTACAACATCATTCCCTGCACAACTCCAACTGCTTCAAGTTTCATTCATTAGCAAACCAAGCGCCAGATCTCTGCCCATGCCGCTGCAGCACTAACTGCTCCTGCTCCTACCAACTCTAGCAATAATAGCCCCTGGCATACTGCATCTTCTCTGTTTCCAGATTTGCTCGGTGCTATCCGTGAGCTTCTGTGCCAATTGATGTTCAGGTCTGCTCCAGCTACTTTCCCTGCTCCCCGCACACGTCCTGCTCCTGTTTCTTCCCCATTTCCAGGTTTGGGTGTTGTCTGTGGCTTCTGCATCCAGCATTTATCTAGCTCCTGTATTGCACACGTCCTGCTCCTTACTCCCGACTCTGTCCAACTACTGCTGATCATGCTTACTTGCTAGAATGCCCAGTTGTGCCCACGGTACCAGCTTGCTTCATCATCGAACATTAATAGACACATAGGATGTCCAGCATCCTTCCTGCTGCTGATAATCGAAGATGTCTAGCAGCAGGAATCGAGCACCCGTGAAGTAATGTTGAGCAAATTGAAAAACAAAAAATGAACAGTACATTAGTCATAGAACAGAGCAGAGCAGAGAAGGATGATGATCCTCGTCTACTGCAGTAATGCAACCCGGCTAGCTTCTGTTATGCTCAGCTACTATCCTGTCATCCCTCCTGTAAAGTCCTGCAATCAGAATGTAAGAAATAGAAACACGAAGCAAGACAACAAAATATTTATACCGAGAAACTGAGAAATATGCAGAACAAAAAACAAAATAAATTCATACAGAAAAGGTAATAAGTAGTACAGACCAGAACTTTAATTTTAAATCGGAACTTGAAGAAACTTGAGCATAAAAATATCAAACAACAGTAAGATAGTAAGCTAATGCAAAATCGAAATCTTGATGAAGTGGTACAGTTAAATAGTTGAAGAAGATGGCCACTGTCACCGGTGTCTTCTTCCCCTCTTTATTGTTCATAAGAACTATAAAAAATTAAAGGAATAAAACTAACTAATTAAGCAACCCGAGATTAGCAACTATAAAAACATATCGGCTTTTCATTAAAATCCCTGCATAAAAACAAAAAAATGGAACTTATGTAATGCCGAGAGGAAGAGAAATGGAAAAATAGTTAATCTTCATTAATGTGAAAAAAATCGAGAACTAGAAATAAACAAAAGCTTTCCATCAACATAGAAATTGTATGAACAATAACTATGAGAAATAGAATAAAATGATGGCTAAAAAATCTACTCGGGAAAGCTTCTAAAAACAAAGAAATCTAAGACTATTTTTCCTCTAATACCTTAACTAGTTTTACACTAACACTACTTAGTCTTTTTGTTTTTTCAATTGCTATCATGTCTTATTTATACACACACTTAGGGGTACAATTGGAATTTTTCCATCCTAGATGAGTTGGCATTGTTTGGCCACTTATCTTCACACCATTGGCTCCTTGAAAAGATATTTTCATGTCATCTGTCTTCTTGTCCAATTGAATGTGCTAGGTGGCATGGTTCGTGTTGTCTGCTTGGTCCAATCTTGATTTTAGCCCAATTCCAGTCCATTTTCTATCAAAATTTTTAAAATTCATCCAAATTTAATTTATCTGCAAACATGAGAATTTTAGTCAAAATGAGGGGATAA
Source organism: Firmiana major (assembly GCA_033439115.1). Classification (NCBI taxonomy): domain Eukaryota; kingdom Viridiplantae; phylum Streptophyta; class Magnoliopsida; order Malvales; family Malvaceae; genus Firmiana; species Firmiana major. Next base: position 15,600,664 of record CM065908.1, on the reverse strand, counting down.
TTAACAAAATAATTTGGGGATTAAAATAATTAATTAAGAATTGTCAATCTTTAAGGAATACTACCATAAAGAAGGTAGTTTTTGTAGCATTGATATTAAAACGGGAAGCCAAGCCTTGATGAAAACTTTCCTTGATATTTTCTAAGGACTCGACATTAGAGGGTCACATGGGATACATCCCTGGATGTCTTGAGATGACAACACATCCCGGATAAAGTATAATGGCAATTATAGATGAAAAGATTGATTTCGACATAAGGTAACAAGTCCAAGAATGAATATGAGACTGAATTCATGGTTTTGGAGAAGTACTCATGAGAGGAAACTGAAAACCTTAAGCCGAGCTAGGTTAGCTCCATTTGATGTTACTTATAAGGAAGCAGAGTGCAAAACGTAACTGTGAGAATATAAGATGTATAGTTTTTAAATTAATTGTGTTGAGTTAATGTATTTTGAAATGACAAAACAAGTTAATACAATAATGTTAAGATGGTATACAAACATGTTTAGAAGATATCAGGACCAGAACTTAGAGTTCTGCTGATGAGAGATCGATCTGGGGTATGAGAGATCGATCTCCTGGGATTATACTTGATGAGAGATCGATCTCATGATGGAAGAGATCGATCTGGCAAGCCTTAAAACGGTGTAAAGGGTTTAAGGTAAAAAGAGATCGATCTGCAAGGGTTAAGAGATCGATCTGCTCTAAGTCAGAGAACTTAGGAGATCGATCTGGTAAGGAAGAGATCGATCTGCTCAAAGTCAGAGAGCTTAAGAGATCGATCTGGTGTATTGAGAGATCGATCTTGCCTCAAACAGAGAGGATAGGAGATCGATCTGCCTATTCGACAGATCGATCTGCCTCTGCCTATTTAAACTAACAGATCGATCTGGTAATGTATGAGATCGATCTCCCTGTGTATTTGTGCTTTGTCATTGCAGGATTTAAAACTAGGAGATCGATCTGGCCAAGATAGGAGATCGATCTGTCTGACCACTGGAGGTTCCCAACGGCTATTTTCTTCAAATCTCAACGGGAAAAACTGCATTTAATGCTCCAACTACCCAACCTTCAGTATATAACCAAGCATTGAAGATAAAGCAAACAGAGAGACTATCACTGCACATTCTCAATATTCTGAAGCTTTAATTCTTTCATTCCTTGTATCCCTATTGCTCATTAATTGAGATTTATTGTACAAGCTTAAGTACTACAAGCTTTGTTAGTCCTACCCACTGAAAAGCCTTATTCTGTATTCATCCTCACCTTAAAAGAAAAGAGGATTGTTCCTCAGTGAGTGTTATTGTAAAAGGGTGAATACATTTTCTGTATTGCTAAGGGTAGAGAGGTTATTCCTTAACCTGAAAAAGGAACTTTGTAAACTCTATTGAAAGAGAGAAAGAAACCACTTGACAAGAAGGTCAAGGAGAGAGGACGTAGGCAAGAGTTGGCCGAACCTCTATAAGTTGCTGTGTTTGTTTCTCTTTCCCTCTCTTTGCATTAAATTGTTATATTGCTCTGTTTTATTCATTATCGTTTGTGTTTAAATTGTAATTAATTTAAAATCTGCCCTAAGTGTTAGAAAACCGATTCACCCCCCCCTCTCGGTAGAGCCAACAATTGGTATCAGAGCTAGGACTCTTTAATCACGTAGGAACAACTTCCTAAGAGTAAAAACGATCAAATGGCTCTTAACAATGTAACAACTAGTTTGATAGGAGAGGGGCACTCCACGGTTAGACCTCCCATGTTCAATGGTGAACATTATTCATATTGGAGGACTAGGATGATGCTATTCATTCAAGCAAATGACTATGAAGTATGGAGAATTATAGTTAAGGGACCTCAAATCCCTACAAAGAAAATAGAGGGAAGAGATATTCCCAAAGAAGAAGATGAATGGGACTCTAATGACATTAAATGTGCACAACTAAATGCTAAAGCTATGCACACATTATTTTGTGCTTTAGGTCCTAATGAATATAATAGAGTATCCGGGTGTGATAATGCCAAGCAAATATGGGATAAATTGGCAATAACTCATGAGGGTACAACCCAAGTGAAGGAGACAAAAGTAGGTATGCTCACACATGATTATGAGCTCTTTAGGATGAAGGAAGAAGAATCCATTAGTGATATGTTCACTAGGTTTACCGATATAATTAATGGATTAAAATCTTTAGGAAAAATATATTCTAATATTGAAATGGTAAAGAAGATTTTAAATAGCTTACCTAAGTCATGGGAAGCTAAAGTGACAGCAATAGAGGAATCTAAGGATCCACACACATTATCCTTAGATGAATTAATAGGTTCCTTGCTAACTTATGAGATGAAGCTTAAAAGAAATGAAGAGCCACCCAAGAAAGTGGGTGTTGCTCTAAAATCCACTGCTGAAAAGGAAATTAAAAATGAGAGTGGCAGTGAGGAGGATATTGAGATGGCAATGTTTGCCAAAAGATTTAATAAATTCATGAGGATGAGAACTAGCAATAGCAATAGGAGAAACAATAGGAGAGAACAAGAGGAATTAGGTAGAAAAGACTCTATTGTGTGTTATGAGTGTAAAAAACCTGGACACATAAAATTTAACTGCCCTCTCCTCAAAAGATCTAATGATAGGTTTCATAAAAAGAAGGCAATGGTCGCAACATGGAGTGACAGTGACTGCTCCAATGATGAATCAAATGAGGACATTGCCAACCTATGCTTCATGGCTATTGATGATGATGAAAAGGTAACTTCTAATATCAATGAATACTCTTTTGATGAACTGCAAGATGCATTTGATGATTTAGCATTAGAGTATGAATCTATGAGCATGAAGTATAAAAAGTTAATATCAAAATTAAAAAGGGAAAATGAGATAATGTTAAAAGATAAATTGGAATGTGAGGAGAAACTAGAGATTGCAAATCTAGAAATTGGTGATCTTAAGGAGAAAAATAGCAATTTACATAACTCCTTTAATAGATTTCACATGGGGCAACAAAAGCTAGATAGCATGTTAGAAACCCAAAGGGCATTTTTTGACAAAAATGGCTTAGGGTATAATGCACAAAGTAGGGAGACCCATCTTAAGAGTTTTATGGCTAGGAAGAGCATGAATAAACCTGAAATTACTTGTTCATATTGTAATAAGAAGGGACATAAGTCACATTATTGCACTAAAAAGATGAGGAATCTTAAAGGAAAAATTGTAAAAAGAATATGGATTCCAAAAGAGGTAATTCATTCCAAGGACTGCAATGCATTAGCAAAATGGATCCCAATGGGATTAAGAATTTCATTTACTAACCTCCAAGGACCCAAGAGAATTTGGGTACCTAAGACTTGAGTGGGTTTATTTTTTTGTTGTAGGTGATTGAGCATAGCCACAAAGCTAAAACAAAAGAAGCTTGGTACTTAGATAGTGGATGCTCAAGGCACATGACGGGTGATAAAAGCCATTTCAATTCCTTCAAATCGAAAATTGGTGGAGAAGTCACTTTTGGGGACAACTCCAAAGGCCAAGTGGAAGGAAGTGGCTCAATAGGTAATAATCATTTCTCTTTAGAAAAAGTATTACTTGTTAGGGGTCTAAAGCATAACTTGCTAAGCATTAGTCAACTTTGTGACAAAGGTTACAAAGTAATTTTTGATTGCATGAAATGTAATGTTTTAGATCCTAAGTCAAATAAAATTCTTCTTCTAGGTCATAGGCAAGGTAACATATATATAGTCTACCTTAATGAACTCAAAAATGAAAACATATGCTTAATGGTAGACAACAAAAAGGAATCCTGGTTATGGCATAGAAGACTAGGTCATGCTAGCATGCATGTGCTATCCAAATTAGCTAGAAAGGATCTAGTTATAGGCTTACCCAAAATATCCTTTGATCATGAAGAAATATGTGAAGCTTGTGTTAAAGGAAAACACAAGAGAACAACTTTTAAGCCTAAGAATAGTGTATCCACCACTAGGCCTCTTCAATTACTGCATTTAGACTTATTTGGACCAACTAGAACCACTAGCCTAGGTGGGAAACACTATGGTTTTGTAATAGTTGATGATTACACTAGGTACACTTGGGTGTTCTTTTTGAGAGTTAAAAATGAAGCCTTAGAGAAATTCATAACTTACTCAAAGGTGACTCAAAATGAAAAAGGATATACAATAACAAGCATTAGAAGTGATCATGGCAAAGAATTCGAAAATATAGGATTTGATGAGTATTGCAATGATCAAGGAATTAGTCATAACTTTTCAGCCCCTAGGACACCACAACAAAATGGTGTAGTTGAGAGAAGAAATAGGACTTTGGAAGAGATGGCTAGGACCATGTTATGTGAAAATAACTTGCCAAAGTACTTTTGGGCTGAAGCTATAAACACATCATGTTATATAATCAATAGAGCTATGATAAGACCCATGCTAAAGAAAACTCCTTATGAGCTCTACAAAGGTAAGAAGCCTAATATTAGTTACTTCCATCCTTTTGGCTGCAAATGCTTTGTTCTAAATAATGGAAAAGATAATTTAGGAAAATTTGATGCCAAAAAGTGATGAGGGAATATTTCTAGGATATTCATTGAATTCAAAGGCTTATAGAGTTTATAACAAAAGAACATTAATGGTTGAAGAATCTATTCATGTTATATTTGATGAATCAAATAATATATCTAAAGATTCAACCAACAATGATGAAAATGTTGAGATATTTGATGAAGGCTTAGAAGATGACTTTCTAGAAAAGCTTGATTTGAATAAAGAAGATGAAGAAGAAATAGAAGTTTTAGAAAGAGAACCTAGAGCACCAAGAGAGTTAGGATATGTAAAAGATTGTGAAATAGTAGGAGATCCAACTCTTGGAGTTAGAACTAGGTCATCCTTAAGGAATATGTGCCAATATATAGCCTTTGTATCTCAAATAGAGCCTAGGAATGTCAATGAAGCCTTAGAGGATAATAATTGGTTCCTAGCAATGCAAGAAGAGTTAAATCAATTTGAGAGAAGCAAAGTATGGAAACTAGTTCCAAGGCCTAGTGATCACTCTATAATTGGAACTAAATGGATATTCAAGAACAAAATGGATGAAAATAGTGTGATCATAAGGAATAAGGCTAGGCTAGTTGCTCAAGGCTATAGACAAGAGGAAGGCATAGACTATGATGAAACATATGCACCGGTAGCTAGATTAGAGGCAATAAGAATGTTACTTGCCTTTGCATGTTATAAAGATTTCAAGTTATATCAAATGGATGTAAAGAGTGCATTCTTGAATGGTTTCATTAGTGAAGAAGTCTATGTAGAGCAACCTCTCGGATTTGAAAATCATGAATTTCCTGAACATGTATTCAAATTGTCTAAGGCACTTTATGGGTTAAAACAAGCTCCTAGAGCTTGGTATGAAAGGTTGTCAAAGTTCTTAATAGAAAAAGGGTTCTCAAGAGGAAAAGTAGACACCACATTATTCATCAAAAATAAAAATAAGGACTTACTAGTTGTACAAGTATATGTAGATGATATTATTTTTGGTTCAACTAATGAGTCTTTATGTCAAGAGTTTGCTAAGATCATGCAAGGGGAATTTGAGATGAGCATGATGGGAGAACTCACATTCTTCTTGGGACTTCAAGTGAAGCAAACAAAGGATGGAACTTTCATCAATCAAGCAAAGTACACCAAGGACTTGCTCAAGCGTTTTGGAATGGAGAGTTGCAAACCTCAAGCCACTCCAATGGGCACCAACATCAAGCTTGATAAAGATGAAGGTGGTAAGTGTGTAGACACTAAACTCTATAGGTCTATGATTGGATCATTGCTTTACTTAACTGCAAGTAGACCAGATATATTGTTTAGTGTATGCCTTTGTGCTAGATTTCAATCCTCTCCTAGGGAATCACATCTATTGGCAACTAAGAGAATTTTTAGATACCTCAAAGATACTCCCTCACTAGGACTTTGGTATCCCAAAGACTCCACTTTTGCCCTTCATGCATTTTCAGATGCTGATTTTGGAGGATGCAAAATAGATAGGAAAAGTACCTCAGGTACTTGCCAATTCCTAGGAAATAGGTTAATTTCTTGGTTCTCCAAGAAGCAAAACAGTGTAGCTCAGTCCACAACTGAAGCTGAGTATATAGCAGCTGGTAGTTGTAGTGCTCAAGTGTTGTGGATTAAACAACAAATGAGAGATTATGGCATTGACATGAAACAAGTGTCTATTAAATGTGATAATACCAGTGCCATTAATCTGTCTAAGAATCCTATTCAACACTCCAGAACCAAGCACATAGAAATTAGACATCACTTCCTTAGAGATCATGTACAAAAAGGGGATATAATCTTAGAGTATATTGATACTACACATCAAATAGCTGATATATTCACCAAACCCCTTGATAGAGATAGGTTCTGTATCCTTAGAGGTGAATTAGGACTCATGAGTATGCCTTAGGACGTTCACGTTGTAAAAATCTTGATTTCAAGTTGATTTTTAAAGAGTTTTTGCAAAAATTTTCTGGCAAAAAGGATGAGAGATCGATCTCCTTAAGATATAGATCGATCTCTATCCCTTAAACAAGCCTAAATTATCAAGGTTAAGCTAAGCAGATCGATCTTCTAACCATAAGATCGATCTCCTTACGTCTCTGTTTAGAGGAAGATCGATCTGTCCACACGACAGATCGATCTCATCAAGCTTCCGCATTCTACAGATCGATCTGTGCATGTAACAGATCGATCTCCTTAAGCCTCTGTTTGCGACCAGATCGATCTGTCCCTACGACAGATCGATCTCTCTTCGCTTCTGGGAGTACCAGATCGATCTGTCGCCTCGACAGATCGATCTCCTATGCCTTGGAGTATAAATAACCGCGAAAAATCCCCAAATCTTCCAAAACCTAAAATTCAAAATTCTCCAATTCCCTCGCATCCTCTTCTTCAATTCCTCCTCAGATCAATCCTCGTACGGTCATTCCTGCATCCCAGTGTCGTATTCCGGTATAGTAACCTACATTTATCACTAATTTCTCAAAAATTTTCTCTGATTTGCGTTGATTTTCATTCTAGGGCAACCCTAGGTACTGTTTCATTGCTCTTATCATTTTTGAATTTGTTTAGACGAATCTAGAGTCTAGAATAATGCCTAGGCTTAAGAGAGCAGGAACCAAACCACCTAGACCCAATGTAGAGGCAGGATCTTCCTCCCAACCCACTCCACCTCCTATCGCTTCCTTCAATCGGTGTTTTAAAACACCAGCAAAAAGAAAGCGGTATGAGGAATATTTTTCAACTATGCCAATCAAGCATTGGCGCACCATTGATTTTTCCTTCCTCAATCACATAGACTTTCCATACCTATCAAAATTTGAGGAATTTGGTTGGGTGAAATTCTTGAGAATCAACACTCCTGTCCCTCCAAATCTCGTTCGCGCATTCTTTTCCAATGCCGAACTCGTTTATGACCCCGATGACACCTGCAAAATCCTTGCCTTCAAAACCTTCGTCATGGGTCAATCAATAATAATTGATTCTGAAGTTATAGCCAAAGTATTTGATATACACGATGAAGGCTTAACTAATGAGGATGAGGAAGTCCCCTTTGCGTTTGAACTCCCCGGGGACAAGGCGAGTAACCTTCCAATGCACCTTCGGTTACTCCACCTCATAATCTCGTGGAATCTCCGCCCTTACGGTACCCGTCACTCAACCATTAGGCGTCTAGATCGTTTTTGGCTTCATCACATTCACACCACAAGCCAAAAGCCTAACCTCCCTCATTTCATATACGAAGACTGGCTGAAGATTGTGCGTGGACAAGCTACCACGATCGTTTTTCCACAACCGGTAGCCTATCTTCTCCGTCGCCTTGGCATCGACTGCAGCGGCGAAACTGGCGAACTTCCATCTCCTAAAAGCGAGCTTAACATTGGGACCCTACATCATATGGGGTACTACAAAGATTTCCGGGGAGAGTGGACGAAAAAGCAAGAACAGCAACCTGCTGAGGCTGAGGATGACCCCACTGCTGAACCAGCACACCCACCTGCAGCACCCGCTCCAGAACCGTCGTCCTCAACAGCTGCGCCAACTGCACAAACATCGTCTCCTGCTGACTTGGAGCTGATCGTGAAGATGATAAGCGACCTCAGTCAGAGGATCGATGAAGGACATACCACTCAGCAGCGTATGTTTGCCGAATTGACTCAACGAGTGGATAGGATTCAAGACACTCAAAAGGAGATGTTCGATAGATTTCAAGAAACTCAAGAGGCAATGTTCGATGAACTTCAAGTGACGCGCACGCATGTTGAGGAGCTTTTGGATCGTGATCCTCCCTCCCATTAGGCTTTAGGTGTATGGTTTAGTTTAGTTATATCATTTCGCACTGTCTTTGTACTGAATTTGCTTGAATGCAATATAAATTGATTGTTTATGAAAATGTGGCATTTTGTGAGTCAATATTGATTTTGAACTGCCATGGTTTTGACAATGTTGCATTTTGTGAGTTAATGACTATGTGTGATTGATATGACAAAAAGGGGGAGAAGAAACATGTGTTAAATGTTTAAAAGAAGTTAGGATGATTTAATTGAGGGGGAGTTAAGAGCTAGAGCTAACTAAGGGGGAGTTAAGATTTAACTAAGGATGAGTTAAATCTTTAACAAAGTCAAAAGCTCACAAAAAGGGGGAATTTTGCAAATTCACTAAACATGTTTATTGGATGAGTTTTGTCATATCAAAAAGGGGGAGATTGTTGAGTTAATGTATTTTGAAATGACAAAACAAGTTAATACAATAATGTTAAGATGGTATACAAACATGTTTAGAAGATATCAGGACCAGAACTTAGAGTTCTGCTGATGAGAGATCGATCTGGGGTATGAGAGATCGATCTCCTGGGATTATACTTGATGAGAGATCGATCTCATGATGGAAGAGATCGATCTGGCAAGCCTTAAAACGGTGTAAAGGGTTTAAGGTAAAAAGAGATCGATCTGCAAGGGTTAAGAGATCGATCTGCTCTAAGTCAGGGAACTTAGGAGATCGATCTGGTAAGGAAGAGATCGATCTGCTCAAAGTCAGAGAGCTTAAGAGATCGATCTGGTGTATTGAGAGATCGATCTTGCCTCAAACAGAGAGGATAGGAGATCGATCTGCCTATTCGACAGATCGATCTGCCTCTGCCTATTTAAACTAACAGATCGATCTGGTAATGTATGAGATCGATCTCCCTGTGTATTTGTGCTTTGTCATTGCAGGATTTAAAACTAGGAGATCGATCTGGCCAAGATAGGAGATCGATCTGTCTGACCACTGGAGGTTCCCAACGGCTATTTTCTTCAAATCTCAACGGGAAAAACTGCATTTAATGCTCCAACTACCCAACCTTCAGTATATAACCAAGCATTGAAGATAAAGCAAACAGAGAGACTATCACTGCACATTCTCAATATTCTGAAGCTTTAATTCTTTCATTCCTTGTATCCCTATTGCTCATTAATTGAGATTTATTGTACAAGCTTAAGTACTACAAGCTTTGTTAGTCCTACCCACTGAAAAGCCTTATTCTGTATTCATCCTCACCTTAAAAGAAAAGAGGATTGTTCCTCAGTGAGTGTTATTGTAAAAGGGTGAATACATTTTCTGTATTGCTAAGGGTAGAGAGGTTATTCCTTAACCTGAAAAAGGAACTTTGTAAACTCTATTGAAAGAGAGAAAGAAACCACTTGACAAGAAGGTCAAGGAGAGAGGACGTAGGCAAGAGTTGGCCGAACCTCTATAAGTTGCTGTGTTTGTTTCTCTTTCCCTCTCTTTGCATTAAATTGTTATATTGCTCTGTTTTATTCATTATCGTTTGTGTTTAAATTGCAATTAATTTAAAATCTGCCCTAAGTGTTAGAAAACCGATTCACCCCCCCTCTCGGTAGAGCCAACAAATTGAAATGGGACGGTAAAGAGCGAGACAGAAAAAGACCACTCTACTGAAGATAGGAAAGTAATGTAAAAATGAAGTCATTGTAACTAGAAGAATGAATTACTGAAATGCATAGTATAAATGAAACTTAAAGGTCACAATGCTTACATGCTTGAGAAGGATACGGTGCGTTCGGAGAAAAGAGACACCCCTGTAGACAGAGAGTTTTTCGATACATGTTCGGATGATCAATCAAACCCTAAACCTCTTGATAAAGAAGATGAAGTTTTGAGGTGATTTAGTACTAAATTAATTCAAAGCACATACTGAATGGCTTCAATTTAATTATAAGAGCGGAAGAAGTAATTATAAGGATTATAAAATTTATATGATAAGGGGAAATATCAGACCAGGTGATACATTTTGGAGTGTACGAACATTAATTGTTAAGAAGTTTCAGAGTTTTCTAAGTTACAATGTGTTAGGACGGGAGTCAATTGGATTCTCCCGCAACAGAGATTTTATATGTGAGATCTGAGAATTTTAGATATATTTGAATGATGTAATATGAACTTGAAGTGTAATTTATTGAGCTAAGTGAATTGGGGAATGATAATTAGAGATTTATATGTTAAGTGTTTAAAATAAGTGTGAAGTTATGAGGACAGATCGATCTGGGAGAAGGAGAGATCGATCTGGTGAGTTAAAAATGACAAGGAAGGAGGAATTTGAGGAGCAGATCGATCTCCAATGGAAGAGGATCGATCTTCTTATGATTCTGTTTGAGAGAAGATCGATCTCATGAGGAAGAGATCGATCTCCAAATGATTCTGCTTGGGAGAAGATCGATCTCCTCAAGGAGCAGATCGATCTCATAAAGCCATAAAGAGATCTATCTCACCCCTCGACAGATCGATCTCCTAGGCATAAATTGCCCCAAATCGTCCCAAAAATTCAAATGCAGATCGATCTCATCAAGAGCCAGATCGATCTCCTACCCTCAGCCTATATAAGGAACCCCTATTTTTCTCCTGCAATCTCACTTTCTCTCTCTTCCAACCCCCATTTTCACCGAAACCTAGCTTTCTCACTCATCCAAAGCACCCATTTCTGTCCGAATCAGAAGTTGTGACAAGAAGGAAAGTTGTTCCTCATCAAAGGGAGAACAACATACTTGAAAATCGAAAGACGGATCGAATCGAGGCAAGAGATAAGCTCTCCACAAGTTTTGGGTAATTTCTAAACCCCGATCTTGATATCTGAGATGATTTTGATGATAATGATTGTTGTCATTGTGTTGAAATAGCTGAGAAATGATTAGGGATTGATGAAATTGCAATGTGGTTGGAGTGATAATGATATTTAGCAATTTTGGGAATTTGAGCTATAAATAGAAATTTAGACAATATGGTGAATTAGCATAGATAATTGGCATGAGAAATGTAGAACGTTGAGATGTTGTGAATGAGAGTGTAGTTTGGGGTAGAGTTACGAGAATCAAGAGATTTGAGGTGTTATGAGCAATTATGCTCGATTTTGAGAATTGAGGTTGATGAGATAATTGAGTATTGATGTTTTAACATCGTTTAGACAGCTCGGGAGTTCCAGAGTGGAATGTGAGGCTAGTCCGTGATACGGGAGAAACGATTACACTATACGAGGTGCAAAGAGGTAAGGGAAACTAAACCATTTGTGTATGTGATTTGCGAACTATTATAGCATGATTTGTGATTTATAAAACAAGCATGTTGAGTGTTGTGTTGTGATACAATTGCACACGATTTTTATAGGCGGTTGGAGCCCATTATTTTATGAGTTTATAAGCTGAGTGTGAAATTGCTTTATAAACCGTTGAATTTTGTGTGAGTAATGAATTGGGCTCTACGTTAAGGCAATATCGAGATTTGAGAAATGTGTGCGTGCTTTGCCGGTTGGAACTCGGTTTTATTATGTTTTGTGTTGAGTACAAAACGGTTTTCAAATGAGTTTTATGAGAGAAAAACCACTATGAGTTCTACGTGAAGGCAAACTAGTCTTATGTGATTAAGACTTAGGTGTGCAGTTTTGAGTACACACCGGGCATTGCTCTGATAGCATGTAAACTCGATTCTTCTCCGTTCTGGTAACGTGAGAATAACCCATTCTGTGGCTATGCCACATATACTTGGTGGCCGTTGCCACATGAGAAACCCTATTTGGTGGCCGTTGCCACGTGAGAAACCCTATTTGGTGGTCGTTGCCACGTGAGAAACCCTATTTGGTGGCCGTTGCCACGTGAAAACCCTATTTGGTGGCCGTTGCCACGTGAGAACCCTATTTGGTGGCCGTTGCCACGTGAGAACCCTATTTGGTGGCCGTTGCCACGTGAGAAACCCTAATTGGTGGCCGTTGCCACGTGAAACCCTATCCTGTGGCTATGCCACGTGTAAATTTAACTCAGTGGCTATGCCACGTGTGTTTAGTGGCTATGCCACGTGTGAATTTAAATCAGTGGCTTTGCCACGTGTCATGCCCCGGAAGTGCAGAAAATAGGGCAAATTTAAAACTTTTTTACTCATTAATTCACAATTAAGGGTGCATTCCTGTGCAGTGTCATACATCATCATAATTATCATGCCTCAGGATCTCGTCATGATATAATAAATACTGTATTATACACCTTACTCAATTCCAAGTCAATTAATCCTAATACATCCCATACAATGTTATACATCAAGTGTCTGCAATCGTAATAATTGTCTGGGTACATGAAAAGATAAAAGATACCTCAAAATACAATATATATGGCCTGGAGCTCAAGTCCTCCACTAGCCACTACTCCGTACGTCGCAGGGGAAACCCTTTTCAATTGAAGAAATCTGGGGGGAAAAGAAAATAGGGTGAGCTTCTAAATCGCTCAATAAAGGGGGTAAGGAACTCATTTCATAAACCAAAATGCACATCACAAAATGTTTATTTGTATGTGAAACTCATTTGAAAACCATAGCATGAAAGTACTCAAAACGACATTCTCATGTCTCAAGTCATGTGAAAACATGAAGTAAAAAGGCTCACTCTAGAGCAATAACAAAGCATGTGAAAATATGCGATAAACGCTTTCTCAATGAACGTGATAAAATCACTGAAATAGTAATGCACGTGGCACAGCCACTAAACACACGTGGCATAGCCACTGATTTAAATTCACACGTGGCATAGCCACTAAACACACGTGGCATGGCCACTGATTTAAATGCACACGTGGCATAGCCACTATCTCACGTGGCAAAGCCACTGATTTAAATTCACACGTGGCATAGCCACAGAATAGGGTTTCACGTGGCAATGGCCACCAAATTGGGTTTCTCACGTGGTAACGGCCACCAAATGGGGTATCACGTGGCAACGGCCACCAATAGGGTATCACGTGGCAACGGCCACCAATGGGGTTTCTCACGTGGCAACGGCCACCAATAGGGTATCACGTGGCAACGGCCACCAATGGGGTTTCTCATGTGGCAACGGCCACCAATAGGGTATCACGTGGCAACGGCCACCAATGGGGTTTCTCACGTGGCAACGGCCACCAAGTATACGTGGCATAGCCACAGAATGGGTTATTCTCACGTTACCAGAACGGAGAAAAAATTGGGCTTACATGCTACCAGAGCAATGCCCAGTGTGTACTCACAACTACACACCTAAGTCTTATCACATAAGACTGGTTTGCCTTCACGTAGAACTCATAGGGGTTTTTCACTCATAAAACTCAATTGAAAACCGTTTTGTACTCAACACAAAACGTAATAAAATCGAGTTCCAACCAGCAAAACACGCACACATTTCTCAAATCTCGATATTGCCTTAACATAGAGCCCAATTCATTACTCACACAAAATTCAACGATTTATAAAGCAATTTCACACTCAGCTTATAAACTCATAAAATTATGGGCTCCAACCGGCTATAAAAACCGTGTGCAATTAAATCTCAACACAACACTCAACATGCTTGTTTTATAAACCACAAATCATGCTATAATAGTTTACAAATCACATACACAAATGGTTTAGATTTCCCTTACCTCTTTGCACCTCGTATAGTGCAATCATTTCCCCCGTATCACGGACTAGTCTCGCATTCCACTCTGGAACTCCCGAGCTGTCCAAACGATGTTAAAACATCAATACTCGATTATCTCATCAACCTCAATTCTCAAAATCGAGCATAATTGCTCATAACTCCTCAAATCCCTTGATTCTCGTAACTCTACCCCAAACTACACACTCATTCACAACATCTCAACGCTCTACATTTCTAATACCAATTATCTATGCTAATTCATCACATTGTCTAAATTTTCATTTATAGCTCAAAATTCCTAAAATTACCAAAATTGCTAAATATCATTATCACTCCAACCACATTGCAATTTCATCAATCCCTAATCATTTCTCAGCTATTTCAACGCAATGACAACCACCAATATCATCAAAATCATCTCAAATATCAAGATCGAGGTTTAGAAATTACCCAAAGCTTGTGAGACGCACAACCCACGCCTAGATCCGATTCGTCCTTCGATTTCCAAGTATGTTGTTCTCCCTTTGATGAGGAACAACTTTCCTTCTTGCCACAACTCTTGATTTGGCCGGAAATGGGTGTTTTGGATGAGTGAGAAAGTTAGGTTTTCGGTGGAAATGGGGTTGGAAGAGAGAGAAAGTGAGTTTGCAGGAGAAAAACAGGGGTTCCTTATATAGGCTGAGGGTAGGAGATCGATCTGTCGAGGGGTGAGATCAATCTACGTTTGAATTTTGGGGACGATCTGGGTAATTTTATACCTAGGAGATCGATCTGTCGAGGGGTGAGATCGATCTCTGTATGGCTTTATGAGATCGATCTGCTCCTAAGGAGATCGATCTTCTCCCAAACAGAATCATTTGGAGATCGATCTCTTCCTTATGAGATCGATCTTCTCTCAAACAGAATCATAAGGAGATCGATCCTCTTCCATTGGAGATCAATCTGCTCCTCAAATTCCTCCTTCCTCGTCATTTTTAACTCACCAGATCGATCTCTCCTTCTCCCAGATCGATCTGTCCTCATACTTCATGCTTATTTTACACACTTAACATATAAATCTCCAATTATAATTTCCACAATTCACTTAGCTCAATAAATTACACTTCAAATTCTTATTACATCATTAAAATATGTCTGAAATTCTCAGATCTCGCACCACGTGTGTTTAGTGGCTGTGCCACGTGCATTATTATTACAGTGATTTTATCACGTTAATTGAGAAAGCGTTTATCGCATTATTTTCCCATGCTTTGTTATTGCTCTAGATTGAGCCTTTTTACTTCATGTTTTCACATGATTTGAGACATGAGAATGTCATTTTGAGTACTTTCATGCTATGGTTTTCAAATGAGATTAATGAGTTTCACATACAAATAAATATTTTGTGATGTGCATTTTGGTTTATGAAATGAGTCCCTTACCCCCTTTACTGAGCGATTTAGAAGCTCACCCTGTTTTCTTTCCCCCTAGATTTCTTCAGGTGAAAAGGGTTTCCCTGCGACGTACAGAGTAGTGGCTAGTGGAGGACTTGAGCTCCAGGCCATATATTGTATTTTGAGGTATCTTTTATCTTTTCATGTACCCAGACAATTACTGTAATTGCAGACACTTGATGTATAACATTGTATGGGATGTATTAGGATTTATTAACTTGAGATCAAGTAATGTATATGATATAATATATACTATTCAATGACGAGATCCTGAGGTATAATATAGGTGATGATGTATGACACTGCACAGGAATGCACTCTTAATTGTGAATGAATGAATAAAAAGTTTTAAATTTGCCCTATTTTCCGCGCTTCCGGGGCGTGACATTATAACAGTGGGAAAGACCCAAAACTGCTAAGATGATTCGAAGTTTGAGGTATAAGAAGACTTGAATATATGAATTACGTGTCGAATCTAAGAAGCGTAAATGGTATATGCTTATGCTTCAAAACACGAGACTTAATTGAAATAAGGAAAGAGTTTTATTATAATTGATGTATGAAATGAGACAAGTTTGAAGTGTGATAAATTCTGGATACAAGATAGTAATTGGAATCAGAGATGCACATCATGTATGAATAATTTGGGTATGTGAAACGATTTGGATTTAGCGAGGGGAACAAAGAAGGAGTGGTGTCTAAAGGATAAATGAGAAATTGAGCAAAATTATGGTATCCTACTTTCTATTGGGACTAAATCTTGAACCTCTATACCTGTAATTAGTTATGTGGTCAGATCTAATGACTAATAAGGGTATTTCGAAATACTTCTCTGCTTGAGAGACTTAGCAACGTCTAGAAGTACCCATAACTCATGAATTGAAATTGACATTCATAATATGCGCCCTTGAAGTTAGCGTACCAATTCTTGTGCGATGAAGAATTATAGAATTCAACTGCTCATGAAGGCTTAAATATTAGATTTCACAAAGGCCGTCTAATGCAAAAAGAAGTGACTACGGTTAGTGCTTAGAACAAAAGCAATTCAGGATGACATTTTATACTTAGGACAAAGACATGAGTTATTGAAATATTTAGTAAATCTCAACTTGATGTGGTTCCCTACTGATACTTACCACTTATATTGTGGTAGCTAGCCTGAAATTAGAACCGAATTTGATTGACAGAATCCGACAGGCAGCGTAAGGATAAATATTACGTAGATGTGGCTAGTCAGACCCAGTTGGGTTCTGTGATAGATTTTGAAGTTAGCTCTGATGATCTATTAAGATTCAGAGGTAGAATTTGTATTTTCGATGATGCACGAGTGAGGAAACTAATATTGTCAGAAGTTCTCTACTTGAGGTACACCCTACACTCAGGAAATAATAGGACGTATAAGAAATTACAAAAAGTGTATTGGTGATCATAGATGAAGGAAGACGTGGTCACTGACTTGTATATCAGCAGATTAAGGTAGAGTGTCAGAACCCCGTAAGGTGGTTACAACCTCTACCAATATAGATCTGGAAATGAGAACACGTCACGATGGACTTTATCATGAAATTGCCACGGATGCGTAGGAACCATGGCGCGATTTAGGTAGTAGTAGATAGATTGACGAAAAACGCTCATTTCTTAGCCATGAGGGCTACAAATACCTTGAGTGCGCTAGCAGAGTTGTATGTACAGGAAATTCTAGGGCTACACGGCGTATCAGTGAACATTGTATCTGATAAGGGATTCCCAGTTCATTTCACACTTCTGGAAATAATTCCAAGAAGCCATGAGAACCTGACTAAATTGTGGCACAGTTCTTCATCCTCAAATGGACGGGCAATTAGAGAGGAAAATCAAACAGTGGAGGACATGTTGAGAGCTTGTGCTCAAGATTTTAAAGGCTCTCAGAACAATCATTTACCGCTAGCAAAATTTGCACATAATCACGCTACCATTCAAGTATCGAAATAACAACATATGAAGCATAGTATGGTCAAAGGTGTCAAACACCAATTAGATGGGAAGAAGTGGGTGAAAGAAAGATTTTCGCTCCTGATCTAGTCAAGCAAGTTTCTGAGGATGTACAATTGATATGTGAGAGGCTGGGAATTGCTCAAAACTGACAAAAAGGTTACGCCGACCAAAGACGAAGACCCCTGGAATTTTCAGTAGGAGATTCGACGATTATGAAAGTCTCTCCGTCCAAGGGTATAATGAGATTCGGGAAGAAATGGAAGCTGAGTCCCCTTGATATTGGACCTTTTGAGATCTTAGGCCGAGTGGGAGACAAAGCTTACAGACTGGCATTACCGCCAGAGTTATTAAGAATCCATGATGTTTTCATGTGTCGAATACTACACAAGTATCATCCGAACCCCGCACGTGTAATTAAATGCGAGCCGCTGGATTTAAAGGAGGACATGACGTGTGTGGAGGAACCAATTCGGACCATGGACAGGAAGTTGAAAGCGTGCAATCTACGACGATTCAGTTAGCCAAGGTTTTGTGGCGGTACCACACGTCAAAAGAGGCCACATGGGAATTTGAAAGCCTAATGCAAGGGGAATATCCGCTGTGGTTGAATACTAAGGTACTCTTAAATTTGGGGACCAAATTTTCGAAGGTGGAGAGGATGTAAACCCCCAAAAATTTATGGAATTGGAACGAGCAATAGTCGAATTTGATCTAATTTACCTTGTCATCGTATAATTAAATTAATCATGTTAGGAATGACGAGATTAGGATAGGCCAGTGATTTTATTTAAAATTCGGCTTATGGAATTGAAGTAATAATAATGACAATAATAATAATAATAGTAATGATAAGATAAACAATATATGTATATATAGGTATACGATTATTTTGATTATATAAATATAAAGATGTATATATATATAAATTTATTTTAATAGAAATTATATATTTTGATTTTATTTTGATTATATAATATACATTTATTTTGATTTTATAAAGGTATAAATTTATTTTCGAGTATATAAATGTGTGTATATATATATATAAATATTTCGATTTTACAAATATATATATATATATATTTTTATATATATATATATATTTATTTTGAATATATAAATGTATACATAAATGTATATATAAATAAAATATATTTTGAATATATAGATATGTATAGATGTATTTATAAAATTATTTTGATTATATAATGTACATATATAAATGTAAACAAATTTATTTGGATTTTTATAAATACAAATATAGGTATGAATATATTTATTTTAATTTTAAATATGTATATAAATAAAGATATAAATGTTTGATTTATACCTTAATTTTGTAATGTATATTTATTGATTTTTTTTTTACAAATATATATATATAAATATATATATAAATATATAAATAAATTAGAAAAAAAAAAACCAAAAAGACAAAACGGTGCGTTTTGGAGATAATAGGTTCCCCTGCACCCCAGCCTCGCACACCCAACCTCGCCTGCACCAAGCCACTCGCGCGCCCTGCCCCCATCGCCTACCCTAGTGTGCAGCACACTCTGCCTGCGACTATCAGCGCCTAACACGCCCCAGGGTCTTCCTGCACAGTGCCAGGGCGCACCCACCCTGCGCCCAGTCAAAAATTCCCTGCACCCAATTCCCCTGCTCTGCGCCCGCGTCTATCTCCTGCAGCCCGTCTCTGTTTCGTACCCTGCAACCTGTCACGGGGTTATCTCGGTCTATGATTTTTTCACACCTCGTGATGGCACTAAGTCTCGCACTTAGTCAGCCAACCCAAAACCCAACTGAACGCACATAAGCACAAGGGGCAATCCGCAAAGAAGCGCACAAGTACAGGAAATCTCAACCTTTCTATTCACAATTTAGAAGGAAAAAGGTCTGCTGCAGGGACACAACAACAACTCACACTCGGAGATCTGTGTCTCACTGCCATTCATAACCCACAATATATAGGCAAGCACAAGCTGACACCCCCAGCCAGAAAAGGAAAGCAGCTCGAATACATTCATTGTAATCCCGAGGATTACAGACAGATTGCCTCTAGAGATCTCCCCTCGCATCTGGCAAGTCAACTGTATCAACTTGGATTATGCCTGATTCTCCCAAGATACTCGCAATCCACCACAATCATGCCTGTCCATCAATACGCCTTTGATGCGTGCTTGGATATCCGCCTAATGCGTATCAATTCGTATTCAGTACTCATCAAATCCTTTGTTGCATATCAAGCATGATGTCCGCACCACACAGATTTGACAGCAGCCAACTGTCGTTGATGACAAATGTCCAGCCCGAGACCTGCTCAATGCCACCTTGTGCCAGCTTGCACACAATCGCGCATCCTGCGCGCATCTCGCGCGTCCCATGTGCATCCCACTTATGAGGGTGTGACACAACCTGTGCCCCAAACCTGCGCACACCAAGCTCCCCTTCGCGCCAACACCTCTGTACCCTAGCGTGCCCTGCAACAGCCTAGAGCACGGACACCTGCGAGCCCCTGCACCCTACAACCTCGCGTCTGCCCACTGCACGCCTAGACCTCCTACGCGCCCCGTACACTCCAGGCTCTGCACCAAGTCATGCCAAATGCTCTCTCAGGCCTGCACCCTGCTCTCGACCAGCCAGCGTACCCTGCGCCTATACTTGCGCACACCAGGGTACTGCCCATGCCAGGCCTTGCTGTACCGGCTCTGCATCCCCTATGTGCCTGTCCAGCACGCCACTGCCCCTTGTATATATATATCTGCATGACCCGAACACCAGGAACGAGAGAGAGGGAGGAGAGGTTCCTTGAAGAGAGAAACAATGGAGAAAAAGGAAACATGGGAGAGCAGAGGAAGGGAGAGAGGTTGGGGGAGGAGTTCGGTTGATGGAGAAGATGGTGATGGTGGTGAAGGTTATGGCCAAAGCTAGCTCGGAGGTGATGATGGAGGATGACCGAAAAAGGATGGAAGAGGAGGTGAGCCGTTCGGGAAGGAGAAACTAAGAAGTGGAAGAAACCGAGAAGACAAGAGAAGAAGAATGGCGATTGTGATGATGGCCGAGACCCAAGTTGGATGATGATGGTGCCAAAAAAGATGGAGAGGAGGAGGATGCCGAGACTGGTGAGGTAGAAATCGAGAATGAGGAAGAAGAGATGAAGGAAAGAAAAGAAAAAAGAAATTTTCGCGGGAAAAATTCAAAAAAAAAAAAGAAGAGAAGGGAAATAGTTATATATATATATATATACATTTAGAGACAGTGAAAAAGACACAAGGATAAAGATAAAAAAAAAATTCGAGAAAAGAGCTCGGGGGTAAAATTAACCGAGTGGATCTGGTCCACTGACTCCGGAGGCGGAAGTATTTTAGACTACGTGTAGATATCAAGATAAGGAAAATTATAGTGTGCTATAGAGATGAATGCACATATTTTTCGCTGATTTTTGTAGATATGAATTTAGGAAATATATTTATTTATTTATGTTGTAGAAAATTTTCTGCGTACTGTCGAAATTATACTGCATATATTTACTGTGTATTTTGAGACTGCGAACCTTAGGACAAAATTTTGATGCGCTGAACGTAGAAAATATTTGGACAAATTTTACTGCCCGAAATTTTAGGACCACGTTTTAAGGAGCCTTGAAACTGTCTTGGTTACTGGAATGACCCTATTCAGTGAATTTTAAATAAAAATTTAAGTAATTCGAATTATTACGAAAAATTCTAACATCTTTGATTTGTGCCAAAGACTATGTTTTAACGATTTTTAGTTGAAAAGGGCAAGACCAGCTCCCTTTTAATCTATTTTATACATTGAAATGAGATTTAATTGTTTTGAAGTTAAAACAGTGCTAGACAGCCTATTTTGAACTGGTTCGTGAAACAAAAGGAATTTTATGTGTATTTTAAAACACGTGTACTGTTTATGAAAAATTTTAAACAAGATTTGCTGGAGTGCGTGCTGACTGTATCGTACAGATCGACTCACATTGACAAGATGTGCTTGAGCACGTCCTGACTGTGTGTCACACAGCCTAACTCGCACTGACTAGATGTGCTTGAGCACGTGCTGATTGTATTGCACGGACTGACTTGCACTGACGAGATGTGCTTGAGTGCGTGCTGACTGTGTGTTGCATGGCCTAACTCACACTGACGAGATGTGCTTGAGCACGTGCTGATTGTATCGCACGGATTGACTCGCACTGATAAGATGTGCTTGATCGCATGCTGATTATATGTCGCACGACCTGACTTGCACTGACGAAACATGCTTGAGCGCTTGCAGACTGTGCTGCACGGTCTGACTCGCACTGGATTTTGATCTAAGTCATGAAGTAAAACCGTGCCAACCATCGTTTAGTGTTGTGTGATCTTGCACTGACCTACTCGTACGTGATTTTAAAGTGTTTTGATAAACCGTGCTTGTCAGACGTGTATTGCTGTGTGATCTTGCACGTACCTGCTCGCACGTGATTAGAGCCAAAGAAGGCGATGGAAATTATATGGAAATGTGAATGACACCGAGGTCCATGGAGTACGATGTACCGTGCTGTGTTCACGTGAGTAGGATGTACGGTGTGACTGGAAGTGAAATTATATGGAAATGTGAATTGAGAATGATACTCGATCCATGGAGTACGATGTACCGTACTGTGTGCATGTCAGTACGATGTACATTATTATTGAGAAATAGAGAAATGAGTAAGCCAATTGGGTAGCAGACCACTCCCACGGCACATGACATCCCGGCATACCTGGCACGTTATTGCCCGGAGTCACTGACATTGGCCAATTGTCATATTGATTGATTGATTATTGATGATGAATATTCCGCTATGGCTCACTTATTTGTTTTGTCTGAACTGAGTTCTGATGAAGTGAATTTCTGAAATGAAATGAGTTTTATTTTACTACATTTGATTTAAATGATATTTTGCAGTAATGTTTTCTGTGATACCCATACTGTGAGAAAATGATAATTTTGTGGTACCGATACTGTGAAAAAATAGTAATTTTCACTGTACTACACTGAACTATAAGAGTTTACTTCAAGCCCGTATTTTTGTAGATAGTGTATTTCTCTACCTACCGCTTGATTTTTCTTACTGAGCATGTTGAGCTCATCCCCTACTTTACATCCACAGAGTTCCCTCAGTAGCAGAGGTTGATGGATAGATTTTAATCTGCGGCCATACGTCAGAGAGACACCCTTCTACGCACAAAGGTATACCCTGTTTAGACATGTAATTGGTGTCTAATTTTGTAAGTACAGTAATGCAATATTGTATCTGAGTATGGAAGAAATATGTGAACTTAATCATGTGTAACAAACATTTATTCTGTTTGATTCCCAGAAAAAAATTACGTAGATTTTATATTCAATTTGTTACCATAAAATACATAAGAATGATAATTTACTATGCGAAATAATTATCGACTCATAGCCCAACTAAGGAAAGTGTAAGGAAAATCGGGTCGTTACATAATATCAGGTTTTCTATCTCTACGATATCTATTTAGCTACTTGAAATTATAAAATACTGTACATAATATCAGGTTTTCTATCTCTACGATATCTATTTAGCTACTTGAAATCATAAAATACGTACAGTTATCTCTAAAACTTGCATAAATTCCTTACCTCAATGTCTGTCTGTAGTCCTCGATTGTCTCGACTTAGCGAGTCGACGGGTCCAATCCACTCGGTTTATTTTCTCGAGAATTTTGTACCAGTATTTCAAAAATTTCAAACCGATATTTTCGACTGTCTTTTTCTCGTGTTTTTCCCAATTTCTTGGCGCACTTTCATTTCTCTTAAATATTTATTCTCTCCTCTAATATATATATATTAAAATATACATATATTTTACTCTTTTTTCCCTTCTCTTTTTTTTTTTTTCAAATGATTTTTTTCCTTTTTCCCGCCAAAAACTCTTTTCTTTCTTTCTTTTATTCTCGCAGGTAGCCGAAACCCCTGCTCACGGTTCTTCCCCCGGCACCATCATTCCTCCCTCTCTCTCGGCTATCATCTCCTTCCTCCCTGCTCCGTCTCCCCCAACGCCGGTCTTCTCTTCCGGTCTTACCCCATCCAGCTCATTCTCTGCCTCCCTCGTCACTGCCCCTGTTTTATGCCTCAACCCAGTTAGTCTTGCCTCAACATCAGACCTCTCAGTTCAATCTTCTTTCCTTCCTTTGGGCTTCTTTGATTCATTCAACCTTACACTTCCTTCTCTTTTATTGCTTAAATGAAGCAAGGCAGCAGTAAAACGGTGCAAGGTTGCAGTAGCAAAGTGGGGAGGGTAACGTGGGGTGGATATGAGTGGCTGTAACGGTGCACAACAAGGAGCAATAGTGATGAGCAGGGATAAGTTAGGGAGGATAATGGCTGTAAAACAATGACAATGAAGTTGAACAGAAAACTAGCTTGAATTCTTTAGTAAATTTGGAGAAGGAAGTCCAGTTTACTCTATTTTCTTTCACGCACAAACACAACATTCTCCCTATCCTCCTCTCGGTTTCATCATTTTTCTGCCATATATATTTCTTTGGCCATGTCCTCTATTGTTTCAGTATCTACACACGTTTTCATGCTCTCCCTACTATTAAGTTAATAGGACATCATGCCTACTCACCACTTTTTTTCATTTCCCATTTTTTTTACTGCTTTACCTCCTTCGATTGTTTCCTTTTTATTTTCTAGTAGGCTGCACACTCTAGTTCCTAATTTCTATTTTTCCTTTCAGTCCATCCAGCCTTTTTACGTCTTCTCTATTTCTTTCCCTTTCGTGTTTTAGATTGTTCCCAACTGCTCCCACTTCATTTTTCTCTCACCGAGTAATCCATCATCTTTCTTTTCTTTCCTTCTTTTATTTCCAGCCACTCCCACTCACATTTTGGTCTGTCCTATGCACTGTAAATTCCAACTCCTCGGTTTTCAGTTCACTGACCACCTTTCTCATCAGTTTTTCAAACCTCTTCACAGCTTCCTCTTCCTTTCCCTTCGGTCCTTTAGCTATCATCTTCATTTTCTTTATATTTGTTTATTCAATTTCATCCACTTGCTTCCTAAAAATCGGTGCACATCTATATTTTTTTGCCTGCCAATTAGCCTTAATGTCTGATTCCACTGCTGCAATTTACACTAGCAATCACGGGATTAACCCTACCTTGATTCTTCACGCTTCCATCTAAACAGTAGGTGCTGATCGCTGATCAATGGCCATGATTACCCTACAGCTGTTGTGGTCCTTCTCCCGTTTCTCGTTCCTATTGCTTCTCTGCTTTTACACCGAAAGCCACTACCACCATTTAAGAATTTTCATTCAGCTGCTGCATGCAACAGTAAGTTTCACGACATTCTTTAGTTTCATCCATTTTTGTTTAACATTTCCTTATGCTGTCAGACAACACCACCATTCATTTCAAACTCTTTCCACCGAACATTTCCACCAACAAATAACAATGGCAGCTCGAGTTGGCTTTAAAGAAATGGAGCAACCTTTTCTTCATGATATTTCCCTTAATGCATCCATTATGTATTTTTTTTCCTTTATGCAATTATACCGATGGCTACGGGTTGTGAATATATATATATATATATATATATATATATATATATATATATATATATATATATGTATATTTATTCATACACACACATATCTATACCTGTATACTTGACTTGAAGAATAAATAAAATATTTATTCATACACACACATATCTATACCTGTATACTTGACTTGAAGAATAAATAAAATATTGCATTTATATATATATATATATACTTAATAAATTTCCCACATAGTATTTAAAAATGGGTTTTTGTTTAATATTTGCACTTACCTATATTAGAGGAATATTGATTCCTTAATCTAGTTCCTAACAATTTATTTATGTTCCTCACAATTATTTGTTCTTCCAGTTAAATATATTTTAATTAATTAAACTTATCCAAGTCTCTCATGTTAAGATATAATTTCAATCAATTATCCACCATTATCCACATCTTTAATTTCATTTGTTTACTCTGCTAATCATAATCGACTCCAAATACAAGGAAATTTGTGGAGCTTACATTCCCCCCACCTTAAGAAATTTGGTCCCCAAATTTAAAATTACATTAGTTCTCCAATATACGGGGATTTAACTTTCCTTACTTCCCAAACCTTCTTATACTCGTAAAAGGAGAAACTTCCAAAAACACTGAATCTCCTATTGAAACTTCCAAAGGTCTCCATCTTTAATCAGTATAACTCTCTTTTGCCTGCTGTACTATGTTCCTTGATTTCCCATAACTTAATTGTTCTTTCTCAGAAGCTTGCTTAACAAAATCAGAAACAATTACCTTCCTTTCGCATACCTCTTCCATCCAATTGGTGAATGACATTTTTAACCATACTACGCTTTATACAGTGTCACTCCAATACTTGAGTGATAATTGATATTATGTGCAAAATTTATTAATTGGCAATTAGTTTTTCCATGAGCCTTAAAATTCCAAGTACATGCTCTCAATTCCATATTGACATAGTTAAGGTGGTGATAACCCCATAGGCTTCTGTACTCTACCTTAACTTGTTGACTTATGAGACTTTTAGTCTCACTTCCAGTTATACTTCTTATCGTACTTGGTTGCCAATATACCTTTAGGAGATTTGATAAATCTTTACCATTCTCCGAATGTGGGGTATATCTCTGTAATGAGTCTCTAACGACATCAATTCCTTTAACTATAGATCATTTGGTACACAATTCTATTTTTAAATCTTAATAAATTATCAGTACCAATACTCAAACTAGTTGCAGCATCCATTTGGGTTTGACAAGTCACATCAATACAATGTTTATCATTTTGTTGTGCATGTTCGATTCGATCAATCAACTCCAATTTCAACTCTCAGGCTAGCTACCATGTAATGAATGTCTGTGTCAGAAAGGGACCACATCCAAGTTGTGGCTAACAAATTATTTCAATAACTCATGTCCTTGACCAATATACATAATGCCATCCCGAAATCACTTCTGCTCAAGGAACTAACCTGAGTCATTCCCTTTTTCTTGTATTATATGGCCTTTGTGAAATTTAATATTTAAACCTTCATGATCAATAAAATTCCATAATTCTTCACCGCACAAGTAATGGTATCTTGACTTCCAACACAAATATTACAATTGTCAACTCCAGTTTATGGGTTATGGGTACTTTTAGATGTTGTCAAGTCTCTCAGGTAAGGAGAAATTTTGAAATACCTTTATTAACTATAAGACTTGACCACGTAAACTGGTTATGGATATAAGAGTTCAAAGTTTAGTCCCAATAAGAAGTAGGACACCAGAATTTATCGATATTCTCATTTATCCTTAGTCGCAATTCATTTTCAGTTCATATCACATGATCTGAATCACTTCACATCCTAGAGATATTCTTACCTTGTATACACCTCTTATTCCAATTAAGTCTCGCATTCAAAACATACACATATACAATTTACAATATTTAGATTCAATATGTAATTCATATTCCATAGTCTTTTTATATCTCAAAACTCTGAATCCTCTTAACAGTTTTGGGTTTTTCACATTGATTTATAATCCTTGTTTGGGGAATCCAATTGACACCCATTCTTAATATAGCGTGACCTAGAAGACTCCAGATCTCCTTAAAATTAACGCCAGTACACTCGAAAGTGGATCACCTGGTCCGATAATCTCCTTTTCATGTAATCATTGTAATTGCTTTTTCAGCATTTCTAATTCAATCAAAGCCACTGAGTATAGTGGTTTGAGTAATTGATTCGATACCAGGTGCTAAATCAATTTCAGAACTTCATCTTTCTATCTAGTGGCAACTCTGATAGATCATTCGAATATGTGTCGAAAAACTCTCTGTCTACAAGGGTGTCTCCTTACTCCGAACACGCCCTGTCTTTATCAATCATATAAACAGTGTGGCATTCATCTTTTTAGTTACAGTGACTTTATTCTATCACTCTCTTTACCTTTCCATTTTCTTAGTAACCTTGAAATATATAAATTTCATATCATCACAGTTGCACCTTGTGCACTACTTCCTCAAAATAACATCTAATGTGGTTAATTTTGCTCGATTAAGGATCTTAGTACCTCCTACAAGTCTCCTAGACTTCCACTGTTTCACATATCCACGTATCCGAATTATTCTTTTTCCAAAACTATAAATTAGATTCGTATTTATTCTCAAACTTGTTTCCCTATGTCCGATTCACTCATTTCATCTATAATTGCCACTTTATTTCATCCGAAATGTGCTGCCGCTTGAGGGCTTTCAGAAATATATCCCATGTAATTCTCTAATTTCGACTCTCGAGTTAAATCGGGGAACTTCCCTTCGAGTTCGATTTTCTATTTCGATACCGATGCTATAAAGGCTACTTTCTTTATAGCAATTAGTTCTCCAATTCGTGTAGCTTCTCCAATTCTTTAACATAAAAGCTGCAAAAGCAACTTTCTCGGTAAAGTTACTTCTAAAATCATCAAGCTTTTCTATCTCATTCATCCAGCCATCCGGATCACTGAACTCTTAACCTTATTGAAAAGAAGAGGCTTAAACTCCTGAAACTGGCCCCAATCTATTAAGTTCATAGTCATATTCTAAGAATCCATGTAGGTTATTTTTTTCAATTTATTTATTTAGTTTACCATTACAATGGGATCCTTGACTCCAGTAAATAATGGTGTAATATTTTTTGAAATTGTCTCAGTCTTGCTCTCAGTGACACCTCAATTGTTATCATTATCACGGGGTCACTATCACTTGACCCGACAATGTCATCATTATTTCCATGTCCCGCTCAAATTTTACGAAGTGGACTCCAAAAATTTTTGGTTAACTATGAGGTGTACATTTAAATAGGGGTTCACTAAATCTCTCAGGCCTATCTTTACAGCAACGAGAAACGGTTCATTTCCATCTGCCAATATGGTTGTAATGCCAAGCAGCCATATCTATCAATTTCCTCTCATTCACTGACACAATTTTCAGTAAAACACAGCTAGGTATACCCGTTTATATCTAATTAATGTACGGTAACGCTGGGGATGAGAATTTTCTAAGTCATTTTTACTTTTAATATCGACTTGTATCAGACCAACTTTGCTCTGATAGCACTCCAGTATCGACCCAAATTGCACACATTTTGGTTGAGCTACAAGTCGAAATTAGGTCAAACAATACTTAGTCTGAATATTTTTTTTAGTAATAAATCTAAACAAAATATGTTTACATTCCCCATACACATCTCGTATGCATTACTATACTTATAATAATTTTAGATACAAAAGAATTTCTCACAACTGGGTATATCTTCGATGCAGAAAAATGCTCCGCGGAACCATAGCTATGCGACATGCCTTACTAACAGAAGCGGTCCAAGTTAGTATTGGGACTCTGTGGAGGAAAGTAGAGAGTGAACTTAAGTGCTCAATAAGAAACTTATGTAAGTAGTAGACAACCATACTATCTACATGCTTATAATGTATGCCATAATCAGTTATAAAACACTGTAAAATACTTGAATATAATTCAATTTGTTAATACTGAAAACAATTCACAATCGATGCACTTTCTTTGAAAAACACATTCAATCACACTCCATTTCTGGCAATATACTTTAGCATATGAAAAACATATGCATTCACAATAGTCGATACGATGAAACCATTTACTATTCAATCAATGCAGTAAAACACTTGAATTCGTTTCTTTAAAACGATTCATTTAATTAGTAAAACAGTTCAGTTCACTTTTCTTTCTATCAATAAACAATTCAGTTCGTTGAGACTAGGCTGGGATTCAATCAATAACAGTAGGATTCAGTCGATAACAGTACGGTCGACATATGGCCATAGTCAGTGACCCCGCGCCTCACAGGCCAGGTGTGCGTGAGTGTCATACGCCTCAAGGGGGATGGGTCTGTCAGACCCGAGTTTTCGATTTATGTATGTAGCTTGTACCTTATGATTCATATGTATACGAACACTTTATTTCATAGTTGAATCATAAGAAGAGTAATTACTAACATGCAATCGACTAATTGAGAAATTTAAAAATGCATGTAAGCTACATAACAACGAGATAAGGGTTAAAGTTATTCCCGAACAATTACAGGGGTAAAACGGTCAAATGATCGAAATTCGGTATAAATTCGATGAGAAAATTTCATTAAAAATATGAAATTGAGAAATCTTGATCAATAACACAGAAAATATTGAATTTCGAGTCCAATTGATCAAGATATAAATTTATTAGAATTTATCAAAATTTTTACCTCGAAAAATGAGCCCAAAAATAGTGAAAAAATATACCGAAAAGACAAAATCGGATTGATAAATTCATTTATGGATTAAATGAATTTAATATGATTTTTTTAGATATTTTGGGAATTTTTAATATTATTTTAATGATTAAAATAATATTAAAATCATTTATAAATATTAAAAGAGAAAAAAAAGAAATTGAGAATCAGAAAAGTTGAAAATCTGAAAATTGAAACGGGGAGAGAGAGAAAGCAAACCCGCGAGAGAAACCGAGCCGACCCGAGGGAGAAGGAATCACCAGCGACGAACCAGCGGCAGACGGTGCGAGGAGTGCTGGGCAACGAAACGACCGGCACCGGGGGGGAGCTCAATGACCACCACGCGCCATGAATAGCTGTCGGTGAGGAGATCTGCGAGAGGAATAGCCACGGAGGAAAAGAGGAAATCCGATGGCCACAGACGGTGATTGGTCCGATCGAGGCTAGTCGAGAGATCCCTAGATCGAGACGCATCGAACGACGATGGAATCGATCGGAGAACCGGTCGAACGACGTCGGCATGACCAAGGGAAGCCTGAACTGGTCGACGGTTCAGGGAAGAACCTTCTACGCTGAATCTGATTAGACCGGTTCAGCTAAGGAGAAAAGGGGAAAAAGAGGAAAAAGAAAGAAAAAGAAAAAGGAAATTTTTTTGGATTTCACCGAACTTCGGGTAAGTCGATACGAGATCAAAAGTGACCGATTTGATTTTTGATAAAATTATTTAAGTTATATTTAATCGAAAATTGACCCGGAGTTAAATATACAAAATTGTGCAGTTCGACGATAAATTCTGAACGGAAGCCCGATTGAACTTCGATTTACGTACCATCGCATAATCTCGGGTAAGTAAAGCTCATTTACGACAATTTATGTGATTATTACGTATTTAAGATTTATTTTACGCATTTCGGATTTAAATTCCGCATTTAGTGAATTATATTCGAAATTTCGAATTAACTGTCGTAAATGATATACGGGCTATCTAAAGAGCTTGGAATAAAGCCGAATGGGTATTGATATGCGCAATGAGTCGATAGACCCTGATGAAGGGGAATAATACGTGGAAAATGAGCTTAATACGGATTAAGGCCCAATCAAAGTATTTAGGCCCATTTAGAGTAAACGGGCACAATTAAGTGAAATGAACTCTATTAAATGTGTAATAAAGTAGGAAACGTGAAACTAATCCAGTGAATGGTTAAATGCAGCTCTAGAGTCATATTGAGAGTGATCGGACTGCGAGGTTTGGACAACACAGAGGAAGAGAGGTTACACTACGTGATCCGAGGTAGGGGACTCTTGCAAGTAGTTAGAGATATTTGTGCATATTTTCGTTGGATTTTATATTCACTGAAATTGGTTGAGGGCCAGAGAAAATCGATAATATTATAGGGACTCGATATGGGTAAATTATGATTTTACCCCTAGTTAGGTAAAAAGGTCAAATTTTGGAAAAAGTTGTAAAAAGCATGAAAATGATGTTTTGAGTGGTTTTTACTGCTGTGTAGCAGAAGAGTAGGTAGATGGGCTAATGTTTTAAGGTCGATGTAAACTAAGCACACTTTATAGTGCTGATTTTAGTGATTTTAAACATCCCTGTTTTTAAAGAGCCATCTACCGAATTATGTGGAAACAATCGTGTTGGAGCACAGCTCGCACTTGATTTCAAATGTTTTTCACATACATTAGTACTGGAGGTTTACTCGCACTACATTTACTTAACATGCATGATAGAGTACTAGAGCATTGCTCATACTCAGTTTTATGTGATTTGTGCATGATAGAGTGCTGGAGCGATTAGCTTGTACTCTAGTTTTACATAAGATGCATGACAGAGTGCTGGAGCGTTGCTCGTACTCGATTCTTCATGATTTGTACATGACATAGTACTTGAGCGATTTGCTTGTACTTGATTTGAATGAGAACTATGCATGACCTAGTGCTGGAGGTTTACTCGCACTAGTGTTGATATTTTGACATGCATATACAGTGTTTTGAGGCGGAGTGTTGACTGTGAGTCACACTCAAGACGCGCACTGTATTTTACGTGATATATAGACATGTTAGAAAAATCGTGACGATTTCCTCCGTGTAGACTGAGTGTCACACTGTTGAGATGTTCTCATGTGGATTTAGAGACGTGGCATTTATTTCATAGTAAGAGGGCTAAAACCTATGGCAGGCACCCCAACTATGATGTATTTCCATGATATGAGAGGCTAAGACCTATGGCAAGCTCCTCGACCATGATGTAGGGTCCACGGGTGTACGTTGTACCGTGCGTGTGGCATGGAGTACACCGTACCGTGTTTTTTTGTGGAGTTGTGGAGGAGAGTTATTGATAGCTGGCGGTTGTGATGGACTGACCCCCCTCCCGTTACAGCAGTGATAACCTACACACCGAGTACTGTGTTGCCTGGGATTTCACCACATGTTAGGATATGGCCATAGTCCGGAGATATTGCATTTAGCCACTGAGTCTCGCATGATATATCACATGTGTTTTTATGATACGGGTAGACTTGAGGGATGGGTCGAAACCCGATTTGTTTGTGTTGTGATGAGACATGCCATATTTATTGTGTTTTGAATGTAAAAGGCATATATTATATAAAGGCATTTTTAAATGATTAAATATGCACTGTTTTGCATGAATGTCTCTGATTGATAAACCAACATGTGTTTAGTACATGAGATTTTAAATCTGTACTATTATTATATCATTTTAAACATGCTTTTGAATTGAGAGAAGAAAAGGCAAAGCACTATTTTCAATAGATAGTATGGATGTCTACTTACTTGCCTGATTTCCTTACTGAGCACGTTGATAGCTCATCCCATTCATTTTCCCCCATCTCTACAGATTCTCGTCAGTAGATCGAGTCGGCCAGGGTATTGCATTCCTTTGATCCACTGCCACTCCCCATCTAGCGAAAGGTATATACATGCACACTCTTTTGTATCTGAACAATACATAAACACAGTGATGTACACGATTTAATGTTTGGGGATGTAAATGTAATGATATAATTATATTTAAGTATATGAACTTACTTATGATATGAATGTCATGTATGTATGATATGAAAAAGAATGGTAAGGTATGTATGGATGAGGAGACTAATGCCTATTCACAGCCCAACTGTTGAGGAGATAAAGGTAAGTAAAAAGTGAAAAATTTATTGTGATTTTTGGTAAGTCGCGTGTGGGAGGAGGGCATGACAGGGTCAGTCCAGCCCATTGGCCAATCAATACAATACAGTTTAGCTCGGTTCAGTTCAGTTCAGTAGTTCGAAGACTCAATACACGGTTCAACGTACTCCATGTGAGTCTACACGATACAGCATGCTTTGTGGACCCTGATACAGTACAATATGACTGAGGGTACCGAGTAGTCTCAAGGATTTACCCCCCAACATCAGTATCAACTAGCACCTTAGTCTTAAAAATCTAGTGCGAGCAGGTCAGAGCAAGCTCACACAGCAATACACGACAACTCCAGCACGATTTTTCTCATAAATCATGTAAAAATCCAATGTGAGCAATTCAGTGTGACACATAGTCTACACGAGGGCTCTAGCACTGTTTCATATCGAAAATTGAATAGGTGGTTTAATTCTTTCAAAAATGACATAAAAACCAATATTCAGTACAAAAATAGTGTATAAACGATATGTGAGTGGAGACTTCCGGGGAGGTCACCCATCATGGAATTTCTCCCACTCAAGCACCCTTAACTTCGTAAAACGTGCTATTTCATGCAGACAGTAAAAACAATAGCTAACCTATCCATATACCATTGGAAACAATATTTCAACGATGAAAACACTGAAACATGCAATTTATGCAATTATGAATTTTTCAACACTTTTCAGTTTAGTTCAATCTATACGTAAGGGTAATATCAGGTTTTCTATCTCTACGGTATCTATTTAGCTACTTGAAATCATAAAAATATGTACAGTTATCTCTAAAACTTGCATAAATTCCTTTCCTTAATGTCTGTCTGTAGTCCTCGATTGTCTCAACTTAGCGAGTCGTCGGGTCCGATTCACTCGATTTATTTTCTCAAGAATTTCGTACCAGTATTTCAAAAATTTCGAGCCGATGTTTTCGACTGTCTTTTTCCTGGGTTTTTCCTAATATCTCTGCGCACTTTCTTTTCTCTTAAATATTTATTCTCTCCTCTAATATGTATATATATATATATATATATATATATATATATATACATATATTTTACTCTTTTTTCCCTTCTCTTTTTTTTTTCAAATGATTTTTTCCTTTTCTCGCAAAAAAAAAAAACTCTTTTCTTTCTTTCTTTCTTTCTCGCAGGTAGCCGAAGCCCCTGCTCACGGTTCTTCCCTCGACACCATTGTTCCTCCCTCTCTCTCGGCTATCATCTCCTTCCTCCCTGTTCCGTCTCCCCCAACGTCGGTCTTCTCTTCCGGTCTTACCCCATCCAGCTCCTTCTCTGCCTCCCTCGTCACTGCCCCTGTTTTCTGCCTCAACCCTGTCATGACCCTCAATCCACAGAAAAATGATTTTTTTTCATTTATTATTTGATCCGTTTGTTATTGTTTGTTCTTTACCTTTACCTTACCTGATCGTGAACAGCTACACCACTAACAGTTGGGCTGTGTATCAGTGTAAATCTCATCCAAATCAAATCATTTTAATTTACAATTCATATAAACGTAAACACTTGTATTTCTAAATCAGAGTTGCTGTTTACATGTGTTTACAATTCTTTACATCCCCAAGAATTACATTCAAAGATATTATTGTGCTTTGACATGTCTAGATACAAAAACTATACAATGTGTATACCTTGTGTGATGGGATGCAGCGGACACCAAAATCCAATCCTCAGTCGCTCTCTATCTACTGTAAGTGCTCTGTAGAGGGGGGAAAATAAAGGGGAGGTAAGCAAACCACGCGCTCAGTAAGGCAATCATGTGAGCAGGTAGATAACTGCACTATCTACATGATCGTGATGCCATGCTTAAATCACGCAGTTACTTGTCATACTCAAAATTTAACGATTCATGCTCGTGTTCATGATAAGTAAAGTAGTTCATTCTATTTAAAGCAATCCACAATTCTTAAAACAAAGCATGAAAAATCATCATGCGTAAATTGAAATCAAGGCATGGTATATCATCATGCAAGGTGCACTTCAAAGCATTTAAAAAACTCAACACAAATCACCATTGTCAAGACTCAACGTCTCCCATGGATTGTCCTGACCCACAAACACATTTCAAATATGGATTTATCGTAAAACAAGGCATGTGAGATAAGTATATAATATCAATAAGGGAAATAACTAGGACTGTGACCATATCCTCTGTGATCCCAGGCTACACAGATCCTAGTGTGCGGGGTATCACCTCCATCTGCTTCAGCACAAGAGGTGGGTCACATCCAACTTGTCGGTCTATAGTAGAATATTCATCGTCGAAAGACAGCATATATAAAATATCACATACGGTACAACGTACTTCATGCTACTTGCACGGTACAACGTACTCTGTGGACCCATATCATCACATCATACACTGCCACATCTCAGTATGCACGTGTGAGCCTATTTAATCGGTGTGGCACACAGCCTACCTGAAGCTCCCAGCATGGCTCCCAACATGTCATAAAACCTTGTGCGAGTAGTCTCAAATATGACAACAAATATAGTGGACATCTAGTGCAAGCAATGCTCTAGCACAATGTCAAAACTAGTATGAAAATCGGTACGAGTTGGACTCCAGCACAATGTCATAAAAATCCCTGTAAAACTCTAGTACGAGCTATGCTCCAGCATTAATGCATGTGTAAACATATCAAATCTCGTGTGAGCAACGCTCTAGCACATTTGATTTCCACAAAACTCATGTAGGTGGCTCATTCTTTTGTAAAGTATAGTTATAAAAACCAAATCGAGCTATTTTCATGCAAATCATTTTAATTACTAACCAAACTACCAATTCACATGCTAAAAGCAGTAAAAAGATTAAAAACATCATGATTCTTGTTTTTCATGAACTTTTCTCAAAATTCCCCGGTTTCTTGCCCTTCAAACATCCATTTCATTCTAAGACCCTTAGATACATTAAGAAAATCACCTATGTGCCCAAAAAGGCATACATATATCTCTAGGGCTAACACAAACTCCCTTACCTCAAACCACTTGGAAGCAACTCCTTCTTCCTTTCTCGCTTCTCGCGATTGGGCTCAATTTGCTCCGGATATCCTTGGTAGCTGCAAACATTCGTCAATGATATGAGTCAATATCGATAACTCATGCTTTGACTTCAACTAGTTAGTATATTTTATCGAGCCTATTTCATCAAGTTCGGCCCATTATCACATTTGACAATCAGTATGCCATTTCTAGTTAATTTAGCTAGCAACTCACTTATTTGCTTATCAAACACTTCACATAGATGTTTATCCATAATTTCTCATTCATTCATGCATTTCTACAACATTATTTATGCACATTTTATCACTTGACCAATCTCACAATGTGATTTCATCCAATAATCTCAAAATCATGTATATCACCTCACTAACAACTTGATATAACCCTTTTATCATCTAATCAACCACATTCTACTTTCTCACACTAAACCCATTCTAGGACATGCTTGATTCATCACATTCTCCGTAGTTTTAACCATCAATACATACACCAATCTACTCACAACAACATCTAGATGAATATATTTAGAGTTGGTGTATTGGAAACTCACCTAGCTTGACTTTCCTCTCGTCCTAAATAAGAAGACTCCTTTGCTCCTTTAATCTAACAAGTTGAGTTTTGATTCTAAGGTATGTTGTTCTCCTCCTCAAAATGAACAACTTTACTCTAATAGCTTTTTCTCAAATCTTTTTGGAAAGGGTAGTATTCTAGAGAGAGAAAGCTTACTTTTTGGGTAAAAATGGAGGGGATGGTTTGATTTGTTGAAGAATGAGGTTTGGCCATCGGGTTTTTATAGAGCAGGGATGATGAGATCGATCTCCTAGGGTAGGAGATCGATCTTTCCTTGGTTTTAGCTATCAAATTTTCAGGTTTGAAAGGAAGAGATCAATCTGCACTTAGGAAGGGATCGATCTCTGCTAGGCTGAAGTAATTACAGATTGATCTGCTCATGGGGGAGATCGATCTGCTCAATGGTGGGATTGATCTGGCCTTGGCAGATTCACTTGAGATTGTTCTGCATGCGCAAGGGATCGATCTGCATGGAAAGGTTCATTCCTTATGATTTTCATGTTATGGAACTTATGTGTATTGCTTTAAATTAGAAAGGATACATAGAATTCACAATCCATGCATTATTATTTCATGTTTTAAATCCTTATCTCCAGTCCAAATGCTGTAAGTTCTATTCGTTTAATTTATGGCCACTTCGACCCTTATTTAACCTTTACTTGCATTCATGATACTCATTTATCCCATTTGCAATCCATTCGCATTTATATGATCCAAAAAAAATCATCTGTCTTATAATTCCATTAACATATAATAAAGTCATACATATATAGGATCTCACAATCTCCCCCACTAAGAAAATTTGGTTCTCCAAATCAGAACTAAATCAGTCCGTGAACAACTTGGGGTACTTTCCCCTCATCAAACTCTCCAACTCCCATGTAGCTTCTTCTGCAGTGTGGTGCAGCCAAAATACTTTCACTAAGGGGATTGTCTTCGATCTCAACACCTTTTCCTTCCTATCTAATATCCGAACCGGCTTCTCAATATATGATATGCTCTCGTTGAGCTCCAATGGCTCATATCTAATTACATGTGTCGGGTCTGGGTGGTACTTTCATAACATAAAGATGTGGAAGACGTTGTGAACGCCTGCTAGCTCAGGTGGTAATGCTAACCTATAGGCCTTATCTCCTACTCTATCAAGAACCTCAAAGGGTCCAATGTAACGATGACTTAATTTCCCTTTCTTTTCGAACCTCATTATACCTTTGGAAGGAGAAACTCGCAAAAATACCGATTCACCTACTGTAAATTCCAATGGTCTCCGTCTCCTGTTAGCATAACTCTTTTGTCTGCTCTGAGCTGTCCGTAACCTCTCACAAATCAATTGGACATCCTCAGAGGCTTGTCTCACTAAGTTGGGAGCGAATATCAGTCGGTCACCCATATTTTCTCATCCAATAGGGTAACAGCATCTACAGCCATACAAAGCCTCATACGGTGTCATCCCGATACTCGAATGATAATTATTATTATAGGGGAACTCTGTGAGTGGCAAATGGTCATCCCAAGAGCCTCCAAAATCTAATGCACACGCTCTCAACATATCCTCTAGGGTCTGTATAGTCCTCTCTAACTGACCATCTGTCTGAGGATGGAATGCTGTGCTAAAACTCAGTTGGGTCCCCATCGCTTCCTGAAAATGTTCCCAAAAGTGGGAAGTGAGTAGGCATCCCTATAAAAAACAACGCTTATTGGAACACCATGCAACCTCACTATCTCGCGCACATATAGTTCCGTCAGTGTACTCAGAGTATCAGTGGCTCTCATAGCTAGGAAGTGTGTCAACTTCGTCAATCTGTCCACTATCACCCAAATAGCATCGTGATTCCTACCGGTCCTGGGTAAACCCATCACGAAGTCCATAGTGACGTGCTCCCATTTCCAAGTCGGTATAGGTAGGGGTTGTAATAGCCCTGCAAGCTTCTGATGCTCTACCTTTCTTCTTCTTTTTTCTTTTTCTCTCTTTTTTTTAAAAAAAATCATTTCTTTTTTTTAATCAATTTTTCCTTTTCCCGCCACTTCTTGTTTTCTTCTTATTTCTTTTCTTCTTCTTCTTCACTCTTGCCCTCTCTCAACTTTGTTCATCGTCATCAACCATCTCTCAACGCTGCCATTCCTCCTTCACCACCATCCTCACGTCTTGGCTTGGATCATTTTCCTCCCATTCACTCTTAGTTTTCCAGTCGCCTTTTCATTGATGGAGGCCCTCCTTTAACCGCCCTGCTTCCTTTGTTTCCAGCTTGGGTTTTCTCCTCCTTCGTTCCCAATCCCTTATTCCTTCCCTGTTCTCCCATACTTCAGCCAGTCATCCTACTTTCTCAACTCCTCTACTCACGGTTTAGCACACAGACCAACACCTCATATCCATATCTCATCAGTTTTTAAAGTTGCTCCGATCAACGCCTGACAACCCTGCTTAAACGCTTCGCTGTTTCTTGTTCCAGTCATTTTTTTCTCTTTCTCGCCCCTTTCTCTCTCGATTTCATGCTACTGCTTCATTTTTCAATTTTTGTTCTTTCTCTTTCTCTCCGTTTTCAACACCCTTCCCCAACTCTGATCTATTTTCGATTTCCAAAAGGTGGAATTGCTTTCGTTCCAGCCTTTTCTTCTCCTCTTTGTATTAGGTCATGGGCTGCTGTTAGTTTCTAGTGCTATATACATATATGTTTGTTCTTTCACTCCTTCTGTTCCCTGTCCTCACCTACCTTCTATGTTTCCCATCCTCATTTCTAGACCACACACATCCTCTCTGTTTCATTTTCTGTCACTGCACCTCTCCTTCATTTCAATTCTTGTCATAATCCGAAGTTTTTCCCAATAGTATAGTATAGTAGGCATTACCCACTTCTTTCACAGTTGGCTTTCACTGCAATTGCCCCATCAATTTGCATCTCCTATAGTCACAGTTTTCTACCTATTTTCATTATATTTTCTCGATTTCCTCATTTCCCATGTTTTTTGGGTGTTAGTATTATTCAGTTACATCCCTTCAATCAAGTGGCCTCCCTTGTCCTTTACCCCTTTTCTCCTCATGCATCGAAGGTCATCCTTCCCTCAGCCAACCATGCCAGCTTCCTCGTTTCCTAAACTATTCAGCCCTATCACCTTTCGCTTCAATTTTTCTTCTCTTTACTGCCAAGTATACATATACATACATTTTCCTTATGTTTCTCTATTGCCAAGCATTACCTACCCTTGCCTTATTATCATTTCACCTACATCTCCTAGGCTGGCAGCATCATAATCTCTTTTTCATTCTTTCTTCTCTTCCACCGATTACTATCCTCCCTTCAATTCAATTATATATATATATATATTTACATATCTATATACTCCACTTGAGGAATACATAAAATGTGGCAGATATGTATATATATATACACTTTATACATTTTACTTATACCAAATAAATTTGAAATTAAATTGTATTTATATATCATGGGGAAACATTCTTAACTCATATAAGTTTATTTCTCTTGCACTAAGCTCTCTAATTCCCACGTGACCTCTTCCGAAGCATGATATTGCCCCAAAACCTTAACCAAATAATTTATCTTAGACCTCAATGCCTTTTCTTTCCTATCCAAGATCTGAATCAGTTTCTCCACATGTACCATATCCTTCTTTATTTTTAGTGATTCATACTTATCACTTGCGTTGGATCTGGATGATATTTATGAAGCATCGAAACGTGGAAGACATTATGGATACTTGATAATTCCGACAATAACGCCAATCTGTAAGCTTTGTCTCCCACTCGGTCTAAGATCTCGAAAGGTCTCATATAACAGGGACTTAACCTTCCTTTCTTCCCAAATCTTCTTATGCTATTAGGAAGAGAAACTTCCAGAACTCCAAATCTCCTACTGAAATTCTAAAGTCCTTCGTCTTTGCTTAGCATAACTCTTTTCCTTGCTCTGAGCTATCCTCAACCTCTTGTAAATTAATTAAATATACTGAGAAACTTGCTTAACCTAATCAAAAATAATTTTCTTCCTTTCACCCACTGTCACCATCTAATCAGTGAACGACATTTTAGACCATACTACACTTTATACGGTATCATCTCGATACTTGAGTGTTATCTGATATTATGTGCAACTTCACTAATTGGCAATTTGTCCTTCCAGGAGCCTTTAAAATCCTGGCACATGCTTTCAGTTCCTTATTGGCATAGTGATAATCTCATATGCTTTTGGTGCTTTACCTTAACCAGCTGACATATGAGACATTTACTCTCAAATTCGGTTAATTCTCTTATCGTACACGATTATCAATATACCTTCAGGAGATTTTGATAAATCTTACTATTCTCCGAAAGCAAAGTGTATCTCTATAAATGAGCTTCTAACGACATCAATTCATTTAACTATAGAGCGTTTGGTACATAATTCTGTTTTTAAATCTCTCGAAATTGTCGGTACAAATACCAAAATTTATTGTAACACCCCTCTGGGTCTGATTAGCTACATCAATAATATGTTTATCATTACACTGTGCCTGTTTGATTTGATCAAACACATCCAGTAATGTCAGTGTTAAGGATGGACCACATTCAAGTCGAGCTCCCCCAATAATTCAATAACTCATGTCCCTAGCCAATATACATAACGTCATTCTGATATCACTTCTACTCAAAGCACTAACCCGAGTCATTCCCTTTTTTCTTATATTAGATGACCTTTGTGAAATTTAATATTTAAACTTTCTTGATCAATAGGATTCTATAATTCTTCACTGCACAAGTAATGGTATCCTGACTTCAAATGCGAATATGACGACTGTCAATTTCAATTTATAGGTTATGGGTACTTTTAGACGTTGTCAAGTCTCTAAGACGGGGAGGTATTTTGAAATACCTTCATTAGCCATCAGACTTGACCACATAAACTGGTTATAAATATAAGGGTTCAAGGTTCAGTCCCGATAAGAGGTAGGATACCAAAATTTATCGATTTTCTCATTTATCCTTGGTCGCAATTCATTTTCAGTTCATATTACTTAATCCGAATTCATTTCACATACCAGAGATATTCTTACCTTGTATACACCTCTTAGTCCAATATAACTTAATCATACTTCAACGCTTGTCCCATTTCATTTAACAATTATATCGAAATCCTTTTCTTACTCAAATTGAGTCTCGCATTCAAAATGTAAGCATAAATAATTTACAATCCTTAAACTCGATACGTAATTCATATTCCAAAGTCTCCATATATCTCAAACTCTGAATCATCTTTAAAAGTTTTATGTCTTTCCCACTGATCCATAATCTCTGTTTTGGGAGGGTCCAATTGACTCTCTTTCTTAATACAACGTGACCCAAAAGGTGTTGGATCTTTTTAAAAATTAACGTCAGTATACTCCAAAGTGGATCACCTAGTCCGATAATGTAATGCTCGTAGTTTTACACGTATTTCTTATGAAGCTATGATGTATATGCACATTGTTACATGCGTATAGATAATAAAGGATGTAGCAATTATGAAATTTAATGTACAATCCATGATTTCAAGTTGTGTGCACAAAATTTATTGCCTATGAATTATATGGAATGGATACTATTATACGTTAGTTGTGTACGAAATGTAAAATGAGGTATTAGGAAAATAAGGATGA
The DNA here is from genome assembly GCA_033439115.1 of Firmiana major. Lineage (NCBI taxonomy): Eukaryota > Viridiplantae > Streptophyta > Magnoliopsida > Malvales > Malvaceae > Firmiana > Firmiana major. The sequence continues at coordinate 15,558,549 of CM065908.1, read as the reverse complement.
GTTACACATTGGGAATCTGCAGAAAACTTCAGTAATGGGGATGCAGGGGAAGAGCAGATCGATCTCCCATGAATGAGAGATCGATCCCCTCTCACGAAATGTCAAGTATCAGTTCAATTGGAACAGGGCAGATCGATCCCATAACAAGGCAGATCGATCTCCTTAAGCCTCTGTCTGGAAGAAATTGATCTCTCTCAAGGAAAATATCGATCTTCAAATGTCTCGGGTTGAAACAGATGATCTTCCTTGTTACGAGATTGATCTTGTAGCGGGAAATCTGAGTGGTTGGAGTAGTTGAACCACTAGCAGATTGATCTCCACCAAGTACCAAATCGATCTTCTAGGCTTTGTCTATATAAGAAAAATGACTTTTGGACTAGAAAATGTATCCCACTTTCCTAAACACTCCAACACTCACCATTTTCACACAAAACTAAGTTTTCTCACTCTAGAAAATACTACATTCCCAGTAGATTTAGAGGAAGTTTAAAGAGGCAAAATTGTTCCTTGTAGTGGGAGAATAATATATCCAAAAATCTAAAATTGAATTGCTTAAGGAAAAGAGTTAAGCATCCCATAAGTTTGGTCTAGATAAAGGGGCAAGCTTGGTAAGTCTTCAAGACCCTCGACTCCGAGCATGATGTTTTAAGTGATTTTAGGAGTTGATGGATGCATATTGTGTTAGTAGAATATGGATAAGATGCGTAGAACTCACTTAATCTAAAATATATCTAGAAAATTGATAGATTGAGTTTGATATTGTGATGATCTTAGAATACTACGATATTGATGGTGTTGAGTGAATGATTTTAGATGGATATACAAAGAAATATCAAGGTGAAATATGATAAAAGGCTTGAGGAATATGAATAGATAAGTAAATGACAATATGAATGTTTAGGAAAATAAAAAGGAAAATAACTTAATGATTTACACGTGTAGATTGGAATACGTTGGAACACGACTAACTCGGATCGCGAACGGAGCAAATGAGACGAAGGAGATACAAGCACAATTCGAGGTAAGGGATTGTATGTTAACGACAGAGATATTCGTACGTATTTCACAATGATTTTAGTAGTTCTAATGCTAGTGATATTATGTTTAGCTATTGAGCTATGAAGTGATATGAAAATGTGAAATGTATTATGGTATAAACTGTGAAAATGGGATGCAGTAAGGAAAACAACATGACATGCATGTTTTTTATGTTTTTACAACTATATGTTGTTATTGTGACTGAGGGATGATGAAGGATAAGTTGGTTAGTTTTACATGTTTTACATGGATCAGCATGCTACGTCAATAAATACGATTTGAGTTTTCCTTTTTAGAGAAAATAGCCATCTATCTGATTTGAAATATGAAAGGGTGTTGGAGCCTTAGCTCACCCCTGTTTTGATGATTTTGACTATGCTGGAGATTTTATTTGCATATGTTTTCATGATTTGATAAACCGTGTTGGAGCATAGCTCGCACGATGATTTTTGAAATGATACAGTGCTAGAAGCAGTTGTTTGCACAGAGAGATACCACACTGGAGCCTTGCAAAGACTGTGTGTCACGCTGATTTTGCTCGCCTGGTATATGAGACATGGGTTAGGATGATGAGTCCGTCACTGTAGGGTGGATGGATTGGGCCCACGGGCGTACGCTGTACCGCGTAGTTGTCTCGAGAATACTATGTATCGTGCTATGTGCAAGTGGGTACGAGTATCGCATAGATGACACATGGAGTACGTTTTACCATGAGTATATGTGATATGATGAGCAAGAAGATGATGATGATTGAGATGAGCCAAAGGGTAGGATTGACCTATCCCCCTTCAGGTAAATGATGCCCTGAGAACACTTGATCAGTGAGGCCTGGGATTATTGACTATGGCCATACGTCATGGATATTTGTTTGTAAAAATTTGCTACCTGTCTCAGAGATAAGAGGAATTTGATGAAAAGAAATGATTTGTGTGAAGAAAGGAAATAATATGATTTGATAAATATCTTGATTTAAATACTTGTGCTGTTATAGCACTGTTTTATGACATGTTTTTAAATGGAAATATTGAGCATTGGTTTTTATGAAAATGCTTAAGAGAGAAGAATGTATTAATGCATTTTTCCATTGATATTGTCATCTATAACAAAAGATGATTTCGTTGATCATGCATGGGCTACGTAAATAGTACAGTATCTACTTGTTAGCATCCATTTTCCTTACTGAGCTATGGTTTTCTCACCCCATTATTTTCCCCCTCCAGATATTGAGAAATAGAAAAATGCAGTGGTCTCCAGATCCGTTAGTGTCGGTCAGCTCACACCAGTTGCTAAGGTATAAGAATTGTATATATAAGAGCATTTTCTATCTATTGTATTGTATCACATAGTCATACAAAAAAAATTATATGGGGATGTTATGTAAAGATACTATAATTACACAATCAATTTTGTATATCTACACATATGCTTGGGAGTGTGTGCCTTTAAGTTTTCAATTATTTCCCTATAAATGTATGGAATTAGTAATTACATCGGCTCACAGCCCAACAGTAAGTGACATATGTTTGCATGAAGGGCACTTGGAGTCAGGGTGTGATAGAAATTGGTATCAGAGTGAAGGTTGGTCTGATGTGAGTCGATGTTTGAGACTAAGAAAATGTGCATCCCCAAGTTACTATGCGATATTTAGATACAAATGTGTATATGGAGCTGGTATTAATCTAAGAGCTTATTATAAACGCAGGAAAGTCGACAGGCTTGTAAGCTACACCTGAGAGACACCGTAACAGGGGAGAGAGCTCACGAGCTCAGGGGCGGAATGATAGGACTGAGAGGCATAGTAGATCATCCTCTAGTCATGAGCCCCATGATCAGACAGAGGCTTCCGATTCTCGGATAGCCAGATTAGAAGAAGATATGCATACGATGATGACCATGATGGGTCAAATTATGACTAGGTTTAAGGGTATACCCGGTACAACAGGACAGGCTGTACCGAATCCCCCAGCTGTACCTGAAACTAAGAATACTGCACCTGCACAACCTGAACTAGATACACCACAAGCTCCCCCTATTCGGCCAGTTCCTCCTCTAGTAGCCCCACAGTAGTGTGATGATGATGATTTGGGGCAGGGTTATGACTATGATATGGAGAGATTGAGGCATTTTATGGACTTTAAGACTCCTCTTTTTAGTAGGGTAAAGGATCCAACAATAGTAGAGGATTGGATAAGTCAGATGGAGAATTTGTTTGATTTTTGTAGAAATTCGGCTACGAAAAGAGTAGCACTTGCGGCCTTTGTATTGAGAGGTGAAGCAGAGCACTGGTGGAAGTCCACCATGCCTATGTTGAGAACTCAAGGTACAACGATCACATGGGATATGTTTTTGGGTGCTTTTAGAGAACAATATATCCCAGATACTGCTCAAGGTAGGTTACAAATGGAATTTTAGAATATGACTCAAGGGAATTGAACAGTGGATGAGTACGAGTCGTAATTCACATTATTGGACCGGTATGATCCAGACTCTATCAGGAGTGAAGCTATTAGGGTTTGTAGATTTGTTGATGGACTAAGGCCTTTGATTAAAGCTAAACTGGCCTCGTTTGATGTTGCTATATATAGAGAAGCTGTACGACAGGCCCAGTTGTGTGAGCAAGACTATGACCTGCATATTTTAGAGTTCAGTTGGGGTAAGGACAAGGTTCCGAGGAAATTGAGAGATGGTAAGAGTGCCAGATTTGGTCAGAGATATGCTAGTAAGCGTCGAAGAGAGGCAGATGAGTCACAGAAGAAGGCTGTTAGACCTTTTATGCATCTGACTCCGACACCAGCAAGGGGTATAGTGATTGGTAGACCCCGACCGACTACTGACCAGTGCAGCGTATGTGGCCAATATCATGGTGGTAGGCCCTATCATTTTCAGGGTACATGATACTTCAAATGTGGTAGGTTTGGGCACTATGCAAAAGATTGTCCAAAAGCAATTGAGGTAGTCCCGCAGAAGGGTAATGAGTCAGAGAAGGTTCCTATAGTTACACCATCTGCAAGGAAGAGGGCCACGACTGAAGAAAAAGGGAAGCAAGTTGTGGGTCAAGGAAGGGTATATGCGATAGACCAGGCATCAATAGATACCTCTTTTGAGGTGATAAAATGTATAATTTTGATTTTCAATTTGGAAGCTATAGCTTTATTTGATTTTGGTGCTACGCATTCCTTTATGTCCCCTGCATGTGCATCAAAGTTAACAGGTTTTGTAAAACCCACATACTTAAATAGGACTTTATTAATAAGTACTCCAATGAGAGTTAGTCAATTAGCTGAACAAGTATATAAAGATTGTAAAGTGAGGGTAAGAGATAAGCGTACGACAGTCAATCTGATTTTGTTGAATATGTATGACCTTGTTGTAATCTTGGGAATGGATTGATTAGCAACCAATCATGCTGTCCTAGATTGCCACTCTAAGTCTATTACATTTTCTTTACCCGAGAAATTTGTTGTAAAGTTTTATGAGAAGTAATGAAATCCTGATTTTGCAACAAGTAAAGTGCATTGGTACATAAATGACGTAAATGTTATTTTGAAGGTTTTATTGCTTATGTGGTGGACTTGAACAAAACACATTCGGGTATGGATAACATTCCAGTGGTTAGAGAATTCCCTGATGTCTTTCCAGACGACCTACCAGGATTACCACCGGATAGAGAAATGGAATTTGGTATAGATTTGACACCTGAAATAGAGCCAATATCCAAATAACCATATAGGATGGCTCCAGTTGAACTAGAGGAATTAAGGAAGCAGTTGCGAGATATGCTAGATAAAGGGTTTATAAGACTGAGCATCTCACCATGGGGAGCCCTGGTATTTTTTGTGAAGAAGAGAAATTGGGGCCTTAGGTTATGTATTGATTATCGGTTGTTGAATAAGGCTACCATCAAGAATAAGTACCCCTTGTCGCGCATCAATGATTTGTTGGATTAGCTTTGGGGAGCACAGATCTTTTCCAAGATAGATCTGAGGTCTGGATACCATCAATTGAAGATTCAAAAGGAAGATGTGCCCAAGATAATTTTTCGTGCCCGCTATGGTCATTACGAATTCTCGGTGATGCCTTTCGGGTTGACAAATGCGCTAGTAGCTTTTATGGCTCTAATGAATGATGTATTTAAGCCATACCTGGATCAATTTGTGATAATATTCATTGATGATATATTGGTTTATTCCAGATCTAGTGAAGATCACGAGCAGCACTTAAGGATTGTTCTGCAAACCCTCTAAGAGAAAGTTATATGCCAAACTTAGTAAATGTGACTTTTGGCTAGAGCAGATTTCCTTTCTAAGCCATGTTGTATCGAAGGATGGGGTGTCAGTGGATTCATTCAAGATTGAGGCTATTGTTCAGTGGGAACAGCCCAGGACAATCACAGAGATCAGAAGTTTTTTGGGTTTGACAGGTTACATGGGATGAAGCATGTGAGAGGAGTTTTTAGGAACTTAAGCACAGATTAACCACTGCGCCAGTTCTCACTATTCCTAACAGCTTAGAAAACTTTTCTATTTACACAGATGCTTCACACCAAGGATTGGGCTGTGTTTTGATGCAGAATGGAAGGGTAGTTGCTTACAGATCCAGACAGTTGAAAGATCATGAGAAGAACTATCCTACTCATGATTTAGAGTTGGTCGGCCATAATCTTTGCATTGAAGATATGGTGCCACTACTTATATGGTGAGAGATTTCAGATCTTTACGGATCATAAAAGTCTTAAGTATCTGTTCTCACAGAAAGAGTTAAATATGAGATAGAGAAGGTGGTTAGAACTCCTCAAAGACTATAATTGTGAGATTTTGTACCACCCGGGGAAGGCGAATGTGGTTGTCGATGCATTGAGTAGAAAGAGTCTCGGGTTGGTATCATATATGATGGTTAGGGAGCACGAGTTGTTAGAACAATTCATGAACCTTAGCTTGGAGATGACCTCACTTGAGATTGGCAGTCATGGAATTATAGCCAGCTTGAGGTTAGAACCGGAGTTGATTGAGAGAATCTGATAAGCTCAGTAGAATGATCTATGGTGTATTGATGTGATTAGCCAAATTCAGAAAAGTAAGGGTACTGATTTTATATTGAGTTCAGATGGAATACTAAGGTTCGAAAATAGATTATGTCCCTAAGGATTCAGAGCTTAGGAAGTTGATTTTATCAAAGGCTCACTCATCGAGATACACAATACATCTAGGGAGCAGTAAAATGTATCAAAATCTCCGGAAGGTATATTGGTGGTCTGGAATGAAAAGAGATATAGCTGAGTATGTTGCTAGATGTCTCATCTATCAGCAGGTTAAGGTAGAGCATCAGAAACCTAGAGGATATGTTGAGAGCGTGTGTGCTGGATTTTAGAGGCTCATGGGACGATCACTTGCCACTGATTGAGTTCGCCTACCGATCACCTATTGGTTGGGAAGAGGTTGGTGATAGATAATTGCTCACTCTTGATTTAGTTAGACAAGCCTTAGAGGATGTTCAAATAATATGTGAGAGGTTGCGAACAGCTCAGAGTTGACAAAAGGGCTATGCTGATAGGAGATGGAGGCCACTTGAGTTCGCAGTGGGTAAGTCTGTATTTTTGAAAGTATCTCCTTCTAAGGGAATAACGAGGTTTGGGAAAAAGGAAAAACTATGTCCTCGTTACATCGGTCCCTTCGAGATTTTGGATAGAGTGAGAGACAGAGCATATAGGCTAGCCTTACCACCTGAGCTAGCAGAGGTCCACAATGTCTTTCATGTTTCCATGCTCGGGAAGTACCATTCGGATCCGGCACATGTAATTAGCTATGAACCATTGGAGCTCAAGGGGGATATGTCATATATAGAGAAACCGATCCGGATACTGGATAGAAAAGAGAAGGTGTTGCAGAACAAGTCGATTTCATTGGTTAAGGTCTTGTGGCAGCATCATACATCGAGGAAGCCACCTGGGAGTTAGAGGACCTGATAAAAGAGAAATATCCCCAACTTTTTGAGGAATAAACTTGACTCAATTTGGAAGACCAAATTTTCTAAGGAGGGGAGAAATGTAATGCCTGTAGTTTTACACGTATTTATTATGAAGCTATGATGTATATGCACATTGTTACAGGCGTATAGATAATAAGGGATGTAAGGATTATGAAATTTAATGTACAGTCCATGATTTCAAGTTGTGTGCACAAATTTTATTGCCTATGAATTATATGGAATAGATACTATTATACGTTAGTTGTGTACAAAATGTAAAATGAGGTATTAGGCAAATAAGGATGAGTTACATATTAGGAATCTATAGAAAACTGCAGTAATAGGGATGCAAGGAAAGAGCAGATCGATCCCCTCTCACGAAATGTTAAGTATCAGTTCAATTGGAACAGGGCAGATCGATCCCACAACAAGGTAGATTGATCTCCTTAAGCCTTTGTCTGGAAGAAATTGATCTCTCTCAAGGAACAGATCGATCTCCAAATGTCTCGGGTTGAAACAGATCGATCTTCCCTTACTACCATATCGATCTTATAGCAGGAAATCTGAGTGGTTGGAGTAGTTGAACCACTAGTAGATCGATCTCCACCAAGTACCAGATCGATCTTCTAGGCTTTGTCTATATAAGAAACATGGCTTTTGGACTGGAACAAGTTTCCCTCTTTCCTAAATACTCCAACACTCACCATTTTCACACAAAACCAAGTTTTCTCACTCTAGAAAACACTACATTCCCAACATATTTGGAGGAAGTTTAAAAAGGCAAAATTGTTCCTTGTAGTGAGGAGAATAATATATCCAAAAATCTAAAATTGGATTGCTCAAGGAAAAAAGTTAAGCATCCCACAAGTTTGGTCTAGAGAATGGGGCAAGCTTGGTAAGTCTTCAAGATCCTCGACTCCGAGCATGATGTTCTAAGTGATTTTAGGAGTTGATGGATGCATATTGTGTTAGTAGAATATGGCTAAGATGTGTAGAACTCACTTAATCTAAAATATATATAGAAAAATGATAGATTGAGTTTGCTATTATGGTGATCTTGGAATACTATGATATTAATGGTGTTGAGTGAATGATTTTAGATGGATATACAAAGAAATATCAAGGTGAAATATGATAAAAGGCTTGAGGAACATGAATAGATAAGTAAATGACAATGTGAATGTTTAGGTAAAGAAAAGAAAAATAACTTAATGATTTACACGTGTAGATTGGAATACGTTGGAACACGACTAACTCGGATTGCGAACGGGGCAAACGAGACTAATGAGATATAAGCGCGATTCGAGGTAAGGGATTGTATGTTAACGATAGAGATATTCGTACATATTTTGTAGCGATTTTAGAGGTTATAACGCTAGTGATATTATGTTTAGCTATTGAGCTATGAAGTGATATGAAAGTGTGAAATGTATTATGGTATAAATTGTGAAAATGGGATGTGGTAAGGAAAACAACATGACATGCATGTTTTTATGTTTTTACAACTATATGTTGTTATTGTAACCGAGGGATGATGAAGGATAGGTTGGCTAGTTTTACATGTTTTGCATGGATCGACATGCTACGTCAATAAATACGATTTGAGTTTTCCTTTTTAGAGAAAATAGCCATCTATCTGATTTGAAATATGAAAAGGTGCTGGAGCCTTAGCTCACCCATGTTTTGATGATTTTGACTATGTTGAAGATTTTATTTGCATATGTTTTCATGATTTGATAAACCGTGCTGGTTTTGTAGCTTGCACGTGGTTTTATGATGATGATAATGTGTTGGAGCCTATCTCACACAATGATTTTTGAGATGATATAGTGCTAGAAGTAGTTGCTTGCACTGAGAGATACCACGCTGGAGCCTTGCGGAGACTATGTGTCACGTTGATTCTACTCACCTTATATATGAGACATGGGTTAAGATGATGAGTTTGTCTTTGTAGGGTGGATGGACTGGGTCCACGGGCGTACGTTGTACCGTGTAGTTGTCCGGGGAATACTATGTACTTTGCTATGTGCAAGCAGGTACGAGATCACGTAGATGACACAGAGTACGTTGTACCGTGAGTATATGTTATATGATAAGGAAGATGATGATGATGATGATGATTAAGATGAGACGAAGGGTAGGACTAAGCCATCCCCCTTTAAGCAAGTGATGCCCTAAGCACACCTGATCAGTAAGGCCTGGGATCACTGACTATGACCATACGTCGTGGATATTTGTTTGCCTAAAATTTCCTACTTTTTTGAGAGATAAGAGGAATTTAATGAAAAGAAATGGTTTGTGTGAAGAAAGGAAATAATATGATTTGATAAATATCTTGATTTAAATACTTGTGCTGTGATAGCACTGTTTTATGACATGTTTTTAAATGGAAATATTGAGCATTGGTTTTTATGAAAATGCCTAAGAGAGAAGAATATATTATTGTATTTTTCCATTGATATTGTCATCTATAACGAAAGATGATTTTGTTGATCATGCATGGGCTACGTAGATAGTACAGTATCTACCTATTAGCATCATTTTTTCTTACTGAGGTGTGGTTTGCTCACTCCAGATATTGAGAAATAGAAAAGTACGGTGGTCTCCAGATCCGTTAGTGTTGGTCAGCTCACACCAGTTGCTAAGGTATAAGAATTGTATATACAAGAGCATTTTGTATCTATTGTATTGTATCGTATAGTCATACAAAAAATTTGTATGGGGATGTTATGTAAAGATATTTGTGAGATCTGAGAATTTCAGACATATTTTAATGATGTAATAAGAATTTGAAGTGTAATTTATTGAGCTAAATGAATTGTGGGCATTATAATTGGAGATTTATATGTTAAGTGTGTAAAATAAGCATGAAGTATGAGGACAGATCGATCTGGGAGAAGGAGAGATCGATCTGGTGAGTTAGAAATGACGAGGAAGGAGGAATTTGAGGAGCAGATCGATCTCCAATGGAAGAGATCGATCTCCAAATGATTCTGTTTGAGAAAGGATCGATCTCATGAGGAAGAGATCGATCTCCAAATGATTCTGTTTGGGAGAAGATCGATCTCCTTAGGAGCAGATCGATCTCATAAAGCCATAAAGAGATCGATCTCACCCCTCGACAGATCGATCTCCTAGGCATAAAATTGCCCAGATCGTCCCCAAATTTCAAACGCAGATCGATCTCATCAAGAGGCAGATCGATCTCCTACCTCCAGCCTATATAAGGAACCCGTGTTTTCTCCTGCAATTTCACTTTCTCTCTCTTCCAAACCCATTTCCACCGAAAACCTAGCTTTCTCACTCATCCAAATCACCCATTTCTGGTCGAATCAGCTGTTGTGGTAAGAAGGAAAGTTGTTCCTCATCAAAAGGAGAACAACATACTTGAAAATCGAAGGACGAATCGGATCGAGGCGTGAGTTGTGCGTCTCACAAGCTTTGGGTAATTTCTAAACCTCGATCTTGATATTTGAGCTGATTTTGATGATATTGGTGGTTGTCATTGTGTTGAAATAGCTGAGAAATGATTAGGGATTGATGAAATTTCAATGTGGTTAGAGTGATATGATATTTAGCGATTTTGGTAATTTTAAGAATTTTGAGCTATAAATGGAAATATAGACAATGTGGAGAATTAGCCTAGATAATTGGCATGAGGAATGTAGGACGTTGAGATATTGTGAATGAGGTTGTAGTTTAGGGTTGAGTTGCGAGAATCAAGAGATTTGAGGAGTTATGAGCAATTATGCTCGATTTTGAGAATTGAGGTTTATGAGATAATTGAGTATTGATGTTTTAACATCATTTGGACAGCTCGGGAGTTCCAGAGTGGAATGCGAGGCTAGTCCGTGATACGGGGGAAACGATTGCACTATACGAGGTGCAAAGAGGTAAGGGAAATCTAAACCATTTGTGTATGTGATTTGTGAACTGTTATAGCATGATTTGTGGTTTATAAAACAAGCATGTTGAGTGTTTTGTGTTGAGATTAAATTGCACACGATTTTATAGCCGGTTGGAGCCCAACGTTTTTATGAGTTTATAACTGGGCTCTACGTTAAGGCAATATTGAGATTTGAGAAATGTGTGCGTGTGCTTTGCCGGTTGGAACTCGGTTTTATTACGTTTTGTGTTGAGTACAAAACGATTTTTAAATGAGTTTATGAGAGAAAAACCATTATGAGTTCTACGTGAAGGCAAACCAGTCTTATGTGATAAGACTTAGGTGTGTAGTTGGGAGTACACACCGGCATTGCTCTGGTAGCATGTAAGCCCGATTTCTTCTCCGTTCTGGTAACGTGAGAATAACCTATTCTGTGGCTATGCCACGTATACTTGGTGGCTGTGCCACGTTGAGAAACCCCATTGGTGGCTGTGCCACGTTATACCCCATTGGTGGCTGTGCCACGTTGAGAAACCCCATTGGTGGCTGTGCCACGTTATACCCCCTTGGTGGCTGTGCCACGTTATACCCCACTGGTGGCTGTGCCACGTTGAGAAACCCTATTCTGTGGCTATGCCACGCGAGAAATTAAATCAGTGGCTTTGCCACGTGTGTTTTGTGGCTATGCCATGTGAGAAATTAAATCAATGGCTATGCCACGTGTGTTTAGTGGCTGTGCCACGTGCATTATTTTTACTGTGATTTTATCACGTATTTGAGAAAGCGTTTATCGCGTTGTTTTCACATACTTTGTTAATGCTCTAGAGTGAGCCTTTTACTTCATGTTTTCACATGACTTGACACATGAGAGTGTCGTTTTGAGTACTTTCATGCTATGGTTTTCAAATGAGTTTCACATACAAATAAACCTTTTGTGATGTGCATTTTGGTTTATGAAATGAGTTCCTCACCCCCTTTACTGAGCGATTTAGAAGCTCACCCTGTTTTTCTTTCCCCCCCAGAGTTCTTCAAGTGAATAAGGACTTCCCTGCGACGTACGGAGTAGTGGCTAGTGGAGGATTCGAGCTCCAGGCTATATATTTTGTACTTTGAGGTATATTTTATCTTTTCATGTACCCAGACTATTATTGTAATTGCAGACACTCGATGTATAACATTATATGGGATGTATTAGGATTAATTAACTTGAGATGGATTAATGTATTTGATATGATATATAAATCCTAGTGATGAGATCCTGAGGCATAATAATTATGATGATGTATGACACTGCATAGGAATGCACTCTTAATTATGAATTAATGAGTAAAAAGTTTTAAATTAGCCCTATTTTCCGCATTTTCGGGGCGTGACAATATTATAATTATACAGTCAATTTTGTATATCTACACACATGCCTGGGAGTGTGTGGATTTAAGTTTTCAATTATTTCCCTATAAATGTATGGAATTAGTAATTACATCGGCTCACAGCCTAACCGTAAGTGACATATGTATGCATGAAGGGCACCCGAAGTCGGGGTGTGACAGAGAATCTCCTTTTCATGTACTCCTTGTAATTGCTTTTTCAGTATTTCTAATTCAATCAAAGCCACTGAGTATAGTGGTTTGAATAATTAATTTGATACTAGGTGCTAAATCAATTTCAGAACTTCGCCTTTCAATTTAGTGGTAACTCTGACAGATCATCCAAGTATCTGTCGAAAAAGTCTATGTCTACAGGGTTGTCTCTTTACTCCGAACACACCCTATCTTTATCTGTCATATAAGTAGTGCAACCTTCACTTATACTTTTAGTTCTGTAATTCATCTTTTTAGTTACAGTGACTTTACTCTACCACTCTCACTGCTTTCTTAGTATATCGTTTTTTTTCTATCACTCTCTTTACCTTTTCATTTTCTTAATAACCACAAAATATACATTTCATATCATCACAGTTGCATCTTGCGCACTGTTTCCTCAAAATAACATCCAATGGGGTTAATTTAACTCTTTTGCGGATCTTAGTACCTCCTACGAGTTTCCTAGACTTCCTCCATTTCTCATCTCTACTTATCCGGATTTTACTCCTTCCAAATCTATTTAATTTCATATTCATCCACAGACTTGTTACTTTATGTCCGATTGAATTCATTTCATCTATAATTGCCACTTTGTTTCATCCGAAATGTGTGGCTACCTAAAGGCCTCCAGAAACAGATCTCATGTAATTATCTGATGTCAGCTCTCAAATTAAATCGAGGGACTTCCCTCTGAGCTCGACTTTCCATTTCGATACTGAAGCTACAAAGCTACATTCTTTATAGTAGTGCACTTTAGAAGTCCTTATAACTTTCCCAATTCTTTACCAAAAACTACAAAGTAACTTTCTCGGTAGAGTTACTACAAAATTTTCATAGGGTTTCTCTGTCTCATTTATCCAATCTTCCGCAATCATTGAATTCTTAACCTGATCGAAAAATGGAGGCTCAACCTTTTGAATTTGCCTCAGTCTTTTAAGTTCACCGTCATACCCTACGAATCCATGTTGGTTTTCCAATTCATTTATTCTAGTTTTTCATTATAATGGGATTTTTTACTCCAGTACACATTAATGTACTATTTTTTGAATTTGTCTCAATCTTTCTCTCAGTCACACCTCAATCGTTATCATTATCATATGGCCAATATCACTTGACCCGACCACGTCATCATTATTTCCATGTCTCGCTTAAATCTTATGTAGTGGACTTCAAAATTTTCGGTTAAACTATGAGGTGTACATACAGCTGAAGATTCGCTATAACTCTCGGCCTATCTCGATGACCTCTAGAAATAATTTCCTTTTCGTTATTAGTATGGTTGTAATACCTACCAGCCTTATCTATTAATTTTCCTTCATTCAATGACATAATTCTCAGTAAAACACAGCCAGGTATACCCGTTTGTATCTATTTAATGTATAGTAACACTGGGGATGTGAACTTCTAAGTCTTTTTCACTTTTTAATATCGACTTGTATCATGCCAACCTTGCTCTGATACCATTTCTATAACGACCCAAATTAACGGACATTTCGGTTGGGCTACAAGTCGATATTATGTCAAAAAAATACTCAGTCTGATTTTTTTTTGTTTCTTAGTAACAAATTTAAACAAAATATGTTCACATTCCCCATACACATCTCGTATGCATTACTGTACTTACAAAAATTTTAGACACAAAGAATTTCTTAACCTTGGGTATACTTTCAACGCAGAAAAATACTCCGTGGAACCATAGTTGTGCGACGTGCCTTACTAACGGAAGCATCTAAGCTACTGATGAGACTCTGTGGAGGAAAGTAGGGAGTGAGCTTAACGCATTCAGTAAGAAACTTATGTATGCAGTAGACAACCATACTATCTACATGTTTATAATGCAAGACATGATCAGTTATAAATCGTTGTAAAACACAAGCATATAATTCATTATGTTAACATTGAAAACGATTCACATTCGATGCGCTTTCTTTGATAAATACTTTCAATCACACTCCATTTCCAATACTTTGATATATGTAAAACATATACGTTAAATACATTCGGTACGATGAAACCATTTATTGTTCAGTCAAAGCAATAAAGCACTTCAATTCGTTTCTTTAAAACGATCCATTCAATCAGTAAACAGTTCAATTTATTTTTCTTTCTATCAATAAAACATTCAGTTTGTTGAGACTAGGTTGCGATTCAATCAATAACAGTATGGTTCAATCAGTAACAGTACAATCGACATATGGCCATAGTCAGTGACCCCGTGCCTCACGGGCCAGGTGTGCGCGAGTTTCATATGCCTCAGGGGGGATGAGTCAGTTCAGCTCGTCGTCCAATCAATATAGTACAGTTTATTAATCTGAAGACTTAATACACGGTGTAACGTACTCCATGTGCTTCCACACGGTATAGCTTACATCCGTGGACCCCAATAAAATACAATATGACTAAGGGTACCGAGTAATCTCAAGGATTTACCCTTCAGTATCAATCTCCACCATCACCTTAGTCTTAAAATCCAATACGATCTTTTTCTCATAAATCATATAAAAATCTCGTATGAGTCGGACCATACGACACAGTTTGCACGCGCTCAAGCACATCTCGTTAATGCGAGTCAGGCCGTGTGACACATAATCAACACGCGCTCAAGCACATCTCGTCAGTGCGAGTCGGTCCGTGTGATACAGTCAGCACGCGCTCAAGCACGTCTCATCAGTGCGAGTCAGGCCGTGTGACACATAGTCAGTATGCACTTAAGAACATCTCGTCAGTGCAAGTCGGTCCGTGCGATACAATTAGCATGCGTTCCAGCACCATTTCATTCAAAAATCAGATAGGTGGTTCAATTCTTTCAAAAATAATATAGAAACCAATGTTCTATAAAAAAACAGTGCATACACGATATGTGAGTGGAGACTTCTCGGGAGGTCACCCATCATGGAATTTCTCCCACTCGAGCACACTTAACTTCATAAAACGTGTTATTTTATGCAAACAATAAAAACAGTTGCCAACCAATCCATATACCGTTGGAAATAGTATTTCAAACATGAAAACACTGAAAAATGCAATTTATGCAATTATAAATTTTTTCAACACTTTTCAGTTCAGTTAAGTCTATACGTAGGGGTAATACCAGGTTTTCTATGTCTATGGTATCTATTTAGCTACTTGAAATCATAAAATACGTACAGTTATCTCTAAAACTTGCAAAAATTCCTTACCTAAGTAACTGTCTGTAATCTTCGATTGTCTCAACGTAGCGAGTTGACGAGTCCGGTCCGCTCGATTTATTTCCCCAAAACTCTTTCCTTCGAGTTTCCCAATTTTCAGAATCTCAATGACTCCTTTTCTATCTCTAAATATATATATATATATATATATATATATATATATATATATTTTTATTTTTTCTTCTTCTTTTTTTCATTTTCTCTTTTTTTTTAAAAAATCATTTCTTTCTTCTTCTTTTTTGAAACAATTTTTCCTTTTCCCGCCACTTCTTATTTCTCCTTATTTCTTTTCTTCTTCTTCTTCACTGTTGCCCTCCCTCAACTCCGTTCATCATCATCAACCATCTCTTGACGCTGTCATTCTTCCTTCATCACCATCCTCACATCTCCGCTTGGATCGTTTTCTTCCCTTCCACTCTCAGTTTTCCAGTCGCCTTTTCATTGATGGAGCTCCTCCTTTAACCGCCCCACTTTATTTGTTTCCAACTTGGGCTTTCTCTTCCTCTGTTCCCAGCCCCTTGTTCCTTCCTTGTTCTCCCCTGCTTTAGCCAGTCGTCCTACTTCCTCAGCTCTTTTACTCATTGTTGAGCACACAGACCAACACCCCACATCTATATCTCATCAGTTTTTAAAGTTACTCCGATCAACATCTAAACAGCCTTGTACAACCTTGCTCAAACACTCGCTGGTTTCTTGTTCCAGTTTTCTTTTCTCTTTCTCGCCCCTTTCTTTCTCGGTTTCACGCTACTGCTTCATTTTTCAGCTTTTTCTTTCTCTTTCTCTCCACTTTCAGCACCCTCCCTCGACTCTGCTCTGTTTTTGATTTCCAAAAGGTGGAATAACGTTCGTTCCAACCTATTCTTCTCCTCTCTGTATTCTGGCCTTGAGTCATGGGCTGCTGTTGGTTTCCAGTGCTATATACATATATGTTTGTTCTTTCACTCCTCCTGTTCCCTATCTTCACCTACCTTCTCTGTTTCCCATCCTCATTTCCAGACCACACACGTCCTTTCTGTTTCATTTTCTATCACTGCACGTCTCCTCCATTTCACTTCCTATCACAATCCCAATTTTTTCCTAATAGTATAGTATAGCAGGCATTAGCCACTTCTTTCACAGCTGGCTTTCACTGCAATTGCCCTATCACTTTGCATCTATTGTAGCCATAGTTTTCTACCTATTTTCATTGTATTTTCTCGATTTCCTCATTTCCCATGTTGTACGGGTGTCAGTATTATTCAGTTACATCCCTTCAACCGAGTGGCCTCCCTTATCCTTTACCCCTTTTTCTCCTCCTGCATCGAAGGCCATCCTTCCCTCAGCCAACCATGCCAGCTTCCTCGTTTCCTAAACTATTCAGCCCTATCACCTTTCGCTTTAATTTTTCTTCTTTTTACTACCGAGTACCATGCCATCACATTATACATATACATACATTTTCCTTATGTTTCTCTATTGCCAACCACTACCTACCCCTGGCCTATTATCATTTCACCTACATCTTCTAGGCTGGTAGTATCATAATCTCTTATTCATTCTTTCTTCTCTTCCACCGATTACTATCCTCCCTTCAATTGAATTATATATATATATATATATATATATATATATATACATATACATACATTTTCCTTGTGTTTCTCTATTACCAAGCACTACCTACCCCTGGCCTATTATCATTTCACCTACATCTTCTAGGCTGGCAGTATCATAATCTCTTATTCATTCTTTCTTCTCTTCCACCGATTACTATCCTCCCTTCAATTGAATTATATATATATATATATATATATACTCCACTTGATAAATACATAAAATGTGGCAGATATGTATATATATATATATATACTTCATACATTTTGCTTATACCAAATAAATTTGAAATCAAATATTGTATTTATATATCATGGGGAAACATTCTTAACTCATATAAGTTTATTTCTATTTTTCCCAATTATTTATTCTAGAGTTAATTTGTATTTTACTAAATTACTCCTTCCAAGTCTCTCGATGTAAAATAAAATCTTTGTACGTGTATTTCAAAATTTCATTTGTTTGCTTAATTAACTGATTATAAGAAAATTTCGTAGGGTTTATAGCAAGGTGCTAGCATGTAAATCCAGGTACAATTTTGTGCTGCCTTGAGATTCGATAGGTACGGGATGCAATTTAAAGTAATAATGGCTTCCTTTACCTATTTATATTTCTTGAAATGATTTGATGTATGTATGAAGAATTAACATGAAAACTGAACCTTTCTACATAAGTTTTCGAATGAAATGAAACCTCGATTTAACCCCGAACCTAAAACTTTACCAATGCTCATATTTTTACTATGATGCATAAGTCTTTGAAATATTAATATTTTATAGTTGAAATGCATGATTTAATTATTAAAGTTTTTCATTTGATTTTTAAATATGTAAGCAAGTAAGAAAGTAAATTGTTTTTTTAAGACTAGAGGTTATCCCGATAATGTATGTTATGTGCATGTCATGCCTGCTACTTGTGGTGCCCGTCTTCGCCTTTATGGTGCATGTCTCTGCTACTTGTAGTGCATGTTTCACCTGTGTAGTGCTCGTCTCTGCCTTTATGGTGCCTATCTTTGCTACACGTGGTGTCTGTTTCATAGTATCTGTGAAACCCAAATTTTTTTTATTTATTATTTATTTGGAAACCAAAAAGCAATTAAGATACTCAGAATAATATTATGTAGGCTCGGTGTGAAACCCAAAATTTTCTCACTTTATTTCTTATTTGGAAAACTAAGAAGTAATTGAGAGTTATGCAGGCCTGAAAACCACCGAAGCACTCGAGATAGTGGCGTGGGGTTCGACGGCATGAAATCGAGGTAAGGCTCTAAGCCCAAGAATTACCTAAAAATTACATATATAAGCATGAAATGATGTGTAGAAGTGAAAACTAAGGTATTAGAAGTGAAAAAGTTAGTAAAACTCGAGTTTACGATAAACCAAGAAAAAAGGGCCTAGTAAGAGAAATAAATTCGGAATAAATTTTAAAACTTTTTAAAAATTATTTCGAGACCATAGGAAATTAGTATAAGGTGGAATTTACTTGGGAAATAACAATCAAATGGAATTATGGAGGTTTAAGGGATTGATTAATTTTTAAAGTCAACCAAAAACCTTAAGCCATTTTGCTCAGTGTTGACCAAATCGTGCAAAATGAGCTCAATCAGGGAACTTTTCTTAAACAAGTGACCCAACATTTTTATGAGACATACTAGGGACATATTATAACACTTGGGAAGTGAGAATTTGGAGGAAATTGGACTAAACATAATTTTTATGAATTTTTCAAAACAGAGAAAATTCCACTGCTTCAAAAAACAAACCAGCCAATAGAAATTATTAGATTTGAAGACCTTCTGGAAACCTTTTGGCTCCCAAATTTTTCAGATTAAAATTTAACTTAATAAGATTTCTGTGGAAGCAAAACTCACCCCAAATAGACCTTGGATGAGAGAGAAACTCTCTCCTCATTCTACTGCAGGTAGTAACTCCATGAGTGACTTGTATGATTTTTTCGGTGGCCTTCCGGCCACTTTCAGGCAATGAGAAAAATGATAAAATCTTCCCCTTCAAGTCCTCTACAATATATAAAAAATCCAGCCACAAAGGAGTCCATTTGCTAGGTGAAAAGCTAGAAAGAAGAACAGGGGCAGAACCTGTCCTATTTCGAGGTGAGAGAAAGTTGCATTTTTGAAAGTTTTTGGTTGGATTTTTGGGTAATTTTTGATGAATCTAAGCTATATATATATATATATATATATATATATATATATATATATATATATATATGTTGAATTACAATTGAGGATCAAATGGGAGGATAAAAAATGTGGTCAACCTTAATCAAAGTTGAGGTAAACTTGATGAATGATGATGAACTTGAGATATGTTGTTATTTGGTGTTTTTGAATGATTTTTAGTTAAATGGAATTGAAAGAATTAATTTACATGGATGAGAATAGTTTCAGTCAGCATAGGGTTAGAGTGATTGTGGTGAAATTTGGATGAATGTGGTGTTTTTAACAGTTAAAATTATACTGAAAAAGTCTTGTTTATAGCTTAATGTAGTGAAAAATCGAAAAGTGTAAGAATTGGCAATTTGGCATATTGACAAGTATGATTTATGAACTTGAATGAGTATTGAGGTAAATGAAGTAATGAATTTGAAGTTAAGGGAGCCAAATTAGCCAATTTAGCTTAAACCGACACTTAAATCGGTAAAATCGAGAAAATTGAAAAAGTTGACAAAAAGGTCAAAATTGGTCAACATTTATGAAACTAAACATATGTTTGTATATGTTGAGATGCTATTAAGCATTATTTGATGATTTGGTATCGTTTTGAGCAGCTCGGGAAACCAACACGATCCCGGAACCCGACAATTGTGCGTTGCCCCAAGGTCTACGAGGTAAGGGATGCATTTTAAGTAGTATTGGCACTCCAAATATCTTGTTTGATTTATGAAATGATAAAGTATACGCGAAATTTTAGAAAAAGGTATTCTCGAACTCGAAAGTTACTATTTATAGTAAACTGAGAAACCAAAGAACAAGCCCTATTTTCTGAGCTCTTCAACCGTACTTTTTAGTACCTATGACATGTTTTGAAATACGATTTTCTACGCGAAAATGAAATTTTATAAATAATGCATATGTTTATGAAATGAAATAAAAATATTGTTTCTACGAGTTTAAGGGTTAATAGACCCGAAATATGCTTTAAAAGTACTATTTTGAGACTAAGGCCACATGTAGTCTACGGGATTTGTCATGTGTGACCTGTGTGGACTCTGGACCTTCGTGGTGCGTGCTATACGCCACTTGGTGTACGTTTAGTCCCTTTGTGGCGAATACATAACCGCGTTGGGAATTTGTGCCACTCGGTGCCTTATTTCTACCATTTGTTTAAGTGGCGTAGGGCGTTGTACGACCCTAATTTAGTCTACAGCTCCCTTACCATGGCCATATGTATACTGTCTACGTGAACTATCTATGCAAAATTCCTTCTGAATTATCTACGCGGACTACCTACGTGAAATATTTACACGAACATGACTTTTATTACTATATGTCTCTGCCTAGTCTCCATAAAATTACTTTGTACGATTTTAAAGAATGAGTATTAAGCTACGCGTTTTATATGTTACATGTTTTGACTTGATTTTGAAATGAACTACGCGATATATACTACGCGAAATGTAAACCTACGTGATATTTGCTACGTGCTTTATAAGCTACGTGATTTCTATACTACGTGATTTACATGCTACATGTTTTATGCTACGTGGTTTTATAAGTTATATAATATTTGAAACCGAACTAAACTACGTGATTTTTATACTATGTGATTTACACGCTACGTGTTATATGCTATGTGGTTTATAAGTTATATGTTATTTACAACTGAACTGAGCTACATGATTTTACATGTTACATGTTATAATGTTTTGTTCTTACATGTTTTATTGCTAAGACTGCTTTAAACACTTGTCTTACTGGGCTTGAAGAGCTCACCCCTTTCATTTCACTCTTACAGATTACCTTAAGTGATTTATCGCTCATACTTGACGTATAGTGGTTGTGGATGAGTGGACCCAACCCCCGTTTTTGGAGCTGCTTTTGTACGAGCGAGGTATACTTTTACTTTACTACTATACTTTTTGTAAAGCACAGGCAAACGTTGTACAGAACATTTGGGTTGTAAGTTAAGTAAGAATGAATGTAAATAAAGTTGTAAATACACAGTTCGTATAATATTGTATATTCCAATATGTAAAAGTGTGAAAATAAGCATAGATGTGCTGTTGAGTAAGAAAAAGAAATTAAAATCAACTGGTTGCGATTATAAACTGCGTTCTGTACTTTGTAGGAGGGTTAAGATAAAAATACACTATTATGTTGGCAAAATTTTTAAGAAATAAAAGGGTTAAGAAATCGGCACTGATTGGAATACAACTTAAGTAAAGGACTTAGAAAGTTAAAAGTTAGCCCATATTTCCACATTTTCGAGATGTCACAGTTTACGTGGTATCAGAATAAAAGTTGTTTAGTACTGTCAGTGTTAGTTAGTGAAACTAGATTACATCCTAAATTGTCTATGCTTGTCTAGTTATAATGTAAGTATATTTAAAATCTTGGTATACATGCAGGTAAACGATCACTGAACTATAAGTGGTAGACGAGGCTGTCCACAGAGATAGGTACAGCCTCCTCCATCACCTCCCCCTCAGCCTAAGAGACCTACTACCAGAATAAGGAGGCTCGAAGAAGGCATGCAAAGTATGAGCGAAGGATTGAGTGCTCTTACCGCCATGTTTACCCAGCAATTTGGGGCAAATACATTTAGGACCGGAGCTACTACCACACCTACACCTACTCCTTCCCCACCACAGGACCCTCCGACAACCTCAGTTCCTTAACCTGTAGTCCCACAACCTAAGGATAATAGAGATACGCAGAGGCTGCGAGACTTTTTGAGAATGGATCCCTTAGAGTTCAGAGGGGTGAAAGATCTGATCAAGGCTGAGGACTGGTTATCAAACCTTGAGTTAGTTTTTCAATATCTGGGTTACACTGACATGGAGAGGGTAAACATGGCCAGTTACATGATTAGAGGTCAGGCCAAGTTTTGGTGGAGGGCCACGCAGTTAGCCTTAGTTGAGGATCCGAAAAATATTATATAGGATGCCTTTCTTGATGCATTTCGGGCCTAGTACATTTCGCCCACAGATCAAGAAGATGCAGACGAAGTTTTTGAGTTTGGTTCAGAGGAGTTTGACCTTAGATGAGTAAGAGAATCGATTCATTACCATGTTAAGATATGACTCAGAGACCGTTAAGGATCCCGCATGCTGCACTGAGAGATTCTTGGCGGGTTTGAGATCAGGGATCCAGGATAGATTGTTGGGATTTTGGTTCATGGATTTCAAGGATGCCCTAGGTCGGGCTCAAGAAGTTGAAATGGGCTTGGATGTGACACAAGCCATGCATGGGTACAGAAGTAAGAGCAAAAACAAGGTAAAGAGAATACAGGCATCCCGATTTGAACTGAGACGAGGTCAGCCTAAGAGGTAAAGGACAGAGAAACCTCAGATAAGGGCTGAAAAGCCTAAGACCCCTATGGTTGGTGATGACACTGCCCAAGGCCCTGGTATCGAGTTACGCAGACGTAAGAATTGTGGTAAGCTACATTATGGACCATGCCATGTGACTATAAGTGCCTGTTACAGATGTGGTGAGGTAGCACACCTGATTAGGGATTGTCTATTGATGAGACTCAGGAGCCTCGAGAGCAGCCAAGATAGATTGAGAGGCAGGTACAGAATCCCCCGAGATAAGCCCTACAAAAGAGGGCCATAGCTGCACATAAGAGCAAAAAGCCTGTCTCACAGGGATACGTATATGCCATTGACAAGGAGACTGCTGATACTTCTTCTGATGCTATTAGAGGTACACTCTTTGTCTATGATCATGAAGCACATGTATTATTTAACCCAGGTTCCACCCACTCTTTTGTCTCCCCACAATTTGCATGTAAATTGCATCTTAAACCCGAGTCCTTAGATTACATGTTGCATATAAGTACACCAATGCACGAATCACAAAAGACTGATATGATATGTAAAAATTGTGAAATCATGGTAGGAGGTAGGAAATTGTTAGTAGATCTAGTTTTATTGAATATGTATGGGTTTGATGTAATTTTAGGCATGGATTGGCTGGCTGCCAATCGTGTAAGTCTAGACTGCTATACTAAGACCCTAACCTTCTCCTTACCTGAAAAGTTTGATGTATGTTTTATTAATAAGAAATAAAGTGCATGGTCTAAATTTTTACAAAGTTATCGGATATTGAATTAATTGAAAGTTGCTGACGGTATAAATTTTTGTGAAGGTTATATTGCCTTTATTTATGACAATAATTGTGTACCACCAAGTATTTAGGATGTTCTGGTTGCATGTGAGTTTTTTGATGTCTTTCTGGATGATTTGTTGGGGCTACCACCGAAGAGGGAAGTTGAGTTTGCAATTAATCTGGTGCCCGACACTCAGCCTATCTCCAAGCCACCTTATCGAATGACATTGGTTGAATTGGAGGAATTGAAAAATTAGCTGTAAGAATTGCTCGATAAGGGATTTATTAGGCCGAGTGTGTCTCCATGGGGTGCTCCGATACTGTTTGTTAGAAAGAAATATGGCAGTTTTCGTCTGTGTATTGACTATAGACTGTTGAATAAGGCAATGATAAAGAACAAGTATCCTCTGCCAAGAATAGATGATTTGTTTGATCAATTAAGAGGGGCTTCCGTGTTCTCCAAAATAGATCTGAGATCGGGTTATCATCAGTTGAGAATTAAGGAGGCTGATGTACTGAAGACAACTTTCCAGACCTGATACAGGCACTATGAATTTTTAGTAATGCCCTTTGGACTGACTAACACCCTTACTGCCTTCATGAATTTTTGAGAGTTTTTAGATAGGTTTGTGATTGTGTTTATTGATGACATACTTTTATATTCTAAGTCTCGAAAGGAGCACAAGCATCATTTGGTGATTGTGCTTTAGACCCCCCGTGAGAAGAAACTGTATGGAAAATTCAGTAAGTGCGCCTTCTGGTTGGAACAGATTGCCTTCCTCGGACACATTGTATCTAAGGACGAGGTGTCTGTTGATTCGTATAAGGTGGATGCAGTGCTAAAATGAGAGAGATCGAGGACAGTAACGGAGGTTCGGAGTTTCCTGAGATTAACAGGGTACTACCAGAGATTTGTGGAAGTATTTTCCCATATTGCAGCTCCACTGACTAGACTAACCCATAAGGAAGTCCCATTTGAGTGGTCTGAGCAGTGTGAGTAGAGCTTCCAAGAGCTCAAATGTCAGTTGAACACAGCATCAGTCTTGACCATCTGTACAGTCCCCTCTGACTGACCATTTGTATGAGGATGGAAAGCTGTGCTAACACTCAACTCGATTCTCATGGCTTCCTGAAAAAAATGGTCCTAGAAGTGGGAAGTGAAGTGGGAATCCCTATCTGATACAATGCTCACTGTAAAGTTACATGGTGTTCCACAATCTCCCTTACACATAAATTTGCCCATGCACTCAGAGTATCAGTAGCTTTCATAGCTAGGAAGTGGGCAAACTTAGTCAATCTATTGGCTATCACCCAAATAGCCTTGTGATTCCTGCAGGTCCTCTGTAACCTATCACGAAATTCATGGTAACATGCTCTCATCTCTGTGTCGATATAGGTAGAGGCTGCAATAACCCTGCAGACTTCTAGTGCTCTACCTTACTCTACTGACATGCGAGACACTTTACTACAACTATACGATGTCACTTTTCATGCCTGACCACTAATACCTTTTTCGGAGATTCTGATTCATTTTATTACTCCCCGAATTCACTGTATGCCCCGAAGAGTGAGCTTCTAATAATAACAATCTCATCAATTGTGGGTCCTTGAAAGCACTTATTTTACCTCTGAACCTCAGTAAGCTATAATCACTCACTGTGAACTCTGTCACTGTACCCATCTGGATCTGACTCACACTATCGACACCTTGCCGATCATCACACTAAGCCTGTCGAATCTGGTCAACTAAATCTGATTCTAATCTCAGGCTAGCTGTCATATTATCACTATCAGCATCAAAAGGGATCACATTAATACTAAGGCTCACAAACTGCTCTAACAGCTCATGCTCCCTGACCATCATATGTGATACCATCCCGAGGCATTTTTTGCTCAAGGTAACAGCCACTACATTAGCCTTTCCCAGGTGGTACAATATCTCATAATCTTAATCCTTCAGAAGCCTATTGGGCTTGTGGGGCCCACCAACTCTTATTGAGCTTATCCGAGATCCATTACACCTCATTTTACTGAAACCAATTGGACGTGGCCCATGGACCTCTCGGCCATGGCATGTGGCCGAGAGCCATCACGCCATGTCGATTGCTAGCCATTCACTTAGGCATTTTCACAAACACTTGGTGGGCAATGGTCTTAAGCTTACTTAGTTTATTTAGGCATTTTATCAAACACCTTGATTGCTAACTTCAATTCATCCACTAATTGATCAAATTGATTAATTCTAACTATACTATAATCATAAACACATGTATACCAACTTATTCATGCATTAAAATCAATTAGGTAATTATTAATTTACAATCACCCACTCTCGACCAATCCATGTTCATGGCGATTTCATATGTTTCAATACATAAAACATATACCAATCAACTTAGAATAATGCATAGGTTAACATATATAAATTTGGAAGCTTGAAATTATACCTAGCTTGCACTTTTACACTTGGTTAAAACTTTGTAGCCTCTCGGTTTGCTCACTTTGGCTCTTTGATAGTCAATTCCAACGTATTTTAATCCTCTCTCAATTTGGAATAACTTTCATGAAGATTCCAAGTTCCAAATATGCCTTTATCCTAGTGATTTCTAGTGAGAGAGTGCTTGAAAACTATTTGGTTATGGTGTTTCTTTGTGTAGCCGAGATTGATAAGTTGAAGAAGATGATACATTAGCTGATTTTATAAGTCAATTACTTAGTCATTAAGCCTTAAATTTCAACTAACAAGTTTGAATTTAATTGAGTTACGTGATAGTTACCAATTTGGCTATAGTTACCTTTTACTAATGGCCTTGAATTTTAACCTTTTGGGCCTCTCGGTTTGGGCCTTCTTAATGGGCTTTAGGGTTGAAATTTTTACTACACATGAGCCTTCAATTGTCTAATTATTGGGCCCACAAATTGATTCAAAAATTTGGCCTAATGGACCGAAGAAATTCAGCCCACACTTGTTACACCTTAATGGGCTTTAAAATTTCCACTTTGGCCCATTACGTTTTTTCCCTTTAAATTTAATCTGAATTTCGATTAAATAAATTTTATTTACTTTTAGGGATGATTATCTTGTATTTTAACCAAAAATATTTTCCCTTATTTTTTCTCTATACTTAGGTTAATTTTTAACCATGGTTAGTCAACTATGGTCCAAGTCCACTTTTTCTTAACTACCTTTGATTTTTCTTGATCATTGACCACATTTGACTTTTTCTCAAAAATCTAAAAGTGTTGTATCTTATGGCTTACACTCTCGTCTTTACGTTTTGGTCATTGTCGGTAGGTGAATATGCCTAAAATACCTTAAACGGACCGTTTCAGACTTGTTTAGCCCCTTCATGAGCTCCCTATATTTTCTCATTTTAAGTTCTTCTTTTCAGTCAGAATGATTCAAATCTACTTGGTTTAGCCTGTGGCTCTTATAGCCTTTATTCGAGTAGCTTATAAGTGTGAAATCATTTTACTTACACTTTTATTTAAGTAAATACTCTTCTTATGATTCCACTAACGAAATAAAATGTTCGTACATATAGAAATCACAAGGAACAAGCTATATAAAAATATGGGTCTTACACTCTGTGAGGGGCAAATGATCATCCTATGAGCCTTTATAATCTAATGCACATGCCCTCAACATGTCCTCTAGGGTCTGAATAGTCCGGTCGGAATAACCGTCCGTCTAAGGATGGTAAGCAGTGTTCAAATGTAACTGAGACCCTATAGCTTCTTGAAAATGACCCCAAAATCGAGAATTAAATCGAGGGTCTCTATCAGAAGTAATACTCATAAAAGCCCTATGCAACCGTGCAATCTCTCTAACATACAAGTTTGCCAAGGCATTAAGTGAATCTATGCTCTTATTACAAGGAAGTGGGCACTCTTAGTCAGTCTATCCACAATCACCCAGACTACGTCATGACCCTTTTGGGTCCTTGACAATCCCATAATGAAATCCATTGTGATGTGCTCTCATTTCCAAGTAGGCACCGGTAGTGATTTAAGCGGTCATGCTGGCTTCTAATGCTTAACCTTAATCTGTTGGTAGACTAAACACCTAGGCACAAAGTCTGCCACCTCTCTCTTCATTCCAACCCCCTAGTACACCTTACGTAAATCATGGTACATCTTTGTACTTTCTAGGTACATAGTGAATCGAGAATAGTGGGACCCTCTCAAAATCTTTTGTTTTAGGGTGTCGTCATTCGACACACAAATACGACATTGAAACCTTAGCAATCCATCATCACTGACCGAGAAGCCTGACAGCAATTTCTCTTCAGCCTGGCTAATCATATCCAATAAGTTCTAATCATTTCTTTGCCCTGACCTGATTTGATCTAAAATACAAGGCTCAATTTGTAGGCTAGCCACAAACCCATCGTTAAATCTATCAACACTGATACTGAGCTTGGCGAACTGTCCTAATAAATCCCACTCTCTAATCATCATATAAGACACCATACCCTTTCTACTCAAGGCATCCGCAACCACATTTGTCTTACCCGGATGGTATTGCAGTCATAACCCTTCAAGAGTATATCAATCTCATATGTCTCATATTAAGCTGCTTCTGATAAAAAATACACTTAAGGCTTTTATGGTCAGTTAAAATCTGGAACTTCTCGCCATATAAATAATGCCACCATATCTTCAGAGCAAAAACCACTACGGCTCATTCCATGTCATGAGTGGGGTAGTTCCGCTCATGCTCCTTAAGCTTGTGGGAATCATAAGCGACCATTCTACCATTTTGCATCAGCACACAGCCCAAACCCTGGTGATAGGCATCACTGTACACTGCAACCCCTCTTGATCCACTCGGAATGGTCAAGACTGGTGCGATAGTCAACCGATGCTTGAGTTCTTAGAAACTCTGCTCATACTAATCAGACCACTCAAATGGAACATCCTTACGTGTCAATCTGGTCATTGGAGCTATAATTCGAGAAAACCCCTCAACAAATCTCCGATAATGCCCTGCCAATCCCAGAAAACTTTGAACCTCTTCAGTATCCTCAGTCTATGTCACAACCCAAATTACCTAAAAATTAGAGTAAATTTTTCGCTTTTTCATTTCCTTACCCGTCGTGAATAGTTACACTACTAAACAGTTGGGCTATGATTCGGTGTTAGTCACCTCTCACTTATTTACCATTTCATTTCCATAATCACATTCATTTACATATCAATTTATTTTAACCAAATACATCCCCAATATTACATCCATATACAGTACTGTGCCTCTATATGTTCAGATACAAAAATTATATAAATGTGTATACCTGATCTTGATAAGAAGCAACGGATAACTGTAATGCGAAACTATTGTCGCTCTCTTCTACTGAATATACCCTGTGGGGTGGAAAATGAAAGGGTGAGCATAAATAGCTCAGTAAGGCAATAATGTAAGCAGGTAGATAACTATACTATCTACGTGCTGATAATGTCATGATATAAAATCGTTTATATTTAGAGCATGAGGTATGAATAAAACGATGCCACATGTATGCATATATCGTATAAGAGAAATCATGAAATCGACATATAAAATAAACATGGAAAAATCATTATGTATGTCATCTCATGCTCGTCACATTTAAAACTTATTTGTTTCCTCATAAACTCATCACGTTAAAACTCATTTGTTTCATCATACGACAACCTCATCAAGGTCAAACCCATCTCTCGGGAATACCTTGATTCATTAAATCACATCTCTTTTAAAAACATTAATCAGGACATTACCCCTCCCTCGGGTTCATCCTGGTCTATTCAGACCGTATGATATCATGTGAGGCATGTAGGTTAGTGTATGAAATCGAGGACTATGGCCATACTTTGTCTCTGTGATCCCAGGCTACACGGATCCCGATGTGCGGGGTATCACAACTGCAACGGGAGGTGGGGTCAATTCCTACCCGCCAGAATATCAAGTAACATCATAGAGTCATCATGACTGCACGGTACAGTGTACTCCGTGTTACATACACGGTACATCGTACTCTGTGGACCCATATCATAGTCTAGGGGTGCTTGCCGTAGGTCTTATCCACCCCAATACTATGTCAATAACCAATCCATGTCTCAAAGTATACGTGAGAGCATCTCAACTCTCTGTGATACACA
Organism: Firmiana major; assembly: GCA_033439115.1. Lineage (NCBI taxonomy): Eukaryota > Viridiplantae > Streptophyta > Magnoliopsida > Malvales > Malvaceae > Firmiana > Firmiana major. The sequence continues at coordinate 15,528,867 of CM065908.1, read as the reverse complement.
GTCTACAGTAGGCTTTCGCATGACTATATGCATGTCAACTCATGTCTAGTGCGAGCGAAGCTCCAACACCACGCTATGCATATCATGATATCTAAAATCTCGTGCGAGCGAAGCTCCAGCACGATTTTGTGCACACATAATTTCTCGTACGAGCAATGCTCCAGTACGGCTTTTCATGAATAATAAATCAGTAAACTTGAGTGCGAGAAAGACTCTAGCACTCTTTTTATTCATGTAAATATGATAGGTGGCTCAATCTTGATAAAACATCTTTAAAATCGTAACCGGTACAAACCGGTTCTCTTTCGTATAATTCTTAAAATCAATAGCCAACCTATGTGCATATTTGCTTAAATTAAAGCAATACATTCATATAAAGCATTAAAAACATGAAATCATGCAATTTATCTGCCTTACTACCCTTTTTGTAAATTTTATTCTCAGGGGCAAAATCGTCTTTTTACTTTATTCACATATGCCCCCGATTTTCGTAAAAATTATTATTTCTTTTCTAGATACTTTAAGGAATTCTAAACCCTGTAAATCCCCTCACATAAATACGTATAGAAATCTCTATACACTTACAAAATTCCCTTACCTCGATTTACGCGCAAACTTATCTCGTCTCGATAATACTCGATCTCTCGATCCAACTGCGCATTAACCAAGTCTACGGAACTTCATATAACCATATAATTGGGGTCAATTCAATTATCTTTATCAGTATATCACATTTACTGATCGAATCTAACGTACTGGGCCCGTTTTACTTTATTGGGCCCAATTGCACCTTAATGGGCCTCGACCCATTTTCAGCCCGTTTGTACTATTTAAATCCCTTCTTCGGGTTTACTAGGCTCATTCAGATTACCAATAATCATCGGGCTTCGTTCCAAACTCATTGGATAGCCCGTAAACTATTTACGGTAATTACGTTGTAAATTCCGATAAGTATTCCTTTTTATACAGAATTAATCCATAAATTTCGTAAAGTAATCGAAACTCTGTATTAAAGGATTCTAATTGTTGGAATTAAAATATACTTACACAATGTGATGCGGGGTACAAAACTCGGAGCTCAATCGGCTCTCGTTCGGGCTTTGTCGTACAACTGCACAATTATATATTTAATCTCGGGTTACTTTTTGATTCAATATAATTTAAATAAATTTCTCGAAATTCAAATTGATCACTTTTGACCTCTTACCGACTTACTCGAAGTCTGGTGTATCCCCAAAAATTCTTTTCCTTTTTCCTTTTTCTCTTTTTCTCCTTTTTTCCCTTCTTTCTTAGCTGAACCGGTTCAGTCCGGTTCAGACCGCCAGTTCACTCCGGTTCACTCCGGTTCGACCGATTTAGGGCCTCGTCGACCGGTTCTTCGTCGGCTTCCACCGCTAACAGCTCCGCGAGGTCGTCTTATTCTCGAATCTGGCCTTGGTTTCGTCCAAGGCCGCCGAAAAGTGGTCGGTCTGGCTGTTCTCCCTCGGCCGTCGATACCCATTCCTCTTTCTCGCCGTTTCCGACGCCGTCCGTCGGTTTCGGCGACTGCCACCACCACTAATCTGCTCGTCTTGGCCTCGGGGGTGTTCGACGGTGGTCGGGTGGGGCTAGATCGGTGCCGTTCGCCGTCGATCTCCTTTTCTCCCTCGGGTTCTCTCTCCTTCAATTTCGTCGGATTTCGGCGTCGTTGGAGGTGGTTCCGTCGCCTGGAGGATCGTCGGTGGTTCGTTTGCTTCTCTCATCTGGCTTCTAGGTCACCGGAGGCCGTCGGTGGTGGAGACTGACTGCCTCGGTCGTGTCTGTTCTTCGCTTCTCAGTTTACAGAATCGCATTTCGCGATTCTGTTTCAGTTTTTTTTTTACAATATTTATTATTTTTATTTATTATTATTTAACAATTTGTTTTATTATTAAAATATTCATTAAAATAGTTTAAAATAATCTAGAAATATCTACAATTATATTATTTTATTCCAAACAATTTAATTTAATTAATTTAGTTTATTTATTATATTTTTAATCATTTTTTTTGCTATAATTTCTCCGTATTTTCGAGATATTGTCCCGGGTGGCTTTCGGTATTCTTAAAATTCTGGATCTTGATCAATTGGACTCAAAATTATATAATTTCCTCATTATTGATCAAGATATTCTAAATCCTTATTTTTAATTAAATTTTCTTATTGAATTTATTTCGGCTTTCGATCTTTTGATCGTTTTGCCCTTCACGTGTTCGGGATTAATTTAACCCAACTTCTCTTCACGAATACTCATTCATTTTTTGTTTTAAATCGTTATTTCCTGCCCGAATCTCGTTTCATTTAATTTGGGACCATTTTCAATTCTTTATAAGAAATTACGATATAATTTTTGGGTCTTACATAATCTCCCCCACTTAAGAAATTTGGTCCTCCAAATTAGGACCAAGTTAGTCTGTAAATCACTTCGGATATTTCACACATATCATACTCTTTAACTCTTATGTGACTTTTTCAGAGTGTACTACTACCAACATGCTTGACTAGGGAGATCATCTTAAATCTCAATACTTTCTCCTGTCATCTAATACCCGAATCAAGTTTTCAATCATACTTTATACTTTCATTGAGCTAAACTGTTGAAGCTCGTACCTGATCACATACGCTGGGTCCGGATAATATTTTCGATGAATCATAAGATAGGACATATAGTGGATGCCTGTTTATTTAGGTAGTAACGCCAACCTACAGGTCTTATCTCCCACTTTGTCCAATCTCTCAAAGGATTCAATATTACAAAATTCAATTTGCTTTCTTTCCAAAACTCGTTATGTCCTTAGGACCAATAACTTCCTACAATAGTAATTCACCCTCGGTGAATTCCAATGGTTTCTATCTCTTGTCAGCATCGCTTTTCTGTCTGTTCTGAAGTGTTCTTAATCCTTCACAATTAACTGAACATCCTCAGAGGTTTGTCTTACTAATTCGGGAACAATTTTCTATCTGTCTCCCCTTTTTTCTTATCCAAATCGGGGAAACAACCCTTACGGCCATACAATGCCTCATCTGAAGTCATCCCGATACTCAAGTGACAACTGTCAGTATTGACAAACTCGAGTAGTAACAACTAATCATCCCAGGAGCTTATCAGATAAATGGCACACGCTCTCATCATATCCTCCAGAACTTGTATAGTCCTCTCTGACTGACCATCTGTCTGAGGATGGAAAACTGAGCTAATACTCAATTAGGTTCCCAATAGCTTCCTAAAAACATTCCCAGAAATGGGAAGTGAAGCGGGAATCCCTATATGATACAATGCTCACTGGAAAAATATTTGGTGTTCCAGAATTTTCCATACACATAAATCTGCCTACACATTCAGAGTATCTAGAGATTTCCTAACCAGAATGTGGGTAGACTTAGTCAATTTATCGACTATCACCCAGATAGCCTTATGATTCATCCGGGTTCTCTATAACCCATCACGAAATTCATGATAACTTGTTCCCATTTTCGTGCCGTGTCGATATAGGTAGAGGCTGCAATAACTCTGCAGACTTTTAATACTCTACCTTATTCTGCTGACATACTAGGCACTTTCCCATAATCTCTACCATATCTCTTTTCATATCTGACCACCAATACCTTTTTCAGAGATTTCATATCTAGATATTCATTACTTTCCGTATGAACTGTATATCCTGAAGAGTAAGCTTCTGATAATATTACTACCTCATCAACTATGGTCCTGAGGAGCACTTATACTATCTCTGAACCTCAGTAAGCCATCATCTCTCTGTGAACTCTGTCACTGTACCCTTATGAATTTGACCCAAACTATCGACACCATGCCAATCATCATGCTAAGCCTGTCAAATCCGGGCACTCTCATCCGGTTCTAGTCTCAGGCTAGCTGTCACACAATCACTGTCATCATCAGAAGGGATCACATCACTACTGAGGCTCACAACTGCTCAAGTAGCTCACGCTCCTTGACCATCATATGTAATACCATCCCGAGGCTCTTTCTGCTCAAGGCATCAGCCATCACATTAACCTTTTTTTAGGTGGTACAATTTTCACAATCATAATCCCTCAGAAGCTCTAACTCTTTTTGTTCTCAAATCGGACTCTTTTTGTGAAAATAGATACTTGGGGCTTTTATGATCAGTGCATACGCAAAATTTCTAATCGTGTAAATAGTGGTGCGACATACTCAATACAATCACTATCGCTGTCAACTTTACATCATGGGTCGGATAGTCTCTTTCATGATCCTTGAGTTGTCTGGATTCATAATCGACTATCTTCCCCTTTTTGCATCAATACACAGCCCATTATTATTTTGAGGTATCCATAGACTCATGAGAAACCTCTTAATCTGTTGGGTATGGTGGGAATAAATGCGGTGGTCAGTTTATTACTTCAATACACCAAAACTCCTGTCACGTCTATTATCCCATTCAAATACAACTTTTTCTAAGTTAAACGTGTCAATAAAGTAGTCCATTCCGAGAATTCTCAACAAATCATTTGTAAAAACAATCTCCAATTGTTGCTTATGATTTCGCTGGACTTTAAATACACCCAAAATATCATCAATATGGATGATAACAAATCGGTCCAGGTAAAGTTTAATTAACTTGTCGTAGTTGACTTCCACTGAATATTTCAATTACCCATATCCTTGACCTATGTGCGCAAAACGTGTAGTATCACTTCAAAATTGCTCCCGTTCAAGGTATTAACCCGCGTCATTTCCTTTTTTCTTATATTAACGGCTTTTATAAAATTTTAATTAATTTATTAAACCTTCACGATTAATCGAATTCTATATTTCTTATCGTACCAGTGAAGGTACCCTAATTTTAAATGTATATATTACAACTGTCACTTTCAATTTATAGGTTACGTATATTTTTAAACGCTGTCAAGTCTTCAGGCAGGGAGGTATTTTGAAATACCTTTATTAACCTTCAGACTTGACCATAATTACTGGGTGTAGATATATCTACCCCTTATCTTGGTCGCAATCCATATGCACTACATATTGCTTAATCCTTACTTTGCATACGTCTCTTATTCTAGTCTATCTCGTATTCAGGATTTATCCCATCTTAAAACTTATCTCTTTTCGTATATCACTTATAACAAACTCTGTTATTACTCATTCCGTGAGTACAATCATTTGCTCCTTTAATTTCAATCGCTACACCCCTTTTTCGACTTATAATTTCTTCATAATTATTTCGTTAGTTAACCCTCCTTCATTGGGGTACTAACTATCGATATTGTGCCCATAGATGTAGGCATTTACGTCTTTTACTAACTTATAAGCAACTAAAGACGATATGACTAAATACGTGGCACCAGGATCAATTAAATTAATTACTTCACTATTTATAACTAGTGTGGTATCTTTCACCATATCATATGAAATTTCGGTAATGTCCTGGTCCAAGGCATACACTCGCCCTCGTCCAACAGCCTACTTTCCCTTTCTCTTCGGCAGTGGCCTCCCTTTTTTAGTGCAGAGATATCAACAAGGTTTTCTCTATCTCTTTGCTCTTCTGTGGGGCAGTCTCACCCAACTCTGAGCAATCATTAATTAAGTGGTCCGTCTTACCACACTTAACTCCTAGTTTAGTCAATAAGGTGTAGGTGTAGGCCTTACTTCCGTGACATCTACCACACATCTTACACTGTTTACACTGCTACGCTGCTACACTGCTACACTGCTCTGCAGCAAGTCGAGGTCCTCCAATCACAATACCCATCATAAGTGTTGAAATTGGATATACTGGGTCTTACCAATCATCTTATCCCATGACTCAACAGTTCTAATGTCTTACCAACTAGTCTTTTTCCCACTCTGACATCTCTGTCATTCTCTATTCTCTTCTGTCTCTATTTCGGTCCTTACTACCTTTCCCAATCTCAGAGGCGTGCAACACATGATATTCTTTATGCAACTGTAATCTACGCACTGCCTCGACATAAGTAGTGAGCCAATCGGACTCTAATCGATAGTTTGAGTCCTTTCATGAACTTTTGGGCTTTTCGACTCTCACTGTCCACAATATCGAGTTCATACTTGCCCAGGGATGTAATCGGAGATTCATACTCATCAATCAACCAATGACTATGGGCAGTGTAACAAATTTTACTTGTAATTTCCCCTTAAGTAGTGTCTGAAATATTTCGTCACCAGAATACATCCAGAAATATTTCTCATGTCGACTTTGGACGTCTAATTCTTAAGATGGGTCGAGCGGACTTCCACCAATGTTTCGCCTCGACTCCAACATAAACGTATTAAAAAGTCAGCTTCTCAGTCGACAAATACCGAAAGAATCCATACTACTTCGCTATTTCATACACCCAGTCCTCAGCAACTATTGGTTTCTTTACTTCGCTATATATCGGAGGGGTGTGAAAATCTCTATAGTCTGAGGTATCTGTTTAGGCTTTACCTGTCTATCCTCAACTACTTACATAGACTGAGTAAACAACTCTGAAATATTTCCTACACTCCACTCCATCCTCTTGAAGCGTGTCTCAATACTGTTTGGTCTCTTTATAGGACCCTGTGGAGTATGCTCAACATCAGCCTCCACTTCACTCTCATCTTGAGTCTCATGTGACGGCTCATTCGACTCTCAGGCCGATCTCTATGGCCTCGAGCAGGTTACTTGCCTCTCTACCATAGCGGCCATCATTTATAAAAACTAGATTCTTGCATTCGAAACTAAATTCTTAGCTGCTGTTCCATCTTGATATACACAATTGTATCTAAACAATGCACAGTACATGGGGATGTAAATTTACTTAACTACTAACACCGACTCATATCAGGCCAACTCTGCTCTGATACCATCTATTCTGTCACGACCCAAATTACCTAAAAATCAGAGTAATTTTTTAGCTTTTTCATTTCCTTACCCGTCGTGAATAGTTACACTACTAAACAGTTGGGCTATGATTCGGTGTTAGTCACCTCTCACCTATTTACCATTTCATTTCCATAATCACATTCATTTACATATCAATTTATTTTAACCAAATACATCCCCAATATTACATCCATATATAGTACTGTGCCTCTATATGTTCAGATACAAAAATTATATAAATGTGTATACCTGATCTTGATAAGAAGCAGCGGATAACCGAAATGCGAAACTATTGTCGCTCTCTTCTAATGAATATACCCTGTGGGGTGGAAAATGAAAGGGTGAGCATAAACAGCTCAGTAAGGTAATAATGTAAGCAGGTAGATAATTATACTATCTACGTGCTGATAATGTCATGATATAAAATCGTTTATATTTAGAGCATGAGGTATGAATAAAACGATGCCACATGTATGTATATATCGTATAAGAGAAATCATGAAATCGACATATAAAACAAACATGGAAAAATCATCATGTATGTCATCTCATGCTCGTCACATTTAAAACTTATTTGTTTCCTCATAAACTCATCACATTAAAACTCATTTGTTTCATCATAAGACAACCTCATCAAGGTCAAACCCATCTCTCGGGAATACCTTGATTCATTAAATCACATCTCTTTTGAAAACATTAATCAAGACATTACCCCTCCCTCGGGTTCGTCCTGGTCTATTCAGACCGTATGATATCATGTGAGTCATGTAGGTTACTGTATGAAATCGAGGACTATGGCCATACTTTGTCCCTGTGATTCCAGGCTACACGGATCTCGGTGTGTGGGGTATCATAACTGTAACGGGAGGTGGGGTCAATTCCTATCTGCCAGAATATCAAGTAACATCATAGAGTCATCATGACTGCATGGTACAGCGTACTCCGTGTGACATACACGGTACATCGTACTCCGTGGACCCATATCATAGTCTGGGGGTGCCTGTCATAGGTCTTATCCACCCCAATACTATGTCGATAACCAACCCATGTCTCAAAGTATACGTGCGAGCATCTCAACTCTCTGTGACACACAGTCTACAGGAGGCTTTCGCACGACTATATGCATGTCAACTCACGTCTAGTGCGAGCGAAGCTCCAACACCACGCTATTCATATCATGATATCTAAAATCTCGTACGAGCGAAGCTCCAGCACAGTTTTGTACACACACAAATTTCTCGTACGAGCAATGCTCCAGTACGGCTTTTCATGAATAATAAATCAGTAAACTTGAGTGCGAGAAAGACTCTAGCACTCTTTTTATTCATGTAAATACGATAAGTGGCTCAATCTTGATAAAACATCTTTAAAATCGTAACCGGTACAAACCGGTTCTCTTTCGTATAATTCTTAAAATCAATAGCCAACCTATGTGCATATTTGCTTAAATTAAAGCAATACATTCATATAAAGCATTAAAAACATGAAATCATGCAATTTATCTGCCTTACTACCCTTTTTGTAAATTTTATTCTCAGGGGCAAAATCATCTTTTTTCTTTATTCACATATGCCCTCGGTTTTCGTAAAAATTATTATTTTTTTTCTAGAAAATTTAAGGAATTCTAAACCCTGTAAATCCTCTCACATAAATACGTATAGAAATCTCTATACACTTACAAAATTCTCTTACCTCGATTTACGTGCAAACTTATCTCGTCTCGATAATACTCGATCTCTCGATCAACTGCGCATTAACCAAGTCTACGGAATTGCATATAACCATATAATTGGGGTCAATTCAATTATCTTTATCAGTATATCACATTTACTGATCGAATCTAACGTACTGGGCCCGTTTTACTTTATTGGGCCCAATTGCACCTTAATGGGCCTCGACCCATTTTCTGCCCGTTTGTACTATTTAAATCCCTTTTTCGGGTTTCTAGGCTCATTCAGATTACCAATAATCATCGGGCTTCGTTCCAAACTCATTGGATAGCCCGTACACTATTTACGATAATTACGTTGCAAATTCCGATAAGTACTCCTTTTTATACAGAATTAATCCATAAATTCCGTAAAATAATCGAAACTCTGTATTAAAGGATTCTAATTGTCGGAATTAAAATATACTTACCCAATGTGATGCAGGGTACAAAAATCGGAGCTCAATCGGCTCTCGTTCGGGCTTTGTCGTACAACTGTACAATTATATATTTAATCTTGGGTTAATTTTCGATTCAATATAATTTAAATAAATTTCTCAAAATTCAAATCGATCACTTTTGACCTCTTACCGACTTACCCGAAGTCCGGTATATCCCCGAAAATTATTTCCCTTTTTCCTTTTTCTCTTTTTCTCCTATTTTCCCTTCTTTCTTGGCTGAACCGGTTCAGTCCGGTTCAGACCGTCGGGTCACTCCGGTTCGGCCGGTTTAAGGCCCGCCGACCGGTTCTTCATTGGCTTCCACCGCCAGCAGCTCCGCGAGGTCATCCGATTCTCAAATCTGGCCTCGGTTTCATCCAAGGCCGTCGAAAAGTGGCCGGTCCGGCTGTTCTCCCTCAGCCGTCGATACCCATTCCTCTTTCTCACCGTTTTCGACGCCGTCCGTCGGTTTCGGCGACTGCCACCACCACCAATCTGCTCGTCTTGGCCTCGGGGGTGTTTGACGGTGGTCGGGTGGGGCTAGATCGACGTCGTTCACCACCGATCTCCTTTTCTCCCTCTGGTTCTCTCTCCTTCGATTTCGCCAGATTTCGACGTCGTTGGAGGTGGTTCCGTCGCCTGGAGGGTCGTTGGTGGTTCGTTTGCTTCTCTCATCTGGCGTCTGGGTCACCGGAGGCCGTCGGTGGTGGAGACCGACTGCCTCGATCGTGTCTGTTCTTCGCTTCTCAGTTTACAGAATCTCATTTCGCGATTATGTTTCAGTTTTTTTTTTTACAATATTTATTATTTTTATTTATTATTATTTAACAATTTGTTTTATTATTAAAATATTCATTAAAATAGTTTAAAATAATTAGAAATATCTACAATTATATTATTTTATTCCAAACAATTTAATTTAATTAATTTAGTTTATTTATTATATTTTTAATCATTTTTTTCGGTATAATTTCTCCGTATTTTTGAGATATTGTCCCGGGTGGCTTTCGGTATTCTTAAAATTTTGGATCTTGATCAATTGGACTCAAAATTATATAATTTCCTCATTATTGATCAAGATATTCTAAATCCTTATTTTTAATTAAATTTTCTTATTGAATTTATTTCGGCTTTCGATCTTTTGACCGTTTTGCCCTTCACGTGTTCGGGATTAATTTAACCCGACTTCCTTTCACGAATAGTCATTCATTTTGTGTTTTAAATCGTTATTTCCTGTCCGAATCTCATTTCATTTAATTTGGGACCATTTTCAATTCTTTATAAGAAATTACAATATAATTTTCGGGTCTTACAGTCTATCCCATTTTAGAACTGCGTCAACCTTGGACGGATCAATAGACACTCAATCCTTAGATACAATATGCCTGAGGAAGAAAATCCGATCCAACCAGAATTCACACTTACTAAACTTTCCATACAATTTCTTCTCACAAAGAATCCAGAGCACAATCCTCAAATGCTGCTCGTGCTCTTCCCAGGACCTAGAATAGATTAGAATATCATCAATAAATACAATAAGAAATCTGTCCAGATACTCCCGAAAACATCATTCATTAAACTCATGAAAGCAGCAATGGCATTAGTTAGGCTAAAAGGCATCACCAAAAACTCAAAAATGACCATATCTGGTCCTAAAAGCAGTCTTTAACGCGTCCACCTCTTTAATCCTTAACTGGTGATAACCCGATCTTAAATCTATCTTATAAAACATCGAAGCCCCTCTTAACTGATCAAATAAATCATCTATCCTTGGAAGGGGATACTTATTCTTTACTGTAACCATATTCAAAAGCCAATAATCGAGACACAAATGGAGACTCCTATCTTTCTTTCTGACAAATAATATCGGAGCACCTCACAAAGATACACTCGGTCTAATAAACCCCTTATCAAGCAACTTTTGTAATTGTTTCTTCAGTTCTTCCAATTCAACTAGTGCTATCCAGTAATGTAGTTTAAAGATAGGCTGAGTGTCGGGCATCAAATCAATAGTAAACTCAATGTCCCTTTTAGGCAGTAACCCTAGTAATTCATCCAAAAATAAAAAATAAAAAAACTCACAAACTATTAGAACATCCCGTATACTCGATGGTTCCTGACTATTATGGCACGCCCTGAAGGTATTGTCCGCAAGTGCACGGGTCATACAAGTAATAATGGGATTTAAGTATCGAATTATCGTCCCACAGAGAAGTTGATTAACCTAATTAACTACCGATTAATTTTACCCTAAGTATATCCTAGCAAATTATGAAATTGCAATGAGTGGTCTACATGGCTAAAATTAAAATATTAAAAAAAATAACAACTATAAAATAAAGAAAATTAAACAGAGCTAAAATTACTTACAAAGCTCCAAGTAATAAAAAGCAAGAACCTACAAAAGAAAATTAAAACAGTTAAAATTAATTAACGCAATAAAATGCAAATATGAAAATAAAGCAATAAAATTAATTAAACTAAAATTTAAACAAACTTAAAATAAAAATGCATGTAATTAAACTAATAAAAATTGCAAATTAAACTAACCTAAAATCTAATAAAAATGAAGACTAAATTAAAAATGCATGAAACACATTTAATCTAAATTAATTCTAAATGCAACTCTTAAAATACTAAACTAAAATTAAGTCCTAAAACATATAACATAAAATTAACTAATAACTAAAACTTAAAACTAAAGATTAAATTAACAACTTAAAACCTTAAATTTAACTATCAATTAACCACTATCCTAACTAACACTAATGAAAACAATCAAAATGCTAAAAATGCAATAAAAATTAAGCTAAACAAAAGGAAGGTGGCCAAACCAAGCCTTAAACGAAATGCAACACATCAAAGTGGTCCCGATGCAAGTGTACTGTTCATGCTCCATCTTCAGCAGAATTTGTTCCAGTATGATCTCGGTTTGTCCTCTGCTCCAGGTGTGTCCAGCCTGCTAGACTGCCAACGGTGCTGTCAATCCTCTCAGCTTGCCCAGCATGTCCCGCACTTCTGGTTTTCTGCTGAAGCCGCACGGTACACCTGCACATCACCAGTTCAGAATTCATTTTCATTTCTAGGCATGCACTCGGTTCCAGGCCTGCTGTCTTCATCAGTTGCTGTCTAGGTGAGGTTTGCTTCTGCCGTTGCTGCTCGTCCTGCAAGTGATGCACTACTCTCTACTACAGGTGTTGCTCGGTTCAGTACTGTTCATCGTCTGTCTGCTGCTCCAGCCTGCTGCTGCATCAAGTTCTGCTCTTGACACCAGCCTTGCATGCACATTTCTCGGCCTACTGCTATCTCCTGCTTATGCTGTCTGTCGATCCTAACCACTTGCTGCTATTATAGTACAGCAGCTGCATACCATTCCTATCAGCATATGATACCATAAAAACAGATCACTAACCAAATCTGAAACACCAATAATTAATGGACAAATGCAGCCTAGAAAAATAACCAAAATGAACAGTGTCAATAACCAAAAACAGAGCACAACAGAGGATGTTTATGGATGCTCTCTACTGCACCTATGGACACACTCTTCTACTCCTCACCACACGACAGAAAACTTACTTCTCATTAATACCAGCAAGCAAAAGAAAAGACGAATACAAACATGTAAAGATAAGCAAATAAAAAAAACAAAATCGAGAAGGGTGAATGCAGTGGAAAGTAACGGTGACTAGCATTACTATGTAGTAAAGAGTAACTTCTGTGTAGTTCAATCAATGAAACAAGAACAAAACCTTTCAAGGATACCAGCAATAAATCGGAAAGAAAGAAGCAACACTAACAACAGAACATTAAAATGAGATTATCAAAAATTGCACAGCAAATTGACGTAAATCCAGTAGCTCGGGTTGCTTCATTCCTTTCTCCAATCGAGGTTCCACATTACCATTGATGTGGATAAATGCTAAGCATCAAACCACATCAAAGCATCAAAACCAAAAGGCATAAACAAAGGATGAAGTTGTTACTCGAATGCACTAAGAGTATCTAACCGAGAGCTAAAAAAGTGATGGTTTATCAAATAAAAAAAGTATAAACAATGTTTCTAGGAAAATCGAGAATGAGAAAAAGAGATGCAAACACTTTCCATTAACTTTCATTGAATCAAATGCAAAGGAAATAACTTTGAAATTATGAACTACAAATAACCGAGCAAAGAAAATGAAAAACTTCATAAAACATTAAGTGCCATTGACAGTAAAATTGCTGGATTGAAAAAAAACTATTCAAAAATTTAAAGAAAGCTTTAAAATTAACCTAAAACTATTCTACCCTAATTTTCCTCTATTCTAACCTAGGCTACCCTCTTTTTCAATTGCCATCTTTTTCTATTTATATACACACTTAGGGGTACAATTGTAATTTTTCATCCTAGATGAGTTGGCATTGTTTGGCCACTTGTCTTCACACCATTGGCTCTTTGAAAAATAATATTTTCATGTCATCTGTCTTTTTGTCCAATTGGATGTACTAGGCTCGTGTTGTCCGCGTGGTCCAATCTCGATTTTAGCTCAATTTCGGTCAATTTTCTACCGAAATAATCAAAATTATTTGGATTTAATTTATCTACAAACATGAGAATTTTAATTAAATAAAAGGGATAATTAACAAAATAATTGGGGATTTAAATAATTAATTAGGAAATTAAGCACAAATAATTCTAAAAATATAGAATTATCATATTATCAAAGACAAAAGCAATATAACCTTCATAAAATCGAGGTCATCGAAAATTTCAAACATATAAATACCATATAGCTTCACAGAACATAATACCATACACTTCATTTCTTATTAACAAAACAAATGCCAAATTTATCAGGTAAGGAGAAGGTCACGGTTTTAGTATAGCAATTTAGACTTATATGATTGGTAGCTAGCCAATCCATGCCCAAGATTACATCGAAGCCATACATATTTAACAAAACTAGATCTGCTAACATTATCTTATCTCCTACCTTGATTCACAATTCTTACACACCATATCAGTCATATGTGATTCAAGCAAGGGTGTGCTTATGTGTAGCATGTGATCTAGAGGCTCAGATTTTAGATGTAAATTATGTGCAAACTGTGGGGAAATAAAGATGTGTATGGAAACTAAGTCAAACAAAACATGTGCCTCATGATTACAAACAAAATCGTACCTCTAATGGTTTCGGAGGAGATGTCGATGGTCTCCCTATCCAAGGTAAACGTGTGTCCCTGAGTAACAGGCTTCTTGCTTTTCTTTACGGCTGTAGCCCGTCTCTGTGGGACTTGTCTTTAGGGAACCTATCTTCGAGTTGTCTCGACTGTTCCTACGACTCGAAGGGTCTCATCTGAGGGCAATCTTTAATTTGGTAACCTTTATCTTCGCATTTGAAATAGCCACCCATAACCTAATGGCACGGCCCACCATGCGGCTTACCACAATTCTTACACCGTCTTAATTCAAACTCGAAGCCTCTGGTGGTATCTGCACTATCAGTAAGGGTCTTAGGCTTACTAGCCCTCTCTCGAGACTCATCTATTCGCTGTCTCTTAGGTTGACCCTGCCTCAACTATGGTCCAGATGCCTTAGATCTTTTGCCTTTATCTTTACCCTTGCCTTTTGGACCCATATTATGCTTGAGTAACATTGGGACCCCTCTCTATCTCTTGAGCTCGTCCGAGGGCATCTTTAAACTCTGTAACCCGGAGCCCCAACAATCTATCACGGATCCCCGATCTTAATCTAGCTAAAAACCTCTTAGTACGACACTCTGGGTCCTTGACCATCTCAAGGTCATATCTCATTAAGGTAGTGAATTGATTCTCATACTCGTCCACTGTGATACTACCCTGAACCAAATTAAAAAATCCATCTGCATCTTCTTCTAGGTAGTACGTGAAATGTACAGGGTTTTAAACGCAGTCAAAAAGGCATCCCATAATATATTTGGCTGACTATCTGTAAGAACTGTCTGAGTAGATCTCCACCAAAACTTAGCTTGGCCCTTCAACATACCATAGTTACCTTCTCGGCATCCGTACACCCCAAATACTAAAATGTCATTTCGATATCCATCAACCATTCTTCAGTCTTAACTAGATCTTTACCCTTGTAAACTCCGAGGGATTCATCCTGAGAAAGTCTCGTAATTTTGAGTATCTCTTTCCTCCCAATGTTTTAGGACTGGAGGCTAAGGAGCTGGGGGTGCCGAAGGAACCTACGGTGGAGGAGGTGGATGAGTAGGTGGGGCATGGTAGCACTGGTATCTGAGGTGTTTACCACAAATTACTGAGCAAACATGGCAGTGAGTGTATTGAACCCCTCTTTCATACTCTGTATACTCTGCCCAAGCCTAATTATTAGGGTATTAGGGCTCTTTGGCTGAGGAGGAGATAGTGGAGGGGGCTGTGCCACCTCCGTGGATGACCTCTTCTCCTGTTCATTGTTCATGATCAATTACCTACACGTAAACCAAGGTTTTAGTCATAACTTTAGCAGGTATACTCAATTTATAACTAGGCAAGCATAGACAATTGGGATGTAATTTAACTTTAACTAGTCGACACTGACAATACTAGAAATTTTTTGCTTTGAAATCACGTAACTGTAATACCCTGAAAACAAGGGAATTCTGGCCATTTCTAACTTAATATCTTATTCAAGTTGTATTCCTATTCAGTGTCGATTACTTAACCTTTTAATTTAACAAAAATTTGCTGGCATAACGGCTTATTCATGAACTTACCTTCTTGCAATATTTAAAATACAGTTTATAATCCCACAGAAGTTGTTTTTAATCACTCTTCAGAATCAATAGATGTTTATGTAACATTAAATTTCATTCCTTTAGTACCTTATAAAGACATTTTATTATATAAACAGCAAGTTAACAACCTTGTATGCACACAGATCTAGATTACATCCCAAAAGATCCTTTACATAAAAGTGTCTATGCTATACACGATGTCTAGTAGTAATAACAAGAGTATATCTTAACGTGTACCGAAGGATTGGGCCGTAAAATGGGGTGTGTTGAAACATAAACTGACCACCACCCTTATTCTCACCATACCTAATAGCTCATGAGGTTTCTCAGTGTATATGGATGCCTCAAAACAAGAATTGGGTTGTAATTGGATGCAAAATGGGAAGATAGTCACTCATGGATCTAGATAGTTCAAGGTCCATGAGAGGAACTATCTGACCCATGATTTAGATTTGGTAGTCAGAGTGGTTGCACTGAGGGTATGGCGCCACTACTTATATGGTGAGAAATTTCAAGCGTCCCTCCCTTGTTTCACTTTGTGGAATTTTTTTGGCCACCTTCCATGCAAAATTACAGTTCGGTCAAAAGGACAAAGTTTATCCTTGGAAGTCTCGTACAACATATAAAAAATCTAGCCCCAAACAACTTGATTTTCTAGGTGAAAAGTTAGAGAGAATAACAGGGGCTGAAACTGTCGTGTTTCAAAAGTGAGAGAAACTTTGGATTTTTAGTTTCTTGGTTTATTTTTAAGCTTGTTTTGAATGACTCTAAGTTGTATACATGTATAATACAACTCAGGATCATTTCTAGAAAAGGAAAGAGTGGTCAAACTTAGTCAACAAGGTGAGAAAGTTGGTGGAAGATGATGATGTTGATGTATGTTGTTGTTTGATGATTTTGGATAACTTTTACTAAAGTATAAATTGAAGAAATAATTTCTTGAGCTTGTATGGAATTCGGCCAGCCTTTGTTTAACATGGTAGAGATCAAATTCGATTGAGTTATGTGTTATGGAATGTTAGATTAATACCGAAAAGTTTGGTTTATAACTCGGTTTAGTGAAAAAATGTGAAAATGTGAAAATTGGCAATCTAACAAGTTGTGACATGTTAATTTGAGACTTGAATGAGTGTTTAAGTCATTAAGTTGATAACTTTAAAGTTAGAAGAAAAGAAATTATTGAAATAGCTTAAACTGGCACCTTTATCGATAAAACTGAGAAAGTAGGAAAAAATTGGCAAAATGGTCGAGTTTAGTGAGATTTATGTAAGTTGAGGTATGTTAAGTATATTTAGATGGAATTGAGCATCATTTGATGTTTTTGAAATTATTTTTTGGGCAGCCTGAGGCGTTGGCATGCAAATCAAGGCAAGCCCAATACTTGACAATTTTGTGCTTCCCTAAGAATTCGATAGGTAAGGGATGCAATTTAAAGTAGTAATGACTTCCTTGCCTATTTATATATCTTAATGATTTGATGTGTGCACCAAGAACTTACATGGAAAACCTAAACCTCTTAATTTAAATTTTTGAAAGAAAAGACACCTCGATTTAACCCGAAGCCAAACATTTTTATATATGATGCATAAGTCTTTGAACAATTGATATTTTATAAGTGAAGTTATATGAATTAATTATTTAAGTCTTCCGTGTGATTTTTTTTAAGTAAGTATGAAAATAAGTAAGAAAGTAAGATTTTTCAAGACTAGAGGCTCCCCCAATAGTGTATGTTATATGCATGTCATGCCCGCTACTTGTGGTGCTCGACTCCGCCACTTGTAGTGCTCGTTTCGGTTTGCCCGCGTAGTGTTCATCTTCGCCTTTGTGGTGCTTGTTTTCACCATACGTGGTGCTTATTGCATAGTATCTCATACCCGCACGGGGAGTGCCACTGGTGCTAGTGCTCCAACTGTGTGCTAGTCATTCAGATACTATACTTGTTTTGTTCTACGACCCTGATCCAGTCTACAGCCCCTACCATGGCCATTGGTATTTGATTCCCTCTAAGGAGGATGATATTTTTGTTGCATGATAGCTATACGGATTTAGCCTAGTCTCCATGTTTTAGTGTATAAAAGTTTCAAACTATGAAAACAAGTAAGCTTTATTTAGTAAGTACGTATGTAAATTTGATTTCGTAAGTATGTATGTATATATGTTTTATTTCAAAGTAAGTAAGTAAATATTGTTTTGTTACAATAAATGAGTAAGCCTATGTAATTTAATTAAGATAAGTACAGAAGCGTTAAAAAATATGTTAACCATGGTTTTCTATATGTTTCTTTGGGGTTGTCAAGATTATTTTAAATGTTTTCCTTACTGAGCTTTTTTAGAAGCTCATTCTCCTTTTTTCTTCATTCCAGATTACCTGCAGTAAGTCTGTTTAGCTACTTGCGGGGTACTCTAGTAGATTGGTAGATTTTAAGCCACCTAGACTATCTTTAGTACACGCTCAGGTATATCATATGATGTTTATTTCCATACATTAGTATTGTATAGATACTGGTGTGTAAATACTTTTGGGGATGTAATCTACTTTTACGGATCTGTATATAAGGGGTTTCAAAAGTAATTGAAATGTTTGATTTTGATAAGTATGGATGGAATTGATTGAGTTAAGGAGTACGTTGAATCAAAAAATGATAAGTTAAACAACAACAACTACTTGCGATTATAAATTGTGATCATGTTTATTGTAGAAAGGTAGGTTAAGGTATAAGAGGTTATGCTGCTGAAATTTGAGCAAACCTTAAATGATTAAAGGATTAAGTAAAGGAAGAAACTAAGTAACCAATACTGTTCAGGAACACAACCTAAGTAAAAAATTAAGTATTAAAAGAAAATAAATAAATAAAACGTTAGCCCCAATTACTGCTCTTCTGGGGCGTGACAGTTTTCGCGGTATTAGAGCAAAGGTCGTCTAGTACTGTCAGTGTCAGGTAGTTAAGGTTTGATTACATCCCAAGTATCTGTACTTGTCTGGTTATAAATTGTGTATACCTGTTATAGCTGCAACTAAAATCTCTTAGTATTGGCGCAGGTAATATATCATTTACTATGAGTGGAAGACGAGGCCGCACCCGGTGGAAAAAACAGCTACCACCACCACCTCCCCCACAACCAGAGAGTCTCAACTCTCGAATGAATCGCATTGAGCAGAACATGGGGGAGGGATTTGAGAATATAATGGCATGATTGACCCAACATTTTGGGGCTAATGCAATGGGTACAACACCGATACCAGCTCCACCTCCACCTCCTCCACAAGTTTCTCCGGCACCCTCTATCACTCAACCTCCGGTACAAACTGAGAAAGATGATAGAAATACAAATAGAATGAAGGATTTTCTTAAGATGCACCTTTCAGAATTCAAGGGAGTGAAGGACCCATTAAAGGCTAAAGAGTGGCTAACTGATTTAAAAAGGATCTCTTAATATTTAGGGCGTACTAATTCTAAGTAAGTCATTATGGCTACATACATGCTTACTAGACAGGCCGGTGTGTAGTGGAGAGTCACTAAAACATATTTGGTTTCCCGGCATCCGGAGATTAGTTGGGAAATTTTCTTATCTGCTTTTAGAAATAAGTATATCCCGCTAGCTGCTCAGAAGAAACTGCAGGCTGAATTTTTGGGTTTGGTGCAGGATAACATGATGGTAGACGAATATGAGAACAGGTTTTTCAACCTAATGCGGTATGATCTTGAGACCGTTAAGGATTTGTAACATCGCATAGAGAGGTTTCTATCCGGGTTGAAACTCGTCATTCTGGATAGATTGCTTGGTTTTCGCATTTCAAAGTTTGGTGACGCTCTTGGACGCGTATAAGAAATAAATAGGGGTCTCGATATTACACAAGCCCAATATGGATTCTGAGGGAAGCCGAAGAGTAAGGGTAAGAGGGTGAAGACCTCTAGAGCAAAGTTGATGAGGAGTCAACCAAACTGATTGAGGATTGGTGAGTCTCAAACGAGGGTTGATAGCCCATGACTCTTGTTACGACTCCTATGACCACTCGGAGCCACCAGATGACTATGAGGAGTTACAAGGACTATGGCAAGTTATATAGTGGGCCTTGTCATTAGCGAACAAGTGCTTATTTTAGATGTGGAGACAAGGGACATCTGATTAAATATTGTCATCAACTTCAGGCTCCACAGCCTTGGGATCAACCACAGCCACAGTCTGAAAGATAGACACAGACTCTTCAGAGGCAGACCCCCCAAAGACGGGCTACAACAGCAAAAAAAGGTAAAAAGCCTGACACTCAAGGGTGTATCTTTGCCATAGACCAGGAAACCGTCGATTCCTCTTCAGATGTCATCAGAGGTAATCTTCTTGTCTGTAATCATAAAGCTCATGTTTTATTTGACCTCGAGTCCACACACTCATTAAATTCATCCCTCTTTGCAAAGTTTCTGCATTTAGAATCTAAACCCCTAGATCATATATTACATATTAGTACTCTCATGCATGAGTCATAGATAACTTGTAAAAACTGTGAAATTAAGGTAGGGGATAGGGTAATAATAGTTGATCTAATCTTATTAAACATGTACGACTTTGATGTAATTTTGGGTATGGATTGGTTAGGCACCAAACGAGTAAGTTTAGACCGTTATACCAAGACTGCAATATTCTCCTTCCTTGATAAATTTGAAGTAGGTTTTGCATTTAAGAAACAAAATATACGATGTTTTGAAGTGTGAAACTTATGCAAACTTTCTAATGTTTTATATTCGTGAAGGTTATATAGCTTCTGTTTTTGATACGAGCCGATAACATCCAAGCTTTCAGGATATACCGACTGTTTGTGAATTCCTAAATATGTTTCTTAATGAATTACCGAGGTTACCACCAAAGAGAGAGCTGAAGTTTACTATCGATTTATTATAAGATACCAAGGCCATCTCTAAACCTCTCTATCGAATGACACTAGTGGAACTAGAAGAACTGAAGAAGTAATTGCAGGAATTGCTTAATAAGGATTTTATTAGGCCCAGTGTGTCACCTTAGGGAGCTCCGATTCTATTTGTTAGAAAGAACGATGGTAGCCTCAAGTTATGTATAGATTGCAGATTATTTAACAAGGCTACAGTGAAGAATAGGTACCTTCTGCCTAGAATAGATGATTTATTTGATCAGTTGAGAGGGGCTTCAGTATTATTTTAAAATTGATCTGAAGTTTGGCTATCACCAGCTGAGAATTAGAAAGGAATATGTGCCTAAGACAGCTTTCAAGACTAGATATGGCCATTTTGAGTTCTAGGTGATGCCATTTGGCTTGACCAATGCCCCTGCTACTTTTATGAGTCTAATGAGCGAAGTATTTTGAGATTATCTAGATCGGTTTGTCATAGTTTTTATTGATGATATTCTGGTTTACTCTAAGTCTTGAGAGGAGAATAAGTAGCATTTGAGGACCGTACTCCAAATTATTCGAGAGAAGTAATTGTATAGAAAATTGAGTAAATGTAAATTTTGGCTGGAATAGATAGCCTTCCTCATTCATATTAAATCCAAGGACGAGATGTCAGTTAATCCGTCTAAGGTTGAGGCAATACTCAAGTGGGAGAGGTCGAGGACTCTGACAGAGATTTGAAGTTTCTTGGGATTGGTAGGGTACTATCAGAGATTTATAATGGGTTTCTCTAAAATATTAGCTTCGTTGACTAAGCTTACACGTAAAGGAATTCTGTTTGTATGGTCAGAAGTATGTGAGCAGAGTTTTCAGGTGCTCAAGCAGAGATTGACTTCAGCACCCATCCTAACTATTCCGAGTGAATCGGGGGGATTTGTGGTATACTGTGATGCCTCCCATCAAGGTCTGAGATGTGTGCTTATGCAGAATGGCCGAGTGATAGCTTATGGTTCCAGACAACTTAAGGACCATGAGCGAAATTATCCTACCCATGATTTGGAGTTAGTCGTAGAGGTTTTTGCTCTAAAGATTTGGTGGCACTATCCGTCTGGTAAGAGATTTCAAATCTTCACTGACCATAAGAGTTTAAAGTATATATTTGAGCAGAATGAGCTTAATATGAGGCAAAGATGATGGATAGAGCTCCTTAAATATTTTGAATAAAGATCTTGTATCATCTGAGTAAGGCAAACATGGTTGTGGACAGCAAAAAGGGTATGGTGTCTTATATGATGGTCAGGGAATGGGAGTTATTGGAACAATTCACCAGACTCAGAGTCAGTGTTGAGGAAGCAAATGTTGGATTTATGGATAGCCTATGGATTGAACCCAATATCTTGGATCAAATCAGAGCAGGGTAGAAAATTGATTAGAGATTATTGGATATGGTTAGCCAAGCAGAGCAGACTTCGCAGTCAGACTTTTCAGTCAGTAATGATGGTTTGTTGAGGTTCAAAGGCTGCAACTGTGTCCCGAATGATGATAACCTAAAGCAGTAGATTTTGAGAGAGTCTCATTGTCCCCATTACACCATACACCCAGACAGTACCAAGATGTACCATGATCTACGTAAGGTGTATTTGTCAATTGGTATGAAATGGGATGTAGCAAAATTTGTGTCTAGATGTTTAGTGTGTCAACAAGTTAAAATTGAGCACTAAAAACCCGCAGGATTACTTAAGCCTTTACCTGTGCCTACGTGGAAATGAGAGCATATAACGATAGACTTTATTATGGGATTATCGAGAACCCGAAGAGGTCATGATGCAATCTGGGTGATAATAGACAGATTGACAAAGAGTGCCCACTTCCTTGCCATTAAGAGTACAGATTCTCTGAGTGCCTTGGCAGAGCTATATGCTAGAGAGGCAGCTTGGTTGCATGGGGCTCCCATGAGTATTACATATAATATGGATTCCAGGTTCACCTCCAGATTTTGGACTCAATTTTAAGAAGCCATAAGATCTCAGCTAAATTTAAGCACTGCCTATTATCCTCAGACTGATGGTCAGTCTGAACGAACCATTCAGACCTTGGAGGATATGTTAAAGGCGTGTACATTGGATTTTAAGGGATCATGGGATGATCATTTGCCCCTTACAGAGTTTTCCTACAATAACAATTACCATGCTAGCATCGGTATGGCACCTTATGAGGCGTTATATGGTAAGAGATGCAGATCTTTAGTGGCTTGGGAAGAATTTGGTGACTGGAAGATTTTGGCTCCCGATCTTGTGGAGCAGGCAGCTAAGGGGGTTCAGATCATTCGTGACAGACTTAGGGCTACTCAGAGTAGATAGAAAGGTTACGTCGATGTGCGTAGACGGCCACTCGACTTTCAGATTAAGGACTATGTGTTTCTTAACGTATCTCCGAGCAAGGGTATCATACGCTTCGGAAAGAAAGGAAAGTTGAGTCCTCGTTTCATTGGTCCATTTGAAATTTTAGAGAGAGTGAGAGATGTTGCCTACCGGTTAGCTTTAGCCCCATAGCTTTCTGGGATACATAATGTCTTCTATGTCTCCATGTTGAGGAAATATATTCTTGATCTCTCCCATGTCATCGAGTATGAATCCTTAGATATTTAGGGAGATATGAGTTATGCAGAATAACCTGTCCGGATCCTCGAAAAAAAAAGTACTTCGTACGAAGAAAATCATGTTAGTAAAGATTCTTTAGCACCACCAGTCGATAGAAGAAGTAACTTGGGAACTGAAAAGCCTTAGGAGAGAGAAGTACCCTCGTCTGTTTGATGGACCAGCTGAATTTGGAGAACCAAATTCTTAAAAGGTGGGGAGGAATGTGAAATCCAACTTTTTTCATGCTATTGTTTATTAAAAACTAAGATGAGAAGTTTAAAACTTACCTAAGTGTTAATGAAGGGCATGGAATAGTCGAAGCATTCGGATTAGTGGCACGAAACTCAGGGCACAAAATTCATGGTAAGACTTTAAATTGAACTATTTTTCGAGAGATTGAATTTATGGTTATGCTTTGGTAGTTAGAAGGTAAAACTAAGGTATCAGAAGCGAAAAAACAAGTAAAACTCGAATTAGTACTAAACCGAGCAATTGGGCCTAGTAATTGAAATAAATTCAGAATAAATTCTATAAATTCGTAAAATTATTTTGAGACCATAGGAAATTAATGTAAGGTGTATTTGACTTGGAGAATTAAAATCCAGTGGAAATCTTGAGGTTTCAGTGATCAAATTAATTTTTAAAGTAAATTGGAAACCTTAAGGAATTTTTTTCGGTAAAGACTAAATTGGACAAAATGGGCTCAAATGGGAAACTTTTCTTAAACAAGTGGGCCTAAACTTTTTACGGGACATACTAGGGACTTATTATAACACATGAGAAGTGGAAATTTGAAAGAAAATGGGCTGCAAATAATTTTTACTGATTTTATGAAAACAAGGTTGTTGGCAGGCCAAGCCTAGCACCCTGCAAGCCTAGAAATAAAGCCCATTTTTGAAGACCTTCCAGAAGGCTTTTGAGCTTGATATTTTGCAAAATTAAATTAGACTTAATTCCCTTTCTATAATGGTAAAGAACTCCCCGAGCTGACCTGGAACCAGAGAGATCTCCCTCCCCCAAGTTGCCAAAGCGTCCTTCCCCTATTTCACTTTGTAGAATTTTTTTGGCCACCTTCCATGCAGAATTAGAGTTTGGTCCAAAAGGAAAGATTTTATCCCTAGAAGTCCCTTACAACATATAAAATATATAGCCCTAAAACAATTGATTTGCTTAGTGAAATGTTAGAGAAAAGAACAGGGGTCGAAACTGCCATGTTTCAAATGTGAGAGAAACTTTGGATTTTTAGTTTCTTAGTTTGTTTTTAAGCTTGTTTTGAATGATTCTAAGTTGTATACATGTATATCTAAAGCTGAGGATCATTTTTTGGAAAAAGAAAGAGTGGTCAAACTTAGCCAACAAGGTGAGAAAGTTAGTGGAAGATGATGATGTTAATGTATGTTATTGTTTGATGATTTTGAATGTTTTTTACTACAATAGAAATTGAAGAAAAAATTTCTTGAGCTTGTATGGAATTTGGCCAGCCTTTGTTTAACATGGTAGAGATGAAATTTAGTTGAGTTATGTGTTATGGAATGTTAGATTAATACCGAAAAGTTTGGTTTATAGCTCGATTTAGTGAAAAAAGGTGAAAGTGTCAAAATTGGCAATCTGACAAGTTGTGAAGTGTTTTTTTGAGACTTGAATGAGTTTTTAAGTCATTAAGTGGATAAGTTTGAAGTTAGAAGAAAAGAAATTATCGAAATAGCTTAAACCGACACCTTTATCGGTAAAACGAGAAAGTAGGAAAAATTGGCAAAATGGTCAACTTTAGTGAGATTTATGTAAGTTGAGGTATGTTTAAGTATATTAAGATGGAATTGAGCATCATTTGATGGTTTTAAAATTATTTTGGGCAACCCAAGGCGTTAGCATGCAAATCGAGGCAAGCTCGATACTCGGCAATTCTGTGCTGCTCTGAGAATTCAATAGATAAGGGATGCAATTTAAACTAGTAATGACTTCCTTACCTATTTATATATCTTAATGATTCGATGTGTGCATCAAGAACTTACATGGAAAACCCGAACCTCTTAATTTAAATTTTCGAAAGAAACAACACCTCGATTTAACCCTGAAGCCAAACATTTTTATATATGATGCATAAGTCTTTGAACAATTGATATTTTATAAGTGAAGTTATATGAATAATGATTTAAGTCTTCCATGTGATTTTTTTAAGTAAGTATGAAAACAAGTAAGAAAGTAAGATTTTTCGAGACTAGAAGCTATCCCAATAGTGTATGCTGTGCGCATATCATACCCGCTACTTGTGGTGCCTAGCTCCGTCACTTGTAGTGCCATTTCATTTCGCCCGTGTAGTGCTCGTCTTCGCCTTTGTGGTGCTTGTTTTAACTACAATGGTGCTTGTTGCATAGTATCTCGTGCCCGTATGGCGAGTGCCACTAGTGCCCGTGCTCTAGTTATGTGCTAGTTATTCAGATACTATGTTTATTTTGTTGTACGACCCTGATCCAGTCTACAGCCCTTACCATGACCATCAGTATTTGATTCCCTCAACAGAGGATAATATTTCTGTCTGAATGATAGCTATACGGATTTAGCCTTGTCTCAATATTTTAGTGAATGAAAGTTTCGAACTATGAAAGCAAGTAAGTAAGCTTTATTTAGTAAGTACATATGTAAATTTGATTTCGTAAGTATATATGTATGTATGTTTTATTTCAAAGTAATTAAATATTGTTTTGCTATAATAAATGAGTAAGCCTATGTAATTTAACTAAGATAAGTATGGAAGCGTTTAAAAATATGTTAACCATGGTTTTCTATATGTTTCTTTGAGGTTGTCAGGATTATTTTAAATGTTTTCCTTACTGAACTTTTTCATAAGCTTATTCCCATTTTTTCTTCATTCCAAATTACCTGCAGTAAGTCTGTTCAGCTACTTGCGGGATACTTGAGTAGACTGGTGGATTTTGAGCCTCCCAGACTATCTTTAGTACACACTCAAGTACATCATCTGATGTTTATTTCTAGGCATTAGTATTGTACAGATATTGGTGTGTAAATACTTTTGGGGATGTAATCTACTTTTACGGATCTGTATATAAGGGGTTTCAAAAGTAAATGAAATGTTTGATTTTGTTAAGTATGGATCGAATTGATTGAGTTAAGGAGTACGTTGAATCGAAAAATGATAAGTTAAATAAAAACAACTGCTTGCAGTTATAAATTGTGATTGTGTTTATTGCAGGAAGGTAGGTTAAGGTATAAGAGGTTATTCTGCCGAAATTTGAGAAAACCTTAAACGATTAAACGATTAAGTAAAGGAAGAAACTAAGTAACCAACAATGTACAGGAACATAACCTAAGAAAGAAATTAAGTATTAAAAATAAATAAATAAAAAGTTAGCCTCAATTACTGCGCTTCCAAGGCGTGACATCCTGTATAGCATAGACACTTTTATGTAAAAGATCTTTTTGGATGTAATTTAGATCTGTGTGTATGTAAGGTTTTTAACTTACAGTTTACATAATAAAATGTTTGTCTGAGGTACTAAAGGAATGGAATGAAATTTAATGTTACCGAAACCTCTATTGATTATGAAGAGTGATTAAAAGCAACTGTTGTGGGATTATAAATTGTATTTTAGATATTGCAAGAAGGTAAGTTCACGAATAAACCGTTATACCGGTAAATTGTTGTTAAAATAAAAGGTTAAGTAATCGGCATTAAACAGAAATACAACTTGAATAAGAGATTAAGTTAAAAATGGCCCAAATTCCCATGTTTCTGGGGCATCACGTTGACGTTTCATTCCGTTCATTGATATGATACTTTGATACTAACTTTGTTTATTGAATGTTTTACCGTGATTATTAGACCAATCATAAGATGACTTTTTGATATTAATAACACAAGGCATGCCAAGTTGGATTGCTGGCCGATCATGAGACATGCCATATTATATAATATAAAATAAAAATAATTTCTTTTTCCTTCAACTTCTCATCTTCCTCCTTGTCAATTCCCATATTTTATCCCTCATTTATGACCAGATCTAGCCCTGTCCAATCGCAATCTAGCCAAGCAAGGCCAGATTTGATGACAGCTTGCTGGTTAGCCTCTAAGGAGGTAAAAAACGGTCTGAATAGCTTGAGATTCATGATGAAAACTTAGCCTATTTTTTGTCTTAAAAAAGTGTTTGTTTAATTTTTCACATTCTTTAAACTCTTTTAAAAATTTATAACATTTAATTTTCTTAAGAATCTCATTTTGATTGATAAGCCTTTTAAAAATCT
The DNA here is from genome assembly GCA_033439115.1 of Firmiana major. Lineage (NCBI taxonomy): Eukaryota > Viridiplantae > Streptophyta > Magnoliopsida > Malvales > Malvaceae > Firmiana > Firmiana major. Next base: position 15,501,328 of record CM065908.1, on the reverse strand, counting down.
CATTGCAAATATGTTTTTTTCTAGTTCTTGAAGTAAAAAAATAAAAAAATCTCAAACATGGTGACTATAAAGACCCTTGACCCTTGAAAATCGGGAGAAATTTTTTTTTTTGAACTTAATTTACCCACTTATTCTCTTATTCACTTAGGTTGTATTCCTGTGCAGTGTCAATCCTTAAAAATATTCAATTTCATTTATTCTTATACAGGTTTCATCCCAACACATTACTTTCAATAGATGTCTGTGCATACAAATATGTCTGGTAAAGGAATGTAATTTTATTCCTTTGTTGCGTGTACAAAAAGTAGCCTAGGGTAGCTCTTTCCCACCAGCCTACGTCGTGTACGCAGCAGGCAACGCCTATAGATTCACTGCAAATGGTCTGAGAGGTAGTAGAGTGAGCTTTTGGGGAAAAGCCTAGTAAGATAATACTCTTAAAGCAGTTTTGATATATAAAAGCATGTGAAATCGTTCATAGAACCGAACTTTAATGAAATACATAAATTTCCATTTCATGCATAATCATCGTAAAAAGTCATAAAGCATGCGTGTCTTTAAAACAAATAACATGCTTAACCATTTTACAACTTTTCATTGTTCATGAATGAGTTCTTAAACCATCGGGTTCATAAACGTTTCGTAAACATTTCATAAACCTTTCGTAAACATTTCATAAGCATTTCATAATCATTTCATAAACATTTCATGAACATTTCATAAACATTTCATAATCATTGCGTAAACATTTCATGAACATTTCATAAACATTTCATGAATATTTCATAATCCTTTCGTAAACATTTCATGAATATTTCACAATCGTTTCATAAAGCATATCGATCGTAACCAATTATCGTATATATTATGAAAACACATATTCATTCATCATAATCGATTTTTATAATCAAATCGATGAGACTAGGCTATAACTAAGTCATGCGATACGTGTCATTCTCCGTAGAGAGTCATCGTACCTATGGCCATGGTAAGGGGGGCTGTAGACTGGATCAGGGTCGTACAGCAATCATAATTATAAACATTGGTAGTATCTTCTTATTTCTTATCATATACTAGCACATAGCTAAGACACGGGCACCTATGGCACTCACCGTGCGGGGACCATTCATATGTGCTGCGCGGGCACAAGATACTACCAAAACATCATCATAAACCACCAGTAGCATGACATCTTCCACACAGATTGAGTCAAGTGCTAAAGGGGCTTTACGTACCAGCACCCAAGTGGTGGAGCCGGAACACCACAAGAAGTAACCATGCATGAAGCCTATAGTCTCAAAACATCTTTTCTTTTTCCCCCTTTTTCCCTTTTTCTATGCTTTTGAAATTGTCAAAAGTTTCTTTAACGATATGGATATAAAATCATAAATAAATGCAAAACATCCATACGTTTCATACCTTAGGAAATTCATTTCACAACATGGAAGGTACTCGGGGAATAATTTAAAACATGCTTCGTAAATAGTTTCACAAGTATGAAAGCATTGATAAATCATTTCAAATCATATGCTCTTTCATAAAATCGTTTATCGGTGAAACAAGAATGCGTTATCAGAACTAAGTTAAATATTACCCCTTACCTCGATTTATCGAAAATCCTGAATTCGAGTGGTGACGCCTCCTAGTACCTCCTTTAAATCCTTCTACGATTCTCCTACATCGAAGTTTGTATTCTTAATATCCTATTTATTCGAATTACCTACGATGCATCGAAATCATAAAATTCACTTGAAAATTCACTTGAAATCATAAAATATATACCGTTATCTCCAAAACTTGCATAAATTTCTTACCTCGGTGTCTGTCCGTAATCCTTGATTGCTTCGACTTAACAAGTCGGCGAGCCCGATCCACTCGGTTAATTTTTTTAGAACTCTTTCTCGAGATTTTCCAAATTATTTGCATCTCTTTCTCTATTCCAAATATATATATATATATATATATATATATATATATATATATTTTAAATTTATTTCCTTTCCCGCCATTCTCCTTCCTTGTTCCTTTCTTCCTTCTTCAGTTTCGGTTGTTCGTGGTTCCTGTTCACCACGTCTTCACCAGCTTGCGACGTCGCCTCACTCGTCTCCTTCTCTGCCACTGTTTTCGGCGTTGGTGGCCTTCCATTCATTCCATCTCTGGTGGTCTCCAATTACCTGTTCACATCTGCTCCTCGCGGTCTCCTCCCTCATTCTCGGTCGCACTCTGGTTTCCAGCTCCCTCGCGATTCGCCTTTGCCGTCTTTGGCGCTGCCGTTCCCTCCTCCTCCCATCTCGGTCACCTGCCACCAACAGCTTCTTCTTCCTCCAATCACCTCGGTTGTCACTGTTTCTTCCGAGGTTCACGTCCTCTGCTCTCCCCTTCCTCTCGGGTAGTAAAAATTTCAGGGGCCAAGCTTTCTGTTTCCAGTCCTCAACCGGCCCTCTCGTTTTCACTCTCTGTTTCCCGTTTCTTTTTCCCATCTCTTGCTTCCATCATGCCCCTATTGCCTACTATTTCTGCTGCACATTTCCTTCCCAGTTTATAGTCCATTCACATGCTCTGTAACAGTTTCTTTCCTGGTTTAACTGAGTCATCTTCATCATTTACTTATGTCTGATTTACACCTAACAGAATAAGCATGGCAGACATCAACATGGCCCTGTGTCCTTCTCCCACTGCTGCACTCAGTAACAAACTGTGGAGGTCTCAGTATGGAAATGGCAGCAGCTGCAATGATGCAAGTGAGCATCTTAGTGAGAGTAGAATGGTGATGTTGATCACCTGCTTGGAGGAATCGAAGATGATGGCAGTGGAGGTAGTAAGCAGTGATGGTGTAAGACGAGGGACTCGAGCTGAATAGGGGTGAGGAGTCTATTGTTTTCTCCACGGACTAAATGAAGCAGGCAGAGTATGGGAATGATGTTTAACAGAGAATGATGGAGTAATGGGGTCAGGGCATGAGGGCTAGTTTTGTTTCGTGCTTCCTTAGTTTTCCGTCTCTTGTCAATTTCCTTTATTTTCTTCATTCGTTCCCTGCCACTTCTACCTACTCCTTCCACCATCTAAATTCCCAGCAATCAAATGAAGTGTATTAGCCTCCATCATTTTCAGATCATGGTTTGGTTACTTTTCCTCTTCAAGTTTATGTTAGAGCAGGTTAAAATCCCACTGTTTTCGCCCCTTTTTCGTCTGAGCATTCCATAACTTCCACTGCTTAATTAATTTTTTTTCCATTGATTTCCTCCTTAAGCTGTATGTGTACCGCAGACCACCTCTCCTCACAGTTTATTTTTCCTTGTTTCAAGCTGCTCGCTGCCATTTCTCTGCTGCACAGCAGTCACACGTTAACTCCTTTCCTTTCCCTTTCGGTTCCTAGTAGCTCCCCACATTCTCCTTAGTATTTCCCATTTGAATTTCATCTCACTGCTCCTATGGATTTGTGCATGTCAAAGACCTGCAACACTAGACTTCTCAACTGTTCCAACTGCTATAGTTGTTGGCAAAGGTCACGGGTATTCTGCTGCAGATCACCTGCTCGATTTGGATCCTCTTCTGTTTCCAACTCCATTTCCCCCTCTTATCTTCTGGTTCCTTTCGTTCCCTCTACCGACAGCTACCCTATTTCTTCATTCTTCTACTCTAGCTGCCATTCTAGTACGTATATATAATTTTCCACTGTTGGCTGCAGTCCATATGCTTCGGTTTCTTGTTCTCTAGCACGTTTCCTGCTACCTGTCCTCATTTGCTACTCTCTTTCGACACCTTTCTCAATTCAGTTCTCCCCAACTGTTCTGAATATATATGTATATTTATGCGTATTCATCCCATTGAATAGTTGCTATTGCCTATTCCCAATGTGCATCAGTCTCTTCTGCCAACAATATATATTTTTCCTTGCCCGTTTTACTCATGCCGCATGCTTAGCTAGACTATTTCAGCTGATGAATCAATATGATCCTCCCTTCATTGCCACTTCTTAGGCTGCCGAAACCTTCACCATCCATTGCCCTTCCATATACTATTTATTATTATTATTATTTTGGTGCATTTACATATACATTTATGTATATGTATATACCTATATATATACATATATTTACATATATACCTATATATATACATATATTTACATATATATATATATATATATATATATACACGTCTATCTACTTAATTAAATTTTTCATATAGTATAAAGTAAATCTATATTTATACCTAAATTAATTCACTCAAGTCGTTATGTCAAAAATACAAATTTCAAATTAACTATCCTCCGATAACCATCACTATCGTCTCCCTTTAATATATATATATATATATACACACACATAGGTGCATTATGATTTCCTTTTGCAAATAATTATACATATATACATGTATATTTGTGTACCTTATACATACATGTATATTTATACTTTTATCTTTGTAATAATTAAATATTGCCTACCCATACCTCCATATGTACATAATTGATTTTTTTAATTTTTTTTTGGTAGTTCAATAATAAGGTTATACTTAAACTAATCCACCTGTAATCACATTTTTAAATCTTAGTTGCCTAAATTATCATTTATAAATAACACCAAATATTTTGAAAATTTTCGATATTTACATCGACTTCTACAAACTAATATCTTGAACTATTTTTTTTGAATATTGTTAATATATTTTATACTTTTATGAAATTATTAATTATTAATTTATGTGGCAGTCAAAATCGAAATTTTACACTAGATTTTAAAACGAAATAATTAATTTTTATAACAGAGAAGTTTATTTATCTTTTATACTGAGCTGAGTTAAGACCATTTTTTTTATTAATTTAAAGTAGATTAATATTTGGGGTTCTAATGTATATGTAAAATTAAATATAAACTATTATTTAAATGAATTTATGTGTAAATAATTTTTAATTATGTATAAATAAATACGTGTAAACAAATTTTAAATTTTTAATAAATATATTATTAAATATAAAAATAATTTTAATAATTTTTAATTTGATAAAAAATAATTTTAATATTTATTAATTTCATAAATATCAATATATATTATGTTTTATTATATAAATTTTAAGTTGATATCTTTAATAATCATTTTATTTTCTAATAAAAATTTATCATTAGCCTTACGACCATAGTAGTCAATTTTACTGGTACAATAATTAATCTTATCGCTACTGTTATTTAATTTAAATAATTCCTAAATTGACATAGCCTGCCTAGTTCCTTGGCCAATTGAACCTATCAATTGTCTCCATCTCAAGTAGAGGTGGCAAATGAGCGGGTTGGGGTGAGTTTGGTTAAGATTGTCTTCAGATTTGGGCTTTTTTAGGTTCTGGTATTTTTTGGTTTTGGCTTTTTTCGATTTGAGTTTTTTCGAGTTCGGGCTATTTCGGGTCCGGGCTTTTTTCTAGTTCGAGCTTTTTCGGATTCAAGTTGGGCGGGTTTAGTTGACCGACTTTAAATTATTTTGAAATTTTATAAGTTATGAACATTTTTTATTATTTTAAATGTAATAATTAATTTTAATTTTTATATAATTTTAAAATTTAATAAATATTTATATAAATATAAGTATAAATTTCTTTATTTTAACATTTATTATTTGACATAAATTATTTACTTTTTTTAATTTCCTACAATATTTTTTATAAAATAGTAGATATAATTATATTCATCAATTTGCTGAATATATTGTGTATAGATAGTATGAAAAGAAAAGTACCAATTATCATTTACAAAAATAAAATTAATATGAATAATAGGTCAACTAATTAGTCATATTTTATTTCTAGTTTATTTTTTGTTTATATATAAATCATAATATTAATGCAATAACCATGTATGCATTTATGTAGAAATGAACTTTGCCCAAAAAGGTAAGTAACTAAGTGTCTTACCAAGTGAGTCATTACTTTGTACTAATATAATATATATGTTATCAAAATTAATTTATATTTTAATTAAAACAAATTAATTCTTTAATAAGTATTGCACAAAAATATTTAATAGTATTAAATCTGAAATTAAATTAGTTAATTATGGTTAAGAAAATAAAGTTTTTAAATTGTGAAGATATAAAGTGTTGAAATTAAGAAAAAATTATTGTAAGCTAAGATACAGTTGACAATTCCTTACATATATGATACTATAATAATAATGTATAAATATATATGATGTTTTATTATAATATATAAAATATAAATCTTATTTTTATTATAAGAGATTGTATAATTAATTAATTAATTAATTATCTTATATCACTAGCATTGTATCATTGATAAGAATTTATACTTTATATTTTACACTGCACTAAAAGATCTTATAGTTTATTCTATATCAATTGCTACATTATAAGGAATTAAAATAATATAATATTAACATACAAATTATTATGATAAGAATAAGATATAATTAATAATGATTTATTTTATATACTTGATTTTGAATCAAATGATGACAAATGAATCAATGATAGAAGACTTGAATTTGATCTTGAAGTTAAGATTATAATTTTGAAATTTATAATAAAACTTTTTTTTCTAAATGACTTATATAATACCAAATTATAAAATTAATTTAAATTCAAAAGCATATATGTTTTGTTTTAAATCATATTATATTATAGGTTTATAACTTATAAAAATTATTTTAAGTAGACATAAATTAATATAAATAAACATAGCATAAATCACTTTATTTAAAAAATTAATTATTAATATACTTAATAATGATTTATTTTATATATTTGATTTTAAATCATATGATTATATTGACAGATGATGTAAACCCCCACGAATTTTTGTACTCGAGTTTGATTATGTACGATAATTAGATAAACGAAATTGAGGATGTGTACTATTAGAGGTAAATTAATTGAAATTATAATCGTGGCAAGGGAGAGGCTCAGGAGAATTAATTTAATTAATTTGATTAGTTTCAATTAATGAATATCGAAGGAAATAAAAAAAATAAAGTTTGTATACGTATGAGCTAAGAAAATATCTATACGAAATAATACTTAATCTATAAATTCATTAAAGAAATTTGCCAAGTGCAAGAGTATAGAAATACATAAATATACATGTGGGTCAGTAATATCATATCCATTGCTTAAATCTAATATATGGGTATATGCATGAATACATGTATATCTATATATAAATATATGTACCCACGTATACATATGTACATATATACATAAGCATTAACATGACCGATGGCAGTACAACCAAGCATTTTAAAGGGAAATATATATATATATATATATATATATATATATATATATATGTATGTATATATAATAGCTATGTATGAGTATATGTACATAAGTTGATTGGAAAGAGTGTTGGAAAAGGAGGAAGAGAGACCAGTGAAGAAGACTGGAAAAAAATATATAAATAGAGAATGAAATGAAAAGAAAGAAGAGCAGAGGAAACGAGCGTTGATCTCTGGAAATAGAAAACAGAGAGAAGAAACTGAAAACTGAAGCAGGAAACCGAGAAAAGGCATGAGAAAACGAAAAAAAAAAAAACTAGAGGCCGATATGCCTCTATTTCAGTGATTGGAAACAGAGGAAACATTGTTGCTGGGAGGAAGAAAAGGAAGCCGAGAGTTGGTGCCCCTCGGGTTTAAGGGTGAGGAAGGTGATGGCAAAACAGTGGCGTGAGCAGGGATAGAAGAGGCCACGTCGCTCTTCGTAAATCTGGTGGGATGAAGGAAACGTGCATGGAAATTGTAGAAGACCTCCACTCGTGACTATCCCATTGTCATTCGGTTACAGTGAGTCTCAGATTTTTTTTTTTGGGAAAGGAATAAAGCAGTGAAGATCATGGGAAATTGGCAGAGATTGAAAAAGGGAAACCGTCTGAAACAGGTGAAGCCAGCAAGGGGAAATAAAACAAATGAATATATATTATTTTCAGGACTTAAACCGGAACAGTGGACAGCATGAAGGAGGTGTGAAGCTACTACAGAGTTTGAAAACGTGAGAACCGATGGAGAAATAGATTGGGAAAGAGAGCATAATAGAGAGGCAAAAAATGAGAAACAGAAAAGAGTGTAGGATCGAGAGTAGAGGTATGATTGCGAGTAGGGAGAGAAAGGTGAAAATAGTCATGCGAAAGAGAAATAGGGTTGTTGCAGAAACGAAATAATAAGACTGAAGCTAAGCAGAGGAGGACAAGGGAGACTCCTCGGCAATGGTGGTTCTGGTGAAAGCTTGGAACGGAGCCGACTGTGGTGAGGAAGACGAGAGAGACATGAAGAGGGTAACTACAGAGGGTTGCGACGTCAAGAAGGATCGAAGTGCATGGAGGAAGACGATGAACAGTAGGCGGTGGAAGGAAGAAAGGAAAGAAAAAGAATTTGGCGGGAGACCAAATTCGAAAAAGAAAAAAAGAGTAATATTTTTATTTACATATAAATATATATATATATATATATAATTATATATGTGTGTATATTTGGAGGAAGCAACGAAGATACCGAGAATTTGAGAAAACCCGAGGAAAAAGACGATCGAAAATATTTATTTAAAATTTTTGGTGAAATAAGTCGGGAGGGTCGGGCTTGTCGACTCGCTAAGTCGAAGCAATCAATGATTACGGACAGATATCGAGGTAAGGAATTTATGCAAGTTTTAGAGATAACTCTACGTATTTTATGATTTCAAGTGTATTTTCCCTTGGTAAGCAAGGTTACGATTTTGACGCATCATAGGTAATTCTAATAAATAGGATACTAAGGATACAAATTTCGGTGTAGGAGAATCATAGAAGGATTTAAGGGAGATACTTGGAGGCGTTACTACTCGAACTTGAAATTTCTGATAAATCGATGTAATGAGTACAATTTAACTTAGTTCTGATAATGAATCCTTATTTCATTTATAGAAAGATTTTATGATGCAACATTATGTTTTGAAATGATTTATAACTGTTTTCATACTTATGGAACGGTTTACGAACATGATTTCGTTTTAAGAAATATTCCCCGAGTACGTCTATGTTTATGAAATGAATTTTCCTAAAGTATGAAAATGCTTAAAAGCTCTACAATGATTTATAATTCTATATTCATAATTTGAAAGAAACTTTTGACAATTTCAAAAGTATGAAAAAAAAAGGGAAAGGAAAAAAGAAAATTTTGAGACTATAGGCTTCATGCATGGCTACTTCTGTAAGACTCGAATTTAGTTAAAACACGAAATTAAATATGTAAAAATGACTGAAATGGAATTCTCGAACACGTGCAAGGGCAAAACGGTTAAAAGACCGAAAGCCGGTGTAAATTCGATAAGAAAATTTAATTAAAAATATGGATTTGAGAAATCTTGGTCAATAAAGGTGAAATAAATTTATTTCGGGTTAAATTGATCAAAATATCAATTTATTGGAATTAATAGGGATTAATCCGAATTTTTAATTCGAAAAATAATCCCAAAAATAATCGAAAAATATACCGAAAAGTCATTCGGGACAATATCCCTAAAATACAGAGAAATTATACCCGAAAAAGGGTTAAAATATAATAAATAAATTAAATAAAATTAAATTAATTGATTTGGAATAAAATAATAATTTTTGGTAGATATTTGAGTATTTTTAATGTATTTTAATGATTAAAATATAATATAAATAAATAAATAAAAATAAATTAATTAATAAGTTAAAAAAAAAAGAGATCAGAAACGGGTCGGGGAGAGAGAAAGAGAAGCAGAGACGAAAAACGGAAGCCAACCCGAGGAGGAGACCGGCGAGCCGTCCGGTGATCAACGGCCAGGCGGAGGGTCGGAAATGGAAGAGGAGAGGCCGGCGACCTCCCTGGTACCGGCGGTGCAGCCCACCGACGCCGAAATTCGACTGATCGAGGGAGAGAAACCGACGGGGAGAGAAGAGGAATCGCCGGTGATCGGCGCTGATTCAGGCCCGACCGACCCCAATCGAGGCTTCCTGAGGTGCAGACGAGCCGATTGGCGACGGTCCCGACCGTCGAAACTGCCGGTAAACGTCGGAAACGGTGAAAAAGGAAACGGTACCGACGGCGAAGAGGAGAACAGCCGGACCGGCGACCTTCAGGCGGCCTTGGGAGAAACCGAGGCCAGATTCGAGCTGCGGACGACCCAACGGAGCCACTGGCGGTGGAAGCCGACGGAGAACCGGTCGGCAAGGCAGTGAACCTGAGTGAACCCGGGTGAACCGACGGTTCGAACCGGTTTGAACCGGACTGAACCGGTTCAGCCAAGAAAGAAGGGAAAAAGGAGAAAAAGGGAAAAAGAAAAAGAGGAAAAAAATTGGAAAAAAATCTCGGCGATGTAATCGAGCTACAGGTAAGTCGATAAGCGGTCGAAATTGACCGATCTGAATTTTGAAATATTTTATTTAATTATTATTAGACTGAAAATTTACCCGAAAAATTATGAAATTGTGTAGCTCCACAATTGACATCCAACGAGAGCTTGAGATAGCCTCGATTTGCGTGCTAGCATGGAATCTCGGGTAAGTAACCCTTATTTACGACAATTTACATCGTTATGCGTGATATGAATTTAAATTCCGCATAAATTGAATTAAATTATGGAAAGTCGGATAAATTATCGTAAATAATAAATTGAGCTTTCGAGAATTAGAACGAGGCCCAATAAATTGTTGGTGGGCCCAATGAGCCCAATAGGCCTCGATAATATGAAAATTAAGTGGAAAACGGGCTTAAGGCCGATTAAGGCCCATTAAGGTGCAATCGGGCTCAATAGGGGTAAATGGGCCCAATGATTTAAATTAAGCCCAAAAAATAGGAAATACAATTAAATTGTATAATATCTGACCTGTGGAATATTATACGCAGTTTCGGAGGTTTGATTGGGAGCAGATCGGACTGCGCGACGTGACATCAGTGGAAAGGTCAGACTCGACAGGAAAATAAGGTAAGGGAATTCTGCGGACTGCTAGAGGTAACTTTATGAAATTTTATGTTCATTCGCAGTCCTTTAAAAATTATCTGAAGGGTCTAGAGGTCAAATAATAATTTTAGTGCCCTGAATGGGTAAATTACCAAAATACCCTTGTTAAGGGTAAAATTTACAAATTTAGGAAAAATTGGAAGGAGCAAGAACAAGAGGTTTCTGCTCGTTCTGGAGACATTTTAATGCATGCATGAGTAGGCTGGCTAACCTTGAAAGAAAATGCACAGCATTGCATACTTTCAACGATATAATTGTTTCGAAAACTGTTTTGAGGAAATAGAGCCGCCTACGTGTTTTTATTTACATGTGACATGCAGGAGCTCAGCTCGCACGATGTTTTGATTTTGGTGATGCATGCATTAGTGCTGGAGCGAGAGCTCGCACTAGAGTTTTATATGCATAGGTGCTAGAGTATAACTCGCACCAGATTTCACATGCTTTTTCGAGACAGGGTGCTGGAGTTTAACTCGCACCAGATTTTATAAGATTTTCATGTGATTCATATATAGAGTGCTAGAGCCTAGCTCGCACTAGTTTTACTGGATTTGTTGAGAGTAGCGATGTCTGCCCTTGGAGTCAGCTAAAAGGCCCAACAGGCTCAAAAGACCTCTTAAGTGGGGTAAGAGTGAGGGATGAGGTTGGCGGCCTTATGGGGATGTAAAGCGGGCTTTGATAATTAAAACGCAATAGTTTTACTTAATTCGATGAGAGTGCTGAGCATCGCTCGCACTGATTTTTATGAGAACATGCGATAAGCCGTGCTTGGAGCATCGGGTAGACTGTGTGTCACCGATTAAATAGGCTCGCACATGCGTTTTGAGACGTGGCATGAGTATAGAGATATGATATGGGTCTACGGAGTACGTTGTACTGTGCAAGTAGCATGGAGTACGCTGTACCGTGTGGCATCTTCGGATGCGTGGTATCTTCGGATACGTGTGGCATCTTCGGATGCGTGGTATCTTCGGATACGTGTGGCATCTTCAGATGCGTGGTATCTTCAGATACGTGTGGCATATTCGGATGCGTGGCATCTTCGGATGCGTGGTATCTTCGGATACGTGTGGTATCTTCGGATACGTGGTATCTTCGGATACGTGTGGCATCTTCGGATGCGTGGTATCTTCGGATACGTGTGGCATCTACGGATGCGTGGGATCGGATAAGACTGACGGGTTGGGTTGACCCACCTCCCGGGAGGTTCCCGATCAGGGTGAGACCCCGCACACTAGGATCCGTGTAACAGAGAGGCTCACGAGGACACACGGCTATAGTCCTGGTTATTACCGATATACAGATGTTGCCTAGTCTCGCATGTTGATGATTTTGACAATGATTAAAACTGGGTTTTAAACTAAATTTTGCATGATGCTATTTCCATGCTTTTTAAACCCATGTGTGATGTAAACTGATTTTCATGGTTTTGTGTGAGTCAGGATCACTCGAAGGAGGGGTCGAGTCCTGACTTTATTATGAAATTTTTAAATGAGAAAGAAATGATTTGAAATAATTGCATGTTGAATTTTGCCATGCGAATGGATTTACATAACATCATAACTCATATCATCTGTTTTATAATGTGTGGAGAAAGGGTGGTTTATGCATGGCACCACATTCATGTAGGTAGTATGGTTACCTACTTGTTCGTAGGATTGCCTTACTGAGCTTGATGTGCTCACCCCTTTCACTTTCTCAGACAGATAATCCCCAGTAGATGTGGAGGTGACTGAGTACTGCATTCCGGATATCCGCTGCTGCCCATCATTTAAGGTATATATACTTGTACATATTGTGTCTAAATAAGCATAGCACAGTAACATGTTTGTAAGTAACTTTAGGGGATGTATAAATATTGTAAACACTTATAAATAACTGAGAAAGAATTAAGTTATATGGTAAATGTATGGTGGGACTGGCATTGACGCACAGCCCAATTTGTTAGTGGAGTGTGGTCACGATCAGAGGACATGTAAGTATGAAAGAAAATAACCACATGCGAAAAATTTACTCTGATTTTTGGGTAGTTTTGGGTTGTGACATATAAAGGTGGTATCAGAGCAGAAATTGGTCTGATGTGTGTCAGTGTCAGTAATTAGGAAATTACATCTCTGTGTTACTGTGCTTGGTTAGATACAATAGTGTATATCGAGATGGGTTTTAATTAAGAAATGGTTGAAAATGCAGGAATGCCTAATATGAGTCGCGTTAGATGAGATAGTGCACGAGGCAGAGGTCGTAGAGGTAGACCTGAGTCTGCTAAGTCGTGCTGAGGTGACCTATGAGAATCAGGATGAAATTGAAATGAAGGTAATGTTGAGCATGCCTCACAGAGTCCGACAGAGTGATCGGACAGTATTGAGACACGCTTCGCGAGGTTAGAGCGGAGTGTAGAGAATATTTTGGGAGCAAATTGCTCAGAGTATGCATGAGATTTGAGGGCGAGTCGGAGCATTGGTGGAAGTCCGCTCGACCCATCTTAAGAGTTGATATGAGAAATGTATATGGATGTATTCCGGTGACAGAATTATCCCGGACACTGTTTAAAGGGAATGATAGATAAAGTCTTTACTCTGACCCAGAGGATTTGATTTATTGATGAGTATGATTTATGGGTATGAAACTCGGTTATATTCTTGGGCAGATATTACCTCGACACTATGGACAGGTGACAGTCGAGATGTCTAAAAGTTCATGAAATGGCTCAACTTTTTAATTAGAGTCCGATTGGCCCGTGAGATATTACTTATACTGAGGCAGTGCACAGATTTACAGTTGGGTAAATTGATAATTCTATTTTTTATAGAATTATTTGTGCTTAAATTCCTAATTATTTACTTAATCCCCATATTAATTCCTTAATAATCCCCTGTATTTAATTAAAATTCCTATTTGTGCAGATAAATTAAATCCAGATGAAATTCAGTCATTTCAGATGAAATTGGGCTGAAAATGGGCTAAAAGAGACTGGACCACTTCCAATTTGCAGACCGAGTCACCAGTCGTTTGGACATGCGTAATGCCAGGTGTCGATATTTTATTTGCTCTAAAACGATAAGATCAACAGACACCAAGCGAATATTTTGGAAAGCACACGTCGGGCCACATCGCACAGCTAATTGGACAAAAAAATTGATGACGTGGAAATATCTACTTTGCAGCAAATCAAAGGAAGACAAGTGGCCAAACAATGCCAACTCATCTAGGATGACAATTTACCATTGTACCCCTATGATTTGTGTATAAATAGAGCATGGTGGCAATTGAAAAAATCAAGTAGTTTTTAGAGTAGAATAGGAGTAGGAGTAGTGTAGGTTAAGGTAGAATAGCTTTAGATTTATTTTCCTTGTTATTTTCTTTTCCCGTTAGTAAGTTCTTCAATTGTTTTACTGTTCATTTCTTTTCATGAAGCTTTGTTCATTTTAATGAAAAGCATCTTTCAGTTTCCTTTCAAGCCCGGTTTTTAATCACCAAATCTTTCATTTGCTAATGTTGGTTCACAATGATTGTTCCTTATTTAAGCTCTCAGTTTCTTCATTATTGTTTTCAACAGTTTTTCATCATTTAATTTTCAAGCTCTCGGTTCTCCATTGTTTTCTAAGCTCTCAGTGTTCTTTGCTATTACTTGCTGTCTAAGAGCTGCTGAGTACGGGATGAGGATGGTCGCGTAAGGAGTGTTCAGAATTAGGAAAAAGCACAAGCTGTCAACATGGGTGCAGTAGCATGGTGATTTGCTGTTCCAAACGAAAAACTATGACTGGGCAGATTTCATACTCTGTTGTGCTCTGTGTTGAGAGCTTGATACTGTTCATTTTCTTTTCATGATTTTATTAATCTAAGTTGTGGTAGCTACAGGTTTTCATGGATATGTGCTGACCAAACTGTTGTGTGGATGTAGATGTGTAGGTGGTAGCTGAAGTTGTGAAGGATGTAGAGCTTTGTGTTTAAGTTTGGTTCCAGCTTTGTTTCATTTTCTGTTTTGTGCTTATTATTTCTATGTTTTGTTTTGTTGCCTTATTTCTAGTTACTTATTCAAGTTCGGTTTTTCATTTCATTTTATAGTTATATTACAGTTGCATTAAATTTGTTTAGCTTTTCCAGTTTTTACATTGCTGATTGTATTTGCTAATTCTATTCTTCAATTCAGTCTATCGGGTTTCATTTATAAGAGGTAGTGCAGTGATGGATACAGCAATCAGAATTTGCACAAGTCTAGCACGAGTTGCAGAGCAGGGAAGCAAGACTCATGCTGAGTTGATCATGGCAGCACAGTACGGTGTATACGGGATAAGTTGCTCTGCCGAGAATAGACGAGGACATGAAGCTGAGGCAGAAGCAGACAGAATTGCAGGACGCAGCGGCCAGCACCTGGAAACAGAACTGCAGGAGCAGAGGCAGAAGCAGCAGCACACCCGAGCAGGCCAGCTGGAACGTGCAGCAACAACGGCAGTACACACCGGGAGACAGCACAGCAGGAGCAGAGACGAGAATGGCAGAAGCATTTCCACGCGGGAAGCTGCTGGAGAAGACAGCACAACAGTGCCTATTCGGGACCACTTACTGTTTTATGGCCTAAGGCCATGTTTGGCACATCCTTCCCTTTCACTTAATTAGTTAATGCATTTACATTGTTTGCTTTTATTAGTTGTTAATTAGGTTAGTTAATTCTAGTGTTTTAGTTTGTAAATTTCATTTTTAGTCTTAGTTTTTATTAAATAGTTAATTTTATATTTATGTGTTAGGACTTTAATTTAGTTGCAATCTAGATTAATTGTGTTCATGCATTGTTAGTTAATTTGCTTTCAATTTAATTTGTTAGGATTAGTTGCTTTGTTTACATAGTTTAACTTAGATTTAATTTAGTTGCATTTTATTTTAAGCTTATTTAATTTTAGTTTAATTAGTTTTATTGTTTAAATTGCGTTTTATTTTAATTACGTTGATTAGTTTTAACTGTTTTAATTTTCTTTTGTAGGTTGTTTTTAATAGCTTGGAGTATTGTAAGTACTTTGAGCTCAGTTTTATTTTATTTAGTGTTTATTATTTTACTTTAATTTTAGCCTTGTAGACCACCAATTAATACTTCATAATTTGCTAGGATATACTTAGGGTAAAAGTAATCGGTAGTTAATTAGGCTAACAACTTCTCTGTGGGACGATATCTCGGGACTCAAATCCCATTATTACTTGGACGACCTGTGCACTTGCGGATAAGATACCTTTAAGGCTCGATCAAGTTTTTGGCGCCGTTGCCGGGGAAGTTTAATTAGTCTTTAGTTAATATCGGTGAAATTATGCTTAGGTGTAATTCTAGCTTGTAAATATTTAGGGTGTAAATATTTAGAGCCTTAGCTTAGGTTAGTTAAATTTTCTCTTAATTAAAATAAAAAATAAAATAAAATAAAAAAAATTCAAAAAAAATTCAAAAAAAAAAAAATTTAAGGACTTTTCGATGATTGCAAGCGTAGAGCCAGAAATTTTGATTGTTTTCCTCTAAGATTCTAAAATCGAACAAAAAATTCAAAAGGACTCTAGGAAATTTATAGCTCCGCTGCAAAGCATCATGACAGAAAATAGGAAAATTAAGACAGTCGGAGATTATGCAATGCCGACTATTGGAGAATATTATTCCGGCATTAGGCCACCAGCTGTCCATGCAAACAACTTTGAAATTAAGCCCGCAATCATCCAGATGATCCAAACTTCTCTACAGTTCAGTGGGCTTCCACATGATGACCCACATGCTCATCTCAGGCAATTCTTGGACTTATGCCACACCTTCAAGCATAATGGATTATCGGACGATGCACTCAGGCTTAGACTATTCCCTTTCTCACTTAGGGACAGAGCGAGACACTGGTTGACCTCTCTACCTCCGGGATCAATTTCTACATGGGACGAGTTAGCCCACCAATTTCTAGCCAAATTCTTTCCTCCCTCTAAACTAGCCCAACTCCGTAGCAATATATCTTCCTTTGCCCAGTATGACTTCGAATCTCTTTATGAGGCATGGGAACGATATAAGGAGCTTCTTAGGAAGTGCCCTCACCATGGCCTACCGTTGTGGTTGCAAGTTCAGACCTTCTACCACGGACTTACAAGCCCAAATAAGACCATTGTTGACACTGCTGCGGGTGGAGCATTGATGTGCAAAACAGAGGAAGAGGCTTATGAGTTGCTAGAAAGGATGGCGACTAACAACTATCAATGGTCCTCGGAAAGGCAGATGCCAAGGAAATCGGCGGGTATATACAAGCTTGACACACTGTCCACCTTGACCTCTCAGATTGCCAATCTTACAAAGAAGGTGGAGTCGCTCAGTACCCAACATAATCCTCCTACCAGTCCTAACCCTATATTTCCTGTCCAAAGTCCTTTTCCTTCCTGCGAGCTGTGTAGTGGTACCCACTCTGTAGATAGGTGTCCGCTCAACTTAGAATCGGTTCAGTATGTTGCCTCTTCTCAAACGCAACAGAACAACCCTTTTTCAAACACCTATAATTCAGGGTGGAGGAACCATCCTAACTTCTCCTGGAGCCAAAACCAAGGGCAAACTTCTAATTCCATATTTGTAGGACCCCCTAATTTTCAAGCTCCACAGGTTCAGGTACCACCACAGCCGCAATTCCCTTACCATCATCCACATCATCCATCCCCACTTCAATTTCAATATCACCCATCACCACCACCACCACCACCACTCATGCAGCCCCAATTCTATCACACACCAGCAGCTGAGAAGAAGCCTACATTAGAGGAGATGTTCACGACTATCCTGCAAGATCAAGCTACTTCAATTAAGAACTTAGAGGTTCAGGTGGGACAAATAGCTAGTGCTCTTAGCCAATATCCTCAAGGGACCCTTCCTAGTAATACTGAAGTTAATCCTGATAAGCAAGGGGAGGGTAAGGAACATGTTAGATCTATCACCCTTAGGAGTGGCAGAGAGCTAGAGGAGCACAGAGTTGAAGAACACATAGGTTCTAACGAAGCAGCTCAGAAAGAGCAGGAACATCAAGATCGGGCTGCCAAGGAAACAAAGCTAAGTGCTTCTTCATCTTTACCTTTTTCTTATTCATGGCCTTCCTCGCCCTCTGATTCTACAAAGTTGACGATGAGAGTCCCAGATCAGGAAGTGAAGTTTAATGTTTTCAAACCTTTGAAGCTCCCTGATGACTCTCAAGAGTGTTTTAAGATAGGGATTGAGGAGAATATAAGGCTTGAGCACAAGAATTCTCAAAGAAGGAGGGAAGTAATGAGAGCTCAGGAGGATTTAACTGTTAACATTCTGTCACCATTTTGGCTAATCCTCCTGCTCTTTGCCCTGCTGCTGAGTGTAGTGTTTTTCAGCTGCATTTGAAGTGGTTTTGTTTTCACTTTCACTTTGTATATAGTTCTTTTTCTTTTCTGTTATTTCTTTCTTTGTTTGTGTTGCAGGTTTATTTTCTAGTTTTATGCTTTCAATCAAGCTTCGGTTGTCATCATCATCATTAAAAAGGGGAGTACTCTGTCCTGAACTTTAATTGTTTTATTATCTGCACACTGAGGACATTGTGCACTTTAAGTTTGGGGGAGGGGATACTACTTGAGCAATTTTCGAAAATTTTGTTGAGTTAATGTATTTTGAAATGACAAAACAAGTTAATACAATAATGTTAAGATGGTATACAAACATGTTTAGAAGATATCAGGACCAGAACTTAGAGTTCTGCTGATGAGAGATCGATCTGGGGTATGAGAGATCGATCTCCTGGGATTATACTTGATGAGAGATCGATCTCATGATGGAAGAGATCGATCTGGCAAGCCTTAAAACGGTGTAAAGGGTTTAAGGTAAAAAGAGATCGATCTGCAAGGGTTAAGAGATCGATCTGCTCTAAGTCAGAGAACTTAGGAGATCGATCTGGTAAGGAAGAGATCGATCTGCTCAAAGTCAGAGAGCTTAAGAGATCGATCTGGTGTATTGAGAGATCGATCTTGCCTCAAACAGAGAGGATAGGAGATCGATCTGCCTATTCGACAGATCGATCTGCCTCTGCCTATTTAAACTAACAGATCGATCTGGTAATGTATGAGATCGATCTCCCTGTGTATTTGTGCTTTGTCATTGCAGGATTTAAAACTAGGAGATCGATCTGGCCAAGATAGGAGATCGATCTGTCTGACCACTGGAGGTTCCCAACGGCTATTTTCTTCAAATCTCAACGGGAAAAACTGCATTTAATGCTCCAACTACCCAACCTTCAGTATATAACCAAGCATTGAAGATAAAGCAAAGAGAGAGACTATCACTGCACATTCTCAATATTCTGAAGCTTTAATTCTTTCATTCCTTGTATCCCTATTGCTCATTAATTGAGATTTATTGTACAAGCTTAAGTACTACAAGCTTTGTTAGTCCTACCCACTGAAAAGCCTTATTCTGTATTCATCCTCACCTTAAAAGAAAAGAGGATTGTTCCTCAGTGAGTGTTATTGTAAAAGGGTGAATACATTTTCTGTATTGCTAAGGGTAGAGAGGTTATTCCTTAACCTGAAAAAGGAACTTTGTAAACTCTATTGAAAGAGAGAAAGAAACCACTTGACAAGAAGGTCAAGGAGAGAGGACGTAGGCAAGAGTTGGCCGAACCTCTATAAGTTGCTGTGTTTGTTTCTCTTTCCCTCTCTTTGCATTAAATTGTTATATTGCTCTGTTTTATTCATTATCGTTTGTGTTTAAATTGCAATTAATTTAAAATCTGCCCTAAGTGTTAGAAAACCGATTCACCCCCCTCCCCTCTCGGTAGAGCCAACAATTGGTATCAGAGCTAGGACTCTTTAATCACGTAGGAACAACTTCCTAAGAGTAAAAACGATCAAATGGCTCTTAACAATGTAACAACTAGTTTGATAGGAGAGGGGCACTCCACGGTTAGACCTCCCATGTTCAATGGTGAACATTATTCATATTGGAGGACTAGGATGATGCTATTCATTCAAGCAAATGACTATGAAGTATGGAGAATTATAGTTAAGGGACCTCAAATCCCTACAAAGAAAATAGAGGGAAGAGATATTCCCAAAGAAGAAGATGAATGGGACTCTAATGACATTAAATGTGCACAACTAAATGCTAAAGCTATGCACACATTATTTTGTGCTTTAGGTCCTAATGAATATAATAGAGTATCCGGGTGTGATAATGCCAAGCAAATATGGGATAAATTGGCAATAACTCATGAGGGTACAACCCAAGTGAAGGAGACAAAAGTAGGTATGCTCACACATGATTATGAGCTCTTTAGGATGAAGGAAGAAGAATCCATTAGTGATATGTTCACTAGGTTTACCGATATAATTAATGGATTAAAATCTTTAGGAAAAATATATTCTAATATTGAAATGGTAAAGAAGATTTTAAATAGCTTACCTAAGTCATGGGAAGCTAAAGTGACAGCAATAGAGGAATCTAAGGATCCACACACATTATCCTTAGATGAATTAATAGGTTCCTTGCTAACTTATGAGATGAAGCTTAAAAGAAATGAAGAGCCACCCAAGAAAGTGGGTGTTGCTCTAAAATCCACTGCTGAAAAGGAAATTAAAAATGAGAGTGGCAGTGAGGAGGATATTGAGATGGCAATGTTTGCCAAAAGATTTAATAAATTCATGAGGATGAGAACTAGCAATAGCAATAGGAGAAACAATAGGAGAGAACAAGAGGAATTAGGTAGAAAAGACTCTATTGTGTGTTATGAGTGTAAAAAACCTGGACACATAAAATTTAACTGCCCTCTCCTCAAAAGATCTAATGATAGGTTTCATAAAAAGAAGGCAATGGTCGCAACATGGAGTGACAGTGACTGCTCCGATGATGAATCAAATGAGGA
Organism: Firmiana major; assembly: GCA_033439115.1. Lineage (NCBI taxonomy): Eukaryota > Viridiplantae > Streptophyta > Magnoliopsida > Malvales > Malvaceae > Firmiana > Firmiana major. Next base: position 15,480,500 of record CM065908.1, on the reverse strand, counting down.
CATTGCCAACCTATGCTTCATGGCTATTGATGATGATGAAAAGGTAACTTCTAATATCAATGAATACTCTTTTGATGAACTGCAAGATGCATTTGATGATTTAGCATTAGAGTATGAATCTATGAGCATGAAGTATAAAAAGTTAATATCAAAATTAAAAAGGGAAAATGAGATAATGTTAAAAGATAAATTGGAATGTGAGGAGAAACTAGAGATTGCAAATCTAGAAATTGGTGATCTTAAGGAGAAAAATAGCAATTTACATAACTCCTTTAATAGATTTCACATGGGGCAACAAAAGCTAGATAGCATGTTAGAAACCCAAAGGGCATTTTTTGACAAAAATGGCTTAGGGTATAATGCACAAAGTAGGCAGACCCATCTTAAGAGTTTTATGGCTAGGAAGAGCATGAATAAACCTGAAATTACTTGTTCATATTGTAATAAGAAGGGACATAAGTCACATTATTGCACTAAAAAGATGAGGAATCTTAAAGGAAAAATTGTAAAAAGAATATGGATTCCAAAAGAGGTAATTCATTCCAAGGACTGCAATGCATTAGCAAAATGGATCCCAATGGGATCAAGAATTTCATTTACTAACCTCCAAGGACCCAAGAGAATTTGGGTACCTAAGACTTGAGTGGGTTTATTTTTTTGTTATAGGTGATTGAGCATAGCCACAAAGCTAAAACAAAAGAAGCTTGGTACTTAGATAGTGGATGCTCAAGGCACATGACGGGTGATAAAAGCCATTTCAATTCCTTCAAATCGAAAATTGGTGGAGAAGTCACTTTTGGGGACAACTCCAAAGGCCAAGTGGAAGGAAGTGGCTCAATAGGTAATAATCATTTCTCTTTAGAAAAAGTATTACTTGTTAGGGGTCTAAAGCATAACTTGCTAAGCATTAGTCAACTTTGTGACAAAGGTTACAAAGTAATTTTTGATTGCATGAAATGTAATGTTTTAGATCCTAAGTCAAATAAAATTCTTCTTCTAGGTCATAGGCAAGGTAACATATATATAGTCTACCTTAATGAACTCAAAAATGAAAACATATGCTTAATGGTAGACAACAAAAAGGAATCCTGGTTATGGCATAGAAGACTAGGTCATGCTAGCATGCATGTGCTATCCAAATTAGCTAGAAAGGATCTAGTTATAGGCTTACCCAAAATATCCTTTGATCATGAAGAAATATGTGAAGCTTGTGTTAAAGGAAAACACAAGAGAACAACTTTTAAGCCTAAGAATAGTGTATCCACCACTAGGCCTCTTCAATTACTGCATTTAGACTTATTTGGACCAACTAGAACCACTAGCCTAGGTGGGAAACACTATGGTTTTGTAATAGTTGATGATTACACTAGGTACACTTGGGTGTTCTTTTTGAGAGTTAAAAATGAAGCCTTAGAGAAATTCATAACTTACTCAAAGGTGACTCAAAATGAAAAAGGATATACAATAACAAGCATTAGAAGTGATCATGGCAAAGAATTCGAAAATATAGGATTTGATGAGTATTGCAATGATCAAGGAATTAGTCATAACTTTTCAGCCCCTAGGACACCACAACAAAATGGTGTAGTTGAGAGAAGAAATAGGACTTTGGAAGAGATGGCTAGGACCATGTTATGTGAAAATAACTTGCCAAAGTACTTTTGGGCTGAAGCTATAAACACATCATGTTATATAATCAATAGAGCTATGATAAGACCCATGCTAAAGAAAACTCCTTATGAGCTCTACAAAGGTAAGAAGCCTAATATTAGTTACTTCCATCCTTTTGGCTGCAAATGCTTTGTTCTAAATAATGGAAAAGATAATTTAGGAAAATTTGATGCCAAAAGTGATGAGGGAATATTTCTAGGATATTCATTGAATTCAAAGGCTTATAGAGTTTATAACAAAAGAACATTAATGGTTGAAGAATCTATTCATGTTATATTTGATGAATCAAATAATATATCTAAAGATTCAACCAACAATGATGAAAATGTTGAGATATTTGATGAAGGGTTAGAAGATGACTTTCTAGAAAAGCTTGATTTGAATAAAGAAGATGAAGAAGAAATAGAAGTTTTAGAAAGAGAACCTAGAGCACCAAGAGAGTTAGGATATGTAAAAGATTGTGAAATAGTAGGAGATCCAACTCTTGGAGTTAGAACTAGGTCATCCTTAAGGAATATGTGCCAATATATAGCCTTTGTATCTCAAATAGAGCCTAGGAATGTCAATGAAGCCTTAGAGGATAATAATTGGTTCCTAGCAATGCAAGAAGAGTTAAATCAATTTGAGAGAAGCAAAGTATGGAAACTAGTTCCAAGGCCTAGTGATCACTCTATAATTGGAACTAAATGGATATTCAAGAACAAAATGGATGAAAATAGTGTGATCATAAGGAATAAGGCTAGGCTAGTTGCTCAAGGCTATAGACAAGAGGAAGGCATAGACTATGATGAAACATATGCACCGGTAGCTAGATTAGAGGCAATAAGAATGTTACTTGCCTTTGCATGTTATAAAGATTTCAAGTTATATCAAATGGATGTAAAGAGTGCATTCTTGAATGGTTTCATTAGTGAAGAAGTCTATGTAGAGCAACCTCCCGGATTTGAAAATCATGAATTTCCTGAACATGTATTCAAATTGTCTAAGGCACTTTATGGGTTAAAACAAGCTCCTAGAGCTTGGTATGAAAGGTTGTCAAAGTTCTTAATAGAAAAAAGGGTTCTCAAGAGGAAAAGTAGACACCACATTATTCATCAAAAATAAAAATAAGGACTTACTAGTTGTACAAGTATATGTAGATGATATTATTTTTGGTTCAACTAATGAGTCTTTATGTCAAGAGTTTGCTAAGATCATGCAAGGGGAATTTGAGATGAGCATGATGGGAGAACTCATATTCTTCTTGGGACTTCAAGTGAAGCAAACAAAGGATGGAACTTTCATCAATCAAGCAAAGTACACCAAGGACTTGCTCAAGCGTTTTGGAATGGAGAGTTGCAAACCTCAAGCCACTCCAATGGGCACCAACATCAAGCTTGACAAAGATGAAGGTGGTAAGTGTGTAGACACTAAACTCTATAGGTCTATGATTGGATCATTGCTTTACTTAACTGCAAGTAGACCAGATATATTGTTTAGTGTATGCCTTTGTGCTAGATTTCAATCCTCTCCTAGGGAATCACATCTATTGGCAACTAAGAGAATTTTTAGATACCTCAAAGATACTCCCTCACTAGGACTTTGGTATCCCAAAGACTCCACTTTTGCCCTTCATGCATTTTCAGATGCTGATTTTGGAGGATGCAAAATAGATAGGAAAAGTACCTCAGGTACTTGCCAATTCCTAGGAAATAGGTTAATTTCTTGGTTCTCCAAGAAGCAAAACAGTGTAGCTCAGTCCACAACTGAAGCTGAGTATATAGCAGCTGGTAGTTGTAGTGCTCAAGTGTTGTGGATTAAACAACAAATGAGAGATTATGGCATTGACATGAAACAAGTGTCTATTAAATGTGATAATACCAGTGCCATTAATCTGTCTAAGAATCCTATTCAACACTCCAGAACCAAGCACATAGAAATTAGACATCACTTCCTTAGAGATCATGTACAAAAAGGGGATATAATCTTAGAGTATATTGATACTACACATCAAATAGCTGATATATTCACCAAACCCCTTGATAGAGATAGGTTCTGTATCCTTAGAGGTGAATTAGGACTCATGAGTATGCCTTAGGACGTTCACGTTGTAAAAATCTTGATTTCAAGTTGATTTTTAAAGAGTTTTTGCAAAAATTTTCTGGCAAAAAGGATGAGAGATCGATCTCCTTAAGATATAGATCGATCTCTATCCCTTAAACAAGCCTAAATTATCAAGGTTAAGCTAAGCAGATCGATCTTCTAACCATAAGATCGATCTCCTTACGTCTCTGTTTAGAGGAAGATCGATCTGTCCACACGACAGATCGATCTCATCAAGCTTCCGCATTCTACAGATCGATCTGTGCATGTAACAGATCGATCTCCTTAAGCCTCTGTTTGCGACCAGATCGATCTGTCCCTACGACAGATCGATCTCTCTTCGCTTCTGGGAGTACCAGATCGATCTGTCGCCTCGACAGATCGATCTCCTATGCCTTGGAGTATAAATAGCCGCGAAAAATCCCCAAATCTCCCAAAACCTAAAATTCAAAATTCTCCAATTCCCTCGCATCCTCTTCTTCAATTCCTCCTCAGATCAATCCTCGTACTGTCATTCCTGCATCCCAGTGTCGTATTCCGGTATAGTAACCTACATTTATCACTAATTTCTCAAAAATTTTCTCTGATTTGCGTTGATTTTCATTCTAGGGCAACCCTAGGTACTGTTTCATTGCTCTTATCATTTTTGAATTTGTTTAGACGAATCTAGAGTCTAGAATAATGCCTAGGCTTAAGAGAGCAGGAACCAAACCACCTAGACCCAATGTAGAGGCAGGATCTTCCTCCCAACCCACTCCACCTCCTATCGCTTCCTTCAATCGGTGTTTTAAAACACCAGCAAAAAGAAAGCGGTATGAGGAATATTTTTCAACTATGCCAATCAAGCATTGGCGCACCATTGATTTTTCCTTCCTCAATCACATAGACTTTCCATACCTATCAAAATTTGAGGAATTTGGTTGGGTGAAATTCTTGAGAATCAACACTCCTGTCCCTCCAAATCTCGTTCGCGCATTCTTTTCCAATGCCGAACTCGTTTATGACCCCGATGACACCTGCAAAATCCTTGCCTTCAAAACCTTCGTCATGGGTCAATCAATAATAATTGATTCTGAAGTTATAGCCAAAGTATTTGATATACGCGATGAAGGCTTAACTAATGAGGATGAGGAAGTCCCCTTTGCGTTTGAACTCCCCGGGGACAAGGCGAGTAACCTTCCAATGCACCTTCGGTTACTCCACCTCATAATCTCGTGGAATCTCCGCCCTTACGGTACCCGTCACTCAACCGTTAGGCGTCTAGATCATTTTTGGCTTCATCACATTCACACCACAAGCCAAAAGCCTAACCTCCCTCATTTCATATACGAAGACTGGCTGAAGATTGTGCGTGGACAAGCTACCACGATCGTTTTTCCACAACCGGTAGCCTATCTTCTCCGTCGCCTTGGCATCGACTGCAGCGGCGAAACTGGCGAACTTCCATCTCCTAAAAGCGAGCTTAACATTGGGACCCTACATCATATGGGGTACTACAAAGATTTTCGGGGAGAGTGGACGAAAAAGCAAGAACAGCAACCTGCTGAGGCTGAGGATGACCCCACTGCTGAACCAGCACACCCACCTGCAGCACCCGCTCCAGAACCGTCGTCCTCAACAGCTGCGCCAACTGCACAAACATCGTCTCCTGCTGACTTGGAGCTGATCGTGAAGATGATAAGCGACCTCAGTCAGAGGATCGATGAAGGACATACCACTCAGCAGCGTATGTTTGCTGAATTGACTCAACGAGTGGATAGGATTCAAGACACTCAAAAGGCGATGTTTGATAGATTTCAAGAAACTCAAGAGGCAATGTTCGATGAACTTCAAGTTACGCGCACGCATGTTGAGGAGCTTTTGGATCGTGATCCTCCCTCCCATTAGGCTTTAGGTGTATGGTTTAGTTTAGTTATATCATTTCGCACTGTCTTTGTACTGAATTTGCTTGAATGCAATATAAATTGATTGTTTATGAAAATGTGGCATTTTGTGAGTCAATATTGATTTTGAACTGCCATGGTTTTGACAATGTTGCATTTTGTGAGTTAATGACTATGTGTGATTGATATGACAAAAAGGGGGAGAAGAAACATGTGTTAAATGTTTAAAAGAAGTTAGGATGATTTAATTGAGGGGGAGTTAGGATGATTTAATTGAGGGGGAGTTAAGAGCTAGAGCTAACTAAGGGGGAGTTAAGATTTAACTAAGGATGAGTTAAATCTTTAACAAAGTCAAAAGCTCACAAAAAGGGGGAATTTTGCAAATTCACTAAACATGTTTATTGGATGAGTTTTGTCATATCAAAAAGGGGGAGATTGTTGAGTTAATGTATTTTGAAATGACAAAACAAGTTAATACAATAATGTTAAGATGGTATACAAACATGTTTAGAAGATATCAGGACCAGAACTTAGAGTTCTGCTGATGAGAGATCGATCTGGGGTATGAGAGATCGATCTCCTGGGATTATACTTGATGAGAGATCGATCTCATGATGGAAGAGATCGATCTGGCAAGCCTTAAAACGGTGTAAAGGGTTTAAGGTAAAAAGAGATCGATCTGCAAGGGTTAAGAGATCGATCTGCTCTAAGTCAGAGAACTTAGGAGATCGATCTGGTAAGGAAGAGATCGATCTGCTCAAAGTCAGAGAGCTTAAGAGATCGATCTGGTGTATTGAGAGATCGATCTTGCCTCAAACAGAGAGGATAGGAGATCGATCTGCCTATTCGACAGATCGATCTGCCTCTGCCTATTTAAACTAACAGATCGATCTGGTAATGTATGAGATCGATCTCCCTGTGTATTTGTGCTTTGTCATTGCAGGATTTAAAACTAGGAGATCGATCTGGCCAAGATAGGAGATCGATCTGTCTGACCACTGGAGGTTCCCAACGGCTATTTTCTTCAAATCTCAACGGGAAAAACTGCATTTAATGCTCCAACTACCCAACCTTCAGTATATAACCAAGCATTGAAGATAAAGCAAAGAGAGAGACTATCACTGCACATTCTCAATATTCTGAAGCTTTAATTCTTTCATTCCTTGTATCCCTATTGCTCATTAATTGAGATTTATTGTACAAGCTTAAGTACTACAAGCTTTGTTAGTCCTACCCACTGAAAAGCCTTATTCTGTATTCATCCTCACCTTAAAAGAAAAGAGGATTGTTCCTCAGTGAGTGTTATTGTAAAAGGGTGAATACATTTTCTGTATTGCTAAGGGTAGAGAGGTTATTCCTTAACCTGAAAAAGGAACTTTGTAAACTCTATTGAAAGAGAGAAAGAAACCACTTGACAAGAAGGTCAAGGAGAGAGGACGTAGGCAAGAGTTGGCCGAACCTCTATAAGTTGCTGTGTTTGTTTCTCTTTCCCTCTCTTTGCATTAAATTGTTATATTGCTCTGTTTTATTCATTATCGTTTGTGTTTAAATTGCAATTAATTTAAAATCTGCCCTAAGTGTTAGAAAACCGATTCACCCCCCCCTCTCGGTAGAGCCAACAAATTTAAAGCAAATTGAAAAATTTTTCAAACTTTTTTCAAAAATTTGAGTTTAAACTGTTTGATTTTAGGATGATTTAGTGCTTAGCATGTGGTTTTCCCATATTCCGATGATATGACCCCATGATTTAGTCTGACTTTGGTTGACTTAGAAGTATGATTATAGGAAAAGCATGAAGTTGAGTTCTTGAATTTGTCTTAATTCTAATTGTGATTTCCTCATTTTATGCACATGTCATGTCATGAATTTGTATATTCATTTAGAGAAAGCTTATGTGGACATAGGGGTGCATTTGTTCAATTGATTTTGTGCATCATATTCTAGAATTTGTTTGATCTGATCTCGAGGCGAAATATTAGATCACACTTGATTAGGGAAATGATTTAGGCCATCTTTGGATCGTTTGAGCCTTTCTAGCTATCCTTGTATATATTTTATCCCTAGTCACCCATCTGGGCCAAATAAGCTTTTCTCTGTAAATACACCTGCGTTACTTTCCTTAGCCTAAAGTACTCTTTTCCTATCCCTTACCCCAAAAGCATGGAAAGTCATTGGATATATTTTGAGTTTTGTACATATGGGTATCAAGTGATAGTGAAAGAGTATGTAAAAAAAAAAAATTGAAAAATGATGAAAAAGAAAGAAAAAGAAAAAGAAAAGAAGAAAATACAAAAATACAAAAAAAAAAGTTTAGCAAAAGAAATAAGTTTGGGGGAAATAATTAGAGCTCTTACACTAAATATCCTAGAAGGTAATGCATGTTAAGGGGTAACTGAACCTAAATCGACTTTATCATACCTTAACCCCAGCCTGACATTACAAGCTTAATGAAGTCCTATTGATCTTTGATTGAGTGTGACTACATTAGTGGAGAGATTAGTGAAAAGCAAACTTATGGAAATGATCACATGTCATTGACTTTGCATTCACTATGCTTGCATAATCTGATCCGAATAATGTACTTTGAAGTGACTTTGACATTTTCACACACACACGAGGAGTCCAATTTGGGTTAGGACTTATGATTGGATGATTCTAAGTGTTTGACTTGTAATTGTGATTCTTTTAGATCATAGTCTGTACTTTATCTTTGAGGATAATGTTGGGAAAATTATTATGTTGTGTACTTATCATTCCTACTACTGTTTTGTTTTGCTTGAGGACAAGCAAAAGCTCAAGTTTGGGGGTGTGATAATTCTATTTTTTATAGAATTATTTGTGCTTAAATTCCTAATTATTTACTTAATCCCCATATTAATTCCTTAATAATCCCCTGTATTTAATTAAAATTCCTATTTGTGCAGATAAATTAAATCCAGATGAAATTCAGTCATTTCAGATGAAATTGGGCTGAAAACGGGCTAAAAGAGACTGGACCACTTCCAATTTGCAGACCGAGTCACCAGTCGTTTGGACATGCGTAATGCCAGGTGTCGATATTTTTTTTGCTCTAAAACGATAAGATCAACAGACACCAAGCGAATATTTTGGAAAGCACACTCCGGGCCACATCGCACAGCTAATTGGACAAAAAAACTGATGACGTGGAAATATCTACTTTGCAGCAAATCAAAGGAAGACAAGTGGCCAAACAATGCCAACTCATCTAGGATGACAATTTACCATTGTACCCCTATGATTTGTGTATAAATAGAGCATGGTGGCAATTGAAAAAATCAAGTAGTTTTTAGAGTAGAATAGGAGTAGGAGTAGTGTAGGTTAAGGTAGAATAGCTTTAGATTTATTTTCCTTGTTATTTTCTTTTCCCGTTAGTAAGTTCTTCAATTGTTTTACTGTTCATTTCTTTTCATGAAGCTTTGTTCATTTTAATGAAAAGCATCTTTCAGTTTCCTTTCAAGCCCGGTTTTTAATCACCAAATCTTTCATTTGCTAATGTTGGTTCACAATGATTGTTCCTTATTTAAGCTCTCAGTTTCTTCATTATTGTTTTCAACAGTTTTTCATCATTTAATTTTCAAGCTCTCGGTTCTCCATTGTTTTCTAAGCTCTCAGTGTTCTTTGCTATTACTTGCTGTCTAAGAGCTGCTGAGTACGGGATGAGGATGGTCGCGTAAGGAGTGTTCAGAATTAGGAAAAAGCACAAGCTGTCAACATGGGTGCAGTAGCATGGTGATTTGCTGTTCCAAACGGAAAACTATGACTGGGCAGATTTCATACTCTGTTGTGCTCTGTGTTGAGAGCTTGATACTGTTCATTTTCTTTTCATGATTTTATTAATCTAAGTTGTGGTAGCTACAAGTTTTCATGGATATGTGCTGACCAAACTGTTGTGTGGATGTAGATGTGTAGGTGGTAGCTGAAGTTGTGAAGGATGTAGAGCTTTGTGTTTAAGTTTGGTTCCAGCTTTGTTTCATTTTCTATTTTGTGCTTATTATTTCTATGTTTTGTTTTGTTGCCTTATTTCTAGTTACTTATTCAAGTTCGTTTTTTCATTTCATTTTATAGTTATATTACAGTTGCATTAAATTTGTTTAGCTTTTCCAGTTTTTACATTGCTGATTGTATTTGCTAATTCTATTCTTCAATTCAGTCTGTCGGGTTTCATTTATAAGAGGTAGTGCAGTGATGGATACAGCAATCAGAATTTGCACAAGTCTAGCACGAGTTGCAGAGCAGGGAAGCAAGACTCATGCTGAGTTGATCATGGCAGCACAGTACGGTGTATACGGGATAAGTTGCTCTGCCGAGAATAGACGAGGACATGAAGCTGAGGCAGAAGCAGACAGAATTGTAGGACGCAGCGGCCAGCACCTGGAAACAGAACTGCAGGAGCAGAGGCAGAAGCAGCAGCACACCCGAGCAGGCCAGCTGGAACGTGCAGCAACAACGGCAGTACACACCGGGAGACAGCACAGCAGGAGCAGAGGCGAGAATGGCAGAAGCATTTCCACGCGGGAAGCTGCTGGAGAAGACAGCACAACAGTGCCTATTCGGGACCACTTACTGTTTTATGGCCTAAGGCCATGTTTGGCACATCCTTCCCTTTCACTTAATTAGTTAATGCATTTACATTGTTTGCTTTTATTAGTTGTTAATTAGGTTAGTTAATTCTAGTGTTTTAGTTTGTAAATTTCATTTTTAGTCTTAGTTTTTATTAAATAGTTAATTTTATATTTATGTGTTAGGACTTTAATTTAGTTGCAATCTAGATTAATTGTGTTCATGCATTGTTAGTTAATTTGCTTTCAATTTAATTTGTTAGGATTAGTTGCTTTGTTTACATAGTTTAACTTAGATTTAATTTAGTTGCATTTTATTTTAAGCTTATTTAATTTTAGTTTAATTAGTTTTATTGTTTAAGTTGCGTTTTATTTTAATTACGTTGATTAGTTTTAACTGTTTTAATTTTCTTTTGTAGGTTGTTTTTAATAGCTTGGAGTATTGTAAGTACTTTGAGCTCAGTTTTATTTTATTTAGTGTTTATTATTTTACTTTAATTTTAGCCTTGTAGACCACCAATTAATACTTCATAATTTGCTAGGATATACTTAGGGTAAAAGTAATCGGTAGTTAATTAGGCTAACAACTTCTCTGTGGGACGATATCTCGGGACTCAAATCCCATTATTACTTGGACGACCCGTGCACTTACGGATAAGATACCCTTAGGGCTCGATCATAAATAAGAACATAAATTACAAGCCTCTGAGATTGGGAAAGGTAGTGAGGGCTAAAATAGAGACAGAAAAGAGAATCGAGAAATGACAAAGATGTTAAAATGGAAAAAATGGAAATTGGTAAAAGATTTAATTTGACGAGTCATGGAGTAAGATAATTGGTAAGGCTACAGTTATCCAATTGTAGCACTTTTAAGGGACATTGTAATTGGAGGACCCGACCTGCTACGAAGTAGTGTAGCAGTGTAAGCACTGTAAGCAGTGTGGGATGTGTGGTAGATACCATGGAAGGAGGGTCTATACTTACACTGTATTGATGAAAATGGCCGTTAAGTGTGGTAAGACAGACCATTGATTTTGATTGTACAAAGTTCGGCGAGATCGCCCCACAGAAAAGTAAAAGACAGAGAAAAACTTCGTTGGGATAGCTGCAACGAAAAGGGAGGCCATAGCCGAAAAGAAAAAGGAAGGTAGGCTGTTGGACGAAGGCGAGAGGATGTTTTGGACCAGGATACTATTGATATTTCATGGATGTGGTGTAAGATACCACACTTGTTATGAATAATGAAGTACATATGTTCATTGATCCTGGTGCCACACATTTATTCATACCGCCTGCATTCGCATATAAGTGAGTAAAAGGCATGAATGCCTACATCATTGGGCACAATACTGATAAATGAGTACCCCAATAGAGGAGGATTAATTAACGGAATATGGATATAGAGATTTTAAGTTGAAAATAGGGGTGAAAACATCACTGAAAAGTATACTGTAAGTGTTGACAAGTGATAAAAAAGGGTGCAACAGTTGAAATTAAAGGAGTAAAGGATTGTACTCACGGAATGAATAATGAAAGAGTTTTGTCATGAGGGATATACGAAAGGAGATAATCTTTAAGATAAGATAGATCCTAAATACCAGATGTATTGGAGTAAGAGACATATTCTAGGTAAGGAATACCCTTAATATTCGAAGTAATCGGGATTAAGTGATAAGTAGGGAATATAAATTATAACCAAGGATAAAGATGGATATAACCATAACCAGTCTATGTGGTTAAGTCTGAAGGTTAATAAAGGTATTTCAAAATACCTCCCCGCCTGAAGACTTGACAGCGTCTAAAAGTATATATATATATATAACCTATAACGTGAAATCGATCGTCGTAATAAATACCTTTAGCATTAGGATACCTTTACTAAGACGATAAGAATATTAAAATTCGACAAATCATAAAGGTTAACATAGTAAAATTTAATAAGAGCCGTTAAGATAAGAAAATGAAATGACGCAGGTTAGTACCTAAAAACGTAAGCGATTTTGAAGGATCTTATACGCTTATGCGTAAATAAGTCAAGGATATGGATGATTGAAATATGTAGTGAAGTATGAATTGACCACCGTGATTAATTTCACCATACCCAACAGCTCAAGAGGTTCTCAGTGAGTATGGATACCTCAAAATAATGAAGGAAATGTGTATTGATATATAATGGGAAGATAGTCAATTATGGAGTCAGACAACTCCTTGATCATGAAATAAACTATCTGACCCATGATTTAAAGTTGGCAGCGGCAGTACTTGTATTGAGGATATGGTACTATTACGTACACGATGAGGAATTGTGGATATGTACTGATCATAAAGCCCCGAGTATCTGTTTTTCACAGAAAGAGGCGAATATGAGAATACATAGTGGGTTAGAGCTTCTAAGAGATTTTGATTGTGAAAATTGTACCACCCAGGAAAGGCTAATGTAATGGCTGATGCCTCGAGTAGAAAAAGCCTCGGGATGGTATTACATATGATGGTCAGAGAGCGTGAGCTGCTAAAGCAGTTGTGAACCTCAATAATGATGTGATCCCTTCTGATGATGACAGTGATTATGTGACAGCTAACCTGAGATTAAAATCGGATGAGTGTGCCCGGATTGCACAGGCTTAGCTTGATGATCGGCAGGGTGTCGATAGTGTGGGTCAGATTTAGAAGGGTACAGTGACAGAGTTCACAGAGTGTGATGATGATTTACAGAGGTTCCGAGACAGTATGAGTGCTCCCCAAGACCACAGTTGATGGGATAGTAGTATTGTCAGAAGCTCACTTTTCGGGATATACAGTGCATACGGAAAGTAACGAATATATATATATATATATATGAAATCTCTGAGAAGGGTATTGGTGGTCAGATATGAAAAGAGACATGGTAAAGATTGTGGAACATTATGTAGCGTTCTAGTGAGCATGATATCAGATAGGGATTCCCACTTCACTTTCTACTTTAGGGAATATTTTTCAGGAAGCTATGGGAGCCCGACTGAGTGTTAGCACAGCTTTCCATTCTCAGACAGATGGTCAGTCAGAGAGGACTGTACAGGTTCTAGAGGATCCGATGAAAGCGTGTGCCCTTGATTTTTTATGCTCCTGGGATGATCAGTTATTACAAATCGAATTCGCCAATAGTGACAGTTGTCACTTGAGTATCAGGATAACAAGATATGAGGTAGTGTATGGCTGTAGGGGTTGTTCCCCAAATTGGATAAGAAAAAAGTAGGTGACAGATAGAATTATTTTTGACTTTGGATAATAAGTCTCTGAGGATGTTTAGTTAAGGATGAGAGATTAAAAACACCTCAGAGCAGATAGAAAAGTATTAGAATTCACCGAGGGTGAATTAGTATGGTTGAAATGTTTCTTGTCCTAAGAGAATAAGGACATAGCGAACTTTTGGAAGAAGGTAAATTGAGTTTCGCTGGATTAAATCTTTTGAGAGATTGGACAAGTGGAAGATAAGACATGTAGGTGGTATTGCCACTTGAATAAGCAGGCACCCACAATGTGTCCCATCTTTTGATGCTTCGGAAATACTATCCAGATCCAGCATAGGTGATAGGATATGAGATCCAACAGTTCAGCTTAATGCAAATATAAGTATATTGAAGAAGTTGATTCGGGCATTAAACAGGAAAGAGAAAGTATTGAGGTTTAAGACGATCTCCCTAATTAAAGTCCTTTGGTAGTGTTACACTTCGAAAAAAGGTCACATGAGAATTAAAGAAGTATGATACGATTAATGTACCCGGAGTAGTTTATGGACTCTTATGAATTGGTTCTAATTTGGAGGACCAAATTCCTTAAGTGGGGGAGATTATGTAAAACCCGAATTTAGTTAAAACACGAAATTAAATATGTAAAAAGGACTGAAATGGAATTCTCGAACACGTGCAAGGGCAAAACGGTCAAAAGACCAAAAGTCGGTGTAAATTCGATAAGGAAATTTAATTAAAAATATGGATTTGAGAAATCTTGGTCAATAAAGGTGAAATAAATTTATTTCGGGTTAAATTGATCAAGATATCAATTTATTGGAATTAATCGGGATTAATCGAAATTTTTAATTCAAAAAATAATCCCAAAAATAATCGAAAAATATACCAAAAAGTCATTCGGGACAATATCCCGAAAATACGAGAAAATTATACCCGAAAAAGGGTTAAAATATAATAAATAAATTAAATAAAATTAAATTAATTGATTTGGAATAAAATAATAATTTTTGGTAGATATTTGAGTATTTTTAATGTATTTTAATGATTAAAATATAATATAAATAAATAAATAAAAATAAATAAAAATAAATTAATTAATAAGTTAAAAAAAAGATATCAGAAACGGGTCGGGGAGAGAGAAAGAGAAGCAGAGATGAAAAACGGAAGCCAACCCGAGGAGGAGACCGACGAGCCGTCCGGCGATCAACGGTCAGGCGGAGGGTCGAAAATGGAAGAGGAGAGGCCGGCGACCTCCCTGGTACCGGCGGTGCAGCCCACCGAGGCCGAAATCCGGCGGATCGAGGGAGAGAAACCGACGGGGAGAGAAGAGGAATCGCCGGTGATCGGCACTGATTTAGGCCCGACCGACCCCAGCCGAGGCTTCCCGAGGTACAGACGAGTCGATTGGCGATGGCCTCGACCGGCGAAACTACCGACAAACGCCGAAAACGACGGAAAAGGAAACGATACCGACGGCGAAGAGGAGAACAGCCGGACTGGCGACCTTCCGGCGGCCTTGGGAGAAGCCGAGGCCAGATTCGAGCTGCGGACGACCCAACGGAGCCATTGGCGGTGGAAGCCGACGGAGAACCGACCGGCAAGGCGATGAACCGGAGTGAACCGGGGTGAACCGGCGGTCCGAACCGGTCTGAACCAGACTGAACCGGTTCAGCCAAGAAAGAAGGGAAAAAGGAGAAAAAGGGAAAAAGAGGAAAAAAAATTGGAAAAAAATCCCGGCGATGTAATCGAGCTACAGGTAAGTCGATAAGCGGTCGAAATTGACCGATCTGAATTTTGGAATATTTTATTTAATTATTATTCGACTGAAAATTTACCCAAAAAATTATGAAATTGTGTAGCTCGACAATTGGCATCCAACGAGAGCTCGAGACAGCCTCGATTTGTGTGCTAGCATGGAATCTCGGGTAAGTAACCCTCATTTACGACAATTTACATCGTTATGCGTGATATGAATTTAAATTCCGCATAAATTGAATTAAATTATGGAAAGTCGGATAAATTGTCGAAAATAATAAATTGAGCTTTCGAGAATTAGAACGATGCCCAATAAATTGTTGGTGGGCCCAATGAGCCCAATAGGCCTCGATAATGTGAAAATTAAGTGGAAAACGGGC
The DNA here is from genome assembly GCA_033439115.1 of Firmiana major. NCBI lineage: Eukaryota > Viridiplantae > Streptophyta > Magnoliopsida > Malvales > Malvaceae > Firmiana > Firmiana major. The sequence continues at coordinate 15,464,922 of CM065908.1, read as the reverse complement.
TTAAGGCCCATTAAGGTGCAATCAGGCTCAATAGGGGTAAATGGGCCCAATGATTTAAATTAAGCCCAGAAAATAGGAAATACAATTAAATTGTATAATATCTGACCTGAGGAATATTATACGCAGTTTCGGAGGTTTGATTGGGAGAAGATCGGACTGCGCGACGTGACATCAGTGGAAAGGTCAGACTCGACAGGAAAATAAGGTAAGGGAATTCTGCGGACTGCTAGAGGTAACTTTACGAAATTTTATGTTCATTCGCAGTCCTTTAAAAATTATCTGAAGGGTCTAGAGGTCAAATAATAATTTTGGTGCCCCGAATGGGTAAATTACCAAAATACCCTTGTTAAGGGTAAAATTTACAAATTTAGGAAAAATTGGAAGGAGCAAGAACAAGAGGTTTCTGCTCGTTCTGGAGACAATTTAATGCATACATGAGTAGGCTGGCTAACCTTGAAAGAAAATGCACAGCATTGCATACTTTCAACGATATAATTGTTTCGAAAACTGTTTTGAGGAAGCAGAGTCGCCTACGTGTTTTTATTTACATGTGACGTGCAGGAGCTCAGCTCGCACGATGTTTTGATTTGGGTGATGCATGCATTAGTGCTGGAGCGAGAGCTCGCACTAGAGTTTTATATGCATAGGTGCTAGAGTATAACTCACACCAGATTTCACATGCTTTTTCGAGACAGGGTGCTGGAGTTTAACTCGCACCAGATTTTATAAGATTTTCATGTGATTCATATATAGAGTGTTAGAGCCTAGCTCGCACTAGTTTTACTGGATTTGTTGAGAGTAGCGTTGTCTGCCCTTGGAGTCAGCCAAAAGGCCCAACAGGCTCAAAAGACCTCCTAAGTGGGGTGAGAGTGAGGGATGAGGTTGGTGGTCTTGTGGGGATGTAAAGCGGGCTCTGACAATTAAAACGCACTAGTTTTACTTAATTCGATGAGAGCGCTGAGCATCGCTCACACTGATTTTTATGAGAACATGCGATGACCCGTACTTGGAGTATCGGGTAGACTGTGTGTCACCGATTAAATAGGCTTGTACGTGCGTTTTGAGACGTGGCATGAGTATAGAGATATGATATGGGTCCACGAAGTACGTTGTACCGTGCAAGTAGCATGGAGTACGCTGTACCGTGTGGCATCTTCGGATGCGTGGTATCTTCGGATACGTGTGGCATCTTCGGATACGTGTGGCATCTTCGGATGCGTGGCATCTTCGGATGCGTGGTATCTTCGGATATGTGTGGTATCTTCGGATATGTGGTATCTTCGGATACATGTGGCATCTTCGGATGCGTGGTATCTTCGGATACGTGTGGCATCTACGGATGTGTGGGATCAGATAAGACTGACGGGTTGGATTGACCCACCTCCCGGGCGGTTCCCAATCAGGGTGAGACCCCGCACACTAGGATCCGTGTAACAGAGGGGCTCACGAGGACACACGGCCATAGTCCTGGTTATTACCGATATATAGATGTTGCCTAGTCTCGCATGTTGATGATTTTGACAATGATTGAAACTGGGTTTTAAACTAAATTTTGTATGATGTTATTTCCATGCTTTTTAAACCCATGTGTGATGTAAACTGATTTTCATGGTTTTGTGTGAGTCAGGATCACTTGAAGGAGGGGTCGAGTCCTGACTTTATTATGAAATTTTTAAATGAGAAAGAAATGATTTGAAATAATTGTATGTTGAATTTTGCCATGCGAATGGATTTACATAACATCATAACTCATATCATCTGTTTTATAATGTGTGGAGAAAGGGTGGTTTATGCATGGCACCACGTTCATGTAGGTAGTATGGTTACCTACTTGTTCGTAGGATTGCCTTACTGAGCTTGATGTGCTCACCCCTTTCACTTTCTCAGACAGATAATCCCCAGTAGATGTGGAGGCGACTGAGTACTGCATTTCGGATATCCGCTGCTGCCCATCATTTAAGGTATATACACTTGTACATATTGTGTCTAAATAAGCATAGCACTGTAACATGTTTGTAAGTAACTTTAGGGGATGTATAAATATTGTAAACAATTATAAATAACTGAGAAAGAATTAAGTTATATGGTAAATGTATGGTGGGACTGGCATTGACACACAGCCCAATTTGTTAGTGGAGTGTGGTCACGATCAGAGGACATGTAAGCATGAAAGAAAATAACCACATGCGAAAAATTTACTCTGATTTTTGGGTAGTTTTGGGTCGTGACAACTTCTTGTGGTGTTCTGGCTCCACCACTTGAGTGTCGGTACGTAGGGCCCCTGTAGCACTTGACTCTGCCTGTGTGGAAGATGTCTTGCTACTTGTGGTTTATGATGATGATGTTTTGGTAGTATCTTGTGCCCGCGTAACACGCATGTATGTTTCCCGCACGGAGAGTGCCTTTGGTGCCCGTGCCTAGCTACGTGCTAGTATATGATAAGAAATAAGAAGATACTACCCATGTTTATGATTGTGATTGTTGTACGATCCTGATCCAGTCTACAGCCCCTTTACTATGGCCATAGGTATGATGACTCTTTACGGAGAATGACACGTATCGCATGACTTAGTTATAGCCTAGTCTCCACAATTATGATTATGATTATGAATGATGATGATGATGATGATGATGATGATGATGATGAATGACTATGTTTTTGTGAGATTTTGATGAAATGTTTACGAACAATTATGATTTATGATGAAATGTTTAAGAATGATTATATTTTATGAAACATTTATGAATGATGATGATTTTATGAAATTATCCATGAACGATGAAGATTTTATGTAACGGTTTAAGCATGCTATTTGATATAAAGAACCCATGCTTCATATTCTCTTATGATGACTATGCATGAAATGAAAATTTACACATCTTTTAAAAGATTGGTTTATGAATGATTTTACATGCTTTTACATATCAGAACTTCTTTAAATGTATTTTCTTACTGGGTTTTTCCCTGAAAGCTCACCCCTTCACTTCTCAGATTGTTTGCAGTGAATTATAGTTGATAATTTCTGCGTAGACGACGTAGGCTGGCATATACGAGCTTCCCCAGACTACCATTTGTACATGCGTGAGGTATACATTTTCATCCCTTTACTAGACCATTTGTATGCTGTTAGCACCGAAATTTATTTATGTTGAGGACCCTTTATACTTAGTTATTTGATTTGTTCTTTGCAATATTAGGTATGTTTTATGTGTTTTATGTCCTTGTGCAGGAAAAAGAACAATTTGGAGAAGTTAAAGCTTTTGGAGCTGGTTCTGATGATTCTGTGAAGAATTGAAGTTACAGGATACTGATTGTGACTTATGCTGCATCAATAGAAGAAACTAGACAGTGCAGAGCAGATTTGAGGGATTAATACCATTGCCGCAACATAGCAATCTGATTAGGGCAACATTGTTTTTCCACGTGGCCTTTCGCGTTGTAGTGCTTGGAAACCTTATAAATAGTCTTTTTATCAGAATTTCGAGGGGCTGCGGCAGAAGACTTCAAGATTGATTTAGCTCTATAGAAACTCTATCTTTTACATCTTTTTCCACCAATTTTTACTCTTGGGATGTTAACTTGGAATTCTTGGATGTTTTTTATGATGTCTAGGAACTAAATTCCTTTTCCTAGAATAGATGTAACCAACTTTGGGCAGATTGCAATTACTTTGTAATGTTGTTTGGATGATTTCAATTATGTTTAATTAATCTACTTGTTCTTAATGCTCTAGTTGATTGGTCACCAATTGGATGAATTAGTATAGGAATCCGGCACTCGGGAGAGGGGATTATTTATATGTACAAGGGTAGATTAATGTAGGACATTGTTGAATCGGGAGGTTGACAATTCTTATGAGTCATAGAGAAACGAATTATTATTGCATAATGAACTCTATTATTTAATTTTGAATCAGGAGGTTAGGTTTAGATAATTTGGGTATGACTGTTTAAAACTCGGGAGAGATAAACAGGAAATAGTTTCGGCTATAAACAAGTTGAAATCAAAAGAACAATTGATCAAAGGAATTGTATGAACCCTAGTTAGGTGAAATCGAGTTCTAGGAATATTTTGCCATTGATAGTTTCATTCTTAATTATTGTGGTTTATTTTAATTAAATTGTTCTGTAGTTAATCGTTAAAGTAATAAATAGGATTTTCACCAACATTCATTAATTTTCTAAATAAAGCTCAAGGTTGTTGCCTACAGTGATTAGCGGTAAACACAGTTCTCTGTCGGACGATACTCATATTTACTCTATACTCGAAAACTGACCTGTGCACTTGCAGTAGTGTTTCATAAAAGGATAACAAGTTTCTGGTGCCATTACCGGGGAACTGTTGTTTAATTTTTCGTTGACACTGTTCCCCAATAGCCTTTACTTTAATTTAGATTTTTATTTTTATTTTTGTTTTAATTTATTATCTACGAATATTTATTTTTAGGTGAATGGTAAAAACTCGCAGAAGTGAAAATAAAGATATAAAAGAAGAGTCAGATCAAGAGCTAGAGAGAACCATCGGACAAATTCAACAGAACAGATTTGAAGAGAAAGACCAAAATTTAATCATGGCAGATGAAAATCAGCAGCAACGAGCTATACGTGATTACTTTACCCCAGTTGTGAACCAGAGCTTTGGTGCTATAAGAGAGATTCTTGTGAACTGTAACAATTTTGAATTGAAGCCGGCATTGATCAACATGGTTATACAAAACCAATTTGGAGGTTCAGCCTTGGAGGATCCTAATACACATTTGACAAGTTTTCTGCAGATTTGCAGTACCATTAAGATTAATGGAGCCCCTGATGATGCTATTCAGCTAAGATTGTTTCCTTTTTCTCTTCGGGATAAAGCATTGAGTTGGTATTAAAACCTATCAGCAGGAAGTATTCCGACATGGGCAGTGATGGCACAAAAATTCTTGACAAAGTATTTCCCACCAGGAAAGACTATGCAGATGAGATTGGAGATTGCCCAGTTCACACAGCTAGACCAATAGCCATTACATGAGGCATGAGAGAGATTTAAAGAGTTATTGCGTAGATGCCCTCAGCATGAATATGATGAAAGAAACCAGATACAGGTTTTCTATAGAGGTATGACTCCGCAAACAAGAGCTATTGTGGACGCTTCAGCAAGAGGTTCATTATGGTCTAAGACACTTGATCAAGCTATGCAGTTAATTGAGGAGATGGCTATAAATAGCAGCCAATGGCCAGGTGAAAGAGATAATGTCAGAAGAGTAGCATGTATGCATGAGTTAGATATGTAGACAACCATTCTAGCAAGACTTGAGCAGATTTCAACATAAATTTCTTCAATGAATATACAAGGGCCGCAAGCTATGATTCATCCTGACAACATAAATCCTAACTTGATGGGGACAAATTTGGAGCAGGAGAATTATGTTAATAATCGTAACTTTAGTTTTCAGAGAAATCGGGTTCCTAACTATTACCAGCCAGGATTCAGAAACCATGAGAATCTATCTTATGGTAATTCTAAGAATGTTCTAAACCCACCAGCAGTAAGTAACAGAAATACAGGATTCAATAACCAAGAGAATTTCCAAGGTTATGGTGGAGTTAGAAGGAATGAATTTGAGGAGTTCATGGTTGAAACTAGAACACGATTTAGCCAAACCGATGCGCAGTTAGACAATGTGGAAGCTAAAATGTCAGAGATGAATACCAGTCTTGGTGCGTAGATGAAGTCTGTTGAGACTACTTTGGGACAGTTAGTTGCAACTATCAGTTCTTTGAATGAAAGAGGTAAGTTCCCTAGTGATACAATGTTAAATCTGAAAGAACACTGCAATGCTATATCCTTGAGAAGTGGGAACACCTATGAGCCACCAAAGGTAGCAGAGAAGGAAGAAACTGCCCTAATCACTGAGGTGCAGAAAAAGCAGACTGAACCTGTTATGTTAAAGGATGCAGAATCAGAAACAGTTAAACAGGGAGTTAATTCTAAACCTTTTAGTAAACTTTTTCATGATAATCCTCCTTTGTTAAAACCATCTATTCCTTATCCTCAAGCTTTGTATAAAAGGAAGATTGAATCTAAGTTTAACAAATTTCTAGATATATTTAAGAAATTACATATTAACATTCCATTTGTTGATGCCTTGTAACAGATGCTGCATTACGCAAAGTTCATGAAAGAGGTGCTGTCAAAGAAACGGAGACTTGAAGATTATGAAACTGTTAACTTGACAGAAGAGTGCAGTGCAATTTTGCAGCAGAAGTTACTGTAAAAATTGAAAGACCCTGGAAGCTTTACTATTCCATGTGAGATTGGAGGATCGAAAGTGGGTAAGGCATTTAATGCCTCTATCTATTTTCAGGAGCCTAGGTCTTGGAGAGGTAAAGCCGACCACCATAACACTGCAACTAGCGGATAGATTGATTACTTATCCCAGAGGTATAATAGAAGATGTACTTATTAAAGTCGATAAGCTAATTTTTCCTGTCAATTTTGTAGTTCTAGATTATAAAGAGGATAGAGAAATTTCGCTTATACTTGGGAGACCATTCCTTACTACTGAGAGAGCATTAATCGATGTTCAGAGAGGGCAATTAACCTTGAGAATGAATGATGAATCAATTATATTCAACATCTATAAGGCGATGAGATTTACTGATGAGCCAGAAACCTGTAAGTTGATTGAAGTAGTGCAGAGTTGTATAAGGGAAGTTGAAACAAAGGAAGCACCAACCGATCCTATGGCTTAATGTCTGGTAAATTCAGTTTCTAATTTAGATGATGAATTATTAACTGATGAAATTAAAAGTTATGTTGTTACTTTGGAAGCTAACCCATTAGAAAGTGCAACTACAACAACTAAGGAAAAGATTGACAAGTCGCAAGTAAGTGAAAAAAAAAAGAAGGCAAAATTGAATTGAAAGAATTACCAAGTCATTTGAGGTATGCCTTTTTAGGTGATGATAGTATTTTTCCTGTGATTATTTCATCATTTTTATCTGCTGCAGAGGAAGACAAGTTGCTTAGAATTTTAAGAGAGCACAAATCGGCAATTGGCTGGTCCATTGCCGACATAAAAGGAATTAGCCCCTCTGTTGTGATGCACAAAATTTGGTTAGAGGAGAATCATAAACCTTCTATTGAACCACAATGAAGACTAAATCCAGCAATGAAAGAAGTTGTTAGAGCTGAGATTTTAAAATTATTAAATGTTGATATTATATATGCAATATCTGATAGTTCTTGGGTGAGCCCTGTGCAGGTTGTGCCTAAAAAGGGTGGAATGACAGTAGTTCGTGACACCAACGATGAAATCATATCCACCAGAACGGTAACAAGTTGGAGAGTCTGCATCGATTATAAGAAGCTGAACAAAGCTACTAGGAAAGACCACTTCCCGCTTCCGTTTATTGACCAAATGTTAGATAGACTAGCTGGGTACAGTTATTATTGCTTTTTATATGGCTACTCGGGCTATAATCAGATTGCAATAGCCCCGAAAGATCAAGAGAAAACAACATTTACTTGCCCATATGGAACCTTTGCATATAGGAGGATGCCTTTCGGTTTGTGTAACGCCCCAACAACTTTCCAGAGATGCATGATGTCGATCTTCGCTGACATGGTTGAAGAGATAATGGAAGTCTTCATGGATGACTTCTCGGTATTTGGTAAGACTTTTGACCAATGTTTATCTAATTTGGCACTTGTTTTGCAGAGATGTGAAGAGACGCATCTCGTCTTAAATTGGGAGAAATGTCATTTTATGGTGCAAGAAGGAATCGTCCTTGGACATAAAATTTCAGCTCATGGCATTGAGATGGATAGAGCTAAAGTCGCTGCTATTGAAAAGCTTCCCCCTCCAAAATCAGTTCAAGCCGTGGAGAGCTTTTTGGGACATGCAGGCTTCTATCGCAAATTTATTAGGGACTTTTCAAAAATCTCAAAACCTTTATGTAACTTACTGGAAAAAGCTGATTTTATCTTTGATGATTTTTGCTTGCAGGCGTTCGAAAAGATCAAGAAGGAGCTTATTTCTGTACCTATTATGATTGCACCTAATTGGACAGAACCGTTTGAACTAATGTGTGACGCTAGTGATTTTACAATTGGAGATATCTTTGACAGAAAAGAGAAGATTTTTTGGGCTATGTATTACTCAAGCAGGACTTTAGATGAAGCTCAGAAAAATTACACAACAACAGAGAAGGAGATGCTTGCAGTTGTACATGCATTTGATAAGTTCTTGGGGGTAAGGTCATTGTCTATACAGACCATGCAGCCATTCGATATCTATTTGCAAAGAAGGATGCCAAACCCAGACTTATTAGATGGATCTTGCTTTTGCAAGAATTTGATTTTGAAATCAGGGACAAAAAGGTATCTGATAATGTTATAGCTGATCATTTGTCTAGGTTGGAGCAATCTGAAATTCAGTAAGAACGGCCTATTCAAGAGGAGTTTTCGGATGAAACAATAATGAAGATTAATGTAAATCTGCCCTGGTTTGCAGACATAGTGAATTACTTAGCAAGAGGATTAATGCCAAGTGGTTTAACTTACCAACAGAGGAAGAAATTCTTCCATGATGTCAACTCGTATTTTTGGGACAATCCTCTGTTGTTTAAGAAGTGTCCAGACCAGATTATAAAACGATGTGTGCTAGGAGATAAAGTTCAGGAAATTCTACGCCACTGCCATGCTGCAGCTATGGAGGCCATTTTGGTGCAGAATGTACAGCAGCAAAGGTGCTGCAATCAGGCTTTTATTGGCCTAGTGTGTTTAAAGATAGCTACATGTTTGTAAAAACATGTGACAGATATCAAAGGGTTGGATACATTTCAAGAAGGCATGAATTACCTTTAACAAATATTCTAGAAGTGGAAATCTTTGATGTATGGGGTATCGATTTTATGGGACCGTTCCCTCCATCTTTTGGGAAGCTGTACATTCTCCTTGCTTTTGATTATGTCTCTAAGTGGGTGGAGGCAATAGCAACACTAACAAATGATGCAAAAGTGGTAATTTGGTTCCTACACAAAATATATTAACAAGATTCGGTACTCCAAAGGCTATTTTGAGTGATGAAGGAACTCACTTCTGTAACAAAGTCTTCAATGGTTTGATGTCGAAGCATGGAATTCGACATAAAGTAGCTCTCGGTTATCATCCGCAGACAAATAGCCAAGCTGAAATTTCAAACCAAGAAGTCAAGTTGATATTGGAAAAGACTGTCAATCTGAATAGAAAAGATTAGGCTAACAAGTTAGATGATGCACTTTGGGCATACAGAACAACCTATAAGACTCCAATTGGAATGTATCCCTATAGGTTGATATTTGGTAAGACATGTCATCTACTTGTAGAACTTGAGCATCGAGCCTACTGGGTCATTAAGAAATTAAATTTTGACTATAATAAGGCTGGAGCAAATCGGTTACTCCAATTGAATGAGCTTGATAAGCTAAGAAATGAGTCCTATAACAATGCAAGGATTTATAAGGATAGGACCAAGAGATGGCATGACAAAATGATAATAAGGAGAGAATTCAATCCTGGATAGGAAGTTTTATTGTATAATTCACGACTCAAATTATTTCCTGGCAAGTTGAAGTCAAGGTGATCAGGACTGTTTGTGATACACCAAGTCTTCCCATATAGAGCAATTGAGTTGAAGAAATCAGATGGGAGCTTGTTCAAGGTCAATGGGCAGCATTTAAAGCATTATTATGGAGAGGGAGTGCATAAATTAGAAAGCATTCTCCTTGGTGAACCGAATTAAGGAGATTGGAAGCAGTCCGACTGAAGACTTAAAATTTAGCACTTTTGGGAGGCAACCCAATTTATATATTTAGGATTTTTAGTTTTTAATTCCTGTTTATTTGATTTCAGTAGTTTGTTTATTTTTATTTGATCGAGTTGTGTTTTGTAGGCATATGCATTTAGAAGTTTAAATTGTCATCCATTTTTCAAGAAAGCACGCATGGGTGCGTGACTAATGAAAGGAAAAGAAAAATTTTACAAAGGCTTTAGTAGCTTCAGAATTGACAATTAGAACAGAAAAGAAACGAAAATGGTTTTTCAAGAACAAAAGTGAAGAAGTACATGAATAGTAACTAAGCTGGGAGACTAAGTTCCTCAATTGAAGAAGAGAGGGCAGAATAATGTTTGCATAGGTGAGAAAAAGAAAGTCAGAAAGAGCATGATAAGAAATTCTGTTAAAGAAGGAAACAAATGTCTGAAATTTTCAAAGATGGGTGAATGGAATACACATGTCAATGTTTTATTGGACGACGGATTCCCTTATCCTGTCAACCCCACTTACTATTCGGTTAAGCAAAGAACCCTACCAAACTAATTTGAAAGAGGCGGCCGAACCTTTTACATATTCAGACTCTCTCTTTTTCTAGTACTGCATCTTTCTTTGTTCTTGGAAGTACCCCGAAAAACCCCACTGCCATTATTTTTCTCTTTTTTAATCTTGTTGTTTTCTGCTGATTTGGTAGTTTCACCAATAAATTTTTGTGGGTTCGCTATCTCGGTGGTCCCGAAACCCTTAGGGGAAGAAGAAAGCATTTTCTTATCTGATTGTGATAAAGACGTAAAGTGGGCCAACTCAATCTTACGTGATTTCAGCTCCGAGTATTTTACTTCTTTCTTCAATCGTTTTTGATCTTCCAGCGGCTATCTTTTTTTGTTTTTATAACTTCAATTTTTGAAGCCCTTCTTGGTTAGATAAATTTTTGTTGGAGAGATTCTGGTTGTGAAGCGATTGTTAGGTCTATTTTGTGTGCTCGTCCGATTGGGTTCAGCTAAAAATTGTTCTTTTAATTTGCGATTCCATTGGTGGATAATGGCACCCAAAGCCCGAGCCAGGCGAAACCTGGAAAGTTTGAGTCAAGCCACTGATAGCTCAGCCCCATCTCCATAGAGGAAGAGCCAGTCATCACCGATTATGATCCCTCTAGATTTGTGAACAGCCAAGCAGCAAAAAATTTTAAGAAAATCATGGGTAAAAACATGATTATCGAGAGGAGCTTTCAGCCTCATGTTGGGGGCTGGGATATGTATTCTGAGTTTTTGAGGGATTTCGGGTTGTTGAAATTAGCAGGTCAACCTGAAGATGCCATCCTTGATGTAGTCCGAGAATTTTATGCCAATGCCATGGAGAGCACTCATTTGACTTCTGAAGTTAGGGGTATTCTTGTTCCTTACAACGCCAACGCCATTAATCTATATTTGGACCTTCCGCAAGGGGTGCAGGATGAATATACCAACTATGTTGCAGCTCTCCACACTGATTGTGATGAGCTGGTCCGGGTCATTAACGAACTAACAGTCCCACACACCCATTGGCAGAAGAGGCCAGAGGCTGAATCTATGGCATTCCCTTCCAATCGACTTCAATATGGTCTTCACGAATGGTATGATTTTATCTATTCTCAAATCATGCCTACAGCTCCTAAAAGTAGCGTCGATGTGGATAGAGTTGCTCTCCTTTACTGTATTCTAACTGGTAAGATTGTTGATTTTGGAGCCATTATTTTTTGGTCCATGCAAGAGTTCATACGCAGGGAAAATAGAAGAGGTTTACCTCACCCTTCATTGGTTTATGGACTCTGTAAGAAATATGGAGTATATTGGACTGAGCTTGAACCAAGACTGGCAAGGAAATCTGCAATCACTTTCAAAAATCCTCGGGTACCTCTGACTCAGAGAGAAGCTGCTACTCCTGCTGCACCACCACCACCTTCTGTTGGTACTTCTGTTGGTCCATCCGCTGCACCTTCCACCACTTCCGGCTCCATTGACACTGTGCTTAATGAGATTAAAGAGTTACAGATGGAGATGCGCAACAATTACTTTCTGTGCGTATGATGCTTACTACAATCGATCATTGGTAAAGTACCTAAATATGAGGGGTCGTGGGGGGGGAGGTGGTATTTCCCTTACCACCATAATGGTGTATGCCACAGCAGGGAGAGGCAACTGATGATGATGATGATGACATGGAAGAAGATGCCCCAGAGGAAACTGATGCTGAAGATGGATCAGAGGAGGATTCAGACAGCTAGACTACCCCAGGGAAGTCCTCTTTAATACTTTTTCCTATTCATTGAGGACAATGAAAATCTTAATTTTAGGGGAGTCATTGGCTGTGTTTTGTGCCTTATACTTTGCTATGCTTTATGTGCCTGTTTCAATTTCTTTTTATGTGCTTGTTTCCATATTTTTAGCAATTTTTATTTATTTCAGATTTATATGTTTGTGTGCAATTATACTCAATTTTATAAATCAACTTTCTAGATTGTGGCCAAAGATGGATTTTGCAAGGAATTGATCAATTTTTTTTTTAAATGGATGATTTTTATTGTTTGAGTATTGGTATATGGATAGAAAGCTTCACTTGAATCTTTTCACTTAAACTATGCACCAATCATATTCAGTTTATGTACTTACTGTGTTGATTTGTGAAACCAAAAAAACTCTAGAACTTGATTAGTTATTACTTGATAGACCCTGCATAATTAGGAAAATGATCTAGGCCATTTTTGTTTTGAGATTAAGCCTTTCAAGCCTACCCAATTATATTAATCCTTTGGAAAACCCTTTGAGCCTAATTTTTCCATTCTGTTGTTATCTAACCATATTACAAGCCATGGCCTAATTGTTTGATTATCCTATTCTTTTGGTCCCTTACTTAAAGTACTATCAATCAAAATTTTTGGATTGGGGGATGAGCTCAAAAGAAAACAGGGGTGGTTTGTAAATTGTTGGTTTGAGAACTTGATTGTTACAAACAAGGGTTTGTTCTCGGGTCTTGATGAAAATTTAGTGTCATATGCAGTTACAAGTAGTAAAAAAAAAATCAAAATCAAACTCGAGAATGAATAAAGTTGGGTAGTGATTCATGAGCTCAAAACAAATTAAATCCAAAGGTGATTACAGTGCTTTAGGTGGATTAAACTTCATATTATATCCTTTATGTAAACCCCACAAATTTCCTATGTTAATTTAATTATATAAAAATGGAAATAATATATATTAACAGAAGTGTGAATATTCGTTGTAGGGCTCGAGGACTATAGGAACCGAGAAGCCTGTGGGATGACTGGGAACCCGAAGATACAAGAAGTGATAAGGAGAATGCAAGTACGGAGGGATTAGAAAATTTTAATTTGTTAATTGAAAATTATCGATGTAAACACTTGTATCGAGAATTTATGAAGAATGATAGAATCCCGATATTATTTCATTTTCGAAATAATGAAAATTTCATGGAAGGCATGGATATGATGTCATTGGATAATTTTACAAGAAAATGTATATGTGTAGATATATACATAGGTGAATATGTATATATAAATATACATGACATTTAAATAGATGGATAATAATATATATATATATATATATATATATATGACAAATATATATATATATATATATATATTATGAAATGTATAGTATTTAATATATATGTGTTAATAAATTTAAAATTAAAGTATAAGACAATTAAAAAAAATGATGAAATGGGAGCCATACAAAAAAATAATAACAATACAATATATATAAACAAATAATACCTATATACAAATATAATATATATATATATATTAAAATAATATATATTATGGCATGTACGGAATTGGCTTAGAAAAGCCAATTCTCCGTCTGCCACTAATTGGAATTGGGAAAGGAAATTGAAACAGAGGGCTGGGCGGGAACCGAAAGGAGAAGAGAAGAGGAAGGAAAAGAGAAGAGGAAGGAGAAGAAAAGAGGGAGGAAAGGAAGAGAGGCCTGGCCGGGAGAGAAAGGAAACTAGGAAAAGAAAGGAAGCCGGTGCTGGCCGAGGAAGAAAGAAAGAAAACCAGGAAAGGAGAGGAAGAAGAAGGAAAAAGGGGGAGAATAGGTTGATCAGCTGGGAGAGAGGAGGAAGAGAAGAAGAAAACGAGGAAGAAAGAGAATCGAGAAGCAAAAAAACGAAGTTGGAAATGAGGGCTGGAACAAAGGCAAGCGAGGAGGAAAAGAAACAGAACCGGGACTGAAGAGGGGCTAAAACTGGAATAGATCGAGGTTGAGGGCTGATTGGGAGAGCTGAAACCGAGGAAGGTTCAGAGGCTGTCTAATGCTGGTTGTGTGCCAACCCGTGGGTGAGGGAGCTATTGGGAACATGAGCTGAACAGAGTAGATTGAAGCAGTAGCAGCTAGGAAGTGATGATAACAGGGGAAGAATGAAGCTGGAACCAAGGGAGAAGAAGACTACAAATTGGAGCTGACCGAGAGCAGGGGCGGCCGACGGGAGGAAGAAGAAGGCCAAAGGAATTGAGCTGAAAATCGAGACCAGTTACCATGGTTGCCCAACAAAGGCAAGAGAGGTTTGGAGTCGATTGCTGCCATGGTTGCCCAACATCTAGGGGCAAACGTTTCTGATTCTGCTGGTATGGCACCTATTCCTACTCCGGTGCCTCCTCCTCCACAAGCACCACCACCTCCTCCTCCACAAGTTCCTCCAGTACCTATGGCGCCTCAGCCTCCTGTACAGGCCCGGAGGGAGGAGAGAGATATTGGTAGGATGAGGTATTTCCTGAAGATGAGGCCTCAAGCATTTAAGGGAATTAAGAACCCAGTAGAGGCTGAAGAGTCGCTGGTGAGCCTTGGGAAGATCTTCGATTTTTTGGGGTGTTCGGATGTTGAGAAGGTTTCCATGGCCACCTATATGCTACAGGGCCAAGTAAAGTATTGGTGGGGATCCACCAAGGTCCTTCTTACTGCTCAGCTTCCAGTGATTAGTTGGGATGCATTGTCCACAACTTTTAGGAAGTAGTATATTCCACTAGCTGCCTAGCAGAAGTTGAGGATGGACGTTCTGAATTTGATACAGGGCAGTATGACTGTGGATGAGTACGAAAGTAAGTTCACCATGCTGATAAGGTATGATCCGGAGACGTTCCAGAATGAAGAACGTCAGACTGGGTGGTTCTTAGCAGGATTAAGGCCAGCTATCAGAGACCGTCTTCTAGGGTTATGGATTATAGAATTTCAGGATGCCCTGGGTAGAGCACAGATGGTCGAGAGGGGCCTCAATGTTACACAGGCGGAGTATGGCCTTAAGGGAAAGAGCAGGGATAAGGGTAAGCGTGCGGAGTTCGTGAGACAGGATTTCAGGAGCGATCAGCCCAAGAGGCAGAGGACGGATGAGTTTCGACCTAGACTTGATAGACCCATCATTCCAGTACCTGCTCCTCAGATTGCTAGAGGTCCGCAACAGTATAGGCCAGTGTGCAAACAGTGTGGGAAGCTTCATGGTGGTGTCTGCCTTTTAACCACTGGGAACTGCTTTGTGTGTGGGCAAAAGGGACATATAATGAGAGATTGCCCACAGAACTAGGTTCCATAACGCCCAGAGCCACCACGGTAACCTGAGAGGCAAGCTCCCCAGAGACAAAACCCACAGAGACGGGCTACCACAGTAGAGAAGGGTAAGAAGCCTGTCACGCATTTAGGGTCTTTGTCTTGGATAAAGAGACTGCTGATACCTCTACCGAGACCATTCAGGTTAAGCTTTTAATTTGCAATCATGAGGTACAAGTTTTGTTTGATTCAGGTTCCACCCACTCTTTTATATCACCACATTTTGCACGTCAATTGCATGTTAAGCCTGAATCTCTAGACTTTACGTTGCACGTTAGTAACAGTATAAATCACAAAAGACTGATATGGTGTGTAAAAATTATGAAATCAAGGTAGGAGATAGGATCATATTAGCAAATCTAATCTTGTTGAGCATGTATGGCTTTGATGTAATTTTGGGTATAGATTGGCTAGCCACCAACCGTGTAAGTTTAGACTGCTACTCTACGACTGTAACCTTCTCCTTACCTAATAAGTTTAGTGTATACTTTGCAATGAAGGAAAAATTTTATGATTTTGACAATTGATGAAAATTTTTTATGTATGTGTTAATGTGAAGGTTATGTTGCATTTATCCTCGATACTAGTCGAGAATGTCCAAGTATTCAGGACATACCAGTGGTATACGAGTTCTCGGATGTGTTTCCTGATGAACTACCAGGACTACCATTGGAGAGAGAGTTAGAATTCATGATAGATTTGGCACCAGAGACTCAGCCAATCTCAAAGTCTCCTTACCGGATGCCCTCGTTGAACTTGAGGAATTAAAGAAGCAGTTGCAAGACTTGCTAGACAAAAGGGTTCATTAGGCCAAGTGTATCCCCGTGGGGAGCTCCGATATTATTTGTGCGGAAGAAGGATGGTAGTCTCAGGTTATGTATAGACCACAGGCTGCTAAACAAAGCCACAATTAAGAACAAGTATCCCTTGCCCAGAATAGATTATCTATTTGACCAGCTAAGAGGGGCTACGGTGTTCTCGAAGATTGACCTGAGATCGGGCTATCACCAATTGAGGATTAGGAAGGAGGATGTTCCGAAGACGGGCCTTCAGAACAAAATATGGCCACTATGAGTTTCGTGTGATGCCCTTTGGTCTAACTAATGCCCTAGCTGCATTCATGAACTTGATGAATGAGGTGTTCTGAGAGTATCTAGATCATTTCATCATTATTTCATCGACGATATTTTGATCTACTCAAAATCCTGAGAGGAGCATGAGCAGCACTTGAGAGTAGTGCTCCAAAATCTCAGAGAGAAGCAGTTGTATGGGAAGTTGGATAAGTGTGAGCTTTGGTTGGAGTAGATGGCATTTCTGGGCCATGTTATTTCTAAAGACGAGGTGTCAGTGGATCCGTCTAAGGTTGAGGCAGTACTTAATCGGGAGAGGCCAAAAACAGTTACGAAAATCTGAAGTTTTCTCGGACTAGCTGGACACTACAGGAGGTTTGTAGAAGGTTCTCCAAGATTGCTGCTCCACTGACTAAGCTGATACACAAGGATGTTCCATTCGAGTGGACTGATCGGTGCGAGCAGAGTTTTGAAGAGCTCAAGAAGAGGTTGACTACAGCCCCAGTCTTAACAATTCCTAGTGGGTCAGGAGGCTATGCAGTATACAGTGATGCATCATACCAGGGCTTAGGGTGTGTACTTATGCAGCATGGGAGAGTGGTTGCATATGGTTCTCGACAGCTTAAGAACCATAAAAGGAATTACCCCACCCATGATTTGGAGTTGGCCGCGGTTGTTTTTGCTTTGAAGATATGGCAGCATTATCTGTATGGCGAAAAGTTTCAGATTTTTAGTGACCACAAGAGGTTGAAGTATATATTTGATCAGAAGGAGCTAAATATGAGACAGAGACGGTGGATTGAGCTCCTCAAGGATTATGATTGCGAGATTCTGTATCACCCAGGCAAGGCAAACGTAGTGGCAGATGCTTTAAGCAGGAAGGGGATGATTTCTTTTATGATGGTTAGAGAATGGGAGTTGCTAGAACAGTTTGTCGAGCTCAGTGTCAGTGTGGAAACAACAGATGTTGGGTTCATAGCTAGTTTGCAGATTGAACCTAGTATACTTGATCAGATCAGAACTGGACAGAGGGGTGATCAGAAGTTATTGGATATGGTGAGTCAGGTAGTACAAGACATACAGTTAGACTTTGTGGTCGGTGAGGATGGATTGATGAGATATAGGGCCGTATATGTGTCCCAAACGATGATGCCCAATGACAAAGGATCTTAAAGGAGTCTCATTGTTCGCGATACACCATACACCCACTAAGATGTACCAGGATTTATGAAAAGTGTATTGGTGGGTCGGTATGAAAAGAGATGTAGCTGAGTTTGTGGTCAAGTGTTTAATTTGCCAACAGATTAAGATTGAACACCAGAGACCAGCAGGACTACTTAAGTCTCTTCCAGTGCCTACTTGGAAATGGGAGCACATTACTATGGATTTTATTATGGGGTTACCAAGGACCCGAAAGGGGCATGATGCAATCTGGGTAATCGTAGACAAGTTGACAAAGAGTGCCCACTTCGCAGCCATCAAAAATATAGACTCCTTGAGTTCTTTAGCAGAGTTGTATGTGAGAGAGATAGCTTGATTGCATTGGGCACCCGTGAGTATTAAATCAAATAGAGATGCCCGATTCACTTCTAGATTTTGGGCTCATTTTCAAGAAGCCATGGGATCTTAGCTTAACTTGAGCACAGCGTATCATCCTCAGACAGATGGTCAGTCTGAGAGGACCATTCAGACCTTAGAGGATATGCTGAGGGCGTGCATTCTGGAGTTTAAGGGCTCATGGGATGATCATCTACCTCTCGCAGAGTTTGCTTACAACAACAGCTATCATGCTAGCATCGGGATGGCACCTTATGAGGCCTTGTATGGTAGGAGATGTAGGTCTCCAGTGGCTTGGGAAGAAGTGGGTGACAGAAGGATCTTAGCTCCCGAGTTGGTAGAACAGGCAGCAAAGGGTGTTCGGATAATCTGTGATAGACTTAAGACCGCACAAAGTAGACAGAAGAGTTATGCGGATAAGCATAGACGGCCACTTGAGTTTTAGATTGGGGACTCCGTGTTTCTTAAGGTATCTCCGAGCAAGGGTATCATGTGGTTCAGGAAGAAGGGGAAGTTGAGTCCTCGCTACATTGGTCCTTTTGAGATACTAGAGAAAGTGGGAGACGTAGCCTACAAACTTGCCTTACCACCGCAGCTTTCTGGGGTACACAATGTCTTCCATGTCTCGATGTAAAGGAAGTATAATCTAGATCGCTCACACATCATTGAGTATGAACCCTTGAGTATTCAAGAGGATATGAGCTACATTGAGCGACCTATTCGGATATTGGACAGAAAGGAAAAGGTACTTTGATCGAAGTCGATACCTCTGGTAAAGGTTCTCTGGCAACACCATTAAATAGAGGAAGCTACATGGGAGCTAGAGAGCCTTATGAAGGAGAAGTACCCACACCGACTCTGATCGACTTAGATGAATTTGGGGACCAAATTCTTTTAAGGTGGGGAGAATGTAAACCCCACAAATTTCCTACGTTAATTTAATTATATAAAAATGGAAATAATATATATTAACAGAAGTGTGAATATTCGTTGTAGGGCTCGAGGACTATAAAAACTGAGAAGCCCGTGGGATGACCGGGAACCCGAAGATACAAGAAGTGATAAGGCGAATGCAAGTACGGAGGGATTAGAAAATTTTAATTTGTTAATTGAAAATTGTCGATGTAAACACTTGTATCGAGAATTTATGAAGAATGATGGAATCCCGATATTATTTCATTTTCGAAATAATGAAAATTTCATGGAAGGCATGGATATGATGTCATTGGATAATTTTACAAGAAAATGTATATGTGTAGATATATACATAGGTGAATATGTATATATAAATATACATGACATTTAAATAGATGGATAATAATATATATATGACAAATATATATATATATATATATATTATGAAATGTATAGTATTTAATATATATGTGTTAATAAATTTAAAATTAAAGTATAAGACAATTAAAAAAATGATGAAATGGGAGCCATACAAAAAAATAATAACAATACAATGTATATAAACAAATAATACCTATCTACAAATATAATATATATATATATTAAAATAATATATATATATATTATGTCATGTACGGAATTGGCTTTTCTAAGCCAATTCCGTCTGCCACTAATTGGAATTGGGAAAGGCAATTGAAACAGAGAGCTGGGCGAGAACCGAAAGGAGAAGCGAAGAGGAAGGAAAAGAGAAGAGGAAGGAGAAGAAAAGAGGGAGGAAAGGAAGAGAGGCCTGGCCGAGAGAGAAAGGAAATCAGGAAAAGAAAGGAAGCTGGTGCTGGCCGAGGAAGAAGAAGGAAAAAATGGGAGAGTGGGTTGATCGGCTGGGAGAGAGAAGGAAGAGAAGAAGAAAATGAGGAAGACGGAGAACCGAGAAGCAGAAAAAATGAATTTAGAAATGAGGGCTAGAACAGAGGCAAGGGAGGAGGAAAAGAAACAGAATCGAGACTGAAGAGGGGCTAAAACTGGAACAGACCGAGGTTGAGGGCTGATCGAGAGAGCTGAAATCGAGGGAGGTTCAGGGGCTATCTAATGCTGGTTGTGTGCCAACCCGTGGGTGAGGGAGCTATTGGAACAGGAGCTGAACAGAGTAGATTGAAACAGTAGCAACCTGGAAGTGATGATAACAGGGGAAGAATGAAGCTGGAACCGAGGGAGAAGAAGACTACAAATTAGAGTTGACCGAGAACAAGGGAGGCCGACAGGAGGAAGAAGAAGGCCAAAGGATTTGAGCTGAAAACCGAGACCAATGAAGAGGAAAGAAGCAGCAAGGCAACGGAAACAAATCAAGAAGAAGAGGGGCTGGAACCGAGAAAGGAGAAAAGAAAAGGAGGAAAGAAAGAAAAAAAAAGGAAAAAAGAAAAGGTAAAATACATGTATGTATATATGTATATTGAAGTTCATGTATATATATGTATTGAATGTATATAGCATGTTAGTTATAGATTAAATCAGACAAAAAATGGAAAGATGAGAAGTAGGCAAAAAAAAAATATTTACGTGATGGTGAATAATGGAGATAAGTAATGATATATATATGTATTCATGTGAATATATATATATATATATATATATATATTTGGGTATTCTAGTATTTGTACAAAAAAATATGTATGCAATTGTGATAAGGAAAAATGGAAAACAATGATATATATATATATATATATATATATATATATATATATATATATAAAGGAGTGTATATATATATATATATATATATATATATATATATATATATATATATATATATATATATATGTATGGATGTACATAGGATGAATGTGTGCTAGTATATATATATACAAAGAATGTATGTATATATATATATATATATATATATATATATATACATATACATGAAAAAGGGAAATATGAAAAACAAAAAAAATATATATATATATATGTATATACAAAGAATGTATATATATGAGATAGGGAAACTTGAAAACAATAAAAGTATATATATATACATATAAGAGTGTATATATATATATATATATATATATATATATATATATATATTTATGCGTGTATACATGTGGATGTATATAATAAAGGTATACGTTAATACTTCTAGGTGCAAATATATAAATAGTAAAGGAATATATAAACGTGCGTGTTGGTCTAAGTATATATACAATAATACGTACACATGCAGTAGTGACGATAGGTTCCGATTTTAACGCAATTCGGACAATTCGCATGAATAGGGTGCTAAGTGTACAATTTCGGTGTAGGTGATTGTAGAAGGGATTAAAAGAGGTACTAGGAGACGTCACCGTTCGAATTCGAGATACCCGATAAATCGAGGTAAGGGGTATTTTTTAACTTAATTCTGATAATGCATTCTTGTTTCACTGATAAATGATTTTATGAAAGCATATGATTTGTAATGTTTTATTAATGCTTCCATACTTACGAAACATGTTTTCGTTTTACAAAATGTTCGCTAGAACATTTATGTTCATGAAATAAACTTTCGAATTATGAAAATGCATGGAAGTTTTATGATGGCTTGAAAACCCATATTTATGCTTTGAAATGGAACTTTTGACGTTTTCAAAAGTATTTACAAAAAGAGAAAAGATGTTTTGAGACTATAGGCTTCATGCATGGTTACTCCTTGTGGTGTTCCGGCTCCACCACTTGGGTGCCGGTACGTAGGCCCCTTTAGCACTTGACTCGACCTGTGCGGAAGATGTCGTGCTACTAGTGGTTTGTGATGTTATTTTGGTAGTATCTCGTGCCCGCGCAGCATGCAATTATGTTTCCTACACAGAGAGTGCCACTGGTGCCCGTGTCCTAGTTAAGTGCTAGTGAATGTAAGTAAGATAGATACTACCCATACTTTACGAAAGGGCTGTACGACCCTAATCCAGTCTACAGCCCACTTACCATGGCCATAGGTATGATGACTCTCTAAGGAGAATTACACGTATCGCATGACTTAGTTATAGCCTAGTCTCCTTGATTTTAATTATGAAAATCGACCATGATGAATGATTAAATGATTCCATGATATATACGATGATCGGTTACGACCTATATGCTTTATGAAATATGCATGAAATGTTTATGAAATGATTATGAAATATTCATAAGATGTTTATGAAATAATTATAAAGTATTCATGTTATGTTTACAAAATGATTTATGAAATGTTCATGAAAAGGTTAAGTATGTTAATGGTTTGAATGACACGCATGCTTTATGACGATTATGCATTAAGTGAATTTCTGCATTGCATTAAGTTTCATTCTATGAACCATTTCAAATGCTTTTATATATCAGAACTGTTTTAATAGTATAATCTTACTAGGCTTTTCCCCAAAAGCTCACCCCTCTACCTTCAGATCATTTGCAATGAATCTATAGGCGTTACGTGCCGCGTACATAACGTAGGCTGGTGGGAAGAGCTACCCTAGGCTACATTTGGTACACGCAAAAGGTATACATTTACATTCCTGTACCAGACATAATTGTATGCACAGACACACATATTGGAAATATTAGTTAGGATGTAATTTTGTAAGGAATGATGTAAACATTATTATTTTGGGGATAATATTTTGAGATGATATTTTGAGATGACTAGTATTAAATTGAAATAGATGTATGGAGTGGTAAGGATGAATTTGGAAAGTATGCTTGGTAGTTGTGGATATCTAGGATTGTTGGAAAGCATGCTTGGTAGTTGTGGATATCTAGGATTGCCAAAAACAACTGATTTGCAGATAGGTAGGCTCATATATAAGCCGTTGTGCTGCCGAAATTTCTATCGGCCATATAATTTAAAATATGGAAATCAATTACAAATTACGAGAAAAGAACTAGGAAAAATGTTTTGACACTGTACAGGAATACAACCTAAGTGAATAAGAGATTAAGTGGGTAAATTAAATTCAAAAAAAATTTCCCTCGATTTTCAAGGGTCAAGGGTCGTTACAGTTTTGGTGGCATCAAAACGAAGGTTGTCTAGTACTGTCAGTGTTGAAAATAAGGATTAAATTACATCCCAAGTGTCTGTGCTTGTTTGGTTGTAGGTAATGTATACGTAACGAGTTTAAGGTTTGATCTTTGGAATTACGCGCAGGTAATAGATCACTGCACGATGAGCGGGAGACACGGACGTACTCGGAGGCAGGCTCAGCCACCTCCACCTCCTCCACCCGAGCCAGAGAGTCCTGGTACTCGTATGGCTCCGTTTGAGCAGCGACTGGAGCAGTGCCTCGAGAGAGGTTTGGAGTCGATTGCTGCCATGGTTGCCCAACATCTAGGGCAAACATTTCTGATTTTGCTGGTACGGCACCTATTCCTACTCCGATGCCGACTCCTCCACAAGCACCACCACCTCCTCCTCCACAAGTTCCTCCAGTACCTATGGCACCTCAGCCTCCAGTACAAGCCCGGAGGGAGGAGAGAGATATCGGTAGGATTAGGGATTTCCTGAAGATGAGGCCTTAAGTATTTAAGGGAATGAAGAACCCAGTAGAGGCTGAAGAGTGGCTAGTGAGCCTTGGGAAGATCTTCAATTTTCTGGGGTGTTCGGATGTTGAGAAGGTTTCCATGGCCACCTACATGCTACAGGGCCAAGCAGAGTATTGGTGGGGATCCACCAAGGTCCTTCTAACTGCTCAGCATCCAGTGATTAGTTGGGATGCATTGTCCACAACTTTTAGGAAGCAGTGTGTTCCACTAGCTGCCTAGCAGAAGTTGAGGATGGACTTTCTAAGTTTGGTACAGGGTGGTATGACTGTGGATGAGAACGAAAGTAAGTTCACCATGCTGATGAGGTATGATCCGGAGACGTTCCAGAATGAAGAACGTCAGACTGAGAGGTTCTTAGCAGGATTAAGGCCAGCTATCAGAGACCGTATTCTGGGGTTATGGATTACAGAATTTCAGGATGCCCTGGGTAGAGCACAGATGGTCGAGAGGGGCCTAAATGTTACACAGGCGGAGTATGGCCTTAAGGGAAAGAGCAGGAATAAGGGTAAGCGGACAGAGTTTGTGAGACAGGATTTCAGGAGGGGTCAGCCCAAGAGGCAGAGGACGGATGAGTTTTGACCTAGACTTGATAGACCCATCATTCCAGTACCTGCTCCTCAGATTGCTAGAGGTCCGCAACAGTATAGGCCAGTGTGCAAACAGTGTGGGAAGCTTCATGGAGGTGTGTGCCTTTTGACCACCAGGAGCTGCTTTGTGTGTGGGTAAAAGGGACATATAATGAGAGATTGCCCACAGAACCAGGTTCCACAATGCCCAAAGCCACCACGGCAACCTGAGAGGCAAGCTCCCCAGAGACAAAACCCACAGAGATGGGCTACCGCAGTAGAGAAGGGTAAGAAGCCTATCACGCATGAGAGGGTCTTTGCCTTTGATAAAGAGACTGCTGATACCTCCACCGAGACCATTCAGGGTAAGCTTTTAATTTGCAATCATGAGGCACAAGTATTGTTTGATTCAGGTTCCACCCACTCTTTTATATCACCACATTTTGCACATCAATTGCATGTTAAGCCTGAATCTCTAGACTTTATGTTACACGTTAGTAACAGTATAAATCACAAAAGACTGATATGGTGTGTAGAAATTGTGAAATCAAGGTAGGAGATAGGATCATATTAGCAAATCTAATCTTGTTGAGCATGTATGGCTTTGATGTAATTTTGGGTATAGATTGGCTAGCCACCAACCGTGTAAGTTTAGACTGCTACTCTAAGACTGTAACCTTCTCCTTACCTAGTAAGTTTAGTGTATGCTTTGCAATGAAGGAATAAATTTTATGATTTTGACAATTGATGAAAATTTTTGATGTATGTGTTAATGTGAAGGTTATGTTGCATTCATCCTCGATACTAGTCGGGAATGTCTAAGTATTCAGGACATACCAGTGGTATGCAAGTTCCCGAATGTGTTTCCTGATGAACTACCGGGACTACCACTGGAGAGAGAGTTAGAATTCACGATAGATTTGGCACCAGAGACTCAGCCAATCTCAAAGTCTCCTTACCGGATGGCCCTCATTGAACTTGAGGAATTGAAGAAGCAGTTGCAAGACTTGCTAGACAAAGGGTTCATTAGGCCAAGTGTATCCCGGAGGGGAGCTCCGATACTATTTGTACGGAAGAAGGATGGTAGTCTCAGGTTATGTATAGACTACAGGCTGCTGAACAAAGCCACAATTAAGAACAAGTATCCCTTGCCCAGAATAGATTATCTATTGGACCAACTAAGAGGGGCTACGGTGTTCTCGAAGATTGACCTGAGATCGAGCTATCACCAATTGAGGATTAGGAAAGAGGATGTTCCGAAAACGGCCTTCAGAACGAGATATGGCCACTATGAGTTCCATGTGATGCCCTTTTTTCTAACTAATGCCCCAGCTATAATCATGAGCTTGATGAATGAGGTGTTCCGGGAGTATCTAGATCGATTCGTCATTGTATTCATCGATGATATTTTGATGTACTCAAAATCCCAAGAGGAGCATGTGCAGCACTTGAGAGTAATGCTCCAAACGCTCAGAGAGAAGCAGTTGTATGGGAAGTTGGATAAGTGTGAGTTTTGGTTGGAGCAGATGGCATTTCTGGGCCATGTTATTTCTAAGGATGGGGTGTCAGTGGATCCATCTAAGCTTGCGGCAGTACTTAATTGGGAGAGGCCAAAAACAGTTACGAAAATCCAGAGTTTTCTGGGACTAGCTGGATACTACAAGAGGTCTGTAGAAGGTTCTCTAAGATTGTCACTCCACTGACTAAGCTGATACACAAGGATGTTCCATTCGAGTGGACTGATCGGTGCGAGCAGAGTTTTGAAGAGCTCAAGAAGAGGTTGACTACAGCCCCAGTCTTAACCATTCCTAGTGGGTCAGGAGGCTATGCAGTATACAGTGATGCATCATACCAGGGCTTGGGGTGTGTACTTATTCAGCATGGGAGAGTGGTTGCATATGGTTCTCGACAGCTTAAGAACCATGAAAGGAATTACCTCACCCATGATTTGGAGTTGGCCGCGGTTGTTTTTGTTTTGAAGATATGGCGACATTATCTGTATGGGGAAAAGTTTCAGATTTTTACTGACCACAAGAGCTTTAAGTATATATTTGATCAGAAGGAGGTAAATATGAGACAGAGACAGTGGATTAAGCTCCTCAAGGATTATGATTGCGAGATTCTGTATCACCCAGGCAAGACAAACATAGTGGCCGATGCTTTAAGCAGGAAGGGGATGATTTCTTTTATGATGATTAGAGAATGGGAGTTGCTAGAGCAGTTTGTCAAGCTCAGTGTCAGTGTGGAAACAACAGATGTTGGGTTCATAGCTAGTTTGCAGATTGAACCTAGTATACTTGATCATATCAGAACTGGACAAAGGGGTGATCAGAAGTTATTTGATATGGTCAGTCAGGCAGTACCGGACATACAGTCAGACTTTGTGGTCGGTGAGGATGGATTGATGAGATTTAGGGGCCGTATATGTGTCCCAAACGATCATGCCTTACGACAAAGGATTTTAAAGGAGTCTTATTATTCGCGGTACACCATACACCTTGGAAGCACTAAGATGTATCAGGATTTACAAAAAGTGTATTGGTGGGTCGGTATGAAAAGAGATGTAGCTGAGTTTGTGGTCAAGTGTTTGATTTACAAACAGATTAAGATCGAACACCAGAGACCAGCTGGACTACTTAAGTCTCTTCCAGTGCCTACTTGGAAATGGGAGCACATTACCATGGATTTTATTATGGGGTTACCAAGGACCCGAAAGGGGCATGATGCAATCTGGGTAATCGTAGACAGGTTGACAAAGAGTGCCCACTTCCTAGCCATAAAAAATACAGACTCCTTGAGTGCTTTAGCAGAGTCGTATGTGAGAGAGATAGCTCGACTGCATGGGGCACCCGTGAGTATTAGATCAGATAGAGATGCCCGATTCACTTCTAGATTTTGGGCTCATTTTCAAGAAGCTATGGGATCTCAGCTTAACTTGAGCATAGCCTATCATCCTCAGACAGATAGTCAGTCCAAGAGGAACATTTAGACCTTAGAGGATATGCTGAGGGCGTGCATTCTGGAGTTTAAGGGCTCATGGGATGATCATCTACCTCTCGCAGAGTTTGCTTACAACAACAGTTATCATGCTAGCATCGAGATGGCACCTTATGAGGCCTTTTATGGTAGGAGATGTAGGTCTCCAGTGGCTTAGGAAGAAGTGGGTGACAGAAGGATCTTAGCTCTCGAGTTGGTAGAACAGGCAGCAAAGGGTGTTCGGATAATCTATGATAGACTTAAGACCGCACAAAGTAGACAGAAGAGTTATGCGGATAAGCATAGACGACCACTTGAGTTTCAGATTGGGGACTCCGTGTTTCTTAAGGTATCTCCGGGCAAGGGTATCATGCGGTTCAGGAAGAAGGGGAAGTTGAGTCCTCGCTACATTGGTCCTTTTGAGATACTAGAGAGAGTGGGAGACGTAGCCTACAAACTTGCCTTACCACCGCAGCTTTCTGGGGTACACAATGTCTTCCATGTCTCGATGTTAAAGAAGTATAATCTGGATCCCTCACACATCATTGAGTATGAACCCTTGAGTATTCAAGAGGATATGAGCTACATTGAGCGACCTATCCGGATATTGGACAGAAAGGAAAAGGTACTTCGATCGAAGACGATACCTCTGGTAAAGGTTCTCTGGCAACACCATTCGATAGAGGAAGCTACAAGGGAGCTAGAGAGCCTTATGAAGGAGAAGTACCCACACCTACTCTGATCGACTTAGATGAATTTGGGGACCAAATTCTTTTAAGGTGGGGAGAATGTAAACCCCACAAATTTCCTACGTTAATTTAATTATATAAAAATAGAAATAATATATATTAACAAAAGTTTGAATATTCGTTGTTGGACTCGAGGACTATAGGAACCGAGAAGCCCGTGGGATGATCGGGAACCCGAAGATACAAGAAGTGATAGGGCGAATGCAAGTACGGAGGGATTAGAAAATTTTAATTTGTTAATTGAAAATTATCGATGTAAACACTTGTATCGAGAATTTATGAAGAATGATGGAATCCCGCTATTATTTCATTTTCGGAATAATGAAAATTTCATGGAAGGCATGGATATGATGTCATTGGATAATTTTACAAGAAAATGTATATGTGTAGATATATACATAAGTGAATATGTATATATAAATATACATGACATTTATAGATGGATAATAATATATATATATATATATATATACGACAAATATATATATATATATATTATGAAATGTATAGTATTTAATATATATGTGTTAATAAATTTAAAATTAAAGTACAAGACAATTTAAAAAAATGATGAAATGGGAGCCATATAAAAATATAATAACAATGCAATGTATATAAACAAATAATACCTATATACAAATATAATATATATATATATATATATTAAAATAATATATATTATGGTATGTACGGAATTGGCTTTGAAAAGCCAATTTCGTCTGCCACTAATTGGAATTGGGAAAGGAAATTGAAACAGAGAGCTGGGCGGGAACCGAAAGGAGAAGAGAAGAGGAAGGAAAAGAGAAGAGGAAGGAGAAGAACAGAGGGAGGAAAGGAAGAGAGGCCTGGCCGGGAGAGAAAGGAAACCAGGAAAAGAAAGGAAGCTGGTGCTGGCCGAGGAAGAAAGAAAGAAAACCAGGAAAGGAGAGGAAGAAGAAGGAAAAAAGGGGAGAGTGGGTTGATCGGCTGGGAGAGAGGAGGAAGAGAAGAAGAAAACGAGGAAGAAGGAGAACCGAGAAGCAAAAAAATGAAGCTGGAAATGAGGGCTGGAACAGAGGCAAGGGAGGAGGAAAAGAAACAGAACCGGGACTGAAGAGGGGCTAAAACTGGAACAGACCGAGGTTGAGGGCTGATCGGGAGAGCTGAAACCGAGGGAGGTTCAGGGGCTGTCTAATGCTGGTTGTGTGCCAACCCGTGGGTGAGGGAGCTGTTGGGAATAGGAGCTGAACAGAGTAGATTGAAGCAGTAGCAGCCAGGAAGTGATGATAACAGGGGAAGAATGAAGCTGGAACCGAGGGAGAAGAAGACTACAAATTGGAGCTGACCGAGAGCGGGGGCGGCCGACGGGAGGAAGAAGTAGGCCAAAGGAATTGAGCTGCAAACCGAGACCAGTGAAGAGGAATGAAGCAGTAAGGCAACAAAAACAAATCAAGAAGAAGAGGGGCTGGAACCGAGAAAGGAGAAAAGAAAGAAAAAAAGAAAAGGAAGAAAGAAAAGGTAAAATACATGTATGTATTTATGTATATTGATGTACATGTATATATATCTATTGTATGTATATAGCATGTTAGTTATAGATTAAATTAGACAAAAAAATGGAAAGATGAGAAGTACGCAAAAAAAAAATATATTTATGTGATGGTGAATAATGGAGATAAGTAATGATATATATATGTATTCATGTGAATATATATATATGGGTATGCTAGTATTTGTACACAAAAATATATATGCAATTGTGATAAGGAAAAATGGAAAACAATGATATATATATATATATATATATATAAAGGAGTGTATATATATATATATATATATATATATATATATATATTTATTTAAGTGCATATACATATGGATGTACATAAGATGAATGTGTGCTAGTATATGTATATACAAAGAATGTATATATATATATATATATATATATATATGAAATAAGGAAATATGAAAAACAAATAAAATATATATATATGTATATACAAAGAATGTACATATATGAGATAGGGAAACTTGAAAACAATAAAAGTATATATATATATATATATATATATATATACATATAGGAGTGTATATATATATATATTTATGCGTGTATACATGTGGATGTATATAATAAAGGTATACGTTAATACTTGTAGGTACAAATATATAAATAGTAAAGGAATATATAAACGTACGTGTTGGTCTAAGTATATATACAATAATACGTACACACGCAGTAGTGACGATAGGTTCCGATTTTAACGCAATTCAGACAATTCGCATGAATAGGGTGCTAAGTGTACAATTTCGGTGTAGGTGATTGTAGAAGGGATTAAAGGAGGTACTAGGAGGCGTCACCGTTCGAATTCGAGATACCTGATAAATCGAGGTAAGGGGTATTATTTAACTTAATTCTGATAATGCATTATTGTTTCACTGATAAATGATTTTATGAAAGCATATGATTTGTAATGTTTTATTAATGCTTCCATACTTACGAAACATGTTTTCGTTTTACAAAATGTTCGCTAGAACATCTATGTTCATGAAATAAACTTTCGAATTATGAAAATGCATGGAAGTTTTATGATGGCTTGAAAACCCATATTTATGCTTTGAAATGGAACTTTTGACGTTTTCAAAAGTATTTACGAAAAGAGAAAAGATGTTTTGAGACTATAGGCTTCATGCATGGTTACTCCTTGTGGTGTTCCGGCTCTACCACTTGGGTGCCGGTATGTAGGCCCCTTTAGCAGTTGACTCGTCTTGTATGGAAGATGTCGTGCTACTGGTGGTTTGTGATGATATTTTGGTAGTATCTCGTGCCCGTGCAGCACGCAATTATGTTTCCTACACGGAGAGTGCCACTGGTGCCCGTGTCCTAGCTAAGTGCTACTGAATGTAAGTAAGATAGATACTACCCATACTCTACGAAAGGGCTGTACGACCCTGATCCAGTCTACAGCCCACTTACCATGGCCATAGGTATGATGACTCTCTACGGAGAATGACACGTATCGCATGACTTAGTTATAGCCTAGTCTCCTCGATTTTAATTATGAAAATCGACCATGATGAATGATTAAATGATTCCATGATATATACGATGATCGGTTACGACCTATATGCTTTATGAAATATGCATGAAATGTTTATGAAATGATTATGAAATATTCATGAGATGTTTATGAAATGATTATAAAGTATTCATGTTATGTTTACGAAATGATTTATGAAATGTTCATGAAAAGGTTAAGCATGTTAATGGTTTGAATGACACGCATGCTTTATGACGATTATGCATGAAGTGAATTTCTGCATTGCATTAAGTTTCATTCTATGAACCACTTCAAATGCTTTTATATATCAGAACTGTTTTAATAGTACAATCTTACTGGGCTTTTCCCCAAAAGGTCACCCCTCTACCTTCAGATCATTTGCAGTGAATCTATAGGCGTTACATGTCGCGTACACGACGTAGGCTGGTAGGAAGAGCTACACTAGGCTACATTTTGTACACGCAAAAGGTATACATTTACATTCCTGTACCAGACATAATTGTATGCACAGACACACATATTGGAAATATCAGTTAGGATGTAAGTTTGTAAGGAATGATGTAAACATTATTATTTCGGGGATAATATTTTGAGATGATATTTTGAGATGACTTGTATTAAATTGAAATAGATGTA
This sequence comes from Firmiana major, assembly GCA_033439115.1. Taxonomy (NCBI): domain Eukaryota; kingdom Viridiplantae; phylum Streptophyta; class Magnoliopsida; order Malvales; family Malvaceae; genus Firmiana; species Firmiana major. The sequence goes on along the minus strand of CM065908.1, from coordinate 15,433,458 downwards.
TGGAGTGGTAAGGATTTGGAAAGTATGCTTGGTAGTTGTGGATATCTAGGATTGTTGGAAAGCATGATTGGTAGTTGTGGATATCTAGGATTGCCAAAAACAACTGATTTGCAGATGGGTAGGCTCATATATAAGCCGTTGTGCTGCCGAAATTTCTATCGGCCATTAATTTAAAATAAATCAATTACAAATTAAGAGAAAAGAACTAGGAAAAATGTTTTCACACTGTACAGGAATACAACCTAAGTGAATAAGAGATTAAGTGGGTAAATTAAATTCAAAAAAAATTTCCCTCGATTTTCAAGGGTCAAGGGTTGTTACAGTTTAGGAACAATTGGTATCATCTTTGTCAGAACAAAGTCTTTAAGGTCTTGGGTTCGAACCTCTGAGGACGCGAATTGGGGTATTTACCTCGATAATGTCGTGAGGGGCCTGTGGGGCTGCCAAAACGGACAGTACGTATGAGTGAGACTGTGGGGGCCACCTTTTAAATCCTGCAGGAACAAAGTGTCACACGATCGTTACACTTTATCCCACCTAAACCCGAGCCTTACGTTACAACCCTTGAAAAGTCCTTTCGATTCTTGGTTATGCATGCGTCTTTATTCGTAAAGAGTGTGAGATCCGCAATTTTTGTATGATGTTCCTTATGATTTCCATATTGTATGACATTATATGTTAATGGATTCATAAGATGGTTGATTCGGATATGATAAATGTGGATGAAACGAAATAATGTACGTAAAATCGAATAAGGGTAAATCGAGAAAATAAAGAAGCAACAAGTTCGTCTAAGGAATTAAATCGAGTTGACAGAAAATAAGGAAATTGAATATAGGGAAAAGATTGTGGATTGATGAAAGAAAGTCGATTTAATTTGGTCCCGAACACGTACAAGGGTAAAATGGTCAAGAGACCAAAATTCGGTATAAAAACGATAAGTAATTTTCGTTAAAATATGGAATTTACGAAATTTGGATCAATACTTAGGAAAATATTTAAATTCGAGGTCGATTGATCTAGATATTAATTTATTGAAATTTACGGGAATTAATTTGAAATTAGTCGGGATTTTTAATTCAAAAAAATTATCCCGAAAAGAATTGAAAAATATACCGGAAAGACGAAAATAGACTGATAAATTCATTTATTGATTAAATGAATTTAATAATAATTTTTAAGATTTTTTTAGGGATATTTGGATTATTTTAATATATTTTAATGTATTAAAATAATAATAAATCAATTAATTAAAAAAACAAAAATTAGAAAATTGAAAATCAGATTTCGGGGAGAGAGAAACTCGAAACCGAGACTGCGAAACCCGTCTGAACCCGATACCTCCGACGATCCACCGGCGATCGATGAGCCCAGGCAAAGGTCGGAAAAGATAGAGCGACGTCCGGCGATTTCAGTGGTATCGGTGACGCGCGCCGACGGTCCCTATCTTCGGTGAATCGACGACCGAAAGTTCCAAGGAGAAAACACGTTGATCCCAGCGAACGGCGGTATTCTAGCGTCGATTCAGCCCAATCGAGACTTCCCCTAGCTGAGACGGTTCTGTTAAGCCCACTGGCGGCCGGCGAGATGGCCGAAATCACCGGCGACGGCAAACGGGCCAAAACGGCACCGTAGCCGAGAAGGAAGAAAAGGAAAAAAAAGAAAAAGAAAAGAAAGAAAAAAAAAGGGAAAAAAGGAAGAAAGTGTACCCGGGGACGACTTGAAATTCGGGTAAGTGACCGAGTAGTCGGGATTGACCTGCGGATAAATCTCAGGAATTCAATTTAATATTATTTTATTGGAAAATGACCCGAAATTGCATAATTGTGCAGTGTCACTACAGAGCCCGAACGAGAGCCGATTTAGCTCCGATTTTCATACCCCGCACCGTATTTGGTAAGTACATTTTAATTACGATAATATGAGTCCTTTAATGCAGAGTTTCGGTTATTTTACGAGATTTTACGGATTAATTCTGCATAAAAGGAATTTTATTCAAAAATTCAAAGTAATAATTGTAAATAGTATCCGAGCTATCCACTGAGTTTGGAACGAAGCCCGATGGTTATTGATAAATCAAATGAGCGCAGTAAACCCAAAGAAGAGATTTAAAAAGTGGAAAACGGGCTGAAAAAGGGGTTCGAGGCTCATTAAAGTGCAATCGAGCCCAATAGAGTAAAACGGGCCCAGAGCTTTAGATTCGATCAGTAAGAGTGAAATACTGATCAGTATATTGAACTAAACCCATATGTGGTTATATGCAGCTCCGTAGACGAGCGAATTGGACTGAGAGACCTGGTACGGCCGAGTCAGGATAAGCTCGTGCGTGATTCCAGGTAAGGGAATTTTATGAACACTTAGAGGTAGCTGTACGTAATTTTCAGGGGATTTACATTACGTTAAATTCAATAGGCTACCCGAAAACAGAATAATAATTTCTGTGGAAAAATATGGAAATAGTGAAAAATGACTATTTTACCCCCAATTAGGAAAATTTCAAAAAGGGTAGTAAGGCTATGAAATTGCATGAATTTCATGATTTTAATGTTTTCATGATGATATTGCTTTAATTCAAGCAATTTATGGATAGTTGGCTATTATTTTCATATTTTAAGTAAAAAGGCACAGGTTATGTGCCAGTTAATATTTATTTAACATGTTTTGACAAAATTGAGCCCCTATCAGTGTTATATGAGTTGTAACCGTGCTTGAGCACTGCTCGCACTGGATTTTATATTTTAACTCATACACAGAGTGCAAGAGCCTTACTCGCACTATTTTACAGATTTATTTCATATGACTACCGTACTGGAGTTTTTCTCGTACGAGGTTTTCACTAAGTTTTAATACCTATTCGTACTGGAGCAATACTCATACGTGGATTTGAATTGAATTTATAATCAGTTTAAGTCGTACTTGAGCGCTGCTCGTACGCAGATTTCATTGATTTCTATGAAACCGTGCTAGAGCTTCGCTCGCACGAGGTTTTCAGATATCATGAATATGCATAGAGCCGTGCTGGAGCTTCGCTCACACAGGAATTTATATGACATGCATATAGCCGTGTTGGAGCCTCCTATTGATTGTGTGTCATAGTGAGATGATATGCTCACACGTGCAGACTGAGACATACTAGACATGGGTGGATAAGACCTATTACAGGCACCCCTGATTGAGCTTGGGTTCACGGAGTACGATGTACTGTGTATGTCACGCGGAGTACGCTGTACCGTGGGGATTGTTGGAGTGGAGTGGCATTAGCCACGAGACAGCAAGTCTTGCCCTCGTAATCTTGATATTATGCTGTTCTGGCAGGTAGGATGACCCACCTCCCGTTTCAGGTGTGATACCCCGCACATTAGGATCTGTGTGCCAGTGATCACGAGGTTATGGCCATAGTCCTGGATATTACCGATATAGTCGCTTACATGTCTCACATGATATAACTATTGGTCTTGATAGACCAGGGTAGACCCGAGGGAGGGGTCAGGGCCCGATTTTCTTATGATTTCAATTGAGATTTGATTATTCCCATGGAGGGATTTTATGAAACTTTCATTGATTTGTAACCCTGTGAGAAGGGTGATTTTATAACGGGGATTTGAAAATAAAGAATTTTGTTGAAATGGATTTTAATTTGTGAGTGTATCATATTTTAACCCAGATGGGGTATTTTATAACGTGTTGATTCATTGAGCATGAGATGTTTTCACATGAGAATTATTCCATGTTTTTTTATATGCTGATTTCCTGTTTTAGAACAGATGATATTATATATATGGCATATCATTGTTTTTACCTCATGCTCACATATATCCTGATTTCTTATCAACATGTAGATAGTATAGCTATCTACCCATTTGTATTATTGCCTTACTGAGCATGTGGAGCTCACCCTTTCATTTTCCACCCACTTTCAATGTTTCCACCATAGAGATAGCGGGTGTAGAGAGTAGACGGCATATCTGATATCTTTGTTTCCCATCGACTGTCAGGTATACACCACGTACAAAATTTTGTAGTAGTATGCTTACAGTACAGTATTGTATATGAAAGAATATTTGGGGATGTAAATATAGAATCATGTGATGTATAAACATACCGACCACTCTATTATATGATAAATGATATCAGTATGTATGTTTACGTGTGATATTTCTTAATGGTTTGAATGGTATATCGATATTGATTCACAGCCCGACCTGTTTAGAGGAATATGTCACGAGAAGGTAAGAAAGATTTTTTCAAAAGCGAAAAATTTATATTGATTTTGGTAGTATTGGGTCGTGACAGTAAAAGTGGTATCAGAGCAGAGGTTGGCCAGACCTGAATCAGTATCGATAAGTAAGTAATTATGAGTTACACTTGGTCGGATAAGAGTCAATAGTGGTCGTTAAGGAAAATTACATCCCCCTTAGTATTGTGCTGTATGAGATGTCAAAGTGTATACTAGATGGGAATTAAATTAACAAATGAATTTGGAATACAGGATTTACATTATGCCGATCACCCGAGTGGTAGAGGGGCTAGTACACATGCTAGAGGCCGTAGGGGCAGGCCTAGACGCCGTGGTGATGGTATACAGACTGGTCAGGTACCCGAGGGTACTGCTATGAGACCAGATGAGACTGAGGCACGCTTCGCTAGACTTGAGCGAAGTATTGAGAGCCTAGTTGAGATTGTAGCGCAGCAGGCAGCGCTCGGGGCTAGAGATAGGTGAGATCCGGTGGGATAGACAGCAGCTGATCCCGAGATGCCGGCACAGGCCGCAGAGTTCCCCGAGGTTCAGGCTCAGGCTGCAGAGGCAGTGAGACCCCAGCCAGCTCAGGATGTTGGATATGAGTGTGACCTGGATAGATTTAGACATTTTCAAAAGTTTAGACCTCCAGTCTTCCATGGGAGGAAGGACCAGTAGTAGCTGAGGATTGGGTGTATCAAATGGAGAAGCTATATAGGCTTTTCAGGTGCACTACTACTGAGAGGGTTGCTTTTGTCATATTTGTATTTCAGGGAGCGGCAGAGCATTGGTGGAGATCTACCGAGCCGATATTGAGAGCTCGACATGCTGAGGTCACATGGGAGATATTTTTGGATGCCTTTAGGAGGCAGTATATTCCCGCTACTGCACAGCAAAAGTTGAGGATAGAGTTTTTGAGTTTGGTTCAGGGGAACCAGTCTATTGATGAGTATGAGACTCGATTCATATCTTTAGGGAGATATGATTTAGAGACGATGGGCAGTGAGGATCGGAAGGTCCAGAAGTTTATAGATGGACTGAGACCAACCATCAGATCTCGGTTGGCTCCCTTTGATGTTTCGACTTATGAGGAGGCAGTACATAGAGCTCAGCTGTATGAGCAGGATTATGAGCGAAACGTCTCCGAGTCAGGAAAATTCAGTAGGAGTCGAGACAGAGACCGAAAGAGATCCGGGAGAGATAAATTTTTTAGGAGAGGGGTACAGCTCTCTGATAAGAGGCCAAAGATTGAGGAGGTTCAGGAGAGGACAGATAGACCCCCTGTTCATCCAATTTTACCACCAGCTAGAGGCATTGTCATTGGAGGACCACGCCCTACTACTGATCGATGTAGGCGATGTGGTAGATATCATGGTACCAGACCTTGTCCAGTGCCTATAGCTACTAATGTAGTATGTTATCGATGTGGGACGCCAGGGCATGTGATGAGAGATTGCTCAAAGAGATAGGACACTGCCCCACAGAAGGGCAAGCAGCCGGAGAGAGCTCCAATTCAGGTTCCTGCTCAGAGGAGGAGAGCTACTGCAGAAAAGAAAGGGAAGCAAGTGATGGGTACAAGGCGAGTTCATGCTTTGGACCAGGATACAGCAGATCAGTCGTCTGATGTGGTGAAAGGTACCATCCTGATCTTTGATTTAGAAGCATATGTTTTGATTGATCCTGGTGCCACGCATTCATTTGTATCGCCTTCATTTGCATGTAAATTGTCTAAGTATGTAAAGTCTATTCCTCTGAGTAATAAATTGTTAATACTTACTCCCATAAACACTAGTCAGCTAGTAGAGTATGTAGTCAGGGACTGTAAGTTGAAAGTCGGGGAAAAAGAAATGTCAGTCGACCTTATTGTGATGTATATGAGGGACTTTGATGTCATATTAGGAATGGATTGGTTGGCTGCCAATCGAGTTGTGTTAGATTACTTTTCTAAGACATTAACGTTCAATACCCCCGAAAGATGTGTTGTAAAATTTCACTGAAAAGTAATGAAATCAGTGGTTGTTTTAAATGGAGCAATAAATTTTTGCTGATTTTATAATTTATGTTTTGAAGGATTCATCGCATATATGGTTGATACGGACCAGGTACGACCGGATTTGAGAGATATTCCAGTGGTTAAGGAGTTTCCTGACGTCTTTCCAGACGATTTACCAGGATTACCTCTAGCCAGAGAGATGGAGTTTGGGATAGATTTAGTACCTGGAATAGAATCGATTTCGAGACCACCATATAGGATGGCTTCGATTGAGTTGGAGGAGCTGAGAAAGCAGTTACAGGATTTGCTTGAGAAGGGGTTTGTGAGACCGAGTGTATCACCCTGGGTAGCTCCGGTCTTGTTTGTGAGGAAGAAGGATGGCAGCCTCCGATTGTGTATGGATTACAGATTGTTGAATAAGGCTACCATTAAGAATAAGTATCCCCTTCCACGCATTGATGATCTGTTGGATCAGCTTCGGGGAGCACAGGTCTTTTCTAAGATTGATCTAAGGTCTGGGTATCATCAGTTAAGGATACGGAGAGAGGATGTGCCCAAGACAGCATTTAGGACCCACTATGGTAATTATGAGTTTTTGGTTATGCCATTCGGGTTGACTAATGCCCCCGCAGCATTCATGGCTTTGATAAACGATGTGTTCAAGCCATACCTGGATCGGTTTGTGATTGTATTTATCGATGATATTTTGGTATACTCCAGATGCAGGGAGGACCACGAGCAACACTTAAGGATAGTGTTACAGACCCTTAGAGAGAGACAGTTGTATGCCAAACTGAGAAAGTGTGACTTCTGGTTAGAGCAGATTTCTTTTCTGGGCCATGTAGTATCGAGGGATGGAGTGTCAGTGGACCCATCCAAGATAGAGGCTGTTGTTCAGTGGGAGTGACCCAGGACAGTCACAGAGATTTGGTGTTTTCTAAGTTTGGCAGGATACTATAGGAGATTTGTAGAGGGTTTCTACAGATTAGCTGCTCCGTTGACACGTCCCACACGTAAGGCTGTTAAGTTTGTGTGGGATGATGCCTGTGAGAGGAGTTTTCAGGAGCTGAAGCGTCGATTGACCACTACTCCAGTTCTCACCATACCTACCAGCTCAGGAGGTTTCTTGGTATATACAAATGCATCGCATCAGGGACTGGGCTGTGTATTGATGAAGGATGGGAGGGTAGTTGCCTATGGATCTAGACAGCTGAAAAATTACGAGAGGAAGTATCCGACCCACGATTTGGAGTTGGCGGCCATAGTGTTTGCACTGAAGATATGGCGCCATTACTTATATGGTGAGAAGTTTTAGATTTTTACAGACCATAAGAGTCTAAAGTATTTATTCTCGCAGAAGGAGCTGAACATGAGACAGAGGAGATGGCTCGAGCTCCTGAAGGATTATGATTGCGAGATATTATACCACCCGGGTAAGGCTAATGTAGTTGCTGATTCTTTGAGCAGGAAGAGCCTAGGGTTGGTATCATTTATGATGGTTCGGGAACATGATTTGTTAGAGCAGTTCGCGAGCCTCAGTTTGGACATAGCACCCCCTGAGATTGACAGAGTTGAGATCATTGCAAGCCTGAGATTGGAGCCTGAGTTGATTGATCGTATCTGGCAAGCTCAGCAGAGTGATCAGGGATGTATTCAGTTGATGAGGCAGTACAGGCAGGTGTAGATATCGATTTTGCATTTAGTACTGATGGTTTACTGAGGTTCTGCAGTAGGATATGTGTTCCCGAGGATCCTGAGATCAGGAGGATGATTTTATCAGAGGCTCACTCAGCGAGGTATACAGTACATCTGGGGAGTACGAAGATGTATCAGAATCTTTGAAAAGTTTATTGGTGGTCTGGGTTGAAGAAAGACATAGCAGAGTATGTTGTGAGATGTCTCGTCTGTCAGCAGGTAAAGGGCATCAGAAACCTGCAAGATTATTGCAGCCTCTACCGATACTGACATGGAAGTGGGAGCATGTCACCATGGATTTTGTGATGGGATTACCGAGGACCCGCAGAGGTCACGATGCCATCTGGGTGATTGTGGATAGACTGACGAAGTTCGCCCATTTCTTAGCTATGAGAGCTATAGATGCTCTGAGTACATTGGTGAACCTATATGTTTGAGAGATTGTCAGGCTACATGGCGTTCCAGTGAGCGTTGTTTCTGATAGGGATGCCCGCTTCACTTCCCATTTTTGGGAACATTTTCAAGAAGCGTTGGGGACCTAGTTGAGATTTAGCACCGCATTCCATCCTCAGACAGATGGTCAGTCAGAGAGGACTATACAGACTCTGGAGGATATGTTGAGAGCGTGTGTACTGGATTTTGGAGGCTCCTGGGATGATCATTTGCCATTAGCCGAGTTCACCTACAATAACAGTTATCACTTGAGTATCGGGATGGCACCGTATGAGGCACTGTATGGTTGCAGATGTCGTTCCCCTATTGGATGGGAAGAGATTGGTGACAGACTGTTATTTGCTCCTGACTTGGTTCAGCAGGCTACTGAGGATGTCAGATTGATATGCGATAGATTGCGGATAGCTCAGAGTCGACAGAAGAATTATGCTGATAGGAGACACAGACCACTAGAGTTTGCAGAGGGTGAGTCGGTGTTTTTGAGAGTTTCTCCCTCCAAGGGTATCATGAGGTTCGGTAAGAAAGGTAAATTGAGCCCTCTTTTTATTGGACCCTTTGAGATTCTGGAGCGAGTGAGAGATAAGGCCTATAGATTGGCATTGCCACTAGAGTTGGCAGGTGTACACAGTGTCGTCCACATTTCTATGCTTCGAAAGTACCATCCGGATCCGTCACACGTGATTTACTACGAGCCGTTAGAGCTCAGTGACAGTATGACATATGTTGAGAGACCGGTTCAGATTTTGGATAGGAAGGAGAAGGTATTACGATCCAAGACGATCTCCCTGGTGAAGGTTCAGTGGCAGTATCACACTCCGGAGGAAGCTACCTGGGAGCTAGAGAGCATGATAAGGGAGAAGTGGTTCTAATTTGGATGACCAAATTCTTTTAGTGGGGGAGATTGTGAGATCCGTAATTTTTGTATGATGTTCCTTATGATTTCCATATTGTATGACATTATATGTTAATGGATTCATAAGATGGTTGATTTGGATATGATAAATGTGGATGAAACGAAATAATGTACGTAAAATCGAATAAGGATAAATCGAGAAAATAAAGAAGCAACAAGTTCGTCTAAGGAATTAAATCGAGTTGACAGAAAATAAGGAAATTGAATATAGGGAAAAGATTGTGGATTGATGAAAGAAAGTCGATTTAATTTGGTCCCGAACACGTATAAGGGTAAAATGGTCAAAAGACCAAAATTCGGTATAAAATCGATAAGTAATTTTCGTTAAAATATGGAATTTGCGAAATCTGGATCAATACCGAGGAAAATATTTAAATTCGAGGCCGATTGATCTAGATATTAATTTATTGAAATTTACAGGAATTAATTTGGAATTAATCGAGATTTTTAATTCAAAAAATTATCCCGAAAAAAATCAAAAAATATACCGGAAAGACGAAAATAGACTGATAAATTCATTTATTGATTAATTGAATTTAATAATAATTTTTAAGATTTTTTTAGGGATATTTGGATTATTTTAATATATTTTAATGTATTAAAATAATAATAATCAATTAATTAAAAAAAACGGAAATTAGAAAATCGAAAATCAGATTTAGGGGAGAGAGAAACCTGAAACCGAGACTTTGAAACCCGTCTGAACCCGATACCTCCGACGATCCACCGACGATCGATGAGCCCAGGCAAAGGTCGGAAAAGATAGAGCGACGTTCGACGATTTCAGTGGTACCGGTGACGCGCACCGACGGTCCCTATCTCCGGCAAATCGACGACCGAAAGTTCCAAGGAGAAAACACGTCGGTCCCAGCGAACGGCGGTATTCCAACCCCAATTCAGCCCAGTCGAGACTTCCCCTGGCCGAGACAGTTCTGTTAAGCCCACTGGCAGCCGGCGAGATGGCCGAAATCACCGGCGACGGCAAACAGGCCAAAACGGCACCGTAGCCGAGAAGGAAGAAAAGGAAAAAAAAAGAAAAAGAAAAGGAAAAAGAAAAGAAAGAAAAAAGAGAAAAAAAAGAAGAAAGTGTACCCGGGGATGACTTGAAATTTGGGTAAGTGACCGAGTAGTCGGGATTGACCTGCGGATAAATCTCGGGAATTTAATTTAATATTATTTTATTGGAAAATGACCCGAAATTGCATAATTGTGCAGTGTCACTACAGAGCCTGAACGAGAGCCGATTTAGCTCCTATTTTCATACCCCGCATCGTATTTGATAAGTACATTTTAATTACTATAATATGAGTCATTTAATGCAGAGTTTCGGTTATTTTACGAGATTTTACGGATTAATTCTGCATAAAAGGAATTTTATTCAAAAATTCAAAGTAATTATTATAAATAGTATCCGGGCTATCCACTGAGTTTGGAACGAAGCCCGATGATTATTGATAAATCAAATGAGCCCAGTAAACCCGAAAAAGAGATTTAAAAAGTGGAAAACAGACTGAAAATGGGGTTCGAGGACCATTAAAGTGCAATCGGGCCCAATAGAGTAAAACGGGCCCAGAGCTTTAGATTCGATCAGTAAGAGTGAAATACTGATCAATATATTGAACTAAACCCATATGTGGTTATATGCAGCTCCGTAGACGAGCGAATTGGACTGAAAGACCTGGTACGGTCGAGTCAGGATAAGCTCGTGCGTGATTCCAGGTAAGGGAATTTTATGAACACTTAGAGGTAGCTGTACGTAATTTTGAGGGAATTTACATTATGTTAAATTCAATAGGCTACCCGAAAACAAAAGAATAATTTTTGTGGAAAAATATGGAAATAGTGAAAAATGACAATTTTGCCCCCAGTTAGGAAAATTTCAAAAAGGGTAGTAAGGCTATGAAATTGCATGAATTTCATGATTTTAATGTTTTCATGATGATATTGCTTTAATTCAAGCAATTTATGGATAGGTTGGCTATTATTTTCATGTTTTAAGTGAAAAGGCACGGGTTATGTGCCAGTTGATATTTATTTGACATGTTTTGAAAAAATTGAGCCACTTATCAGTGTTATATGAGTTGTACCCGTGCTTGAGCACTGCTCGCACTGGATTTTATATTTTAACTCATACACAGAGTGCTGTAGCCTTGCTCGCACTATTTTATAGATTTATTTCATATGACTACCATACTGGAGTTTTTCTCGTACGAGGTTTTCACTGAGTTTTAATACCTATCCGTACTGGAGCAATGCTCGTACGTGGATTTGAATTAAATTTATAATCAGTTTAAGTCGTACTTGAGCAACTGCTCGTACGCAGATTTCATTGATTTCTATGAAACCGTGCTAGAGCTTCGCTCGCACGAGGTTTTCAGATATCATGAATATGCATGGAGCCGTGCTGGAGCTTCGCTCGCACAGGAATTTATATGACATGCATATAGCCGTGTTGGAGCCTCCTGTTGACTGTGTGTCATAGTGAGATGATATGCTCACACGTGCAGACTGAGACATACTAGACATGGGTGGACAAGACCTATTACAGGCACCCCTGATTGAGCTTGGGTTCACGGAGTACGATGTACCGTGTATGTCACGCGGAGTACGCTGTACCGTGGGGATTGTTGGAGTGGAGTGGTATTAGCCACGAGACAGCAAGTCTTGCCCTCGCAATCCTGATATTATGCTATTCTGGCGGGTAGGATGACCCACCTCCCGTTTCAGGTATGATACCCCGCACACTAGGATCCGTGTGCCAGGGATCACGAGGTTATGGCCATAGTCTTGGATATTACTGATATAGTCGCTTACATGTCTCACATGATATAACTATTGGTCTTGATAGACCAGGGTAAACCCGAGGGAGGGGTCAGGCCCCGATTTTCTTATGATTTCAATTGAGATTTGATTATTCCCATGGAGGGATTTTATGAAACTTTCATTGATTTGTAACCCTGTGAGAAGGGTGATTTTATAACGGGGATTTGAAAATAAAGAATTTTGTTGAAATGGATTTTGATTTGTGAGTGTATCATATTTTGACCCAGATGGGGTATTTTATAACGTGTTGATTCAATGAGCATAAGATGTTTTCACATGAGAATTATTCTATGTTTTTTTATATGTCGATTTCCTGTTTTAGAACAGATGATATTATTTATATGGCATATCATTGTTTTTACCTCATGCTCACATATATCCTGATTTCTTATCAGCATGTAGATAGTATAGCTATATACCCGTTTGTATTATTGCCTTACTGAGCATGTGGAGCTCACCCTTTCATTTTCCATCCACTTTCAGTGTTTCGACCATAGAGATAGCGGGTGTAGAGAGTAGACGGCATAGCTGATATCTTTGTTTCCCATCGACTGTCAGGTATACACCACGTACAGAATTTTGTATTAGTATGCTTACAGCACAGTATTGTATATGAAAGAATATTTGGGGATGTAAATATAGAATCATGTGATGTATAAACATATCGACCACTCTATTATATGATAAATGATATCAGTATGTATGTTTACATGTGATATTTCTTAATGGTTCGAATGGTATATCGATATTGATTCTCAGCCCGACCTGTTTAGAGGAATATGTCACGAGGAGGTAAGAAAGATTTTTTCAAAAGCGAAAAATTTGATCTGATTTTGGTAGTATTGGGTCGTGACAGAGAGTAGGGGTGTAAACGATCAGAACGTTTGGTGAACCGTTCGTGAACCATTCGGTTACTGTTTGTTTATGTTCGTTTATTAAGCTTAACAAACGAACACGAACAACATTTTTTGTGTTCGTTTATTAAACGAACGAACATGAACAGAGGTGCGGTTCGTTTGTTTATGTTCGCGAACAAGCTCGTTTATGTTTGTTTATTGTTCGTTCGTTTAAAGTGTCATTTGTTGTTCGTTCGTTTATGTTCGCGAACAAGCTCGTTTATGTTCGTTTATTGTTCGCTCGTTTAAAGTGTCATTTGTTGTTCGTTCGGTTATGTTTGTTTGTTGTTCGTTTAGTGTTCGTTTGTTGTTCGTTCGTTTATGTTCGTTTATTGTTCGTTTGTTCTTCGTTTGTAATTTATCAAAGTATTAAAATTACTTATATTATATTATTATATAAGTTATATGTTATATAATTATAATATATACTAAAATACTAAGATCATGTTTGGTGCATAGGATGATGGATAGGATAGGATGATAATCACCCTATCTTATATTTGATGCACACATTTAGGGGATGATTGGATTGCAAAGAGGATTAGTAATCCTCTTAGTATAGGATGATCCAATCCTCTCTAAAAAGTAAAGATTATTTCTAATGAGATTAGAAATAAATATTCATATTTTATTTATTTTATACTTAAAATTTTTATATTTAAAAAATAACTTAATCATTTAATAACTTAATAAGGATCATTGTTTAATTAATTTATCCAAAATATTTTTTTTATTTTTTTCCTTATTTTTTATTTCTTTCTTTTCCTTATTTTTTTGAATAGAGAAAAACTATAATTTGATTAAATAATATTTATCTCAATATTTGTACTTATTTGCTTAAACTTTATTCGTCTTAATATTTATCTCAATATTTATACTTATTTAATTTATTTACTTATTTTGTCAGATGATTCGGAGGATTATCGATAGCACCAATTTTTAGTATTAATTTTTAAACTTTTAATGTATTAATTCTTAAACTCTGTTGTGTTATATTTAAGAATTTTAGTTAGATGATTTCAAATTGTATTATTGTTTATGTAGGATTTAGTCTTTATGTAGGATTTTTAATATTTAATTTTCAATTTGTATTAATATTTAACGTGTTTGCGAACGGTTCCTGAACACCTGTTCACGAACACATGTTCGCGAACGGTTCCTGAACACTTGTTTACGAACACGTAAACGAACAAGTTCGTGAACATGTAAACGAACATGTTCGCGAACATGTTCGCAAACGAAAATGAATAGCATTAAAAAATAAACGAACGAACACAAACAAACACGAACAACACTAAAAAATAAACGAACGAACATGAAGATTAGTCGTTCGTTCGTGTTCGGTTCGTTTATAGCCATAGTGGAGAGCAGTAGTTAATTCAAGCATATGAAGTCTTGTGTTTAATTCTTATTTAGGTTTTACATTAACACTTGGGTGCACGAATTTGAGTAAATGATTGTACACACACACACAAGTGGAAAGTAAAGAGTGAAGGGGGATAGGTTTGCTTTGATTGACTTGAACAATATAAATCTGAAATTTATCCTAAGTTGAGAACCTTGTGAATTCTTGAGGAAAATCTCAATTTAGTATGACAAGCATGTGAGCTGAGTATGGTTGAGAGTCTTTAATTGTTCTGTTTCTAGTATGTCTTTGCTTGAGGACAAGCAAATTTCTAAGTTTGGGGGTATTTGTTAGCACCAAATTTTATTTATGTTGAGGACCCTTTATACTTAGTTATTTGATTTGTTCTTTGCAATATTAGGTATGTTTTATGTGTTTTGTGCACTTGTGCAGGAAAAAGAACAATTTGGAGAAGTTAAAGCTTTTGGAGCTGGTTCTGATGATTCCGTGAAGAATTGAAGTTACAGGATGCTGATCGTGACTTATGCTGCAGCAATAGAAGAAACTGGACAGTGCAGAGCAGATTTGAGGGATTAATTCCATTTTCGCAGCATAGCAGTCTGATTAGGGCAACACTGTTTTTCCACGTGGCCTTTCGCGTTTTAGTGCTTGGAAACCTTATAAATAGTCTTTTTATCAGAATTTCGAGGGGCTGCGGCAGAAGACTTCAAGATTGATTTAGCTCCATAGAAACTCTATCTTTTACATCTTTTTCCACGAATTTTTACTCTTTGGATGTTAACTTGGAATTCTTGGATGTTTATTATGATGTCTAGGAACTAAATTCCTTTTCCTAGAATCGATGTAACGAACTTTGGGCAGATTGCAATTACTTTGTGATGTTGTTTGGATGATTTCAATTATGTTTATTTAATCTACTTGTTCTTAATGCTCTAGTTGATTGGCCACCAATTGGATGAATTAGTATAGGAATCCAGCACTCGGGAGAGGGGATTATTTATATGCACAAGGGTAGATTAACGTAGGACATTGTTGAATCGAGAGGTTGACAATTCTTATGAGTCATAGAGAAACGGATTATTATTGCATAATGAACTCTATTATTTAATTCTGAATCGGGAAGTTGGGATTAGATAATTTGGGTATGACTGTTTAAAACTAGGGAGAGATAAATAGAAAATAGTTTCGGCTATAAACAAGTTGAAATCAAAAGAACAATTGATCAAAAGAATTGTATGAACCCTAGTTAGGTGAAATCGAGTTCTAGGAATATTTTGCCATTGATAGTTTCATTCTTAATTATTGTGATTTATTTTAATTAAATTGTTCCGTAGTTAATCGTTAAATTAATAAATAGGATTTTCACCAACATTCATTAATATTCTAAATAAAGCTCAAGGTTGTTGCTTACATTGATTAGCGGTAGACACAGTTCCCTGTGGGACGATACTCATATTTACCCTATACTTGAAAACTGACTTGTGCACTTGCAGTAGTGTTCCATAAAAGGACAACATATGCACAGACATATATTGAAAGTAATGTGTCGGGATGTAATCTGTGTAAGGATAAATGAAATGAAATAATTTTAAGGATTGACATTGAACAGAAATACAGCCTAAGTGAGTAAAGGAATAAATTGCAAGCCGAAGTTTCAAAATAAAAAATTTTTCCCCGAATTTTTATAGGTCACGGGTCGTTATAGATGAATTGATGATATAATAATAGGATTAGGAAACTTGAACTTGGAGCTAAGATTGTAGTTTTGAAATTTATAATAAAACATTTACTTAAATGACTTGTATAATAACAATACGAATTTATAAAATTTATTTAAATTAAAATGTATATGATTCTTTTAAGATCATGTATAAATTTATACCTTATAAGAAATTTTAAGTAGACATAAATTATTTTAAATAAACATCACATAGACAACATAACGTAATAATTATTAATTTTATGAATAAAAGAACATTTTATTTTATTATATTTATTTTGGACGTTGTACTTGTATTGTTTGATTTAATTATTTAACTTTTCTTTTAATTTTAAAAATAATATATTTTAATTTTAATATAATGTTTATATTTTCAAGTAAATTCAATATTTGTATATATATTTGAAATTCTAAGAAAATATAATTTAAATTTAATTTTGTTAATAATGTTATTAATTTTTTGGCAAAAAAATATCAAATTCAAACAAATGTTACAATTATATAACGATTTATATATATATATATATATATATATATATATATATATATATATATATATATGATTTATTATTGTATTAAATTTAAAATTTTAATATAAAATAAATTCAATAAAATAGTATAATAATTGTTTTTATAATAAAATTAGATTTTATATTTAACAATATATTTATTATTTATTATTATAAATACAATAAATATGATATTAAAAATTATTTGATATTCATATATTGTGTTTTAAAATGATTTTATTTAATAATTGAATTTAAATATTTAATACTTATTTTATTGATAAACGATATACATTATCGAAATAATTGTGTAATAAATAATTATTTTTTAAAACTTTTATAAATTTTAATAAGAAATATGTATATCATTATTTATTTATTTTATTTTTTAATGAAATAATCATATAACTATAATTTGGGTTTTTTAGGGTTATAAATTCGGGTTTTTTAATGGGTTTCAAATCGAATCGGGTTTGGGTTGTGTCAAGTTCGGGTTTTTTTCTGGTTCAATTTTTTTCGTATTCAGATTTTTTTCGAGTTTAGCTTTTCTAGTTTAGATCTTGAACTTTTTTGGTCAATTCGAGCCTATCTCGAGTTTTGTCTCGGACAGATTCTATAACAACCCGTGACCTATAAAAATTCAAGGGAAATTTTTTTTTTTTTAACTTCAGCTTGCAACTTAATCCCTTTATTCACTTAGGTTGTATTCTTGTTCAGTGTCAATTCATTTTCTTACTTCTTTATCCGTAATTATAATTTAGTTTCACATTTGGATTTATATGGCCGATAGAAATTTCGGCAGCATAATAGCTTATATATAAGCCTACCCAATTGCAAACCGAATGTTTTAACAAATCCTAGATATCCACAAGTACCAACCATACTTTCCAAGTCATATCATCAAATCATTCTACATATTCCAAACCACATCTAGTTACTCCCAAAAATCAATCTTTAAAAATATTTCATTTTATTCATCCTTATACATATTACATTCCGACACACTACTTTCAATAAATGTTTGTGCATACTACTGGTCTGGTAGAGAGATAGAAATGTATACCTCACGCATGTACAAAAGGTAGTCTGGGAAAAACTCGTATTCGCCAGCCTACGTCGTCTACACAGCAATTATCATTGTAGTTTCACTGCAACACATTTGAGAGGTGAAGAGGTGAGCTTTCGGGAAAAAGCCCAGTAAGAAATGCATTTAAAATGATCATGGTGGCTAAATCACACTGAATGCATGATAAAACTAAAAGATAGCATTTCTTTACAAATATCACATAGCTTCCAAAATGCGTAAATGGAAAACATAATCAATAGAAATATAACTTCGAGGTAACAAATCTATTCAGTTACACCAAAATCTTTCGAAACATACAGAACTTCAGAGTCTTTCAAAACCGATAGAACTTCAAAAGCATAACTGATGTATAAACATGTATCGAAGGATCAAAATCTTATAACATAGTTCATATCGGATGGAGACTAGGCTAACTTATAGGATTGTCATGCGATGATAACATAGTCATCCTCTGTAGAGGGAAATCATAAACATGGCCATGGCAAGGCTGTCGATGTGATCAAGGTCGTACAGCAAATCAATCAGACCAGAAGGCAGAATTCATATACGCCACGAAGGCGAGCATGACAAAAATGCATTGACCGTGTGGCACTTTGGATCTGTAGGACCCAAGAGGTGGCATCCACGATTGCATATCATTGTGAACCGCGTGTCACTTTGCTCCCGTCGGACCCAAGAGGTGGCCCCCACGTTCACATGTCATTGCGAAAATTGCATGGCACTTTGCTTTTGTGATAATTCTATATTTTTAGAATTATTTGTGTAAGTACCCTAAATTTTATGTATTTGGTTTTATTCATGATTAACAATTTAATCATCGAGATTAAAGATTTCGCTCCATTAGTCAAAGGTTTAAATTAAAATTATATTTCTCCGTAGCGAGACTTAGAAGAAGTAATTCAATTTCATTATAATAAATCTACGGATGAATATCGATGGGAATAGGAATAAAATTTGTAATCGTACGAGCTAGGGAAAATATCTATATAAGGTATAAGTGATTCTTTATGATGGATAAGTACAGGTATTAAGTTAAATTCACTACAAATACTATGAGGAAAATTTATTAAGTATACAAATATGTATAGACATATATGTAATGTTTCAAATCTTTCCCTTTTTCCCAATTTAGAATATAGGTTTATAGATACAAATAAACATATGTGTAAATATAAATATACACTTACATATACACAACCCATGGATTGGCTTCTAAAATGAAGCCAATCCCAAAGGGAAGTGATTGGACTTCGGGTCTAAGGGAACTTATACATACAAGGGAAGGCATGTAGTGGGATGGATGGCATGATGAAAGAACCAGAAGTCTCGGTTAGGTAGAATGAATAAGACAGTGTAGAAATTGAGGAAACGTGAATGGGGGAGGTGGTTCACGGTGTGACAAGGAGTAGAAGGAAAATAGGTACTAGGAAAGGTATAGGCTGTGGATTTCCTACTGTATCTGCAACAAGGAATTGACAGTGATTAAATGATGTCAGAAGGCAGCAGGGGCAGACGGAGTAAGAAGGAACTGTGCAGAAAAAAAACAGTGGGGAAGAGACAGTTTCGGAAGACTGAAGGCATAACCGAATTCAATGGAAGGGATGGCTGACGTGAATGAATGAAAAATTTTAGTTGAAGCGTACTTATATAATATATATATATATAAGAGACAGTTTTGGAAGACTGAAGGCAGAACCGAATTCAATGGAAGGGATGGCTGACGTGAATGAATGAAAAATTTTAGTTGAAGCGTACTTATATAATATATATATATATATCCAGTACATAGTCCCCGGGTAATAGCAGTAGGAGGGAGGAAAATATGTATATCATAAATATATATATATACATATGCATGTATCGAGGACTGGAAGTGTGCAGCAGAGAAAGGATTGAATCAGGCAAAACATGAAGTCCCTCCGCTGTTGTTCACATGATAGAATGAATGACAAGAAGACCGAAGCACGACAATTGAAGCAACCTGGAAAACCGAGGGACAGAAGTAAAGACGTGGGAGCAGGGAGGTCCGTGAGGAAGAAGACCGGAGACTGGAAACTGGGAACTGTGGCTGGTGTTGGGACATGATGATGCAGATGATAGCCGAAAGGGGAGAAGGTTTGAACAGGCTGGAAGCGACGGTGGCCGAAATATTGGTAAAGCCGAACTGAGGTGTGTGAGAAATAAAAAACATGGGTAAACAGAGGATGAGTGAAAGCTCGGGTTGCAGTAGGTTGATAAACAAAGACTGGCCCGAGCATGAGGGGAGCAAAAAAAAAGAAAAGAGAAGAAACCGAGGACATATGTTATATACATATAGATAGGAGACAGTGAAAAATGGGAATGAAACAGAGGACGTTCTGCCCTTTGAAAACTGAAGTTGGAAACGGAGATGAGGAGATGGGATTAGAGACTAGTGAAGCGTGAGTTAGAGGCTTTCTTCGTGGTGGAAGACTAGAAAGTCGAGGGAGGATGGAAGGATAAGACCAAGCCGAGAGGTAGTAGTAATGGAGAAGGGATGGTGAAGACGATGAGCCACTGTCGAGGGAGAAGAAACAAAAGAACATGGCGGCAAGGGAGTTCCCTACCGTGAAACAGCCACCGAAAATCCAAGAACGTATGTAGCTTGTACTTTATGATTCCTATGTGTACGAACGTTATATTTTCATAGTTGAATCATAAGAAGAGTATTTACTATCATGCAGTTGACTATTTAAAGAATAAAAATGCATGTAAACTACATAACAGCGAGATAAGGGTTAAAGTGATTCTCGAGCAAGTACAGGGGTAAAACGATCAATTGATCGAAATTCGGTATAAATCCGATGAGAAAATTTCATTAAAAATATGAAATCGAGAAATCTTGATCAATAACGGAGCAAATATTGAATTTCGAGTCCAATTGATCAAGATATGAATTTATTTAATATTTTTGGAATTTTTATCTCGAAAAATGAGCTCGAAAATAGTGAAAAAATATACCGAAAATGTAAAATCGGACTGATAAATTCTTCTACGGACTAAATGAATTTAATAGGAATTTTTGAGATATTTTTGGGATATTTTAAGATTTTTAATATTATTTTAAGGATTAAAATAATATTAAAAATATATTATAAAGAAAAAAATAGAAAAAAACGAAATCTAAAATTGGAAAGAAAAACGCGGGGAGAGAGAAAATTGAAGAGAAAGGAAACCGACGGAAGCGAACTGAGGAACTCACCACCGGACAGCGAGCACCGGCGACCCAGAAGCCAGGCCAGCTACCGGAAAAGGAAGCTGATCTCCGCGCGACCTCCCAGCCACCGGAAACGCACTCCACGGGCGTCGGAAAGGGGAGATCAACGAGGTTGAAGGCCGCGGACAAGAGAAGGGAATCTGGCGGCCACCGGCGGTGCTAGGATCCGATCGAGCCCAGCTGAACGTTCCCCAGGCTGTGGCGCACCGAACGGCGGCAACGGTACCCAGAGAATCGATCGGACGACGTCGGCACGGCTAAAACATCTCTAAACCGGTCAGCGGTTCAGGGGAGAACCTTCTAAACTAAACCGGATCGGACCGGTTCAGCCAAGGAGGAGAGAGAAAAAAAAAGGAAAAGAAAATTTTTGGGATTGCACCAGACTTCAGGTAAGTCGATACGAGGTCAAAAGTGACCGATTTAATTTCTGATAAATTTATTTAAATTATATTTAATCGAAAATTGACTCGGAGTTAAATATACGAAATTGTGTAGTTCGACGATTAATTCCAAACAGAAGCCCGATCGAACTTCGATTCACGCACCATCGCATAATCTCGGGTAAGTAAAGCTCATTTACGACAAATTCTGTGATTAATGCGTATTTAAGATTTAATTTATGCATTTCGGATTAAATTTCAGATTTAGTGAATTATATTCAAAATTTTGAATTAAATGTCATAAATGATATACGGGCTATTCAAAGAGCTTGGAATAAAGCCCAATGGGTATTGATAGGCCCAATGAGTTAATAGACCTTGATGAACGGGCTTAATACGGATTAGGGCCCAATTAACGTGATTAAGGCCCATTAAGCGTAAACGGGCCCATTTTAGCAAAATAAACTGTATTAAATGTGTAATACAGTAGAAAACGTGTAATTAATCCAGTGAATGGCTAAATACAGCTCCAGAGTCATATTGAGAGTTAACTGGACTGCGAGATTTGGACAGCACAGAGGAAGAAAGGTCACACTACGTGATCTGAGGTAGGGGACTCTTGCAAGTAGTTAGAGATATCTGTGCATATTTTCGTTGGATTTTACATTCACTGAAATTGTTTGAGGGTCAGAGAAAATCGATAATATTATAGGGACCCGATATGGGTAAATTACGATTTTGCCCCTAGTTAGGCAAAAAAGTCAAATTTTGGGAAGAGTTGTGAAAAGCATGGAAATAATGTTTTGAGTGGTTTTACTGCTGTGTAGCAGAAGAGTAGGTGGATGGGCTAATGTTTTGAGGTTGATGTAAACTAAGCACACTTTATAGTGCTGATTTTAATGATTTTAAACATCCCTATTTTTAAAGAGCCATTTACCGAATTATGTAGAAACAATCGTGTTGGAGCACAGCTCGCACTTGATTTCAGATGTTTTTCACACACGTTAGTGCTGGAAGTTTACTCGTACTACATTTATTTGACATGCATGATAGAGTACTGGAGCGTTGCTCGTACTCAGTTTTTATGTGATTTGTGCATGATAGAGTGCTGGAGCAATTAGCTCGTACTCGAGTTTTACATGAGATGCATGACAGAGTGCTAGAGCATTGCTCGTACTCGATTCTTCATGATTTCTACATGACATAGTACTTGAGCGATTTGCTCGTACTTGATTTGAATGAGAATTATGCATGACCTAGTGCTGGAGGTTTACTCGCACTAGTGTTGATATTTTGACATGCATATACAGTGTTTTGAGGCGAAGCGTTGACTGTGAGTCACACTCAAGACGCACACTATATTTTACGTGATATATAGACATGTTAGAAAAATCGTGACGATTTCCTCCGTGTAGACTGAGTGTCACACTGTTGAGATGTTCTCACGTGGATTTAGAGACGTGGCATTTATTCCATAGTATGAGGGCTAAGACCTATGGCAGGCACCCCACTATGATGTATTTCCATGGTATGAGAGGCTAAGACCTATGGCAGACACCCCGACCATGATGTAGGGTCCACGGGTGTACGTTGTGCCGTACATGTGGCATGGAGTACACTGTACCGTGTTTTGTTATGGAGTTGTGGAGTTGTGGAGGAGAGTTGTTGATAGCTGGCGGTTGTGATGGACTGACCCCCCTCCCGTTACAGCAGTGATAACCCGCACACCGAGTACTGTGTTGCTTGGGATTTCACCATGTTAGGATATGGCCATAGTCCAGAGATATTGCATTTAGCCACTGAGTCTCGCATGATATATCACATGTGTTTTATGATACGGGTAGACTTGAGGGATGGGTCGGAACCTGATTTGTTTGTGTTGTGATGAGAAATGTCATATTTACTATGTTTTGAATGTAAATGACATATTTTATATAAAGCATTCTTAAATGATTAAATATGCATTGTTTTGCATGAATGCCTCTGATTGATAAACCAGCATGTGTTTAGTAGAAGGGATTTTAAATCTGTCAGGACCCCAGTTTAAATCCTTGACTTTAACCAAAAACCACAATAAATTTTTCGCTTTTTAACTTACCTTTCCTCTCTTCGCTGGTTGGGCTGTGATTCGATGTCAGAGTCTTCACTTACCATAATATCCATTCTCATACATACATGTCAATATATTAATTCTGACTGTAGGTGCTTTTATTATACATGTAAGATTTTATAAAATCTAATACGATTACATTCCCCATAATATATAACGTATACATCACTGTGCTGTTTCTATGTTTAGATACACAACTGTACATAATAAGTATACCTGATGAATCGATAGGAACTAGCAGTGGACTCTGGGACACTCTCCCACGATAACTCTCGATCTACTGACGCTCTGTAGAGAGATGTAAAGAAAAGGGGGTGAGCATAACGCGCTCAGTAAGGAAATCAGGCAAGCAAGTAGATATCCACACTATCTACTCAAAATAGTGCTATGCCTTGAAAACATTATTTCCTTAACTCACTTTAAAAGCATGTCTTGAAATATAATATATATGTACTTGTACAGAATAAATCCCATGTACAAAATCATGCTTTATTTCTCAAAAGTAGGCATGTAGTGCAACACAATGCATTTATATATAAATCATGCCTTTATGTAAATCATGCCATGTATATTTAAATCACATATAAGTATGGCATCAATTGATTCACAACACAAATCGGAGTCCGACCCATCCCTCAGGTCTATCCGCAGTTTAAATCAGTCAATCAATGTGATATATCATGTGAGACTCTGTGGTAAATACAAATAGTATCCTGGATTATGATCATATCCGAAAAGAAAGTGATCCCAAGCCACATAGATCTAGATGTGCGGGGCCTCACTGCTGTAACGGGAGGATGGTCAGTCCAATGTCAACCGCCAGCTACGTAACACACGGTACAGCGTACACCTCGTGCCCCGGGCACGATACAAAGTACACCCGTGGACCCTCACAGCCAGGGTCTTTAGCCCTCGAAACCATGGAAATCCTCATAGCCAGGGTCTTTAGCCCTCGAAACCATGGGAATAAGTATACCACGTCTATATCAACCTCATGCGGATATCCTCTCTAGCTATGACACACAGTCACGCAAAGATCCAGGCATGGGTGTCAACATGTATTACATATCACATACAGTGTGCGTCTTGAGTGCGACTCACAGTCGTCACTCCGCTCAACACTGTTTCACATCATAAAATTCAACTCTAGTGCGAGTAAACCTCCAGCAACTAGGTCAATGCATAGTTTATGTATCAAATCAAGTACGAGCAATAGCTCCCAGTACTATGCTATGCACAATATCAAAATCAAGTACGAGCAATCGCTCCCAGTACTATGTCATGTATAAACCATGAAGAATCGAGTACGAGCCACGCTCTAGCACTCTGTCATGCATATATCATTCAAAGCTGAGTACGAGTAAAACTCCAGTACTCTATCATGCATGTCATGAAAATCTAGTGCGTATCAAATTCAGCACTAATATTATGTGGAAAAACACATGAATCCCAGTGCGAGCTGTGCTCTAGCACGATTCATTCTCACATAATATGATAGATGGCTATTTAAAAAGGGATTGTTTATAAAACATCAAAATCAGCACTCAAAGTGTGCTTAAGTCATATCAACCTTAAAATCATTAGCCCATCTATTTATTTTCATGCTAATAACAATTAAACACTCACAATAGCATTTTCCATGCTTTTTGCAACTTCTCACAAAAGTTGACTTTTTTATTAACTAGGGGCAAAATCGTAATTTGCCACTATCGGGTCGCAATAATTATTATTCACTTTCTCTGACCCTCAGAGTTTTTAAGTGAATGCAAAAGCAGTTGAAAATACGTGCAGGTATCTCTAACTACTCGCAAAAGTTCCCTACCTCGGATCACGTCAAGTGACCTCGCTTCCTCGGTGCTGCTAAATCCTGCAGTCCGATCAGCTCTCGATGTAAACTCCGGAGCTGTAAATAACCATTCCTCAGGTTAATTATCATTTTCCTACTGTATTACACATTAATACAGTTTAATTTCCCTTAATGGGCCTTAAAAATCCTTAATGGGTCTTAACCGTATTAAGCCCGTTTTCCACTTATTATTTTCCTTCATCAGGGTCTATCGACTCATTGGGCCTATCAATACCCATTGGGCTTTATTCCAAGCTCTTTGGATAGCCCGTATATCATTTACGACATTTAATTCAAAATTCCGAATATAATTCACTAATACGGAATTTAATCCGAAATGCGTAAATTAAATCTTAAATATGCAATAATCACATAATTTATCGTAAATGAACTTTACTTACCCGAGAATATGCGATGGTAAGCAAATCGAAGTTCGATCGGGCTTCCGTTCGGAATTTATCGTCGAACTGCACAATTTATTATATTTAACTCCGGGTCAATTTCCGATTAAATATAATTTAAATAAATTCATCGGAAATCAAATCGGTCACTTTTGACCTCGTATCGACTTACCCGAAGTCCGGTGAAATCCCGAAAATTTTCCTTTTCCTTTTTCTTTCTTTTTCCTCTTTTTTCCCTTTTCTCCTTGGCTGAACCGGTCCGGTCCGGTTCAGCACAGAACCTTCTACCCTGAACCGCCGACCGGTTCAGGCATCATTTGGCCGTGCCGGCGTATTCCGTCCGGTTCCTGACGCAGCACCACCGCAGTTCGGCGTGCCTAAGCCTGGGCAACACTCGGCTGGGCTTGATCGGGACCAAGCACCGCCGGTGGCCGCCGAATCTCTTCTTTTCCGCCTCGGCTTCTCCTCTTCGATTCGCCGGCGTCCGGCGTCGGTGGATGGCGTGACCGGTGCCGATCGGTTCGCACGGGTCCGGGCTTCCGTTTCCGCAGCTGGGCTGGCCGTGGGGTGGCCGGTGGTCGCCGTCCGGTGGCCTTCTCCCTCGGTCGGCTTCCACGCGTTTCTCTCTCCCCGATTTCCTCTCCAGATTTCGTTGCCCCTTTTTTTTTTTTTATAATATATTTTTATTATAAAATAATAATAAAAATCCCATAAAAATCCCATAAATATCCCAAAAATATCTAGAAATATCTTAAAAAATCATATTAAATTCATTTAGTCCGTAAATGAATTTATCAGTCCGATTTTACTTTTTCGGTATATTTTTGGGCTCATTTTTCGAGGTAAAATTCCGATAAATTCTAATAATTTATATCTTGATCAATTGGGCTCCAAATTAAATATTTTCCTCGATTTTGATCAAGATTCCTCAATTTCATATTTTTAATGAAATTGTCTTATCATAATTATACCGAATTTCAGTCATTTGACCATTTTACCCCTGCACTCATTCGGGAATTAACTTAACCCTTATATCGCTGTTATGTAGCTTACATGCATTTTTAATTTATCAAATTGTCGATTGCATGTTAGTAAATACTCTTCTTATGATTCAACTATGTAATAAAGTGTTCATACACATAGGAATCATAAGGAACAAGCTACATAAATCCGGGTCTGACAAAATCTGTACTATATTATATATATTGAAACATGCTTTTGAATTGAGAGAAGGAAAGACAAAGCATTATTTTCAGTAGATAGTATAGATGTCTACTTGCTTGCCTGATTTCCTTACTGAGCGCGTTGATAGCTCATCCCATTCATTTTCCCCCATCTCTACAGATTCTCGTCAGTAGATCGAGTCGGCCAGGGTATTGCATTCCTTTGATCTGCTGCCACTCCACATCTAGCGAAAGGTATATACAAGCTCACTCTTTTGTATCTGAACTGTCACGACCCAATTCCATTCTCTTTAACAGAAAATCACTAAAAATTTTTCGCGTTTTACTGTTACCTTACCCGGTCGTGAACTAACTCACCACACACTGTTGGGCTGTGAGTCAATAATAAACTCCACATCTCATTCATTCTCAGTGAAATAAAACGATGTCATACATTTGCATTTAAATCATGTACTTATACAAAAGCATGTTTTACTGACATCTACATCCCCCATAATTACAACTCAAAGAATACTGTGCTTTTACATTGTTTAGATACAAAAAGAATCACTGTGTATATACCTCTAAGCGATGGAGATGCAGCGGAGTCCAAAATACCACGCCTCAGTCCTCACTGGGCTACTATGCACGCTCTGTAGGGGGAAAATAGAGAGGGATGAGCAACCATACGCTCAGTAAGGCAATAATGCAAGCATGGTAGATAACTACTCTATCTACATGCTGATAGTGTTATGCATAAATCATTTATGGTAGGAGCATGAGGAATAAAACTATGCCATATGAGTATACATATATATCATGTGTCAAAATCATGTACATTGGCATATCAAACATGGTAAAAAGAACATCATGTATAAATCATCTCATGCTCAATCTCATTTAAATTCATAAAAAGGGCAATTCATTAAGAAGCCTCCTTTTTAAACCAACATCATAAACCTCTTTCTCAACACATAAATACCACCAAATCAATTCACAATCATAACCACATTTTCATTTCACAATTCACGCATGTGTATAAAACTAGGTCACTATATCAAAAGTGCCTATGTGGGCCACTGCATCATAAATCATCCCAGACCACACGCGTCCAGGTGTGCGGGGTATCATACTGGCACGAAGATGGATTATCCCTCGCCAGACTTTCTCATCACTTAACCATCACGCGGTACAACGTACTCCATGTGATATACACGGTACAGCGTACTCCGCAGACTCATATCGTGATTGGGGGTGCCATTCCTAGGTCTTACCTACCCCATACCAAGAGTTTTCCATATCCGTGAAGGAGAGCCTCCCTGTCGAACAGAGCCTCCCCGCCTAACAGAGCCTCCCTGCCTCCTCGGGCTTAAAGATGTTAGCTTGAGGATGTAGGGCTTAAGGATCCTTCCGTAAGAGAGCCTCCCCACCGAACAGAGCCTCCCCGCCTAACAGAGCCTCCCTGCCTCCTCGGCTTAAGGATGTTGGCTTAAGGATGTAGGGCTTAAGGATCTTACCGTACCCATGTAGGAGAGCCTCCCTGCCTAACAGAGCCTCCCCGCCCCTCCAGGGCTTAAGGATGTTAGCTTAAGGATCCCACCCTAAGAGAGCCTCCCCACCGAACAGAGCCTCCCCGCCTAACAGAGCCTCCCCGCCTCTTTGGGCTTAAGGATGTTAGCTTAAGGATGTAGGGCTTAAGGATCTTACCAACTTTCACAACCTTATACGTATCACAATGTGCAAACTTGTGCGAGCAAAGCTCTAGCACGACTCATGCATCCTATCATAAAGAGACGCGTACGAGCATAGCTCTAGTACGGTTATACTCATAAGACAAACCACTCAAAAGCCACGTACGAGCAGAAGCTCCAGTACGGTTTATAAACATCGTCATAGTTTCCAAATCAAGGTGCGAGCTAAGCTCCAGCACGTTTCATACAAATGAAAACATCAATACCCGGTGCGAGCTAGGCTCTAGCACGGTTTAATTCACATAAACATGATAGGCGGCTCATAAGCTTTTAAAGCTATCTCAAAACATATTTGGCACTTCACATGTGCTATCACAAACATCAAACCACAATAGCCATCCTATCTATCAATTCGTTTAAAACCAAACACATGTTTTGTGAAAGCATACAAAACACTTGATTTATGCAATTATTAGCCTTACTATCCCTTTTTATACATCCATGTAAACCAAATCATCTAATATTCGCAACTATTTTCGCTTACCAAACAACCAATTTCTCAAACGTTCATGCATTTCATAAACACCCTATAATCCCACAAATTACGAGCAGCTACCTCTATATACTTACAGAATTCCCTTACCTGGAATCGCGATGCGTGATTCCACTTCCTTAAAGCTGCTACTCGTACCACTCGATTCGTTTCCAACGAACTCTTCGGGACTGCACAAAATCGTATCCCGCATTATACTCGATCCATATAATATGATATCGTGCATTCACTACAGTCAATTCGACCTATAGTTTTCTATTAACGCTTGTGAGGCTTCGTTTCATTACTTTACCCAAAACTCGAGTCTATGGATTCTTCTTAGGCCTATTAACTTATTCAAAATCGATATTAAATCGACATTAAGCTCATAGTGTTCATATTTCATGAATTCCCTCACTATGGCATTTATCAAGCATATACATACCCATTTTCACAATTCCTCCAAACTCACAATGAAATTTCATTTAACCATCTAAAATCATAAACATTACCTCAATAACAACTTTAGCATGCCCATAAATCATAAACTCATTCAACCCATATATTCTCACATTATACCCATTCTAGGTTTTCTAGGTCACACCAATTCCACCACATCCCTAGATAATTTATCCATCAATACTCATGCCAAACAACTCCAAAATCAATTAAATGGATAATGTACTTGGATTGGAGTGTTAGAATCTTACCAAATATGATTTTTCTTCTTGCTCCAAATGTCAATGCCCTTATCTCCTTCAATACCCACAATGAGATTTTGGGTTCCAACTATGTTGTTCTCTTCCTCAAGATGAACAACTTAATGTCTAATGGTCTCCCCTCAATTCTTGCTGGAAATGGCTGATTTTAGAGAGGAAAAGTTAGGTTTTTGGGTTAGAAATGGAAGATTGGTGTTTTTCTCAAAATTTTCAGATTTTCAGCCCTCCTTATATAGAAATAGCTTGAGGAGATCGATCTAGTCCAAGAGGAGATCGATTTGGTCCCCCTAAATCTCTCATTTTCACGAAATTTTTAAGCATGAGATCGATCTGTCGAAGCATGAGATCGATCTGGTCCCAAATAGAGAGCTAAGGAGATCGATCTGGGTGCTTGAGGATCGATCTTTCCATCACAGAATGCTTAGGAGATCGATCTGGCCCCATTGGAGATCGATCTGTTCTATTCCATTGCTCAAATAAGAGCATTCTGGCTCTTCCAGATAGATCTCTCATCTTATGAGATCGATCTGGCCTTCATGTTTTCCAGATTTCTTGTAGTTTCCTTGTTGCAACTCATACCAACACATCCTGAATCTGTTGCCATGGCCATTTTCTCATCCATCCACCTTTATAACTTGAAAATGGCATCCATTCATACCTTATGCACATTGAAACTAGTGTGCATTCATTGTATGTCCAAAGGTATGCTACATAAAACCAAATGGAAGCATAACCTCATTCCATTTTACCACACTACCCATTTTGAGTTTCAATCACATCCATCACTTATAAGAATTCATTTCTTCATATTCATACTCAATGGAACTTGTATGTACGTTACAAATCATATTACACATACGTACATTGAATCCATGGACTTACATCAATCATACTTTACATTACAAGTCCATTCATATTTATTACACATTACAACTTTACATATACGGGGTCTCACATGAACAATGCATAAACACAGTGATGTACACGATTTAATGTTGGGGATGTAAATGTAATGATGTAATTGTATTAAGTATATGAATTTACTTATGATATGAATATCATGTAGGTATGATACATGAAAGAATGGTAAGATATGTATGGATGAGAGGACAGATGCCTATTCACAGCCCAACTGTTGAGGAGAGAAAGGTAAGTAAAAAGTGAAAAATTTATTGTGGTTTTTGGTAAGTCGCGTGTGGGAGGAGGGCGTGATAGAACAAGAAAGAAAGAAATGAACATTAAAAAAAAGGAAAAAAAGTAAATATATATATATATATTAGAAAATAGAAAAGAATAGAGGAGAATAGAGGAAAGAAGACAAGTGTACTGAAAATTTGGAAATCGGGAAAAAGGGCTCCGCTAAAAATTACCCGAGTGTATCGGACCCGTCGACTTGCTACGTCGAGACAATAGAAGACTACAAACAGACATTGAGGAGAATCGTAGAAGGATTTAAGGGAGATACTTGGAGGCATTTCTACTCGAATTGAAATTCTCGATAAGTCGAGGTAAGGGGATATAATTTAAAACGGTAATAGTTACTTTCTGAACCATGATTAAGGAATGCTTACAAAGACATGAAGTATGATTTTCATGCATGTTTCTAAGTTTTATTTCTGATCAAGACTATGCTCTCTGTATTTGTGTTTTTGAATAATTGCATATTTCTGAATTTGACTTCTGAATAAGAGCATGTTTTCTGAAAGGATCTTTCGAACAAGATAATTTTATTTCAATGTTTTCGCATATGAAAACTATAATATGTTTTGAGACTAAGGGTCATTTACGCTGTATGCTTACGCATGTCAACTTCGCCTGTGTGGCGTCTGAACTTGCTTGTATGGCGTTTGAACTCGCATGTGTGGCGCCTGTATTTTGCCTTAGTGGCGCCTGTGTTTCGCCCTCGTGGCGCCTGTATTTCTCCTTCGTGGCGCCTGTATTTCGCTTTCGTGGCACCTGTATTTCGCCTTCGTGGCGCCTGTATCTCGCCTTCGTGGCGCCTGTATATGTTGCACGCTTACGCATGTCAACTTCGCCTGTGTGGCGTCTGAACTTGCCTGTGTGGCATTTGAACTCGCCTGTATGGCGCCTGTATTTTGCCTTAGTGGCGCCTGTGTTTCGCCCTCGTGGCACCTATATTTCTCCTTCGTGGCGCCTGTATTTCGCTTTCGTGGCACCTGTATTTCGCCTTCGTGGCGCCTGTATCTCGCCTTCATGGCGCCTGTGTTTCACCCTCGTGGCGCTTGTATCTCGCCTTTGTGGCACCTGTATCTCGCCTTCATGGCGCATATATGTCGCCTTCGTGGCGCTTGTGTTTCGCCCTCATGGCGCTTGTATCTCGCCTTCGTGGCGCTTGTATTTTACCTTCGTGACTCCTGTATTTCGCTTTCATGGCGCCTGTACTTCGCCTTCGTGGCGTCTGAAATTACTTTCGGGTTCTGAATTCCCTTTACGGAGGATGACTTGGTTATTTGCCGCATGATGAATATATTATTGTTGCACGATAATTATATGGGCCGATGTAGTCTCTATTTGAAAATTGAACTCTATTTTCAGAATATGATTTTATAATATGTGATTTGACATATATTCCTATTTTGGAATTCTGATTACACGAAAAGTTTACATAACATCTGTTAAGTTTATGCACTTAAAGAATTACGTTTTGAATCATGATGTTTCTGATTTTCCTTAATTTTGAATGCCCTTTATATTAGTTTCAGAAAGAAATCATTATACGTATATTTATGTTTTCTACATACTTGAATCACTAAGATCGTTTTAAATGCATTCTTCTTACTGGGCCTTTTTCCAAAAGCTCACCCCTCTATATCTTAGATCATTGCAGTGAATTACAATTAATAAATGTTGCATAGACGACGTATTCTGGTGGATATGAGCTTCCCCAGACTACCTTTTATACATACGTGAGGTAAACACTCTTATCTCTTTACCAGACCGTTTGTATGCACAGACATCTATTAAAAGTAATGTGTCGGGATGAAACCTGTATAAGAATAAATGAAATGGAATATTTTTAAGGATTGACACTGAACAGAAATACAACCTAAGTTAATAAGGGAATAAGTGGGTAAATTAAGTTCAAAAAAAAAATCCCTCGATTTTCAAGGGTCAAGGGTCATTACATTTAGTGGTATCAGAGCAAAGGCTGTCTAGTATTGTCAGTGTCAATGATAAGGATAAGATTACATCCCAAATGTCTGTACTTGTCTGGTTGTAGACTAAGTATACCTAATGAAGTTAAGACTTAATGTTTAGTTTACGTGAGGAATTAGATCACGGGCTAGAGGCCGCAGAGATAGGCCTCAGAATCATGCAGAGTCGTCATATGAGACTCATAAATGATACTGAGACTGAAACTAATGTTGAGCATGCTCCATCAGGTCCTGTGGAAAGGACAGAAGATATTGAGATACACTTTGCTAAGTTTTAGTGGTGTATTGAACATATTATGGAAAATTGGGACACAAGCTATGTTAGGTGATGGGGTACACGGAAGAATAGACAAACATATTACTCCTGATACGCCCGCACAACCTGTAGGGATGTTTTAGAACCACAAATATGCCTGCTCCTGTAGCTCCACAACAGAATGATGATGACTTGGGATAGGAGTAGGAGCTACAAGAGATGAGGTAGTTTTAAAAGTTCAGATCGCCATCGTTTAATGGGATAAAGGACCCAATAGTTATAGAGAACTGAATGAATGAGATTAAGGAAACTACGAATGAAATTTATGGGTCTAGCACAAGGAAGTTGATTTGTCTATGAGTATGAATTATGAATCATATCCATAAAAAAAATGTATTACCCGATGTTATGGGCAGTGAATGTCTCACTGCTTACAAGATTGATAAAGTTAGGGCATGTTCGGACTAAAAAGACACCTCAGTAGACAGAGGGATTTTCGACACGTATTTGGATGATCTATCAGAGTTGCCACTAAATTGAAGGGTGAAGTTCTAGAATTGATTTAGTACTTGATGTCGAATTTATTTATTCAATTCACTGTATTGAACAGTTTCGATTGAATTTGAAGTGCTGAAAAGTAATTACAAGAATTTTATGATAAGAAGATCTTTGACATGTGAAGTGATTTCGGGATGTCGTTATGTATATGGGTCAAGGACATGAGTTACTGAAATATTTAGTGAACCTCAACTGAATGTGGTTCCTTTCTAATATTGACATTTATTTCGTGTTATCGAGCCTGAAAAAAAATTGGACTTTATTGATCGAATCGAACATGCACAGCGCACAACATTGATGTGGCTGGTCAGACCCAGATGGGTGCTGCAACTAGCTTGAGTATTGGTACTGATAATTAATTAAGATTTAAGAATAGAATTGTGTACCAAATGATATATCGTCAAAGGAATTAATGTCGTATACTCTGCATCCGGAGAATAGTAAAGATTTATCAAATTTCTTGAAGATATATTGATAATCAGGGACAATAAGAGATATAATTGAGATTGTGACTAAATGCCTCATATGTCAGCAGCTTAAAGATAGGGTACAACAAGATTTGGAAAGAGAGGAAAGCTGAGTCCCCGATACATTAGACCTTTCAAGATCTTAAACCGAGTAGGAGATGAGCTAATGATTGGCATTGCCGCCAAAATTATTGAGTACCAACAGCGGTTTCCACGATTCAATGCTACGCATGTGTCATCCGAATCTCATACAAGTGATAAAGTATGAACCAATAGAATTGAAAGAAGATATGACGTATGTGGAGAAATCAATTCGAATACTGCACAGAAAAGAGAAAGCGTCACTGTTGGAGATAATTTCTCTAATCAAAGTTCTGTGGCAGTACCACATTTCGAAAGAGGCCACATGGGAATCAGAAAGGTTAATGTGAGAAAAGTACCCACAATTAGCTGAGGACGGATATACCTTTAAATTTGGGGACCAAATTTCCTAAGGTAGGGAGAATGTAAGTACCCTAAATTTTATGTATTTGGTTTTATTCATGATTAACAAAGTAATCATCAAGATTAAAGATTTCGCTCCATTAGTCAAAGGTTTAAATTAAAATTATATTTCTCCGTAGTGAGACTTAGAAGAAGTAATTTAATTTAATTATAATAAATCTACGGATGAATATCGATGGGAATATAAAATTTGTAATTGTACGAGCTGGGGAAAATATCTATATAAGGTATAAGTGATTCTTTATGATGGATAAGTACAGGTATTAAGTTAAATTCACTACAAATACTATGAGGAAAATTTATTAAGTATACAAATATGTATAGACATATATGTAATGTTTCAAATCTTTCCCTTTTTCCCAATTTAGAATATAGGTTTATAGATACAAATAAACATATGTGTAAACATAAATATACACGTACATATACACAACCCATGGATTGGCTTCTAAAATGAAGCTAATCCTGAAGGGAAGTGATTGGACTTCGGGTCTAAGGGAACTTATACATACAAGGGAAGGCATGTAGTGGGATGGATGGCACGATGAAAGGACCAGAAGTCTCGGTTAGGTAGAATGAATAAGACAGTGTAGAAGTTGAGGAAACGTGAATGGGGGAGGTGGTTCACGGTGTGACAAGGAGTAGAAGGAAAATAGGTACTAGGAAAGGTATACGCTGTGGATTTCCTACTGTATCTGCAACAAGGAATTGACAATGATTAAACGATGTCAGAAGGCAGCAGGGGCAGATGGAGTAAGAGGGAACTGTGCAGCAAAAAAAATAGTGGGAAAGAGACAGTTCGGGAAGACTGAAGGCAGAACCGAATTCAATGGAAGGGATGGCTGACGTGAATGAATGAAAAATTTTAGTTGAAGTGTACTTATATAATATATATATATATATATATCTATATCTATATCCAGTACATAGTGCCCGGGTAATGGCAGTAGGAGGGAGGAAAATATGTATATCATAAATATATATGTACATATGCATGTATCGAGGACTGGAAGTGTGCAGTAGAGAAAGGATTGAATCAAGAAAAACATGAAGTCCCTCCGCTATTGTGCACATGATAGAATGAATGACAAGAAGATCGAAGCACGACAGCTGAAGCAACCTGAAAAACCGAGGGACGGAAGTAAAGACGTGGAAGTAGGGAGGTCCGTGAGGAAGAAGACCGGAGACTGGAAACTGGGAACTATGGCTGGTGTTGGGACATCATGATGCAGATGATAACCGAAAGGGGAGAGGGTTTGAATAGGCTGGAAGCCGACGGTGGTCGAAATATTGGTAAAGCCGAACTGAGGTGTGTGAGAAATCGAAAACATGGGCAAACAGAGGACGAGTGAAAGCTCGAGTTGCAGCAGGTTGATAAACAGAGACTGGCTTGAGCATGTGGGGAGTAAAAAAAAAAGAGAGAAGAAATCGAGGACATATGTTATATACATATAGATAGGAGACAGTGAAAAATGGGAATGAAACAGAGGACGTTCTGCCCTTTGGAAACTGAAGTTGGAAACGGAGATGAGGAGATGGGATTAGAGACTAGTGAAGCGTGAGTTAGAGGCTTTCTGCCGTGGTGGAAGACTGGAAAGCCGAGGGAGGATGGAAGGATGAAACCAAGCCGAGAGGTAGCAGTAATGGAGAAGGGATGGTGAAGACGATGAGCCACTGTCGAGGGAGAAGAAACAGAAGAACATGGCTGCAAGGGGAGTTCCCTACCATGAAACAGCCACCGAAAAACCAAGACTTGGATGGAAAAGATGACAGTCGAGAATGGCGGAGGCAAGAAGGGGACGGATATGGCGGCACCGCGAGCTGGTGAGGATGATAAACAATAGTAGTAACCAGTGAAAGGAGAAAAGAGAAAAGAAAAGTGGCGGGAAAGGAGAATGGATTTAAAAATTAAAAAAAAAAAGAAAGAAAGAAGTGAACAGTAAAAAAAAGGAAAAAAATAAATATATATATATATATAAAAAGAAAATAGAAGAGAATAGAGGAGAATAGAGGAAAGAAGACAAGTGTACTAAAAATTTGGAAATCGGGAAAAAGGGATCCGCTGGAAATTATTCGAGTGTACCGGACCCGTCGACTTGCTACATCGAGACAATAGAAGACTATAGACAGACATTGAGGAGAATCGTAGAAGGATTTAAGGGAGATACTTGGAGGCGTTTCTACTCAAACTGAAATTCTCGATAAATCGAGATAAGGGAGTATAATTCAAAACGGTAATAGTTACTTTCTGAACCATGATTAAGGAATGCTTACAAAGACATGAAGTGTGATTTTCATGCATGTTTCTAAATTTTATTTCTGATCAAGACTATGCTCTCTGTATTTGTGTTTTTGAATAATTGCATATTTCTGAATTTGACTTCTGAATAAGAGCATGTTTTCTGAAAGGATCTTTCGAACAAGATAATTTTATTTCAATGTTTTCGCATATGAAAACTATAATATGTTTTGAGACTAAGGGCCATTTACGTTGTATGCTTACGCATGTCAACTTCGCCTGTGTGGCATCTGGACTCGCCTGTGTGGCGCCTGTATTTCACCTTCGTGGCGCATGTATCTCGCCTTCGTGGCGCTTGTGTTTCGCCCTCGTGTTGCCTGTATCTCACCTTCGTGGCGCTTGTATTTCTCCTTCGTGGCGCCTGTATGTCGACTTCGTGGCGTCTGTGTTTTGCCCTCGTGGCGCCTGTATCTCGCCTTCGTGGCGCCTGTATTTCGCCTTCGTGGCGCCTGTATTTCGCTTTCATGATGCTTGTATTTTGTCTTCGTGGCGTCTGTACTTCGCCTTCGTGGCGCCTGTACTTCGCCTTCGTGGTGCCTGAAATTACCTTCGGGTTCTGAATTCCCTCTACGGAGGATGACTTGGTTATTTGCCGCATGATGAATATATTATTGTTGCACGATAATTATATGGGCCGATGTAGTCTCTATTTGAAAATTGAACTCTGTTTTCAGAATATGATTTTATAATATGTGATTTGACATATATTCCTATTTTGGAATTCTGATTACACGAAAAGTTTACGTAACATCTGTTAAGTTTATGCACTTAAAGAATTACGTTTTGAATCATGATGTTTCCAATTTTCCTTAATTTTGAATGCCCTTTATATTAGTTTCAGAAAGAAATCATTATACGTATATTTATGTTTTCTACATACTTGAATCATTAAGACCGTTTTAAATGCATTCTTCTTACTGGGCTTTTTCCCGAAAGCTCATCCCTCTACATCTCAGATCTTTACAGTGAATTACAGTTAATAAATGTTGTGTAGATGTAGGCTGGTGGATATGAGCTTCCCCCGACTACCTTTTGTATATGCGTGAGGTATACATTCTTATCTCTTTACCAGACCGTTTGTATGCACAGACATCTATTGAAAGTAATGTGTTGGGATGAAATCTGTATAAGAATAAATGAAATGGAATATTTTCAAGGATTGACACTGAACAGAAATACAGCCTAAGTGAATAAGAGAATAAGTGGGTAAATTAAATTCAATAAAAAAAATTTTCCGATTTTCAAGGGTCAAGTGTCGTTACAATTTGTGCTTAATTTCTAATTAATTATTTAAATCCCGAATTTATTTTTTACTAATTATCCCCTTTATTTAATTAAAATTCTCATGTTTGCAGATAAATCAAAGTCGGATGAATTTTGAATATTTCGGTAGAAAATGGATCGAAATTGGGCTAAAATCGAGATTGTACCACGCGGACAATACAAACCTAGCACATCCAATTGGACAAAAAGACAGATGACATGGAATTATTATTTTTCAAGGAGCCAATGGTGTGAAGATAAGTGGCCAAACAATGTCAACTCATCTAGGATGAGAAAATTACAATTGTACCCCTAAGTGTGTGTATAAATAGAAAAAGATGGCAATTGGGAATGAGAGGTAGCCTAGGTTAGAATAGAAGTAAATTATGGTAGAATAGTTTTTAGGTTAATTTTAAAAACTTTCTTTGAAATTTTCGAATAGTTTTTTACAAGTTATTTTACTGTTCATTCCATTTTCTTTATGTTCTTCATTAGTCTTGGATTTATTTTTCAATGAAAATCAATTTCATTTCATGTTCTCGGTTTGATAAAAACTAGTTCTTTTATTGAGTTCTATTTGCATAGTTGATTTCCTAGTTGATTTGCTCTCGGTTTCCCTTAAATATCTATGTTTTTGGTTTGATCAATCTTTATTTTTTCTATTCTTGTTTTTTGTTTATTTTCTTTGCATTCGGTTAGCCACCAAATCCCATTTTTATAGTCTCGGTTCTTCCTCTGTTTATGCCATTTGGTTTTGATGCTTTGATGAGGGTTTGAACACAGAAGGAGAAGAAAATGAAGGAAACCGTGGCCTAGGACCCTCCTGTTTTCATGTTTTATAAGTTTCTTCATTATTGAATTAGTGTTCAGTGTTGGTTTTCTGCATTTTCTTAGTTGCTGTTTGCTTGGAGATGCTTTTGTGTACTATGAGAGAATGTGTTCGATGGGTAGCTGGACGGTAACAAAGAAACAAACCAGCAAGCTGATCAATTCTTTATTCTGCCCTATTTTGTGAATGTGTTATTGTTCACCTTAGATCTTAGTGTTACTTTGCATTAAAATCCATTATTGTTGATGCTTTAATTTCTGTTGGTGCTTTGTTAGTGCATGTAGCTGCTGCTTGGTCCTTTTATGTTATATCTCAAATTTAGATTTTGATCCAAGAATGTTCTTCTGCTTTTTTATTTAGTTCCCTCGGTTGTTTAACTGCTATGTTAAGTTTGTTAAAACTTATTATGATTTCCATGACAGTAGCGTGGCTGCTAATGGGAGAGGCTCAGTTGCTGCTATGTTGATTTAAAATGACAATAATGGCTGCTTTCAGCTGAACTTTTGCATTGAAACTGTAGGAGCAAAGGACTGGCACGAGATGGCATGCAGTTGCTGGGCTGTATGAGATGCACGATTTCTGGCCAGGGAGGGTCTGCTGCTGCGTGTTTGTCTGGCTAGGGAGGGCTGTATGAGAAATAGCTCGGGAATGAAGGTTGGTGCAGTATTGTTTTCTGGTTCATTAGTAACACCAGCAAACAACGCACATGAAGAAGTATGTACAGTGCAGAACGACACTGCAACCCGAGACCTGAGGCAGCACCTGGATGTACCTGCTATGCTGTGCAACCCGAGACCTGAAGCAGAACCAGCAGACAGACCTGTAGCTTAGTTGGACAAGGAGTTAACAACACTTGACGCAGCAGACTTGGACGAGAACATGGAGCAGAAGCACAGGACCGAGAGCATGCTGGAACAAATTCTGCTGAAGATGAAGCATGAATAGTACTGCATGTCGGGACCACATTGTTGCAATTTGTTAAGGCCTTGTTTGGCCACCTTTCCTTGGTTTAAATTAATGTTGATTGCATTTTGATTATTTTCATTAGTGTTAGTTAGGATAATGGTTAACTGATATTAAATTTAATGTTTTAAGTTGTTAATTTAATCTTTAGTTTTAAGTCTTAGTTAATAGTTAATTTTATATTATATGTTTTAGGACTTTATTTTAATTTAGTATTTTATGAGTTGCGTTTTAAAGTTAAATTAGATTTAATGTGTTTCATGCAATTTTTAATTTAGTTTTCATTAGATTTTAAGCTAGTTTAATTTGTAATTTTCATTAGTTTAAATTCATGCATTTTTATTTTAAGTTTGTTTAAAGTTTAGTTTAATTAAATTTTATTACTTTATTTTCATATTTGCATTTTATTTTAGTTGCGTTAATTCATTTTAACTGTTTTAATTTTCTTTTATAGGTTATTTGCTTTTAATTGTTTGGAGTACTGTAAGTAAATTTTGCTCAGTTTTATTTTCTTTAGTTCTTATTATTTTATTGCTTTCCAGTATTTTTAATTAGCCTTATTAGATCACCCACTTTAATTTCATAATTTGCTAGGATGTACTTCGGGTAAGATTAACCGGTAGTTAATTAGGCCAATCAACTTCTTTGTGGGACGATAACTCGGGACTCAAATCCCATTATTACTTGTACGACTCGTGCACTTGCGGAACATACCCTTAGGGCGTGTCATCTTGTCGGACTCAAGAGGTGGCCCCCACAATTCAACTATACATTGTCTTTTCGTCTCAAAATAGAGTTTTCAAAGTCTTTCTTGGGTTTTACAATCCATAAACTCATACTGAGTAATAAAATCGAATTTCTTGTGATCTGAAAACTCTTTCATAAAACAGAAAGACTGTGTGGCACTTTGTTCCCGCAGGACTCAAGAGGTGGCCCCCACAATCACCTTTCGAAAACAAATTTCTTTTCTAAAGCATGTGTTTAAATACCAAATTTCATTTCTTTCAAAAACATGAAATCAATTAATTAAATCGAAACCATAACATTTATTCAAAAATCATGCTCGAAACTATGCATTTAAATTCATATGGCATTTCTTTGTTTCTAAAACATGATCAAATAAAACTTGAGCTTAATAGGTGTAGGGTTTTGTTTTACAATCAAGGGCTGCACGAGAAAGCTCGAAAACGTATAAATAAATCGGAGTCTCAAGATAGGGATACCATTAGCATATTAAATTACACCCCTTACCTCAATTTATCAAAAATTCCAGTTCGAATAGTGACGCCTCCAAGTATTTCCCTTAAATCTTTCTACGATTCTCTTACACCAAAATTTATATTCTTAGTATCTATTTATTTGAATTACCTACGATGCGTCAAAATACGATGCGTCAAAATCGTAACCTCGCTTTCCTAGAAAAAATACACTTGAAATCATAAAATACGTACAATTATCTCTAAAACTTGCGTAAATTCCTTACCTTGGTGTCTGTCCGTAATTCTTGATTGCTTCGACTTAGCAAGTCGACGAGCTCGACTCTTCCGACTTATTTTCATCGAATATTTCGAATAAATATTTTTGATCACCTTTCCCTCGAGTTTTCTCGATACCTTTTATTCTATTTTTCATGTGGTTCTATTAATATATATATATATATATATATATATAAATATATCCAAAAATAACCCTTTCTTTCTTTCTTTTTTACTGTTCATCCCTTTTTTTTTGAATCACTTTATTCTTTCCCGCCATCCGCCTTTCTTTTCTTCTTCATTTTTGTTTCCTTTCTTCTTCACTAAGCCTGACGCCACTGTTCACAAAATATATAACTCTCTGTTTTCGTTCTCTTCCACCATCTCTCGGCGTTGCTCACCCTCGAGCACTATTCATCGTCATCACCATCGTCACTTCCTTCCCGCCTCCACTGCTTGCAATGTTTTTTATTCAATCCATCTCCCCTATGTTCCAGCAACTATTTTAGCCTTCTATCTTTCCCGTTCCCTCACTAGTCTTCACCTTCATTTCGTGTTTCAACCCACTCTTCACTGCTTCATTACTGTCTTCCACCTCCTCTGCTCGGTTTTCAAGTACCTTAACCTCGGAAGGAGACCCCTGCACCATTTCTGTCCCTCGGTTCGGCCATCATCATCATCATCATCATCACTGCCTTGCCAACCCATCTCCTTCTGCTCCCTCTATATGCCAGTTCAAACAGATCGAGACTGGTCTTTCTCGTGTACTGCAGCTGCTCCTGGTTTCCTCAGCTCCTGCCGCGGCCACGACTCGGTTTCAGGGATTAGCCGTCTTATCTTCCTTCGCTGGCCCTGCTCTCCCCCACTTGCTCCTCACTGCTTCGTCATTTACTGGCCATCTCTCACTCCTCTGTTTGACTCACATTCTCTTCTCTTTCTCGGTTTCCTAGCTTCCAACCGAGGCCCTGCCAATCCCAGCATCCATCACCCCTCTTCCTTTCATTACTGCTCTGGTTCCTCTTGTTCATCTTTGTTTCGATCAGAATACCTCCCCTACGTGGTCTGTTTCCCTTCCTGCTATCGTCGCGTCCCATCTTCTCGGTCTGTGCCCCTAATTTCCCTTAATTTTTACCTTCCTCTCTTCTGCCGAATACCATACCATCACATATACATATATAAGCATATGTATATATTTTAGCAATCTAAACACTCATCTCTCACGTTTCCATCAACATCAGTTCCCTTTCTTATATATATATATATATATATATATATATATATATATATATATATATATATATATATCATTCCAATGCCCTGCCAGCCTTTAGTCTGCTCCCGAATTCCTCTCAATCTCAGCTCCCCGTGTTCCTCTTATTTCCTTTTCCTTCCCGAGCAGTCTGACACATTCTCATGTTTCTTTTTTTTAAGACGTTGCTGCCCTTAGCTCCATCTTCCTGTATAGTTTTTGATGTCAAGAAATGAGACAACACGTCATGGAGCTCGGTGTGTTGCAGGTTGATGGAGTGGTGCTCTGTCTTTGGCAGAGCAGGTAGAGGTAATCAGACAAGTTAGATCTGATTTCCCCACCAGTTTCCTTCTATATTTTTGTTCAATTTTTCTTCCAATCAACAAGTTGTTTGGTGCCACCTACCCTTAGTTTTATCATATTTATTTATCGTAGTCGTTGTTCATGGCATCCTTCACGTGTTTCTGCTGCTGTCCTTCATGTTTCTATTTCGTGTTTCCTGTTTCGTGTTTCCCATTTTTTCTTCTTTTTATTATTATTATTATTATTATTATTATTATTTTCCTTTTCACTGCCAATTTTTGCTAGCTCTCAGACTACTTTCTTACTTTCTCTTCTAATGTCTGAAAGAG
The DNA here is from genome assembly GCA_033439115.1 of Firmiana major. Classification (NCBI taxonomy): domain Eukaryota; kingdom Viridiplantae; phylum Streptophyta; class Magnoliopsida; order Malvales; family Malvaceae; genus Firmiana; species Firmiana major. The sequence goes on along the minus strand of CM065908.1, from coordinate 15,390,018 downwards.
TGGAAAAAGAAAAATGGTAGGAGGGTGGCAAATGGCAGCTTCAGCTATTGCTTTTCATTCACTCATCATTTTCATTTTTTTCCCTTACTAAACATTAACTCTACCAATTTAACTTTTCCTTGGAAACATGAACATGTCGATGATGGGACAATGCCTCTGCCTTCACACTTCAAATTTCTAGGTTATAGAAACAGTGTTTTTGCAGGTCTTCTCCATTTCTTTTACACCGAGGTCCATCATCACTTTGTTTCCATTGCCTGCCATGGAATATCTCCACCCCTCATATAAACTAACAATTATTTATGTTTTATGTGTACCTATATATATATCCGACTTTCTAACATTTCTTCTTAAACAAATTCCATCAGCCTGCATATTGACGGGGCTCTTGGGATCGGTCGACTCCTATATATATATATATATATATATATATATATATATATATATATATATATATATATATAAATTATATGTATATGTATATATATACACTTAACTTGATAAGACATTACATACATATAAATATATGTGTATTCTTATAAATTTTAATTATAATATACAAAAAAATTTAGTCTAATATGTTTACTTATGTATTATGGAGAAATATACGCATGTTAAATTTAACTCGAACAAATTATTATTATTATTATTTACCTCTCACCGTTATTTATTCCTAAAGTTACAATATTTAGTTAATTAGCTTCGAGTCTTTCTTATTAAAAACATAATTTAGATTAATTATCTACTTTTAAGCATAACTTTAATCTCAACTGATATCACTTAAAACCGAGTATCAAGAAATTTCGTGGGGTTTACAGATTCAAACGGGTTTTAGGGCTCGGGTCAACTTTTATCATCTCTAATCTCAAGTAAAGATATTGATAACATTAAGGGAGCATTTGGTTGAGAGGATTTGGATTCCCCTCGTAAATTTTTTTTTCGTAATCATTTTACCATGTTTGGTTGTTAAATTTTCCCTTCCACCGTTAATTTTGTATTCTAAACAATGATATACTTGACAAAACTAATTCTTATCCAACTCTGAGTTTTTTTTTTTTTTTTTTATTCCGAGGGAAAACAAATTTTTTAGACCATTTTGTCTTCGTGTTTTTTACATTTGTGAGAAAAAAGATATATTCGACAAAAAAGTTTACTTTTTGCATGAAGATAAGCTACTCTAGTCTTGGGTTTAAGACATGCTAATGGATGCACGAATGCAGTGATGGATATTTCTTACTTGGAACGTGTAAACTGCCATTTTTGCTAGACTCTCATATGCAATTTAGCTTTGGTTCTCTTATATCAAATTAATTGAGTAATGTTTTATTAAATTAATATAAGTAAAATATCAAATATAATTAACATAACAAGTATCCTATAAACAAATGAACCAATTAAATAAAAATGTCAACTTATTAAATAAATTAATTTATATCTTACAAATGAATAGGCTTAACTGAATAAATAAATCAAAATATTTTACATATTAAATATCTTATAAGCAATCAGACTAAATAAATAAATGTTAAATATAACTTCAATCAAAGTGTTATCCATTTTAAATATATCAAGATTAAATGATGATAATAGATGTTGCATATAAATAACTTAATTGACATTTTACAATTAAATAATTTAATTAATTAAATAAATCAAAATAATTTACATATTGTTGAGGATAAAAATATTGGGCCAATCAAAAATAACCACATGGCATGAAGAAAATCAAATATTTTATTCATTATATATATATATATATATATTACATAAGACAAAAAAGAACGCTTAGTCCAAGGATACATACGTAATTACAGGCAGAATAAATCCCTATAAATAGGGAACAAGTATGACTCAAAAATCGAAATCTCTATTTGCTTCACAGAAACTCTGCTGAAATTCCCTTCCGACTTAAGCATCGGAGTGCTTACGCAGGTAACAACCTCAGCGTCCCTCTGATCATTCATTTTCTTACAGAAGATCTGATTACACGTGGCACGAAGATCGAAGCGAGGACGTCAACAACACGTCATCATTTTGTTGGGTAACAACAATTGGCGTCGTTTGTGGGAAACGGAAGAAAAGTTCTTAGCTCTACAATAATAGTGAGAACACGATCAACAACGATGAGAAGTGAGGAGAATGAAGATTCAGCAAGTTCTCCAATTGGTAACATGGGTGATAGAGTCCAAGGGGAAAGAGGGTCAAGTATGATGACAATTCCCGTAGCTGAATTTAAAGCTATAAAGAAACAAAGGGGAGGAAACCGTCCAAGCCTTACGGGCTATGGTGAATCTGTTCAAAGGCACTTTCCCGCAAGTGAATCTGTCGGCTACTGTACGAAATTTGGTAGGAGAAGGAAGTGTTGTGCAAGAGTCTCACGACATGCCCGCATTGAACCCTTATGGCATGCCCGCGCAGCACCCTCACAGCATGCTCGGTGCTGACCCTCACGGCATGCCCACGCAGCATCCTCATGACATGGCTGCTACTGACCCTTACGGCATGCTCGCACCTGACCCTCACAGCATGCCCACGCTGCACCCTCACGGCATGTCCACACAGCACCCTCACGGCATGACCGTTGCTGACCCTCAAGGCATGCTCGCACCTAACCCTCACGGCATGCTCGCGTAGTACCCTCACGGCATGTCCGCACAACACCCTCACAACATGGCCGTTGCTGACCTCACAGCATGCCCGCGCAGCACCCTCCTGGGATGTCCGGACAGCACTCTCACGGCATGGCCGCTGTTGACCCTCACGGTATGCCCGCGTAGCATCCTCACGGTAAGTCCGCAAAGTACCCTCACGGCATGCTCTCACCTGACCCTCACGGCATGCTCTCACCTAACCCTCGAGGCATGCCTGCGCAACACTCTTATGGCATGGCCATATAGTACCCTGCGGCATGGCCGTAGCTGACCCTCACGGCATGCCAACGCAACACCCTCACAGCATACTCCCTGCTGACCCTCACGGCATGACATTTTGAGACCTTTACGGCCAGTCCACGCGAAACACTAATGGTCAGATGGCGCGAGACCCTACAGGTCTAGCTACTGGAGATCTATTATGTGAGGTTGCGATTAATCTTATACGCGAGGCTGCAAAGGAATTAAGGTGAAAGGGCACCCAAGATCCCGTACGGGAAGTTTCAGAAGGCCCCAGATGTGAAGTAGCAGGACGCATGAGGTCTCAGGGTATCGGAAGCCCTGAGCATGAAGGTACAGAGGGCCTGAGATGACAAGCTACGGAAGATCCCGTACGTGAGAATCCAATTCACCGGAGGCATCAGAGTTTTGGAGAACCACAACGTCAAGGTGCAAGGAATGTGACGCAAGAGATTGGGGGTGGCCAGAGATGCCAAAATACTCAAAGCTTTGAGAATCCGGCTATGGTAGATTTTGGGTATTTGAATACAGAAGATCCTTGGTCCCAGAACACAAATGTCTCACCGAATAATGGGGTCAGAAACATCAGAAAAACAGGCACACATACCGAAAGAAACTCATAAGCAGATCCGACATGGAACCCTGAAGCTGACATGGTCGATTTTCGACCCAGGGCCCGTCAAAACCAAATGCCTAGTAATGAGAGAGAGGCTGTTGACTTATGATCAAGCCGATTCATGTAAGGTCCAAAATAGGCCTGCATCCATGACACAAGATGTGTTAGATATGAAGAGAATGGTCGAACAAGTCCTGGAGGAGAAAAAGTTGGTTCCAGCTGAAGAGAACTAGAGAAGAAGAATCTCATTCAGTACAGTGATCATGGAAAAATCGTTGCCCCCAAAGTTCAAGATGCCTTAAATGACAACATATGTCAGGAAGACTGATCATTACGACCATGTTGAAAATTATGAGTGGTTAATGCTACTACATGGATGGGAAGATGAGATTATGTGTAGGGCGTTCTCCCTAACCTTAACTAGTCATGCACTGAAGTGGTTCAACAACTTACCGGAAGGGTCTATCTTATCTTTCAATCAGTTGAGTATTGAATATTTAAAGGCCTTTATGATATATAGCCAAAAAAGGAAAGAGGCCACTTATTTGCTCACCCTAAAATAAGGGAATAAAAAATCACTAAAAAACTATGTAGATCGATTCCGTGATGCTACTCTTGAGGTACGGGATCTACAAGTTAGAATAGCGGTGACAGCTATGCTACAGGGGACAAGGTCTGAAAAGCTCTAAGAATCATTGTCTTTGGATCAGCCAACGACGATTTCAAACTTGTTCTCTAGAGTAAACAAGTATATTACCTAAGAGGAAGTGATGAAAATGATACCAACACGGGACTCTAAAGAAGGAAGGAAGCGAGAAAGAGAGCCTGATGAGAAGAACACAAGAAGATCAGACAGATCAGGTAAAGCCCCAAAGTTGAAGTATGATAGCAGTGATAGAAAGAACTGAGAGCTTCAATTCCCCATGAGAGGTGAAGGGAGTTTAGGACGAGATCATGGGTCTTATTGTAGTTTTCATTCTGCTTTTGGTCATACAATCGAGAAATGTCGAGAACTGATAAACCAGCTTGAAAAGTTAGCTAGAGAAGGGAAGCTAGAACGCTTTGTGTGGAGGAATAAAAGGATTCGGTACTCCGCTCGTGGCCAAGGAGACAATAGACCGCGTGATAGACGCGACAATGACAGAGAAAATATGAGGAGAAACGCAGAAAGAGGAAATGAGGCAAGAAGGGGAGAACGTAGGAACCAACAGATAGACAATGAACCAATAGGAGCCGTCATTCATGTCATCTCTGGTGGAGAATACATAGCTGATAGCTCATCTACTTTACGAAAGGCTTATGCTAGACAAGCGTACCAGGTCCATTCTGTGATAAAAGCAGCTGAAGACGAAAAGGCGATTACTTTCACGCCAACAGATCAGGGAGATGTTATTATTCTACATGATGATCCTATGGTCATATCGACAGTTGTGGCTAAACATCCGATAAGCCAAATTCTGGTAGATAATGGAAGCTCGGTGAACCTTATCTACTGGGATTGTTTTAAAAAAAAATGAATCTGAGTGAAGGCAAATTGAAGCCTGTAACTACTCCCCTATTTGGCTTTATAAGAGAGAAAGTAAAGGTGGCAGGGTCGATTGAACTACCTGTTACTTTGGGTGAAGACCCTAAGAGTGTTACAAGACAGGTCTTATTTATGGTGGTCAAATCAACATCTCCAGCTTACAATATTATTCTCGAACGACCATTATTGAGTGATATGAGAGTCGTACTCTTCCTATGTTATCTGTTGATGAAGTTTTCGACTCCCAGAGGCATGGGGCAAGTCCGAGGAGATCAAAGGAAAGTGAGAACGTGTAATATTGTATCAACTACAGGCAATGAAGTTCAAAGAAAAGAAGCCCTTACTATCATCGGGGTACCTAAGCCATCACTAATGCTTGAAAGGAAGATGGAAAGCGTATAAGACAAGGAGATAACAAAAACGTGAACCACTTGAAATTACACTAGCAGTGAGACTTTAATGTTGTTTCTTGTTACTAAACCATGGATTGAAATTTCATTTATTAAATTATGATTTATTAATATTTTATTGCCTATTGAGATTTTTTAGTCATATTTAGTGTAAGAGCTTGAAGCGAAAAATGCGCGAGGTAGGCTAAGCACTCAGAAAAAGGGCTTGAAGCAAAAAGTGCGTGATATAAGCCACGAAGAAAATGTGTAAGGGCTTGAAGCGAAAAATGCGTGAGGTAAGCCATGCACCCAAAGAAGGCCTTGAAGCGAAAAGTGTACGATGTAAGCCACGAAGAAAATGTGTAAGGGCTTAAAGCGAAAAATACGTGAGGTAAGCCACGTACCCAAGAAAAAAGAAAGGCTTGAAGCGAAAAGTACGCGATATAAGCCATGAAGAAAATGTGCAAGGGCTTGAAGCAAAAATTGCGTGAGGTAAGCCATAAAGAAAAAAAAATGTGCAAGAGCTTGAAGCAAAAAGTTGCGCGAGGTAAGCCATAAAGAAAAAAAAGTGCAAGAGCTTGAAGCGAAAAGTACGCGAGGTAAGCTAAATACCCAAATCAAAGGGCTTGAAGCGAAAAGTGCGCAAGGTAACCTAAGCACCCAAAACAAAAGGCTTGAAGCGAAAAGTATGCAAGGTAAACCATAACAGAAAAGTCAATTGGCTTGAAGCGAAAAGTGTGCGAGGTAAGCCATAAGGAAAAAAGTGCAAGAGCTTGAAGCGAAAAGTGCACGAGGTAAGCTAAGCACCCAAAACAAAAGGCTTGAACCGAAAAGTGCGCAAGGTAAATCATAAAAGAAAAGTCAAAGGGCTTAAAGCGAAAAGTGCGCTAGGTAAGCCATAAAAGTAAAGTGCAAGAGCTTGAAGCGAAAAATGCACGAGGAAAGCCACGCACCTAAGTAAACAATTAAAATACTTGAAGTAAAAAGTGTGTAAGCCTCAAATAAAATAATAATAATGAAAGGCTTAAAACAAAAAACGTGTGAGGCAAGCCATAAAAGAAACTTAAGATGAGAATATGCAAAATAAATCGTCATATTAATATGAGAAAAGTACATGGAATCATCGGTATTTTTGAGAAAAATTAAAACTCCCTATGAATCATAAATCTAACTTCCTATAAACCTAAAGTGTTAACAACAAGAAAATTAAAACTACTCCTCAGCAGGTGGAGAGGCTCCTCTATCAGCAGAATCCGACTCGTCATCATCTAAGTCGTCCAAGGCATCAATCATTCCTTGCTGACGAGGCTCCCAAGGACTTGACAAATTTGAAAGATCGTCATGAGCCGCCCACTCCATAAAATCTGTAAAGTTCTCACCGTCGGGCTCATAACTTGTCCAATCACGAAACTCGTCGGTATAGTGCTCCAACTGCCTTGACCATTGTAATTCAGGGAAAGTCTCGCCTGATCTCTCTTTCTCCAACCAAGAACGTGCCATGTAAAAGCCATATTTGACAAAGCCTATAGAGAATGTAAGCTTCCTATCATGACAATCTTGTGATAAACGATATTCTCTAACAGCTTCAGAGCGAATCTAGTTTCGTGCGTCTGGATTGATGGTGGAAGGTTAAGGCTCTTCACGTAGCTTAGAAAGCTCTTTTTCCAACCTATTACGATCAGACTTCAACTCATCATTGCTGATCTGAAGATCTCAAAGTTTAGATAAGACAGTTTCGTAATCAGACTTCAGCTCCTCACACTTCTTGGCAAAGTTCTCTTGAAAGCTGAGGTTTTGAAAACGAAGGTCCTCCTTCTCATTTTTGAGTTGATCAATTTGCTCGGGGAGCCTAAGATATTGAGCTCTTTCATTATGCCACTCAGATCTTTCAGCCTTTAGCTGATCAAACTCAGCATCAGCCTTCGCTCTGTATGTTCTATGCCGAGCGTTACAAGCAATCACCTGCTGAACTGCTTGAGAATAAACAAGGAATAATAAAGTTAGATGAAATTAGTATGACAGAGAAGGGAAAATAAAAAAGATAGAAGTGTACCTGTATTACTAGATAGTCGGACCGATCTTCAGGAATGGGAAAGGCCTTGAACAGCTTCGTTTCATCCCGAGGAAGGATGGTCGACCATCCCAGGCGAGATGTGACTCCAGTATCATGAATTGAGTCATTATCATTAATACCGAGAAAGACAATGAAATTCTGACCGTGGACAGCCATGCCACCATCCACTGTGTACCAAGAGGTATGAAGATCGACGATTGACGGAAGTGTTGGCACCTCCCGCATAGCTGACTCGATGTGTAAGGTTCGCCTCTCAAAATGAGAAATGCGAGTAATATTGCACTCTGCCCGATTGCTCCTATGATACTCCTCTAACTCAGGGTCAGGAAGTGGAGCCTCTACTGCTGGCTGTTTTCCCTTCTCCCGATGTCAAGAATCTGACCCCTCAGGATGTGATCTCATCCTTTCACCTCGAGGTCACTCTCGAGAAGAAGCTTCCTTGGCTTAATCCTGACTGGAGCTCGAAGGGCGTCTACGCTTAGGTGGGCGGGGGCGGGCAGCCTAGTAGTACTATCAGGTTTGGCCATACGATCAAAAGCTCTCCAAGCGAACCTGCTCCTGAGAGAAAAGCAAATAAAAAAAAGAGTTAGAAAAACCATTTGAAATAAATAATTACTTGCAGATTAAAGTGCAATACAAAATCACCTGAATTAAGATAATCATCAAGGGAATGGATGTTGGCTAAACTTTCATCTGAAGGGAAATCTAGAAAAGGGCTCTCAAAAGCTTCACCCCGACCCCAATCTAAGTCCTCATTAGAAGGATCATCAGGATGTCCCACGCCTTGGCCTCCTTCGAAGGAATAAGGAGGCAAAATAGGCTCCGATGCGGGAGTTGGAGCAATGGGAACACACCCCCAACCGACGGCAACTATATTTTCTGGTGTTAAAAGGGACAATAAAACACTCTCATCATTTGTCTATAATTGAGAGATAAAAAGGCCATATACATCACTCAAGTTAGAAAGTTGACTAAGGTTTGAAGGCCCGTGAAGACACCACTCAGTGGTGATGTGCAGAGTCGAAGGAATGTCGACAATAAGCCAATCGGAGGCATAATTTTGAAGCTTAGATGGAGGCTTCCCAAAAAGTTTGCTACTTCGCCCCTTCCCAAAAATCTTCTGAATACAAAAACGTGTCAAGTTTCGAACACTACGGATTCTGAAGAAGAAGTTAAATAGGGGAATGGTGAGCATAACATCAAATCTATGGCATATAATCGTAAACCCGACTACTTGCGTCCATAGGGGAATGATGGGTGTAACATCAAATCTATGGCATATATTCGTAAACTCGACTACTTATGCCCATCCATTAGGGTGAAGTTGAGCAGGGACTATACCGTAGTGTCGAATGAAAGCAACTCCGAAGTCAGGTAAAGGAAAATGAAATCCAAATTCTAATGAGGCTTGATGGATGGGAACACCGCTACTAATAGCCTGAGGTGAGTATTCTGCATCGGTTAGGAGTCTATAATAATAGCCCTCAGGAAGAGGAAAAGTATTACGGATGAATTTAAGATCGGACTCCCTAAGCCTAGAATAAGTGTAAGACCCGTATTTTTAGTTGTAACCTTAGGAATTCATAAGTATATACATGTACATGCTATGTGAAGCATAAATGATGTAAAGTCCATAAATTCAATGTACACACTTGTAGTATGAGTTCGTGATGTACACACAAGTTTCAGTTTGTATGAATGTGAAGAAATGGACTTTCCTAATTGATTAATGTGAATGGAATGCAAAATGGGTAGTGTGGTAAAATGGAATGAAGTTTCATGAGTTTTACACTTCCATTTGGCTTTACATTGTATACATTTGGTTATACAATGAATGTACACAAGTTTTAATGTGTATAAAGTATGAATGAATGTCATTTTCAAGTCTTAAAGGTGGTTGGATGGGAAAATGACTATGGCAGCAAAACTAGAGATGTTTTGTGTGAGTTATTGCAGAACACTGTAGTCAAATCTGGAAAATATGAATGCCAGATCGATCTCATTGAGGGAAAGATCGATCTGGAAGAGCCAAAAAATGCTCTTATTCGAGTAATGGAACAGGGAAGATCGATCTCCAATGGGACCAGATCGATCTGCTAAGCATTCTGTGTATAAGGAATTGACTTCCTTAGCTCTCGACCAAGAGCAGATCGATCTCATCCTTGTGCCAGATCGACCTGTTTAGCTCTCTGCCTGGAGAAGATAGATCGCATCTCTTAGAGCAGATCGATCTCATGAAATCCAATTCACTGAAAAGAAAGGCGACAAAGAAGGAGAGATCGATCCTCTTCCCATGAAGATCGATCTCCTAGTGAAATTTCTATATAAGAAATGGGATTTTAGGATGAAAAGCATAGTAACCTAAAAAGTTCTCAATTTTGCTTAAATGTTCAAACCCTTTTCCTAGACAAACCACCCTTTCTAGCAAGAAGTAAGAGACGTTTCCTTCTACGAAGTTGTTCATTATCCAGAGGAGAGCAACATAGTTGGAAACGAGACCTCGATACAATAGATCGAAGGTGTTGATCGATATAAAGAGATTTTGGACCAAGTGGTAAGAAAAGCAAACTAGGTAAGCTTTCAAGCTACCAAATTCTAGTATGTTAATCTAGCTACTGCTATGAACCTATTGATATACCGAAAGATAGCTAGAAGTGACTATAACATGAAAAGTCACTAAGGACCTATGTTAGGTCAACGAGGAAATAAGAGAATAAAATGGTGTTTTGATGATTCGAGATAATATAAATGATGAATGATACGTTTGATGTGTATCTGCAGTGTCCAGAGAGATAGACGGAGCTGTAGACGTAAATGGTGACATGTGAAACAGTGTGAGACTAAGAGATACATTGCAAGATCAAGGTAAGGGGCTTATGTGAGCTATAGAGATAGCTATACGTATTTTTTCTTAACTGTTGTGTGTAAATGTATGTGTTAGTATATAGATAATGATATATATCTAGAAGAAAACTACGTGTGGAAATAAGTCGATGGTATGAGTTGCATGACTTCTGTGATTATTGTGAAAAGAGTTTTTCAAATGTTTTGAGAAAGAATGATAATAGACAGGCTCCAGTTTTAACCAATTGTATGAAATGTGTATAAAGAGTGATTGAAGAGAGTTTACCCTCTCACTCATACTCAGTGAAAGGAGCAATTATATTTTTTTTTCTGTGTGAAATTGTGATTAAAGCATGAGGGGTAACCGTAAATTGACCAGCCTCGCTCGCACATTATTTTCAAAGGAATTTCAAGAAAATAAAAGAGTACTTGATGCCTCGATGATAATGTGGGTTCCACTCGAGAGCTCACACGTGATTTCAGACAATAAAAATTGGTGATAAGGATCCACGTGAGCACAATGTACCGTGAGCGTTAGCCATGGGGTACAATGTGTCGTAACTATCTGTGTGATATTTGTGTGAGCTGAAGGGATGATTGATCCTCCTCCCCAAGCGTAGGGTTCTCGCACACCTGATCAGTGTAGCATGGAATCTGACTATGGCCATAAGTCTTTATGTATCTGAGTAATACGATATTGTCACTATTAGGTGAGGTGATAGATATCATCCTCTACTGTGTGTCTGGGGATAGGATGACCCATGATTATGTCTCAACATATATTGATGTACATAGTAAGAAGCATTTTCTAGATATGAGCTGTGTGAATAGATTTTGTTATGTGAAACTATGTGTTACTGTATGAAATGTGATCTCAAGTGTGTCTGTGTGAAGTTAAACCCCGGTGGTTTTGTACGATGAACTGTGTAAATATGCATATACCTATCTAGCGAATTAATGATTTCGCATTGATGAAAGTTGTTTTAACGAACATGCATATTGTTTTATAAGGAAAATGAACATATATGTATTTTAGCATGTAGATATTGTAGTTAGCTACCTACTTGCACATTTTCCTTACTGAGCGTGTTATGCTCACCCCCTTATTTCCTCCTCCACAGATACTGCGTAGTAGTAAGTACTGCAATCGTCCCTGCTAAGGTGTTCTCTAGTTCTCCAGCAGTACAGAGAGGTATACACTTGTGTTGAGAAAAATTTTGCATCTTGTAAATTAATACACACTCTAGTGATATTATGTACGAACGGGATGTATAGTTAATAGGAACTGATGTAAACGCTTCCGTATATTTATAAAGGTCCAGTTTCTATTCTATTTCAATTAAATGAATGTATATGAGATGTGGATTGGATGTTGACTCACAGCCCAACTGTAAGAGGTAAGTGGTAAGGTAAAGGTCACGAATTGGTATGGAGAGTGTGATCGTGACAGAATGGTATCAGAGCTGAGTTGGTCTGATGTGAGCCATATCCACAATTAGAAAATTATACATCCCCAAAGTACTGTGCATTATTAGGATACAAATGTGTATACCAAGCTGAAAATGTGACTGAGACACTTATTTTGAGTATGCAGAAGTCTGATAGACGACGTGCTCGTAGAGGAGAGAGTTCGCACTCTCAGGGGCATAGAAATGAGCCCGAGAGGCATAGTGGGTCTAGTTATCATAGAGATCCACCAGAGCTTAGTGAGGCCGCTGATGCCAGTATAGCACAGTTACAGCGTAGTGTAGACACAGTGATGGAGATGTTTACACAGGCAATGGGCAGAATAGAGGGTAGACAGGAAAACCCTATTGGTCAGGCTACTACACCTGAGGGTGATGAGCTCGCATAGCCTGCACCGAGACCTCGAGATGCAGAGGTAGAGATACCTGTACCTCCCCAAGTTCAAGACATTCCGCCGTCAGTTTAGGATCCTGCAGTTCCACAACAAATTGGTGGAGAGGGAATTTATGATTGTGCCCTGGGTAGACTGAGAGAATTTCGAAAGTTTGGACCACTTTTGTTTAATGGGATGAAGAACCCAGTGTCAGCTGAGCATTGGATACGCAGTATGGAGAAGCTCTACCGATTTTTCCATTGCTCTGACACAGAGAAGGTCACCTTTACGACTTTTGTGTTAGAGGATGAGGCCGAGCATTGGTGGATGGTCAAATAACCGATATTGAGTGCACGACACCCGATTGTGACATGGGATATATTCCTAGATGCCTTCAAGAGGCAATACATTCTAGCTACTGCTTAGAGAAAGATGCAGTTGGAATTTATGAAATTGACTCAGGGGAACTGGACAGTAGATGAGTATGAGTCTGGATTCACATCCTTGGGCAGATATGGTACAGTCACAATGAGCCTTGAGGACAGAAAGGTTCAAAAATTTCTTGAAGGATTGAAACCTTCTATCAGAGCTTGACTAGCTCCGTTGGACATTACCACCTAAGATGAAGCAGTACGTAGAGCTCAGTTGTGTGAGTAAGATTATGAATTGCATGCCTCAAAGTTGAGTAAGAGTGGTAAGGGCAGAGATAGATATCGAAAGAAGTCGATTGATGATAGATGGTTTCGAAAGGGCCAAAGGTTATTCAGTAAGGGGTCTAAGATTGAGGAGATGCAAGAAGGGCTTGTGAAGCCTCCAATTCTTCCAACATCGAGGGGCGTTATTATTGGTGGACCCAGACCTACCATCGAACAATGTTGGATGTATGGTAGATATCATGGGGGTAGACCATGCCCTATGACGAGATTATGCTATAGATGCCATAAATCAGGGCACATAGCTTGTGAATACCCAGAGTTGCTTGATCCAGCCCCACAGAAGGGCAAAGAGCTAGAGAAGGCTACGGTTGAGACATGTACACCTAAGAGGAAAGCCACAACTGAAGAGAAAGGAAAGCAAGCTGTTGGTCGTGGGCGAGTGTTTGCTTTGGACCAGGCTTCTGCAGATACTTCTAAGGATGTAATTAAAGGTATCATCCTAGTCTTTAATTTTGAAGCATTAGCATTGATTGATCCTAGTGCCACACATTCATTCATATCGCCTACTTTTGCATGTAAATTGATTGAACATGTAATACCTGTACCTCTAGGTAGGATTTTACTTATTAGCACTCCACTTAGAGATAATGTAATGACAGAGTATGTCTGTCATGGTTGTAAGCTAAAAGTAGGGGAAAATAAGATGTTAGCCAATCTGATTTTGTTAAATATGAAAGATTTTGATGTAATATTAGGGATGGATTGGTTAGCTACAAACCAAGTCGTCTTAGACTCTTATGCTAAGACAGTAATGTTTCCTACCCTGAAAAGTATATTGTAAGCTTTGCAAAGTAATGAAAGAAGTAGTAAATTATGTCCAAGGACAGATGATTTTACTAATTAAATGATTGTGATGTGTTGAAGGTTTTATAGCCTATGTGGTTGATTTGGATAAGGTGTATCTGGATATGGTTGACATCCTTGTGGTTAGAGAATTTCTTAATGTCTTTCCGAAAGAATTACCCGGATTACCACCAGATAGGGAGATGAAATTCTGTATTGATTTGGTGCCTGAAACTGAACCAATATCGAAACCACCGTATCGAATGGCTCCAGTGGAATTGAAGGAGCTAAAGAAACAATTGCAAGAGTTGTTAGACAAGGGGTTCATCAGACCGAGTGTATCACCTTGGGGAGTACCAGTTCTGTTGTAAGGAAGAAAGATGGGAGTCTCCGACTGTGTATAGACTACCGATTGTTGAACAAGGCTACCATCAAGAATAAATATTCTCTTCTACGGATTGATGATCTATTGGATCAGTTGCAGGGAGCACAGATCTTTTTGAAGATTGATCTGAGGTCTGGGTATCATCAGTTGAGGATTCGGAATGGAGATCTACCCAAGATAGCGTTCCGGACCCGGTATAGCCATTATGAGTTTCTAGTTATGCCATTTGGATTGACGAATGCTCTTACAACGTTTATGGCTCTAATGAATGATGTATTTCAAGCTATACCTGGACAGATTCGTGATTGTCTTTATAGATGACATATTGGTGTACTCGAAATCCAGGGAAGAGCATGCACAACATTTGAGAACAGTATTGCAGACCCTCCGAGATCAGGAGTTGTTTGCTAAACCAAACAAATGTGATTTCTGGCTGAGTGAAATATCGTTTTTGGGTCATGTAGTCTCGAGAGACAGTGTATCAGTTGATCCGACTAAGATAGAGGCTGTGATACAGTGGGATAAACCCAAGATGGTTACAAAAATTCACAGTTTCTTGGGTTTAGCAAGTTATTATCGACAATTTATCGAGAGATTTTCTAAGCTGGCTGCTCCATTGACTCGTCTTACTCAAAAGAATGTGGTATTCGAGTGAGACGATAAATGTGAGAAACGTTTCTGCGAGCTAAAGAACAGACTGACCACCGCACCTATTCTTACCATACCCACCAGTTCAGGAGGTTACTCAGTGTATACAGATGCCTCAGGACAGGGATTGAGCTGTGTGTTGATGCAGGATGGGAAGGTAGTAGCCTATGGATCCAGACAACTTAAGGACCATGAGAGGAACTACCCGACCCATGATTTAGAATTGGCAGCCGTGGTATTTGCATTGAAAATATGACATCACTACTTATACATTGAGAAATTTCAGGTGTATACAGATCATAAGAGCCTCAAATATCTGTTTTCACATAAAGAGTTGAATATGAGGCAGAGACGATGGATAAAGCTTTTGAAAGACTATGAGTGCAAGATATTGTACCATCCAGGAAATACTAATGTTGTGGCAGATACCTTGAGTAGAAAGAGCATCGGAATGGTATCGCACATGATGGTCAGGGAATATGAGCTGCTCGAGCAGTTGCTCACTCATGTTGGATATAAACCCTCTTGATGTTGACAGAGACTGTGTGATAGCTAGCCTGCGAGTGGAACCGAATTTGATTGACAGGATAAACTAGGCTCAGCATGTTGATCTACTGTGTGAGGATCGTACGAGTCAGAGTCGGAGGGGTGATGCGACCGATTTCTTTGTGAGTAATGATGGCCTACTGAGGTTTAGAGGCAGGATTTGCATTCCCGATGACCCAGAGTTAAAGAGATTGATTCTGACTGAAGCTCATTTATCGAGATACACATTGCATTCGGGAGGTAACAAGATGTACCAGAACCTCCAAAAAGTGTATTGGTGGATAGGGATGAAAAGAGATATCACAGAGTTTGTGACAAGATGTTTGATATGTCAGCAAGTGAAGGTAGAGCATTAGAAGTCTACAGGGTTATTACAGCCTCTACCAGTATCGACTTGAAAATAGGAGCATGTCACTATGGATTTCATCATGGGATTGCCAAGGACTAAGAGGAACCATGATGCTATTTGGGTAGAGGTTGACAGATTGACGAAATCAGCCCACTTTCTAGCTATGAAAGCTACAGATACTTTATGTAGCTTGGCAGAGTTGTATGTACGGGAGATAGTAAGGCTACATGGTATACCAGTGAGCATCGTATCGGATAGGGATTCCCGCTTCACTTCTCATTTTTGGGAGCAATTTTAGGAAGTTATGGGAACCTGATTGAGTTTTAATATTGCTTTCCACCCTCAAATTGATGGTCAGTCAGAGAGAACAAGCCAGACGTTAGAGGATATGTTGAGAGCAAATGTTATGGATTTTAAAGACTCCTGGGATGATCACCTATTGTTAACCGAATTTGCATACAACAATAGTTACCACTCGAGTATCAAGATGGCACCATATGAGGCCTTGTATGGTAGAAGGTGTCGATCCCCAATTGGTTGGGAAGAAGTGGGTGAGAGGAAAATGTTTGCTCCTGATTTGGTACAGCAAGCCTCTGAGGTTGTTCAGTTGATATGTGAGAGATTGAAAACAGCTCAAAGCAGGCAGAAAAGTTACGCTGACATCAAACGAAAGCCACTAGAGTTCATTGTGGGTGACTCAGTTTTCTTGAAAGTCTCTCTCTTGAAAGGGATTATGAGGTTCGGTAAGCAGGGTAAGTTGAGCCCTCGTTATATCGGACCGTTTGAAATATTGGAGTGAGTGGGAGATAAGGCTTATAGAATTACGTTGCCACCGGAGTTGGCGAGCATACATAATGTCTCCCACGTATCGATGCTCCAGAAGTACCATCCATATCCAAGTCATGTGATTAGGTATGAGCTATTGGAGCTCAAAGATGATTTGTCTTATGTAGAGAAACCAATCCGGATACTAGATAGGAAAGAGAAAGTGTTACAGAATAAAATGATTTCGCTTGTTAAGGTTCTCTGGCAGCACCATAATTCGGAAGAAGCGACTTGGGAGTTAGAGACCTGATAAGGGAAAAGTACCCCCGACTTTTTGAGGAGTAACTTGGTTCTAATTTGGAGGACCAAATTCTTTTAAGGAGGGGAGGAATGTAAGACCCGTATTTTCAGTTGTAACCTTAGGAATTCATAAGTATATACATTTACATGCTATGTGAAGCATAAATGATGTAAAGTCCATAAATTCAATGTACACACTTGTAGTATGAGCTTGTGATGTACACACAAGTTTCAGTAAGTATGAATGTGAAGAAATGGACATTTCTAAGTGATTAATGTGAATGGAATACAAAATGGGTGGTTTGGTAAAATGGAATGAAGTTTCATGAGTTTTACACTTCCATTTGGCTTTGCATTGTATACCTTTGGTTATACAATGAATGTACACAAGTTTTAATGTGTATAAAGTATGAATGGATGTCATTTTCAAGCCTTAAAGGTGGTTGGATGGGAAAATGACTATGGCAGCAAAACTAGAGATGTTTTGTGTGAGTTACTGTAGAAAATTGCAGTCAAATCTGAAAAATATGAATGCCAGATAGATCTCATTGAGGGAAAGATTGATCTGGAAGAGCAAAAAATGCTCTTATTCGAGCAATGGAACAGGGAAGATCGATCTCCAAAGGGGGCAGATCGATCTGCTAAGCATTTTGTGTAGAAGGAATTGATTTCCTTAACTCTCGGCCAAGAGCAGATCGATCTCATCCTTGTGCCAGATCGATCTGTTTAGCTCTTTGCCTGGAGAAGATCAATCTCATCTCTTAGAGCAGATCGATCTCATGAAATCCAATACACTAAAAAGTAAGGCGACAAAGAAGGAGAGATCGATCCTCTTACCATGCAGATCAATCTCCTAGTGAAATTTCTATATAAGAAACAGGATTTTAGGCTGAAAAACATAGTAACCTAAAAACCTCTCAATTTTTCTTAAGTGTTCAAACCCTTTTCCTAGACAAACCACCCTTTCTAGCCAGAAGTAAAAGATGTTTCCTTCTATGAAGTTGTTCCTTAGCCAGAGGAGAGAAACATAGTTGGAAACGAGACCTCGATACAATAGATCGAAGGTGTTGATCGATATAAAGAGATTTTGGACCAAGTGGCAAGAAAAGCAAACTAGATAAGCTTTCAGGCTACCAAATTCTAGTATGTTAATCTAGCTACTTCTATGAACCTATTGATATACGGGAAGATAGCTAGAAATGACTATAACATGAAAAGTCACTAAGGACCTATGTTAGGTCAAAGAGGAAATAAGAGAATAAAATGGTGTTTTGATGATTCGAGATAATAGAAATGATGAATGATACTTCTGATGTGTATCTGCAATGTCCAGAGAGATAGACGGAGCTGTAGACGTAAATGGTGACATGTGAAACAGTGTGAGACTAAGAGATACACTGCAAAATCAAGGTAAGGGACTTATGTGAGCTATAGAGATAGCTATACGTATGTTTTCTTATCTGCTGTGTGTAAATGTATGTGTTAGTATATAGATATCGATATATATCTAGAAGAAAACTACGTGTGAAAATAAGTCGATGGTATGAGTTGCATGACTTCTGTGATTATTATGAAAAGAGTTTTTCAAACGTTTTGAGAAAGAATGATAATAGACAGGCTCCGGTTTTAACCAATTGTATGAAATGTGTATAAAGTGTAATTGAATGGAGTTTACCCTCTTACTCACACTCAGTGAAAGGAGTAATTCTATTTCTTTTCTGTGTGAAATCGTGATTAGAGCATGAGGGGTAATGGTAAATTGACCAGCATCGCTTGCACATTATTTTCAAAGGAATTTCAAGAAAACAAAAGAGTGCTTAATGCCTCGATGATATTGTGTATTCCACTCGAGAGCTCGCACGTGATTTGAGACAACAAAAATGGGTGATAAGGATCCATGGGAGCACAATGTACCGTGAGCATTAGCCATGGGGTACGATGTACCGTGACTATCTATGTGATATCTGTGTGAGCTGAAGGGATGGTTAATCCGCCTCTCCAAGCGTAGGGTTCCCGTACACCTGATCAGTGTAACCTGGAATCCAACTATGGTCATAAGTCTTTATGTATCTGAGTGATACGATATTGTCACTACTGTGTGAGGTGACAAATATCCTCCTTTGCTGTGTGTCTGGGGATAGGATGACCCATGATTATGTCTTAACATATATTGATGTACATAGTTAGAAGCATTTTCTAGATATGAGCTGTGTGAATAGATGTTGTTATGTGAAACTATGTGTTACTGTGTGAAATGTGATCTCAAGTGTGTCTGTGTGATGTTAAACCCTAGCGATTTTGTACGATGAACTGTGTGAATATGCATATACCCATCTAGCGAATTAATGATTTCGCATTGATGGAAGTTGTTTAAACGAACATGCATATTGTTTTATAAGGAAAATGAACATATATGTATTTTAGCATGTAGACAGTGTACCTCTCTACCTGCTTACACATTTTCCTTACTGAGCGTGTTATGCTCACCCCCTTATTTCCTCCTCCACAGATACTACGCAATAGTGAGTACTACAGTCGTCCCTGCTAAGGTGTTCTCTAGTTCTCCAGCAGTATAAAGAGAAATACACTTGTGTTGAGAAAAATTTTGTATCCTATAAATTAATGTACAGTCTAGTGATATTATGTACGAAAGGGGTGTATAGTTAATAGGAACTGATGTAAACGCTTCTGTATATTTATAAAGGTCCAGTTTCTATTCTATTTCAATTAAATGAATGTATATGAGATGTGGATTGGATATTGACTCACAGCTCAACTGTAGTGGTAAGTGGTAAGATAAAAGTCATAGATTGGTATGGAGACTATGATCATGACAATAAGATTCTAAATGAACCTGTTTTTCTGTACCTTGTCTGGCCATAGTAAGTTAATTGAGCAAATGAATGAATGGACTATGCTGTGAGGATGGCTCTGCCACAAAGGTGGACTTGCCGCTAGAATGCAATGCCGCGAGAGGTATGTGCCGCAAGGGTATGTGCTGTGAGGGTACCTTCTGCAAGAGTATTTACCGCAAGGGTATTTGCCGCGAGAGGTACGTGCAGCGAAAGTATCTGCCGCGAGAATATGATGCCGCGAGAGGTACCTGCCGCTAGAGTATATGCCGCAAAGGTATTTGCTGCAAGGGTATTTGCCGCGATAGGTACGTGCCGCGAGAGTATGATGCCACGAGAGGTACATACCACGAGAGTATGATGCCGTGAGAGGTACGTGCCACAAGAGTGTTTGCCGTGAGAGTATCTGCCACAAGAGTCTGATGCTAGAGTCTGCTGAGAGAGTCTGCCTTAAGAGTGTTGCCCGAGAGAATATGCGAGTGAAGCGACGCCGACAACTCACGGCACTTATATATATGTTGCAAGTTGCGTAGACCCCGGCAGACAGATGACTATAAAGACGAATACTACTAAAAAAAAATCTACTCTTCCAAAAATTGAAATTTACGAAAGAGTGGGGAGCAATTGTTGAGGATAAAAATATTGAGCCAATAAAAAATAACCACGTTGCATGGAGAAAATAAAATATTTTATTCATTATATATATTTTACATAAGACAAAAAGAACGCTTAGTTCAAGGATACATACGTAATTACAGGCAGAATAAATTCCTATAAATAGGGAACATGTATGACTCAAAAATCGAAGTCTCTATTTGTTTTACAGAAACTCTGCTGAAATTCCCTTCTGACTTAAACATCGGAGTGCTTACACAGGAAACAACCCTTGCGTCCCTCTGATCATTCATTTTCTTACAGAAGATCTGATTACACGTGACACGAAGATCGAAGTGAGGACGTCAGCAACACGTCATCATTTTGTTGGGCAACAACACATATTAAATAAATTGATTAGCTTATGTTAAATAAATTAATCAACATTTGTTAAATGAATAAATTTAAATAATAATAAATGTATATATATATAATTATATTGAATATAGTTTTTATCATAGTGTTATTCATCTTAAATCAATTATTTATTTAATTTAATACAGAAAGGTAACATAGTAAAATACAACATTTAGTAATCTTAAATTCCTTTAAACCAAACGTAATAATCAAATATTCCCCCAATACAACCAAATGCAAAAATTCAGTATTCCTTGAAATTTACCAGGTAAAATGATAAGAAGTATTTTTTTTTCCCAAGAGAACTTTTTTTTTTTCCGAACCAAACGGCCCCTAAAGGTAATCATTCAGTTAATTTGATTAATTTTAAATCGAATTAATCAAAATTAAGTTTAACTGAATTAATTTTTTCTTTTATTAACCGAACTAAAATTCTTAATCTTAAAATTAATCAAACCAAGTAAAATCCGATTAATTCAATTGATTAACAATATATCACGGTGACCCTAAAGGAAACACCTCACTAGGGGTGTAATCGAGTCGAGCCGAGTCGATATAGTGAGGTGCTCGAGCTCGAGCTCGACTCGAAACTCGGTGCTCGATACTCGGCTCGAGCTCGATCGAGCCTTATTTTTTAAGCTCGAGCTCGGCTCGAGATCGAATTCGAGCTACTCGATTAGGCTCGATTATATAAGTTCGATATTTTACTCGAACTCGATTAGACTCGATTAAGCTCGATTAGGCTCGATTAGGCTCGAATCATTATATAAATATTATTATATTTTTAAAATATATAAAAACTCGATACTCGATTAGGCTCGTGAGCTACTCGAGCCAGGTATTTAAGTGCTCGAATTTGACTCGCTCGATAGCTCGAGTAGCTCAAGCTCGAGCTCGACTCGATTAAAATCGAGCCGAATTCGAGTTTTGCTCGAGTCGAGCCCGAATAGCTTGCGAGCACCACTGTATCGTTTACACCCCTACACCTCACCTCCTACCAAAACTGAAATCTGCATAGGAAAAACGTTGCACCATTAGCAACAAAAACTAACGAGACTCGAATAAAAATAAAAAATTAATGAAAGCAGAGCGGCTCATTCGTCCGAATCAGTGATCGAAATTACAGACCGACTCTTTATTTTCATTCATCTGAATGCGGAGCAGTTCATTGTGTCATTTTATTTCGAGAATGATGTGTCCGACTTAAAATTACGGACAGACTCTTCTGAGAAAAATAAAGAAACAAAAGCCCCTCTTTCCTTGGCACAATACACAGGATTATTTCATTCCCTTTTGTTTGTCATTTCAATCTTTATGACAATTGTAGACACGACAAAATAAATAAAAAATTATGAAAATAATATCAATTAATAATTAATAAAAATTATATATAAATATAATAAAAATTAAAAAATAAACTTCATATTTTTCGTATTATTAAAAATTTAAATACAAAATTTAATATAAACATCATTTTTAATGACACGAGATGCATTTTCCCGCTATCTTTGTGAGAGGAAAATCTGAAATCGAAAGAAAAGGGGAGAGCGGGGGTGGAGGGCATGAGGAAATCAGTGTCATTGGGTCAGATTGGAAATGTCCTAAAACTAAATTTGAAGAGAATTAAATAAATTTCCAAAATTTTCCATATAACATTTTTTAATTAATGATTCTATTAATCAATTAATTCAATTAGGGTTAGATGTTTTTTTAATTACTGATTCTATTAATCAATTAATTCAATTAGGGTTAGATGTTTATCTGAGGTTTGGAGAGAATTAAAAAATTTTCAACTTACCATGTAGCTTTTTTTGTAGAGTTAATGATTCAATCAATCAATTAATTCAATTCAAAAATTGAATTAATAAAAAAAAAATTGACATTTTATTTTGAGAATCGACCACGGTTATTTAATAGCTAAAAGATTGGCCGAATTAATTTTATCAGTTTATTCAATTTCAACCAAAATTTAAACCCTATCACGGTTAAAATCCAGTAACTCTGAAAAACTGAAGGCAACAAGCCGCTCAAACCCGCTGAATACAGAACAAAGTATAGAAAGGCAAAAAGACACAACAAATTTCTATTTTCTTGTTTGCGTAAGAAATTATTCATCCACTTTGAGCATAGTTCGAAGATCTGATGGACTGATGCCACCAACTAAAATTTGGCTGCTTTGTCAACGAACTAAAATCAAAAGAAAGAAATGATGACAAAACGCAAAAGATTAAGAACAGCTGATATATAAGCGTCAAAAGTATCGATGACGCCATGAGGGTTCAGGTTAAATTGTCAATCCTTGATTCGGATAAAAGAAAATCCATGAAAAAGCATGCAGCAGTGACATCCCCTTAGTGATACATTTAAGTAGCAAGTGAAAATCACATAAAGCTAGGGCAGACTGGTCCCCTGGATAGGCCAAGGCGAACTTCCATGCTGTGGTGCAAGTCGAGTGGCCGTGCAGTCTCAGACTCTCGAGGATCTGCAACCAACAATAAAATTTTTAAATTACTGCTAAGTACAAAATAGAACAAAACCATACACTTTTGGTTATCCAACTTGCCGACCACTGCAACTGCAACTGCATCTTTAAAGGACTGTGACATAGGAACTTCCCAAGTTTCTAACAGAAAATGAGTTGCCATTTATTAATCTCAAACAACATTCACCGTAGTGCAAATATTACCAATTTATCGAGTCAAAATATCTGGCCTAATCAACAGGGGATAGTATATGGAAAGTGGAAACGGTACTCTAAGAAATGGCAACAAAAATTTACAAAAGCAGCATATGAAAGTCTTTCAATTTTCCTACGTATTATCTAATACACTGCTAGTGAAGTGTTTTTAGATTCTACAAACGGAGTTATGATAGTGACATATATCTCTCTTAAAATATTAAAAAAACAAAGTGAAGATATGGGTTACCATCTTAACCTTACTTGTGACGTCTAAAAATTTCATTAGCAGTTATTAGATAATATACTATAAAAATTCAGCTGAATTTTTTGCTGGAAAAAAGAGGAACCAGATTTATTTCTTTTCAATCTCTAAAAGCTCGGCTTAGAGCCAATGTTGAAGGGAAATGAAAAAAGGAAACGTAGGAAAAAGAAAATGATCGTGAATGCTAATTCTGACACTAAAAACCACGTCATCCATATCTAATGGAAACCTAATATCATGTCAAAGAAAAGGCACTAACATGGTAACAGAACTCCAAACAAGAGACTGAATTGACCTTCCTCAAGTCTTTCACTGATGGACATTGGACGGTAACCATGAGTGATACAAGTAGTGACTTGAAAAGTTTACCAACTACTATACAATGATGTTGATCGGATGGTAACTTTAAATAGAAAGTTCAAGCAAACATTATAAAGAGGCAAATCTGTACAATAAAATTCACAATAAAGTATTTTGTATTTAGAGTGTATCATTATACCATTCAGATAATCCTCAAAGCCAAAATCATCTAAAGCTCCTGTTAATGCTTCCAACCCTAGCATTGAAGATGGGAGCAATGGCCTCTGGAACCTGCATAATTTTCATCGAACATAAATTACCAATATTTAATAGTGAGTTCAGAATCTGGTCCTTGCAACACTAAAGACATCATCCACCATCTATATCCAAGTAATCTTAGTCTAGGGAGTATCGGCCACTTGACTTTTAATTTGCCCAGTCCAAATCCATGCCCAGTCTAAAACCATTAAAGATAAAAATATATTTATCATTTAAATCCATATTATGGCATACACACATACAACAGAGGCTGTTTCAGTCACTGGTGCATAATAACATAACACACATACTTCCATACGAGCAGAGTTCATAAAATTCTTCCTATTTCAAAGGGATGAATAGATCTTTTAGGATATAAACCATAACACCAGACCATTTCATACACAAATGGTAAAAAGAAAGCTCTTCATAAAAAAATTCCAACAACCAACAATCATTAATAATGAAGAATAATCTAAGTGGCTCAACCCATTTCTAAATTTTGGGTATGACAATAAGATCTGTGCTTGAGGGTGAGCTTTGGTGCAGCGGTAAAGGTTGCTCTTTTGTGATTTCAAGGTCACAGATTCAAGTCACGGAAACAACCTCTCCACTAATGCAGGGGGAAAATCACGTACATATGACTCTCTCCAGACCCCACAACGCTCGAGTCTTGTGTAATGGGTTTGCCCTTTTTTTAGAACAAGATCTATGCTTCTTCAATATAAGCCTTCTCTCCATCATTTGGTCAAAATCCTTAAACCTAGCTTAACTAGAGGTGGCAAATAAATGGGTCTGGTTGGATTTGGGTTGAATCATTTCACGTCAAATCATTTTGGACCAAGGACAAATCGGATCATATTAGCTTTTAGTTAGTTTGGGTTTGGATCATTTCAAGTGGGAATTAATTTGGATTTGGATCCTTACGTTTTCCAGTCATTTTAGTTTCCAGTTATTCAGACTATAAAATCTCACATCCAGCCATTAGGCTGTATAATTCTAAAAAGGTGTATAAGTCAGAAGGAACCATACAATATATGAAGCCATTTTCAAGCTCCATTTGACCTTTCTTATTGGCTCAACTCAAAAATAATGTTCTTGCAATTCATATAGCACTGCTGTTTCTCCATGACGATCATGATTTTATCCTCCAACTTTCAGATCAATTGTTCTTCTTCAGCCCATAACTATATTTGACTTCCCTAACCTTTCTTTACCACTATAGGCTAACATGCACCTACAACCAGTGTAGTCAATGGCACGAGGTGCGCTCTAGGCGCCAAAGCCCTTATATTGCATGAGGCGCAAGGCACCAAAAAAAAAAAAAAACTGCTCACTTGAGTGAAGGTGCAACATGTATATGTATATGTGTGTTTTGTGTGTGTCTATGAACATATATAAAAGAAGCGTATGATATATCATTCTGATAATAAACTCTAACGAGTCGTCCACTTTATCCTACATAACATTCAAAATATTTAAAATTTTCTTATTCTTTCGTCGGCAACATGCATGATTTCCTTATTGTCCCATGTTTGTTGTTCAATACTCAAACATTGAGAAGCAAAGTGTTTGATGTTGTACCCTTTTTTACTAGTAATGGTACTGTTAATGAAAATAATTAAAAAAAAAAAAAATTAAAGAGAACTTCAATCAGGGGGGCCTTTTTTTTCTTTTTTTTTTTTTTTTTTTGCGTCTACCACCTTACAAAGAAGCAAGCAGGCCTAAGCACACAGGCTTGTGCCTGATCAAATGCGCCTTGCCCGAAAGGGTCTAAGGATTTTTGTTTTTTGGCGCTATGCACGTCGTAGCAACACTGCCCACAACTAGGTGATGTTTGCTGTTACTCTGCCTCAAAGGGACACAAGAAACCAGCTAGCCAAAAAAACCTTTCATATTTATTCCACTTCTTTCTTCTTATCTTCTTCCAACTTTAATCTCCATGTTCATGCTATTTAATCAAAAACAGTCTAATACAGCTCAAATAATTATTTCATCAGGGAAGATAAATTCCTAATTATTCAGAGAAGTCTAGAGAAAATTATTTGCTAAGCAGCAACAGTAAAAAATAGGGCTTAAAAGGACTAGGAATTCATAATAAACATCAAAAGCTTAGAGCTCATACCGTGAGAGAATTTGCCTATCGAGATCCATTTTGAGTGGCAATGCCGTCCCATAAGTATTGGCCAGGACTTTTCTTCTCATCTCCTCCTGTGTTTTCCTTGCCTGCAAAAACCATAACAACGCCCACATAAATAATATTCCAATCCCAATACCACATTAAAAACTAATAATTTTTCTTTAAAAAAGAAAGGCCTACAAAAAACTATCTTGAATTTCACAACAACCATCTAGCTTCTATTTTTCTTTTACAGTAATTAAAAACCCTAAAACTATATATATTTTTTTAGTTTTGTGTAGTAATACAACTCTTTTACGCGTGCTCTTGGTTTCTGGTTAGTGAAGATAAAAAACACAAACAAAAGAATTCTACTGGCACTACCTTTCTTCTTTTCTAGCATTTTCTCGTAAAGAAAAGAGGAAAAGGAGAAATTACAGATTCGTAAGCAGATTGGAGAGGGTGAGATCTGACAAGATCGCTCTTTAAGCCGTGGAGACCGAACCGGAGCGCGTCATTTTGAACTCCTCCGATTTCGTGCTGAATCGTCTTTGATGCCTCCATTTTTCTCACTATTTTTTTTTCTCTTTTTTCTCCTCTTAGGAAATTTTATGGACCGTGCTCAGGGCGTATCTTTGCAAGCAAGAAAAGGAAGGGAATTGGCATGGTTACTAAAGAACGACGTCGTGTTTACTCATTCTGTCAGACGGCACCGTATGTAATTTTCTTAAGTGCCCCGGGCAGAGTGGCAATCCATTTCGAAGCTCAAGCGAGGAAATTCATTTTTCAGATTTACTTTTTTTTTTAGAGGGTTTATACTTGATAGCTGTGTATAGCAATTAGAAAATGTCATTTTATTAATAAATAATATTTTTTTTAAATATAGATATTTAAAAATAAATTAAAAAAATTTATTGATATATTTTTATAGATTTATATATTTTTAATTTTATTCATTAATAAAATGTCACTTTATAGTAAATTAATAATGTATAAATATTATATGTCAGTACATCAAATATAATTTTTTTTTTTACGATATCGTATAAAAATGTGCATTACTAAAATGTAAATAACAATTCTCAAATTCTTTTGAGGACAAGAATGTATTATTTTTGCTCTTAATTTAAACATTCAACTTAAAATCATGAAAAAATACTCCATTTTCCCTTTTAATAATTTTAAGTTTTATTTCCTTTATAACAAATACATTATGGTATGATCTCAAAGGGCACTAATTCTAGATCTATTCCTTGATATTATTTCTTTTATTCATTTTTTATTAAGTTTTTTTTTCAATATTTACAAACTTTGATACGAAATATAAAATTAAATCCAGTAAAAATAAGGCTAGAACTGATTTTTTAACAAAAAGAAAAGAACTTAAACATACCCATATAATGGCTCTTTAGTGGTTGACATTTATTTTCTAAAAATTTTAAAAAAGAACTTGTATATAATAATGAACTTAATTAACAATATTTTATATTCCTACTATAATTTTAAACTTAAATAATAAGGGCATTAAACTCATTTGCTAAATGATTTTGAGCGAATTACTTCTTAACAAAATATTTCTTCAAGAGATTATACTTGTAAATAAGTTAGTTGTATACAATAGTATAATTTTAGAGAGTTTCTAATTATACTAATAATAATTTAGATAAAGTATATATATTTTTTAAGATTATTAATTATCATTTACATTTGTTTGGTTAGGCATTAAAAAATTATTTCAATATGTTTCATTTCTTCTTCTCTTTTTGGTTAAAAAAAATCTTATTTTAAATAGAATTTGATTTTATATTTTTTATCAAAATTTATAAATATGGGAAAATAGTTTTATAAAATAAGGAAAGGAAATAAAAAAGATTAGAATTTTCATAAAACAATTTAGAGATTAGGATCAAAATAAAACTTAAATGAAAGGTTTAGGATTATGTAAATGAGATCTTTAGAGAGAAGAGAAAATGTTGCAAACCAGTAAAACATGATGTGGGGAATAAATAAAGGGGAAGAATGAAAGAGATCCTGAAAAATGAGTGCAGTGGCATATGGTAGTGAAAAGGTGGTAAAAGACTGGATAAGGTTAAATAAAAAAAGAACAAGGTTGAATAAGACTGAGGAGAGAATTAGAGAAAAGAAAGCTAGAGAAAACTTAAGAGAGTTTTTTTCATATGGATTGGAAAAGTTCATTAAAAAATAGTGAGAACTCCTATGTATAGGTGTCAAGAATAGGAATTGCATATCATTAGCATTAACAATAGTATAATAATGAGAATTGACACTTATAAAAGAGTTAGTGTAATGGGAGTTTCACTTTTAGAGATAGTTAGTAGTTCACATAGAAGTCTATTACTTTGCTTTGAAAAAAATAGGGAAAAACGCTCATGCTTATGAGAAAGGTTAAGAGAATACCTTTTAACTATCTTCATATCTGATCCAGTAAACCAAACTTTCCAAACATTCCGATATTGAAGTTAACCTAAGAATCTTGTCTTATTTTGGGGTTATTTCCACTTTTTTCGGTGAAAGTGTTGTTTTGTGAATAAGCTATTCTATGAATGAATTGTTCTATAGCGAGGTTTTTCTATAAAGGACTTTAGTAAAACAACCTTATTGTATGTTTAGAGTTACTTCATTACAAAATTATTCTTAGTGAAATTTAATAAATAAAATATTTGTACTCAAAACCAAGTATTTACATTTTATCCTTTGTATGAGATCATAATAGAAGAAGTTCTCATACATTACGATAATAAAAGATAAAAAAAAAAAAATCTTTTAACAAATAGTTGTTATGCTAGGCAACTATTCTACCAACAATTGTCCTAGTAAATAGTTGTACGACCTTTATACAAAAGTAAAATTATTATTATATGCAGACACTATATTCTGTTCAAGGTTCTCTCAAGAAAAATTGAATCCTACTTAGGTTGGATTTTTTTTTTTTTGGTTCATAGAAGGTATGATGGGGAATGAGAGAATCGAACTTTGGACTTAATCCATTCTAAGGAGAGGTAACAACCATTAAACCAAGTTTTAATCGTTAAAACCTTAACTTGGATTTGACTTTTGGGGTTTTAGGTTTTGATGGTAATTGAAATGTATTAATATATGAATACGGGTTCCCTAGTTTTTCTATTGATCGTATTAGTACTTAACTTAATTAGGTTAATTTAAGTATTAATTAATGATTATTTTAGATTTAGAAGTAACTAAATTAATTTAAAGTAGCTTTAGTATTTATTAGTTTAATGAATTAAATTATGATAGATTAATTAGAATTAGGATATTTTAATTAGATTGATTAATTTGAATTAAGATAATTTAATTAAATAGATTAATTTGCATATTAAATTAGGATAGATTATTTTGAATTTGAATATTTTATTGAAATTAAGATTGATTAATAGGATATTTATTTAAATTAGGATGGATTAATAGATTATTTCAAATTAGGATTGATTAGATTTGAAGTTTAAATCATCAGCAATACAAATTTTAGGGCTAAAAAAAAGGGAGGGGGGAATGGGCCAAAAATAGAAAGAGAGATCAATGTTCATCTCGAAATCATCGATATTCAACCAAAAACTTGTGAAACCCAAAAATTTTTGTTTTATTATTTAATTGGAAACTAGAAAGCAATTAAGATACTCAGAATAATATTATGCATGTCTGAAATAAACTGAAGCACTCAGATTAGGGGCACGAAGCTCGAGGTATGAAAACCGAGGTAAGGTTTTAGATTTAAGTATTTCTCAAAGATTGCATGTATAAGTATGCTTTAATGGTTAGAAGGTGAAATTAAGGTATTGAAAGTGAAAAAGTTAGTAAAAACTTGAGTTAACACAAAACTGAGAAATTGGGCCTAGTAAGTGAAATAATTTTGGAATAAATTCCCTAAACTTGAGAAAATTATTTCGAGCTATAGGAATTTAATATAAGGTATAATCGACTTAGGGAATGAAAATTTAGTGGAAATACAGAGGTCTCGCTAGTCGAATTAAATTTTAAAGTAAACCGAAAACCTTAAGAAATTTCAACTGGTAATGACTAAATCGGGCAAAATGGGCTCAAATGGAAAACTTTTCTTAAACAAGTGGGCCCAAAATTTTTATGAGACATACTAGGAACTTAGTATAACACATGAGAAGTGGAAATTTGAAAAAAAATGAGCTGAAAATATTTGTTTGGAATTTATGAGAACATGGTGGTTGGCAGGCCAAACTCAGCAATCTGCTGGCCCAACAAAAAAGCCCAAATTTGAAGACCTTCCAGAAGGCCTTTGACCCTGATATTTTTAAAAATTAAAAAACACTTCATGCCATTTTTGAAAGGTAAAAACCACCCAAACAGACCTCAACCCGAAAAGCTCTTCCCCTTCCTTTCTGTAGTAGATGTCCTCCTCTAGCCTGACTTGTTCAATTTTTCCGACCACCTTCCGGTCACTTTTAGAGCTGGGTCAAAATGAACAAAATCTTCCTTCTTAAGTCCTCTACAACATATAAAAAATTCAACCCCAAACAAGTTGATTTGCTAGGTGAAAAGTTAATGAGAAGAATAAGGGCAGAATCTACCCTCTTTCAGAGGTGAGAGAAAACTTAAATTCATGAACTCTTGGCTAGTTTTTAAGTTTGTTTTTGATGATTCTAAGTTGTATACATGTATATCTACAACTGAGAATCATTTCTGGAGCAAGAAGGAGTGGTCAAAGTTGGTCAAACAATGTGAGAAGTTGATGGAAGATGATGATGGTTATATATGTTGTTGTTTGATGGATTTAAATGATTTTTACTAAAGTAGAAATTGAAGAAATAATTTCTAGAGTGAGTTGTAGTTCTAGCCAGCCTTGGTGTATTAGGGAGAAGATAAAATTTGGTTGAATCATGTGTTGTAGAATGATTGTTTAATACCGAAAAGCTCGGTTTATAGCTCGATTTAGTGAAAAACTGTAAAAGTGTCGAAATTGACGATTTGATAAATTGTTGTATGTTAACTAAGGACTTGAATAAGTGTGTAAGCTATTAGGATTATAAAATTAAAGTTAGAAGACGAGAAACTATCGAAATAGTTTAAACCAACATGTTTATCAGTAAAATTGAGCAAATAACGAAGTTTGCGAAAATAGTCGAATTTAATGAAACTTATACAAGTTGATGAATATTTAAGTATACTGAGATGAATTTGGGCGTTATCTAATGATTTTGAAACTGTCTTGGGCAGCCTGAGGTACTGGCACGAAATCAAGGCAAGCTCGATACCCGATAATTTTGTGCTGCCTCAAGATTCAATAGGTAAGGGGTGTAATTTAAAGCAGTATTAGTACCTCGCTACTTCTCTTTTAATACACAAATATATTTGAAGTATGATCGTGTTTACGAAATGTGTTTCGATGCCTAAAAAGTACTGTTCATGCATAAACCAAAAAACGAAAGAAAAACTAACTTGACTAAGCTTTTCGAGTGTAGTTTCTTTGCTACCTATGAATGTTTTGGAAAAGCAAGTTTTGATACGAAAATGTATTTTATGAATCAGTTATAAAAATATATAAGAATTTGACCTAAAGGTTGATTTTATTAGTATTCGAGTTAATAAACCCGAAAAAGAATTTGTAAGTTTCGTTTTGAGACTAAGGCAACATGTAGTTCATGATATTTGTCATGCATGGCCCATGTGGTGTTTGAACCTTCGTGGTGCATGTCTTATGCCATATCGTGCATGTTTTAGTCCTTTATGGTGCTTGTTTAACCATGTCGTACATGTGTTGCCCACTCGGTGCCTTATCTTTTGCCACTTCGTGCATTGTTCGTTTTGGTCCTTAGTGGCGTAGGGTATTGTATGACCCTTATCCAGTCTACAGTCCCCTTACTATGGTCATTGGTACTTTGTTTGTTTATTGTCTCCCTTTTCGAAAGTTGAGTTTGTATGAACATGACTTATGCTTACTATGTGTATCTGCCTAGTCTCTATGATATATTCTATATGACTTCGAAAGAAAAGTGATAAGTTTTTGTGACATGTGAAATGGTGATTCGAAATTATTTGACTCACTTGTTTTAAGCTAAGCATGTTTTCGATAATTATATGTATGTTTACCAATGTTTTGTATATAAACATTTCGTGTTTAATATGTTTTGGTACTAAAATCGTTTTAAATGCATTTTTTATTGGGCTTTTAAAAGCTCACCCCATTCTCTACTCTTACAGATTATTTGCAGTGATCACTTTCTACGCCTGTCGTGTAGTTGATGTAGGCTGGTGGACACGACACTCTCCCCAAGCTACCTCCGGTACACGATAAGATATACTTATAGTGTTATTTCCAGACATCCTGTATATCATAGAATTTTGATGTAAAAGATATTTTGAGATGTAATCTAGGTAAGTATGTATGTAAAGTTGTAAACTTACAGTTTATACAATAAAATGTATTTAAGAGGTATTAAGGAAATGTAATGGTTAAGGAAATAACAATTAATTATGAAAAAAAGATTAAAAACAACTGTTGTGAGATACAAAAATGTATTTTGAATATTGTAGGGAGGTATGAGCATAAATAAGCCGTTACGCCGGTGAAATTTCGTTAAAATAAAAAAGTTAAGCAATCGGCACTGAATAGGAATGCAACTTAAATAAGAAATTAAGTTAAAATTAACTCATATTTCCACGTTTCCAGGGCGTCACAGTTTATGTTGTATCAGAGCAAAGGTTGCCTAGTACTGTCAGTGTCGACTAGTTGAAGTTAGATGACAACCCAATTGTCTATGCTTGTCTGGTTATTAAGTGAGTATTTCTGTTAAAGTTATGACTAAAACCTTGGTTTATGCGCAGGTCATTGATCACGAAACAATGAGCGTGTCACGACCCAAAATTCCATTCTCTTTAACCGAAATCACTAAAAATTTTTCGCGTTTTACTGTTACCTTGCCCGGTCGTGAATTAAACTCACCACACACTGTTGGGCTGTGAGTCAATAATAAACACCACATCTCATTCATTCTCAATTAATTAAAACGATGTCATACATGTGCATTTAATCGTGTACTTATACGAATACATGTTTTACTGACATCTACATCCCCCATAAGTACAACTCAAAAGAATACTGTGCTTTTACATTGTTTAGATACAAAAAGAATCGCTGTGTATATATACCTCTTAGCGATGGAGATGCAGCGGAGTCCAAAATAATACGCCTCAGTCCTCACTGGGCTACTATGCACGCTCTGTAGGGGGGAAAAATAGAGTGGGATGAGCAACCACACGCTCAGTAAGGCAATAATGCAAGCATGGTAGATAACTACTCTATCTACATGCTGATAGTGTTATGCATAAATCGTTTATAGTAGGAGCATGAGGAATAAAACTATGCCATGTGAATATACATATATGTCATGTATCAAAGTCATGTAAAATTGGCATATAAAACATGGTAAAACATCATGTATAAATCGTCTCATGCTCGATCTCATTTAAATTCATAAAAAAGGGCAATTCATTAAGAAACCTCCTTTTTAAACCCACGTCATAAATCTCTTTCTCATCACATACAATCACATCACATCAATTCACAATCACAACCACGTTTTCATTTCACAATTCAAATCCACGAGGCTCGACCCCTCCTTCGGGTCTACCTTAAACAATCACAATCACACTTAGAGATTTAAAATCACGTGGTAGTAAGTAATTCAAGCAAGGAGACAGGTTACTGTATCTCAAGTGACTACATTGGCCAATCGTCACATATCATCCCAGACCACACGGATTCCGGTGTGCGGGGTATCATGCTGGCACGAAGGTGGGTTAGTTCTCCGCCAGACTTTCTAAATCAAGTAACCACCACGCGGTACATCGTACTCCATGTGATATACACGGTACATCGTACTCCGCGGACCCATAACATGATTAGGGGGTGCCTGCCATAGGTCTTATCTACCCCATATCGAGTGTAACCTTTATAGTCTCAAGAGCGCGTAGGAGTAACCGCAATACCAGGTCCTAGCCCCTCATGGCCTTGCTCGCCCCTGTTGGGTTCCCTGATCCAGGTCCTAGCCCCTCACCCTCACCTCACCTAAGAGGTCTGTTAGGCCTGTTGGGTTCCCTGGATGGATTATGTCAGGTCCTAGCCCCTCACCCTCACCCCACCTAAGAGGTCTGTCAGGCCTGTTGGGTTCCCTGAGCTAATCCGTATCTCTCACCACGGCCTCATACATACCACAGTGTGAAAACCAGCGCGAGCTACGCTCTAGCGCGAATTCATGCATCAAGACCAATCACTTCGTACGAGCAACGCTCTGGTACGGCATTTATGCATAAAATATGAAGAAAACATGTACGAGCATGGCTCCAGTACAGTTATATGCATAAGAAAAACCACTCAAATCCACGTACGAGCATAAGCTCCAGTACGGTTTATAAACATCACCACAATTCAATTTCAAAGTGCGAGCTAAGCTCAAGCATGTTTCACACAAGTGAAAACATAGAAATCTCGCGCGAGCGAGGTTCTAACGCGAATTATATCTCATACACGCGATAGGCGGCTTACATGCATTCAAAACATCTCATAGTATGCTTAGTGCCTCATATGGGCTATTTCACAACATCATTCAAGTACTAGCCAGCCTATCCTTTTATTTGCTCAAATCAAAGCATTGTGTTTTGTAAAAGCATTCAAAACACATGATTTATGCAATTATTAGCCTTACTATCCCTTTTTCATAAAATCCACTTTAAATCCAAAAGCACGCATATACTCATCATCATTCACGAATACCATCAACCTTTATTTGAGAAATCATGCATTTCATAAAAACACCCGATATTCATCCACAAGTTCAAAGTACGAGCAGCTACCTCTATATACTCACAAAATTCCCTTACCTGGAATCGCGATGCGTGATTCCACTTCCTTAAGCTGCTTACTCGTACGATTCGGTTCGCCTTCAACGAACTCTTCGGGACAATATGATTTCTCTCCTTGCTCCAATTGGTAATGCCCTCAACTCCTTCAATTCCAAAAATGGGAAAATGCCCTCTCACTATGTTGTTCTTCTCTTTGATAGGAACAACTTTGCCTCTAATGATCTCTCTTCAAATCTCACTGAAAATGGCTAATTTTAGAGAGGGAAAGTTAGGTTTTTTTTTTTTGGGTTGAGATTGTAAGGTTAAATGTTTTTCCGAGATTTCCAGATTTTTCAGCTCTCCTTATATAGAAATAGCTTGAGGAGATCGATCTGGTCCAAGAGGAGATCGATCTGGTCCCTTAAAATCTCTCTTTTTCACGGTATTTTTAAGCCTGAGATCGATCTGTCGAAGCAATGAGATCGATCTGTTGAGGCATGAGATCGATCTGTCGAAGCATGAGATCGATCTGGTCCCAAACAGAGAGCTAAGGAGATCGATTTGGGTGCTTGAGGATCGATCTTTTCACTTACAGAATGCTTGGCAGATCGATCTGTCTCCATTGGAGATCGATCTGCTCTATTCTTTCGCCCAAATAAGAGCATTCTGGCTCTTCCAGATCGATCTCTCATCCTAGGAGATCGATCTGGACCTCATGTTTTCCAGATTTCCTGCAGTTTCATTGCTGCAACTCATACCAACTCACCCTCAATCTATTGCCATAGCCATTTTCTCATCCATCCACCTTTATAACTTGAAAATGGCATCCATTCATACCTTATGCACATTGAAACTTGTGTGCATTCATTATATGTCCCAAGGTATGCTACATAGAACCGAATAGAAGCTTAACTCCATTCCATTTTACCACACTACTCATTTTGAGTTTCAATCACATCCATCACTTGCCATAACTCATTCCTTCGTATTCATACTCAATGAAACTTGTATGTACGTTACAATTCATATTACACATACATACATTGAATCCATGGACTTACATCAATCATAATTTACATTACAAGTCCATTCATATTATTTGATCCAATTACACACATTACCCTTATAGATATACGGGGTCTTACATTCTCCCCTCCTTCAAGGAATTTGGTCCTCCAAATTAGAACCAAGTCACTCTTCAAACAGTTGGGGGTACTTCTCCCGTATCAAGTTCTCCAATTCCCACGTGGCCTCTTCCTCCGTGTGGTGTTGCCAAAGCACTTTCACCAAGGGAATTGTCTTATTCCGTAACACTTTTTCTTTTCTATCCAGTATCCGAACCGGCTTCTCAACATACGTCATACTCTCATGGAGCTCCAACGGCTCATATCTTATTACGTGTGCCGGGTCCGGGTGATACTTCCGAAGCATCGAGACGTGGAAGACGTTGTGGACATTCGCCAAGTCCGGTGGCAATGCCAACCTATACGCCTTATCTCCCACTCTCTCCAAAATCTCGAAGGGTCCGATGTATCTAGGGCTCAGCTTGCCCTTCTTACCAAATCTCATAATACCCTTCGATGGTGATACCCTCAGAAACACCAACTCACCCTCATCAAACTCCAGTGGTCTTCGTCTCTTGTCAGCATAACTCTTTTGCCGGCTCTGAGCTGTCCGTAATCTCTCACATATCAACTGGACGTCCTCAGATGCCTGCTGCACTAAGTCCGGAGCAAAAATTTGTCTGTCACCAACCTCTTCCCATCCAATAGGGGAACGGCATCTACGCCCGTATAATGCCTCATAGGGTGCCATCCCGATACTAGCATGATAGCTATTATTATATGCGAACTCGGCTAACTGCAGGTGGTCATCCCAGGAGCCTCTAAAATCCAGCACACACGCTCTCAACATATCCTCGAGGGTCTGTATAGTCCTCTCTGACTGCCCATCTGTCTGAGGATGAAAAGCGGTGCTAAAACTCAGTCGGGTCCCCAGCGCTTCCTGAAAATGTTCCCAGAAATGGGAAGTGAAGCGGGCATCCCTATCAGAAACAACGCTCACTGGTACACCATGTAGCCGTACTATCTCTCGAATATACAGGTTCGCCAACTGACTCAGTGTATCGGTAGCTCTCATAGCCAAGAAATGGGCGGACTTAGTCAACCGGTCCACAATAACCCATATGGCATCATGACCTCTACGGGTCCTCGGCAACCCCATCACAAAATCCATGGTGACATGCTCCCACTTCCAGGTCGGTATCGGTAGAGGCTGCAATAATCCTGCAGGCTTCTGATGCTCTACCTTCACTTGCTGACAAACGAGACACTTAGCGACATATTCAGCGATGTCTCTCTTCATTCCAGACCACCAATAAACCTTTCGAAGGTTTTGATACATCTTGGTACTTCCCGAATGTATCGTATACTTCGATGAGTGAGCCTCTGATAAAATCGTTCTCCTGATCTCAGGATCCCTGGGAACGCATACTCTGCCTCTGAACCTCAATAAGCCATCAACACTCTGCTCAAAATCAATACCCACACTTGTCTGTATCTGCCTCAGCCAATCGATGCATCGTCGATCACTCTGCTGGGCTTGCCGAATACGGCCAATCAACTCTGGCTCTAGTCTCAAACTAGCTATGATCTCAAGTCTCTCAGATCCAGGTGGGGTTACATCCAAACTGAGGTTCGCAAAGTGTTCTAATAATTCATGTTCCCGTACCATCATATAAGATACCAACCTAAGGTTCTTTCTACTCAAAGCATCGGCAACTACATTTGCCTTACCCGGGTGGTACATGATTTCACAATCATAGTCTTTCAGGAGTTCGAGCCATCTCCTCTATCTCATATTCAGCTCTTTCTGCGAGAACAGGTACTTAAGGCTCTTATGATCTGTGAACACCTGAAATTTCTCACCATAGAGATAGTGGCGCCATATTTTCAAAGCAAATACTACGGCCGCCAACTCTAAATCATGTGTCGGGTAGTTCCTCTCATGATCTTTCAACTGTCTAGATCCATAGGCAACTACCTTCCCATCCTGCATAAGCACACAGCCCAGTCCCTGGTGTGATGCATCCGTGTACACCGAGAATCCTCCTGAGCTGGTAGGAATGGTGAGAACTGGAGCAGTCGTCAATCGACGCTTAAGCTCCTCAAAACTCCTCTCACATGCCTCATCCCATGTAAACTTAACATCTTTACGCGTGAGGCGTGTCAACGGAGAAGCTAGTCTGGAGAAACCTTCTACAAATCTCCGATAATATCCTGCCAATCCCAGGAAACTCCTGATCTCAGTTACTGTCTTGGGCTGTTCCCACTGTACAACTGCCTCTATCTTGGATGGATCCACTGATACCCCATCCTTTGACACAACATGCCCCAGAAATGAGATCTTTTCCAACCAAAAGTTACACTTGCTGAGTTTGGCATACAATTCTCTCTCTCGGAGGGTCTGCAGAACTATCCTCAAGTGCTCCTCATGATCTTCCCTGGACTTGGAATACACCAAAATGTCATCTATGAAAACAATCACAAACTTGTCCAGGTATGGCTTGAATATATCATTCATCAATGCCATAAATGCTGCGGGAGCATTCGTCAATCCGAATGGCATCACCAAAAACTCGTAGTGGCCATAACGGGTACGAAATGCTGTCTTGGGTACATCTCCACTCCTGATCCTCAACTGATGGTACCCTGACCGCAGATCTATCTTAGAAAATACTTCGACTCCCTGGAGCTGATCCAACAAATCATCGATTCTTGAAAGGGGGTACTTGTTCTTAATGGTGGCCTTATTCAACAACCGGTAATCTATACACAGTCGGAGGCTTCCATCCTTCTTCCTTACAAATAGAACCGGTGCTCCCCAAGGTGAGACACTCGGTCTAATAAACCCCTTCTCCAACAACTCTTGCAGTTGTTTCTTCAGCTCTTCCAACTCTATCGGAGCCATTCTATAGGGTGGCTTCGATATCGGCTCTGTACCAGGCACTAACTCAATGCAAAATTCCATTTCCCTTTCAGGTGGTAGTCCTGGTAATTCATCCGGAAAGACATCAGGGTAGTCCGTAATTATGGGTATGTCCTTCAATTCTGGGTGTGCCTCATCTATATCGACCACATATGCAATGAACCCTTCACATTATCCTCTCCATCGTTAGTAACATAAACCATCACTCCACATTCAACATTTATCATAAACAATAAATTTATCTCTCAAGCAATATGCATTTAAAATCATACTCCTTTATTTACAACAACCACGCTAGTTTCATATCATTTCTTTTCATCAAAGTTTACAATAAGATTGTCTAATCCTGAAAACATCAATGTTTTGGCATGACAATCCATCACAACACGATTGGTAGCCAACCAATCCATTCCCAAAATTACGTCAAAATCATTCATATTCAATAAAATCAGATTGGCTATCATTTCCTTCCCCTCTATCTTTAATTTACAATCCCTACATACATGCTCAGTCAATTGACTATCATTCATGGGTGTGGAAATCATCAACATTTTATCCAACAATGTTGGCTTCACATATTTCAACAATTTATGTGCAAAGAAAGGTGATATGAAAGAATGCGTGGCACCAGGATCAAATAATACCAATGCTTCTAAATCAAAGATTCGGATGGTACCTTTAATCACATCTGTCGATGCGTCTGCAGTGTCCTGGTCTAGTGCGTGCACCCTTCCTCTGCTCACACCCGCAGCCTGTTTCCCTTTCTCTTCAGCTGTAGCCCTCCTCCTCGGGGCTGCTGTCTCAACTGGAGCTCCCTCAGGCTCCTTGCCCTTCTGTGGGGCAGCCTCAATTATCTCAGTACAGTACCTCGATATATGTCCTGGCCTCCCACACCTAAAGCACGAAACAGGGGGCACCTGACATGGCCTAGTCCCATGGTATCTCCCACATCTCCTACACTGGTCCGTGGTAGGTCGTGGTCCTCCAATAGTTATACCCCTCGGCGCTGTCAAGGCTGGGTATACAGGAGGTCTGGCAGCTCTCTCCTGCACCTCCTCGATCTTAGGCCTCTTCTCGAAAAACCTTTGGCCACCTCTCTTGGCCACTCTTCCAAACCCGGATCTCTTCCGGTCTCTGTCCTTCCTGACACTGATCCTTCCAAGCTCGGAGGCATTTTGCTCAAAGTCTTGCTCACATAACTGAGCCTTATGTACAGCCTCCTCATAAGTCACAATGTCGAATGGCCAATCTCAACCCATCCATGAACTTCTGAATCTTTCGAGTCTCACTACCCATCGTGTCAGGGTCATATCTCCCCAATGACATAAACTTGGACTCATACTCGTCCACAGTCCGGTTCCCCTGAACCAAATTCATAAATTCCATCCGCAATTTCCTCTGTGCGGTAGCTGGAATATACTGCCTCCTGAAGGCCTCTAGAAATATCTCCCACGAGATCTCAGAATGTCTGGCCCTCAAAATAGTCTCGGTGGACCTCCACCAATGCTCGGCCTCGCCTTTCAGCATAAACACGGCAAAGGCAACCTTCTCACTTGAAGTGCATCGGAAAAACCTATACAGTTTCTCCATCTCATACACCCAATCCTCCGTAATCACTGGGTCCTTCACCCCTCTAAACACTGGGGGTTTCAGCGCTTGAAACTCTCGCAACCTGCTCAAGTCGCAGTCATAACCCACATCACTACCGCTCTGCTGTGGAGCGATAGGAGAATCTATATCCTGGGCTGGAGGTGGTGTAACTGTAGCTGTCTCAGCAGTCTGAGGTCTCTTCGCCTCTGCAGCTGCCTGCTCAGTAGTAGGCTGTGCCGCGGGACCTCGTCTGTCACCGGCGCCCAAGGCCTGCGTGACTATCTCCACCAGACTCTCAATACTCCGCTCTAACCTAGCGAAGCGAGCCTCAGTATCACCTGCTCTCTCAGCAGGGTTCTGTGGAGCCTGCTCAGTCTGTGGCTCCGCACGGCTCTCAGGCCTACCTCTACGGCCTCTAGCACGTGCTCTCGCCCCTCTACCTTTGCGTGTAACTGGCATAGTGCCTAACTCCCTGTATTATAATAATTCATTAAGCTCAAGCCATCACAGTATACACAGTTATATCTAAACAAAAGCACAGTACTATGGGGATGTACTTTCCTACATTTTATTAATGACTCACATCAGGCCAACACAGCTCTGATACCAATCTCTGTCACGACCCAAATTCCATTCTCTTTAACCGAAATCACTAAAAATTTTTCGCGTTTTACTGTTACCTTGCCCGGTCGTGAATTAAACTCACCACACACTGTTGGGCTGTGAGTCAATAATAAACACCACATCTCATTCATTCTCAATTAATTAAAACGATGTCATACATGTGCATTTAATCGTGTACTTATACGAATACATGTTTTACTGACATCTACATCCCCCATAAGTACAACTCAAAAGAATACTGTGCTTTTACATTGTTTAGATACAAAAAGAATCGCTGTGTATATATACCTCTTAGCGATGGAGATGCAGAGGAGTCCAAAATAATACGCCTCAGTCCTCACTGGGCTACTATGCACGCTCTGTAGGGGGGAAAAATAGAGTGGGATGAGCAACCACACGCTCAGTAAGGCAATAATGCAAGCATGGTAGATAACTACTCTATTTACATGCTGATAGTGTTATGCATAAATCGTTTATAGTAGGAGCATGAGGAATAAAACTATGCCATGTGAATATACATATATGTCATGTATCAAAGTCATGTAAAATTGGCATATAAAACATGGTAAAACATCATGTATAAATCGTCTCATGCTCGATCTCATTTAAATTCATAAAAAAGGGCAATTCATTAAGAAACCTCCTTTTTAAACCCACGTCATAAATCTCTTTCTCATCACATACAATCACATCACATCAATTCACAATCACAACCACGTTTTCATTTCACAATTCAAATCCACGAGGCTCGACCCCTCCTTCGGGTCTACCTTAAACAATCACAATCACACTTAGAGATTTAAAATCACGTGGTAGTAAGTAATTCAAGCAAGGAGACAGGTTACTGTATCTCAAGTGACTACATTGGCCAATCGTCACATATCATCCCAGACCACACGGATTCCGGTGTGCGGGGTATCATGCTGGCACGAAGGTGGGTTAGTTCTCCGCCAGACTTTCTAAATCAAGTAACCACCACGCGGTACATCGTACTCCATGTGATATACACGGTACATCGTACTCCGCGGACCCATAACATGATTAGGGGGTACCTGCCATAGGTCTTATCTACCCCATATCGAGTGTAACCTTTATAGTCTCAAGAGCGCGTAGGAGTAACCGCAATACCAGGTCCTAGCCCCTCATGGCCTTGCTCGCCCCTGTTGGGTTCCCTGATCCAGGTCCTAGCCCCTCACCCTCACCTCACCTAAGAGGTCTGTTAGGCCTGTTGGGTTCCCTGGATGGATTATGTCAGGTCCTAGCCCCTCACCCTCACCCCACCTAAGAGGTCTGTCAGGCCTGTTGGGTTCCCTGAGCTAATCCGTATCTCTCACCACGGCCTCATACATACCACAGTGTGAAAACCAGCGCGAGCTACGCTCTAGCGCGAATTCATGCATCAAGACCAATCACTTCGTACGAGCAACGCTCTGGTACGGCATTTATGCATAAAATATGAAGAAAACATGTACGAGCATGGCTCCAGTACAGTTATATGCATAAGAAAAACCACTCAAATCCACGTACGAGCATAAGCTCCAGTACGGTTTATAAACATCACCACAATTCAATTTCAAAGTGCGAGCTAAGCTCAAGCATGTTTCACACAAGTGAAAACATAGAAATCTCGTGCGAGCGAGGTTCTAACGCGAATTATATCTCATACACGCGATAGGCGGCTTACATGCATTCAAAACATCTCATAGTATGCTTAGTGCCTCATATGGGCTATTTCACAACATCATTCAAGTACTAGCCAGCCTATCCTTTTATTTGCTCAAATCAAAGCATTGTGTTTTGTAAAAGCATTCAA
This sequence comes from Firmiana major, assembly GCA_033439115.1. NCBI lineage: Eukaryota > Viridiplantae > Streptophyta > Magnoliopsida > Malvales > Malvaceae > Firmiana > Firmiana major. The sequence continues at coordinate 15,347,001 of CM065908.1, read as the reverse complement.
AACACATGATTTATGCAATTATTAGCCTTACTATCCCTTTTTCATAAAATCCACTTTAAATCCAAAAGCACGCATATACTCATCATCATTCACGAATACCATCAACCTTTATTTGAGAAATCACGCATTTCATAAAAACACCCGATATTCATCCACAAGTTCAAAGTACGAGCAGCTACCTCTATATACTCACAAAATTCCCTTACCTGGAATCGCGATGCGTGATTCCACTTCCTTAAGCTGCTTACTCGTACGATTCGGTTCGCCTTCAACGAACTCTTCGGGACAATATGATTTCTCTCCTTGCTCCAATTGGTAATGCCCTCAACTCCTTCAATTCCAAAAATGGGAAAATGCCCTCTCACTATGTTGTTCTTCTCTTTGATAGGAACAACTTTGCCTCTAATGATCTCTCTTCAAATCTCACTGAAAATGGCTGATTTTAGAGAGGGAAAGTTAGGTTTTTTTTTTTTGGGTTGAGATTGTAAGGTTAAATGTTTTTCCGAGATTTCCAGATTTTTCAGCTCTCCTTATATAGAAATAGCTTGAGGAGATCGATCTGGTCCAAGAGGAGATCGATCTGGTCCCTTAAAATCCCTCTTTTTCACGGCATTTTTAAGCCTGAGATCGATCTGTCGAAGCAATGAGATCGATCTGTTGAGGCATGAGATCGATCTGTCGAAGCATGAGATCGATCTGGTCCCAAACAGAGAGCTAAGGAGATCGATTTGGGTGCTTGAGGATCGATCTTTTCACTTACAGAATGCTTGGCAGATCGATCTGTCTCCATTGGAGATCGATCTGCTCTATTCTTTCGCCCAAATAAGAGCATTCTGGCTCTTCCAGATCGATCTCTCATCCTAGGAGATCGATCTGGACCTTATGTTTTCCAGATTTCCTGCAGTTTCATTGCTGCAACTCATACCAACTCACCCTCAATCTATTGCCATAGCCATTTTCTCATCCATCCACCTTTATAACTTGAAAATGGCATCCATTCATACCTTATGCACATTGAAACTTGTGTGCATTCATTATATGTCCCAAGGTATGCTACATAGAACCGAATAGAAGCTTAACTCCATTCCATTTTACCACACTACTCATTTTGAGTTTCAATCACATCCATCACTTGCCATAACTCATTCCTTCGTATTCATACTCAATGAAACTTGTATGTACGTTACAATTCATATTACACATACATACATTGAATCCATGGACTTACATCAATCATAATTTACATTACAAGTCCATTCATATTATTTGATCCAATTACACACATTACCCTTATAGATATACGGGGTCTTACAGAGCGGGAGATGATGTTATCCACGGAAGCAGGCACAACCCCCTCCACCATCTCTCCCTCAGTCAGAGAGCCCTAATATCGAAATAATGAGGCTTAAGTAGGGTATGCAGAGTATGAGAGAGGGGCTTAGTACACTCACTGCCATGTTTGCCCAACAATTTTGGGCAAATACTTCAGGTACCGGTGCTACTATGCTCGCACCCACTCGTCTACCTCCTCCACCACAGGTTCCTCCAACACCCCCAACTCCTCAGCCTTCAGTGTCACAACCCATAGATGATAGGGATACTCAGAGACTACAGGACTCTCTTAGGATGAATCCCCCAGAGTTTATAGGGGTTAAGCATCTAGTTAAGGTCGATGAATGGTTATTAGATTTTGAGACAACATTCTAGTATTTGGGGTGTACAGATACGAATAGGGTAGCTATGGCTAGTTATATGTTAAAGGGCCAAGCTAAGTTTTGGTGGAGGTCCACTGTGACGCCTCAGAAGTGTGAAAAATATGGCAAATTTAAACTTTTATATTTACATCAATACACAATAATGGGTGCATTCCTATGCAGTGTCAAGCATCATCATATATAATTATAAGACTTTCACCTCAGGATCTCATCATCTAATATTATATATATCATATCATATCATATACATTCCTCAACTCATAGTCAAATAATCCTAATACATCCCATACATCATTGTTTATCAAGTGTCTGTAAATACAACATAAGTTCGGGTACATGATTGTTAAATTATACCTCAAAGTACAATATATGGCCGAAGCTCAAGTCCTCCACTAGCCACTACTCCGTACGTGGCAGGGAAACTCTCTTCACTTGAAGAAATCTGGGGGAAGATAAAATAGGGTGAGCTTATAAATCGCTCAGTAAGAGGGTAAGGGACTCATTGATAAAATAATGATTTGCATAGCACAATCATTTTGTTTTGTGGGTGGAAACCCAATAAACTCAGTAGAAAAGTGTAGCATAAATAATTAAAACACCATCTCAACTCATTTCTCAAAGCTCATGTAGAAACATGATAATAAATGGTTCAAACCATGATTACAAATAGTTACAAGCATTTGAAAATCAGGATGAGATAATGGCTTTTCTCATAAGAACGTGATAAAAATCACCGCATCTAGTAATACATGTGGCACAACCACCAAACACAATCTCATGTGTAATACGAGATTAGGCAAATAAAACTCATATAAAAATTCGTCATGGCACATCAAAACGATTGAACTCGTCCCCTAGGCGGACATCCCCAATCGAGGGATTTCATCGACAATAATACACCCATGGCCATGGCTCACTGTAGACTTGATCAGAGACGTACAACTGTCGATCTTAGATGCTAATCAAAGCACGACCCGATCTTACATGCTATTAGAGAAATGCCACCCATCGCTGTCGTAGAGCGGGGTCATCTCATGTTACTAGAATGGAGGCGTCGGTCTTACGTGCCACTAGTGCACGACCCTGCCTTACATGCTACAAGAGCAAAGCCTGATGTGTATTCAACATGACACGCCTAAGTCTCAGTAATAGCTATTATCATATAAAACCGTTTTGCCTTCACGTAGCGCTCATAATGATTTTTCTCATAAAATTCATCTCAAAATCATTTTGTACTAAACACAAAACATGTCAAAACTAAGCTCAAACTGGCAAAACCACGCACACATTTCTCAAATCTCAGTACGCCTTAACGTAGAGCCCAAATCACTTTTCACTTTTTAAACTTAAAACGATAATAAAAAATTTCACATTTAGTTTACAACTCATAAAAATTAGGCCCCAACCGGCTATAAAACCGTGTGCAACAACTCATTCACAACTCATAAAAACATGATTGTTTTCTCAAATCACATTTCATGCTACAACATCATCATAAAACACATACACAAATGGGTTTTGAGTTTTCCCTTACCTCATTGCACCTCGTATAGTGCAATAGTTCCCCCAAACGACGAACTAGCTTTGCATTCCTCTCAAGAACTCCCGGGCTATCCAAACGATGTTAAAACATCAATAATTCATCTCAATTATATCATCGAGCACATATTTGCTCATATTCTCGTTAAATACTACAAACCTCATTTTTCTCATATTCCTATCATAGTCCACATTCTCATCCACATTATTTCAAATCCTACATCTTTCATGCATACTATCTATGCCAAAATCACCTAATTGCCTCAATTCCAATTTATAGCCAAAATCCCAAATTTACCAAAATTTGTATATTATCATCATTAATCCAACAAAATCACAATTTCATTAACTCTAATCATTTCCTAGCTATTTTATCACAATACCCATAGTTACAATCACCAAAATCACCTCAATATCAAAGATTTAAACTTAGAAATTTACCCAAAGCTTATGGAGAGCTCTATTCACACCTCGATTCAATGCGTCCTTTGATTTCCAAGTATGTTGTTCTCCTTTGGATGAGGAACAACTTTCCTTCTTACTACAACCTATGATTCGAACGAAAATGGGCGATTTAGAAGAGAGAGAAAGTTAGGGTTTCAATTGAAATTGGGTTTTTGGAGAGAGAATATAACGACCCTTGACCCTTAAAAATCGGGGGAAAATTTTTTTTTGAAATTAATTTACCCACTTATCTCCCTTATTCACTTAGGTTGCATTCTTGTGCAGTGTCAAAAATTTTTTTTCTAATTCTTTACTCGTAATTAAAATTAATTTCCATATTTTAACTTATATGGCCGATAGAAATTTCGACAGCACAACGACTTATATATGAGCCTATCCACCTGCAATTCAGTTGTTTCCGACAATCCTAGATATCCACAACTACCAAGCATGCTTTCCAACAATCCTAGATATCTACAACTACCAAGCATACTTTCTCAATCCACTTTTACAACTCAATATATCGATATCGATTAATACCAATCATCTTACAACCTAATCCCAAGAATCATATTTTTTTTATATCATTTCCTTACAAATTACATCCCACAAAGTATTTCTATTATATGTGTCTCTGCGTACAGATATGTATGGTACAGGAATGTAAATGTATACCTTTCTGCGTGTACAAAAAAGTAGCCTATGGTAGCTCTTCCTACGAGCCTACGTCGTGTACGCGGCAGGTAGCGCTTATAGATACACTGCAAATGATCTGAAGGTAGAGGGGTGAGCATTTGGGGAAAAGCCCAGTAAGATAATATTCTTAAAACAGTTCTGATATATAAAAGCATTTGAAATTGTTCATTGTTCATAGAACGAAACTTAATGCAATACATAAACTTCCATTTCATGCGTAATCGTCATAAAGCATGCGTGTCCTTAAAACAAATCACATACTTAACCATTTTGCAACTTTTCGTAAACCTTTCATGAACATTTCATAAATCATTTCGTAAACATTTCATGAATATTTCATAGTCATTTCGTAAACATTTCATGCATATTTCATAATCATTTCATAAACATTTCATGAATATTTCATAATCATTTCGTAAACATTTCATGAATAATTCATAATCATTTCGTAATCATGAAAAACACATATTCATTCATCATAGTCGATTTTCATAATCAAATCGAGGAGACTAGGCTATAACTAAGTCATGCGATACGTGTCATTCTCCGTGGAGAGTCATCATACCTATGGCCATGGTAAGGGGGGCTGTAGAATGGATCAGGTTCGTACAACAATAATAATTATAAACATGGGTAGTATCTTCTCATTTCTTATCATATACTAGCACATAGCTAGGGCACGAGCACCTGTGGCACTCACCGTGCGGGAAACATTCATCCGCGCTGCTCGGGCACGAGATACTACCAAAACATCATCGTAAACCACCAGTAGCACGGCATCTCCCACAAAGGTTGAGTCAAGTGCCAAAGGGGCCAACGTACCGGCACCCCAAGTGGTGCAGCCAGAACACCACAAGAAGTAACCATGCATGAAGCCTATAGTCTCAAAACAGAGTTTCAAAATCTTTCTTGGGCTTTATAACCCATAACTCATATTGAGTAATAATCAAATTCCTTGAAATCTGAAAACTCTTTCATAAAACAGAAAGACTGTGTGCTACTTTATTCCCGTAGGACTCAAGAGGTGGCCCCCACAATCCCCTTTTGAAAACAATTTATTTTCTTAAATACTTCTGAAATTGTCGAAGTTTCTTTAATAGTATGGATATAAAAACATAAATAAATGTAAAATATCCATACACTTCATACCTTAAGAAATTCATTTCACCACATGGAAAGTACTCGGGAAATATTTTGATAAATTAAAACATGCATCGTAAACAGTTTCACAAGTATAAAAGCATTGATAAATCACTTCAAATCATATGCTCTTTCATAAAATCATTTATTGGTGACACAAAAATGCATTATCAGAACTAAGTTAAATAATACCCTTTACCTCGATTTATCGGATATCCCGAATTCGAATGGTGACGCCTCCTAGTACCTCCTTTAATTCCTTCTACAATCACTTACACCGAAATTGTATACTTAGCACCCTATTCATGCGAATTGTCCGAATTGCGTTAAAATCGTAACCTATCGTTACTACTGCGTGTGTACGTATTATTGTATATCCTTAGGCCAACACGCACGTTTATATATTTCTTCACTATTTATATATTTTGCTCCTATAAGTATTAACATATACCTTTATTATATACATCCACTTGTATACACGCATAAATATATATATATATATATATATATATATATATATATATATACACACACACACTCCTATATGAAAGTATATATGTAGATATATACTTTTATTGTTTTCATGTTTCCCTATCTCACATATATACATTCTTTGTATACATATATACTTTCATTTGTTTTTCACATTTCCCTATCTCATATATATATACATTCTTTGTATATACATATACTAGCACACATTCATCCTATGTACATCCATATGTATATGCACCTTAATAAATAAATAAATATATATATATATATATATATATCATTGTTTTCCATTTTTCCTTATCACATTTGCATACATATATTTTTTTTGTACAAATACTAGCATACCCAATTCATTATATACACCTATATGTATATGCACCTAAATAAACAAGTATATATATATATATATATACATATATACACTCCTATATATGTATATATAAATAAATATTGATTTCCCATTTTTTTTCTCCTTATCACATATACACACATATTTGTCTACTCCTCATCATTCCCATTTTTGCCAAATTAAATCTACACTAAACATGCTTGTATTTCAATCTAAATGTACATGTATATTAAATATACACATAAACATAAATATACCCTTTTACCTTTTCTATTTTCTTTTTCCTTCTTTCCTTTTTTTCTTCTCTTTTCTTTTCTCCTTTCTCGGTTCCAGCCCCTCTTCTTCTTGATTTGTTTCCGTTGCCCTGCTGCTTCTTTTCTCTTCACTGGTCTCGGTTTTCAGTGCTTCACCCTCTGTTCTGTCACCTCTCAGCCTCACCTCCTTCTTCTACCATTTCCAGCACCAACTCCCACTGTTCTGCTACCTCTTCAGCCTCTATTTTGGTTTCAATTTCCCTCTCTCGGTGCTGCCTTCAGTCTCCCTCAGTTCTCTACCTCGGTCTGCTCCCGTTTTAGCCCCTCTCTTCAGCTCACAATTCCAGCTCCAAATTGGTCTCCTTCTCCCTCGGTTCTACCTCTCTTCAGTCCCGGTTCTGTTTCTTTTCCTCCTCCCTTGCCTCTGTTCCAGCTTCCCCCGATCAGCCCTCTCCTCTTCTTCCTCTCCTCTCTTCCTTCCCTTTTTCTTCTCCTCTCTTCCTCGGACAGCAGTCCCTCTATTTTCTTTTCTTCCTTTCTTTCTTTCTCTTTCGGCTGGACAGCTTCCTTTTCTTTCTTTCCTTTCTCTCTCGGCAGGATCAGCTTCCTTCCTTCTTTCTTTTTTCTTTCTCTTTTCTTCTTCCTCGCCGACCCAGCTCTTCTTCTCCAGCCGATCACCTCTCCTTCCTTTCTCCTCTTTCTCTCTTCTTCCCTTCTTCTCTAGCCGAGCACCTCCTCATTTTCTCCTCTTCTTTTTCCTGCCCGAGCCTCCTCTGTTTTTCGAATACACTCCTCTTTGTTTCTTTCAATTTCTAGGTGCGCGATTGGCTTCTTTTTGAAGCCAATTCCGTACACCTTATAGGTATATATATTAGTATTATACTATATACATATATATTATATTTTATTGATATATATATATATATATGTATTTGTTTATTTGATAGTGTATTATTTGTTTTGTTATTATTTGTGTTTTTTATTTTTATTTTGTTTGTTTGTTTGTCTTTTTGTTTAATGTTTGTATTATTGTTTTGTATTCATCTCATTTCCTTTTATTTCACTTCATTTTTTATTTTATTTATTTATTTGTTAATACTATATATTAAATACTATTCACTAAATAATATATATATGCTTTATATTTTATTATTCTTTTATTTAAATGTCTAGTATATATGTATATATATATATATATATATACATATTCACCTATGTATATATCTACATATATACATTTTCTTATATAATTTATCCAAAAACATAATATCATGCCTTCCATGAAATTTTCCTTATTCCGAAAATGAAATAGTATTGGGATTCCATCATTCTTCATAAATTCTCGATACAAGTGTTTACATCAACAATTTTCAATTTAACAAATTAAAATTCTCTAATCCCTCCGTACTTGCATTCGCCTTTTCACTCTTTGTATCCTCGGGTTCCCGGTCATTCACGGGCTTCTCAGTCCCTATAGTCCTCCAGTCCTACAACGAATATTCACACTTCCATTAATATATATTATTTTCATTTTTTTATATAATTAAATTAACGTAGGAAATTTGTGGGGTTTACATTCTCCCCAGCTTAAAAGAATTTGGTCCCCAAATTCATTCGGGTCCATCTGTCTACGTTCACCCAATTTGTATCATGTCCCTTTCGGGTCCTTGGTAATCCCATTATAAAATCCATAGTAATGTGCACTCATTTCCAAGTAGGCACTGGAAAAATCTTAAGTAATCCCCTTTGGTCTTTGGTGTTCGATCTTAATCTGTTGGCAAATCAAATACTTGGCCACAACTCAACTACATTTCTTTTCATACCGACCAACCAATATACCTTTCGTAAATCATGGTACACTTTAGTACTTCCCGAGTGCATGGTGTACCGAGGACAATGAAACTCTTTTAAGATCCTTTGCCTTAGGGCATCATCGTTTGAGACACCAAACTTACCACAATTTCTCATTTATCCTTAATGAGAACTTATTCTTAATTTATATCACTTGATCCAAATCACTTCACATACCAGAAATATTCGTTCTTTGCATACATCTCTTAATCCAATATGACTCATATATTCAAGATTTATCTCATTTCAAACTTGCCTCATTTCGCACATCAATTATATTAGAACTTTTTCCTCATTCTAATTAAGTCTCACATTCAAAACATAAAAATATAGAAGTTACAATCCTTAGATTCAATATGTAATCCATATTCCAAAGTTTCCTTATATCTCAACTGTAAATCATCTTTAAGAGTTTTGGGTCTTTCCTCACTGATTTATAATCCATGTCTTGGGAATCCAATTAACACCCGTTCTTAAAATATCGTGACCGAAACGACTCTGGGTCTCCTTAAAATTTAACACCGGTACACTCCAAAACGAATCACTTGATCCGATAATCTCTTTTTCATGTAATCCTTATAATTATTCTCTCAGCATATCTAATCCAAGCAAGGTCACTCAGTACAGTGGTTTGAGTAATTAACTCGATACCACCTGCTAAATCAATTCTAGAACTTCTCCTTTTAGTTTAGGGGTAACTTTGATAAATTATTTGATCATGTGTCAGAAAACTTTTCATGTTTACAGGGATGTTTCTATACCCCGAACACGCCCTATCTTTATCAAACATGTAAGCAGTGCGACCTTTAGAGTCTTATTTATACCGTTGGTTCCCTGATTCATTCTTCCAGTATATTGACTGTGCTCTTTCATTGTCACTATTTCCTTTGTAGATCTCTTTTTCGTCATTCTCTTTATCTTTCCCTCTCTTAATGACTTTAGAAATATAGAATTCATATCATCATAATTGCGACTTGTGCTCTGTTTCCTCAAAGTAATTTCAAATGAAGTCATCTTAGCTTGACTAAATATCTCAATATCTCCTATGGGTTTCTGAACTTCCTTTATCTAACAGTTCTTGTAACTCCTTTTTCAATTCCTAAAGATCCACAAAGTTCATTCGACAAGGAGACTTCGAGATTGACTATGTCTCTAGTGCCAAACCTACAGTGAATTCCAACTCTCTCTCCAGTGGTAGCCCCGGTAGTTCCTTAGGACACATTTAGAACTTGTATACCACAGATATGTCCTGAATACTTGGACATTCTCGACTAGTATCGGAGATGAATGCAATATAACTTTCACATCAACACGTTCATAAAAAACTTTCATTAATAGTCAAAATCATACACTTTATTCCTTAACTGCAAGACATACATTAATCTTACTAGGTAAGGAGAAGGTTACAGTCTTAGAGTAGCAGTCTAAACTTACATGGTTGGTGGTTAGCCAATCCATACCCAAAATTACATCAAAGCTATACATGCTCAACAAAATTAGATCTGCTAATAGGGTCCTATCTCCTACCTTGATTTCACAATCTTTACACACCATATCAGTCCAAGGCAAAGGCCCTTCCATGAGTAATAGGCTTCTTGCCTTTATCTGCTGCAGTAACCCGTCTCTATGGGACTTGTCTCTGTGGGTAATCCTTTACCATGTGCCCCTTCTGCCCACACCCAAAGCAGCTCCTTATGGCCCAGTAACAAATACCTTCATGGGGTTTACCGCACGTCTTACATAACTTCTTATATTGCTGCAGATCTCTGGTAGTCTGTGGGGTAGCTACAGGAGCTGTGGGTCTATCAATCCTAACTCGAGTTTCATCTGTCATCTGTCTCTTAGGTTGACCTCTCCTGAACTCCTGCCTCACAAACTCTGTCCGCTTACTCTTATCCCTGCCCTTTTCCTTAAATGTTGGAGGCTTCATCTCCAGGAAATTCCTCATCCTGTCGATATCCCTCTCCTCCCTCCGGGCCTACACAGGAGGCTGAAGCGCCATAAGTACTGGAGGAACTTGTGGAGAAGGTGGCGGTGCTTGTGGAGGAGTCGGCATCGGAGTAGGAATTCGTGCCGTACCAGCTGAATCGAAAATGTTTGCCCCTAGATGTTGGGCAATCATGGCAGCTATCGACTCCAAACCTCGCTCGAGGCGCTGCTCCAACCGCTGCTCGAATTGAGCCATACGAGTACGAAGACTCTCTGGCTCGAGTGAAGGAGGTGGAGGTGGCTGAGCCTGCCTTCGAAGACGTCCACGTCTTCCACTCATCATGCAAGTGATCTAATACCTGCGCGTACCTACTACCAGACAAGCACAGATATTGGGATGTAATTTAATCCTTATTTTCGACACTGACAGTACTAGACAACCCTTACTCTGATACCACCTAAACTGTAACGATTCTTGACCCTTAAAAATTGGGGGAAATTTTTTTTTGAATTTAATTTACCCACTTACTTCCCTTATTCACCTAGGTTGCATTCCTGTGCAGTGTCAAAACATTTTTTTCTAATTCTTTACTCGTAATTAAAATTAATTTCCATATTTTAACTTATATGGCCGATAGAAATTTTGACAGCACAACGACTTATATATGAGCCTACCCACCTGCAATTCAGTTGTTTTCGACAATCCTAGATATCCACAACTACCAAACATGCTTTCCAACAATCCTAGATATCTACAACTACCAAGCATACTTTCTTAATCCACTTTTACAACTCAATATATCGATATCGATTAATACCAATCATCTTACAACCTAATCCCAAGAATCATATTTTTTTTTACATCATTTCCTTACAAATTACATCCCAACAAAGTATTTCTATTATATGTGTCTCTGCGTACAAATATGTCTGGTACAGGAATGTAAATGCATACCTTTCTGCGTGTACAAAAAAGTAGCCTATGGTAGCTCTTCCCACGAGCCTACGTCGTGTACGCGGCAGGTAGCACCTATAGATACACTGCAAATGATCTGAAGGTAGAGGGGTAAGCATTTGGGAAAAAGCCCAGTAAGATAATATTCTTAAAACAGTTCTGATATATAAAAGCATTTGAAATTGTTCATAGAACGAAACTTAATCCAATACATGAACTTCCATTTCATGCGTAATCATCATAAAGCATACGTGTCTTTAAAACAAATCACATACTTAACCGTTTTGCAACTTTTCATAAACCTTTCACGAACATTTCATAAATCATTTCATAAACATTTCATGAATATTTCATAGTCATTTCGTAAACATTTCATGCATATTTCATAATCATTTCATAAACATTTCATGAATATTTCATAATCATTTCGTAAGCATTTCATCAATATTTCATAATCATTTCGTAATCATGAAAAACACATATTCATTCATCATAATCGATTTTCATAATCAAATCGAGGAGACTAGGCTATAACTAAGTCATGCAATATGTGTCATTCTCCGTGGAGAGTCATCATACCTATGGCCATGGTAAGGGGGCTGTAGAATGGATCAGGTTCGTACAACAATAATAATTATAAACATGGATAGTATCTTCTTATTTCTTATCATATACTAGCACATAGCTAGGGCACGGGCACCTGTGGTACTCACCATGTGGGGAACATTCATCTGTGCTGCGCGGGCACGAGATACTACAAAAACATCATTGTAAACCACCAGTAGCACGACATCTCCCACAAAGGTTGAGTCAAGTGCTAAAGGGGCCAACGTACCGGCACCCCAAGTGGTGCAGCCAGAACACCACAAGAAGTAACCATGGATGAAGCTTATAGTCTCAAAACAGAGTTTCAAAATCTTTCTTGGGCTTTATAACCCATAACTCATATCGAGTAATAAAATCGAATTCCTTGAAATCTGAAAACTCTTTCATAAAACAGAAAGACTGTGTGGCATTTTATTCCCATAGGACTCAAGAGGTGGCCCCTACAATCCCCTTTCGAAAACAATTTCTTTTCTTAAATACTTTTGAAATTGTCGAAGTTTCTTTAACAGTATGGATATAAAAACATAAATAAATGTAAAACATCCATACACTTCATACCTTAAGAAATTCATTTCACCACATGGAAAGTACTCGGGAAATATTTCGATACATTAAAACATGCATCGTAAACAATTTCACAAGTATAAAAGCATTGATAAATCACTTTAAATCATATGCTATTTCCTAAAATCATTTATTGGTGACACAAAAATGCATTATCAGAACTAAGTTAAATAATACCCCTTACCTCGATTTATCGGATATCCCGAATTCGAATGGTGACGCCTCCTAGTACCTCATTTAATTACTTCTACAATCACCTACACTGAAATTGTATACTTAGCACCCTATTCATGCGAATTGTCCGAATTGCGTTAAAATTGTAACCTATCGTTACTACTGCGTGTGTACGTATTATTGTATATCCTTAAGCCAACACGCACGTTTATATATTTCTTCACTATTTATATATTTTGCTCCTACAAGTATTAACATATACCTTTATTATAAACATCCACATGTATACACGCATAAATATATATATATATATATATATATATATATATATATATATACACTCCTATATGTAATATATATATATATAGATATATACTTTTATTGTTTTCATGTTTCCCTATCTCACATATATACATTCTTTGTATACACATATATATACTTTCATTTGTTTTTCACATTTCCCTATCTCATATATATACATTCTTTGTATATACATATACTAGCACACATTCATCCTATGTACATCCATATGTATATGCACCTAAATATATATATATATATATGTATATATATATACAATCCTTTATATATATATATATATATCATTGTTTTCCATTTTTCCTTATCACATTTGCATACATATATATTTTTTGTACAAATACTAGCATACCCAATTCATTATATACACCTATAGTATATGCACCTAAATAAACAAGTATATATATATATATATATATATATACATATATACACTCCTATATATGTATATATAAATAAATATTGATTTCCCATTTTTTTCTCCTTATCACATATACACACATATTTGTCTACTCCTCATCATTCCCTTTTTTGCCAAATTAAATCTACACTAAACATGCTTGTATTTCAATCTAAATGTACATGTATATTAAATATACACATAAACATAAATATACCCTTTTACCTCTTCTATTTTCTTTTTCCTTCTTTCTTTTTTTTTCTTCTCTTTTCTTTTCTCCTTTCTCGGTTCCAGCCCCTCTTCTTCTTGATTTGTTTTCGTTACCCTGCTGTTTCTTTTCTCTTCACTGGCCTCGATTTTTAGTGCTTCACCCTCTGTTCTGTCTCCTCTTAGCCTCACCTCCTTCTTCTACCGTTTCCAGCACCAACTCCCACTGTTCTGCTACCTCTTCAGCCTCTGTTTTGGTTTCAATTTCCCTCTCTCGATGCTGCCTTCGGTCTCCCTCAGTTCTCTGCCTCGGTCTGCTCCCGTTTTAGCCCCTCTCTTCAGCTCACAATTCCAGTTCCAAATTGGTCTCCATCTCCCTCGGTTCTGCCTCTCTTCAGTCCCAGTTCTGTTTCTTTTCCTCCTCCCTTGCCTCTGTTCTAGCTTCCCCCGATCAGCCCTCTCCTCTTCTTCCTCTCCTCTCTTCCTTCCCTTTTTCTTCTCCTCTCTTCCTCGGCCAGCAGTCCCTCTATTTTCTTTTCTTCCTTTCTTTCTTCCTCATTCGGCTGGACAGCTTCCTTTTCTTTCTTTCTGATGGTGGTCCTATCATCAAAGTCCACGTGTACAAAGATCGACCAATCAGAGACCGCCACGTGTCAAACACAAGATAACCCACGTGGCTGTTACAGCGACAGAGCCCCATGCGACAGAGTAGCTTGACATGCGACAGAGTCTCGAGGCGATAGAGACTCTGTCGCGTAGGCTCGTGCGGCACTGTATGTCGCTACAGACCTCTACCGCATACTCTGCTACAGACCTCTACCGCATATCCTGCGACAGACCTATGCCGCCAGCTCTGCGACAGACCTCTACTCTAGTACTGCGACAGAACTCTACCGCGTAGACCGCAGCAGAGGTCCACACATGAACTCTGCCACCTGCCAGACTCACCCGCAAGTTGTCTAGCCCCGAAACGCGACAGAGTGCTCAATGACTCTGTCGCGGCCCAGACACGCGCCTGGGCCTCAGCCCGAACCGACTCAGAAGAAACCTATAAATACCCCAGGTGAGTACTTGAAAAAGAGGACGGAAAAAAGAAGACTCTCTTGATTCTGAAGAACACAATTCTCTTCTTCATATATATAAAACTTCAGTTTTCTAACTTAATCATTGGAGTGCGCGTGCAGGGACAAATCCCTGCGCCCTCTAATTCCTGTTGTTTTTGCAGAATATACGAGGAACACGTGGAAGAAATCGCATCAACGTCACCTTTTTGTCGTTAGCGCAATCTGAATCGTGGAAGTTGTAATCCCGTTATCGTTTTACCAGGCAACATCAAATGGCGCTGTCTGTGGGAATCAAGACAAAAAGCCAGATTTCCTATTAAAATGGTGAGGACACGTTCTACAGCAGAGGTGACAGGGGAGCAGAATTTTGTGAGTCCCCCTGTCAGGGCAGAACAAAGACGAAGACATAGTGAAAGGGATGACGGAGGAGCATTGGTTTCTTTAGAGGAATTTGAGACTCTGAAACGCAAAAATGAGGAGACGACGACAGCGTTGAAAGCTATGGTGAGCTTTTTCAGAGACGCTCTCCCCCAATTCAGCTTACCCCATGAAGTGCAGCAGTTGGTGGGGGAAAACATCCCAAGGCAGACATACGAGAGAGGTGAACCTTCCACCATGGTGAATGCTGGACAAGGGGAAAGAGCGCAAAATACTACCACTAGACTGATTCCGAACTCTACCGCATTTCAAAGGAATCACCTTGTGGCAGGGTTACGGGAAGTGAATACTACTGTTGACCCGACGCGGCAGAGGTCACCCTCATTAGATAGGCGGCAGAGCTCGCCCGCGGATCATAGGCGGCAGAGCTCTCCTGCGGCAGATAGGCGGCAGAGCTCGCCCGCGGACCGTAGGCGTTAGAGCTCTCCCACAGCAGACAGGCTGCAGAGCTCACCCGCGGACCGCAGACTTCAGAGTTCTCCCGCAGCAGAAAGGCGGCAGAACTCACCCGCAGACCGCGGGCGTCAGAGCTCTCCCGCAGTAGATCGGCGGCAGTACTCGTCCGCGGACCATAGACTTCACAGATCTCCCGCAGCAGGCATGCCGCAGAGCTCACCCGCAGATCGAAGGCGGCAGAGTTCGCCCGCAGCACCTGTGCGGCAGAACTCACCCGCAACAGAAAGGCGGCAGAGCTCACCCGTAGTCATCACGCGACAGAGGTCTCCCGCAGGATGTATGCGACAGAGTCCTCCCGCTGTCTATATGCGGCAGAATTCTCCCACATGGAGTGGTACTTCTCCCGCGGAGTTTGAGCATGAGTTAGAAGAATATAGAGCTGGGGAGCAACGAAGACAGAGGGGTTCTGACCCACGAGATGGTCTCGAAATGTTGAGTCCCAGAATGGGAGGTGCTGGAAGGTGTGCTTATAAGTCAGACTCTTCTAGACCCGAAGGGACGGGACCGTACTCAGTTCGAGGGTCGAAAAACGTGGAGAAAGTCGTCCAAAGGATCTTGGAAAAGAGAAAACTGGTGTCTCCGGACGATAGCCAAAAAAGAAGGATTCCGTTTAGTCCGGAGATCATGAACAAACCTTTGCCGAAGAAGTTCAAAATGCCTTCCATGACCACTTATACCGGCAAAGCAGACCCCTATGACCACGTACAAAGTTACGAGTCCCTCATGCTGTTGCATGGGTGGGAGGACGAAATTATGTGCAGGGCTTTTTCTCTCACACTGTCCGGGCACGCTCTGAAGTGGTTCAACGGGTTAAGTGAAGGTTCAATCTCCTCCTTCGACCAATTGAGAAATGAATTTTTGAAAGTCTTCATGATCCACAGTCAGAGGAAGAAGGACGCTACTTATCTACTCACTCTTAAACAAGGGAATAAAGAATCCTTGAAGAGCTTCGTAGACTGCTTCCGAGATGCAACCTTGGAGGTGGAAGATTTACCGATGGGGGTAGCCATGGCTGCAATGTTGCAAGGGACGAGCTCCGAAAAGCTGCAAGAATCCCTCTCTCTTGATCAGCCGATGACACTCTCCGATCTCTTTGCGAGGGCCAATAAGTATGTGGCCCAAGAAGAGGTGATGAAGATGATACAGTCCAGGGAGGCAAAGGAAGGAAAGAAGGGAGAGAGAGATGCACCCGAAAGAAGCTCTCCAAGACCCGTGAGAGTAGACAAAGCCCCTAGGCTCAGGTATGAAGGTTATACCAGGTTGAACGAGCCTCACACCGCGGTACTGGCAGCTATCGAAGGGGCAGCATTGTTGGAATTTCCCAAGAAGAAGATGGGAGATGTAGGACGAAACTCTGATGCCTACTGTGAATTCCATTGCGCTCACGGCCACCCGACGGAGAGATGCAGAGATTTAATGGATCAGCTAGAGAGACTAGCCAGAGAGGGGAAAATCAACCGCTTCCTGTGGAGAAGTGAAAGACCCCGTTATCCTCCGCGTGACCAAAGGAATGACCGTCCGCGGACTGAGACAAATAATGATAACGGAAGAAATAGGCCAAGGAATGAAGCATTTAGGCCTACGGTCCCCCGTGCCAATCCGCCAAACAACGAACCTACCGCTCCGGTAATAAATGTTATTGCAAGAGGGGAATCGATGACGGGAAGCTCCTCTACTTCCCGTAAGAGTTACGTAAGGCAGGCATATCAGGTTAACGTTGTAATGGAGGAGAGAGCGGATGAAGAGCCTATCATGTTTACCCCAGCTGACAAGGGTAACATCGTCATGCCCCATGACGACCCAATGGTGATATCCGCAGTAGTGGCGAAACACCCGGTGAGCTGGTCGATAACGGGAGTTCGGTAAACCTAATCTATTGGAATTGCTTCGAAAAAATGAGCATATCCAAAGATAGGTTAAGGCCTGTCATGATGCCACTATACAGATTTACGGGCGAAAGGGTGAAGGTAGCTGGGTCCATAGAGTTGCCTGTGACTCTCGGTGAAAACCCAAAAGATGTGACCCGACAAGTATTATTCATGGTAGTAAGGTAAACCTCCGCTGCTTACAACATAATCCTGGGTAGATCTATACTGAACGATATGAGGGCGGTGATATCCTCTTGCTATCTGTTAATGAAGTTCCCCACTCCCAACGGAGTCGGGCAAGTGCGAGGAGATCAGAAGAGTGCCCGCACTTGTTATATCGCTTCTACCGCCAACAAAGGAGCACAAAGAAAGGAGACTTTGTGCATAGAGGATCCGCCCAAGCCTCATCCCGTAGAGGAAACGGAAGCCATTGAGCTAACAAGGGGAGATGGAGAGAAGAAGGCATTCATCGGGACTCAGCTAAACGAACAAGCAAAGAGTGAGATAGTTGAATGCCTGAGAGAAAACTCGGATGTTTTCGCTCGGACCCCAGCGGACATGCTCGGGATTAATCCCAAAGTGATCTGTCACGAGCTCAATGTCTTACCCTGGCACAGGCCTGTCAAACAGAAAAAGAGAAATTTTACCCTGGAAAGACAAAAAGCAATTACTGAAGAAGTGAATAAACTCCTGGACGCCGGATTCATCCGAGAAGTCTACTACCCTGAATGGCTAGCCAACGTGGTAATGGTAAAGAAATCAGTGGGAAGTGGTGAATGTGTGTAGACTTCACCGATCTGAATAAAGCCTGCCCTAAAGATTCATACCCCTTACCCCGGATAGATAGACTTGTGGATGAGACATCCGGATATGAACTACTTAGCTTCTTAGATGCCTTTTCCGGATACCACCAAATCATGCTTCACCCAGAAGACGAAGAGAAGACTTCTTTTATAATCGACGATGGAACATATTGCTATCGGGTAATGCCATTCGGTTTAAAGAACGCTGAGCTACATATCAGTGAATGGTGAACAAAGTATTCAAAGATCTTCTGGGGAATACCATGGAAGCCTACGTGGACGATATGATCATCAAGAGCCAAGCAGGAGAGTCTCATGCTCATCAGATGTCCCGGGTATTCGAGGTACTGAGGAGATTCAATTTGAAGCTAAACCCCGAAAAGTGCTCGTTCGGGGTAAGATCAGGGAAGTTCTTGGGCTTCATGATCACTGACAGGGGTATCGAGGCTAATCCCGAAAAGGTGCAGGCAATCATTGACATGAAACCCCCAACCACCGTAAGAGACGTCCAGAGATTGACAGGCAGAATAGCAGCTCTGAATCGCTTTTTGTCAAAGTCAGCAGAAAGGAGCTTGCCTTTCTTCAAAACTCTACGGGGAGGAAAGAATTTTGAATGGTCGGGAGATTGTCAAAAGGCTTTCGAGGACCTCAAAGAATATCTGAAGTAGTTACCTTTGTTGACAAGGCCCCTAGAAGGGGAACAATTGTATATGTACTTGGGAATCGATGATTTCGCCGTCAGTGTGGTGCTAATAAAGAAGGATGAAATGGTATACCGTCCCATCTACTATGTGAGCAAAGTATTGCTAGACCCAGAAACCCACTATCCGCTGGCCGAAAAGCTAGTGTTAGCCCTTGTGATGGCCTCGCGTAAGTTGCACCCTTATTTTCAGGCTCACCCCATCACTGTCCTGATGGATCAACCGTTAAGACAAATCCTCCATAAGCCTAAACACTCAGGAAGACTAGTGAAATGGGCAGTGGAACTTGGAGGATACGATATCACGTTCCAACCCAGATAGGCTATCAAGGGTCAAGCTTTGGCAGATTTTATAGTAGACTGCACTAGCCCGAGCGACAGCGACGAGAGGGAAACTCAACCATGGCTGCTGTATGTTGACGGGGCATCAAGTGCAAACGGAAGCGGGGCGGGTGTAGTATTGATATCGCCAGAAGGGAAATCCCTGGAATACTCCTTACGATTTGGGTTCCCCAGCTCAAACAACATAGCGGAGTACGAGGCCTTGATAGCCGGGATGAGGCTGGCTGACAAACTGCAGGTTCACCACTTGGTAGCACGTAGTGACTCTCAATTGGTGGTAAACCAGTTCAATGGAGAATATGAGGTTCGAGAACCGATGTTGGCCCCTTATCTGAAGAAAGTCCAATCTTTGGCACAGGCTTTTAAAAGCTTTTAGCTGATACAAATTAACTGGTCCGAAAACACACATGCTGATTCATTGTCTAAGTTAGCCTCTTCCAATGAGACAAGAGGAAGGATAGTCAGGGTGGAGAGGCTCGAACGGCCTAGTATAGAAGAGGTCGAAGTGTGTGACATTGAAATGGGAGATGACTGGAGATCCCCATTCAAGCAGTATCTCACTGAGGCTACACTCCCCCAAGATAAGGACGAGGCTCGTCGCTTAAAAATACGAGCGGCGAAGTTCACACTAATCAACGGGGAATTGTACAAAAGGGGATATTCGTCACCCTTGTTAAAGTGTCTGGGATCGGAGCAAGCAAATTATGCCCTAGCTGAAGTGCATGAAGGGATTTGCGGTGAACACTTAGGAGCTAGAGCCCTTGCTGCCAAGATACTGCGATCAGGATTCTACTGGCCGACGTTGAAGAAAGATGCAACGGACCAAACCCGTAGGTGTGACAAATGTCAAAGGTTTGCGCCTATCACAACAGCCCCAGTGACCCCTTCTCAAGGTACGATACAGCCAATTCCTTTTGTACAATGGGGGTTGGATATTCTAGGGCCTTTCCCATTAGCCACGGGCCAAAGAAAATTCTTGTTAGTTGCCACCGACTACTTTACAAAGTGGATTGAAGCAGAGCCTTTAGCCACAATCACGGAGAAGAAAGTCGAGGCAATGGTGTGGAAAGACATTATCTGTCGATTCGGGATCCCACGCATCTTGAATGCCGACCATGGAAAGCAATTCGATTGTAATGCCTTTCGTGAATTTTGTAAACGCCTCAACATTCAGCTAAGGATTTCTTCTGTGTCATATCCTCAAGCTAACGGACAGGCCGAAGTCAGTAATCGAACTATTCTTCATGGGCTGAAGACCAGGTTAGACAAAGCTAAAGGGGCGTGGGTGGACGAATTGCCTAGTGTTTTATGGGCATATCGTACCACTAGTCGGGTATCGACTGGAGAAACGCTGTTCAGTCTCGTGTACGGCACTGAAGCATTGATCCCCGTGGAAATTGGAGCACTGTCACCTAGGATGGTTCCCTTAGTAGAGGAAGAGAATTCACAAGCACTAAGGGAAAACCTGGATCTCCTTGATGAACATAGAGAAACCGCCGCTATTCGATTGGCATCCTATCATCAGAGGGTGGCCAACTACTATAATAGCCGGGTGAGGGAGAGGCCAATGTCCGAAGGAGATTTGGTGCTCAGAAAGTCGCATATCACGAACACCTTGAAAGCAGATGGAAAATTCAGAGCTAACTGGGAAGGTCCATTCAGAATCAAACATAAGATTGGGCCCAACACCTATATCCTGGAGACTTTACAAGGGAAGAAAATAGGGAAAACGTGGAATTCAAATCACTTAAAACTATATTTGAATTAATCGCTATATTTTCTTTCTTGAACGTTATAATCTCACATTTTTTATACTATCACAAGATACTATTATTGTCATACGTTTCCAACTGTTATATATCTAAATTCTGTGACAGGATACAGACGAGCCGTAAGAGCCTGAGGCGCTATGCGTCACTGTGGCCAGGCGTACAATCAGAAGAGCCGTAAGAGCCTGAGGCGCTATGCGTCACTGTGGCCAGGCGTACAATCAGACGAGCCGTAAGAGCCTGAGGCGCTATGCGTCACTGTGGCCAGGCGTACAATCAGAAGAGCCGTAAGAGCCTGAGGCGCTATGCGTCACTGTGGCCAGGCGTACAATCAGAAGAGCCGTAAGAGCCTGAGGCGCTATGCGTCACTATGGCCAGGCGTACAACCAACGAGCCGTAAGAGCCTGAGGCGCTATGCGTCACTGTGGCCAGGCAACAAAAATATAAAGGCTGTAAAAACTGAAGACGCACTCGCGTCATAGTAATCAGGCCTCAGAAAACGATATGTTTATACGAAAAATTCTTTCTGAAAATATATCTTTCTATCAAGAATTGGGGAGCATACACAAATATATACAAACTAAATAAATAAACAGACAAAGGATGATAAATGACAAATAGAGAAGTAATGCGATACGAAGCATGAACAAAAATCTGGATTTCATTTCATTCAAAATCATTACAAGTAGATCTTTAGTAGATCTTTACAAGTACATCCGATAAAAGTAAAAAATCAAAACAAAAACTACAAACAACTATCTAATCTTCAGGAGGAGGCTGGGGATCAGCTACAGACGGACCCTCGCTCCCTAAGGACTGCTGACCCTCCTTGCCGTCCAAGTCAAGAAGAACGCCAATAGGCTCGGGAGCACCGTCCAGGTCCGAGGGCTCCCAAGGACCGGTGAGGTTGGCGAGGTCATCTTGGGCAGTCCTCTTGAAAAGCTTGTCCGCAGGTTCAGCCCCAGGTTCGTACTTAGTCCAGTCAGGGGTCTCGAACAGCATCGCCTCATCCGTATACTGGAGCTCGGGGAAATCTTCGCCTTCCCTATGCTTCTCTAACCATGATCGAGCGAGGTAAAATTCGTATTTCACATAGGGATTTGAAAAATCCTCCTTCCGCCTCAAGCAATCTTTAGAAAGGCGGTACTCCTTCACGGCATTCGCCCTGATGTCATCAATCTCCACTCGGGTCAATGAAGGAGTAGCCCGACTTTCTAACTCGGCGACGTAATGCTCGAGCTCCGATTACGAGTAAGCAAAGACCCGTAGTTGGACTGCATACGGTCCAGTTCGACGTGGGCCTCTTGGATATCTTCATGAAATTTACTTGATCGGGCCGTCTCGACGGTAAGATCCCCCTTGGCTTGGTCCAAATCCTGTCGTGCCTTCGAGAGCTGTTCCTCTAAGTTTCGTACCACGTCCGAAAGTTTGGACAGGTTGTTGACAGTGTTCGATAGCTCCATGACCTTGTCCTTTAACTCCCGAATTTCCTTATCAGCTCGCTCCCGATAGGCCCGGTGTTGAGCGTTATTGGCCACGGTCCTCTGAGCCAGCTGCAAAGAAATACAAAAAGTCAAACTCAAAAGCACAGCAAAAAGAAGTTAAACGAAAAAGAATATGAAACATTACCCTTATCACTTCCATATCAGCCAAGTCTTCTCCCTCCGGATAATTCCTGAATATTCTAGCCTCGTCCCTCGGGAGAATAGTAGCCCAACTCAGTCGGGAAGTTACCCAGGGAGTGTCCCAGGTATCGTTGTCGCGAACTCCCGGGTAAACCCGAAACTCGGCCCCCCTCATGAGAAAACCACCTTCCACAGGGTAGGACCTCTCATCAATGGGGCCTACCCTCGAGAGAATTGGCCTAGTCGCCATTGACGCCTCGATATACAAGCGCCTCCGATTCTTTCGCTGGGACAAAATTATGTTGCATTCAGCGCGCTCTTCGGAACGAGATCGTCCAGATGAACCAGAAGCCCCCCGTGACAATGAAGGAACTCTCCCTCTATCCCGGGTGGGATCTCTTTGTTCCGGAGGAGGAGGAGGCATCACTTGCCTAGAAACGGGTAGGGTTCGAGCCCGAGGCAACTGAGGAGGGACCGGCACCTCGCTACGAACATCATCAGCTAAACGAGGCCTCTTTCTAGTGGGATCGCTAGACAGACCGGCCTCTGAAATTTGACGCCCCAGGGATCGTCGAAAGTGACTCATATCTGCAAAAAAGAAAGAGAACAAATAAGTGGTCAAAAATATGATCAGAATCAGCAAGCAGTAAAAAAGAATAAAAAGTTACCATCAGGAGAATCAAAATGCTCCTGAAGGGACTCTATATTTATCGTATCGTCATCAGGGAGCACCATGAAAGTTGAGCCGAACCCTTCCCAGCCGGTCAGGTCAGCTAAGGGTTCGCTGCCAGAACTAGACTCTACATTGGTACTCCCTATGTCTTCCTGTGGCCTAAGAGGTTCGGGGTTCAATTCGGGAGAAACTGAAGGTGGAGGATCCGAAGAAGGGATAGAAGGGCCGACAATAGGAATAGAACCCACACCCCAGCCAGCTAATATCAAATTTTCGTTTGATAAAAGGCTGTCAAGATTAACGGGTCTATCGACTAATAACCTATCAACGTCTGAGGCTAACTGTTCCCTAAGAGTAGCAATCCGGGGGCCCTTAGGGATTTCACGCCTAGTCTCCCAACGAGTAGGGAAATCCAGGCCCCCAGGCATCTCCACAACAAGCCACTCCGATTCAAAACCGTGGAGCTTATTGGCAGGTTTTTCGAATAGCCTGTTCTCGAATCTCGGCACATACACTCGCTGAAGTGAGTAAGGGACTAGATTGGGGCTACCTCGAAATCTGAAAAAGACATCGAGAAGGGGAAGAGATGGAGAAACGCCCCTTAGGTGGCAATGCACGGTAAACCCTATTAACTGCATCCATGCGTGAGGATGCAGTTGTCGGGGGGCAATCCTATGAGTCCTAAGGAAAGAAGCCCCAAAGTCGGACAACGGGAAGCGGAGTCCTAATTCTAAGGCTGCCCTAAAGATAACTACCCCATCGGACACACGACGTATGTCACTTTCCTGAGGGGTTGGAAGTCTATAGGAGTATCCCTCGGGCAAAGGAAACCTAGATACTAGGTCTTGGACGTCGGCTTCCTTCAAAGTCGACTTGACACCTAGGTCTATTTGTTTTCCTACACCATGGCCAGCCATTTTAGAAGTTCGGGGGAAATCAAAATCAATTATGGACGACAGAGTTTACCTAAAAGGAAGACAACAAAAGAATGGGCGACAGAGTTTCAAGATCTGGCGGCAGACTTGTGACACTGTAACGTCACGCGGCAGAGTTACGGCAGAGTTGCGGGAGAGTTGCGACAGAGTGTGAGAGAATCTGCGGGAGAGTGGTCTTCGCGAGAGAACTCAATAGCGATTGTGACAGCAGGGACCCAGTATATATAGGCGCGCGGCTGCGTCACACCCGCCCAAGGATCCGCCCCGACCCGAGAAAAGCAAATCTGGACCCAGATCCTCTTTCGCAGGAAAAATTCCTACCAAAGAGTGGGGAGCAATTGATGGTGGTCCTATCATCAAAGTCCACGTGTACAAAGATCGACCAATCAGAGACCGCCACGTGTCAAACACAAGATAAGCCACTTGGCTGTTACAGTGACAGAGCCCCATGCGGCAGAGTAGCTTGACATGCGACAGAGTCTCGAGGCGATAGAGACTCTGTCGCGTAGGCTCGTGCGGCACTGTATGTCGCTACAGACCTCTACCGCATACTCTGCTACAGACCTCTACCGCATATCCTGCGACAGACCTATGCCGCCAGCTCTGCGACAGACCTCTACTCCAGTACTGCGACAGAACTCTACCACGTAGACCACAACAGAGGTAAACACATGAACTCTGCCGCCTGCCAGACTCACCCGCAAGTTGTCTAGCCCCGAAACGCGACAGAGTGCTCAATGACTCTGTCGCGGCCCAGACACGCGCCTGGGCCTCAGCCCGAACCGACTCGAAAGAAACCTATAAATACCCCAGGTGAGTACTTGAAAAAGAGGACGGAAAAAAGAAGACTCTCTTGATTCTGAAGAACACAATTCTCTTCTTCATATATACAAAACTTCAGTTTTCTAACTTAATCATCGGAGTGCGTGTGCAGGGACAAATCCCTGCGCCCTCTGATTCCTGTTGTTTTTGCAGAATATACGAGGAACACGTGGAAGAAATCGCATCGACGTCACCTTTTTGTCGTTAGTGCAATCTGAATACGTGGAAGTTGTAATCCCGTTGTCGTTTTACCAGGCAACATCACTTTCCTTTCTCTCTCGGCAGGATCAGCTTCCTTCCTTCTTTCTTTTTTCTTTCTCTTTTCTTCTTCCTCGCCGACCCAGCTCTTCTTTTCCAGCCGATCACCTCTCCTTCCTTTCTCCTATTTCTCTCTTCTTCCCTTCTTCTCCATCCGAGCACCTCCTCATTTTCTCCTTTTCTTTTTCCCGCCCGAGCCTCCTCTGTTTTTCGAATACACTCCTCTTTGTTTCTTTCAATTTCCAAGTGCGGGATTGGCTTCTTTTTGAAGCCAATTTCGTACACCTTATAGGTATATATATTAGTATTATACTATATACATATATATTATATTTTATTGATATATATATATATATGTATATATATATATATTATATTTATATATATATGTATTTGTTTATTTGATAGTGTATTATTTGTTTTGTTATTATTTGTGTTTTTTTTTGTCTTTTTGTTTAATGTTTGTATTATTGTTTTGTATTCATCTCATTTCCTTTTATTTCACTTCATCATTATTTATTTATTTATTTGTTAATACTATATATTAAATACTATACACTAAATAATATATATATGCTTTATATATTATTATTCTTTTATTTAAATGTCTAGTATATATGTATATATATATATATATATATACATATTCACCTATGTATATATCTACATATATACATTTTCTTATATAATTTATCCAAAAACATAATATCGTGCATTCCATGAAATTTTCCTTATTCCGAAAATGAAATGTATCGGGACTCCATCATTCTTCATAAATTCTCGATACAAGTGTTTACATCAACAATTTTCAATTTAACAAATTAAAATTCTCTAATCCCTCCGTACTTGCATTCGCCTTTTCACTCTTTGTATTCTCGGGTTCCCGGTTATTCACAGGCTTCTCGGTCCTTATAGTCCTCGAGTCCTACAACGATCACACTTCCATTAATATATATTATTTCCATTTTTTTATATAATTAAATTAACGTAGTAAATTTGTGGGGTTTACAGAGAAAATCTGAGATACAAGAAAAACACATGGGTCCTTTTATAGATGGAGGGTAGGAGATCGATCTGGTTTTTGATGAGATCGATCTCTCTTTGAATTTGGGAACGTTTTGGGGCAATTTTATACTTAGGAGATCGATCTGTCGTGGGGTGAGATCGATCTCTTAATGGCTTTATGAGATCGATCTGCTCCTTGAGGAGGTCGATCTTCTGTTTACAGAACACTTCATGAGATCGATATGCTTCTTGAGGAGATCGATCTTCTCCTTACAGAATGCTTAATGAGATCGATTTGCTCCTTGAGGAGATCGATCTTCTCTTTACAGAAACATTTTGAGATCGATTCCTTCCTCATGAGATTGATCTGCCTATCAGTTCTTGCCCATTTCCTACATTCTGGAGCCATGAGATCGATCTCTCATCCTTGGAGATTGATCTGGGCTTCACAGATTGTACTGCTGCTGCATCAATTTGCAAAAAACTCAATGTAAAACTTTTTAAAAATCTACCCCATAGTCCATATTTCAATCCATACACATTCAAGATTTAAAAATCTCATCTTCTTATACTTCATCATATTTAAAACTTGCATGTACATTAACATATCATAATTACATACACCAAATTACAATTCTCATAAATGGGGTATACAAAATTCACAGTTCTCACATCCACTCAAATAGTTCTAGTAGACAGTCAGTCGAATATTTCATGAGATGTCTTTCTTACTGCATTCAGGACCCAGTGTATTTCGCGTACTGCCCAGAAAAAGATGCAAATAAAATTTTTGAATTTGGTTCAAGGTAGCATGACAGTGGATGAGTATGAGAATCGGTTCAGTACCTTGATGAGGTATGACCCTGAGATAGTCAGGGACCCATAGCGTCGTATTGAGAGGTTTTTGGCTGGTTTAAGACCCGGGATCCGTGATAGACTGTTGGAGCTCTGGGTTACATATTTTAAGGATGCCTTCAGACGTGCTCAAGAGATAGAGAGGGGTCTAGATGTTACTCAAGCTCAATACGGGTCCAAAGGTAAGGGCAAAGACAAGGGTAAAAAGATCTGAGGCATCTAGATTAGAACCGAGGCGGGGTAAGCCCAAGAGACAACAGATAGATGAGTCTCGGACTGGTAAGACTAAGACCCCTACTGACAGCGCAGACCCCACTCGAGGCTCTAGGACTAAATTTCGATAGTGCAAGAACTATGATGAGCCGTATGGTGGGCCTTGCCATTGGGTCACGGGTGCCTGTTTTAAATACGGAGTTGTGTTTCACCAAATTAAGGATTGCCTCATATGAGACCCACCGAGCCTCAAGAGCAGCCAAGGCAACTTAAGAGATAGGCTCCCCAGAGATAGACCCCATAGAGAAGGGCCACAGCCACAGACAAGTGTAAGAAACCTATCTCGCAGGGTATGTGTAAGACCCGATTTTAGTTAAAACATGAAAATTAAAAATGGAAAAGGATTGAAATGGAATTCTCGAACACGTACAAGGGCAAAATGGTCAAAAAACCAAAAATCGGTATAAATTCGATAAGAAAAAAATTTATTAAAAATATGGATTTGAGAAATCTTGGTCAAAAAAGGTGAAATAAATTTATTTTGGGTTAAACTGATCAAGATATCAATTTATTGAAATTAACCGAAATTTTCAAGTCGAAAAATAATCTTGAAAGTAATCGAAAAATATACCGGAAAGCCGAAATAATACTGATAAATTCAATTAGGGATTAATTGAATAAATTAATAATTTTCTTAGATATTTTTGACAAATAATAGTATTTTAATGATTAAAATAATAATAAAAATAATTAATTAAAAAAAGAGGAATCAGAGATTGGTCGGGGAGAGAGAAACAAAAAACGAAGGAAAATGAAGTCAAAATCGAGGAAGATCGGATGGCCACCGTCCGGCGACCAACGGCCAGGCGAAGGGCCGAAAATGGAAGAGGAGAGGCCGGCGAACTCCCTGGTATCGACGACGCGCCACACCGACGCCGGAGGAGGCTGAAAACGGAAGGAGAAGTCGTGGAAAGGGGAAGCGAAATCGGTGGTGTGAGACCTGAGAATTTCATACATATTTTATTGATGTAATAATAATTTGAAGTGTAATTTATTAAGCTAAGTAAATTGTGGGAATTATAATTGGAGATTTATATGTTAAGTGTGTAAAATAAGCATGAAGTATAAGGACAGATCGATCTGAGAGAAGGAGAGATCGATTTGGTGAGTTAAAAATGACGAGGAAGGAGGAATTTGAGGAGCAAATAGATCTCCAATGGAAGAGATCGATCTCCAAATGGTTCTGTTTGAGAAAGGATCGATCTCATGAGGAAGAGATCGATCTCCAAATGATTCTATTTGGGAGAAGATCGATCTCCTTAGGAGCAGATCGATCTCATAAAGCCATAAAGAGATCGATCTTACCCCTCGACAGATCGATCTCCTAGGTATAAAATTGCCCAGATCGTCCCCAAATTTCAAACGCAGATCGATCTCATCAAGAGGCAGATCGATCTCCTACCTCCAGCCTATATAAGGAACCTGTGTTTTCTCCTGCAATTTCACTTTCTCTCTCTTCCAAACCCATTTCCACCGAAAACTTAGCTTTCTCACTCATCCAAATCACCCATTTTCGACCGAATCAGCTGTTGTGGCAAGAAGGAAAGTTGTTCCTCATCAAAGGGAGAACAACATACTTGGAAATCGAAGGACGAATCGGATCGAGGCGTGAGTTATGCGTCTTACAAGCTTTGGGTAATTTCTAAACCTCGATCTTGATATTTGAGCTGATTTTGATGCTATTGGTGGTTGTCATTGCGTTGAAATAGTTGAGAAAGGATTAGGGATTGATGAAATCGCAATGTAGTTGGAGTAATGTAGATATTTGATAATTTTGGTAATTTTGAGAATTTGTGCTATGAATGGAAATATAGACAATGTGGAGAATTAGCCTAGATAATTGGCATGAGGAATGTAGGACATTGAGATATTGTGAATGAGGTTGTAGTTTAGGGTTGAGTTACGAGAAATCAAGAGATTTGAGGTGTTATGAGCAATTATGCTCGATTTTGAGAATTGAGGGTTATGAGATAATTGAGTATTGATGTTTTAACATCGTTTGGACAGCTCGGGAGTTCCAGAGTGGAATGCGAGGCTAGTCCGTGATACGGGGGAAACGATTGCACTATACGAGGTGCAAAGTGGTAAGGGAAATCTAAACCATTTGTGTATGTGAATTGCAAACTATTTTAGCATGAATTGTGGTTTATAAAACAAGTATGTTGGGTTTTGTGTTGAGATTAAATTGCACACGATTTTATAGCCGGTTGGAGCCCAATGTTTTTATGAGTTTATAACTGGGCTCTACGTTAAGGCAACATTGAGATTGGAGAAATGTGTGCGTGTGCTTTGCCGGTTGGAACTCGGTTTTATTACGTTTTGTGTTGAGTACAAAACGATTCCAAATGAGTTTTATGAAAGAAAAACCATTACGAGTTCTACGTGAAGGCAAACCAGTCTTATGTGATAAGACTTAGGTGTGTAGTTATGAGTACACACCGGGCATTGCTCTGGTAGCATGTAAGCCCGATTTCTTCTCCGTTCTGGTAACGTGAGAATAACCTATTCTGTGGCTATGCCACGTTGAGAAACCCCATTGGTGGCTGTGCCACGTTATACCCCATTGGTGGCTGTGCCACGTTGAGAAACCCCATTGGTGGCTGTGCCACGTTAAACCCCATTAGTGGCTATGCCACGTTGAGAAACCCCATTGGTGGCTGTGCCACGTTAAACCCCATTGGTGGCTGTGCCACGTTGAGAAACCCTATTCTGTGGCTATGCCACGCGAGAAATTAAATCAGTGGCTTTGCCACGTGTGTTTTGTGGCTATGCCACGCGAGAATTTAAATCAGTGGCTATGCCACGTGTGTTTAGTGGCTGTGCCACGTGCGTTACTATTTTGGTGATTTTATCCCGTATTTGAGATAGCGTTTGTCGCATTGTTTTCACATGCTTTGTTAATGCTCTAGAGTGAGCCTTTTACTTCATGTTTTCACATGATTTGAGATATGAGAATATTGTTTTGAGAACTTTCATGCTATGGTTTTCAAATGAGTTTCACATACAAATAAACCTTTTGTGATGTGCATTTTGGTTTATGAAATGAGTTCCTTACCCCCTTTACTGAGCGATTTAGAAGCTCACCCTGTTTTTCTTTCCCCCCAGAGTTCTTCAAGTGAATAAGGACTTCCCTGCGACGTACGGAGTAGTGGCTAGTGGAGGATTCGAGCTCCAGGCCATATATATTGTATCTTGAGGTATATCTTATCTTTTCATGTACCCAGACTATTATTGTAATTGCAGACACTTGATGTATATCATTGTATGGGATGTATTAGGATTAATTAACTTGTAATCGAGTAATGGGTATAATAAAATATTTATTATATCATGATGAGATCCTGGGGAACGATAATTATGATGATGTATGACACTGCATAGGAATGCACATTTAATTGTGAATTAACGAGTAAAAAGTTTTAAATTATCCCTATTTTCCGCATTTTCGGGGCGTGACAGAGTTTTCTTGGTATCAGAGCTTAGGGTGTCTAGTACTGTCAGTGTCGGTTAAGTGAAATAGAATACATCCCAAGTGTCTGTAATAGTCTGATCATGAACTGAAATTGAGGATTGAGATTTCAATCAATTTTGATATGTACGCGCAGGAGACGAGTTGAGATAGAGAATGAGTAAACGACGAGGTCGTTCGAGGAGGCAGGCAGAGTCCCCTCCGCCACCTGTCCCACAACCAGAGAGTCCTAACTCTCGATTTAATCGGATTGAGACCGATGTGAGGCAAGGTTTTGAGCAGATGGCAGCGTTATTCGCGCAACACTTTGGAGTTAATGCCTCGGATACTACCCCTACACCACCACAAGGACCTCCCATACCCCCAGTGCCTCTCGTCACTCAGCCTGAGGATAGAAACATGGTCCGACTAAGGGATTTTCTGAAGATGAATCCACCCGCATTTAAGGGAAAGAAGGATCCTACGGAGGCTGAGGAGTGGTTGACAGAATTAAGAATTATATTTGATATCCTGGGGTGCACCGATGCTGAGAGGGTCAGTATGAGTGCCTATATGCTGAAGGGGAGAGCTCGAGATTGGTGGGGTACTACCCAGGGTATTTTGATGCCCCACCATGGTGTGATTGGTTGGGAAGAGTTTCAGACAGCTTTTAGGACCCAATATGTACCACGGGCCACTGCGGCAGAGAAAGGGAAGAAACCTGTGGCACAGGGACGTGTGTTTGCCCTGGATAAGGAGACCGCAAACACTTCGGCAGAAACTATAAGAGGTACACTCTCTATCTGTAATTATGAGGCTCATGTGTTGATTGACTCAGGATCCACGCATTCCTTTATTTCTGAGCATTTTGCATGTAGATTAAACTTGAAGTTTGAACCTCTAGAATATATACTACATGTAAATACCTCTATGCGTGAATCTCAGAGAACTGAGTTAATCTGTAGAGGATGTGAGATAAAGGTGGGAGATAGAGTGATGTTAGCAGATCTAATCATGTTGAATATACATGGGTTTGATGTAATTCTGGGAATGGATTGGTTGGCGACCAATCGAGTGAGTTTAGACTGCTACACTAAGATTGTAACTTTCTCCCTACCTGAACCTTACAGTGTACGGTTGAGATGTTGAGGAAATGTATATGTGGAATTCTAGTAAGTAATTTGAGAATTTTAATATGATTTTGGAGAATATTAAATATGATTATTCATGTGAAGGTTATGAGACACTCATCTCAGACGATGAGCGGGAACATCCGAGGATTGAGGATATACCTGTGGTTTGTGAATTTCTGGATGTTTTCCCAGATGAATTGCCAGGTTTACCACCAGAGAGAGAGCTGGAGTTTACCATTGATTTGGTACCAGATACTCAGCCGATCTCTAAACCTCCCTACAGGATGGCATTAGTGGAACTTGAGGAATTGAAGAGACAACTACAGGAGTTATTGGATCAAGGGTTTATTAGACCCAGTGTTTCGCCGTGGGGAGCGCCAGTACTATTTGTTAAGAAGAAGGATGGTAGTCTCAGATTACGTGTAGACTACCGGTTGTTGAATAAAGCCACGGTGAAGAACAAATACCCACTACCCAGGATTGATGATCTACTTGATCAGCTAAGGGGGCATCAGTCTTTTCTAAGATTGATTTGAGATCGGGCTATCACCAATTGAGGATCAAGGAAGAAGATATTCCAAAGACGGCCTTCAGGACAAGGTATGGCCATTACGAATTTCTAGTGATGTCCTTTGGATTGACGAACGCCCCTACAGCATTTATGAGATTAATGAACGAGGTGTTCAGAGACTATCTGGATAAGTTTGTGATAGTCTTTATTGATGATATCTTGGTGTACTCTCGGTCGTATGAGGAGCATGCACAGCATTTGTGGTTAGTACTTCAGATACTCCGAGATAAGCAATTATATGGAAAGCTTAGTAAGTGTGAGTTTTGGCTGAACCAGATAGCTTTCCTTGGGCATATAGTCTCAGAGGAAGGAGTATCAGTGGACCCAAGCAAGGTGGAGGCTGTGCTTAATTGGGACAGACCGAGGACAGTGACTGAGGTACGAAGCTTCCTTGGTTTGGCAGGGTATTACAGAAGATTTGTGGAAGGATTTTCCAAGATTGCCGCCCCTTTAACTAAGCTCACGCGCAAGGAGGCTCCATTTATATGGACTGACCAATGTGAGCTCAGTTTTCAGGAATTAAAGAGGAGGTTGACAGCGGCACCTGTGTTAACTATTCCTGAGGGATCAGGAGGATTTTCGGTGTATAGCGATGCATCTCACCAAGGATTGGGGTGTGTGCTTATGCAGCACGGAAGAGTGGTCGCATATGGATCGCGACAGCTGAAAGACCATGAGCGGAATTACCCCACGCATGATTTGGAGTTAGCCGCTGTGGTATTTGCTTTGAAGATCTGGCGACACTACTTATATGGGGAAAGATTCCAGATCTTCACTGATCACAAGAGTTTGAGATATCTCTTTGATCAGAAAGAGTTAAACATGAGACAAAGGAGATGGATGGAACTCCTTAAGGATTATGACTGCGAGATTCTATATCATCCGGGTAAGGCGAATGTGGTTGCTGATGCCCTGAGCAGGAAGAGTATGATATCTGCTATGATGATCAGGGAATGGGATTTGTTAGAGCAGTTCGCCAAACTTCGGATCAGAGTTAAAGAGGTAGAGACTGGATTTTTGGCTAGCTTGCGGATAGAGCCCAGGATCATGGATCAGATTAGAACTGGGCAGCGCAGTGATCAGAGATTGATAGATATGGTTAGCCAAGCTGAGCAGAGTTTGCAGTCGGATCTCACCATCAGTGAGGATGGATTGTTGAGATTCAGAGGACGGATTTGTGTACCGGACGATGATACCCTGAAGAGACAGATACTGAGAGAATCCCACTGCTCGCGATACACCATGCACCCAGGGAGTACTAAGATGTACCGAGACTTAAGAAAGGTGTATTGGTGGAGTGGTCTGAAGCGAGACGTGGCAGAGTATGTGGCCAGGTGTTTAGTATGCCAGCAAGTGAAAGCTGAGCATCGGAAGCCCGGAGGACTACTACAGCCCTTACCTGTACCTACATGGAAATGGGAGCATGTCACTATGGACTTTATTATGGGTTTACCGAGGACCCGGAGAGGTCGTGACGCGATATGGGTCATTGTGGATAGATTGACCAAGAGTGCCCACTTCCTTGCCATCAAGAGCACAGATACTGTGGATGCCTTAGCTGAACTGTATGTCAGCGAGATAGTTAGATTACATGGGGCTCCAGTGAGTATTACTTCTGATAGTGATTCCCGGTTTACTTCCAGATTTTGGACCCAGTTTCAGGAGTCCATGGGATCTCGATTGAGTTTTAGTACCGCCTATCATCCTCAGACAGATGGTCAGTCAGAGAGGACTATTCAGACCCTGGAGGATATGTTGAGGGCGTGTACGATGGATTTTAAGGGATCATGGGATGATCACCTGCCCCTAGCAGAGTTTGCATACAATAACAGCTATCATGCGAGTATTGGAATGGCACCTTTTGAGGCTTTATATGGTAGGAGGTGTAGATCCCCTGTAGCTTGGGAAGAGGTCGGTGACAGAAAGATAAATGCTCACGAGCTTGTTGAGCAAGCCGTACAGAGTGTGAAACTCATATGTGAGAGGTTACAAGCTGCACAAAGTAGACAGAAAAGCTACGCGGATGTGCGTAGACGGCCACTCGAGTTTGACGTTGGTGATGCAGTATTCCTGAGAGTATCACCGAGCAAGGGTATCATGCGATTTGGGAAGAAAGGGAAATTGAGTCCTCGATACATAGGACCATTCGAGATTCTTGAGAGAGTGGGAGAGGTAGCCTACAGATTAGCATTACCCCCACAGATGTCCGGAATACAAAACGTTTTTCATGTGTCTATGTTGAGGAAGTATCACCCGGACCCTTCTCATGTCATAGAGTATGATGAGATGGACATACAGGAGGACATGAGCTACACTGAGGAACCCGTCCGGATTCTCGATAGAAAGGAGAAGGCACTGAGAACCAAGAGCATCCCATTAGTGAAAGTTTTTTGGAAACATCACTCAAGGGAAGAGGCAACGTGGGAACTAGAGAGTCTCATGAAGGAGAAATACCCCCATCTCTTTAACTAGTTGAGTTGAATTTGGAGGACCAAATTCTATTTAAGGTGGGGAGGATGTGAGACCTGAGAATTTCAGACATATTTTATTGATGTAATAATAATTTGAAGTGTAATTTATTGAGCTAAGTAAATTGTGGGAATTATAATTGGAGATTTATATGTTAAGTGTGTAAAATAAGCAAGAAGTATGAGGACAGATCGATCTGGGAGAAGGAGAGATCGATCTGGTGAGTTAAAAATGACGAGGAAGGAGGAATTTGAGGAGCAGATCGATCTCCAATGGAAGAGATCGATCTCCAAATGGTTCTGTTTGAGAAAGGATCGATCTCATGAGGAAGAGATCGATCTCCAAATGATTCTGTTTGGGAGAAGATCGATCTCCTTAGGAGCAGATCGATCTCATAAAGCCATAAAGAGATCGATCTTACCCCTCGACAGATCGATCTCCTAGGCATAAAATTGCCCAGATTGTCCCCAAATTTCAAACGCAGATCGATCTCATCAAGAGGCAGATCGATCTCCTACCTCCAGCCTATATAAGGAACCCGTGTTTTCTCCTGCAATTTCACTTTCTCTCTCTTCCAAACCCATTTCCACCGAAAACCTAGCTTTCTCACTCATCCAAATCACCCATTTCCGACCGAATCAGCTGTTGTGGCAAGAAGGAAAGTTGTTCCTCATCAAAGGGAGAACAACCTACTTGGAAATCGAAGGACAAATCGGATCGAGGCGTGAGTTGTGCGTCTCACAAGCTTTGGGTAATTTCTAAACCTCGATCTTGATATTTGAGCTGATTTTGATGCTATTGGTGGTTGTCATTGCGTTGAAATAGTTGAGAAAGGATTAGGGATTGATGAAATCGCAATGTAGTTGGAGTAATGTAGATATTTGATAATTTTGGTAATTTTGAGAATTTGTGCTATAAATGGAAATATAGACAATGTGGAGAATTAGCCTAGATAATTGGCATGAGGAATGTAGGACATTGAGATATTGTGAATGAGGTTGTAGTTTAGGGTTGAGTTACGAGAAATCAAGAGATTTGAGGTGTTATGAGCAATTATGCTCGATTTTGAGAATTGAGGGTTATGAGATAATTGAGTATTGATGTTTTAACATCGTTTGGACAGCTCGGGAGTTCCAGAGTGGAATGCGAGGCTAGTCTGTGATACGGGGGAAACGATTGCACTATACGAGGTGCAAAGAGGTAAGGGAAATCTAAACCATTTGTGTATGTGAATTGCAAACTATTTTAGCATGAATTGTGGTTTATAAAACAAGTATGTTGGGTTTTGTGTTGAGATTAAATTGCACACGATTTTATAGCCGGTTGGAGCCCAATGTTTTTATGAGTTTATAACTGGGCTCTACGTTAAGGCAACATTGAGATTGGAGAAATGTGTGCGTGTGCTTTGCCGGTTGGAACTCGGTTTTATTACATTTTGTGTTGAGTACAAAACGATTCCAAATGAGTTTTATGAAAGAAAAACCATTACGAGTTCTACGTGAAGGCAAACCAGTCTTATGTGATAAGACTTAGGTGTGTAGTTGTGAGTACACACCGGGCATTGCTCTGGTAGCATGTAAGCCCGATTTCTTCTCCGTTCTGGTAACGTGAGAATAACCTATTCTGTGGCTATGCCACGTTGAGAAACCCCATTGGTGGCTGTGCCACGTTATACCCCATTGGTGGCTGTGCCACGTTGAGAAACCCCATTGGTGGCTGTGCCACGTTATACCCCATTGGTGGCTGTGCCACGTTGAGAAACCCCATTGGTGGCTGTGCCAAGTTAAACCCCATTGGTGGCTGTGCCACGTTGAGAAACCCCATTGGTGGCTGTGCCACGTTAAACCCCATTGGTGGCTGTGCCACGTTGAGAAACCCTATTCTGTGGCTATGCCACGCGAGAAATTAAATCAGTGGCTTTGCCACGTGTGTTTTGTGGCTATGCCACGCGAGAATTTAAATCAGTGGCTATGCCACGTGTGTTTAGTGGCTGTGCCACGTGTGTTTAGTGGCTGTGCCACGTGCGTTACTATTTTGGTGATTTTATCCCGTATTTGAGATAGCGTTTGTCGCATTGTTTTCACATGCTTTGTTAATGCTCTAGAGTGAGCCTTTTTACTTCATGTTTTCACATGATTTGAGATATGAGAATATTGTTTTGAGAACTTTCATGCTATGGTTTTCAAATGAGTTTCACATACAAATAAACCTTTTGTGATGTGCATTTTGGTTTATGAAATGAGTTCCTTACCCCCTTTACTGAGCGATTTAGAAGCTCACCCTGTTTTTCTTTCCCCCCAGAGTTCTTCAAGTGAATAAGGACTTCCCTGCGACGTACGGAGTAGTGGCTAGTGGAGGATTCGAGCTCCAGGCCATATATATTGTATCTTGAGGTATATCTTATCTTTTCATGTACCCAGACTATTATTGTAATTGCAGACACTTGATGTATATCATTGTATGGGATGTATTAGGATTAATTAACTTGTAATCGAGTAATGGGTATAATACAATATTTATTATATCATGATGAGATCCTGGGGAACGATAATTATGATGATGTATGACACTGCACAGGAATGCACCTTTAATTGTGAATTAACGAGTAAAAAGTTTTAAATTATCCCTATTTTCCGCATTTTCGGGGCGTGACAGGTGGCCACCGGCGCCGATTCGACCCTGACCACCGCCAACCGAAGCTTCCCCAATTAATGCCAAGCCGATTGGTACCGAAAATGGTTGCCAAAACTGACAGATGGCGCCGAAAACTGCGGAAAGAGGAAATGGGTACCGACGGTGGAGAGAACAGGCCGGACCGACGACTTTCCGACGGCCTTGGACGAAACTGAGGGCAGATTCAATCTGCGGACGGCCCAGCGGAGCCATTGGCAACGGAAACCGGTGGAGAACCGGCTGGCAAGGCCCTGAACCGACCGAACCAGAGTGAATCGGAGTGAACCGGCGATCCAAACCGGGTTTGAACCGGATCGAACCGGTTCAACCAAGAAAGAAGGGAAAAAAGGAGAAAAAGGAAAAAAGAAAAAGAGAAAAAATTGAAAAAAAATCCAGACGATGTAATCGAGCTACGGGTAAGTCAGTAGCGGTCTAAATTGATCGATTTGAATTTTGAAATATTTTATTTAATTATTATTCGACTGGAAATTTACCCAAAAATTTATGAAATTGTGTAGCTCGACAATTGATGTCAAACGAGAGCTCGAGATAGCCTCGATTTACGTACTAGCATGGAATCTCGGGTAAGTAACCCTTATTTATGACGATTTACATCGTTATACGTGCTTCGAATTTAATTTTCGCATTAATTAAATTAAATTATGGAAATTTAGATAAATTGTCGTAAATAATAAATTGAGCTATTCGAGAGTTAGAACGGGGTTTAAGAAATTGTTGGTGGGCCCAATGAGCCCAATAGGCCTCGATAATGTGAAAATTAAGTGGAAAACGGGCTTAAGGCCGATTAAAGCCCATTAAGGTGCAATCGGGCCCAATAGGGGTAAAAGGGCCCAATGATTTAAATTAAGCCCAAAAAATAGAAAATACAATTAAATTGTATGATATATGACCTGAGAAATATTTATACGCAGTTTCGAACATTGGATTGGGAGCAGATCGGACTGCGTGACGAGACTGCAATGGAAAAAGAAAGGTCAGACTCTACTGAAAAATAAGGTAAGGGAATTCTACGGACTGCTAGAGGTAACTTTACAAAATTTTAAAGTCATATGCAGTTTTTTAAATTATCTGAAGGGTCTAGAAGTAAGTTAATAATTTTAGTGCCCTGAATGGGTAAATTTACCAAAATACCCTTGTTAAGGGTAAAATTTACAATTTTAGGAAAAATCGGGAGGAGTAAGAACC
Source organism: Firmiana major (assembly GCA_033439115.1). Taxonomy (NCBI): domain Eukaryota; kingdom Viridiplantae; phylum Streptophyta; class Magnoliopsida; order Malvales; family Malvaceae; genus Firmiana; species Firmiana major. Next base: position 15,307,979 of record CM065908.1, on the reverse strand, counting down.
AGAGGTTCCTGCTCGTTCTGGAGGTGTTTTGACGCATGCATTAGTAGGCTGGCTAACCTTGAAAGAAAAATGCACAGCATTGCATATTTTCAATGATGAAATTGTTTTGAAAACTGTTTTAAGGAAACAGAGCCGCCTACGTGTTTTTATTGACATATGACGTGCTAGAGCTCAGCTCGCACGATATTTTGATTTGTGTGATGCATGCATTAGTGCAAGAGCGAGAGCTCGCACTAAAGTTTTACATGCATTGGTGCTGGAGTCTAACTCGCACCAGATTTTATATATATATACATGATTTTCGTGATACGGTGCTAGAGTCTAACTCGCACTAGGTTTTATATGATTTTCATGACAGGGTGCTAGAGTCTAACTCGCACCAGATTTTTCACATGACTTGGTAAGAGTGCTAGAGCTTAGCTCGCACTAGCTTTACTTGAATTGACGAGAGTGCTGGAGCATCGCTCGCACCCCCCACTGATTTTTTTGAGAACATGCGATGAGCCGTGCTTGGAGCATTGGGTAGACTGTGTGTCACTGATTAAATAGTCTTGCACGTGCATTCTGAGACAAGGTATGATATATGGGTCCACGGAGTACAATGTACCGTGCAAGTAGCATGGAGTACGATGTACCGTGTGGCATCTTCGGATGCATGGTATCTTCGGATACGTGTGGTATCTTCGGATGTGTGGGATCAAATAAGACTGACGAGATGGACTGACTCACCTCTCGGGCGGTTCCCGATCATGGGAGAACTCGCACACTAGGATCCGTGTAGCAGAGGAACTCCTGAGGACACATGGCCATAGTCCTGGTTATTACCGATATACATATGTTGCCTAGTCTCGCATGTTGATGATCTTGACGATGATTGAAACTGGGTTTTAAACTAAATTTGCATGATGCTATTTCCATGCCTTTTAAACCCATGTGTGATGTAGACTGATTTTCATGGTTTTGTGTGAGTCAGGACCACCCGAGGGATGGGTTGAGTCCTGGATTTGTTGTGAAATTTTAAATGAGAAAGAAGGGATTTAAAAAGAGTTGCATGTTGAATTTTCCATGCGAACGTGTTTTGCATGACATCATAAATCATAGCATCAGTTTTAAAATGTGTGGAGAATGGGTGGTTTATGCATGGTACCACGTTCATGTAGGTAGTATGGTTACCTACTTGTTCGTAGGGTTGCCTTACTGAGCTTGATGTGCTCACCCCTTTCATTTTCTCACACAGATAATCTCCAGTAGATGTTGAGGCGACTGAGTACTGCATTCCGGATATCCGTTGCTGCCCATCATTTAAGGTATATACACTTATACATATTGTATCTAAATAAGCATGACACAGTAACATGTTTGTAAGTAACTTTAGGGGATGTATAAATATTGTAAACATTTATAAATGACTGAGAAAGAATTAAGTTATATGGTAAATGAATGGTGGGACTGGCATTGGCGCACAGCCCAATTTGTTAGTGGAGTGTGGTCACGATCAGAGGACAGGTAAGCATGAAAGAAAATAACAAAACGCGAAAAATTTACTCTGATTTTTGGATAGTTTTGGGTCGTGGCATATAAAGGTGGTATCAGAGCAGAAATTGGTCTGATGTGTGTCAGTGTCAGTAATTAGGAAATTACATCCCCGTGTTACCGTGCTTGGTTAGATACAATAGTGTATATCGAGATGAGTTTTAACTAAGAAATGGTTGAGAATGCAGGAATACCTAATATTAGTCGCGATAGAGAAGGTAGAGCACGAGGCGGAGGTCGTAGAGGAAGACCTGAGCCTGCTAATCATGCTAAGTTGACCTAGGAGATTTGGTATGAGATTGAAATAGAGGTTTATATTGAGCATGCCTCACAGAGTCTGACAGAGAGATTGGACAGTATTGAGACACGCTTCGCGAGGTTGGAGCAGAGTGTGGAAAATATTTTGGGAGCAAATTGCTCAGAGTATGCATAAGATTTGAGGGCAAGTCGGAGCATTGATGGAAGTTCGCTCGACCCAACTTAAGAGTTAGACATCCAGAGCTAACATGCGAAATATTTTTGGATGTATTCCGGTGATAGAATATCTCAGACACTGTTTAAAGGGAACGATAGATAAAATTCCTTACTCTGATCCAGAGGAATTGATTTATTGACGAGTATGAATTATGAGTATGAAACTCGATTACTCTTGGGCAGATATTACCTCGACACTATGGACAGTGACAATCGAGATGTCTAAAAGTTTATGGAAGGGCTCAAATTGTCAATTAGAGTCCGATTGACCCCGTTAGATATCACTACCTATACCGAGGCAATGTGCAGAATACAGTTGTGTGAATAAGATGAGTGTTGCACGCCTCTGAGATTGGGAAAGGTAGTAAGGGCCAAAATAGAGACAGAAAGAGAATTGAGAATGACAAAAATGTCAGAACGGTAAAAAGGTAATTGATAAAAGATCAAATTTGATGAGTTATGCAGTAAGAGGATTGGTAAGGCCACAGTTTTTCGATTGTAGCACTTTTGAGGGGTATTATGATTGGAGAACCCCGATCTGCTACGGATCACTATAGAATGTGTGGTAAATACCACGAAAGTAGGACCTACACCTACATATTATTGATGAAAATGGCCATTAAGTGTGGTAAGACGGACCATTTATTATGATTGCTCAGAGTTGGGCGAGATTGCCCCACATAAAGGTAAAGAGATAGAGAAAACCCTATTGAGATAGCTGCATCGAAAAGGGAGGCCACAGTCGAAGAGAAAAGGAAAGTAGGCTGTTGGACGAAGGCGAGTGTATGTCTTGGACCAGGACACTACTGATGTTTCACAGGATGTGGTGAAAGATACCACATTGCTGATCAATAAAGAAGTAATTGTGTTAATTGATCCTGGTACCACGTATTTCTTCATACCACCTTCATTCGCATGTAAGTGAGTAAAAGACATGAATGTCTACACTCTTGGGCACAGTGCTGATAAATGAGTACCCCAATAGAGGAAGGTTAACTAACGGAATAATTATGAAGAAATTTTAAGTTGAAAACGGGGGAAGAAGTATAAGTCAGCTGATTTTATTTAATGGACTATGAATAATTTAAAGTAATATTTGAGAATAAAGTAGTCAGCTGCATATTATGATGTTCGGATTTCTATCCTAAGATAGTGATATGGTTACCCTTGAAAAGTATACTGTAAGTTTTGATAAGTAAAAAAAAGGGGTGCAACGGTTGAAATTAAGGGAGCAAATGATTGTACTCACGGAATGAATAATGACAGAGTTTCATTATAATTGATACACTAAGGAGATAATTTTTAAGATATGTTTGATCCTAAATACAAGATGTACTGGAGTAAGAGGAGTATGTAAGAGTTTCGTTATAATTGATACACTAAGGAGATAATTTTTAAGATATGTTTGATCCTAAATACAAGATGTACTGGAGTAAGAGGAGTATGTAAGGTAAGAATATCTATTATACGTGAAGTCATTAGGATTAAAGCATTTAGTAGCGAATATGAATTGTGACCACATGGACTGATATGTAAAGTAATTGTGGTTAAGTCTAAGGGTTAATGAAGGTATTTCAAAATACCTCCCCGCCTGAAGACTTGACAGCGTCTAGAAATATATATATAATCTATAACTTGAAATCGACCGTGGTAAGAAATAAATTTAAAATTTGGATACTTTTACTAGTACGATAAAGAAATATAAAATTCGATTAATTATGAAGGTTAAAATATTAAAATTTAATAAAAGTTGTTAATATAAGAAAAAGGAAATGACGCGGGTTAGTACCTTGAACGGGAGCAATTTTGAAGTGATAGTATACGTTTATGCGTACATAGGTCAAGGATATGGGCGATTAAAATATGTAATGGAGCTCAACTACAATGAGTTATTTAAACTTTACCTGGACCGATTTGTCATCATCCTTATTGATGATATGTTGGGTGTAGTTAAAGTCCAGGGTAAATTATAAGCAACAATTGGGAATTTGCTTTTACAGATGGTTGTTGCGAATTCTGAAAGAGGGTATACTTTGTTGACACGTTTAACTAAGAAACGTGGTATTTGAATGAGATGATAAGTGAGATGATAGATGTGACATGAATTTCGGTGTAGTGAAGTATGAACTGACCACCGTGATTATTTTCACCATACCCAACAGCTCAAGAGGTTTCTTAGTGTGTACGGATACCTCAAAATCATGAATGAGCTAGGTATTGATGCAAAAAGGGAAGATAGTCGATTGTGGATCCAGATAACTCAAGGATCATAAAATAAACTATCTGACCCATGATTTAAAGTTGACAACGGTAGTACTTGTACAGAGGATATGGTACTATTATGTACTTGGTGAGAAATTTTGGGTATGCACTGATCATAAAGCCCCTAAGTATCTGTTTTCACAGAAAGAGAAGAATATGAGAATATATAGTAGGTTAGAGCTTCTGAGAGATTTTGATTGTGGAAAATTGTACCACCCAGGAAAGGCTAATGTGATGGCTGATGCCTTGAGCAAAAAGAGCCTCGGGATGGTATTACATATGATGGTCAGGGAGCGAGAGCTGCTTGAGCAGTTGTGAGCCTCAATAGTGATGTGATCCCTTCTGATGATGGCAGTGATTATGTGACAGCTAGCCTGAGACTAGAACCGGATGAGAGTGCCCAGATTTGATAGGCTTAGCGAGATGATCGGTATGATGTCGATAGTTTGGGTCAGATTCAGAAGGGTACAGTGACAGAGTTCACAGAGAGTATGATAATGGTTATTGAGGTTCAGAGACAGTATAAGTACTTCCTAGGACCACAGTTGATGAGATAGTAATATTGTCAGAAGCTTACTCTTCGGGATATACAGTGCATACGAAAAAGTAACGAATATATCTATGAAATCTCTGAAAAGGGTATTGGTGGTCAGATGTGAAATGAGATATGGTAGAGATTGTGGAAAAGTGCCTAGTATGTCAGCAGAATAAGGTAGAGTATTAAAAGTCTGCAGAGTTATTGCAGCCTCTACCTATATCGACACGGCACGAAAATGAGAGCAAGTCTCCATGAATTTCGTGATGGGTTATAGAGGATTCAGATGAATTATGAGGCAGTGTATGGCTGTAGGGGTTGTTTCCCCGACTTGGATAAGAAAAAGTGGGTGACAGATAGAAAAAAATTTCTTTCGAATTAGTATAATAAGTCTGTGAGGATGTTCAGTTGAGTGAGAGATTAAGAACACCTCAGAGCAGACAAAAAGCATTGGAATTCACCGAGGGTGAATCAGTAATTGTTGAAGTTATTTTTCCTAAGGGAATAACGACATAACGAGACTCGGGAAAAAGGTAAATTAAGTTTTGCTGAATGGAATTTTTGAAAGATTGGACAAGTGGGAGATAAGACCTGTAGGTTGGCGTTATCACCTGAATAAACAGGCATCCACAATGTGTCACATCTTTTGATACTTCGGCAATACTATCCAGATCTAGCATAGGTGATCGGATATAAACTCCAACAGTTCAGCTCAGTGCAAATATAAGTATATTGAAAAAGTTGATTTGGGCATTAAACAGGAAAGAGAAAGTATTGAGGTTTAAGACGATCTCCCTAGTTAAGTTCTTGAGAAGTATTACACTCCGGAAAAAGGTCACATAAGAATTAAAAAGTATGATACGATTGATGTAACCGGAGTAGTCTATGGACTCATATGACTTGGTTCTAATTTGGAAGACCAAATTCCTTAAGTGGGGGAGATTATGTAAGACCCGATTTTAGTTAAAACACAAAAATTAAAAATGCAAAAGGATTGAAATGGAATTCTCGAACACGTGCAAGGGCAAAATGGTCAAAAGACCAAAAATAGGTATAAATTCGATAAGAAACAAATTTATTAAAAATATGGATTTCAGAAATCTTGGTCAATAAAGGTGAAATAAATTTATTTTGGGTTAAACTGATCAAGATATCAATTTATTGAAATTAACTGAAATTTTCAAATCGAAAAATAATCTCGAAGTAATTGAAAAATATACCGGAAAGCCGAAATAATACTGATAAATTCAAGTAGGGATTAATTGAATAAATTAATAATTTTCTTAGATATTTTTGACAAATAATAGTATTTTAATGATTAAAATAATAATAAAAATAATTAATAAAAAAAAGAGGAATCAGAGATTGGTCGGGGAGAGAGAAACGAAAAACGAAGGAAAATGAAGCCAAAATTGAGGAAGACCGGACGGCCACCGTTCGGCGACCAACGGCCAGGAGAAAGGGCCGAAAATAGAAGAGGAGAGGCCGGCGACCTCCCTGGTATCGGCGACGAGCCACACCGACGCCGGAGGAGGCCGAAAATGGAAGGAGAATTCGCGGAAAGGGGAAGCGAAATCGGCACCACCGGCGCCGATTCGACCCCGACCACCGCCAACCGAAGCTTCCCCACTTAATGCCGAGCCGATTGGTACCGAAAATGGCTGCCGAAACTGACGGACGACGCCGAAAACTGCGAAAAGAGGAAATGGGTACCAACGGTGGAGAGAACAGGCCAGACCGGTGACTTTCTGGCGGCCTTGGACGAAACTGAGGGCAGATTCAAGCTGCAGACGGCCCAGCGGAGCCACTGGAGTCGAAAATCGGTGGAGAACCGGCCGACAAGGCCCTGAACCAGTCGAACCGGAGTGAACCGACGATCCGAACTGGGTCTAAACCAGACCGAACCGGTTCAGCCAAGAAAGAAGGGAAAAAAGGAGAAAAAGGGAAAAAGAAAAAGAGAAAAAATTGGAGAAAAATCCAAGCGATGTAATCGAGCTACGGGTAAGTCAGTAGCAGTCGAAATTGATAGATTTGAATTTTGAAATATTTTATTTAATTATTATTCGATTGGAAATTTACCCGAAAATTTATGAAATTGTGTAGCTCGACAATTGACGTCAAACGAGAGCTCGAGACAGCCTCGATTTGCTTACTAGCATGGAATCTCGGGTTAGTAACCCTTATTTACGACGATTTACATCGTTATGCGTGTTTTGGATTTAATTTCCATATTAATTAAATTAAATTATGGAAATTTAGATAAATTGTCGTAAATAATAAATTGAGCTATTCGAGAGTTAGAACGAGGTCCTAGAAATTGTTGGTGGGCCCAATGAGCCCAATAGGCCTCGATAATGTGAAAATTAAGTGGAAAACGGGCTTAAGGCCGATTAAAGCCCATTAAGGTGCAATCGGGCCCAATAGGGGTAAAAGGGCCCAATGATTTAAATTAAGCCCAAAAAATAGAAAATACAATTAAATTGTATGATATCTGACCTGAGAAATATTTATAAGCAGTTCTGGATATTGGATTGGGAGCAGATCGGACTGCGTGACGAGACTGCAATGGAAAAAGAAAGGTCAGACTCTACTGAAAAATAAGGTAAGGGAATTCTACGGACTGCTAGAGGTAACTTTACAAAATTTCAAAGTCATATGCAGTCTTTTAAATATCTGAAGGGTCTAGAAGTAAGTTAATAATTTTAGTGCCCCGAATGGGCAAATTTACCAAAATACCCTTGTTAAGGGTAAAATTTACAATTTTAGGAAAAATCGGGAGGAGCAAGAACAAGAGGTTCCTGCTCGTTCTGGAGGTGTTTTGACGCATGCATGAGTAGGCTGGCTAACCTTGAAAGAAAAATGCACAGCATTGCATATTTTCAATGATGAAATTGTTTTGAAAGCTGTTTTAAGGAAACAGAGCCGCCTACGTGTTTTTATTGACATATGATGTGCTAAAGTCAGCTCACACGATGTTTTGATTTGTGTGATACATGCATTAGTGCAAGAGCGAGAGCTTGCACTTGAGTTTTACATGCATTGGTGCTGGAGTCCAACTCGCTCCAGATTATATATATATATATATATATACATGGTTTTCATGATACGGTGTTAGAGTCTAACTCGCACTAGGTTTTATATGATTTTCGTGACAGGGTGCTAGAGTCTAACTCGCACCAGATTTTTCACATGACTTGATGAGAGTGCTAGAGCTTAGCTTGCACTAGTTTTACTTGAATTGACGAGAGTGCTCGAGCATCGCTTGCACCCCCCACTGATTTTTTTGAGAACATGCGATGAGCCGTGCTTGGAGCATCGGGTAGATTATGTGTCACCGATTAAATAGGCTCGCACGTGTGTTCTGAGACAAGGTATGATATATGGGTCCACGGAGTACGATGTACCGTGCAAGTAGCATGAAGTACGATGTACCGTGTGGCATCTTCGGATGCGTGGTATCTTCGGATACGTGTGGCATCTTCGGATGCGTGGGATCGAATAAGACTGATGAGATGGACTGACCCACCTCTCGGGCGGTTCTCGATCATGGTGAGAACCCGCACACTAGGATCTGTGTAGTAGAGGAACTCCCAAGGACACATGGCCATAGTCCTGGTTATTACCGATATACAGATGTTGCCTAGTCTCGCATGTTGATGATCTTGACGATGATTGAAATTGGGTTTTAAACTAAATTTGCATGATGCTATTTCCATGCCTTTTAAACCCATGTGTGATGTAGACTGATTTTCATGGTTTTATGTGAGTCAGGACCACCAGAGGGATGGGTTGAGTCCTGGATTTGTTATGAAATTTTAAATGAGAAAGAAGGGATTTAAAAAGAGTTACATGTTGAATTTTCCATGCGAACGTGTTTTACATGATATCATAAATCATAGCATCAGTTTTAAAATGTGTGGAGAATGGGTGGTTTATGCATGGCACCATGTTCATGTAGGTAGTATGGTTACCTACTTATTCGTAGGGTTGCCTTACTGAGCTTGATGTGCTCACCCCTTTCATTTTGTCACACAGATAATCTCCAGTAGATGTTGAGGCGACTGAGTACTGCATTTCGGATATCCGCTGTTGCCCATCATTTAAGGTATATACACTTGTACATATTGTATCTAAATAAGCATGGCACAGTAACATGTTTGTAAGTAACTTTAGGGGATGTATAAATATTGTAAACATTTATAAATGACTGAGAAAGAATTAAGTTATATGGTAAATGAATGGTGGGACTGGCATTGGCGCACTGCCCAATTTGTTAGTGGAGTGTGGTCACGATCAGAGGACAGGTAAGCATGAAAGAAAATAATAAAACGCGAAAAATTTACTTTGATTTTTGGGTAGTTTTGGGTCGTGACAGTATGTGTTTACCATTGATAGGGGACAGTTGACACCTCCTCCGAAACTATTAGAGGTATACTTATTGCCTGTAATTATGAAGCACATGTTTTCTTTGGCCCAAGTTCCACACACTCCTTTATTTCCTCACAATTTGCATATAAATTGTATCTAGAACCTGAGCCTCTAGATCACATGTTACACATATGCACACCCATGCATGAATCATAGATGACTGATACGGTGTGTAAAAATTGTGAAATCAAGGTAGGAGATAGGATAATGTTAGTAGATCTAGATTTACTAAATATGTATAGCTTTAATGTAATTTTAGGTATGAATTAGCTAGTTGTCAATCGTGTAAATCTAGACTACTACACTAAAATTGTCACATTCTCTTTATCTGATAAATTTGATGTATGTTTTGTTAATAAGAAATAAAGTGCATAGAATTATGGTCTGTGAAGCTATATGGTATTTATATGTTTGAAATTTCTGATGGCCTTGATTTTTGTGAAGGTTATATTGCTTTTGTCTCTGATAATAGTCGGGAACCGCCAAGTATTCAGGATGTTCCAGTAGTATGTGAATTTTTTTATGTTTTTCTGGATGAATTACTAGGGGTACCACCGGAGAGGGAAATTGAGTTTACAATTGATTTGGTGCCCGACACTTAGCTTATTTCTAAGCCACCTTATCAAATGGCACTGGTCGACTTGGAAGAACTGAAGAAACAGTTGCAAAAATTGCTCAATAAGGGGTTCATTAAACCAAGTGCATCTCCGTGGGGTGCTCATTGTCAGAAAGAAAGATGAGAGTCTCCACTTGAATGTAGATTATCGACTTTTGAATAAGGCGACAGTAAAGAATAAGTATCCCCTGCCAAGGATAGATGACTTGTTTGATCAGTTGAAAGGGGTTTCAATGTTTTCTAAAGTAGATTTGAGATCGGGTTATCACCAGTTGAAGATTAAAGAGGCTGATGTATTGAAGACAACTTTTAGGATCAGATACGAGCATTTTGAGTTTTTAGTGAAGCCTTTTGGACTGAGTAATGCCCCTACTACTTTTATGAATTTAATGAATGATGTCTTTCGGGAGTATTTGGACAGATTTGTTATTGTATTTATTGATGACATTTTAATCTATTCTAAGTCCCGAGAGAAGCACGAGCAGCATTTGAGGATTGTGCTCCAGATCCTTCGTGAGAAGAAATTATATGGGAAATTTAGTAAGTGTGAACTCTGGTTAGATCAGATTGCTTTCCTCAGACATATTGTATCTAAGGACGGGGTGTCTGTTGATCCGTCCAAGGTTGATACAGTGCTTAAGTGGTAGAGATCAAGGACTATGACAGAGGTTTGGAGTTTTTCGAGATTGGTAGGGTTTTATTGGAGATTTGTTGAGGGATTTTCTTAGATTGTAGCTCCTTTGACCAGATTGACACATAAGGATGTCCCTTTTGAGTGGTTTGATCAGTGTGAGCAGAGCTTCTAAGCGCTCAAGCATCAGTTAACTACCGTATCGGTCTTGACCATTTCGAATGGATCAGGAAGGTTTGTAATGTATAGTAATGCTTTTTAGTAAGGTTTGGGCAGTGTTCTAATGTAGAATGGTAGAGTGGTCGCTTATGGCTCCTGTCAGCTTAAGGACCATGAACAGAACTATCCCACTCATGATTTGAAATTAGCCATAGTGGTTTTTACTCTGAAGATATGGTAGCATTATTTATATGGTGAGAAATTCTAGATCTTCACTGACCACAAGAGTCTTAAGTATATTTTTTTTATCAGAATGAGCTTAATATGAGACAGAGGAGAATGATAGAGCTTCTAGAGGATTATGACTACGAAATTTTGTACTATCCGGGTAAGACGAATGTGGTAGCGAATGCCATCAGTAGAAAGGGCATGGTGGCCTATATGATGATCAGAGAATGAGATTTGTTGGGATAGTCCGTCGAACTCAGTATCAGTGTTGATGAAATTGATGATAGGTTTATGGCTAGCCTACAGATTGAGCCCAATATCTTGGATTAGATCAGGTCAAGGTAGAGAAATGATCAGAAGTTGTTGGATATGGTTAGTCAGGCTGAAGAGAGATCGCAGTCAGACTTGGTCAGTGATGATGGACTGCTAATGTTTCGAGGCCTTATTTGTGTGCCAAATGATGACATTCTTTGACAGAGAATTTTAAGAGAGTCCTATTGTTCTCGATTCACCATGCATCCAGGTAGTACTAAGATGTACCATGATCTACATAAGGTGTACTGGTGGATTGGAATGAAGAGAGATATGACAGACTTTGTGTCTAGATGTTTAGTCTGCCAGCAGATTAAGGTTGAGCATTAGAAGCCAGCGGGGCTACTTAAGTCATTACCGATGCCTACTTGGAAATGAGAGCATATTACTATGGATTTCATTATTGGATTACCAAAGAGCCAGAAGGGCCATAACAGAGTTTGGGTGATTATGGACAGACTGACTAAGAGTGCCCATTTCCTTACTATTAAGAGTACAAATTCCCTTAATGCTTTGGCAAACTTGTATGTCCGAGAGATTACACAATTGCATGAGGTTCCCATGAGTATTAGATCCGATAGGGATTCCAAGTTCACCTTCAGATTTTGGACTCATTTTGAGGAAGTTATGGGGTCCCAGTTACATTTGAGCACTACCTACCATCCTCAGAGCGACGGTTAGTCCGAGCGCACTATTCAGACCCCAGAGGACATGTTAAGGGCATGTGCATTAGATTTTAAAGGCTCATGGGATGATCATTTGCCCCTCGCAGAGTTTGCTTACAATAATAGTTATCATGTTAGTATTGGAATGACATCACATGAGGCTCATGAGGTTCCCATGAGTATTACATCCGATAGGGATTCCAAGTTCACCTCCAGATTTTTGACTCATTTCCAGGAAGTTATGGGGTCCTAGTTACATTTGAGCACTACCTACCATCCTTAGAGCGACGGTTAGTCGGAGCGCACTATTCAGACCCTAGAGGACATGTTAAGGGCATGTGCATTAGATTTTAAAGGCTCATGGGATGATCATTTTCCCCTCACAGAGTTTGCCTACAATAATAGTTATCATGTTAGTATTGGAATGACACCACATGAGGATCTATACGGCAGAAGATGTAGATCCCGTGTAGCGTGGGAAGAAGTGGGTGATAGGAAAATATTTACGCCTGATCTTGTTGAAGAAGCAGCTAGAGGTGTTTAACTAATTTGTAATAGACTGAGGATGGGACAGAACAGACATAAGAGTTATGCTGATGTTCGAAGGTGACCTCTAGAATTTCAAGTTGGGGACTCAGTATTCGTGAAAGTGTCTCTGATGAAGGGTGTCATACGCTTCGGGAAGAAAGGGAAGTTGAGTCCTCGTTTTGTTGGTCCATTTGAAATAGTGGAGAGAGTGAGGGATGTTAGCTACAGACTTGCCTTACCTTCACAGTTGTCTGGGGTACATGATGTCTTCCATGTTTTTATGTTGAGGAAATATCATCCGGACCCTTCTCACATTATTGAGTATGAACCTTTGGACATATATGAAGATATGGGTTATGTTGAGCAACCGGTCGATTCTCGACAAAAGAGAGAGGGTACTTCAATCCAAGACAATCCTATTAGTGAAGGTTCTCTGGTAACACCACTCGACAGAAGAAGCTACATGAGAGCTAGAAAGCCACATGAGAGAGAAGTACCCTAAATTATTCGATGGACCAGCCTGAATTTGGAGGGCCAAATTCCTAAAAGGTGGGGGAGAAATGTGAGACCCAAAAATTTTCGTTTTATTATTTAATTGGAAAATAGAAAGCAATTAAGATACTCAGAATAATATTATGCAGGCTCGGATAACCAAAGCACTCGGATTAGTGGCATGAAGCTCGAGGCATGAAAATCGAGTTAAGGTTTTAAATTTTAGTATTTCTCAAAGATTGCACGGATAAGTATGCTTTAGTGGTTAGAAGGTGAAATTAAGGTATTGGAAGTGAAAAAGTTAGTTAAAACTTGAGTTAACACTAAACCGAGAAATTAAGCCTAGTAAGTGAAATAATTTCGGAATAAATTCCCTAAATTTGAGAAAATTATTTCGAGGCCATAGGAAATTAATATAAGGTATAATCGACTTGGGGAATGAAATTTTAGTGGAAATACGAAGGTCTCGGTAGTCGAATTAAATTTTAAAGCAAACCAAAAATATTAAGGAATTTCAATTGGTAATGACTAAATCGGGCAAAATGGGCTCAAACGGGAAATGTTTCTTAAACAAGTGGGCCCAAAATTTTTATGGGACATACTAGGGACTTAATATAACACATAAGAAGTGGAAATTTGAAAGAAATTGAGCTGGAAATATTTTTTTTTTAATTTATGAAAACAGGGTGTCTGGCAGGCCAGGCCAGCAATCTACTGGCCTAACAAAAATGCCCAAATTTAATGACCTTCCAGAAGGCCTCTGACCTCGATTTTTCCAAAATCAAAGAACACTTCATGCCCTTTCTAGAAAGGTAAAAACCACCATAAATCGACCTTAACCCGAAAAGCTCTTCCCTTTCCTTTTTGCCATAGGTGTCCTCCCCTAACCTGACTTGTACGATTTTTTCGGCCACCTTCTGGCCAATTTTTGTGACGCCCTGGAAGTGCAAAAATAGGGGAAAACTTTTTCCTTAAATTCTTATTTTCTTACTTAGGTTGCATTCCTGTACAGTGTAGGTTACTTAATTTCTTCCTTTGCTTAATCTTTTAACCGTATAAGATTTGCTAGAAATTTCGGCAGCATAACCTCTTATATTTTTAATCTACTTCCCTGCAATAAACAATAATTTCTAATCGCAATGCAGTTGCTTTTATTTTCTTAAACTTTACCATCTCCCAATTCAAAACACATTACCACTACATCAACTATATTCATACTTAACATCATCAACATTTCATTTGTTTCCTAAGCCATTTATCTACAACTTCGTAACGTTAGATTATATCCCAAAAGTATAGATATACAATCCAGTATTTGTACATTACCATTGTCTGGAAATAAACATCAAGAAATATACCTGAGCGTGTACTACAGTTAGTTTGGGAGGCTTAAAATTCATCAGGCTACTCGAGGACTTCGCAATAGCTGAGCATATTCTATCTCAGGTAATTTGAAATAGAGGAAAAAAGGGATGAGCTTATTTTAAAGCTCAGTAAGGAAGGCATTTAAAGAAATCCTAACAATCCCAAAAATATGTGGAAAATCAAGGTTAACATGCTTTCGTACTTACTTAAATCCATTTGTATAAACTTTCTTGCTTACTTTGAAATAAAACAATCGTACATACATACTAATGGAATTGGATTTACATACATGCTTACTTTGAAATAAAACATACTTACTTACTTGCTTACTTCTTAAAATTCACATACTTCTTACTTACTTTAGCTTACTTACTTTCCTTCATACTCAAAACGTTCATACATTAAAACATGGAGACTAGGCTATGTTCAGATAGCTATCATGCAAACATATGTCATCCTCCGTAGAGGGAATAAAGTACCGATGACCATGGTAGGGGCTATAGACGGGGATCAGGGTGGTACAACAAATAAGCATAGTATCTGAATAAACTTTAACTAGCACAAAGCTAGGGCATGGGCAACGGTGTTATTCACCGTGCGGGTAACATACATGCGTGCTACAGGGGCATGAGATACTACGAAACATGTGCCACGTGTAGCGAAGACAAACACCATAGAGGTGGTAACAAGCACTACATCGAAGAAACTTAACAAGCATTATAGGTGGCAAAGCTAGAACACCACAAGTAGTGGGCATGATGTGCACACAACATAAGCTAATGAGGTAGCCCTCTAGTCTCGAAAAAACCTTTCTTTACTTGCTTTCATATGTACATAAAATCATTTGAAGTTGAAATCTTAAAATCATAACGTTTTTAATATAAAATATTAGTGTATTAAAACTTATACTTGATATACCAAAAATGGTTGGGTTCAGGAATTAAATCGGGTTTCTATTTCTTTCGAGAATTTTTAACAGAAGACTTGGTTTTCCTCGGAAACTCTTCATACATTTATTAAATCATTTCATGCGATATAAATAGGTACATGATGTCATTACTACTTTAAATTGCATCCCTTACCTCAATAGGGCTAGGGCAGCGCTAAATCATCGGGTCTCGAATTTGCCTCGTTTTGCATGTTAATACCTCGAGCTACCACAAACAACCCAATTAGTATTCAAATTATCCTCATTTCATATTCTTATTCATTTATAAATTAAATGGGGTCAATCAGACCCTTTTTCAGCCATTCTTCCTACTTTCTCAGTTTTACCTATTAAAGTGCCGGTTAAAGCTAATTTTGATAATTTTTGTCATTTTAACTTCAATTTCATAACTTCAAAACCTAACTACTTATTCATGTCTCAAATTCACAATTGTCAACATGCAAATTTATCGATTCTCATACTTTTTAGTTTTTCACTGAACTGGGCTATAAATCAAACTTTTTCGATATTAATTTAACTGTCTACAACATCAAACTTAACCAAATTTCACCATTACCCTATCATACTAGAAATTTTTTCTTCAAATTATACTTAACCAAAAATCATCCAAAATCATCAAATATCAACATACATCAAGTTCATCATCTTCCACCAATTTCTTACCTTAGTTGACCAACTTTGACCAATCCTTTTTATTCCAGTAAAGATTCTCAACTGGTAATCAACATGTATGCAACTTAGAATCATAAAAAACAACATTAAAGCCCAACAAAAAACTTTCAAATTTAAGTTTTTCTCTCACCTCGAAATAAGGCAGATCTTACCCTATCCTTCTCTCTAGTTTTTCACCTAGTGAATGAGCTTCTTTTTGGCTGAATTTTTTTATATGTTATGTAGGGCTTAGGATGGAAGATTTTATCTGTGAGACCCTATGTATGTATGACATTATTATATGTTAATGGAATCATGAGATAGATGAATTGTGGATCAGATAAATGTGAATGGATTGCAAATGAGAATGAATGAGTATCATGGATGCATGTAGAGGATAAATAAGGGTTGGAGTGGCCATAAAACCTAAACGAATAGAACTTTAAGCATTCTGATCGAAGATAAGGATTTGAAACATAAAATGGTAATGCATGGACTGTGAATTCTATGTATCCTTTCCAATTTCAAGCAATATACACAAGTTCCATAACATGAAGATCATAAGGAATGAACCTTTCTATGCTTAAAGTGTGAATAGATTACAAAATGACTAGTGAAGCAATCAAATGCAAGTTTTCCATTGGAAATTTTGGAAAAATTGTAGCAAAAGGCTTGCACATGAAGGCCAGATCAATCTCTCATTCAAAGCAGATCGATCCCTTGTTCAAATAAAACAATTTCAAGTGAATCCGCCAAGGCCAGATCGATCTCCCCAATGAGCAGATCGATCTACATTTACCTCTGCCTAGTAGAGATCGATCCCTTCCTAAGTGCAGATCGATCTCCATTTGATTCTGTCAAGAGTAGATCGATCTCTTCCCATGAGCAGATCGATCTGCTGTTGCCTTTGCTAAACAAAGATCGATCTCTCCCCAATGAGCAGATCGATCTCTCCCATTTCAAACTTGAAAATTCGATGGCAAAAAATCAAGGAAAGATCGATCTCTTCACCCTAGCAGATCGATCTCATCACCCTTGCTCTGTAAAAACCCCACGAACTCTTTCTTCAATAAATCAACACATCCCTTCCATTTTTATCTAAAATATTAAGCTTTCTCTCTCTAGAATACACCCCCTTCCAAGAGGATTTGAGAAAAAGCTATTAGAGCCAAAGTTGTTCATTGTAAGGAGAAGAACAACATAGCTTGGAGCCAACACTTAACTTATTGGATTGAAGGAGCTAAGAAGTCTTCAAAATTTAGGTAAGAGGAAAGTCAAGCTAGGTGAGTTTCTTATACACCAACTCTAAGTATGTATATTCAAATGTTGTTGTGAGTAGATTGGTGTATAAATTGTTGATAGAAACTACCTAGAATGTCATGAATCAAGCATAACCTAAAATGGTTTTACTATGAGAAAATATGATATGGTTGAGTTGATGATAAATGGATTATACTAAGGTGTTAGTGAAGTGATATGCATGATTTTGAGATGATTAGATGAAGCCACATTGTGAGATTAGTCAAGTGATAAGAATGTGCATAAATGATGTTGTAGAAAATGCATAAATGAATGGAAGATTATGGATAAACATTTATGCCAAGTGTTTGATAAGCTACTAGGTGAGTTGCTAGCTAAATTGACTAGATATGACATGATGATGGCCAAATGAGATAGTAGGCCAAAGTTTATGAAATAGGCTCGATAAGATATATCGATTAGTTGAAGTCAGAACATGAGTTACCGGTATTAACTCATATAATTGACGAATGTTTGTAGCTTCCAAAGATATATCCAGAGCAAGTTGAGCAAAATGACGAAAAGCGGGAAAGGAAGAAGGAATTGCTTCTCAAAGAATTGAGGTAAGGGAATTGTGTTAGCCCTAGGGATGTCTGTACGTCTTTCGGGTGCATGGGTGATTTCTTAAAATATCTAAGGGTCTTAGATGAAATGAATGTTTGAAGGGCAAAGAATTGAGTTTTTTGGGAAATGTGCATGAAAAGAAAAAACATGATGCTTTTGAATCTTTTTATTGCTTTTAGCATGTGATTGGTAGGTTTGGTAGCATTTGAAATGATTTGCACGAAAAATAGCTTGAGTTGGTTTTATAACCATGCTTTGCAAAGAATGAGCCACCCACACGAGTTTTACGAAAATGAAACGTGTTAGAGCGTTGCTCGCATGAGATTTGACGTGTTTTATACATGCATTAGTGCTGGAGCGATGCTCGCACTAGAGTTTTACATGCATGAGTGCTGGAGCTTAGCTCATATTAGTTTTCACATGGATTTTATGACATTGTACTGAAGCCTAGCTCGCACTAGTTTTCAAATGAGTTTTGTCATGGTGCTAGAGCATAGCTCACACTAGATGTCCACTATACTTATTGCCGAGCTAAAGACTACTCGTACATGATTTTATGACATGTTGGGAGCCGTACTAGTAGCTTCGGGTAGGCTGTGTGCCACGCCAATTAAATAGGTTTGCACGTGCTTATCGAGATGTGGCAGGATATATTGTGATGATATGGGTCTATGGAGTTATGAGACCTCATATATGTATAACCTTGTATATTTGTATATTGGATTACAAAATGAATACACGCAAGTTTTAAAGTGTATAACGAGTGTAAGAAGGATATTTCCATGAATGGAATGTAGATGTATTGAATTTTGAGTGGTGTGGTAAAATGGAATGAAGATTGCATGAGTTGTGTACTTTCATTTAGTTTATATTATTTACCTTTGGTTATACAAAGATTTCACACAAGTTTTAATATGTATAAAGTATGAATGGATGCCATTTTAAGTCTTAAAGGTAACTGGATGAGGAAATAACTATGGAAACAAATTAAGGATGTTTTGGTGTAAATTTCTACAGAAAACTGTAGGAAAATCTGAAAATATGAAAGCTAGAGCGATCTCATAGGATGAGAAATCGATCTGGAAGAGCCAAAATGCTCTTATTCGAGCAATGGAACAAGGCAAATCGATCTCCAATAGAGCCAGATCGATATGCTAAACATTCTGTAATTGGAGGATCGTTAAGGCAAGCAGATAGATTTCCTTAGCTCTCGGGTTGGAGCAGATCGATCTCATCCCTAGCTAGATCGATCTCTTTAACTTTCTACCTGAGACAGATCGATCTTAAGCCCTCGATAGATTGATCTCATGCCTTCAAAATGTCATGGAAAAGAGGGATTTTAAAAGGACCAAATTGATCTCCACCTAAGGCAGATCGATCTCATCAAACTAAATCTATAAATAGGAGCAGTTGGATCTACAGATTTCGAGAAACAATCTTACTCTACCATTTTCAATCCAAAACCTAGCTTTCTCTCTCTTAAATTCATCCATTTTTAGTAAGATTTGAGGGAAGGCTATTAGATACAAAGTTGTTCACAATAAAGAGAAAAATAACATAGCGTGGAGGCATTTCCCCCTTTTGCTGGATTGAAGGAGCTAAGAGCATTGTCATTTGGACTGAGAAGGAAATCCAAAGAGGTGAGTTTCTAATGCACCAATCCAAGTACATTTGTTAAGTTATTAATTTTGGAGTTGATTGGTGTGCTTATTATTGGTAGAAACTATTTAGAATGCAATGGAATGATTATAACCTAGAAATGGGTTAGTGTGAGAAACTGAAATGTAGTGGAATAAATGATGAATACGATGTCTTAAGGTGATAATGGTGTTATGGGTATGATTTTACGATGGTGTTATGGAATGAATTGTGAGACTTACCCAAAAAGGAGTAAAATGTGTATTTAAGGCATTGGGTAAAATGCATAGTTGAATGAGAGTTAACAACGTTAACTCAATTGTTTGATGAATGAATTGCAGCTCCCGAGGATACACCGGAGCAAGTTGAGCTAAGATCGTGAGAAGCGTAAAGGAAGAGAGTCGCACCCCTAGTAAATCGAGGTAAGGGAATTGTGTGGACTCTTAGAGATATCTGTACGCAATTTGGGAGCTTAAATGTTTTGCTAGAGTGCATGTGATACTAGGAAATGAAATTGGGTAATTGAAGGGCAAAGAGTTGGGTTTTGAGAAATGTCCATGAAATCAAAAGCATGATGCTTTGAAAACCTTGTTTTGTTGCTTTTTAGCAAATGATTGGTAAATTGGCTAACATTTGAAATGATTTACAAAAGAAATGCTTTGATTTGGTTGATAACCATGTGTTGCAAAGAATTGAGCCACCTATATGGATTTCGTGAGAATGAAAGTGTGCTAGAGTATGACTTGTACGAGATTTGATGTGTTTTCATACGCATGAGTGCTAGAACGTAGCTCGCACTAGTTTTCACATGGATTTCTATGATGTTATGCTAGAGTTGAGCTCGTATAGACTTTAGACTGGTTTTGGTATGGTACTAGAGCATAGCTCGCATTAGATGCCTACCATATTTGTTGTCATGCTAGGAGCTTCGGATAGACTGGGTGTCGTATCGATCGCATGTGTGTTTTTTGAGAATTTGACATGTTGATAGACGTGCTAGCATCTTCAGGTATATTGGGTGTCGTATCGATTAAATAGGCTCATACATGCATTTTTGAGATGTGGCGTGATATGATGTGTTGATATGGGTCCACGGAGTACGTTGTACCGTGCAGGTAGCATGGAGTACGTTGTACCGTGTTGAGATTGTGTTATACCATCTTCGAATGATATTTAGATCTGTTATGGACCGACGGGCTGGCGTGACCCACCTCCCGTGTGGAAGCAGATAATGGTGATACCCCGCATGCCTGATCAATATAGCCTGGGATCACAGGATATGGCCGTAGTCCTAGAGGATATTTCCCTTATTATATTGCCTATCTCACATGTATATTGTTTTATGAATAAATCCATGTTTGAAATGCTTTGTGGGTTAGGACAGTCCAAGGGAGGGGCTGATGTCTTGACAAGTGTTGATTTTATTGAGATGAGAAAGTTGATAATGGCTTTTAAAGTGCACTTGCGCATGATGAGTATTCCATTCCTTATTTATGAAATATGCATGATGATTTATGCCATGCTTTGAATTTGATTTGTGCACTAACGAATAGCATGATTTGCTTTACATGCCATTAACACAAACATGAACTATTGCTTTTGAGATGTGAGTGAGAAACTGTATGGTTTTGAGCATGGCATCACGATCACGTAGATAGTGCAGTATCTACCTGTTCGCATGATTGCCTTACTGAGCGTGTGGCTTGCTCACCTCCCTTATTTCCCCCATCTCTACAGAGATTTGAGTATAGACTGAGAGAGACTGGAGGCTTTCCCTTATGGTATCCGTTGCATCCCATCCCATAAGGTATACACACTGATGAGATTTTGTATCTAAACTTTCTATAGCATGTAGCATTTTGTATGTAACTATTGGGGATGTAAGGCAATGTAAGCACATGTAAACAACTACTCTGATTTATTTATACAAGTGTTTACTTTTAGATTAAAATGTAAATTAAACTGTTATGGTTGGATGAGGTAGACACTGACACACAACCCAACTGTTGAGAGGGTAGCTGATCACGATCGTGGTTAGGTAAGGATGAAGAATAAATAATACATAAAAAATGAAAAATTTATGACGATTTTGGTAAGTTGAGGGTCGTGACAGAAGTTGGTATCAGAGCTGAGTTGCTCTGACGTGTGTCGGTGTCTAAATTACTTAATAAGTTTAAAAAATTACATCCCCAGGTTACTGTGCTTGTTTAGATACAAATTGTGTGTGTGTTGATGAGTTGACTAAGAAATTGATGTGAATGTAGGGATCTTGGCATAATGCCTAATACCAGTCGTGGTAGAGGGATGAGAATGCAAGCTCGAGGTCGTAGAGGTAGGCCTAGGGATAGTGTTGAGCTAGAAACACACGAGGCTCAGGAAGAGATTAAGGTGGATGTTGAGGTTGAGCTTGGTCCATAGGGTCCAAAGGAGAGACTTGAGAGTACTGAGGCACGCTTCACGAGGATTAAACTGAGCATAGAGATGATCTTAGAGTTGTTCACTCAATCGTTGCTTGGAGTTAGGGGTAGACAGAGTCTCTCTACACAGGGTGAAGTCGAGCAGGCGGTAGCTCCTGAGGGACGGGCACGGCCAGCCCAGAAACCTCTGACGATAGATACACCTACACCTCCACCCGCATAGGATATGCCTACGCCTATTGCTACTCCATAGGCCAGTAGAGGCTGGGGTTACGGATGTGATTTGGATAGATTGTGACATTTCTAGAAGTTTGGACTGTCGTCTTTCAGTGGAGTTAAGGACCTAGTAGCTGCAGAGGTTTGGATAAACGAGATTGAGAAGTTATATGGGTTCTTCGAGTGCACTACCACCGAGATGGTAGCGTTTGTCGTGTTCATGCTGAAGGGATCAGCAAAACATTGGTGGAAATCCACCAGGCCTATTTTGAGATCCCGACATATAGAGATTAGCTGGGGAGTATTTTTGGAGGCTTTCTGGAGACAGTATGTTCCGGATACTACACAGCAAAAGATGAAGATGACATTTTGGAACTAAGCCAAAGGAGCAGGACTGTAGATGAGTATGAGACGACTTTTATCTCCTTGGGCAGATATGATCCCAACACGATGGGTAATGAGGTTGAAAAGATCCAGAAGTTTGTGGATGGACCGAGACTAGTCATCAGGTCCAGATTGGTTCCCTTGGATATATCGACCTATGAAGAGGCAGTGTGCTGGGCGTAATTATGTGAGCAAGACATTGATAGAATCGCCTCAGAGTTTGGAAAGGTTGGTAAAACGAGGGATAAAGATAAGAAGAGACCAATACTGGATAGAGGCTTCAGTTATAAGGGGAGTAAGAGATTTTTTGGAAAGAGGTCAAAGATCGAGGAGATCCGGGAGAGGACAGTTAATCCTCCCATGTATCCGGTCATAGCTCCAGCTAAGGAAATTATGACTGGAGGGCCACGACCTACTACAGAACAGTGCAGCAAGTGTGGCAGGTACCATGATACTCGACCATGTTATGGACCACCTGCAGTATGCTTCTGATGTGGGAAACCAGGCACATAATCAGGGATTGCCCAGAGATGACAGAGAGAGCCCCACAGAAGGGCAGGGAGACAGAGAGAGCTCCAGTTGGGACAGTTGCTCTGAAGAGGAAGGCTATAGCTGAGGAAAAGGGGAAGCAGGTAGTGGGTGTGAGTAGAGGATGAGTGCAGCGTATCAGTCTTAAGATGTGGTTAAAGTTACCATCCAAATCTTTGATTTAGAAGAATTTGTATTGTTTGATCTTGGTGCCACGCACTCCTTTATATCGCCATCCTTTGCATGTAAATTGTTGAAGCATGTAAAACTCACACTGCTAGATAAGATGTTGATGATATCTACCCCTATGAATGATAGTCAATTGACTGAGCATGTTTATAGGAATTGTAAGATGAGGATAGGAGGTAAAGAAATGGCAGCCTATTTGATTTTATTAAATATGAGTGATTTTGATGTAATCCTAGGGATGGATTGGCTGGCTGCAAACCATGTTTTTATGGATTATCGTGCTAGAAATTAACTTTTCTAGAGATAGATAATCTCGTTGTAAGTTTTGTGAAATGAAATGAAAGACATGTTTAACATAAATAAAGGTGTATGATCTTAATACATGGTGAATTTATTTATCAACTATATCTGTTAATGTGATGATTTTTGTTACTAATGGTGGAAAGGATAATGTGAAGGGTTCCTTGCTTATGTGATTGAGACATATAAGGCACATCCGGAGTTGATAGACATCCAAGTGGTCAGGGAATTTTCAAATGTCTTTTCGGATGAATTACCAAGGTTACCTCCAGATAGGGAGATGGAATTTGGTATAGATTTGGCACCTAGTACAGAGCCGATATCCAAGCCACCGTACAAAATGGCTCAAGTTGAGTTGAAAGAATTAAGGAAGCAGTTACAGGAGTTGCTGGAGAATGGGTTCATCAAACTGAGCGTCTCACCTTGCGGAGCACCGATTCTGTTTGTAAGGAAGAAGGATGGAAGCCTCCGACTGTGTATAGATTACCGGTTGTTGAATAAGGCCACCATCAAGAATAAGTATCCCCTTCCACGCTTCGATGACTTGTTGGATCAGCTTAGAGGAGTGCATGTCTTTTTCAAGATAGATCTGAGGTCTGGGTACCATCAGTTGAAGATATGGAGTAGAGATGTACCCAAGACAGCTTTTCGCACCCGGTATGGACATTATGAGTTTATGGTTATGCCATTCGAGTTGACGAATGCTCCCGTAACTTTCATGTCGTTGATGAATGAGGTATTTCACCAGTACTTAGATCGATTTTTTATTGTGTTTATTGATGATATACTGGTGTACTCAAGATCTAGAGAGGAGAATGAACAACATTTAAGGATAGTGCTACAGACCCTTCGAGAGAAGAAGTTGTACGCTAAACTCAGTAAGTACGACTTTTGGTTGGAACAAATCTCTTTTCTGGGTCATATAGTATCAAAAGATAGTGTTAGCGGATCTATCAAAGATTGAGGCAGTGATACAGTGGCAGAGACCCCAGATAGTGACAGATATTAAGAGTTTCCTGGGTTTAGCTGGGTATTACCGAAGGTTTGTGGAGGGATTCTTAAGATTAGCTACTCTTTTGACACATCTCATGAGAAAGAATATTGAATTTGTGTGGGACGATAAGTGTGAGGAAAGTTTTCAAAAGTTGAAGCATCGTTTGACTATAGCTTCGATACTCACTATTCCTACCAGCTCAAGAGGTTTTTCAATGTATACGGATGCATCACACCAAGGACTGGGCTGTGTAGGATGGGAAGGTAGTAGCCTAGATCAAGACAGTTGAAGGATCATGAGAGGAACTACCTGACCCATGATCTAGAGTTAGCGACCATAGTGTTTGCATTGAAAATATGGCGCCACTACCTCTATGGTGAGAGATTTCAAGTTTACACTGATCATAAGAGCCTTAAGTACCTGTTCTCGCAGAAAGAGTTAAACATGAGACAGAGGAGATGACTCAAACTTTTAAAGGATTATGATTGTGAGATCCTGTACCACCCGGGTAAAGCGAATGTAGTTGCTGATGCATTGAGTAGAAAACATCTCGGGTTGATGTCATTCATGATGATCAGGGAACACGAGCTGTTGAAACAGTTCATGAACCTCAGTTTGGAGGTGACCTCGCCTGACATTGAAAGTGGATTTATGATAGCTAGCCCACAGTTGGAATCGGATCTGGTAGATCGAATCCGACAGGCTCAACGAGTTGATCAGCAGTGCAGTGATATTGTCGGGAAGATACAGAAGGGTACAGAGACAGACTTTAAATTGAGTTCAGATGGATTGTTGAGGTTCAGAAACAGGATATGTGTTCTCGATGATCCAGAGATCATAAATTTGATCTTGACAGAGGCTCACTTGCTAATTCTATTTTTTATAGAATTATTTGTGCTTAAATTCCTAATTATTTATTTAATCCCAATATTATTTTATTAATAATCTCCTTTATTTAATTAAAATTCTTTAATGTACATATAAATTAAATTCGGATGAAACTCAGTCGTTTCAGATGAAATTGAGCTGAAAACGAGCTAAAGGAGACTGGACCACTTCCAATTTACAGACCGAGTCATCAGTCGTCTGGACACGCGTGATGCCAGGTGTCCGTATTTTATTTGCTCTGAAAAGATAATATCGAAGGACATCATGCCAACCCTCTGGAAGACACACGCCGGGCCACATCGCACAGCTAATTGGACAAAAAGACTGATGACGTGAAAATATCTACTCTGCAGCAAATCAAATGAAGACAAGTGGCCAAACAATGCCAACTCATCTAGGATGAAAATTTACCATTGTACCCTTATGTTTGTGTATAAATAGAACACGATGGCAATTGAAAAATCAAGTAGGAAGTAGGAGTAGGGTAAGTAGTGTAGAATTTAGGAGTAGGGTAGAGTAATTTTAGGAGTAGTTTTATAATAATTTTATTTTAGTTTAAAGTTTTCATTGCTATTTTCTATCTTTCTTTGGTTTTCTTTTAGCTTTCACGTAATTGGCTACAACCACCATTGTTTAGAATTAGCAAGTTTGCATTTCTTTCTTTGGTGCATTTTATTTTACTTTAAAGGAAAAGATCTCATTGCCGTTACTACCATTGTTAATTATTCTTCTGTTTCTTTTCATTTTTCCTTTACTGTTCAACTCTCGGGTAATGTAAAATGGCTGGTGACAGTAGCCATTTTGCATTTAGACCCTCTCGGCATTTTCGTTGATTAATGAAGCTTTTGGTTTCTTTCTTTTAATTTCTCTGTTCTGTTTATTTTTCATTTACTAATTATTCAGCAGCTGCTAAGCTTCCATTCACATTTAGTTCTAATTTAAGAAAAGTAAGGCCGGCTGATTTTGAAGGTCCGAAACAAGAGTCTTTCCTGGAAGCCACCGATTGCTTACTCACATATGTGCAGTATTGGATAATGAGAAAGTGCTATTCCTCTAGGTTCTAATGTTTCAATATCTTGCATTTTAGTTGCTTTCTACAGCATACCGTCGTCTTCACTGATCAGGTCTATATGTCCGTGTGGTACCGAGAGGCGAGCTGCTGCTGGTGAAGATGGATGCCCTTTCTCCAGTTGCTGAAATCTTGTTGGAGGCACGATGGAAGATTAGCTGTTACCATGCATCGCTCTTGAGCTGTTACACTAGTTGAAAGTTAATGCAGAATTCATCCGTGGCTCACGAGGAAAACGTACAGATCAGCATAAATCCAGTGATCATGAAGCTGTTATCCTTGCATTTCTGGACATCCCTATCTGCTGGGCAGGTCTGCTGGTGAAAAACGGGGCATGTGTGAAGCAATGGAGTGTGTCAATAGCTCGGTTGAAACACATGATAACATGGTGGCAATATGGACTAGATTCCTCCTCTGTTCGGCTTTGTTTTAGTTTAGTTTTACTGTTCATCTTAGTTGTTTTCTTATCCTGCATTGTTGTCGATTTAAAATGATCTTGTAGTTTACTTAATTGTTGTTTGGTTCTCTTTTATTTCTGTTTTA
This sequence comes from Firmiana major, assembly GCA_033439115.1. Classification (NCBI taxonomy): domain Eukaryota; kingdom Viridiplantae; phylum Streptophyta; class Magnoliopsida; order Malvales; family Malvaceae; genus Firmiana; species Firmiana major. Next base: position 15,281,122 of record CM065908.1, on the reverse strand, counting down.
AGTGCAGTAGGTTCAAGAGCATTTTATTTCCTTTCTCTTTTGCTCATTTTCATTTTCTATTTTAGCAGGAGTTTAATTTCCATTGTTATTTTCTCACCATTTAAGTGTTGTTAATTCCTTGTTGTCTACTGAAGTTAGGTGACCGGTGCATTCAGCTTGCTAAGCGTGGTGGCATTCGGATTAAAGCATTGTGCGGATGGTTGGTGCAGATGACTGAAGCAAGCAGCAGATGTTATGGTTATTCCCTGACGCAAAATGGAAAGGTGGCAGGGGTTGGTCATACAGGACGATGGTACTGTGTTTGGTCGGGCAGAGAGCAGGAACCAGCGCATATAGCCTGGAGCACCTAGAGCACTTGGAGCATTTGGAGCAGAGGACAAAACCGTGCGGCTTCAGCAGCAAACCGAGAGTACAGGACCTACAGCAGATGGAAAACCGAGAGCATGACAAAATCCTGCTGAAGAAGAGCATGAACAGTGCACAGTACACATGCACAATCGGGACCACTTTGTTTTACAATTTGTTAAGGCCAGTTTGGCCATGTCATTTTAATCATGTTGCTATAGTTTAATGCATTTTTAGTATTTTCATGCATTTGTTAGTTGTTGGTTAGTTAGTTTAGTCAATTAAAATGGTAGATTAGTTTTCATATTTTTTCATGTTAATTTAATTTGTAGTGTTAAATTTTTATTTAGTAGTTAATTTTATATTATATGTTTTAGGACTTTATTTTAGTTTAGTTGCATTTAGAATTAATTTAGATTAAATATGTTTCATGAATTTTTAATTTAGTTTTCATTTTTATTAGATTTTAGTTTAGTTTAATTTGCAATTTTTATTAGTTTAATTACATGCATTTTTATTTTAAGTTGGTTTAAATTTTAGTTTAATTAATTTTATTGCTTTATTTTCATTTTTTCTTTTTATTTTAATTGCGTTAATGAATTTTTAACTGTTTTAATTTTCTTTTGTAGGTACTTGCCTTTAATTACTCGGAGCTTTATAAGTAATTTTAGCTCGGTTTTATTTTATTTAGTTTTTAGCTTTTATTATTTTCAGTACTTTAATTTTAGCCATGTAGACCACCCATTGCAACTTCATAATTTGCTAGGATATACTTAGGGTAAGATTAACCAGTAGTTAATTAGGCTAGTCAACTTCTCTGTGGGACGATAATTTCGGGACTCAAATCCCATTATTACTTGTATGACCCGTGCACTTGCGGATAATACCCTTAGGGCGTGTCAAGCTTTGATCTTGACAGAGGCTCACTCATCGAGGTATACGATACATCTAGGGAGTACTAAGATGTATCAAAACCTTCGAAAGGTTTATTGGAGGTCTGGGATAAAGAAAGACATTGCTAAATATGTCGCTAAGTGTCTCGTTTTTCTGCAGGTAAAAGTAGAGCATCAGAATCCTGCAGGGTTATTGTAGCCTCTACCAATATTGACATGGAAGTGGGAGCATGTCACCATGAATTTTATGATGGGATTACCGAGGACCCACAGAGGTCATGATTCCATATGGGTGATTGTGGATCGGTTGATGAAATTAGCCCATTTTCTAGCTATGAGAGCTACCGATACTCTGAGCCAGTTAGCAAACTTGTATGTGCGCTAGATAGTGAGGCTACATGGAATTCCAGTGAGCGTTGTTTCTGATAGGGATGCCCGCTTCACTTCTCACTTTTGGGAACATTTTCAGGAAGCGATGGGGAACCAATTGAGTTTTAGCACCACATTTCATCCTTAGACAAATGAGTCAAATAGGACTATACAAACCCTGGAGGATATGTTGAGAGTGTGTACGTTGGATTTTAGAGACTCTTGGGATGACCATTTGCCACTCGCAGAGTTTGCCTATAATAACAGTTTCCATGCGAGTATCAGGATGGCACCATATGAGGCATTCTACGGGCGTAGATGTCGTTCCCCTTTTAGATGGGAAGAGGGTGGTGACAGACAGATCTTTGCTCCTGACTTGGTTAGACAAGCCTCTGAGGATGTCCAGTTGATTTGTAAGAGGCTACGGATAGCTCAGAGCAGACAAAAGAGTTATGTTGACAGGAGACGAAGACCATTAGAGTTTATGGTGGGTGAGTCAGTATTTTTGAAGGTTTCTCCCTCAAAAGGGATTATGAGATTCAGGAAGAAGGGGAAGTTGAGCCATCAATATATAGGGCCATTTGAGATGCTTGATAAAGTGGGAGATAAGGCTTATAGGTTGCCATTGCCACCAGAGTTGGTGAGTGTACATAATGTCTTCCACATATCCATGTTACAGAAGTATCATCAGGACTCGACGCATGTGATAAGGTATGAGCCTTTGGAGCTCAATGAAAGCATGATGTACGTTGAGAAGCCGATTCGGATATTGGATAGAAAAGAGAAAGTGTTGAGGACAAAGACAATTCCCTTGGTGAAAGTCCTTTGGCAACATCAAACAGTGGAAGAGGCCGCATGGGAATTAGAGAGTTTGATGCAGGAGAAGTATCCTAAGTTATTCACAGAGTGATTGGTTCCAATTTGGAGGACCAAATTTTCTAAGTGGGGGAGAATGTGAGACCCCATATATGTATAACCTTGTATATGTGTATATTGGATTACGAAATGAATACACGCAAGTTTTAAAGTGTGTAGCGAGTGTAAGAAGGATATTTCCATGAGTGGAATGTAGATGTATTGAATTTTGAGTGGTGTGGTAAAATGAAATGAAGATTGCATGAGTTGTGCACTTTCATTTAGTTTATATTATTTACCTTTGGTTATACAAAGATTTCACATAAGTTTTAATGTGTATAAAGTATGAATGGATGCCATTTTCAAGTCTTAAAGGTAACTGGATGAGGAAATGACTATGACAGCAAATTAAGGATGTTTTGGTGTAAGTTTTCTACAGAAAACTGCAGTAAAATCTGGAAATATGAAAGCCAAATCGATCTCATAGGATGAGAGATCGATCTGGAAGACCCAAAATACTCTTATTCGAGCAATGGAACAAGGCAGATCGATCTCCAATAGAGCCAGATCGATCTGTTAAACATTCTATAAAGGGAGGATCAATTTTAAAGCAAGTAGATTGATTTCCTTAGCTCTCGGGTTGGAGCAGATCAATCTCATCCCTAGCCAGATCGATCTCCTTAACTTTCGGCCTGAGGCAGATCGATCTCAAGCCTCGACAGATCGATCTCATGCCTTCAAAATGTCATCGAAAAGAGGGATTTTAAGAGGACCAAATTGATCTCCACCTAAGGCAGATCGATCTCATCAAGCTAAATCTATAAATAAGAGCAGTTGGATCTGCAGATTTTGGGAAACAATCTCACTCTACCATTTTCAATCCAAAACCTAACTTTCTCTCTCTTAAATCCGTCCATTTTCAGTAAGATTTGAGGGAAGGCTATTAGATATAAAGTTGTTCACATCAAAGAGAAGAAGAACATAGCTTGGAGGCATTTCCCCCTTTTGCTGGATTGAAGGAGCTAGGAGCATTGTCATTTGGAGTGAGAAGGAAATCCAAAGAGGTGAGTTTCTAATGCACCAATCTAAGTACATTTGTTAAGTTATTAATTTTGGAGTTGATTGGTGTGCTTATTATTGGTAGAAACTATTTAGAATGCAATGGAATGATTATAACCTAGAAATGAGTTAGTGTGAGAAAGTGAAATGTAGTGGAATAAATCATGAATAGAATGTCTTAAGGTGATAATGGTGTTATGGGTATGATTTTAAGATGGTGTTATGGAATGAATTGTGAGACTTGCCCAAAAAGGAGTAAAATGTGTATTTAAGGCATTGGGTAAAATGCATAGTTGAATGAGAGTTAACAAGGTTAATTCAAGCGTTTGATGAATGAATTACAGCTCCCGAGGATACACCGGTGCAAGTTGAGCTAAAAACGTGAGAAGTGTAAAGGAAGAGAGTCGTACCTCGAGTAAATCGAGGTAAGGGAATTGTGTGGACTCTTAGAGATATCTGTGGGCAATTTGGGCACTTAAATGTTTTGCTAGAGTGCATGTGATACTAGGAAATGAAATTGGGTAATTGAAGGGCAAAGAGTTGGGTTTTGAGAAATGTGCATGAAAACAAAAGCATGATGCTTTGAAAACCTTCTTTTGTTGCTTTTTAGTAAATGGTCGATAGGTTGGCTAACATTTGAAATGATTTGCAAAAGAAATGCTTTGATTTGGTTGATAACCATGTTTTGCAAAGAATTAAGCCACCTACATGGATTTCGTGAGAATGAAAGCGTGCTAGTGTATGACTCGCACGAGATTTGATGTATTTTCATACGCATGAGTGCTAGAGCACAGCTCACACTAGTTTTCACATGGATTTCTATGATGTTGTGCTAGAGTTGAGCTCACACAGACTTTACAATGGTTTTGGCATGGTGCTAGAGTGTAGCTCGCATTAGATGCCTGCCATATTTGTTGTCGTGCTAGGAGTTTCGGGTAGACTGGGTGTTGCACCGAGTAAATAAGCTCACACGTGTATTTTTTGAGAATTTGACATGTTGAAAGCCGTGCTAGGAGCTTCGGGTAGATTGGGTGTCGTACCGATTAAATAGGCTCGCACGTGCATTTTTGAGATGTGGCGTGATATGATGTGTTTATATGGGTCCATGGAGTACGATGTACTGTGCAAGTAGCATGGAGTACGTTGTACCGTGTTGAGATTGTGTTATACCGTCTTCGAGCGATGTTTAGATCTGCTATGGACTGGCGGGCTGGACGTGACCCACCTCCCGTGTGGAAGCAGATAGTGGTGATACCCAGCATGCCTGATCAGTGTAGCATGGGATCACAGGATATGACCATAGTGATGTCGACTACGCCCACTCTAAGTGACCTAGACGTTCTATCCGCAAGTACACGAGTCGTACAAGTAATAATGGGATTTGAGTCCTGGATTATCGTCCCACAGAGAAGTGATTAATCTAATTAACTACCAGTTAATCTTACCCTAAGTATATCCTAGCAAATTATGAATTGCTGATTGGTGATCTACATGGCTAACAATACTGAAAATAATAAAAACTATAAAATAAAAAAATTAAACAGAGCTAAAATTACTTACAGAGCTCTGAGTAATTAAAAACAACAACCTACAAAAGAAAATTAAAATAGTTAAAATTAATTAACTAAAATGCAATTAAACTAGAATACAAATCTGAAAATAAAGAAACAAATTAATTAAACTAAAATTAAACAAACTTAAAATAAAATATGCTTGTAATTTAACTACTTAATAAAAACGCACACTAACCTAAAGTCTAATAAAATAAACCTCCTATTAATCCTAAAGAAATTCTTAAATCAAAATAAGAAATTAACTACCTATAAAATAATCCTAATTAAATCTAACTCTAACTAATTACTAACACTAAAACAAAATCTAATTAATGCATGAGAAATAATATTTTTGGATTTTTTCAATTTAAAATGAAAACTTAAAAATGCATAAAATAATAGTCCTCTAATTTAATCCTAAGTGCAACATCTAATTCCTAAATTCTAATATAGTCACAAATTAGCTACTAATAAAATTAAACTAAACTTTAAACTAATAAACTAAGTAAATTAAACTATTAATATAAATTAATATAAAAAATCTAACTAAGCTAATAACTAAAATTAGAAGGAATAATGACAATAAAAATAAAATAAAAGACATGTATGAAAAATGGATTGGTGACAATAATGTGTGCCAAAAACAGCCTTGCTCAGTTTACAAAATAACCAGCTGCCCCGACACTAGCCCCGTGCATGTACCGTGCACGTTTCCTTCTCCAGGCGTTGTCCTGCCCATAACGCTGCACGTCCTCGGCCTGCCCAGCTAGTCGGTGTGCATCTGCCTTGCTCCATTCCCTGCACAACTCGAGATTTCTGCATATACTGCTGTAACCAGCTCCCAACCTTTACCGCTGCACGTCTTAAGCATGCCCTGTCATTTTGCGTAGCTCTTGCTCTGCTACATGGGAAGTTGCAACAGATCGGGCACATTCCTCGCTTGCCCAGCTAGCGTCTGCTTCAATATTGTTCGCTTGTTCCTACATCCAGGTTCTGTCCAGACGACTGGACCGAGTCTGTATGACGTTGCTTGTACCAGCACACACGCTCTTGCTACCACTTACACAGCAGACCTGTCTTGCTGCTATGCTTCTCGTGTCTCAGCAACCTTACTGCCAAGCCTTTAGCTTCTGCTACCAGCCCTGCCATGCAACAAATCTGTCCACAAGCCATGCACCTGCCAGAGCTGCAACTCAGTAGCCTAACTCCCTCCTTTGGTTCCACGTAGAATTCAGTGAAAGTTAATGCAGAAGACACATTCAGCAACCATTATCTCTACCCTACATCCACTCATAATCACCAAGAGTCACACAATGTAGTATATAAAGGAAAAAGAAAATGAACAGTAAATGGTTCGGAAAACAGAGGAGAACAGAGGAAAGCTCCTGCTGCTACTGTAGCTTTGCTCTCGAGTACTGCTGTTGTAGCTTTGCTCTCGGGTTACTGCTGTAGCAGCTTTGCTCTCGGGTTGCTGTAATCTAAAGCATCGGTCAGTAGCAACTAACATTAAAAAACACTCCCACTAGTCATTTGTCCAAGCAGTAGTTAGCAACCGAGAACTCAAGGCTGGACTGTAGAAACCGAGAACTCATAAGACAAATGGAGAGAAGAGAAAATTTCCTAATGAAGATAATGCCAAAGGATCAACAATGCAACATTTTGAATTCAACTTACAGCAGAACAAAACATGAATAAAATTTGTATCTGTTGTTGAACAGCACAACAATGATGGATTGCTGACGTCAGTGCCTCGATCTTCCAGTCACGTCACTCCTCTGCAAAGATCAAAATAGTCAAAGGAGCGCAGGGTCTTCCCTGCGTTAGCACTCCGATGCTTAAGTCAGAAAAAGATGTCGGCAGAGTTTCAGTGTATTCTTCAGTAAAATTTTAATTAGGTCAAAAAGTCATACCTGAGCCCTATTTATAGGGAATAATTTAATCTTCAATGACGTATTTACCCAGTAATATTGACTGTAGGTATCTAGGGATAAAATTGTCCGGAGTTGAGCTGTAGATACAGAATCTATTTTCATCTGTATTTGATTTCAGCGTGACACGTGGCGTTTTATCTGAACGACACGTCATATTGTCATTTTTATCTTATTTTGCCCATAACAATTGCTCCCCACTCTTTTGCGGATTATTAAACGCGGAAGAGTAACTGTTTTATCGTCGTCACTGGCGGCCCATATATATAGCGTGAGAGTGGAGGCTCAGATTTCATCTTTCTCTTGAATTCGGCGGCTCTTGACAGCAAATTCTCTCGTTCTACTCTCGCGGCGAACCCTTGCGGCAGACCCTTGCGACGAACTCCTGCGGCAATCCTTACGACCCTGTATTCTCACGGCAAGTGACTCTCACGGCATAGTACCCTCACGGCAATAGCACCCTCACGGCACTAGCACCCTCACGGCATAGCACCCTCACGGCACTAGCATCCTGGTGGCATAGCACCCTCACGGCACTAGCACCCTCACGGCATAGCACCCTCACGCATAGCACCCTCACGGCATAGCACCCTGGCGGCATAGCACCCTCACGGCACTAGCACCCTCACGGCATAGCACCCTGGCGGCATAGCACCCTCACGCATAGCACCCTCACGGCATAGCACCCTCACGGCACTAGCACCCTCACGGCATAGCACCCTGGCGGCATAGCACCCTCACGCATAGCACCCTCACGGCATAGCACCCTGGCGGCATAGCACCCTCACGGCATAGCACCCTCACGGCACTAGTACCCTGGCGGCATAGCACCCTCACGGCATAGCACCCTGGCGGCATAGCACCCTCACGTCACTAGCACCCTTACGGCATAGGATCCTCACGGCATTAGGACCCTCGCGGCCTCTAGGACCCTCACGTCATTTAGGTATTTCCTAATGGCCGGGCATGGTCGCGGAAAAGAAATAGTTCTGGATCCCCATTCTAGGCTTAGAGAGTCTGATCTTGAACAGTTTAGGAGTAACTTTCCTCTTCCGGAGGGTTATGTTTATAGGTTTCCTACAGCAACTGAGCGCGCTCCCCAATCCGTTAGCAGCGGTGTTCCTGTACATCGGGCTTCGTTGGAATTTGGATTTCGCTTTCCTCTTCCTGAATTTGGAGTTGCTTTTCTTCGCCATTATGGCATAGTTCCCGCTCAACTTCATCCCAACGGGTGGGCCCAAGTAGTAGGGTTTACGGTCGTATGCCATAGGCTTAGCGTCAGGCCTACTGTCCCATTATTCAATTCTTTCTTCAGAGTTCGTAGTGTACGCAATTCGACCTGTTTTTGTATTCAAAAAGTCTCTGGAAGGGGTCAGAGTACTAAGCTTTTCGGAAAGCCTCCCTCTAAGCTTCACAATTATGCATCCGATTGGTTTGTTGTCGAGGTTCCCTCATCTTTGAATATTCCTACTCGGTGGAGTCATTGTGGACCCAATAATCTTAGCCTGATTATTAATTTAAGAGACGCATATGGCCCCCTCATTTCTCAGCTTCAAGTAGAGGATGAGGGTGCCTTGTTGTCGGTATTAACTCCGGAGAGCATAACTACTGCGGGTTGGGGATGCGCCTCAGCTGTTACACCTGAGCCTTCTCCATCTGCTTTTCCCGAGGGAGGTCATGGTGTGGGTAGTCCCACTGATCCTTCGGAGGTAGAGTCGGAGGAAGATGTAGATTGGGGCCAGGGCAAGGCGTTTGGCAGCCCTTTTCTAGAATTGCCCACGGATGAGAGCTTAGCTAACATCCATTCGCTTGATGATTATTTGAATCCGGGTGATTTCATACTGCATTTCATTGCATAAATATTTGTCCATCTTCCTTTTGTTTGTTTTAACTTTTGTTTTTTCTGTTTCTTTTCCAGGGATGGAACATCTTAGAGGCGCTTTTAGGCGACGCGGAGGTGATGAGGATGTTACTAGAGTTACCCGTCCTTCCAAGCGTAGGCGTGAGCGGGATCAAACTCGTGAGTCCCGAAGCCATGCTCACGTTTCGGACTCTGATTCTCGAGGCGAGAGGTCGAGGCCTCCTCCAGCTTCCCTTCCCACTCCTTCTGAGGGATCTGGTTCTCGTGATCGAGATAGGGGGAAACAAGCAGCAGTGGATCCACCGCTTCCAGACCTTGAGATAGAGGATCATCACCGGGCGAATCGGGCCGAGTGCAACACGACTCGTCCGTCTCGAATTGGGAGACGATGCTTGTATATTGAGTCGTCCATGAGAGATACCCCGACGTTTCCCCCCGTTGCAGACCTTAACACTTCCAGATACGTGGTTGACGGGGGTGTGGCGGTTCACGGGCAAAACTTTATAGTGTATCCGGGCGTTAATGACAACGACTCCATCCACGACCCTGGCGTAGCAGCCCGGTTGGGCTGGTCAACCATACTCCCTAGAGACGAGGCGGAGTTGTTCAAGAGTTTTCCTCAATCCGAGGATCAAGCCGAATACTTAGCAATGAGGGTATCTGCTTAACCCGTTTTCCCTTTCTGCTTTTCTCTTTTTATTCTTTGCGGTGTTTCCTTGACTGATCCTTTGCTTTTCTTTGTATTTTCAGACAGCTCAGCAGGTGATCGCGTGCAACGCACGATACCGAGCTTATAGGACTCGAGCTGATGCCGATCTTCAGCAGTTGAGGAGTGAGAAGGCTGAGTGGATAACCGAGAAGAATCAGTATAGGAGGCTTCCCGAGCAACTTGACCGGCTGAAGAGGGAAAACGAGGACCTAAACCTCAGCCATGTCCGCCTTCAAGAGGATTTTGTCAAGGAGCAAGAGAGGTCCAAGGAGTACAAGGAGTCCTTAACTGCAACTCAAGAGGAGTTGGACTCAGTTCTACAAAAGCTCCAAGACCTCCAGACTGGTTATGATGAACTGAAATCTGACAACACGCAGTTGAAAGAGGAGGTCTCGAGTTCACGTAGAGGACCTTCATCTTCTTCAGTTAGCCAGGACGCGAGGAACGAGATTCGTTCCGAAGCTGTACGGGAGTACCGTTTATCGCAAGACTGTTACGGTAGAAAGATGTTATTTGCCACTGGTTTTGCGAAGTACAGTTTTTATATGGCGCGTTCTTGGCTAGAGAAGGAGAGATCGGGGGAGACCTTTCCCGAGCTGCAGTGGTCGACGCGGTTGGAGGATTATACTGGCGAGTTCCGTGGTTGGGCAGAGTATGAGCCTGATAAGGAGGACTTCGAAACCTACCTTGAGAAGGGAGCCCATGACAATCTCTCCAACCTGTCGGGCCCTTGGGAGCCTCGCCCGCAATCAGGAGTGATTGATGCTCTGAGTGATTTAGAAGGCGATGAATCCGACGCATCGGGCGAAGGCAATCCTCCACCAGCTGATGAATAGTTTTAGTTATTTTTCTTTTTTCTTTTGTTGTTAGTGTTCTTTGTATTGGAGACTTTGATAGCTTCTCATGTATAAAGTTTTTACCAAATTTAATAAATCAATTTGCTTTATAATATTATGTTCTAAATTCTCATTATTGCTTATTTGTTGCATATTCTCTTTTTATATTGGGGGGCTTACCTCGCGCATTTTTCGCTTCAAGCCCTTTATCTTGAGTGCGTGGCTTACCTCGCGCATTTTTCGCTTCAAGCCCTTGCACGTTTTCTTCATGGCTTACCTCGCGCATTTTTCGCTTCAAGCCTTTTATCTTGAGTGCGTGGCTTACCTCGCGCATTTTTCGCTTCAAGCCCTTGCACGTTTTCTTCATGGCTTACCTCGCGCATTTTTCGCTTCAAGCCCTTTATCTTGAGTGCGTGGCTTACCTCGCGCATTTTTCGCTTCAAGCCCTTGCACGTTTTCTTCATGGCTTACCTCGCGCATTTTTCGCTTCAAGCCTTTTATCTTGAGTGCGTGGCTTACCTCGCGCATTTTTCACTTCAAGCCCTTGCACGTTTTCTTCATGGCTTACATCGCGCATTTTTCGCTTCAAGCCCTTTATCTTGAGTGCGTGGCTTACCTCGCGCATTTTTCGCTTCAAGCCCTTGCACGTTTTCTTCATGGTTTACCTCGCGCATTTTTCGCTTCAAGCCCTTTATCTTGAGTGCGTGGCTTACCTCGCGCATTTTTCGCTTCAAGCCCTTGCACGTTTTCTTCATGGCTTACCTCGCGCATTTTTCGCTTCAAGCCCTTTATCTTGCAACATAGATGAAAGTATTTAATAATTCATTGCTTAATTTCAATTCATAGTTTTGACAATAGAATAATAAAAAGAATAAAAGGTAAAAATGAACATCTCATTGCCAATATGGCTTCAGGTGATTAGCATTCCATGTCTTTGCTATCTTCTTGCCTAGCAAACTTTTCAAGATGCAGGTACTAGGTCCGATCATCTTCCTGACTCTGTAGGGCCCTTCCCAATTTGCTCTGAACTTCCCATCTTCTCTTGAGGCATTGGTGATAATTGACTTTCGTAGCACAAGATCTCCTTCATGTAGGGGTCTATCTTTGACACGGGAGTTATAATAACGAGCAACCCTTTGCTGATAAGCGGCCAGCCGTATAGCGGCCAGATCTCGCTGCTCGTCAAGCAGATCCAGATTCTCTCGCAACCCTTGAGAATTCACTTCTTGCACATAGGGAATTAACCTCGGTGAGCCAGCTCCGATTTCTACAGGTATCAATGCTTCAGTTCCATATACTAAGCTGAACGGTGTTTCCCCAGTCGTTACCCGACTCGTCGTTCTATATGCCCATAGAATACTAGGCAGCTCGTCCACCCAGGCCCCTTTTGCTTTGTCCAGGCGAGTCTTGAGGCCATGAAGTATGGTCCTATTACTGATTTCTGCTTGGCCATTGGCTTGCGGATATGCTACAGAGGATATCCTGAGCTGAATCTTCAATCCCTCGCAGAAATTTCAGAATGCTTCGCAATCAAACTGCTTCCCATGATCTACGTTCAAGATCCTTGGGACTCTAAATCGGCAAATTATCTCCTTCCAAACCATTGTTTCGACCTTTTTCTCAGTAATTGTGGCCAGGGACTCTGCTTCGACCCATTTGGTAAAGTAATCCGTGGCTACCAACAAGTACTTTCGTTGACCCGTAGCCACTGGGAATGGCCCCAGTATATCCAAACCCCATTGGGCAAACGGCGTGGGCTGGAATGTACTTTGAAGGGCCGATACTGGGGTAGTCATCAGGGGGCGCACCTTTGACATTTGTCACATCTTCGCACCTTATCAAGTGCATCTTGCTTGAGTGTGGGCCAATAAAATCCTGCCCTGAGTATTTTCGCTGCCAGAGCTCGTGCTCCTAAGTGTTCTCCACATATCCCTTCGTGGACCTCAGCCAATGTGTAGTTGGCTTGTTCTGGTCCTAAACACTTCAGCAGCGGCATGGTATATCCTCTTTTATAAAGTTCCCCGTTGATCAAAGTAAATTTCACACTCTGAGTTCTCATTTTCCGAGCTGCTTCCTTTTCACTGGGGAGCGTTCCCTCCATTAAATACTGTTTCATAGTCACTCTCCAGTCAGAACCGACGTCAATCTCTAACACCCTTTCTTCTTCTTCTATACTCGGCCTAACCAATCTTTCCACCTTTACGACTCTCCCAGTAGCTTCTTTGGAGGATGCCAACTTAGATAGAGCGTCGGCATGGCCATTCTCAGATCGGTCAATTTGGGTTATCTGAAAATTGTCAAATAATTGAGCTAACCACCGAACCTTCTCTAAGTACGGAACAAGGGTAGATTCTCGCACTTCATACTGTCCTTTGAATTGGTTGACGACGAGTTGCGAATCGCTATGGGCTAGCAAATTTTGAACTTGGAGCTCCCTTGCAAGTTTCATGCCACAAATTAATGCTTCATATTCCGCCACATTATTGGAACTAGGAAAATCGAAGCGTAGAGAGTATTCTATCATTTCTCCTTCAGGTGATATTAGCACGATGCCCGCTCCGCTCCCCCTGACATTCGACGCCCCGTCAACGAATAGCTTCCACCAGTTCAACTCTTCCTTCTTGGCCTCATCTCGACATGTGCATTCAACGATAAAATCTGCCAAAGCTTGTGCCTTAATAGCCTGTCGAGGCTGAAAAGAAATATCGTGTTCCCCGAGCTCCACTGCCCATTTCACTAACCTTCCGGAATGTTCTGGCTTTTGGAGTATCTGTCTCAGCGGCTGATCTGTTAGTACAATTATAGAATGTGCCTGAAAATAGGGGCGTAGTTTTCGAGCTGCTACAACGAGTGCTAACGCAACTCTCTCAATCTGGGGATATCTCGTCTCCGCTTCCAAGAGCACTTTGCTTACATAATAAACAGGCCCATCACCTTCTGCGGTTCTCCTCAGCAAAACTGCACTTACCGCTTTATCACCTATTCCGAGGTACACAAACAGCTGCTCCCCGGTTAGAGGCCTTGACAGTAATGGGATCTCTTTCAAATACTCCTTCAATTCCTCAAAGGCTGTTTGACATTCCTCGGTCCACTGGAAGTTCTTTCCGCCTCGGAGTGTTTTGAAGAAAGGCAAGCTCCTTTCGGCTGATTTTGACAGGAAGCGGTTTAGTGCGGCTATCCTCCCCGTCAACCTCTGTACCTCTTTAACTGTAACTGGAGGTTTCATATCCAGAATGGCTTGGACCTTCTCGGGGTTAGCCTCGATCCCACGGTTGGTTATCATGAACCCCAAAAACTTCCCAGACTGGACTCTGAATGAACACTTGTCGGGATTCAGTCTCATGTGGTACTTCCTTAGGACCGAGAAGACTTTGGATAGTTGCAAAGCATGAGACTCCCCTTCTTTACTTTTCACAATCATGTCGTCCACATAAGCTTCCATTGTAACTCCGAGTAAGTCTTTAAAAACTCTATTCACCATATGCTGGTATGTGGCACCTGCGTTTTTTAGTCCAAACGGCATTACTCTGTAACAGTAAGTTCCTTTATCAGTGATGAAAGACGTCTTCTCCTCGTCTTTCGGGTGCATTAAGATTTGATGGTAGCCGGAGAAAGCGTCCAAGAAGCTAAGAAACTCGTATCCTGAAGTTTCATCTACGAGTTTGTCTATCCGAGGTAGTGGATATGAGTCTTTCGGACATGCCTTATTCAAATCCGTAAAGTCTACACACATTCTCCATTTTCCGGTGGCTTTCTTCACCATCACCACATTTGCTAACCATTCCGGATACAGGACTTCCCGAATGAATCCAGCCCTAAGCAACTTGTCTATCTCTTCTTCAATGATCTGGTGCCTCTCGGGGGCAAAATTCCTTTTTTTCTGTTTGATAGGCTTAGCTCCGGGTAGCACGTTAAGTTCATGACAAATGACCTTCGGATCTATTCCAGGCATATCAGCGGGGGTCCATGCAAAAATATCAGCATTATCCCTCAAGCATTTTATTATTTCTTCCTGCATTTCTGGTTTCAATCGGCTTCCGATATACACCTTCTTCTCTTCGCCCTCAATCCCCAACTTCACTTCTTTCATTTCTTCAACCGGCTTTGGCTTCGATGGTTCCATGATAGTGAGGGTTTCCTTCCTCTGAATCCCCTTACATGTAGTCGATGCAACATTACATGTTCTTGCTCTCCTTTGGTCTCCTCTAACTTGTCCCACTCCTCTTGGAGTTGGGAACTTCATCAGCAAGTAACACGGGGAAAGTATGGCTCTCATATCGCTCAATAATGGACGCCCGAGGATAACGTTATAAGCCAGAGAGGCCGACCTGACCACCATAAATAGAACCTGTCTTGTAACACTCTTAGGTTCTTCACCCAGAGTAACAGGTAGTTCGACTGACCCTGCCACCTTAACCTTTTCTCCTGTGAAACCAAAGAGGGGAGTAGTTACCGGCTTCAACCTATCCTCACTCAAATTCATTTTCTCGAAACAGTTCCAATAGATGAGGTTCACCGAGCTCCCATTGTCTATCAGGATTTGCCCTATCGGATGCTTGGCCACTACCGCTGATATAACCATTGGATCATCATGTGGAATGATGACATCTCCTTGATCAGCGGGCGTGAAGGTAATCGTCTCTTCGTCCTCAGCTACTTTCATTACCGAATGAACCTGGTATGCTTGTCTAGCATAAGCCTTCCGTGAGGTAGATGAGGTGCCTGCTGTGTACTCTCCTCCAGAGATGACATTAATCGCGGGTCCTGTAGGCTCATTATCAATCTGCTGATTCCTACGCTCCCCCTGTCTTGCCACATTTCCTCTCTCCTCGATTCTTCTTCTGTTGACTCTACCGTCATTACGTCTATCACCTGGTCTATTGTCCCTCTGACCATGAGCAGGATATTGATTCCTCTCGATTTTTTGAGTGTAGCGGTCCAACAGCCCTTCTCTAGCTAACTTCTCAAGTTGGTTCATAAGATCGTGGCACCTTTCCGTTGAATGACCAAAGGCGGAGTGAAAACTACAATAGGATCTGAGATCTCCTCCCAGGTTTCCCTCACCTCTTCTAGGGAATTGGAGCATCCCAGTTCTCTCGATCGCTGCTAGGATCGAAGCGCGTGGTTCAGAAAGTCGTGTGTAGCTTGCATATTTCAACTTTGGGGCTTTGCCGGATCTGTCTGATCTCCCCATATTCCTCTCGTCGAGGTCTCTCTCCCGCTTCTTTCCTTCCTTGGAATCTCCCCTCAGAATTGATTTCATCACCTCCTCTTGGGTAATGTACTTGTTGGCTCGAGAGAACAAGTCTGAGACTGTCGTTGGCTGATCCAAGGACAATGATTCCTGGAGTTTTCCAGACCGTGTTCCCTGGAGCATGGCTGTCACTGCTATCCCCACTTGCAGATCACGCACCTCCAGAGTAGCATCTCGAAATCGGTCTACATAGCTCTTCAGTGATTCTTTGTCTCCTTGCTTTAGGGTAAGCAAATAGGTGGCCTCCTTTCTTCTCTGACTATTTATCCCAAAGGCTCTCAAAAATTCTCTTCTTAGCTGGTTGAAGGAAGAAATAGACCCTTCTGGCAAATTTTGAACCATTTCAATGCATGACCTGTCAAGGTTAGAGAGAACGCCCTGCACATTATCTCATCCTCCCATCCATGTAGTAGCATCAATGACTCATAGCTTTCTACATGATCGGAAGGGTCTGTTTTTCCTGCATACGCTGCTATTTGCGGCATTTTAAACTTTGGGGGTAGTGGTTTCCCCATGATTGCTGTGCTGAATGGGACCTTCCGTCTCTGGTTCTCTTCAGTTGGAACCAATCTCTTTTCTTCTAAAATTTGTTCAACTATTCTCTTCATGTCCATAGCATCTTGGATCTTTTCGACATTACATGAATCAGCTTGATCACAATCGACAGTCTCTTTCCCATTGTTGTATAGATTAGGGGCTTGATTCGTCTCGGTTCGAGATAAAAAGTTTGCTACTTCAGTAGGGGGATTCCATGTCGGATCTACCTCTGAGCCTCTCTTATTCATATGAGACCCCATCATCCCAGCACCTCCTACACCATCCATAGCGAAATTTTCAACATTTGGACGTCTGAGACCCCTAACCATCTCCCGTGCCGCGCCTCTTGCCCTTGGACGCCTTGACCCTTCTCCAGTTTCTTGTGAGGAGTTCTCCATACGTGCGGGGTCCTGTATACTCGGGCAACCCATTCCTCTGGTAGCTTCCTCGATGCCCTACAATTCACTGCGGTCTCGCCCTCGTGTACCCTGGCGCATCAGATCACCACTCGGCTCTCGCACATCCTGGCGGCAGGAATCATGAACCACGTCTCTCGCACCCTGGCGCCAGACCTCTGGCGCACCCTGGCGCACAACCTCTGGCGCACCCTGGTGCCTGACTGCTGGCGGACCCTGGTGCTCGGACTCTGGCGCACCTTGGGGCCCGAACGCTGGCGCACCCTGGTGCCCGAACGCTGGCGCACCCTGGTGCCCGACCACTGGTGGACCCTGGTGCTCGAACTCTGGCGCACCCCGTCGTCCAACCACTGGCGCACCCTGGTGCCCGACTGCTGGCGGACCCTGGTGTTAGAACTCTGGCGCACCCTGGCGCCAGACCGCTGGCGCACCCTGGTGCTCGGACTCTGGCGCACCCTGGGGCCCAACTGCTGGCGCACCCTGGTGCCCGAACGCTGGCGCATCCCGTCGTCCAACCACTGGCGCACCCTGGTGCCCGACCACTGGCGGACCCTGGTGCTCGGACTCTGGCGCACCCCGTCGCCAGACCGCTGGCGCACCCTGGTGCTCGGACTCTGGCGCACCCTGGGGCCCAACTGCTGGCGCACCCTGGTGCCCGACTGCTGGCGGACCCTGACGCACAATGGCTACGGTCTCTCGCGCACTCTGGCGCATTAATGCCAATATCGAATCTCGCGCCCTCTGGTGCGCCACCCTGTCATCGGAGTCTCGCGAATCCTGGTGCACCATCCTCCCGTCCGACTCTATCGCACCCTGGAGGCGACGCGGACCCTGGCGGAGAGATTCTTGCGCTTCTTGGTGCTCCGCGGCTTCACGTATAAGGTCTTCTGCGACCTCGTACAACAGGTCTTCCGCAGCCACACGCACCGGAGTTCCAGCACCCTGACGCCTTAAGTCTTTCGCAGTCTCGCCCCCAATCTCACCAGCCTCCGAAGCGTTCCTTCTCTGCGTCCCCGGTTCAGCCCAGTTCTGGACAGCCGGTGGAAGATTTGTCTGCGAAAAGGCACCTTTGAACAAGTCTACCATCTCGCGCAGGGCTCGGGCAGTTTCCTCGCCCTGTTTCCTCATCGCTTCGAACTCTGCCACAGGGATAGTCATCATATGACTCTCCTCCCGAGCTTCTTCTCCACGGTCCAGGGGAGAACTGGCCGTGTCTTCATTCTCCGCATCCCTGATTGCCGTGGATCGTGTCTTCACCATCGTTGTAGAATCACAGCTTTTCTTTCGTTTCCCACAGACGGCGCCAATTGTTGTTGAACAGCACAACAATGATGGATTGCTGACGTCAGTGCCTCGATCTTCCAGTCACGTCACTCCTCTGCAAAGATCAAAATAGTCAAAGGAGCGCAGGGTCTTCCCTGCGTTAGCACTCCGATGCTTAAGTCAGAAAAAGATGTCGGCAGAGTTTCAGTGTATTCTTCAGTAAAATTTTAATTAGGTCAAAAAGTCATACCTGAGCCCTATTTATAGGGAATAATTTAATCTTCAATGACGTATTTACCCAGTAATATTGACTGTAGGTATCTAGGGATAAAATTGTCCGGAGTTGAGCTGTAGATACAGAATCTATTTTCATCTGTATTTGATTTCAGCGTGACACGTGGCGTTTTATCTGAACGACACGTCATATTGTCATTTTTATCTTATTTTGCCCATAACAGTATCTAAAGCTTAAACAGAAATAACCCTCCATCGTGAAACAGAGAAGTAAAAAAAGAAAAACAACAACAGTAGCCGCCATGCCTTGCTGCATTATCTGCTCATGTTGCCATGGTTCCACTGTGCCAGTATTGCAGGAACAATAGCCAGTATTAAACCTGCAGTACTACACCAGGACATGGTATCGGCAGTGATGATCTAAGCATCCCGAATGCTTCAACTACAACTGAACATAAAGTAAAAAAAAAATATTTTAAAGATAAGATAACAAATGAAAGATAGTAAATGGGTTATGTAAAAATACAATATTAAAGAGAGATTGATACGCAACACTGAAAATGAACTGGAAATGAAAACTTTTCATAAAGCAAAAATTGTAGTTGTGATGAACAGTAGCTAATGGATGCTTGATACAAACTAACGAAAAAGCTTCTAAAAACAAGGAAAATAAAACTAAAACTATTCTACCTTAACTACTCTAACTAGTTCTACACTAAAACTACTTGATTTTTTTCAATTGCCATCATATTCTATTTATATACATACTTAGGGGTACAGTGATAATTTTTCATCCTAAATGAGTTGGCATTGTTTGGTCACTTGTCTTCCTTTGATTTGCTGCAGAGTAGATATTTCCATGTCACTCGTCTTTTTGTCCAATTGGCTATGCGATGTGGCTAGGCGTGTGTCTTCCAGAAGGTTGGTACAGTGTCCGTCGATCTTATCGTTTCAGAGCGAATAAAATACTGACACCTAGCATCACGCGTGTTCAGATGACTGGTGACTCAGTCTGCAAATTGGGAGTGGTCCAGTCTCCTTTAGCCCGTTTTCAGCCCATTTTGACTAAAACGACTGAGTTTCATCCAGATTTATTTTATCTGCACATTAAAGAATTTTAATTAAATAGAGGAGATAATTAATAAAATAATATAGGGATTTAAATAATTAATTAAGAAATTAAGCACAAATAATTCTATTAAAAATAGAATTATCATACCCCCAAACTTGAGCTTTTGCTTGTCCTCAAGCAAAATAAAACAAATATAGGAATGACAAGTACTAAACACAATAATTTTCCCAATATTATCCTCAAAGAAAAAGTATAGACTATGATCTCAAAGACTCACAATTACAAGTCCAACATTCAGAATCATTCAATCATAAGTCCTAACCCAAATTGGACTCCTCGTGTGTGTGAAAATGTCAAAGCCACTTCACAGTACATTATCTGGATCAGATTATGCAAACACAGTGAATGCAAAGTCAATGACATGTGATCATTCTCATAAGTTTGCTTTCCACTTCTCTCTCCACTAATGTAGTCACACTTAATCAAAGATCAATAGGACTTCATTAAGCTTGTAATGTAAGGCTGAGGCTAAGGTATGATAAAGTTGATTTAGGTTTAATTACCCCTTAACATAAGAGCTCACATTTATTTCCCCCAAACTTATTTATTTCACTAAACTTTTTATTCTATTTCTGTATTTTTCTTCTGTTCTTTTTCTTTTTCTTTCTTTTTCATTTATATATATATATATATACTCCTTCACTATCACTTAATACCCATATGCACATAGCTCACAAAATATCCCAATGACTTTTCATGCTTCTGGGGTAAGGGATAGGAACAGAGTATCTAAGCTAAGGAAGGTTTTGCAGGTGTATTTACAGAGAAAAACATGTTTGGCCCAGATGGGTAACTAGGGGTAAAATATGTACAAGGATGGCTAGAAAGGCTCAAACGATCCAAAGATGGCCTAAATCATCTCCCTAATTAAGTGTGATCTAATATTTCACCTCGAGATAAGATCAAACAAATTCTAGAATATGATGCACCAAATCAATTGAACAAATGCAATCCTATGTACACATAAGCTTTCTCTAAATAAATATACCGATTCATGACATGACATGTGCATAAGATGAGGCAATCACGATCAAAATTAAGACAAATTCAAGAATTCAACTTCATGCTTTTCCTATAATCATGTTTCTTATTCAATCAAAGTCAGACTAAATCATAGGGTCATATCATCGAAATATGGGAAAACTACATGCTAAACATTAAATCATCCTAAAATCAAACAATATAAGCTCATATTTTCAAAAATTTTTAAAAAATTCTTTCTCAGATTTTCGAAAAAGTTTTAAAATTTTTTCCAATTTTTCCCAAAATTGCTCAAGTGATATCCCCTACCCCAAACTTAAAGTGCACAGTGTCCTCAGTGTGCAGATAATATAAGAATTTAAGCTTAAGAATAGAGTACTCCCCTATCTGATGATGATGAACAATCGAAGCTTGATTGAAAATGTAATACAAAAGCAATCTACAAAAGAAACAAAGAAAGAAACAACAGAAAAGAAAAAGAAAAAAGAACTATATACAAAGTGAAAAGAAAAATTAATCCACTTCAAATGCAGCTGAAGAAAACAACACTCAGCAACAGGGCGAAGAGTAGGAAGGTCAGCCAAAGTGGTGACAAAGTGTTGAAAGTTAAATCCTCCTGAGCTTTATCTACTCCTTCTATCTCTCAGATTTCTTATGTTCAAACATTTTATCTTCCTTAACCTCCATCTTAAAACACTTTTGAGAGTCATCAAGGAGCTTCAAAGGTTTGAAAACATTAAACTTCACTTCCTGATCTTGAACTCTCATTGTTAACTCCCCCTTCTGTACATCAATTAAAGTCTACCAGTCGCTAGGAAAGGTCTGCCTAGTATAATGGGGACTTCCCTGTCTTCCTCTATGTCTAATATGATAAAATCTGCAGGGAAAATAAATTTGTCCACCTTCACTAAGACATCCTCAATGATCCCCTTCGGATATTTAATGGAACGATCAGCTAGCTGAAGGGTCATTGTGGTAGGCTTGGCATCCCCTAATCCTAAATTCTGATAAATAGACAAAGGCATCAGATTGATACTTGCTCCCAAATCACACAGGGCTCGACCAAAGAACAGATTTCCAATTATGCATGGTATGGTAAAACTCCCAGGATCTTTAAGCTTGGGGGTAATTTCCTCTGGATAATTGCATTACATTCCACAGTTAAGGCCACTATCTCATAATCTTCCAATCTTCTTTTCCTAGAGAGTATGTCCTTTAAAAACTTCACATAACTTGGCATTTTCTCTAAAGCATCTACGAAAGGAATGTTGATGTGAAGTTTCTTAAAAATCTCAAGAAATTTGGTGAATTGTTGGTTAAGCTTTTGGTTTTGAAATCTCTAAGGAAAAGGTACTGGTAGTATAACTGGAAGGGATGTAGTGGTAACATGTATAGCATCAGAGGACGAGGAAGGCTATGAAGTAAAAGAAGGTATAGATGAAGAAACACCTAACTTGGATTCCTTTGCAGCCTGATCCTGATGTTCCTGCTCCTTCTGAGCTGTATCTTTAGAACCTAAAGATTCTTCAACTATAGGCTGTTTAGGTTTGGACTTAACTTGTGGTTCATCTAGCTCTCTACCACTCTTAAGGGTGATGGCTTTCACATGTTCTTTACCCTCCCTCTGCCTAACAGGATTGGCTTCGGTGTTACTAGGAAAGGTCCCTTGAAGAGCATTTGCTATTTGTCCAACATAAACTTCTAAGTTCTTAATTAAGGTAGCTTGATTTTGCAGGATCGTTGTGAACATTTCCTCAAGCGAAGGCTTCTTCTTAGCTGTTGGTGCATGTAAATGTTGTGGCTGCATAGGTTGTAGTGGTTGTGGTGGTTGATGGAAGTGAGGTGGATGATGCTGAAATTGACATGGGGATGGTTGATGAGGCAGATGATATGGAAATTGCAGCTGTGGTGGTACATGAACCGGTAGAGCTTGAAAACTAGGGGGTTCTATAGGTCTAGAATTAGAACATTGCCCTTGGTTTTGGCTCCAGGAAACGTTAGGATGGTTCCTCCACCCTAGGTTATAGGTGTTTAACAAGGGGTTGTTCTGTTGCTTATGAAATGGAGTAACATACTGAACGGATTCTAAGTTAAGCAAAAACCTATCTATAGAGTGTGTACAACTACACAGATCACATGAAAGAAAAGGACTTTGTATAGAATACATAGGGTTAGGACTGGTGGAAGGATTATGTTGGGTACTGAGTGACTCTACCTTCTTCGTAAGGTTAGCAATCTGAGAGGTTAAGGTAGACAGTGTGTCGAGCTCATAGATAACCGTCGACTTCTTGGGCAATTGCCTCTCCGAGGACCATAGATAATTGTTAGCTGCCATCTTGTCTAACAACTCGTAAGCTTCCTCCTCTGTTTTGCACATTAGAGCTCCACCCGCAGCAGCATCAACGATGATCCTATTTTGGCTCGTAAGTCCATTGTAGAAGGTCTGGAATTGTAGCCAAAAAGGTAGGCCATGATGAGGGCACTTCCTAAGAAGCTCCTTATATCGTTCCCAAGCTTCGTAAAAAGATTTAGAATCGAACTGGGCAAAGGAAGATATGTCGCTACGGAGTTTGGTCATTTTAGTGGGAGGGAAAAACTTAGCTAGAAATTGATGGGCTAACTCATCCCATGTAGAAATGGATCCTGGAGGTAAGGAGGTTAACTAGTGTCGTGCCCCATCCCTAAGCAAGAAGGGGAATAATCTAAGCCTAAACGCATCATCAAATAATCCATTGTGCTTAAATGTATTACACAGGTCCAGAAAATGCCCGAGGTGAGCATGTGGGTCGTCATGTGGAAGCCCACTGAACTGTAGCGAGGTTTGGATCATATGAAGGATTGCAGGCTTAATTTCGAAATTGTTCACAGGGACAGCTGGTGGCCTAATGCCGGTATAATATCCTCTAATTTTCGGTATTGCGTAATCTCCAACAGTCCTAATTTCTCTAGATATTTTGCAGCAGAGCTATTAATTTCCTAGAATCCTTTCAAATTTTTCTAAGGGTTCTCCATTTCAGGATCTAAAGGAAAGCAATCATAAGTCATGGCTCTACGCATGCAAACATCAAAAAGTCCTTAAATTTTTTTTTTTTTAAGTTTTTAAATTTTTCAAAATTTTTTTAAGAGAAAATTAACTAATCTATATTAAAGCTCTAAATATTTACAACCTAAATATTTACAAGCTAGAATTACACCTAAGCATAGTTTCACCGATATTAATTAATGGCTAATTATCTTCCCCGGCAACGGCGCCAAAAACTTGATGTCGACTACGCCCACTCTAAGTGACCTAGACGTTCTATCCGCAAGTGCACGGGTCGTACAAGTAATAATGAGATTTGAGTCCCGGATTATCATCCCACAGAGAAGTGATTAGCCTAATTAACTACCGGTTAATCTTACCCTAAGTATATCCTAGCAAATTATGAATTGCTGATGGGAGATCTACATGGCTAACAATACTGAAAATAATAAAAACTATAAAATAAAAAAAATTAAATAGAGCTAAAATTACTTACAGAGCTCCGAGTAATTGAAAACAACAACCTACAAAAGAAAATTAAAATAGTTAAAATTAATTAACTAAAATGCAATTAAACTAGAATACAAATCTGAAAATAAAGAAACAAATTAATTAAACTAAAATTAAACAAAATTAAAATAAAATATGCTTGTAATTTAACTACTTAATAAAAATGCAAACTCACCTAAAGTCTAATAAAATAAAACTTCTATTAATCCTAAAGAAATTCTTAAATCAAACTAAGAAATTAACTACCTATAAAATAATCCTAATTAAATTTAACTCTAACTAATTACTAACACTAAAACAAAATCTAATTAATGCATGAGAAATAATATTTTTAGATTTTTCAATTTAAAATGAAATCTTAAAAATGCATAAAATAATAGTGCTCTAATTTAATCCTAAGTGCAACATCTAATTCCTAAATTCTAATATAGTTGCAAATTAGCTACTAATAAAATTAAACTAAACTTTAAACAAATAAACTAAGTAAATTAAACTATTAATGTAAATTAATATAAAAAATCTAACTAAGCTAATAATTAAAATTAGAAGGAATAATACAATAAAAATAAAATAAAAGAAATGTATGAAAAATGGATTGGTGACAATAATGTGTGCCAAAAACAGCCTTGCTCAGTTTGCAAAATAACCAGTTGCCCCGAGACTGGCCCCGTGCATGTTTCCTTCTCCAGGCATTGTCCTGCCCATAACGCTAACGTCCTCGACCTGCCCAACTAGTCGGTGTGCGTCTGCCTTGCTCCATTCCCTGCACAACTCGAGATTTCTGCCCATGCTGCTGTAACCAGCTCCCAGCCTTTACCGCTGCACGTCCAAAGCTTGCCCTGTCATTCTGCGTAGCTCCTGCTCTGCTACACAGGAAGCTGCAGTAGATCGCGCACATTCCTTGCCTGCCCAGCTAGCGTCTGCTTCAATATTGTCCGCTTGTTCCTACATCCAGGTTCTGTCCAGATGACTACACCGAGTCTCTATGACGTTGCTTGTACCAGCACACACGCTCTTGCTACCACTTACACAGCAGACCTGTCTTGCTGCTATTGTCTTAGTAACCTTACTGCCAAGCCTTTAGCTTCTGCTACCAGCGCTGCCGTGCAATAAATCTATCCACAAGCCACGCACCTGCCCGAGCTGCAAATTAGTAGCCTAACTTGCTCGTTTGGTTCCACGCAGACTTCAGTGAAAGTTAATACAGAAGACACATTCAGCAACCATTATCTCTACCCTACATTCACTCATAATCACCAAGAGTCACACAATGCATTATAGAAAGGAAAAAGAAAATGAACAGTAAATGGTTCAAAAAATAGGGGAGAACAGAGGAAAGCTCCTGCTGCTGCAATAGCTTTACTCTCGGGTTGCTGTAGCAGCTTTGCTCTCGGGTAGCTACTGTAGCAGCTTTACTCTTGGGTTACTGTAATCTCTAGCATCAGTCAGCAGCAACTAACATTAAAAAACACTCGCACCAGTCATTCTTCCAAGGAGTAGTTAGCAACCGAGAACACAAAGCTGGACTGTAGAAATCGAGAACTCATAAGACAAATAGAGAGAAGAGAAAATTTCCTAATGAAGATAATGCAAAAGGATCAACAATGCAAAATTCTGAATTCAACTTACAGCAGAACAAAACATGAATAAAATTTGTATCTAAAGCTTAAACCGAAACAACCCTCCATCGTGAAACAGAGAAGTGAAAAAAGAAAAACAACAATAGTAGCCACCACGCTTTGCTTCATTATCTGCTCATGTTGCCATGGTTCCACTGTGCCAGTATTGCAAAAACAATATCTAGTATTAAACCTGCAATACTACACCAGAACATGGTATCGACAGTAATGATCTAAGCATCCTGAATGTTTCAACTACAACTTAACTTAAAGTAAAAAAAAACATTTTAAAGATAAGATAACAAATGAAAGATAGTAAATGGGTTATGTAAAAATGTAATATTAAAGAGTGATTGATACGCAACACTGAAAATGAACTGGAAATGAAAATGTTTCATAAAGCAAAAATTGTAGTTGTGATGAACAGTAGCTAATGGATGTTTGATAAAAACTAATGGAAAAGCTTCTAAAAACAAGGAAAATAAAACTAAAACTATTCTACCTTAACTACTCTAACTAGTTCTACACTAAAACTACTTGATTTTTTTCAATTGCCATCATATTCTATTTATATACACACTTAGGGGTACAATGGTAATTTTCCATCTTAGATGAGTTGGCATTGTTTGGCCACTTGTCTTCCTTTGATTTGCTGCAGAGTATATATTTCCATGTCACTCGTCTTTTTGTCCAATTGGCTATGCGATGTGGCTCGGCGTGTGTCTTCCAGAAGGTTGGCATGGTGTCCGTCGATCTCATCATTTCAGAGCGAATAAAATACGAACACCTGGCATCATGCGTGTCCAGATGATTGGTGACTTAGTCTGCAAATTGGAAGTGGTCCAATCTCCTTTAACCCGTTTTCAGCTCAATTTTGACTGAAACGACTAAGTTTCATCCGGGTTTAATTTATTTGCACATTAAAGAATTTTAATTAAATAAAGGAGGTAATTAATAAAATAATATGGGGATTTAAATAATTAATTAGGAAATTAAGCATAAATAATTCTATTAAAAATAGAATTATCACATAGTCTAGAGGAGATTTCCATTAATATATTGGCTATCTCACATGTTTGAAATGCTTTGTGGGTCAGGATAGTCTGAGGGAGGGGCTGATGTCCTGACAAGTGTTGATTTTATTGAGATGAGAAAGTTGATAATGGCTTTTAAAGTGCACTTGTGCATGATGAGTATTCCATGCCTTATTTATGAAATATGCATGATGATTTATGCCATGCTTTGAATTTGATTTGTGCACTAAAGAATTGGATGATTTGCTTTACATGCCATTAACACAAAACATGAACTATTGCTTTTGAGATGTGAATGAGAAACTGTATGGTTTTGAGCATGGCATCATGATCACATAGATAGTGTAGTATCTACATGTTCGCATGATTGCCTTACTAAGCATGTGGTTTACTCTCCCCCTTATTTCCCCCCTCTCTACAGAGATTTGAGTTTAAACTGAGAGCGATTGGAGGCTTTCCCTTGTGGTATCCCCTGTATCCCATCTCGTAAGGTATACACACTGATGAGATTTTGTATATAAACTTTCTATAACATAGTAGCATTTTGTGTGTAACTATTGGGGATGTAAAGCAATGTAAACACATGTAAACAACTACTCTGATTTATTTATACAAGTGTTTACTTCTAGATTAAAATGTAAATTAAATTATTATGGTTGGATGAGGTAGACACTGACACACAGCCCAACTGTTGAGAGGGTAGCTGATCACGATCGTGGTAAGGTAAGGACGAAGAATAAATAATGCATGAAAAGCGAAAATTTTGTGACGATTTTGGTAAGTTGAAGGTTGTGACAAGAGTACGTTGTACCGTGTAAGTAGCTTGGAATATGTTGTGCCGTGTGTGATATTATATATAGTCATCTTCGGATGATAGATATTCTGCTATGGATCGACGGGTTGGACGTGACCCACCTCCCGTGCGGAAGCAGATAGAGGTGATACCCCGTACACTAGGATTCGTGTAGCCTGGGATCACAGAGGATATGGACATAGTCCTAGTTATTACCCTTATTAATATTATATGCCTATCTCACATGTCTATAGTTTAATGAGGAATCCATGTTTTTAAAATGTGTTTGTGGGTCAGGATAGTCCATGGGAGGGGCTGAGTCCCGACGAACGATGATATTGTATCGGTATGTGTTGAGGTCTAAAATGCTTTTAATTGCACTTTGCATGATGATTTACCATGCTTTGATTTCAATCTACAGATGATGACTTTCCATGCTTTGTTAAGAATTGTGCACTGATTCGAATAGCATGAACTGCTTTACATATCATGAACACAAGCATGAACTGATATGTTTTGAGTATGACTCTAACTGTGTGATTTAAGCATGGCATCACAATCATGTAGATAGTACAGTTACCTACCTGCTCGTACGATTGCCTTACTGAGTGCGTGGTTCGCTCACCCCCCTTATTTTCCCTCTCTACAGAGTACTTTCAGTAGATAAAGTGCGACTGAGGATTGAATTTTGGTATCAGCTGCATCCCATCGGACGAGGTATACACATTTGTATAGTTTTTGTATTTAGACATGTCCAAGCACAGTAATGTCTTTAAATGTAATTTTGGGGATGTAAAGAATTGTAAACATATGTAAACAACAACTCTGATTTAGAAATACAAGCGTTTACTTTTAAATGAATCGTAAATTAAAATGATTGGATTGGATGAGATTTACATTGATACATAGCCCAACTGTTGGTGGTGTGACTATTCGCGATCAGGTAAGGTAAAGGTAAAGAACCAATAATAAGAAATGGATCAAATAATAAACGAAAATGAAAAAAATTATAGTGGATTTTCGACGGATTGATGGTCGTGACAAATTTATTTGGTATCAGAGCAGTGTTGGTCTGATGTGTGTCGGTGTAAAAACTTAAGAAAATTACATCCCTATGTTACTATGCTTGTCTAAATACAACTGTGTATATCGAGATGGGTTTGACCAAGAAATGATTATGAATGTAGGAATCTTGGCATTATGCCTAATGCCAGTCGAGGTAGAGGGGCGAGAGCATGAGCTAGAGGTCGTAGGGGTAGGCCTAGGGGCCGTGCTGAGCCAATACCACATGAGGCTTACGAGGAAGTAGAGGTGGAGGTTGATGTTGAGCATGCTCCACAAGGTCCGATAGAGAGACCCGAGAGTACTGAGGTATGCTTCGCGAGAATAAAGAAGAGCCTAGAGGCAATTTTAAAGTTGATTGCCCAGTCGTTGCTTAGAGCTGGGGGCGGGCAGGGGCAAGCTACGCGAGGTGATACTGAACAAGTGATTGCTCCTGATATGCCTGCACAGCCAGCCCAAGAACCTCAAACTATAGATACTTCCACACCCCCACTAATACAGGAAACACCTTCTACTGTTGCTCCATCACAGGGTAGAAGAGATTGGGGTTATGGATGTGACTTGGATAGGTTAGGACAGTTTCAAAAATTTAACCCACCATCTTTCAGTGGAGTTAAGGACCCAGTAGCTGCGGAAGACTGGGTGAATGAGATTAAGAAACTATATGGGTTTTCCGAGTGCGCTACTACCAAGATGGTAGCGTTTGCCGCATTCATGCTGAAAGGATTGGCAGAACATTGGTGGAAGTCCACCAGACCCATTTTGAAAGCTCGACATGTAGAGATCAGTTGGGATGTATTTTTGGAGGCCTTCCGGAGGTAATATGTTTCGGACACTGTGCAGCAAAGACTGCAGATGGAATTCTTGGATTTGACCTAGGGGAGCAAATCAATGGATGAGTATGAGTCTAAATTTATCTCCATAGGCAGGTATGATCCTTATACGATGGACAGTGAGGTCAAGAAGGTTAGGAAGTTTGTGGACGGACTGAGACCATCTCCCGATTGGTCCCTTTTGACATATCGACCTATGAGAAGGTAGTGAACAGGGCACAGTTGTGTGAACAAGACATTAAGTGTGTTGCCTTAGAGTTTAGAAAGGTTGATAGGGTGAGGAACAAAGATAGATAGAGACCGACGGTAGACAGAGGGTTTAGTTATAGAGGAGGCAAGAGATTTCGGGGAAGAGGCCAAAGATTGAGGAGATTCGAGAGAGGACAGTTAAGCCCCTCATGTATTCGACCATAGCTCTAGCAAAGGGGATAGTGATTGGAGGGCCACAGCCTACAACTGAGCAGTGCAGTAAGTGTGGTAGGTACCATGGTACTCGACCGTGTTATGGATCTCTTACAATATGTTTTCGATGTCGAAAACCAAGGTATGTGGTCCAAAATTGCCAGAGATGATAGAGAGTGCCCCACAGAAGGGTAAGGAGTCGGAGAGAGCTCTAGCTAATACTCCTGCTCTGAGACGGAAAGCAACAGTTGAAGGGAAGGGGAAGCAGGTGGTTGGCAAAAGGTGAGTACACGCCTTGGACCAGGAAACTGTAGATCAGTCGTATGGTGAAAGGTACCATCTTGATATTTGATCTTGAAGCTTAGGTTTTGATAGATCCTGGTGCCACACATTCATCTGTATCACCTGTATTTGCATGTAAATTATTTAAGTATGTCAAGCTTACCCCATTGAGTAGGAGGATTCTGATAAGCACTCCCATGAGCAATAGTTAGCTAGTCGAATATGAATTTAGGGATTGTAAGTTGAAAGTAGGGGAAAAAGAATTGTCAGTCGACCTTGTTTTAATGTATATGAAAGACTTTGATGTAATCTTAGGAATGGATTGGTTGGCTGCAAACCGTGCTGTAGTTGATTGCTTTTCTAAGACGGTAACTTTCTCAGGAATAGGTAGCGTTACCGTAAGTTTCCTCAAACAATGTAATGTGAAATCCCTTTGAAAGGTAATGAAAGTAGTCATTCTTGTAAGTGAAATAGATGTATTACTATGCTGGCTAAATGGTTAATGTCTTGAAAGGTTATATTGCATACGTGGTTGAGACGGATAAGGTGCGTCCAGAATTGAGAGACATCCCGGTGGTAAGGGAATTCCCAGACGTCTTTCTGGATGATTTACTAAGGTTACCGCCAGATAGAGAGATAGAGTTTTATATAGATTTAGTACCTGGTACAGAGCCGATATCCAAGCCACTATACAGAATGGCTCCGACTGAGTTAAAGGAACTGAAGAAGCAGTTACATGAGTTATTAGATAAGGGGTTCATCAGACCAAGTGTATCACCTTAGGGAGTACCGGTTTTATTTGCAAACAAGAAAGATGGAAGCCTCTGACTGTGTATTGACTACAGGTTGTTAAATAAGGTGACCATTAAAAATAAGTACCTCATTCCACGCATCAATGACTTATTGGATCAGCTTCGGGGAGCACAAGTCTTTTTTTAAGATAGATTTGAGATCTGGGTACCATCAGTTGAGAATTCGGGATGGAGATGTACCCAAGATCTCCTTTCGCACCCGGTATGGTCACTTTGAGTTTAAGGTTATGCCATTCGGGTTGACGAATGCTCCCGCAGCTTTTATGTTGTTGATGAATGAGGTGTTTCACCAGTACTTGGATAGATTTGTTATCATGTTCATCGATGACATTCTGGTGTATTCGAGGTCTAAAGAGGAGCATAAGCAGCACCTAAAGATAGTGCTACAGACCCTCCGAGAGAAGAAGTTATACGCTAAACTTAGTAAGTGTGATTTTTGGCTAGAGCTGATCTCTTTTCTAGGTCATATTGTATCGAAAGATGGTGTGTCAGTAGACCCATTCAAGATTGAAGCAGTGGTTCAATGGCAGAGACCCCAGACAGTTACGGAGATCAAAAGTTTCTTAGGTTTAGCTGGATATTATCGACAATTAATGGAGGTATTCTCGAGATTAGCTGCTCCATTGACACGTCTCACGAGAAAGAATGTTGAATTTGAGTGGGACGATAAATTTGAGAAGAGTTTTAAAGAGTTGAAGAAGAGATTAACCACAGCTCCAATTCTCACCATTCCTACCAGCTCAGGAGGTTTTCCTATGTATACAGATGCTTCGTACTAAGGACTGGGTTGTGTACTGATGCAGGATGGGAAGGTAGTTACCTATGGATCAAGACAGTTGAAGGATCATGAGAGGAACTACTTAACCGACGATCTAGAACTGGCGACCGTAGTATTTACCTTGAAACTATGGCACCATTATCTTTATGGTGAGAAATTTCAAGTGTTTACTAACCACAAGAGCCTTAAGTATTTGTTCTCACAGAAGGAGTTGAACATGAGACAGAGAAGATGACTTGAGCTTCTGAAGGACTATGATTATGAGATCTTGTACCACCTGGGTAAGATGAATATAGTAGCTGATGCATTAAGTAGAAAGCATCTCAGGTTAGTATCATATATGATGATCAGGGAGCTATTAGAATAGTTTACAAGCCTCAGTTTGGATGTGACCCCGCCTAATACTGATAGTGGCTTTATGGTAGCTAGCATGCAGTTGGAACCAGATCTGGTAGATCGTATCCGATAGGCCTAGCGGATTGATCAGCAATGCAGTGATATTGTTAGGTAGATACAAAGGGGTACATAGACTGATTTTGAGTTTAGTTTTGATGGTTTGCTGAGGTTCAGGGGTAAGATATGTGTTCCCAATGATCCAGAGATCAGAAGGTTGATTTTATCAAAGGCTCACTCAACGAAGTATACACTGCAGCCGAGAAGTAACAAGATGTATCAGAACCTTCAGAGAGTGTATTGGTGGTCAGGATGAAGAGAGATATAGCTGATTTTATGGCTAAGTGTCTCGTCTATCAGCAGGTGAAGGTAGAGCATCAGAAGCTTGCAGGGCTATTACAACCTCTACCTATACCAACTTGGAAATGAGAGCATGTCACTATGACTTGGTGATGGGTTTACCTAGGACCCATAGGAATCACGATGCTATTTGGGTGATAGTGGACAGATTGACGAAGTCGACACTGTTTCTAGCTATGAAAGCCACCGATACTCTGAATACTTTGACGAAACTATATGTGTGCGAGATAGTGAAGTTGCATGGTGTTCCTGTAAGCATTGTTTCTGATAGGGATGCCCACTTCGCTTCCCACTTTTGGGAACACTTTCAGGAAGCGATGGGGACGCAACTGAGTTTGAACACAAAGTTCCATCCTTAGACAGATGGTCAGTCAGAGAAGACTATACAGACCTTGGAGGACATGTTGAGAGCGTGTGTATTGGATTTTGGAGGCTCTTGGGATGACCATTTGCCACTCGTAGAGTTCACCTATAATAATAGTTATCATTCGAGTATCAGGATGTCCCCGTATAAAGCTTTGTATGGTCGTAGATGCCATTCCCCTATTGGATGGGAAGAGGTGGGTGACTGACTGATATTTGCTCTCGACTTAGTGAGATAAGCCTCTGAGGAAGTCCAATTGATTTGTGAGAGGTTATGGACAGCTCAGAGCAAACAAAAGAGTTATACTGACAGGAGATGGAGACCATTGGAGTTCGCAGTGGGTGAATCAGTATTTTTACGAGTTTCTTCTTCTAAAGGTATAACAAGGTTCAGAAAGAAAGGGAAATTAAGTCCTCGTTACATTAGACCCTTTGAGATTCTTGATAGAGTGGGAGATAAGGTCTATAGGCCAGCATTACCACCTTAGCTAGCGGGCGTTCACAACATTTTTTACATCTCTATGTTACGAAAGTACCACCCGGACCCGGCACATGTAATAAGATATGAGCCATTGGAGCTTAACCAGAGCATATCATATGTTGAGAAGTTAGTTCGGATATTGGATAGGAAGGAGAAGGTGTTGAGATCTAAGACGATTCCATTAGTGAAAGTCCTTTGGCAACACCACACTGCAGAAGAAGCTACATAGGAATTGGAGAGTTTGATGCAGGGAAAGTACCCCGAGTTGTTCACGAACTAAGTTGGTTCCAATTTGAAGGATAAAATTTTCTAAGTGGGGGAGATTGTGAGGCCCCATGTATATATGGCATTATTATATGTTAATGGAATCACGAGATAGATGAATTGTGGATCATAGAAATGCAAATGGATTGCAAATGAGAATGAATGAGTATCATGGATGCATGTAGAGGTTAAATAAGGGTTGAAATGGCCATAAAACCTAAACGAATATAACTTTAAGCATTTGGATCAAAGATAAGGATTTAAAACACAAAATGATAATGCATGGACTGTGAATTCTGTGTATCCTTTCCGATTTCAAGCAATACACACAAGTTCCATAACATGAAGATCATAAGGAATGAACCTTTCCATGCTTAAAGTGTGAATAGATTGTAAAATGACTAATGAAGCAATCAAATGCAAGTTTTTTTCCCTTGAAAATTTTGGAAAAATTACAGCAAAAGGCCTGCAGATGAATGCCAGATCGATCTCCCACTCAAAGCATATCGATCCCTTGTTCAAATAAAATAATTTTAAGTGAATCCGTCAAGGCCAGATCGATCTCCCCGATGAGCAGATCGATTTGCATTTGCCTCTGCCTAGCAGAGATCGATCCCTTCCTAAGTGCAGATCGATCTTCATTTGATTCTGTCAAGAACAGATCGATCTGCTGTTGCCTCTACCAAACAAAGAATGAATTTAGTGTGAGAAAATATGATATGGTTGAGTTGATGATAAATGGGTTATACTAAGGTGTTAGTGAAGTGATATGCATGATTTTGAGATGATTGGATGAAGCCACATTGTGAGATTAGTCAAGTGATAAGAATGTGCATAAATGATGTTGTAGAAAATGCATAAACGAATGGAAGATTATGGATAAACATTTATGCCAAGTGTTTGATAAGCTACTAGGCGAGTTGCTAGCTAAATTGACTAGAAATGGCATGATGATGACCAAATGAGATAATAGGCCAAAGTTTATGAAATAAGCTCGATAAGATATGTCGATTAGTTGAAGTTAGAACATGACTTATCGATATTAACTCATATAATTGATGAATTTTTACAGCTTCCGAGGATATATTCGGAGCAAGTTGAGCCAAATGGCGAAAAGTGGGAAAAGAAGAAGGAATTGCTTCTCAGAGAATTGAGGTAAGGGAATTGTGTTAGCCCTAGGGATATCTGTGCACCTTTCGGGCGCATAGGTGATTTCTTAAAATATCCAAGGGTCTTAAGATGAAATGAATGTTTGAAGGGCAAAGAATTGGGTTTTTTGAGAAATGTGCATGAAAAGCAAAAACATGATGCTTTTAAATCTTTTCATTGCTTTTAGCATGTGATTGGTAGGTTGGCTAGCTTTTGAAATGATTTGCACAAAAAATAGCTTGAGTTGGTTTTATAACCATGCTTTGCAAAGAATGAGCCACCTACACGAGTTTTACGGAAATGAAACGTGCTAGAGCGTTGCTCGCACGAGATTTGACATGTTTTATACGTGCATTAGTGCTGGAGTAATGCTCGCACTAGAGTTTGACATGCATCAGTGTTAGAGCTTAGCTCGCACTAGTTTTCACATGGATTTTGTGACATTGTGCTGTAGCCTAGCTCGCACTAGTTTTCATACGAGTTTTGACATGGTGCTGGAGCATAGCTCGCACTAGATGTCCACTATTCTTGTTGCCGTGCTAGAAACTACTCGCACATGATTTTATGACTTGTTAGGAGCCATGCTAGGAGTTTCGAGTAGGCTGTGTGCCACGTCGATTAAATAGGCTCGCATGTGCGTATTGAAATGTGGCAGGATATGTTGTGATGATATGGGTCTACGGAGTACGTTGTACCATGCAAGTAGCATAGAGTACGCTGCACCGTGTGTGATATTATATATATGCAGTCCTCGGATGATAGATATTCTGCTATGGACCAGCAGGTTGGACGTGACCCACCTCCTATACGGAAGCAGATAGAGGTGATACCCTGCACACTAGGATCCGTGTAGCCTGGGATCATAAAGGATATGGTCATAGTCCTAGTTATTACCCTTATTGATATTATATGCATATCTCACATGTCTATTGTTTAATAAGGAATCCATGTTTTTGAAATGTGTTTGCGGGTCAGGACAGTCCATGGGAGGGGCTAAGTCCTGACGAATGATGATATTGTATCGGTATGTGTTGAGATCTGAAATGCTTGTAAGTGCACTTTGCATGATGATTTACCATGCTTTGATTTTGATTTACGCATGATGATTTTCCATGCTTTGTTAAGAATTGTGCACTAATTCGAATAGCATGAACTGCTTTACATGTTATGAACACGAGCATGAACTGATATGTTTTGAGTATGACTATAGCTGTGTGATTTAAGCATGGCATCAAGATCACGTAGATAGTGCAGTTATCTACCTGCTCGCATGATTGCCTTACTGAGCGCATGGTTTGCTTACCCCCCTTATTTTCCATCTCTACAGAGCACTTTCAGTAGATAGAGAGCGACTGAGGATTGGATTTTGGCATCCGCTGCATCCCATCATACAAGGTAAACACATTTGTATAGTTTTTGTATCTAGACATGTCCAAGCATAGTAATGTCTTTAAATGTAATTTTGGGGATGTAAAGAATTGTAAACACATGTAAACAACAACTCTGATTTAGAAATGTAAGTGTTTACTTTTAAATGAATCATAAATTGAAATGATTGGATTGGATGAGATTTACACCGATACACAGCCCAACTGTTGGTGGTGTGACTGTTCAATATCAGGTAAGGTAAAGGTAAAGAACCAATAATAAGAAATCGATCAAATAATAAACGAAAATGAAAAAAATTGTAGTAGATTTTCGATGGATTGAGGGTCGTGACATTATCCTTCTTGACCGAAGTCTGAAAGTGGCCAGAAGGTGGCAAAAAAAATCACGTAATCTGGACTGACAGAAGATGCCTACGTCAACTTTGGAGGGGTAGTTCTCTCTCGTTTCAACTTAGTTTGTGGTATTCTTTACCTTTATAGAAAATCCTTTAAATGATCTTTATCCTAGAAAAAAACCCAGCTCAAAAAGACTTCTAGAAGGTCATGAAAATGAGTTTTCTTTCTGGGCCTGCAGGTGTTGGGCTTGGACCTGCCAGCAGCCCTGTTTTAGAAAATCCATGAAAAATATTTTCAGCCCATTTCTTCCAAAATTTCCACTTTTGAGGTGTTTGAGAAGGTCTCTAGTATGTCTCATAAAACTTTGGGGCCTACTTGTTTAAGAAAAGTTCCCCGATTGAGCCAATTTTGCGTGACTTAGTCATTATCGATTGAAATGACTTAAGGTTTTCGGTTTACTTTAAAAATTCATTTGATCATCGAAGCCTCCTCATTTTCACTAAATCTTCATTCTCCATGTCAATTACACGTTATAATAATTTCCTACGGTCTCAGAATAATTTTTACGAATTTCTAGAATTTATTTGGCTCACTAGGTCCATTTGCTCGGTTTAGTGTAAACTCTAGTTTTTACTAGCTTTTTCAATTCCAATACGTTAGTTTCACTTTCTAACCATCGAAAATTACTTATAAACATAATTTCTTAAAGGATACTTAAACTTGGGTGCTTACCTCGAAGTTCATGCCTCGGGCCTTGTGCCACTATTACGAACGTCTCGGCTACCCTGGGTCCTACATGAACAACTATATAAGTCTTAAACTTTTCGGCTTGGCTTTTAAATAAACATTAATACAAAAATTTGGGTTTCACACTTTTAGAGCTTGGTCAAGAAGAATAAAATCTTCCTCCCTAAGTCCTCTACAATATATAAAAAATTCAGCCTAAACAAGTTGATTTGCTAGGTGAAACGTTAGTGACAAGAATAAGGGCAGAATATGCCTTGTTTCAGAGGTGAGAGCAAACTTAAATTCGTGAACTCTTGGCTAGTTTTTACGTTTATTTTTTATGATTCTAAGTTGTATACATGTATATCTACAATTGAGAATCATTGTTGGAGCAAGAAGGAGTGGTCAAAGTTGGTGAAATAAGGTGAGAACTTGATGGAAGATGATGATGGTTATATATGTTGTTGTTTGATGGATTTAAATGATTTTTACTAAAGTAGAAATTGAAGAAATAATTTCTAGAGTGATTTGTAATTCCGGCCAGCCTTGGTGTATTAGGGAGAAGATGAAATTTGGTTGAATCATGTGTTGTAGAATCACTATAAGAAAAAGGGGCAACAGCGACGGATTTTTCGTCGCTAATTTTTGCTTTCCGTTGCAAATGAGTATTTGCAACGGAATTAGCGACGAAATCTTTCTTCGCTAATTTCGTTGGTAAATTTGAAGTCGCTGAAAGTTTTTCGTCGCTGACAGGAAAATTCCATTGTTAGTTCCGTCGCAAATTATTTTTGTCGTTGAAAATTTTTTTCGACGGAATTCCGACGCTATTTTCATTTTTCAATTAAGCAAAAAATTCGTCGCTAAAAGGATTCAGCGACGGATTTTCATCGCTAAAAGGATTCAACGATGGATTTCCGTCACTAAGTTATATATATATATAATATATTTGAATTAATTAAATTTCCCGTCGCTAAAAAGGATTCAACGATGGATTTTCGTCCTTAATTTATATATATTTTAATTAATTAAATTTTTCGTCGCTAAAAGGATTCAGCGACAGATTTCGTCGCTAATATATATATTGGATTAATTAAATTTTTCGTCGCTGAGCCATTTCAGCGATGGAAAATCCGTCGCTAATTTATATATGTATTTGAATTAATTAAATTTTTCGTCACTAAAAGTATTCAGTGACAGAATTCCATTGCTGAATTGTATATATATTCATTAATTTTTCCGTCGCTAAAAGGTTTCAGCGACGAAATTTCGTAGCTAATTTTGATATAAATATATTTAAAAATGGAATAAATTTTTCGTCGCTAAAAGGCTTTAACGACGGATTTCCGTAGTTAATTTTTTCTATATTGATTAGATATATTTTTAATATTTTTATAGCTTAAATTTGAGTACCTAAAATAATGAAACAAACATGTAGAAATCGATAAAAACAAACATAAAATATATATCACAACTATATATCAAAACTAACATCAACTATTCATTGAAAATCACCATCATATACAGTCCGATCAGATCATCATCACAAATATCATCCAGAATTAATAAGAAAACCAAATAAAATTAAAAAAAATGGGTACTCTCACTAATTAGTGTAACCTCCAAATCCAAACGGTCTAGGTTCAGGTGCTCCTATGTTATTGGCATTCCTTGCCATCAAGTTCATCATCTGATCCATAAAATCAGACAAGTTTCCTTCCAGATTATCAAACATATTCATCATGACTCTGATGTCCTCTTTCACTTGCTGCACCTTTGAATTTGTGTCAGGAGTACCAATTACACCAAGAGTAGGATAAGTCAAAGGAACATAAGCAAAATGAGATGCGCAAGAAGATTGGGTGGAAACAGAGTTTGTGCCCATTTGTAAATCAAGCTGATGTGGCCTAGTCCCAAATCCGTACGTATGTGTACGCATAGTCTCCATCCCTCCAATTACCTCACACCATGCAGCTCAATCAAAATGAGGATGTGTGCTTATATCCTCGTCGTATTTCTGAGTCAATGAAGTACCGTACGTTTCCTACAATGTAAAAATAAAATAAAAATTAAACATTGTTAGTATGTAACGTGCATATAACAAAATTTAACATCTACAATAACAAAACAAAATACTTTCTTCAACTTTTAGTTTTAACTAATGGATTTGCAGCCAAAAAATCAAATAGATCTGTAAGATTTTATTAAATGAAATTCCAATGGCATCAAAATAAATAATGAATTAACAGCCAAATGTTCAGACTAGAAAACCCAAAATGTCCGATTTAACAATGGCATTATAAAACGTTACAAAAATATTACAATGCATCACACGCACATGCTACTATCATGTAAAAATATTAGCTCGTAAAATAGTAACTCCATGCTATGACAAAATTTAAATCAAGACATTTTATCAACGCAATGGGTAAGGGGATTATAATCTAAGCTACTTTATTAAATCGATAATCCTATAATCCTACTTTCAAAAATGAATCTAGCCTATCCTAAATATTTTACTAACATCAGCTATATAAAACCCCTTACCACACAAGCTACGCACCCGATTTACCCTTTTTCGCCAATCGCCTTAGACGCGCATATATGCTTCTAAGCTTCCTTGTCGCCTCCTGACGCGCTTGCTGCAAAATAACATTTAAGGGCAAGTGTCATTTGACATTCATACACGGACAAACAAAATTTCAGCACATTCCACACTCATATTATAAATTTCCAGTATTATAACTTGTCCCCCTTACTCATGCCCATAGTGGCCTAAATCGATTTTCACTTCTCTAATCATTATATTCATCCTTTGAACATATCACATAGTAATTTAAAAGTTTCAAATCTGAAATTTTAAATCAACCTTAAAGGTTTGATTTATGGCCCTCTATTAACCTATTTCAGTTTATGATGATCTTGTTAAGCCAAATCACCATGTACCCCATTAAAATAATTATAAAATTTTCGAGCCTAAACAATCACTAACATGTTTGCACTTGTTCTAACCTTGAATTTATTCACAAATGGAAAATCCCAATCATTTGTCATGGGTGAGACTTACTCCTAGTATTTTCTACTTGCATCGCATAAGCTTGGTTCTTCCATTTATAGCATAATATCATTTAAAATCACATGTTGTTCATGTCCAAGTTTCCATATAAATCCTAAATTTTCCAGCAATGAATATTTCAACTTTTCTTTAGTGGCCGAAACTTCCAATGAACGATCCTTACTCATTGACTTAAATTCTAGCTTTACAACTTTGCAACCTTGTTATTTATACTTCACTTCAATGACTTAAGTTCTCAAGTTCCAACAAACATATTATTTCTAACATCTCAATTGTCTGAATCCTAATCTCCTATCTTCATTTAACAGTCCAACCATTTATTAACATAGCTTTATTAAATAATAAATTATGTACTTGAATACCTATAA
Source organism: Firmiana major (assembly GCA_033439115.1). NCBI lineage: Eukaryota > Viridiplantae > Streptophyta > Magnoliopsida > Malvales > Malvaceae > Firmiana > Firmiana major. The sequence continues at coordinate 15,240,849 of CM065908.1, read as the reverse complement.
TTTCAGCCAAGGTAAGTCTAAATTCAAACTTTTATCCTTATTCGCCTTATGCAAACCAAGGTATGTGTTTATTTCCTGTTAGTTTTATAATCTAACTCTTAAAACCCAATTTAACATAAAATCTCCAAATTTCTTCTCTTGGCTAATTTTTTTTTTTAGATCATACAAACCTACCATTCACTTTGCACATTACAGATTTAATAGCTCAACCAATAAATTCTCAATACAGCAATTTCCATTAACACCTTGTATATAGTCGGATGCCCCATTCTCTCATGTATCACTTGAAAGTTTCACCAATTGTTAAATTCATCAGTTCATATGTTTAGTTTATCACAGCAATGTTATAATTCAGTTAGATATTTCAGTTTCAAATTGCTAATTTGAAAATCCCCAATTTGTCTAAACGAAGAACCCTAATTTTCATACATGTGTTGAAATCTAAAATTTAATTGAAATTTCACTTGAACTATTTTAATATAACAGAAATTAAGCATTAAAATTTCAGGAATTGAACTTCACTTACTCACATTCCTAAATGGCCAAACCTCTCTAGTAACAAATCCCCAATTTTGTATTTCTTTTGAAATTTAAATCTAAATTTCACTAAACCATAATTAAAACAGTAATTAAACATGAAATTCTAGAAATTAAGCTTCACTCACCTCAATTAGTCACTAGCCGAATCTACTCTAGCAAAATCCCCAAATTCTTTCTTTGAATTTCCAAAAACTTTCTTGTACCCCTAAGTCTCTGCACAAATTTCGGGATTGTTTGGTGAAATCCCCTTGTAGGTTCGGCTAATCCCTTCTTTTTTCTCCTTGGAACCTCACAGTTTGGGGAAGGGGTGTTTGTTTCTTGGCTAGACAAGAAATTTCGTGGGAGGTAGGGATTTTTAGGTGTAACAACTAGTAATTTCACTCTACAACTACCTTAAAACCACCAGATTCTAACATGCAAACTAGATTTTTTTGTAGGCTTGTTTGCTGTTTCAAAATGTAGATTTGAGGAAAGGGAAAAACGTGAGCTTGGGTTACTGGGACTTGCTGGACCGAATTTTCAGATGTTGATTTGGTTCATTTTGCTTAGCTGTTTGGAGTATTTGGTGGTAGAGAGAAGGGAAAACGTGAAATTTGCAAGGGAAAGAAAATGGGGTGCTCGATGGTGAAACAAAAGGGGAAAACGGAGATCGACGGGAGGGAAGGGATTGGTCGTCGGGGATTCCTGATGGTCGGTAGAGGCAGGGAAAAGGGAAATCGAGGAGAGTGGTGTTCGAGAGGGAAAGAAATTGGGGGGAAAAGGGGAGGGTCAGGAGAGTGTTAAGAGTGTGGTTTTTTTTTTTTAATTTAGAAAGCCTTCAGCGACGAAATTCCGTAGCTGAAGCCTTTCCACGATGAAAAAATTTAAATAAAAATTGGAAAAATATAAAGGCACCAGCGACGAAATTTCGTAGCTGAAGCCTTTTAGCGACGGAATAAATATAAAATAAAAATTTGGAAAAATTAGATAGGCTTCAACGACGAAATTTCGTAACTGTAGCCTTTCAGCGACGAAAAAATTTAAATAAAAATTAGAAAAAATAGACAGGCTTCAGCGATGGAATTCCATAGCTGAAGCCTTTCAGCGATGGCAAAATTTAAAGAAAAATTAGAAAAAATAGAAAGGCATCAGCGACAGAATAAATATAAAATAAAAATTAGGAAAAATTAGACAGGTTTCAACGACAGAATTCCGTAGTTGAAGCCTTTCAACGATGAAAAAAATTAAAGAAAAAATAGAAAGGCGTCAGCGACGAAATTCCATAGCTGAAGCCTTTCAGCAACGAAATAAATATAAAATAAAAATTAGGAAAAATTAGACAGGCTTCAGCGACGGAATTCCATAGCTAAAGCCTTTCAGCGACGACAAAATTTAATGAAAAATAGAAAGGCGTTAGCGACGAAATTCCGTAGCTGAAGCCTTTCAGCGACGACAAAATTTAATGAAAAAATAGAAAGGCTTTAGCGACGAAATTCCGTAGCTGAAGCCTTTCAGTGACGAAAGAATTTAAAGATAAAATAGAAAGGCATCAGCGACGAAATTCTGTAGCTGTAGACTTTCAGCGACAGAAAAAAATTAAAAAAATTTAGAAAAAATAGGTGTCTTCAGCGATGGAATTCTGTAGTTAAATATTTTTCGCAACAGAATAAATTTAAAAAAAAATAAAAAAAATAAATGAGGAGTCAGCGACGAAATTTCATCGTAAAGTCCGTCGGAAAAGATAAATAAAATATTTGAAAATATTAGCGACGAAATTTCGTCGCAAATCCGTCGCTAATTTATTTATTTAGCGACGGAATAATTTCGTCGCTAAAATTCTGTCGCTGAAAGTATGTTTTCTTGTAGTGAACGATTATTTAATACCGAAAATATCAATTTAGTGAAAAATTGTAAAAGTGTCGAAATTGACGATTTGATAAATTGTTGTATGTTAACTAAGGACTTGAATAAGTGTGTAAGCTATTAGGTTTATAAGATTAAAGTTAGAAGAAGAGAAACTATCGAAATAGCTTAAACTGACACGTTTATCGATAAAACCAAGCAAATAACAAAGTTGGCAAAAATAATCTAAATCAAGGCAAGCTCAGTACCTGATGATTTTGTGCTGCCCCAAGATTCAATAGGTAAGGGGTGTAAAGTGATATTAGTACCTCGCTACTTCTCTTTTAATACATAAATATGTATTTACGAAATGTGTTTTGATGCTTGAAAATTACTGTTCATGCATAAACCAAAAACCGAAAGAAAAGCGAACTTGACCAAGCTTTTCGAGTGTACTTTCTTTGCCACCTATGAATGTTTTGGAAAAAAAAAGTTTTGATTCAAAAATGGGTTTTATGAATAAGTGATCAGAAATATGAGAATTTGACCTAAAGGTCAATTTTATTAGTATGCGAATTAATAAGCCCGAAAAAGAATTTGTAAGTTTCGTTTTGAGACTAAGACAATATGTAGTTCATGATATTTGTCATGCATGGCCCGTGTAGAGTTTGGTCCTTCATGGTGCATGCCTTATGCCACATAGTGCATGTTTTAGTCCTTAGTGGTGCATGTTTAACCACATCGTGCATTTGTTGCCCACTCGGTGCCTTATCTTCCGCCACTTCTGCATTGTTCGTTTTGGTCCTTAGTGGAGTAGGGTGTTGTACGACCCTGATACAGTCGACAGTTCCCTTACCATGGCCATCAGTACTCTATTTGTTTTTTGTCTCCCTCTTCCGAGATTGAGTTTGTATGAACATAACTTATGCTTATTATGTGTATTTGTCTAGTCTCCATGATATATTCTGCATGACTTCGAAAGAAAAGTGATAAGTTTTGTGACATGTGAAATGGTGATTTGAAGTTGTTTGGCTCACTTGTTTTAAGCTAAGCATGTTTTCGATAAATATATATATATATATATATATATATGTTTGCCAATGTTTTGTATATAAACATTTCGTGTTTAGTATGCTTTGATACCAAAATCATTTTAAATGCATTTCTTACTGGGTTCTTAAAAGCTCACCCCCTTCTCTACTCTTACAGATTATTTGTAGTGATCATTTTCTACGTCTGCCATGTAGTCGACGTAGGTTGGTGGACACAACACTCTCCTCAAGCTACCTGCAGTTGTAAACTCCAAGAATTTTCTAGTATTTAGTTTTAATTATGAATAGCGAAGTGGATGAATGGAATTGAGAATGGGCATATCGGTGGATAATTAATTGAAATTATATTTTAAACATGAGAGACTTGGATGAGTTTAATTAATTAAAATATTTTAACTTGAAGAATAAATAATTTTGAGGTGTAAAAAATAATTTTCATGAGCTAGATTAATATATATATATATATAATATTCTCTACGATAGGTAAGTTCAAATATGAGACTAAATTTATTTTAATACTATATGGAAGGTTTAATAAGTATGTAGAGACATATATATAGGTAATATTTTATTTAATCTTCTAGTCAAAGTATTTAGGTATAAAATACATATATATGTAAACGTATAAATATACACACATATATATATATATATATGTATATATACAAACTGAGAATTGGCTTCCAAAATGAAGTCAATCTCGAGAGTAGCGTGGGTCATGATGTTTAAGGAAAATGCATATATGATGGATGCATAAAAAGGGGAATGATATGATGAAAGAAGATGTTCGGTGAGTGAAGAGGAAAAGGAATCGGAAGCACAATGTCTGGCTTCTTATGAAGCCAAACCGAGGGTCATTTTGTCACGACCCTCAACTTACAAAAAATCGTCACAAATTTTTTTCTTTTTATACCTTATTTATTATTTGTTCTTACCTTACTTTGATCTTGATCAGCTACACTCGTAACAGTTGGGCTGTGTGTCAATGTCTACCTCATCCAACCATAATCGTTTAATTTGCATTAAAATTTAGAAGTAAACACTTGTATAAATAAATCAGAGTTGTTGTTTACATGTGTTTACATTGCTTTACATCCCAAATGATTACATTCAAAATGCTACTGTGCTATAGAAAGTTTAGATACAAAATTTCATCAGTGGGTATACCTTACTCGATGGGATGCAGCGGATACCAAAAAGGAAAGCCTCCAATCGCTCTCAGTCTATACTCAAAGCTTTGTAGATAGGGGAAAATAAGGGGGCGAGCAAACAACATGCTCACTAAGGCAATCATGCGAACATGTAGATACTGCACTATCTACGTGATCGTGATGCCATGCTCAAAACCATACAATTTCTCATTTACATCTCAAAAACATTAGTTCATGCTTGTGTTAATGGCATGTAAAGCAAATCATGTTATTTATTTAGTGCAGAAATCAAGTTCAAAGCATGGAATAACCGTCATGCATATTTCATAAATAAGGAATGGAAAACAATCATGCATAAGTTCACTTTAAAGCCATTATCATGCTTTCTCATCTCAATAAAATCAACACTTGTCAGGACTCAACCCCTCCCTCGGACTATCCTGACCCACAAAGCATTTTAAACATGGATTCATTAATAAATAAGAGACATGTGACATAGGCAATATAGTAAGAGAAATATCCTCTAGGACTATGGCCATATCTTGTGATCCCAGGCTATACTGACCAGGTGTGCGAGGTATCACCTCTATTTGCTTCCACACGGGATGTGGGTCGCATCCAGCCCGTTGGTCTATAGCAGATCTCAACATCGTTCGAAGACGACATATAACAATCTCAACACGGTACAACATACTCCATGCTACCTGCATAGTACAGCGTACTCCGTGGACCCATATTAACACATCATATCACGCCACATCTTAAAATGCATGTGCGAGCCTATTTAATCGGTGCGACACCCAGTCTACCCGAAGCTCCTAACACGATAATCAATCATGTCATAAAGCCACGTGCGAGTAATCTCAAGCACGACAACAAATATGGTGGACATCTAAAGCGAGCTATGCTCAGCACCTTGTCAAAACCAGTATAAAATCTGTGTGAGCTAAGCTCCAACACAACATCATAGAAATCCATGTGAAAACTAGTGCGAGCTAAGCTCTGGCAATCATGTGTATAAAACACATCAAATCTCGTGCGAGTCATGCTCTAGCACGCTTTTATTATCACAAATCTGTATAGGTGGATCAATGCTTTGCAAAGCATGGTCATAAACCAAATCAAATCATTTCTTTTGCAAATCATTTCAAATGTTAGCCAGCCTACCCATCATTTGCTAAAAAGCAATAAAATAGGATTTTCAAAGCATCATGCTTTTGTTTTCATGCACATTTGATCAAAACTTAACTCTTGCCCTTCAAACACCCATTTCATTTCCTATTTCCACATGCATTCTATAAAACATAATGGGCCCAAAATGCGCACAGATACCTCTAAGAGTCCACACAATTCCCTTACCACAATTTACTTGGGGTGCGACTCTCTTCCTCTACGCTTCTCGCGCGTTGGCTCAAATTGCTCCGGGTGTATACTCGAAAGCTGCAATTCATTCACCAATCACTTGGGTTAATGTTGCTAACTCACATTTTGACTTCAACTAGTCAATATATTTCATTGAGCCTATTTCGTTAAGTTTGGCCTATTTTTGCATTTGGCCATCATCAAGCCATTTCCAAACAATTTATCTAGTAACTCACTTAGTTACTTGTTCAGGACTTGATGTGAAATACTCTACCCTTACTCTCTCATTCATTTATGCATTTTACCCAATGTCTTAAATACACATTTTACCGTTTTTGGGGTAAGTCTCACAATTCATTCCATAACACCATCTCAAAATCATACTCACCACATCATTATCACCTTAAGATAGCCTATTCATTATTAATTCCAATACATTTCACTTTCGCACACTAACCCATTTATAGGTTATAATTGTTCCATTACATTCTAGATAGTTCCTACCATTAATATGCACACCAATCAACTCCAAAATCAATAACGGTCACGACAAAAAAATCAAAGTAAATTTTTCGTTTTTCTTTCATACTTACCTGTCCTCTGATCATTACCACATTCCACTAACAATTGGGCTGTGCGTCAATGCCAGTCCCACCATTCATTCACCATATAACTTAATTCCTTATTAAAGGAAAGGTAAACATATTAGTTTTTCACTAATTATTTCCCATTCATTTACAAGTGTTTACAGTGTCTATACATCCACGAAAGTTACTTACAAACATGTTACTGTGCTATTCTTAGTTAGATACAATATGTACAAGTGTATATACCTCAAAATGATAGGCAGCAACGGATATCAGGAATCCAGTACTTAGTTGCCTTAAAGTCTACTGGAAGAAATCTGAGTAGGAAAATGAAAGGGGTGAGCACATTAAGCTCAGTAAGGTAATCCTATGAACAAGTAGGTACCTACATGAACGTGGTGCCATGCATAAACCACCCTTTCTCCACATAATTTCAAAACAGATGCTACAATTCATGATGTCATGTAAAACAAGTTCACATATAGATTTCAAAGAGCATGGAAAACTCAACATGCAAATCCATTTAAATCATTTCATTCTCATTAAAATTTCACAACACAGCAAGGACTTAACCCCTCCCTCGAGTGTTCTTGACTCACACAAAATCGTGAACTCAAATGCTTTTCAAAGAAATAGTAACATGCGACACAATGAATGTCCTATAAAACCAGTTTACATCACACATGGGTTTAAATAGCATGGAAATAACATCATGTAAGTTCAATTTAAAACCCAGTTTCATTCTCATCAAAATCACATCGCAGTAAGGATCCAACCCCTCCCTCGGGTGATCCAGACTCACACAAAAGTACACAAAACATGTTTCTCAAAACATCAATTTATAACATGCGAGACTAGGAAATATATATATCTCAGGAAAATAACTAGGAGTATGGCCATATACTCATGATCCTACAGCTACACGGATCCTGTGTGCGATGTCTCACCACTATCGGGAACTGCCCCGGGTGGTGGGTCAGCCCATCCGTCGGTCTTATCTGATATCTTGCATCCGAAGTTGCCACTTGCATCCGAAGATGCCACATAATCAATCCCGACACGGTACAGCGTACTCCATGCTACTTGCACGGTACAACGTACTCCGTGGACCCATATCTCATATCCACAATCGGGCCTATCTCAAAACGCACATGCGAGCATATTTAATCGGCGTGACAAACAGTCTACCCGATGCTCTAAGCACGGCTCACCGCATGTCTCATAAAACCAGTGCTAGTGATGCTCCAGCACTCTCCAAAAATCAAGAAAAATCTCATGTGAGCCCAGCTCCAGCACGCGTTTCATAAAATCTCATAAGATCTGGTGCGAGCTAAGCTCCAGCACTTTGTCAAAAATCATGTAAGACTAGTGCGAGCTAGGCTCCAGCACTTTGTCACAAAGATCAAGGGAAAATTTGGTGCGAGTTAGACTCCAGCACCCTGTCACGAAAATCGTATAAAAATTTGGTGCGAGTTAAACTCCAGTACCCTGTCACGAAAAACATATGAAAATCTGGTGCGAGTTAGACTCCAGCACCAATGCATGTAAAACTCTAGTTCGAGCTCTTGCTTTAGCACTAATGCTATGCATCACACAAATCAAAACTCGTGTAAGCTGAGTTCTAGCACGTCACAGTTTCATAAAATCACGTAGGCGGCTCTGTTATCTCAAAACAATTTTCACAAGAAATCACATTGTTTAAAATATGCAATGCTATGCATTTTTATTTAAAAGATAGCCAGCCTACCCATGCACGTGTCAAAATACCTCAAAAACAAACAGGAACATCTTGTTCTTGGTCCTCCCAACTTTTCCTAATTTTTGAAATTTTACACTTCTCAAGGGTATTTTGGTCATTTGCACATCCAGGAACCCATAATTCTTATTTTAAATCTAGACCCTTCAGATAATTTTAGGGAATGTAAATGATGTCAAAATTTTGTAAAGTTACCTTTAGCAGTCCGTAAAATTTCCTTACCTTGAATCACGCACAAGCTTATCCCATCTCGCCAATACCAAGTCCTCAGTCCAAATTCGCTCTAACCAAGTCTACGGAGCTGCATATAACCATGTATTTCGGTTAGTTCTAATATACTTATCAGTATTTCACTTTTACTGATCGAATCTAAAATACTGGGCTCGTTTTACTTTATTGGGCCCGATTGCACCTTAATGGGCCTCGACCCATTTTTAGCCCGTTTTCACTTATTAAATCCCTTCTTTGGGTTTACTGGGCTCATTTGACTTACCAATACTCATCGGGCTTCGTTCCAAACTCATTGGATAGCCCGTATATCATTTACGATAATTACGTTAAAATTTCGAATACAATGCCTTTTATGCAGAATTAATTTGTAAAATAATGTTAACTCTGCATTAAGGACTCAAATTGATGTAATTAAAATGTACTTACCCAATACTCTGCGGGGTACGAAAATTGGAGCTCAATCGTCTCTCATTCGGGCTCTGTCGTAAAATTGCACAATTTGATAAATCCGAGTTATTTTCCATTAATATAATATTAAATAAATTCTCGAAATTTAATCCCAGGTCAATCTCGACCCTCGGTCAACTTACTCGAATCTTGAGTCGTCCTCGGTAATGTTTTTCCTTTTTTCCCTTTTCTTTCTTTTTCTTTTCTTTTCCTTTCCTCCCTTTTCCTTCCCCTTTCCTCTCAGCCAAACGGTGCCGTTTTCGGTTCCTCACCGTCGTCGGCGTTCCCGACCATTTCGCCGGCCGCTACCGGTACAAAAAGGACCGGCTCATCCTCCCGATCACGTCGGTGGCCATCGATCACGCCCAGCTGCCGTGGATCGCGGAACCGACTCGATTTCTTCCTCGGATTTTCGTTCGCCGATTCACCAAAATCCTATGTCGTCGGCACGCGTTATCGGTACCGATGGGTTTGTTGGGCTGTCCTCTATCTTCTCCGACCTTCGCCTCATCTCGTCGGTCGCCAGTGGTTGTCGGTGGTTGGGTCACGCGCAGTCTCCTTTTTCGTTTTCTTTGGTTTTTCTCTCTCTTCGATTTTGAGATTTTCGATTTCGATTTCTTTTCTTTTTTTCTTTTTTTTAATTATTATTTATAATTTATTTTATTATTATTTTATTCATTAAAATATCATTAAAAATTCCAAAATATCAACAAAAATTATATTTTATTCAAATTAATTTATTTATTGTATTTTAACCATTTTTCCGGTATATTTTCTCCGTATTTTTGGAATATTGTCCCGAGTAAATTTTCGGTAAATCTTAATAATTCCAGATCTTAATCAATTGGACTTGAAATTTAATAATTTCCTCGTTATTGATCAATATTTCTCAATTTCATATTTTTAATGAAATTTTCTTATCGAATTTATACCGAATTTCAGTCTTTTGATCGTTTTACCCCTGCACTTGTTCGGAACCAATTTAGGCCGACTTTCCTTCTTGGACCCACTATAATTTCTCATTTAAAATTCCTATCTCTGTCCGGACAATTCAAATCTCATAAATTTAATTTGAAATTCCTTAACTGTTCGTTTTCGAATTTTACGTACGTTCGACTACTTCATTCATATTTATATGATCAAAATCATTTGTCTTATGATTCCATTAACTTTTAACAATATCCATACAATGTGTTAATCATAAGAAAATACGATAAAAATCGGCACTTACATAATCTTCCCCACTTAAGAAATTTGGTCTTCCAAATTAGAACTAAGTTAGTCTGTAAACCAGTCCGAATACTTCACACATATCATACTCTTACTCTCCAGCTCCTATTTAAATTCCTCCGAAGCGTAATACTGCCGAAAGACTTTAATTAGAGAGGTCATCTTAAACCTCAACACCTTCTCCTTCCTGTTTAATGCCCGAATCTCATTATACCTTTAGAAAGAGAAACTTCCAAACACACTGATTCACACTCGATGAATCCTTATAGTCCTTTTCTCTTGTCAGCATAGCTTTTCTATCTATTTTGAGGTGTTCTCATTCTCTCACAATCAGCTGAACACCCTCAAAGGCTTATTATACTAGATCGGGAGCACTTTTGTATCTGTCACCCACTTCTCTCTATCTATTCGAAAAAGTAACCCTTAGGGCCAAACAATGCTTCACACAATGCCATATCGATACTCGAGTGATAACTATCGTTGTGTACAATTTAGCTAATAACAAATGATCATTCCAGGAGCTTGTAACATCAATTGCACACGTTCTCATCATATCCTCCAGAACCCTACAGTCCTCTCTGACTGACAATCTGTCTGAGGACGGAACGCTGTGCTCATACTCAACTGGGTTCCTATGGCTTCCTGAAATATGTTCCTAGAAGTGGGAAGTGTAGCGGGAATCCCTATTTGATACAATACTCCCTGGAATGCTACCTATTGTTCCACAATCTTCTTACTTCTATAAATTTGCTTACGCACTCAGTGTATCTATGGCTTTCATAACCAGAAAGTGGGTAGACTCAACAATCTATCGACCATCACTCAAATTGCCTCGTGATTCCTACGGTCCTCTGTAACCTGTCACACAATCCATGGTAACCTGCTCCCACTTTCATGTCAGAATTGGTAGAGGCTGCAATAATCCTGCAGACTTCTAGTGCTCTACCTTAATCTACTAATATACGAGACACTTCGCCATAACTCTCTAATATCTCTCTCATGTTTGACCACCAATACCCTTTTTCGAAAATTCTGATATATTTTATTACTTCTCGGATGCACGGTAAATCCCAAAGAGTGAGCTTTTGACAATAACACTATCTCATAAATTGTGGTCATTGGGAGCACTTATACTATCTTTGAACCTCAGTAAGCCATCATCACTCACTATGAACTTTGTCACTGTACCCTTCTGAATCTGACCCACACTATCGACACCCTGTCGATCATCACGCTAAGCCTGTCAAATTCGATCACTCAAATCCGGTTCTAATCTCTGGCTAACTATCACACAATCACTATCATCATCAGAAGGGATCACATCACTACTGAGGCTCACAACTGCTCTAGCAGCTCACGCTCCCTGACCATCATCTGTGATACCATCTCCAGGCTCTTTCTGCTAAGCCATTACATTAGCCTTTCCGGGGTGGTACAATTTTCACAATCATAATCCTTCAAAAGCTCTAACCCTCTATGTTATCTCATATTCTGCTCATTTCTGTGAAAACAGATACTCGAGACTTTTATGATCAGTGCATACCTAAAATTTCTCACCGTAAAAGTAGTGGCACCATACCCTCAGTGCATTACTACGACTACCAACTTTAAATCATGGGCCGGATAGTCCTTTCATGGTCCTTGAACTATCTGGATCCATACGTGACTATCATCTCATTTTGCCTTAACACACAGCCCAATCTTGGTTTCAAGACATCCATATACCCTGAGAAACCTCTTAATTTGTTGGGTATGGTGAGAATAAATGCGGTGATCAATTCATACTTCAATACACCAAAACTCTTGTCACGTCTATCATCCCATTCAAATACAACTTTTTCTAAGTTAAAAGTGTCAACAAAGTAGTCCATTTCGAGAACTCTTCACAAATCATCTGTAAAAACAATTTCCAATTGTTGCTTATGATTTTTCCTGGACTTTAAATACACCCAAAATATCATCAATAAGGATGATAACAAATCGATCCAAGTAAAGTTTAAATACCTCATTCATCAATGCCCTAACGAGTATAAAGAATTGTCTTGGGCACATCCACATTCCACTAAATATTTCAATCACCCACATCCTTGACCTATGTACGCATAAACATATAATATCATTTCCAAATCGCTTCTGTTCAAGATACTAACCCGCGCCATTTCCTTTTCTTATATTAACGAGTTTTATAAAATTTTTAATTTTTAAACCTTCATGATTAATCGAATTCTATATTTCTTTATAGTACAAGTAAAGGTAGCCTTATTTTAAATGTATACATTACGACTGTCAATTTCAATTTATAGGTTGTGTATACTTTTAGACGCTGTCAAGTCTTCCGGCGGGGAGGTATTTTGAAATACCTTTATTAACCCTCAAACTTGACCACATGGACTGGTTATGGATATATCCACCCCTTATCCTTGGTCACAATTCATATCTACTACATATCGCTTAATCCAAATTACTTCACATATCAGAGATATTCTTACCTTGCATACGCCTCTTATTCCAATATATCTTGTATTCAGGATCTATCACTTCTCAAAGCTTATCTCATTTCGTATATAAACTATAACAAAACTCTTTCATTACTTGTTAAAACTTACTGTACACTTTTCTAGGGTGTAACATTGCTATCTTAGAATAGCAATTTTAACAACATAGTTTACAGCCAATCAATTTATTTCCCATATTACATCAAAACACTCATATTTCATAGAATGAGATTGGTCTGCATGTTCCTTTCCTCCACTTTCAACTTACAATCTCTACTGACATATTCAATTTGCAGACTATCCTTCATTGGGGTGCTAACTATCAGCATTTCGCCTAATGATATAGGTTTCACATATTTCACTAACTTATATGCAAATGAAGATGATATGAATAAATGTGTAGTACCATGATCAATTAAAATAATTGCTTCAATATTAACAATCAAAATGGTACCTTGCACCACCTCAAATGAAGCATCAATAGTGTCCTGGTCCAAGGCATACACTCGCCCTCATTCAACCGCCTATTTTTGTGGTAACTACCACACATCCAACACTGCCCATTAGCAGGTCGGGGTCCTTCAATCACAATATTTGTGTAAGTACTGAAACTGGATACACTGGGGCTTACCAAACATCTTACCCCATGACTCGATAGCTCTAAATCTCTTACCAAATGGTCTCTTTCCGCTCTGACATCTCTATCATGCACTATACTCTTTTTGTCTCTATTACGGCCCGTACTACCTTCCCAATCTTAGAGGCATGCAACAGATAATCTTATTCACACAACCGTAGTCTGCGCACTGCCTCGGCATAAGTAGTGATATCGAACTGGGCCAATCGGACTCTGATAGATGGTCTGTTTCCATGAACTTTCGGACCTTTCAAGTCTCACTGTTCATAATGTCGGATTATACTTGCCCAGGGATGTAAATTGAGATTTATACTGGTCGATTGAACTGTTCCTCTGGGTCAGAGTAAAGAACTCTATCCGTAAATTCCTCTGAACAATGTTCGAAATATATTGTCTCTGTGCATCCAGAATTATCTCTCATATCAGTCCTAGATATCTAACTCTTAAAATGGGTCAAGCAGATTTCTACTAATGCTCCGCCTCGCCTTCCAACATAAATGTATTTAAAAGTCACTTTCACGGTTGACATACACCGAAAGAATCAATACAACTTTGATATCTCATTCACCCAGTCCTATGTAACTATTGGTTTCTTTACTTCGCTAATTACCGAAGGGGTGTGAGAATCTATATAGTCTGAGGCATCTGTTCAGGCTTTACCCTGCCTATCCTCAACTATCTGTATAGATTGAGTAAACAACTTCAAAATATTTTCTACACTCTACTCCACCCTCGTGAAGCGTGCCTCAATACTGTCTGATCTCTTTATAGGACCCTGTGGAGTATGCTCAACATCAGTCTCTACCTCAACCTCCTCATGGGTCTCATGGGTCAACTCAGCATGACTAGCAGGCTCAGGCCTACCCCTACGCCTCTACCTTGTGTTCTACCTCCTCTACTACGACCGGTGTTCGGCATAATGCTTATATTACTACATTCTCAACCATTTCTTAGTTAAAACCCATCTCAATATACATGATTGTATCTAACCAAGCATAGTAACACGGGGATATAATTTCCTAATTACTGACACTGACACACATCAGACCAATCTCGCTCTGATACCACCATTTGTCACGACCCAAAAATCAGAGTAAATTTTTTATTTTTCTTTCATACTTACCTGTCCTCTGATCATGACCACATTCCACTAACAATTGGGTTGTGCGTCAATGCCAGTCCCACCATTCATTCACCATATAACTTAATTCCTTATTAAAGGAAAGGTAAACACATTAGTTTTTCACTAATTATTTCCCATTCATTTACAAGTGTTTACAATGTCTATACATCCCTAAAAGTTACTTACAAACACGTTACTGTGCTATTCTTATTTAGATACAATATGTACAAGTGTATATACCTCAAAATGATGGGCAGTAGAGGATATCAGGAATGTAGTACACAGTCGCCTCAAAGTCTACTCGAAAAAATCTGTGTAGGAAAATGAAAGGGGTAAGCACATCAAGCTCAGTAAGGCAATCCTAGAACAAGTAGGTAACCATACTATCTACATGAACGTGGTGCCATGCATAAGCCACCCTTTCTCCATATAATTTCAAAATAGATGCTACAATTCATGATGTCATGTAAAACAAGTTCACATATGGATTTCAAAGAGCATGGAAAACTCAACATGCAAATCCATTTAAATCATTTCATTCTCGTTAAAATCTCACAATACAGCCAGGACTTAACCCCTCCCTCGGGTGTTCCTGACTCATACAAAATCATGAACTCAAATACTTTTCAAAGCAATAGTAACATTCGACATAATAAATGTCCTGTAAAATCAGTTTACATCACGCATGGGTTTAAATAGCATGGAAATAACGTCAAGCAAGTTCAATTTAAAGCCCAGTTTCATTCTCATCAAAATCGGATCTCAAGATGCCACTGACATCCGAAGATGCCACATAATCAATCCCAGCATGGTACAACGTACTCCGTGGACCCATATCTCATATCCATAATCGTGCTTATCTAAAAAATGCACGTGCGAGCATATTTAATCGACGTGACAAACAATCTACCCAACGCTCCAAGCACAGCTCATCACATGTCTCATAAAATCAGTGTGAACGATCAGTGCGAGCGATGCTCCAGCACGCGTTTCATAAAATCTCATAAGATCTAGTGCGAGTTAAGCTCCAGCACTTTGTCAAAATCATGTAAGACTAGTGCGAGCTAGGCTCCAGCACTCTGTCATAAAAATCAAGTGAAAATTTGGTGCGAGTTAGACTGTAAACCCCATAATTTTCCTGCATCAAATAAAAAAAAAAAAAAGGGAAACAAAATTTCATTTTCGAAATGAGGAAAATTTCGTGGAAGACATGGATATTATGTCTTTGAAAAAAAAAAGGGGTATATATATATACTAACATAAAAAAAAAAAAAGAGAGAAAGATATATACATATAAATATATTATAAACGAATAATAAATATATATTAATATTATATATATATTAATATAATATATATTTTTAAGGCATGTACGGAATTGGCTTTTAGCCAATTCCGTCTGCCATTTTCTTTCCCCCCCCACTGTTTTCGAATTAGAAAACGAAAAGGAAATAAGACAGAGAAGGCATCAGGCGAGCGGGAAAAAGCAAAGGAAATGGAAGAGAAAAAAAAAAGAAAAGAAAAAGGAGAGAAGGGAAGCTGGAATCGGGCAACATTGAGATTGAGCTGGACAGAAACGAAACAGGGGAGCTGAAGTTGGGAACCGAAGCAAAGACTGAGAGCCTCTGATTGAAGCAGCACCCAGAAGGAAGGAGATTGAGGCGAGGAACCGAGACTGAAGAGTGGAGCCGAACCAGGAAAAGCAAACCTGGAATAGGCAAGCTGCTTGGGAAAGGAAGAAAGGAAGAAAGAAAAGGGGAAAAGAAATAAGAGGGAGCCGATCAGGAAGAGCAGGCCGAGAGGCAGGGGAGACCGCGGGAAGAAGAGGACTGAAATTTGGAGCATGCCGAGGGCTAGAAAATCGAGAAACCGAAGAGGAGCGGGCTGGGAATTAGCAAGAAATCGAGAAATAGAGCAGAATTGAGACTGAAGAAGAAACAAACGAGAGTGAAGGCTGGAACCGAGGACATTAGGGAGGCTACAAACAGGGTTGGTAGCTGGTTGCATCGTGGCTGTTTTGGAGGCTGGAAACAGCTTGTGCAGGGGACTCTAGGAAGGGCAGTTCAAGGCTGATTTTGGGGTCTCCATTAGTTGAAAAAAAAAAAAAACAACAAGGCTGGAATGTGGCATTTGAGGGCTGGAAATGAGGTGTTGGGTCTGGAAAAGAGGGCTGATCAGTGGCTAAAACAGTGCTAGAAACAAGGCTGATTGGGGTGATGTTTGGGTGTTAAACGGGGGAAGGAATTGAAGTTGACCGAGAGTTGAGGGAGGAAAGGAGGTGAGAATCTAATGTATATATGTATGTTTAATTGTACATGTATATATATTTATGTGATTGTGTATAAGTATGATAAGGTAAAGTATATAGATGTATATACATGTATGTATATTCATTTTAAATGCAGATAAATGGGTGGTAGAAATAAGAATGTTAGTTATAGATTAAATTAGACAAAAAATGGAATGATGAGAAGTAGGCAAAGAAATATATATTTGTGATATTGAATAATGGAGACAAGTGATAATATATATATATATGTATTTATGTGAATAAATATATATATATATATGTGTATATTTGGGTATATACATATAGGTGTGTATAATAAAAGGGTATATTAGTATATGTACATATATTTGACAAATGAATAAGGAAAGCCAAGGATAAAATAAATATGAGTATATACTTAGGTGTATATACATATAGGAGTATACGAAAAATGTGTATATACTTGGGAGTATACGAAAAATAAGTGTATAAAATAAATGTGTTTTAGTATATGTACAAACAAGGACATATATATATATATATATATATGTGATAAAGAAAAAAAAAAAAAGACAATAATATATATATATATATATTTTATTATATAAATATATATATATATATATATAGGGGTGTATATAGGATGAATTTGTGCTAGTATATATATATACAAAGAATGTATATATGAGATAGGAAAAGAGTGAAAACAAATAAATATATATGTAAGTATATATGTATATATATATATATACACATATGGGAGTGTATATATATATGTATTTATGTGTAGATACATGTAGAGGCATATAATAAGGTGTATGCCAATAATTGTACATACAAAGTAATATGTGGTAAGAGGGAATATATAAACGTGCGTGTTGACTTAGGTGAGTACAATAATACGTACACACGCAGTAGTAATGAATAGGTTACGATTTTAATGCAATTCGGGTAATTCGCACGAATAGGGTGCTAAGTGTACGATTTCGTTGTAGGTGATCGTAGAAGGAATTAAGTGAGGTACTAAGAGACGTCACCACTCGAGCACGGAGATTTCGATAGATCGAGGTAAGGGGATATAATTTAAAACGATAATAGTTACTTTCTGAGTTGTGATTAAAGAATACTTACAAAGACATAAAGTATGATTTTTCATGCATGTTTCTAAATTATATTTCTGATCAAGACTATGCTCTTCGTATTTATGTTTTTGAATAATCGTATATAACTGAATTTAATTTCGGAATAAGATGTCTTCTAAAATGATCTTTCGAATAAGATGATTTTAATTCGATGTTTTCATATATAAAAACTACAGTTGTTATGAGACTAAGGGCTATTTATGTTGCATGTTTACGTTTGTCAACTTCGCCTGTGTGGCATCTGACTCGCCTGTGTGGCGTTTGAACTCGCCTGTGTGGCGCTTGTACTTCGCCTGTGTGGCGTCTGACTCGCCTGTGTGGCGTTTGACTCGCCTGTGTGGCGTTTGAACTCGCCTGTGTGGCGCTTGTATTTCGCCTGTGTGGCGCCTGGAGTTGTAGGACTGGTTAGCAGTGGGAGCGGGGCCCAGAGGGGTCTGGCGTGCTCCGGGGCCAGATCGCCTGTATTTCGCCTGTATGGCGCCTGGAGTTGTAAGACTGGTTAGCAGTGGGAGCGGGGTCCAGAGGGGTCTGGAGTGCTCCGGGGCCAGGTCACCTGTAATTCGCCTTTGTGGCGCCTGTATTTCGCCTGTGTGGCGCCTGTATTTCGCCTTTGTGGCGCCTGTATCTCGCCTGTGTGGCGCCTGTATTTCGCCTTCGTGGCGCCTGTATCCCACCTTTGTGGCGTTTGAAATTACCTTTGGGTCCTGAATTCCTTCTACGGAGGATGATCAGGTTATTTTGCCGCGTGATAATTATATGGCCGATGTAGTCTCAATTTGAAAATTTAAACTCTGTTTTCATAACTGGATTTGTAGTATGTGATTTGATATATATACCTATTTGGAATTCTAAATGTACGACTAGTTTTACGTAATATCTGTTAAGTTCAAATACCTAGAGATTTATGTTTTGAATCTCGATGTTTATAAGTTTCCTTAATCTTTGAATATTATTATCAGTTTCAGAAAATATCATCATACGCATTATCATGTTTTATACATATTTAAATTGCTAGAATCGTTTTAAATACATCTTCTTACTGGGCTTTTTTCCCGAAAGCTCACCCCTCTACCTCTCAGATTACTTGCAGTGATCCGTAGGTGCTACCCGCCACGTACACGACGTAGGTTGGTGGGGAGAGCTCCTTAGGCGATTTTTTTTGTACACGCAGAAAGGTATACATTTACATTCCTGTACCAGACATAATTGTATGCACAGACACATTGGAAATATCAGTTGGGATGTAATTTTGTAAGGGACGATGTAAACATTACTACTTTGGTATAATGTTTTGAGTTGACTAGTATTAAATTGAAATGGATGTGTTGAGTGGTAAAGATGAATTTGGAAAGTATGCTTGGTAGTGGTGGATATCTAGGATTGCCAAAAAAACAACTGATTTGCAGGTGGGTAGGCTCATATATAAGTCGTTGTGCTGCCGAAATTTTTATCGGCCACATAAAATATAGAAATTAATTATGATTACAAGTAAAGTATTAGGAAAAGTGTTTTGACACTGCACAGGAATACAACCTAAGTGAATAAGGGAATAAGTGGTTAAAAAAAAAAAAAAAAATTTCCCGATTTTCAAGGGTCAAGGGTCGTTACATAGACTCCAGCACCCTGTCACGAAAATCATATAAAAACTTGTGTGAGTTAAACTCCAACACCCTATCACGAAAATCATATGAAAATCTGGTGCAAGTTAGACTCCAGCACCAATGCATGTAAAACTCTAATGCGAGCTCTTGCTCTAGCACTAATGCATACATCACACAAATCAAAACTCGTGGGAGCTGAGCTCTATCACGTCACACTTTCATAAAATCACGTAGGTGACTCTGTTATCTCAAAACAATTTCCACAAGAAATCACATTGTTTAAAATGTGCAATGCTATGTATTTTTATTTAAAAGATAGCCAGCCTACCCATGCACGTGTCAAAACACCTCAAAAACAAGTAGGAACCTCTTGTTCTTGCCCATCCCAACTTTTTCTAATTTTTGAAATTTTACACTTCACATGGGTATTTTGGCCATTTGCCCATCCGGGCACCCAAAATTCTTATTTTAAATTTAGACCATTCAAAACATTTTAGGGAATGTAAATGATGTCGAAATTTCGTAAAGTTACCTATAGCAGTCCGTAAAATTCCCTTACTTGAAATCACGCACAAGCTTATCGCGTCTCGCCAATACCAGGTCTCTCAGTCCAAATTCGCTCCAACCAAGTCTATGGAGCTGCATATAACCATGTATTTGGGTCAATTCTAATATACTTATCAGTATTTCACTTTTACTGATCGAATCTAAAGTACTGGGCTCGTTTTATTTTATTGGGCCCAATTGCACCTTAATGGGCCTCGACCCATATTCAGCCCGTTTTTACTTATTAAATCCCTTCTTCGGGTCTACTGGGCTCATTTGACTTACCAATACTCATCGGGCTTCGTTCCAAACTCATTGGATAG
The DNA here is from genome assembly GCA_033439115.1 of Firmiana major. NCBI lineage: Eukaryota > Viridiplantae > Streptophyta > Magnoliopsida > Malvales > Malvaceae > Firmiana > Firmiana major. The sequence continues at coordinate 15,220,536 of CM065908.1, read as the reverse complement.
CCCGTATATCATTTACGATAATTACGTTAAAATTTCGAATACAATGCCTTTTATGCAGAATTAATCCGTAAAATAATCTTAACTCTGCATTAAGGACTCAAATTGTCGTAATTAAAATGCACCTACCTAATACTATGCGGGGTACAAAAATTGGAGCTCAATCGTCTCTCGTTCGGGCTCTGTCGTAAAACTGCACAATTTGATAAATCCGAGTTATTTTCCATTAATATAATATTAAATTAATTCTCAAAATTTATCCGTAGGTCAATCTCGACCCTCGGTCAACTTACCCGAATCTTGAGTCGTCCCCGGTAAATTTTCTTTCCTTTTTTTTCCCTTTTCTTTCTTTTTCTTTTCTTTTCCTTTCCTCCATTTTCCTTCCCCTTTCCTCTAAGCCAAATGGTGCCGTTTTTGGGTCCTCGTCATTGCCGACGTTCCCGACAGTTTCACCGGCCGCTACCGGTACCAAAAGGACAGGCTCATCCTCTCAATCACGTCGGTTGCCACCGATCACTCCCAACTGCCGTGGATCGCCAAAACCGACTCGATTTCTTCCTCGTATTTTCGTTCGTCGATTCGTCGAAATCTTGCGTTGTTGGCGCGCGTTATCGGTACCGATGGGTTCATCGGGCTGTCCTCTATCTTCTCCGGCCTTCGCTTGGTCTCGTCGATCGCCGGTGGTCGTTGGTGGTTGGGTCATACGCGGTCTCCTTTTTCGTTTTCTTTAGTTTTTCTCTCTCCCCGATTTTCAAATTTTCGATTTCGATTTCTTTTCTTTTTTTCCTTTTTTTAATTATTATTTATAATTTATTTTATAATTATTTTATTCATTAAAATATCATTAAAAATTTCAAAATATCAACAAAAATTATATTTTATTCAAATTAATTAATTTATTATATTTTAACCCTTTTTTTCGCTATATTTTCTCCGTATTTTAGGAATATTGTCTCGAGTGAATTTTTGGTAAATCTTAATAATTTCAGATCTTGATCAATTGGACTCAGAATTTAATAATTTCCTTATTATTGATCAAGATTTCTCAATTCCATATTTTTAATGAAATTTTCTTATCGAATTTATACCCAATTTTGGTCTTTTGACCGTTTTACCCTGCACTTGTTCGGAACCAATTTAGGTCGACTTTCCTTTTTGGACCCAGTATAATTTCTCATTTAACATTCGTATTTCTGTCCGGACAATTCAAATCTCATAAATTTAATTTGAAAATCCTTAACTGTCTGTTTTCAGATTTTACGTACGTTCGACTACTTCATTCATATTTATATGATCAAAATCATCCGTCTTATGATTCCTTTAACATTTAACAATATCCATACAATGTGTGAATCATAAGAAAATATGATAAAAATCGGGTCTTACAATAACTAAACAAATAAACTTTGATTAATGCTTTAGAAACTCACCTCTTTGGATTTCCTTCTTACTCCAAATGACAATGCTCCTAGCTCCTTCAATATAACAAATGGGGCAATGACTCCAAGCTATGTTGTTCTTCTCTTTGATGTGAACAATTTGTATCTAATAGCCTTCCCTCAAATCTTTATGAAAATATGCAGATTTAGGAGTGAGAAAGCTAGGTTTTTGGATTAAAAATGGTAGAGTGGGGTTGTTTCCTAAAATTTGCAGATCTAACTGCTCCTATTTATAGAGTTAGCTTGCTGAGATCGATCTGTCGTGGGTCTGAGATCGATCTGGTCCTCTTAAATTCCTCATTTTCATGACATTCGAAGGCATGAGATCGATCTGTCGAGGGCTTGAGATCGATTTGCTTCAGGCTGAGAGTTAAGGAGATCGATCTGGCTAAGAGAGGAGATCGATCTTATCCAACCCGAGAGCTAAAGAAATCAATCTGCTTGCATTAAGGATCGATCTCTTCATTTATAGAATGTTTAGTAGATCGATCTGGCTCCATTGGAGATCAATTTGCCCTGTTCCATTGCTCAAATAAGAGCAATTTTGGCTCTTCCAGATCGATCTTTCCTTTAATGAGATCGATCTGGCATTCATATTTTCCAGATTTTTACTGCAGTTTTCTACAGTAACTCACATAAACATCCTTAATTTTGCTACTATAGTCATTTTCTCATCCAACCACCTTTAAGACTTAAAAATGACATCCATTTATACTTTATACACATTAAAACTTGTGTGCATTTATTGTATAACCAAAAGTATACAATACAAAACTAAATGGAAGTATAAAGATTTATGCAACTCATGCAACTTCATTCCATTTTACCACACTACTCATTTTTCATTCCACTCACATTCATCACATACAAAAGTCCACTTCTTCATATTCATACATAATGAAACTTGTACGTACATCACAAACTCTTATTACAAGTGTGTACATTGAATTTATGGATAATACATCACTTATGCTTCACATTACAAGTACATCACCATACTTATGAATTCATAATTACTTGATCCAAAACCATCCATATTATAATCCCATTTACATGTATACAAGGTTAAACATATATCGGGTCTCACATTCTCCCCTATTTAGAAAATTTGATCCTCCAAATTGGATCTAAATCAATCCGTGAATAACTCGGGATACCTCTCCCTTATCAAACTCTCCAATTCCCATGTGGCCTCTTCCACCATGTGATGTTGCCAAAAGACTTTCACCAAGAGAATTATCTTTGTCCTCAACACTTTCGCTTTTCTATCCACTATCCGAACTGACTTCTTAACATGCGTTATGCTTTCATTGAGCTCCAAAGGCTCGTACCTTATCACATGCGCCAGGTCTGGGTGGCACTTCCGTAACATGGATATGTGGAAGATGTTATGTACATTAGCTAGCTCAAGTGGTAATGCTAGCCTGTATGCCTTATCTCCCACTTTATCAAGTATCTCAAATGGCCCTACATATCGTGGGCTCAACTTCCCCTTCTTCTAGAATCTCATAATTTCCTTCGAGGGAGAAACCTTCAAAAATACTAACTCACCCACATTAAACTCTACTAGTCTTTGTCTCTTGTCAGCATAACTCTTTTGTCTGTTCTGAGCTGTCCGTAACCTCTCACAAATCAACTGGACATCCTCAGAGGCTTGTTTAACCAAGTCAGGAGCAAAGATCTGTATGTCACCAACTTTGTCCCATCCAATAAGGGAATGACATCTATGCCCATACAATGCCTCATAGGGTGTCATCCCGATACTCACATGAAAACTGTTATTATAGGCGAACTCTACCAAATGTTCACCCCAAGAGCCTCTAAAATCCAACGCACACGTTCTCAACATATCCTCCAGGGTCTTTATAGTCCTCTCTGACTGACCATCTGTCTAAGGATGAAACGCGGTGCTAAAACTTAACTGGGTCCCCTTCGCTTCCTGAAAATATTCCCAGAAGTGGGAAGTGAAGCGGGCATCCCTATCAGAGACAACGCTCACTGGAACTCTATGTAGCCTCACTATCTCACACACATACAAGTTCGTTAACTGTCTTAGAGTATCGGTAGCTCTCATAACTAGGAAATGGGCTGATTTCTTCAACCGATCGACAATCATCCATATGGCATCATGACCTCTGCAGGTCCTCGGTAATCCCATCACAAAATTCATGGTGACATGCTCCCACTTCCACATCGGTATTGGTAGAGGCTACAATAACCCTACAGGCTTTTGATGCTCTACCTTCACCTGTTGACAAACGAGACACTTAGCGACACATTCAGCAATGTCTTTCTTCATTTCAGACCACCAATAAACTTTTCGTAGGTTTTGTTACCTCTTAGTAATCCCTGGATGTATCATTTACCTCGATGAGTGGGTCTTTGTCAAGATCAACTTCTTGATCTTTGGATCATCGGGAACACATATCCTGCTTTTGAACCTCAACAATCCATTTGAACTAAATTCAAAATCAGTCTATGTACCCCTCTATATCTACCCGACAATATCACTGCACTGTCGATCAATTCGTTGAGCTTATCAGATTTGATCTACTAGATCTGATTCCAATCGTTGGCTAGCTATCATAAAGCCACTATCAGCGTCAGGCGAGGTTACATCCAAATTGAGGTTCATGAACTGTTCCAATAGCTCGTGTTCCCTGATCATCATGAATGACACCAACCCGAGATGCTTTCTACTTAATGCATCAGCAACTACATTTGCTTTACCCGAGTGGTACAGGATCTCACAATCATAATCCTTTAAAAGCTCGAGCCATCTCCTCTGTCTCATGTTTAACTATTTCTGCGAGAACATGTACTTAAGGCTCTTATGATCTGTGTAAACCTGAAATCTCATACCATAGAGATAGAAGCGCCATATTTTCAATGCAAACACTACGGCCCCAACTCTAAATCATGGGTTGGGTAGCTCCTCTCATGATCCTTCAACTATCTTGATCCATAGGCTACTACCTTCCCATCCTGCATCAATACACAACCCAATCCTTGGTGTGAAGCATCCGTATACATCGAGAAACCTCCTGAGCTGGTAGGAATGGTGGGAATCGGAGCTGTGGTTAATCTCCTTTTCAACTCCCGAAAACTTCCTTCACACTTATCGTCCCACACAAATTCTACATTCTTTCTCGTGAGATGTGTTAAAGGAGCAGCTAATTTCAAGAATCCCTCCACAAATCATCGATAATACCCAGCTAAACCCAGGAAAATTTTGATCTCTGTTATTGTTTGGGGTCTCTGCCACTGTATCACTTCTTCAATCTTTGATGGATCCACCAACACACCATCTTTTGATACTATATGACCCAGAAAAGAGATTTGTTCCAACCAAAAGTAGCATTTACTGAGTTTAGTATACAACTTATTCTCTCGAAGGGTTTGTAGCACTATCCTTAGGTGCTGTTCATGCTCCTCTCTAGATTTGGAGTACACCAATATATCATCAACAAATACAATAACAAATCGATCCAAGTACTGGTGAAATACCTCATTCATCAATGACATAAAAGTTGCGGGAGCATTTGTCAACCCGAACGGCATAACCATAAACTCATAATGACCATACCGGGTGCGAAAAGTTATCTTGGGTACATCTCCATCCTGAATTTTCAACTGATGATACCTAGATCTCATATCTATCTTGGAGAAAACTTGTGCTCCCTTAAGTTGATCCAACAAGTCATCGATGCATGGGAGGCGATACTTATTCTTGATGGTGGCCTTATTCAACAATCGGTAATCTATAAACAGTCGGAGGCTTTCATCCTTCTTCCTTACAAACAGAACCAGTGCTCCCTAAGGCGATACACTCGGTCTGATGAACCCCTTCTGCAACAACTCCTGTAACGGCTTCCTTAATTCGTCCAACTCTATCGGAGCCATTCGGTATGGTGGCTTGGATATTGGCTCTGTACCAGGTGCCAATTCTATGCAAGACTCCATCTCGCTATCTGGAGGTAACCCTGGTAATTCATCCAGAAAGACATCTAGAAATTCCCTGACCAATAGGATGTCTCTCAACTCCGGACGTGCCTTATCCGTCTTAATCACATAAGCAATGAACCTTTCACATTATCCTTTCCACCGTTAGTAACACAAATTGTCACATTAACATATATAGTGGATAAACAAATTCATCTCTCAAACATCATGTATTAAGATCATACTCTTTTATTTATAGTAAACATGTTCTTTCACTTCATTTCACAAAGTTTACAACAAGATTTCCTATCTCGTGAAACATCAATGTTTAAGCACTACAATCCATAACAACATGGTTCGCAGCCAGCCAATCCATTCCTAGGATTACATCAAAATCACTCATATTTAATAAAATTGAATCGGCTACCATTTCTCTACCTCTTATCCTTATTTTACAATTTCTATATACATGCTTAGTAAATTGTCTATCATTCATAGGGGTAGTTATCATCAACATCTTATCTAGCAGTGTGGGTTTTACATGCTTTAACAATTTATGTACAAAGGATGGCGATATAAAGGAATACGTGGCACCAGGATCAAACAATACAAATGCTTCTAAATCAAAGATTTGAATGGTACCTTTAACCACATCTGAAGATTGATCCGCAGTGTCCTGGTCCAGTGCATGCACTAGTCCTCTGCTCACACCCACTGCCTGTTTCCCCTTTTCCTCAGCTGTAGCCCTCCTCCTCGGAGTAACTGTACCAACTTGAGCTCTCTCTGGCTCCTTGCCCTTCTGTGGGACTCTCTCTGTCATCTCTGGGCAATCCTGAATTATGTGCCCTGGTTTCCCACATCTGAAGCATATTGTGTCAGACCCGTATTTTTATGTAGCTTGTTTCTTATGATTTATATATGTACAGACATGTATTAAGTTAATTAAATCATAAGAAGAGTATTTACTAGATTTAAGTGTTAGTGAAATGCTTTAACACTTAAAAGCTACATAAAATCCTAATGTGAGCTATGAGAGCCACAGGTTAAACCGAGTGGATTTAAATCATTCTGACTGAAGAGAAGAACTTAAAATGAGAAAATATAGAGAGCTCATGAAGGAAAGTCAGTTTGATTTAGTCCCGAACATAGAGAACAAGAGTAAACCCTAAAAAAGGTAAAATAAACCTTTTTAACTGTTTAAGGTATTTAAGGTATTTAAGGCATATCTACCTATTGAAAACGGCTAAAACGTAAAGACGAGAGTGTAAAACATAAGATATGACACTTTCTGTAAAGACCCATCCTGACTTAACCAAAACCACTACAAAATTTTTGCATTTTTAACTTACCTTTCCTCTCTTCAATAGTTAGGCTATGATTCGATGTTAGCTTCCTCGCATACCATATCATCCATTTTCATACATACATGTCAATATACTGTTACTGACTGTAACTTCTTTTTATAATACATGTGAGATCATATAAAAGATAATACAAATACATTCCCCATAATATATATCGTATACATCACTGTGCTGTTTCTATGTTTAGATACATAACCATACAAAATATGTATACCTTTCGATCGATAGGAAATAGTTACGGAAAATAGGAATACTATCCCTCAATTTGCTCTCACTCTACTGCTGATGCTCTGTAGAGAGATGTAAAAGAAAGGGGGTGAGCATATAATGCGCTCAGTAAGGAAATCAGGCAAGCAAGTACACATCTACACTATCTACTCAAAATAATGCTATGCCTCGAAAATATCATTGCCTTAACTCACTTTAAAAGCATGTCTTTAATATATATATATACTTGTACAGATTAAATCCCATGTACAAAAATCATGCTTGCTTTTTCAAATGTAGGCATGTAATGCAAATAGTGCATCTTTATAATATCGCAATGCCTTTAGATAAATCATTCCATTTATGTTTAAATCACAATAAATATGGCATTCATTCACAACACAATAATCGGATTCTGACCCATCCCTCAGTTCTATCCATAAATAAATTAATCAATCAGGTGACATATCATGTGAGACTCTGTGGTAAAATGAAAATAGTATCCTGGACTATGGCCATATCCGAAAATGGTGATCCAGGCTGCATGAAATCCTAGTGTGCGGGGCATCACTGCTGCAACGGGAGGGGGGTCAGTCCATCATAACTGCCAGCTATATCCTCCTCAACTCCACAACACCACACAGTACAGTGTACTCCATGCCACTCGCACGGTACAACGTACTCCGTGGACCCTATATCACAGTCGGGGTGCCTGCCATAGGTCTTAGCCCTCAAACCATGGAATATCATACCACGTCTCTAAATCCACATGCGAACCTCTCATAGTGTGACACTCAGTCTACACGAGGAAATCAAGCATGGTTTTCAACATGTATTATATATCACATACAGTGCGCGCCTTTGAGCGTGACTCACAGTCGACACTTCGCTCAAACACTGTTTCAAATCACAAACTCAACTCTAGTGCGAGTAAACCTCCAGCAACTAGGTCAATGCATAGTTCATGTTTCAAATCAAGTACGAGCAATAGCTCCAGTACCATGCTATGCACAAAACTCATCAAATCAAGTACGAGCAATAGCTCAAGTGCTATGTCATGTATAAATCATGAAGAATCGAGTACGAGCAATGCTCTAGCACTTTGTCATGCATCTCATGTAAAATTCGAGTACGAGCTAATCACTCCAGCACTCTCTCATGCATATATCATATAAAACTGAGTACGAGTAATAACTCCAGCACTCTATCATGCATGTCATGGAAATCTAGTGTGAATCACAATCCATCACTAATATATGTGAAAAATATATAAAATCAAGTGCGAGTTGTGCTCTAGCACGATTTATTCTCACATAATTCGATAGATGACTCTTTAAAAAGGGATGATTTTCAAAACATCAAAATCAGCACTATAAAGTGTGCTTAATTCACATCAACCTTAAAATCATTAGCCCATCTATTTATTCGTCTGCTAAATAGCAGTAAAACACTCAAAATGGTGGTTTCCATGCTTTTTACAACTTTTCACAAAAGTTGACTTTTTTCCTAACTAAGGGTAAAATCGTAATTTACCACTATCGGGTCACAATAATTATTATTCACTTTCTCTAACCCTCAGAGTTTTTAAGTGAATATAAAATCAGACGAAAATACGTGCAGGTATCTCTAACTACTCACAAAAGTCCCTTACCTGCAATCACTCGAGAAATTTTACTTTCTCAACGCTGCTTGATCCAGCAGTCCGATTCGCTCCTCCAATAATCTTTGGAGCTGCATATAACCATTTATCAGGTTAATTATATTTTTTCTACTGTATTTCACATTAAATACAGTCTATTTCCCTTAATGGGCTTTAATAATCCTTAATGGGCCTAACTATGCCTTAAGCCCATTTTTATTTTACTATTCATTTTCGTTGGGCCTATTGGGCTTGTGGGACCCACCAACTCTTATTGGGCTTGTCCGAGACCCATTACATCACATTGGGCCTAAAATAATTGAGCTTGGCCCATTGGACCTCTAGGCCACATGCCATGGTCGAGAGCATCTCATGTCGTCGGTCACACCATGGCATGCCGTCCATGTCCATTTGTTTAGCCAAATTCACTTAGGCATTTTCAATAACATTTGGTTCGCATGTCTTAAGCCTTTCCTATAGTTCATGTTGGCATTTTATCAAATACCTTATGTGCCATATCATACAACCATCCATATGAACAAATTGATTATAACTAACCATGTCATAATCATGTATACATGCATATCCACCTATACATGTCTTAAAACTCATATACCAACTTTCGGCTATCATATGTTCATAGTGTTTTCATGTGTTTCAATCCATAAAACATATACTAATATACTTAAAATCATTCATACATTAACATATATGAATTTGAAAGCTTGAAAATATACCTAGTATTTGTGTTCACACTTGGCCGAAACTTTGAAGCCTCACGGTTTGCACACTATGGCTCCTTGATAGACAATTCCAACATATGTCACTCTCCTCTCAATTTGGAACAACTTTCATGCAGATTGCAAGTTCCAAATATGCCTTTTTCCTAGTGATTTCTAGTGAGAGAAAGCTTAGAAAACTTTTCGGTTATGGTTTCTTCACTTTACCAAAAATGAAAGGATGAAGATGATTATGTGTTGGCTGGTATTTATAAGTCCATTACTTAGTCATTAAGCTAAAATTAAGCCACCTTAATTGACTTCCAAAAAGTTTAGGTAATGGTTATCATTTTAGACTGTGTTACCTTTCATTAATGGCTTTTAACTTATTCAAATGGGCTTTCAATTGGGCTTCTCGGTTTGGGCTTTTCCTTTGGGCTGAAATTTTTACTACCTATTGGGCCTTCAATTGTCTCAATATTGGGCCCACAAATTGGCCCAACAATTTGGCCCATTGGGCTTTCCAAATTCGGCCCACACTTATAATACCTTAATGGGCTTTAAAATTTCCAACTTTGGCCCATTGCGTTTTTATCCATTAAATTAAATCCGAAATCCTTCCGAATAAATTTTCCTTACTTTCGAGGGTGATTATCTTGTATTCTGACTAAGAATATTTTTTCCCAATTTTTTTCCCCATACTTATGTTAATTTTTAACCATGGTTAGTCAACTATGGTAAAAGTCCACTTTTCTTAACTATAGTTGACTTTTTCCTTAATCATTGACCAAGTTGACTTTTTTTCAAAATTTTGAAAGTGTCATATCTTATGTCTTCCACTCTCGTCTTTACGTTTTAGCCATTTTCGATAGGTAAATACACCTGAAACACCTTAAATACTTTAACTCGCTAAAAAAGTCTATTTTACCCTTTTTAGCTTTTACTCTCGTTCTTTGTATTCGAAACTAAATCAAACTGACTTTCCTTCATAAGCTCTCTATATTTTCTCATTTTAAGTTCTTATTTTCAGTCAGAATGATTCAGATCCACTCGGTTTAGCCTGTGACTCTTATAGCTCACATTAGGTTTTTATATAGCTTATGCGTGTTAAATCATTTCACATACTCTTTAAATCTAGTAAATACTCTTCTTATGATTCAACTATAATAATAGAGTGTTCATACACATAGGAATCATAAGGAGTAGGCTACATAAAATACGGGTCTGACACTTTCAAAATTTTGAGAAAAAGTCAACTTTGTCAATGATTAAGGGAAAGTCAACTATAGTTAAGAAAAGTGGACTTTTACCATAGTTGACTAACCATGGTTAAAAAATTAACCTATGTATGGAGAAAAATTTGGAGAAAAATATTTTTGGATGGAATACAAGAAAATCATCCCCGAATGTAAGAAAAATTTATTTGGATGGATTCCGGATTAAATTTAATGGATAAAAATGTAATGGGCCAAAATGAAGATTTTAAAAGCCCATTAAGGTATACTAAGTGTAAATCGAATTTCTTAGGTCCTTTAGATCGAATTGTTGGACCGATTGATAGACCAAATATTTAGACAATTAAAGGCTCGATGTATAGTAAAAATTTCAGCTCGAAAACCCATTAGGAAGGCCCAAACCGAGAGGCCCAATTGTAAGGCCCAAATGGATTAAATATCTAACCCTTTAGTTAAAGGTAACTATGACTCATTAGATGACTATTACCTAAACTTTATGAAGTCAATTGAAATGGCTGGAAAGTAAGGCTTAATGGCTAAGTAAATGGCTTATAAAATCAGCCACCACATTGTCTTCTTCACCATATCATTCTTGGCTACACAAGGAAACCATTGAAATACATTTATCTAAGCTTTCTCTCACTAGAAATCACTAGGATTTAGGCATATTTGGAACTTGCATTCTGCATGAAAGTTGTTCCAAATTGAGAGGAGAGTGACATATGTTAGAATTGGCTATCAAGAAGCCATAGTGTGCAAACCGTGAGGCTTCAAAGTTTTGGCTAAGTGTGAACACAAATTCTAGGTATAATTTCAAGCTTTTAAAATTCATATATGCTAATGTATGAATGATTTTAAGTATATTGGTATATGTTTTAAGCATTGAAACATATGAAATCACTATGAACATGGTTAGGCCGAGAGTGAGTAGTGATAAATTGATAAATGGCCATATGATTTTAAGGCATAAATGAGTTAATGTACATACGTTCATGATTATGGTATAGTTAGAATTAATCAATTTGATTAATTGATACATGAATTTAATTGGCAATCAAGGTGTTTGATAAAATGCCTAAATGAACTAAGTGAAGCTTAAGAACATTGCCAACCAAGTGTTTGTGAAAATGCCTAAGTGAATTGGCTAAATAAATGGACATGGACGGCATGCCATGGTGTGACTGACGACATGGGATGCTCTCGGCCATGGCATGTAGCCGAGAGGTCCAATGGGCCAAGCCCAATTGGTTTCGATCTAATGTGATGTAATGGGTCCTAGATAAGCCTAAAAAGAGTTGGTGGGCCCCACAAGCCTAATAGGCCCAATGAAAATGAATAATAAAATGGAAATGGGTTTAAGGTATAGTTAGGCCCATCAAGGTTTATTAAAGCCCATTAAGTGAAATAGACTGTAATTAATGTGAAATACAGTAGGAAAACTATAATTAACTTGATAAATGGTTATATGTAGCTCCAGAGATTAGTGGAGGAGCGAATTGGACTGCTGGATCGAGCAGCGTTGAGAAAGTAAAATTTCTCGAATGATTGCTGGTAAGGGACTTTTGTGAGTAGTTAGAGATACCTGCTCGTATTTTTGTCTGCTTTTACATTCACTTAAAAACTCAGAGGGTCAGAGAAAGTGAATAATAATTATTGTGACCCGATAGTGGCAAATTATGATTTTACCCTTAGTTAGGAAAAAAGTCAACTTTTGGGAAAAGTTGTAAAAAGCATGGAAACCACCATTTTGAGTGTTTTACTGTTGTTTAGCAGAAGAATAAATAGATGGGCTAATATTTTTAAGGTTGATGTGAATTAAGCACACTTTATAGTGCTGATTTTGATATTTTGAAAATCATCCCTTTTTAAAGAGCCATCTATCGAATTATGTGATGATAAATCATGCTATAGCACAACTCGCACTTGATTTCATATATTTTCCACATATATTAATGCTGATGTATGATTCGCACTAGATTTCCATGACATGCATGATAGAATGCTGGAGGAATTAGCTCGTACTCAAATTTTACATGAGATGCATGACAGAGTGCTAGAGCGTTGCTCGTACTCGATTCTTCATGATTTATACATGACATAGTACTTGAGCGATTTCTCGTACTTGATTTGATGAGTTTTGTACATAGCATGGTACTGGAGCTATTGCTTGTACTTAATTTGAAACCTGAACTATGCATTGACCTAGTTGCTGGAGGTTTACTTGCACTAGAGTTTGAGTTTGTGATGTGAAACAGTGTTTGAGTGGAGTGTCGACTGTGAGTCGTGCTCAAAGGCGCGCACTATATTTTATGTGATATATAAAACATGTTGAAAAACCATGCTTGATTTGTTTGTGTAGACTGAGTGTCACACTGTGAGATGTTCGCATGTGGATTTAGAGACGTGGTATTCATATTCCATGGTTTGAGGGCTAAGACCTATGGCAGGCACCTTGACTATGATGTAGGGTCCATAGAGTACGTTGTACCGTGCGAGTGGCATGCGGTACATTGTACTGTGTGGTGTTGTGGAGTTGAGGAGGTTATAGCTGGCGGTTGTGATGGATTGCCCTCTCGTTGCAGCAGTGATGCCCCGCACACTAGGATTCCGTGTAACTTGGGATCACCATTATAGGATATGGCCATAGTCCAGGATATTATTGCATTTCACCACAAAGTCTCACATGATATATCCCCTGACTAATTTATTTATGATATGGATAGACCTGAGGGAAGAGTCGGAATCCGATTGTTGTGTTGTGAATGATTTAATTGCCATATTTACTGTGATTTGAACATAAATGGCATGATTTATCTAAAGGCATTGTGATATTATAAAGATGCATTATTTTACACTACATGCCTACATTTGAGAACAAAAGCATGATTTCTGTACATGGGATTTAATCTATACAAGTATATGTATATATTTTAAAGACATGCTTTGAAAGTGAGTTAAGGAAATGATATTTTTGAGGCATAGCATTATTTTAAGTAGATAGTGTAGATGTCTACTTGCTTGCCTGATTTCCTTACTGAGCTGTGAGCTCACCCCCTTTCTTTTACATCTCTCTACAGAGCATCAGCAGTAGAGTGAGAGCGTTTGAGGGATAGTATTCCTGTTGTTCGCTGCCATTTCCTAACGATCGACAGGTATACATATTTTGTACAGTTCCGCATCTAAACATATAAACAGCACAGTGATGTATACAATATATATTATGGGGAATGTATTTGTATCAGATTTTATATGAGCTCACATGTATTATAAAAGAAGTTACAGTCAGTGATAGTATATTGACATGTATATATATATATGATAATGGATGATATGGTAAACGAGGATGCTGACATCGAATCACAGCCTAGCCATTGATAAGGAAAAAGGTAAGTTAAAATGCAAAAAAATTGTAGTAGTTTTTTAAGTCATTGAGGGTCATGACATACTGCAGAAGGTCCATAGCATGGTTGAGTACCGTGGTACCTACCACACTTGCTGCACTGTTCTGTAGTAGGTCGTGGCCCTCCAATTATAATTCCCTTAGCTGGAGCTATGACCGGATACATGGGAGGATTAACTGTCCTCTCTCGGATCTCTTCTATCCTTGGCCTCTTCCTAGAAAACCTCTTATTTCCCTTATAATTGAAGCCTCTATCTAGCACTGGTCTCTTCCTATCTTCATCCCTCACTTTACCAACCTTTCCAAACTCTGAGGCAATTCTATCAACATCTTGCTCACACAATTACACCCTATGCACTACCTTATAATAGGTCGGTATATCCAAGGGAACCAATCTAGACCTGATGGTTGGTCTCAATTCGTCCATAAACTTTTGGATCTTCTCGACCTCATTACCTATCGTATTGGGATCATATCTGCTGAAGGAGATAAAGGTCGTCTCATACTCATCCACAGTCATGCTCCCTTGGGTCAGTCCCAAAAATGCCATCTTTATCTTTCGTTGTGCCGTATCCAGAACATACTCTCTCGAAAAGCCTCCAAAAACACATCCAGCTAATCTCTATATGCCGGGTTCTCAAAATAGGACTGGTGGATTTCCACCAATGTTTCGCTGATCCCTTTAGCATGAATGCAGCAAACGCTACCATCTTGGTAGTAGTGTACTCAAAGAACCCATATAACTTTTCAATCTCATTTATCCAATCCTCTGCAGCTACTGGGTCCTTAACTCCACTGAAAGACGATGGTCCAAACTTCTGGAACTGTCGCAGTCTATCCAAATCACAACCTTAACACCAGCCTCTACTGCCCTGTGGTATAGTAACATGTGTAGGCATATCCTGTGCCTCAGGAGCTGCCGCCTGCTGGGCATCACCCTGTGTAGCAAGACTCTGTCTGCCCCCAACTCCAAGTAAAAATTGAGTGACCAACTCCAAGATCATCTCTATACTCCGCTCAATCCTCGCGAAGCGTGCCTCAGTATTTTTGGGTCTCTCCTCTTGGCCCTGTAGAGCATGCTCAACCTTAACCTCCACCTCAATCTCTTCCTGAGTCTCGTGTGTTTTTGGCTCAACACTACCCCCAGGCATACCTCTACGGCCTCTAGCTTGCGCTCTCGCCCCTCTACCACGACTAGTGTTAGGCATAATGCTCAATTCCCTACATTCACATTAATTTCTTAATCAACCTATTAACACACACATAATTTGAATCTAAACAAGAATAGTAACATGGGGATGTAAATTTCCAACTTATTAAATATTTTAGACATCGACACACGTCAGACCAATTCAGCTCTGATACCAACTTCTGTCACGACCCTCAACTTACCAAAAATTGTCACAAATGTTTCACTTTTTATACCTTATTTATTATTCGTTCTTACCTTACCTTGACCGTGATTAGCTACACTCGCAAAAGTTGGGCTGTGTGTCAATGTCTACCTCATCCAACCATAATCATTTAATTTGCATTAAAATTTAGAAGTAAACACTTGTATAAATAAATCAGAGCTGCTGTTTACATTGTTTTACATCCCTAATGATTACATTCAAAATGATACTGTACTATAGAACGTTTATATGCAAAATTTCGTCAGTGGGTATACCTTACGCGATGGGATGCAGCGGATACCAAAAAGGAAAGCCTCCAATCGCTCTCAGTCTATACTCAAAGCTCTGTAGAGAGGGGAAAATAAAGGGGGTGAGCAAACAACATGCTCAGTAAGGTAATCATGCGAACAGGTAGATACTGGACTATCTACGTGATCGTGATGCCATGCTCAAAACCATTCAATTTCTCATTTACTTCTCAAAAGCATTAGTTCATGCTTGTGTTAATGGCATGTAAAGCAAATCATGCTATTTACTCAGTGCACAAATCAAGTTCAAAGCATGGAATAACCATCATGCATATTTCATAAATAAGGCATGGAAAACCATCATGCATAAGTGCACTTTAAAGCCATTATCATGCTTTCTCATCTCAATAAAATCAACACTTGTCAGGACTCAGCCCCTCCCTCGGACTGTCCTGACCCATAAAGCATTTCAAATATGGATTCATTAAAAAATAAGAGACATGTGAGATAGGCAATATAATAAGGGAAATATCATCTAGGACTATGGCTACATCCTGTGATCCTAGGCTACACTGATCAAGTGTGTGGGATATCACCTCTATCTGCTTCCACACGGGAGGTGGGTCACGTCTAGCCCGTTGGTCCATAGCAGATCTCAACATCGTCCGAAGACGACATATCACAATCTCAACACAGTATAATATACTCCATGCTACCTGTACGGTACAGTGTACTCCGTGGACCCATATCAACACATCATATCACGACACATCTTAAAATGCACATGCGAGCCTATTTAATTGGTGCGACACACGGTCTACCCGAAGCTCCTAGCACGGTTATCAATCATGTCATGAAACCACGTGCGAGTAATCTCAAGCACGAAAACAAATATGGTAGATATCTATTACGAGCTATGCTTCAGCACCATGTCAAAACTAGTATAAAATTTGTGTGAGCTAAGCTCCAGCACAACAACATAGAAATCCATGTGAAAACTAGTGCGAGCTAAGCTCTAGCACTCATGCGTATAAAACACATCAAATCTCGTGCGACTCATGCTCTAGCACGCTTTCATTCTTACAAAATCCATGTAGGTGGCTCAATTCTTTGCAAAGCATGGTCATAAACCAAATCAAATCATTTCTTTTGCAAATCATTTCAAATGTTAGCCAGCCTACCCATCACTTGCTAAAAAGCAATAAAATAGGATTTTTAAAGCATCATGCTTTTGTTTTCATGCACATTTCATCAAAACCCAACTCTTGCCCTTCAAACACCCATTTCATTTCCTATTTCCATATACATTCTATAAAACATAATGGGCCCAAAATAAGCACAGATACCTCTAAGAGTCCACACAATTCCCTTACCTCAATTTACTTGGGGTGAGACTCTCTTCCTTTACGCTTCTCACGCGTTAACTCAACTTTCTCCGGGTGTATTCTCGGAAGCTGCAATTCATTCACCAATCACTTGAGTTAATGTTGCTAACTCACATTTTGACTTCAACTAGTCAATATATTTCATTGAGCCTATTTCGTTAAGTTTGGCCCATTTTTGCATTTGGCCATCATCAAGCCATTTCCAACCAATTTATCTAGTAACTCACTTAGTTACTTGTTTAGGACTTGATGTGAAATACTCTACCCTTACTCTCTCATTCATTTATGCATTTTACCCAATGTCTTAAATACACATTTTACCCTTTTTGGGTAAGTCTCACAATTCATTCCATAACACCATCTCAAAATCATACTCACCACATCATTATCACCTTAAGATACCCTATTCATCATTAATTCCAATACATTTCACTTTGTCACAATAACCCATTTCTAGGTTATAATTGTTTCATTACATTCTAGATAGTTTCTACCATTAATATGCACACCAATCAACTCCAAAATCAATAACTAAACAAATAAACTTGGATTGATGCTTTAGAAACTCACCTCTTTGGATTTCTTTCTCACTCCAAATGACAATGCTCCTAGCTCCTTCAATACAACAAATGGGGTAGTGACTCCAAGTTATGTTGTTCTTCTCTTTGATGTGAACAACTTTGTATCTAATAGCCTTCCCTCAAATCTTTATGAAAATGAGCAGATTTAGGAGTGAGAAAGCTAGGTTTTTGGATTGAAAATGGTAGAGTGATGTTGTTTCCCAAAATCTACAGATTCAACTGCTCATATTTATAGAATTTGCTTGATGAGATCGATCTGTCGTGGGTTTGTGTGAGATCTGAGAATTTTAGACATATTTTAATTATGTAATATGAACTTGAAGTGTAATTTATTGAGTTGAGTGAAATGTATAAGTAATGAATGAGAAATAATCAAAGTAGTGAATTGTGGAAATTATATTTGGAGATTTATGCATAAGTGTTTAACCAAAGTGGGAAACCATGAGGTCAGATCGATCTTAGAGAAGAAAGATCGATCTGGTGGGCTAAAAATGACAAGGAATGAGGAATTTAAGTGAACAGATCCATCTCCAATGGAAGAGGATTGATCTCCTTATGATTCTGTATTGAAGAGATCGATCTCATGAGGAAGGAATCGATCTTAAAATGTTTCTGTTTGGGAGAAGATCGATCTCCTCAAGGAGCAGATCGATTTCATTAAGCATTCTGTAAACTAGAGATCGATCTCATAAATGGAGCAGATCGATCTCCTGAAGCCATTAAACGATCAATCTTACCCCACGACAGATCGATCTCTTAGGCATAAAATTTCCTCAAATCGTCCCCACATTCAAATGCAGATCGATCTCATCAAGAGCCAGATCGATCTCCTACCCTCTGTCTATAAAAGGACCCTTGTGTTTTCCTGCACTTCATCTTTTCTCTCTCTTTCAAACCTCCATTCAGCTGAGCCCTAGCTTTCTCTCTCTTCCAAATCTCGTATTTTCATCAAAATCAAGAGTTACGGCAAGAAGAAAAGTTGTTCCTCATCCAAAGGAGAACAACATACTTGGAAATCGAAAGACGAATCGAATCGAGGTGTGAGTTGAGCACTCCACAAGTTTGGGTAATCTCTAAACTTCAATCCTTGATTTTGAAGTAATCTTTGGTGATTGTGAGCATGTGCATTGTGATGAAATAGTTGGGAAATGATTAGGGATTTATGAAACTATGATTTTTGTTGGAGTAGAGATGTTATTATGCGATTATGGTAATTTTGAAAATTATGGCTATAAATTGGAACTGAGACAATGTGGTGAATTTAGCATGGAATATAGTACGAGAAATGTAGAATTTTGAGATGTAGTGGGTGAGAATGTGAGTTGTGATAGAATTGTGAAGATTTAAGTTAATTGAGGTGTTAATGAGAATATGAGCAAACGTGTGCTCAATAATGCGATTGAGTTGGGTTATTGATGTTTTTAACATCGTTTGGACAGCTCAGGAGTTCCAGAGTGGAATGCGAGGCTAGTTCGTGATACGGGGGAACGATTGCACTATACAAGGTGAAAAGAGGTAAGGGAAAACTAAACCATTTGTGTATGTGTTTTGATGAACTGTTGTAGCATGAACCATGATTTAAGAATACAAGCATGTTTGCTGTTGTGTTGTGATATGATTGCACACGATTTTTATAGCCGGTTGGAGCCCATTGTTTTATGAGTTTATAAGCTAAGTGTGAAATTGCTTTATAAACCGTTGAGTTTATGTTAAAAGTAACTTGGGTTCTACGTTAAGGCAATGTTGAGATTTGAGAAAATATGTGCGTGTTTTGTCGGTTGGAACTCGGTTTTAATATATTTTGTGTTGAGTACACAAATGTTTTAAATGAGTTTTATAAGAGAAAATCATTATGAGTTCTACGTGAAGGCAAAAACATTTTATAAGCTAATGGCTAATGATTGAGACTTAGGCGTGTCATGTTGAACACACATCAGGCCTTGCTTGATAGCATGTAAGACCGATATAGTGGGCTGCTTGGGAACTAACCCAGGGACCACGGGCATCGCTCTGGTAGCATGTAAGTCTGATATTCCTCTGTTCTGGTAACGAGAGATGCCTCCGTTTTGGTAATGTGAGATGACCCCCGTTCTGGTAACGCTGGGTGGCTTTGCTTTGGTAGTTTGTAAGTCCGGGCCTTGTTCTGGTAACATGTAAGTCCAATTATTCCTTCGCTTTGGTAGCGTTAGGAGGCCTTGCTTTGGTAGCATGTAAGACCGATATAGTGGGCTGCCTGGGAACCGACCCAAGGACCACGTGATAGTGTGCATGAGGTGAGGCATTGCTCTGGTAGCATGTAAGGCCGGGCCTTGTTCTGGTAACATATAAGTCCAATATACCATGCATACAACCATATTGTCAATGTTCCTTCTTACGAGGATGCCTGGGATGTGCACCCAGAGGAGATTATATATTTGATGTGCCATGACGAGTTTTATATGAGTTTTATTGCCTAGTCTCGTTTTACACATGAGTTGTGTTTTGTGACTTTGTCACGTGCTATTTACTGAGGTGATTTTATCACATATTTTGAGAAAAGCTATTATCGCATATATTTACACATGCTTGCGAATGCTCTATATTGAGCCTTTTTACCTTCATGTTTTCACATGATTTATGAGCTATGAGATGATGATGTTTTGAGAACTTTCATGCTACGTTTTCAAATGAGTATACTGAGTTTCATATACAAAGACATATTTGTGATGTGTGATATGGTTTATATAACTGAGTCCCCTTACCCCCCTTACTGAGCGATTTAGAAGCTCACCCTATTTACTTCCCCCTCCAAATTTCTTTAGGTGAAGTGAGTTCTCTGAGATGTACGGATTAGAGGCTAGTGGAGGACTTAAGCTCCAAGTCGTATTTTGTGTATTGAGGTATATTTTTAATATTCATGTATCCAGACTAGAGTGATATTTACAGACACTTGTTGTACAATGATGTATGAAATGTATTAGGATTAATTAACTCGGAATTGAGTAATGTATATGATATGATATATACTAATTTATGATGAGATCCTGAGGCATGATAAGTATGATGATGTGTGACACTGCACAGGAATGCACCCTTAATTGATTTGATGAGTAAAAAGTTTTAAATTTGCCTTATTTTTCACGTTTTCGGGGCGTCATAGAGTTTTCTTGGTATCAGAGCTTAGAGTGTTCAGTACTGTTAGTGTCGGTTAAGTGAATTAGAATACATCCCAAGTGTCTATAATTGTCTGGTCATGAATTGAAAATTGAGGATTGAGATTTCAATCTATTTTGATATGTACGCGCAGGAGACGAGTTGAGATATAGAATAAGTAAACAACGAGGTCGTTCGAGGAGGCAGGCAGAGTCCCCTCCGATACCTGCCCCATAACCAGAGAGTCCTAGCTCTCGATTTAATCAAATTGAGACCGATGTGAGGCAGGGATTTGAGCAAATGGCAGCGCTATTCATGCAACATTTTGGAGTTAATGCCTCAGGTACTACTCCTACACCACCATAAGGACCTCCCGTATCCTCAGTACAGATGGACCTAGTGCCTCCCGTCACTCAGCCTGATGACAGAAGTATGGTCCGACTGAAGGACTTTTTGAAAATGAATCCACCCGCATTTAGGGGAAAGAAGGATCCTATAGAGGCTGAGGAGTGGCTGATAGAGTTGAGAGTTATATTTAACTATCTAGGGTGCACCGATGCTGAAAGGGTCAGTATGAGTGCTTATATGCTGAAAGGGAGAGCTCGAGATTGGTGGGGTACTACCCAGTGTATTCTGATGTCCCACCAAGATGTGATTGGTTGGGAAGAGTTCCAGACAGCCTTTAAAGCCCGATATGTACCACGAGTTGCCCAGAGAAGGAGGCAAGCAGACTTTTTGAGTTTGGTACAGGGCGACATGTTTGTGGATGATTACGAGAGTCGATTTACCACTCTATTGAGATATGATCCAGAAACCTTCAAGAATGAAGAGCTCCGTACTGAGAGATTTGTGTATGGATTGAAGCCCATCGTCAGAGATCGATTGATTGGATTGTGTATTACTGAATTTGGAGATGCTCTGAGACGAGCACAAGAGATTGAGAGGGGAATGGAAATTGTACAATCTAAGAGTGAGTTCGGAGCAGTGATTAGGGACAAGGGCATGAGGCCAACGATGTCCCAGGCAGATGTTCGGAGAGGTTCCTTCAGGATAGGAAGGATTGAGGTACAGAAGGGCAGATTGGAGAGACCTAGAGCTTATCCTATTATCAAGGAGACCCCTCGATATGTCAGGCCTGAGATAAGGGTTTGTAGAGACTGTGGCCGATCGTATGAGGGAAGTTGTACTGGGTCGATCTGAGGATGTTTTAGATGTGGTGACATGGGTCACAGAGTGAAGGACTGTCCTCAACCTCAGATACCACATGCTCCGGAGCCTTCTAGACAGCAGCCTCAGAGAGTGAATCCCCAGAGACAAGCCACTACTACAGAGAAAGGAAAGAGACCTGTCACACAAGGACGTGTGTTTGCCCTGGATAAGGAAACTGCAGACGCTTCTGCAGAAACTATAAGAGGTACACTCTCTATTTGTAATCATAAGGCTCATGTGTTGATTGATCCAGGATCCACGCATTCATTTATTTATGAGTATTTTGCATGTAGATTAAATTTGAAGTTTGAACCTCTAGAGTATATACTACATGTAATTACCCCTATGCGTGAATCCCAGAGAACTGAGTTAATCTGTAGAGGATGTGAAATAAAGGTGGGAGACAGAGTAATGTTAGCAGATCTAATAATGTTAAATATATATGGGTTTGATGTAATTTTGGGAATGGATTGGCTGGCAACCAATCGAGTGAGTTTAGACTGCTACACTAAGATTGTAACTTTCTCCTACCTGAATTTTAATATTATTTTTGAGAGTATTAAATATGATTGTTCATGTGAAGGTTATGAAACACTCATCTTAGATGATGATTGGGAACATCCGAGGATTGAGGATATACTTGTGGTGTGCAAATTTTCAGATGTTTTCCCAGATGAGTTACCAGGTTTGCCACCAGAGAGAGAGAGAGCTGAAGTTTACCATTGATTTGGTATCGGATACTCAGCCTATCTCTAGACCTCCATACAGGATGGCATTATTGGAACTTGAGGAATTGAAGAAACAACTACAGGAGTTATTGGATCAAGGGTTTATTAGACCCAGTGTTTCACCGTGGGGAGCACCAATTTTATTTGTTAAGAAGAAGGATGGTGTCTTAGATTATGCGTAGATTACCGATTATTAAATAAAGCCACGGTGAAGAATAAATACCCATTGCCCAGGATTGATGATCTACTTGATCAGCTGAGAGGGGCCTTAGTCTTTTCTAAGATTGATTTGAGATCGGGTTATCACCAATTGAGGATTAAAGAAGAAGATATTCCGAAGACGGCCTTTAGGACAAGGTATGGCCATTATGAATTTCTAGTGATTTCCTTTGGATTGACAAACACCCCTGCAGCATTTATGAGATTAATGAACGAGGTGTTCAGAGACTATCTAGATAAGTTTGTGATAGTCTTTATTGATGATATCCTAGTATACTCTCGGTCATATGAGGAGCATGCGCAGCATTTGTGGTTAGTACTTCAGATACTCCAAGATAAGCAATTATATAGAAAGCTTAGTAAGTGTGAGTTTTGGCTGGATCAGATAGCTTTCCTTGGACATATAGTTTCAGAGGAAGGAGTATCAGTGGATCCAAGTAAGGTAGAAGCTGTGCTTAATTGGGAAAGACCGAGGACAGTTATAGAAGTACGAAGCTTCCTTGGTTTGGCAGGTTATTACCAAAGATTTATGGAAGGATTTTCCAAGATTGCCACTCCTTTGACTAGGCTCACGTGCAAGGAGACTCCATTTATATGGACTGATCAATGTGAGCTCAGTTTTCAAGAGTTAAAGAGGAGATTAACAACAGCACTTATGTTAACTTTCCCTGAGGGATCAGGGGGATTTTCGGTGTATAGTGATGCTTCTCATCAAGGATTAGGGTGTGTACTCATGCAGCATGGAAAAGTGGTCGCTTATGGATCGCGACAATTGAAAGACCATGAGTGGAATTACCCCACGCATGATTTGGAGTTAGCCACTGTGGTGTTTGCCTTAAAGATCTGGCGACACTACTTATATGGGGAAAGATTCCAGATCTTCACTGTTTACAAGAGTTTGAGATATCTCTTTGATCAAAAGGAGTTAAATATGAGACAAATGAGATGGATGGAACTCCTTAAGGATTATGACTGCGAGATTCTATACCATCCAGGTAAGGCAAACGTAGCTGCTGATGCCCTAAGCAGAAAGAGTATGATATCTGCTATGATGATCAGGGAGTGGGATTTACTGGAGCAGTTTATCAAACTTCGGATCAGAGTTAAAGAGGTAGAGATTGGATTTTTGGCTAGCCTACGAATAGAGCCCAGAATCATGGATCAGATTAGAACTGGGCAGCGTAATGATCAGAGGTTGATACAGATGGTTAGCCAAGCTGAGCAGACTTCGCAGTTGGATCTCATAATCAGTAAGGATGGATTGTTGAGGTTAAGAGGATGAATTTGTGTATCGAACGATGATACCCTAAAGAGACAGATACTGAAAGAATCTAACTGCTTGTGATACACCATGCACCTAGGGAGTACTAAGATGTACCGAGACTTGAGAAAGGTGTACTGGTGGAGTGGTATGAAGCGAGACGTGGCAGAGTATATGGCCAGATGTTTAGTATGCCAGCAAGTGAAAGCTGAGCATCAGAAGCCCGGAGGACTACTATAGCCTTTACCTGTACCTACATGGAAATGGGAGCATGTCACCATGGACTTTATTATGGGTTTATCGAGGACCCGAAGAGGTCGTGATGCGATATGGGTTATAGGGGATAGACTAACCAAGAGTGCCCACTTCCTTGCCATCAAGAGCACAGATACTGTAGATGCCTTAGCTGAGTTATATGTCAACGAGATAGCTAGATTACATGGGGCTCTAGTGAGTATTACTTTTGACAGAGATTCCCGATTTACTTCCAGATTTTGGACCCAGTTTCAGGAGTCCATGGGATCTCGATTAAGTTTCAGTACCGCCTATCATCCTCAGACAGATGGTCAGTCAGAGAGGACTATTCAGACCCTGGAGGATATGTTGAGGGTGTGTACGATGGATTTTAAGGGATCATGGGATGATCACCTGCCCTTAGCAGAGTTTGCGTACAATAACAGCTATCATGTGAGTATTGGAATGGCACCTTTTGAGGCTCTATATGGTAGGAGGTGTAGATCCCCTGTAGCTTGGGAAGAAGTCGGTGACAGAAAGATAAATGCTTCCGAGCTTGTCGAGTAAGCTGTACAGAGTGTGAAACTCATATGTGAGAGGTTACGGGCTGCACAGAGTAGACAGAAAAGCTACCCGGATGTGCGTAGACGGCCACTCGAGTTCGATATTGGTGATGCGGTATTTCTGAAGATATCGTCGAGTAAGGGTATCATGCGTTTTGGGAAGAAAGGGAAATTGAGTCCTCGATACATAGGACCATTCGAGATTCTCGAGAGAGTGGGAGATGTAGCCTACAGATTGGCATTACCCCCACAGATGTCCGGAATACACAACGTCTTCCATGTGTCTATGTTAAGGAAGTACCACCCAGACCCTTCTCATGTTATAGAGTATGACGTGATGGACATACAAGGGGACATGAGCTACACTGAAGAACCCGTCCGGATTCTCGATAGAAAGGAGAAGCTACTTAGATCCAAGAGCATCCCATTAGTGAAAGTTTTGTGGAAACATCACTCAATGGAAGAGGCAACGTGGGAACTGGAGAGTCTCATGAAGGAGAAGTACCCTCATCTGTTTTGATAAGTTGAGTTGAATTTGGAGGACCAAATTCTTTTTAAGGTGGGGACGATGTGAGATCTGGAAATTTTAGACATATTTTAATTATGTAATATGAACTTGAAGTGTAATTTATTGAGTCGAGTGAAATGTATAAATAATGAATGAGAAATAATCAAAGTAGTGAATTGAGGAAATTATATTTGGAGATTTATGTGTAAGTGTTTAACCAAAGTGGGAAACTATGAGGTCAGATCGATCTTAGAGAAGAAAGATCGATCTGGTGGGCTAAAAATGACAAGGAAGGAGGAATTTAAGTGAACAGATCGATCTCCAATGGAAAAGGATCGATCTCCTTATGATTCTGTATTGAAGAGATCGATCTTAAGAGGAAGGAATCGATCTCAAAATGTTTTTGTTTGGGAGAAGATCGATCTCCTCAAGGAGCAGATTGATCTCATGAAGCATTCTGTAAACTAGAGATCGATCTCATAAATGGAGCAGATCGATCTCTGACAAGCCCTAAGGGTATTACCGCAAGTGCATGGGTCGTCCAAGTAATAATAGGATTTGAGTCCCGAGTTATCGTCCCACAGAGAAGTTGACTAGCCTAATTAAGTACCAGTTAATCTTATCCTAAGTATATCCTAGCAAATTATGAAGTTCTGATGGTGGTCTACATGGCTAAAATTAAAGTACTAAAAATAATAACAACTATAAAATAAAGAAAATAAAACCGAGCTAAAATTACTTACAAAGCTCCAATCAATAAAAAGCAAGAACCTACAAAAGAAAATTAAAACAGTTAAAATGAATTAACACAACTAAAATAATATGCAAATATGAAAATAAAGCAATAAAATTTAATTAAACTAAACTTTTAACAAACTTAAAATAAAAATGCATGAATTTAAATTATTGCAAATTAAACTAACCTAAAATGCATGAAACATAATTAATCTAAATTAACTCTAAATGCAACTAAACTAAAATAAAGTCCCAAAACATAAAATATAAAATTAACTATTAAATAAAAACTAAGACTAAAAATTAAATTAACAAACTAAAACACTAGAATTAACCTACAATTATCAACTAACAACTAACCTAATTAACAACTAATAAAAGCAATAAAAATATAAATGCAATAACTAATAAATTAAAAAGGAAAGGATGTGGCCAAACATGGCCTTAATCTTAAATTAAAGGAGTGGTCCCGATTCAAGTGTACACTGTACACGTTCTTCTCCATAGCATTTCCAGCTGCTCACGGGTTGCTGTCTCCAAGTGCTGTAGTGTCGGTCTTGTGCCTCTGCTCTGCCGTGCTCCACATCCCACGTTTCTGCCCAGTTAGCCAGGGTCCTGTGCACCGTACTGTGCATGTGTATCATTTCTAGGCGCTCCAAAGCTGCCCGATAATCTACTACACTAGTACTGATCCACCTGTGTTGTATGCTACATGTCTGCTCATTACCAACGCAACTGCAGCTCTGTTTGTACTGTGTTGCCATCATCTCTTTCGTACACCACACCAGTCGGGTAACAGCTCACCATCTCCTGAAACAACAACATGACAGAATGCACACAAGGAGTTCCCGAGCATCAACAGTTAACAACAAGCAAAATGCAAAAAAATAAACAACTGGAAGAACTAAACAGAGCCAGTAATCCTATAAAAGAAACTATAGATTTTAGGAGAACTAAACTTAAGATAAATCTAAAACTAATGAAGTAGAAAACTGAACTTGAAAGTGAAAATGATTAAGCTGAAAATAATGCAGAAAGCAGCAAAGAAAAAAAACGCAACAACATTGCTGAACCCGAGCTTAATCACACAGCTCTGCCCCCTTCTAAACTTTAGCTACAACCTGCCAATCTATGTCCATCGTTCTCCACAGCAGCTCAGTACTGGTGACAGCATACATTATTGAAAACTTGCAGCAGCCAAACGCTAGGCTAGTTGGTGGCTGTCGAAACCAACAATAATAATTTCTACTCAAAATAGATTAAAACTGCAGTATAGTTGAGTAAGGTCGTTTCCCAAGAGATTGGTAAGATTTATTTTTCTGCAAAATAGTAAAAAGTAAAATGGGGATTTTGGGAAAATGAAAATAAAAATTAAATTAAAATCTAGGCAAGTAAAATCGCTATATAAAATATTTATAGAAAATCAATATAATGAGAACATCTAACCAAAGGAATAATCTTAGAATGGGTTCAGGGAATTGATCATTGATGCAAAAATAAATTCTTTTAATCTTTACCAAATTGGTTATGGTTATTGGTACGACCTAACAACCTATCCCTCCTTACTTCTTCGATAATCAGGATACGATCTCTAATTATTTCTCTTGTCAGTTAAACAACCTTAAATACGATCTTAAGATTTAATTTACCAACAGCATTGAAAACTAGAGAGACTACCAATTCTAACCAACAAACACACATGTAGGTTCATTTAAGCTAGATTATATATCTTCTTAACAGAGAATCGAAATCCTATCTGAAATCAATTATGTTATTTACCACTTATATTAGAATACCTAAACAATTACGGATTCAGGTTTCTAATTGGTGATATATTATCCTGACAATTGAACAAAGGGCCCTTTTTGCACAATCAATCAAAACAATAATTTAAATAAGAACAGAAGACATATAAATAATAAAGATATAAAAGAACAATATAAAACTAATTAGATCTCACAATTCTTGAAGAACCCAAACTTTAATTATCCTTTGGCTAGACTAAAAACTTAGCAAGCCATAAGTTCAAAGAAAAAACACAGAAAAAAAATAAAAATATATGAAGATTCAAGAATTCAGAATTCAGAATTGAGCTCTCTCCCTAGCCACTCTTAGTCTATATATACTAAATATCCTAGCCCCAGAATCTGTTTTCAAAGGAAATTCTCTGATTGAGTTTGATTACAATTAAACTTCTTTCCTTTTTCCACCACTTGCCAAAGACAGATTTTGTATATATCTTCCTTAATAATTAAAATATTCCACTTGCCATCTTTAGATTGATTCAGTCAACTTCAGCTACAAGTGATAGATCTCGACTTGAATTCCAAGATTTCTTCAGATTTTGTGCCTTGAGCAGAATTTGCGGCTTTTAATCCATTTTGTCCATTTTCCTTCATTCACAATACAAAATAGAAAATATAAGTCAAATCCAAAAATTAAACATATAAATAATTTAAATCATGGGAAAATATGACAATTAATATGTATAATATGCAACTTATCAAATTCCCCCACACCTAAACCTTGCTTGTCCTCAAGCATACACTAGTCTAAATTTATAATTTCTTCTCATCATTCCTTCATACTCTTCCTATGCTCATCCAAAACACATTCCTTTCAAGAATTAAATCATAAGTTTTTAAAGTGAATTCTCATAACACACATGAATAGCACTTTAATGATTCAATTAAATTCATAAAGTACACAAGATCTAACACCCTCGCAATTGGATTTCACTAATCACACTCTAAGTGTTTAAGGTATATATAAATGAGCTCTCAATTCTATGTATAGAAGATTTCTTACCATAGGCTTGCAAATTCATCATATCTCTTCCACCAATAAATGAATTAAGATGCAAAAATCTAAGGGTCTAAAAGGGTTGTATTGGGGCTTAGGTAAGGTATGATAAAAGGATTTTTAGGTTAAAGAAATTGAAAGAATCATACAAAACTTTTCACATCAATGATTTCAAAAGACTGCTTCAATCACATAATTTTCAGAACGAACTTCCAAGCAATAAAAATTACACTTCTCTTTCTCTTTTTTTTTTCATTTTTTTTTTCATTTTTTTTTCATTTTTCATTTCTTCATTTTTTTTTCAACTTTTTTTTTTCGATTTTCTTTTTCAAAAGAGAAGAACTCAATGAAAGCAATAGCTTGAAATACTAAATTTTCAACATATGCAATCTTTCCAAAATTATTTTGAAGTTTCATGTGCATAAGTCTATATGATTCATCAATTCAAGGTTCAAAAAGAGGGAAAATCAACAAAAGGGTTTATTATGGCTTGTAATGTGGTTTAATTCAAAGAAAATGTCAGACTCAAAGTGGTTTCTCTAGGGGTTAATTATAATAAGGGTAGGCTAAAAAATTGGTTTAATGACAAGAAAAAGGGTTTAACCTAAATGCCCTTATTTGATTTATTGCATCTTATTCATTAAAGGGGTTGATTAAGACATGTATGACAGAGCAAGTTCTAGAATAGTCGACTATGCATGACAATCACACAAACAAAGAAATGGAGCATGATATAATGAATGCTCATAGGCTCAAATCTCACCAAAAAGGGTTATATGTGCAAGATCCTATATAATTTTTCATCTTAATGAATTAAAAGTAACTAATCAGTGTATTAATGAGAATTCAAAACTGTGTAAATCAAATATATATATTTTTTTTCTTCATGGGATAAGCATTAGAAAAATCTAGAATTCAAAGAAATCACAAACAATAACTAATGTACCTTTTGGAACAAAATTTTTATGGATTTGCAAAAAAAAAAAAAATTCATGAAAATTAATCAAGAATGAAAGAATAATGAAGTAAACATCAAAGTCACAATTATCCTCCCCCACACCTAGACTATACATTGTCCCCAATGTATCAAAATAATTGCTCAAAACTGTAAAAGAATTTAGAGAAATTAGAAAACTTCCCTGAAAAATATTGAGCAGTGTGAAGCATGGTATTGATTTCTCCTACTTTGTCAATCCGAGTATGGTTACGAGAGGATGAAGCTCCTTAATTTCCTGATCAATTAATCGGATTCATTTTCAGTTCCTCGTACCGTGCAAATTTTAAGCACAAAAAGCTGCAAGCACAAACAAACTGCACTAAATAACATAGTATTGAAATTTGTTAACCACCCCAACAATTTTCATTTTCAAATATTTTTTTTTAAATATAGCAAAATATATAAAAAACAAAAATCAGAGAATGCTCAGTCCGGAGCTCTTGCTGCCGGTTGGGGACTGGAGATGCGGCTGGTTGTTGAAGTCTGGCAGATCGGTTGCTGTCGAAACCGGGAAGAAGAGCGCAGGAAACTGGACTCAGTTCCGGTGGATGCTGCAGAGCTGGGAGAAGCTTGTCGATGCTGGGTTGCTGCTTGGTTCTGTGCTGAGTGCTGGAATTGCTGCCGGAGCTGTTTGCTGCTGAATTTGGTGGAACTGGTCGGCTCCGGTGGGTACTGCTCGGGACTGCTACCGGTAATTGCTTGGAGAAGATGGCGTCGGTGGGTTTCTCGATGCTACCGGTGTGGGAAGCTTGCCGGCAGGAGGCTCGGGGACAGGGGGAATGTAACAGTCTCGGTTCCGGCAGTACTGCCGGTCTGCTGCCGGCTCTGCAGGGAAAGAAGGAAAAATAATAATAAGAAGAATAATGATAATAATAATAATAAATAAATAAATAAATAAATAAATAACTGAGATTTTTTTTTTGGCAGAAGCAGTGTTTTGATAAGGCGTGGGCACGCCTTATTAAAAGACCTCTTCTGAATTTTTTTTTTTTTTGAAAAAACAGAAGTGCTCTTGTCATAAGGCGCGGGCATGCCTTATTGAATTATCTCTTCTGGAATTTTTTTTTTATTTTTTTTGAAAACAAAATAAATCTTATTACTAATAAAATAACAAAAATTAAAAAATAGTTGCGAATCAAAAAGAAGAGAAAAAAAAATAATAATAATAAAGAGAAATTTTGGGTTGCCTCCCAAAAAGCGCCTTTTTTTAAAGTCTTTGGCTAGACATAGTCATGCTCAATTATATGTTGGACATTGCAACTCCATTCGTTCAATTTCGTGCACTTGTAAACCTTCATAAAAAGGCTTTAAGCGATGACCCTTGACCTTAGAGATCTGACCTGTATCCAAACTTTGAATTTCAATTTTACCACGAGGAAACACGTTAGTAACAATATAAGGGCCTAACCATCTAGAACGAAATTTACTAGGAAATATTTTTAATTTAGAATGAGATAGTTTAACTTTCTGACCAACATAAAAATTTTTCCTGAGAACTATATGATCATGAAAAGCCTTTATCTCTTCCTTGTAAATCCTAGAACTCTCACAGTCATTATTGATATTAAACTTAATGATTTCATCATCAAATTCCATTGTGAGTGTACCATCATGCACATCAATTTTAGTCCTAGATGTTTTTAAGAAGGGTCTTCCTAGCAAAATCAAAGATCTAGATAAGTCATCATCATCCATATCAAGCACATAAAAATCAGCAGGGAAGATCAATCCATTTACTTGTACCAGAACATCCTCTAGAACACCTTCAGGATAAACGTTAGATCTATCAGCAAGTTGAATAATCACACCAGTCTCTTTTAATGGTCCAACATTCAAAGATTTATAAATAGACAGAGGCATGACATTAATTGAAGCCCCTAGATCTAACATTGCTCTTTCAATTTTAAGATTACCTACTTTACAAGGGATAGTAAACATACATGGATCCTTGCATTTAGGAGGTATCTTTTTCTGGAGGACAGCTGAAACATTCTCACCCATGCTAACAAATTCATTACCTTTCAGTTTCC
The DNA here is from genome assembly GCA_033439115.1 of Firmiana major. Lineage (NCBI taxonomy): Eukaryota > Viridiplantae > Streptophyta > Magnoliopsida > Malvales > Malvaceae > Firmiana > Firmiana major. The sequence goes on along the minus strand of CM065908.1, from coordinate 15,188,568 downwards.
TTTTATTGATGCACAACTCCTTGAGAAATTTGGCATATCGAGGTACCTGTTTAATTATATCTAGTAAAGGAATATTTACCTCGATCTTGCGAAAGATGTCAAAAATTTCTTTTTCCTCCTCCTCCTTTTTAGATTTGGATGATCTAAAAGGAAAAGGAGGAATTGGTGCCAAAACTTTTTGTTGCATGACATTAGGTTCCTTAAGGTGATCGAACTGTGGCTGGGATACAGTAACTTCCTTTTCAGCTTCTTCTTCTGGAATGCGCTTTCGGGTTGTCTTGCTAGACTCCCCTACCTCGGTTCCACTCCTCAAGGTCATTGCACTAACATTATGTTTAGGGTTGATAATTGTTTGTGAAGGCAATTTTCCTTGAGAATCCAGTCTGCTTACAGAAGTGGCTAGCTGACTCATTTGATCTTCCAGCTTCTTGATGCTTGTTCTTGTCTCCTGTTGAAATTGTTGTGTGTTAATTGCAAGTGATTTAACAATTTCTTCAAGAGATGTACCTGAACTTGAGGATGGCTGATGTTGCTGTAGTTGTGGAGCAGGCTGGTTATATTGAGAATTCTGAAATTGAGGCCTTGCTCCGTAACTAATGTTGGGATGATTTCTCCACCCTGGGTTATAAGTATTTGAATATGGTTCGTGATTCCTTTGGGGTGGACCTGGAAATCCTCCAACTGCATTTACGTGCTCATGAGGTTCATCTTGAAGTGTGGGGCACATGTCGGTTGGGTGTCCAGTAGCAGCACAAATTCCACAGGCTTTAACTTGTTGTACGTTTCCCATTCCTATAGCCAATTGTTGAACAACAGACGTTAGACTAGCTATTTGATTTTCAAGAGAATGTGTATTTACCTCATTTACTCTTCTGTGAGGTATGTCTTGTCTGAATCCAAACTGTTGGGAGTTAGCAGCCATGGTGGAAATCAAATCTCTAGCTTCTCTAGGAGTCTTGTTCACTATCGTCCCTCCACTGGCTGCGTCCATCATCCTTCTTTCCATGAGTAACAATCCTTCATAAAAATATTGAATTAAGAGTTGTTCGGAAATCCCATGTTGAGGACAACTTGCACAGAGTTGCTTAAATCTTTCCCAGTATTCATGAAGACTTTCAATATCTTTCTGCTTGATTCCACATATTTCTCTTCTAATGCTGGCAGCTCTTGAAGCAAGAAAAAATTTTTCCAAGAAAAGTCTCACCATCTCAGTCCATGTAGTTACAGAGCCAGGAGATAAATAGAACAACCAATCTTTTGCTCTATCAGCTAGTGAGAACGGGAAAGCTCGCATTTTGATTTGCTCTTCAGTAACTCCTTGTGGTTTCAGGCTTGCGCATACCACATGAAATTCTTTTAAGTGCTTGTGGGGATCTTCATTCTCAAGACCATGGAATTTGGGAAGCAAATGGATTAAACCCAATCTTAACTCAAAATCTGCTTGCAAAGTCGGGTAATGAATGCAGAGGGGTTGTTGATTAACAGGTGGTGCAGCCAACTGCCTTAAAGTTTGCTCTTCTTCAGCCATTATTTCTTCAGTCTCTGAATCACTAGATGAATTGGTCAAATCAAGTGCTAAATTCAGTTCAGGGGATGAAGATGTACCTTCTTGTGCCCTTCGAGTTTTAGTTTCCTTCCTATTCCTCTTAGCTGTCTTTTCAATCTCAGGGTCGTACGGGATTAATTCACCTGCACGAAAAGAACGGGGCATCAAAATAAATCTAATTAAAAACCAATCCCCGGCAACGGCGCCAAAAATTGGTGGCTGTCGAAACCAACAATAATAATTCCTACTCAAAATAGATTAAAACTGCAGTATAGTTGAGTAAGGTCGTTTCCCAAGAGATTGGTAAGATTTATTTTTCTGCAAAATAGTAAAAAGTAAAATGGGGATTTTGGGAAAATGAAAATAAAAATTAAATTAAAATCTAGGCAAGTAAAATCGCTATATAAAATATTTATAGAAAATCAATATAATGAGAACATCTAACCAAAGGAATAATCTTAGAATGGGTTCAGGGAATTGATCATTGATGCAAAAATAAATTCTTTTAATCTTTACCAAATTAGTTATGGTTATTGGTACGACCTAACAACCTATCCCTCCTTACTTCTTCGATAATCAGGATACGATCTCTAATTATTTCTCTTGTCAGTTAAACAACCTTAAATACGATCTTAAGATTTAATTTACCAACAGCATTGAAAACTAGAGAGACTACCAATTCTAACCAACAAACACACATGTAGGTTCATTTAAGCTAGATTATATATCTTCTTAACAGAGAATCGAAATCCTATCTGAAATCAATTATGTTATTTACCACTTATATTAGAATACCTAAACAATTACGGATTCAGGTTTCTAATTGGTGATATATTATCCTGACAATTGAACAAAGGGCCCTTTTTGCACAATCAATCAAAACAATAATTTAAATAAGAACAGAAGACATATAAATAATAAAGATATAAAAGAACAATATAAAACTAATTAGATCTCACAATTCTTGAAGAACCCAAACTTTAATTATCCTTTGGCTAGACTAAAAACTTAGCAAGCCATAAGTTCAAAGAAAAAACACAGAAAAAAAATAAAAATATATGAAGATTCAAGAATTCAGAATTCAGAATTGAGCTCTCTCCCTAGCCACTCTTAGTCTATATATACTAAATATCCTAGCCCCAGAATCTGTTTTCAAAGGAAATTCTCTGATTGAGTTTGATTACAATTAAACTTCTTTCCTTTTTCCACCACTTGCCAAAGACAGATTTTGTATATATCTTCCTTAATAATTAAAATATTCCACTTGCCATCTTTAGATTGATTCAGTCAACTTCAGCTACAAGTGATAGATCTCGACTTGAATTCCAAGATTTCTTCAGATTTTGTGCCTTGAGCAGAATTTGCGGCTTTTAATCCATTTTGTCCATTTTCCTTCATTCACAATACAAAATAGAAAATATAAGTCAAATACAAAAATTAAACATATAAATAATTTAAATCATGGGAAAATATGACAATTAATATGTATAATATGCAACTTATCACTAGTTCAGAATGAGACCCCGCAAAGAATATAAATAGTACATAGCTCTTGAAACAGGGTAGAACAGAGGAGAATATGAGCTCCTTTATCCATTGAAGCCATGAAGTAGCATCAGTTCTGCCAGCTTCAATATCAGCCTACACCTCCTGCTTGCTTCACTGAACCACCAGTACACGATGCAGCCTCCAGTCATGCTTGTAGGGCCATCGACTCATGTAACAAGTTCACGCCAAAAGCTATTAACATGAGCTAAGATAAAAAAAAACAGAATTTAAATAAAACAATGGAAGATTAAAGAACAACGCAATAGCATGGATGAAGAGAAACTGCCTGTCACCCGGTCTTCTACCTCCCTATTCTCTACTGCTCATCAACTTAAGCTATAAAAAAAAAATAATAATAATAAAAGCTGGAAGAAGTTGAAGAACAAATGTGGAGTAAGGCTCCTGTCAGCCGAACCTCCTCTCCATTCAACCTTAAGTGAATCAAATCAATAATAAGCAAATGCACTTGTAAAGCCGAGAAGAACAAAGAACATTGGTGAATAAAAATTAATGCTAAAACTAAGAAAATTGGAACTATGGAACTCTTCATAAAATAAAGCAAATGGAAATAAACATGAACAGTAGTTAAACAAGAATAATAACAATTGGTGGGAAAAAGAAAGTGATCCGAAAAGCTTAGAAAAATTAAAACTAAAACTACTCCTAAATTACTCTACACTACTCCTAACCTAGGCTACCCTAAATTCTACTTTAGCTTACCCTACTCCTACTTCATTTTTCAATTGCCATCATATTCTATTTATACACAAACATAGGGGTACAATGGTACTTTTTCCATCCTAGATGAGTTGGCATTGTTTGGCCACTTGTCTTCATTTGATTCGCTGCAGAGTAGATATTTCCATGTCACTCGTCTTTTTGTCCAATTGGTTGTGCGATGTGACCCGACATGTGTCCTCCAGAGGGTTGGCACGGTGTCCGTCGATCTTATCATTTCAGAGCAAATAAAAATCGGACACCTGGTATCACGCGTGTCCAGACGACTGGTGACTCGATCTGCAAATTGGAAGTGGTCCAATCTCCTTTAGCCTATTTTCAGCCTAATTTCGACTGAAATAACTGAGTTTCATCCGGATTTAATTTATCGGCACATTAAAGAATTTTAATTAAATAAAGGGGATTATTAATAAAATAATATGGGGATTAAATAAATAATTAGGAATTTAAGCACAAATAATTCTATAAAAAATAGAATTATCAATCTCCTGAAGCCATTAAGAGATCGATCTTACCCCACGACAGATCGATCTCCTAGGCATAAAATTTCCTCAAATCGTCCCTAAATTCAAATGCAGATCGATCTCATTAAGAGCCAAATCGATCTCCTACCCTCTGTCTATAAAAGGACCCTTGTATTTTCTTGCACTTCATCTTTTCTCTCTCTTTCAAACCTCCATTCAGTCGAGCCCTAGCTTTCTCTCTCTTCCAAATCGCTTATTTTCGTCAAAATCAGGAGTTGTGGCAAGAAGGAAAGTTGTTCCTCATCCAAAGGAGAACAACATACTTGGAAATCGAAAGACGAATCGAATCGAGGTGTGAGTTGAGCACTCCACAAGTTTGGGTAATCTCTAAACTTCAATCCTTGATTTTGAAGTAATCTTTGGTGATTGTAAGCATAGGCATTGTGATGAAATAGTTGGGAAATGATTAGGGATTTATGAAACTATGATTTTTGTTGGAGTAGAGATGTTATTATGCAATTATGGTAATTTTGGGAATTATGGCTATAAATTGGAATTGAGACAATGTGGTGAATTTAGCATGGAATATAGTACGAGAAATGTAGAATTTTGAGATGTAGTGGGTGAGAATGTGAGTTATGATAGAATTGTGAAGATTTAAGTTAACTGAGGTGTTAATGAGAATATGAGCAAACGTGTGCTCAATAATGCGATTGAGTTGGGTTATTGATGTTTTTAACATCATTTGGACAGCTCGGGAGTTCCAGAGTGGAATACGAGGCTAGTCCGTGATACGGGGGAACGATTACACTATACGAGGTGCAAAGAGGTAAGGAAAAACTAAACCATTTGTGTTTGTGTTTTGATGAACTGTTGTAGCATGAACCATGATTTGAGAATACAAGCATGTTTGCTGTTGTGTTGTGATATGATTGCACACGATTTTTATAGTCGGTTGGAGCCCATTGTTTTATGAGTTTATAAGCTAAGTGTGAAATTGCTTTATAAACCGTTGAGTTTACGTGAAAAGTAACTTAGGTCTACGTTAAGGCAATGTTGAGATTTGAGAAAATGTGTGCGTGTTTTGCAGGTTGGAACTCAGTTTTAATATGTTTTGTGTTGAGTACACAAATGTTTTAAATGAGTTTTATAAGAGAAAATCATTATGAGTTCTACGTGAAGGCAAAAACGTTTTATAAGATAATGGCTAATGATTGAGACTTAGGCATGTCATGTTGAACACACATCAGGCCTTGCTTGATAGCATGTAAGACCGATATAGTGGGCCACCTAGGAACCGACCCAGGGACCACGGGCATCGTTCTGGTAGTATGTAAGTCTGATATTCCTCCGTTCTGGTAACGAGATTCCTCCATTTTGGTAACGTGAGATGACCAACATTCTGGTAACGCTGGGTGGCTTTGCTTTAGTAGCTTGTAAGTCCGGGCCTTGTTCTGGTAACATGTAAGTCCGATTATTCCTCCGTTTTGGTAGCGTTGGAGCCTTGCTTTGGTAGCATGTAAGATCGATATAGTGGGCCGCCTGGGAATCGACCTAGGGACCATGTGATAGTGTGCATGAGGCGAGGCATTGCTCTGGTAGCATGTAAGGTCGGGCCTTGTTCTGGTAACATATAAGTCCAATATACCATGCATACGACCATATTGTCGATGTTCCTTCTTACGAGGATACCTGGGATGCGCACCCAGAGGAGATTATATATTTGATGTGCCATGACGAGTTTTATATGAGTTTTATTGACTAGTCTCGTTTTACACATGAGTTGTGTTTTGTGACTTTGTCACGTGCTATTTACTGAGGTGATTTTATCACATATTTTGAGAAAAGCTATTATCGCATATATTTACACATGCTTGCGAATGCTCTATATTCAGCCTTTTTACCTTCATGTTTTCACATGATTTATGAGCTATGAGATGATGATGTTTTGAGAACTTTCATGCTACATTTTTAAATGAGTGTACTGAGTTTCATATACAAAGACATATTTGTGATATGTGATATGGTTTATATAACTGAGTCCCCTTACCCCCTTACTGAGCGATTTAGAAGCTCACCCTGTTTTCTTCTCCCTCCAGATTTCTTCAAGTGAATTGAGTTCCCTGTGACGTACGGATTAGAGGTTAGTGGAGGACTTAAGCTCCAGGCCGTATTTTGTGTATTGAGGTATATTTTTAATATTCATGTATCCAGACTAGAGTGATATTTACAGACACTTGTTGTACAATGATGTATGGGATGTATTAGGATTAATTAACTCAGAATTGAGTAATGTATATGATATGATATATACTAATTTATGATGAGATCCTGAGGCATGATAAGTATGATGATATGTGACGCTGCACAGGAATGCACCCTTAATTGATTTGATGAGTAAAAAGTTTTAAATTTGTCATATTTTTCGCGTTTTCGGGGTGTCACAGTTTGAGATCGATCCAGTCCTCTTAAATTCCTCATTTTCACGACATTCAAAGGCATGAGATCGATCTGTCGAGGGCTTGAGATCGATTTGCTTCAAGCAGAGAGTTAAGGAGATCGATCTGGCTAAGGGAGGAGATCGATCTTCTCCAACCCGAAAGCTAAGGAAATCGATATGCTTGCATTAAGGATCGATCTCTCCATTTACAAAATGTTTAGCAGATCGATCTAGCTCCATTGGAGATCGATCTGCCCGTTCTATTGCTCGAATAAGAGCAATTTTGACTCTTCTAAATAGATCTTTCCTTCAATGAGATCAATCTGGTATTCATATTTTCCAGATTTTTACTGCAGTAACTCACATAAACATCCTTAATTTGCTACTATAGTCATTTTCTCATCCAACCACCTTTAAGACTTGAAAACGACATCCATTTATACTTTATACACATTAAAACTTGTGTGCATTCATTGTATAACCAAAGGTATACAATACAAAACTAAATGAAAGTACAAAGATTTATAACTCATGTAACTTCATTCCATTTTACCACACTACTCATTTTTCATTCCACTCACATTCATCACATACAAAAGTCCATTTCTTCATATTCATACATAATAAAACTTGTACGTACATCACAAACTCTTATTACAAGTGTGTACATTGAATTTATGGACTTTACATCACTTATGCTTCACATTACAAGTACATCACCATACTTATGAATTCATAATTACTTGATCCAAAACCATCCATATTATAATGCCATTTACTTGCATACAAGATTAAACATATATGGGGTCTCACACATTTCTACTGCAGTAGAAAACATGAAAAGGAAATGTTCATGATGATGGTCTTCGATATGGAAGAGAAATGAAGAGGACACAAGTTAGTATACATTAATTGTAAAACACTTCTTCTGTAATAGCATAAGTATGGGGCAGTGGGAAACTGAATTTGGGAAGCATGGGGCAAATGGAAGTGGCTCGACAGCAGCAGGGAAATGGAACTGAGCTGACTGAAGGCTAGCATGGCAGAGGAATGTGATATATATATATATATACATGAATACCGAGGTTACAGCAGAAAACAAAGAAGGAAAAAATGGGAGGTTTGGACCATGACAAGAAAAGAGAAATAAAGCACAAGGAATACTGACATGGACTGAATGAAGGTACAATTGAAAACAAAACAAGTAAATGATGTTGATTGAAGCAGTGAGGAGTCTGAAATAATTGAAGAGGAAGAGAAGGAACGTTTAAGCTTATAAATCGAGAGGTAGAGACATGGAGCCGAGGATACCTTAGATAGCTTGCTAACCTAAAAACAATAGGTGAATATATATATCTATCTATTGATGAAAACATCAACAAAATGTCAAACCAAGGCAGAAAGCGTGGGAAACAAAAATATGAAAGAGTGATACTTGCTGGAAATTGCTACTATGTAGTAAGAGATAATGAGAGCAATTTGTTGATGGTCTGAACATGAAACAAAAAGGGAGCATGGCTTAAGTAGAATTTTAGGTGATCAGTGAAGAAAGAAAAAAAATGATGAAGACATGAGATGTCACGACCCAATTCCATTCTCTTTAACCGAAATCACTGAAAATTTTTCGCGTTTTACTATTACCTTACCGGGTCGTGAACTAAACTCACCACACACTGTTGGGCTGTGAGCCAATAATAATCACCACATCTCATTCATTCTCAATAAATTAAAACGATGTCATACATGTGCATTTAATCGTGTACTTATACGAATACATGTTTTACTGACATCTACATCCCCCATAAGTACAACTCAAAAGAATACTGTGCTTTTACATTGTTTAGATACAAAAAGAATCACTGTGTATATACCTCTTAGCGATGGGGATACAGCGGAGTCCAAAATAATACGCCTCAGTCCTCACTGGGCTACTATGCACGCTCTGTAGGGGGGAAAATAGAGTGGGATGAGCAACCACACGCTCAGTAAGGCAATAATGCAAGCATGGTAGATAACTACTCTATCTACATGCTGATAGTGTTATGCATAAATCGTTTATAATAGGAGCATGAGGAATAAAACTATGCCATGTGAATATACATATATATCATGTATCAAATCATGTGCATTGGCATATAAAACATGGTAGAGACATCATGTATAAAACATCTCATGCTCAATCTCATTTAAATTCATAAAAGGGCGATTCATTTAGAAACCTCCTTTTTGAACCAACAACATAACACCACCAAATCAACTCACAATCACAACCACATTTACATTCCACAATTCACGCATGTGTATAAATCTAGGTCACTATATCAAAAGTGCCTATGTGAATCATTACATCATAAATCATTCCAGACCACACGCATCCAGGTGTGCGGGGTATCATGCTGGCACGAAGATGGATTATCCCTCGCTAGACTTTCTCATCACATAACCATCATGCGGTACATCGTACTCCATGTGATATACACGGTACAACGTACTCCGCAACTCATATCATGATTGGGGGTGCCATTCCTAGGTCTTATCTACCCCATACCAAGAGTTTTCCATATTCCGAGAAGGAGAGCCTTCCTGCCGAACAGAGCCTCCCCGCCTAACAGAGCCTCCCTGCCTCCTCGGGCTTAAGGATGTTAGCTTGAGGATGTAGGGCTTAAGGGTCCTTTCCGTAAGAGAGCCTCCCCACCGAACAGAGCCTCCCCGCCTAACGGAGCCTCCCTGCCTCTTCGGGCTTAAGGATGTAGGGCTTAAGGATCTTACCTTCACCATACCCATGTAGGAGAGCCTCCCTGCCTAACAGAGCCTCCCCGCCTCTTTGGGCTTAAGGATCCCACCGTAAGAGAGCCTCCCCACCAAACAGAGCCTCCCCGCCTAACAGAGCCTCCCTGCCTCCTCGGGCTTAAGGATGTTAGCTTAAGGATGTAAGGCTTAAGGATCTTACCCACTTTCACAACCCTATACGAATCCCATTGTACAAGCTTGTGCGAGCAAAGCTCTAGCACGACTCATGCATCATGCATCTTCTCATAAAGAGGCGCGTACGAGCATAGCTCTAGTACGGTTCTCATAAGATAACCATTCACAATCCATGTACGAGCAGAAGCTCCAGTACGGTTTATAAACATCATCACAATTCAATTTCAAAGTGCGAGCTAAGCTCAAGCACGTTTCACACAAGTGAAAACATAGAAATCTCGCGCGAGCGAGGCTCTAACGCGAATTATATCACATACACGCGATAGGCGGCTTACATGCATTCAAAACATCTCATAATATGCTTAGTGCCTCGTATGGGCTATTTCACAACATCATTCAAGTACCAGCCAGCCTATCCTTTTATTTGCTCAAATCAAAGCATTGTGTTTTGTAAAAGCATTCAAAACACATGATTTATGCAATTATTAGCCTTACTATCCCTTTTTCATAACATCCACTTCAAAACCAAAACCACGCATATACCCATCATCTTTCACAAATACCATCAACATTTATTTGAGCAATTCATGCATTTCATACAACACCCAATATTCACCCAGTTCAAAATACGAGCAGCTATCTCTATATACTCACAAAATTCCCTTACCTGGAATTGCGATGCGTGATTCCACTTCCTTAAGCTGCTTACTCGTACGATTCGGTTCGCCTTCAACGAACTCTTCGGGACTGCACAAAATCGTATCCCGCATTATATTCGACCCATATATTGCAACCCTTGTGCTTGCTATAGTCAATTTAATCTATAGCCTCTATTAAAGCTTATTTGGCCTCGTTTCATTACTTTATCCATAACTCGAGTCTATGGATTTTCTTAGGCCTATTAACTCATTCAAAATCGATATCAAATCGATGTAAAGCTCATAGCGTTCATATTCCATGAATCCCCTCACTATGGCATTTATTCATCACATACATATCCATTTCCACATTTCTTCCAACCCACCATGTAATTTCATCTAACCATCTAAATCATAACATTATCCCAATGACAACTTTAACATGCCATAAACCATAAGTTCATTCAATCCCACATATCCTCACATTATACCCATTTTAGATTTCTCGGTCACACCACTTCCACTACATTCTTAGGTAGTTTATCCATCCATACTCATACCAATCAACTCCAAAATCAATTAAATAGCTAATGCATTTAGATTGGAGTGTTAGAATCTTACCAATATGATTTCTCTTCTTGCTCCAATTGGTAATGCCCTCAACTCCTTCAATTCCAAAAATGGGAAAATGCCCTCTCACTATGTTGTTCTCCTCTTTGATAGGAACAACTTTGCCTCTAATGATCTCTCTTCAAATCTCACTGAAAATGGTTGATTTTTAGAGAGGGAAAGTTAGGTTTTTGGGGTTGAAATTGTAAGGTTAAGTGTTTTCCGAGATTTCCAGATTTTTCAGCTCTCCTTATATAGAAATGACTTGAGGAGATCGATCTGGTCCAAGAGGAGATCGATCTGGTCCTTTAAAATCCCTCTTTTTCACGGCATTTTTAAGCCTGAGATCGATCTGTCGAAGCAATGAGATCGATCTGTTGAGGCATGAGATCGATCTGTCGAAGCAATGAGATCGATCTGGTCCCAAACAGAGAGCTAAGGAGATCGATCTGGGTGCTTGGGGATCGATCTTTCCACTACAAAATGCTTGAGAGATCGATCTGGCTCCATTGGAGATCGATCTGCTCAATTCTTTCGCCCAAATAAGAGCATTCTGGCTCTTCCAGATCGATCTCTCATCCTAGGAGATCGATCTGGACCTCATGTTTTCCAGATTTCTTGCAGTTTCATTGCTGCAACTCATACCAACACCCTCAATCTATTGCCATGGCCATTTCCTCATCCATCCACCTCTATAACTTGAAAATGGCATCCATTCATACCTTATGCACATTGAAACTTGTGTGCATTTATTGTATGTTCAAAGGTATGCTACATAAAACCAAATGGAAGCATAACTCCATTCCATTTTACCACACTACTCATCTTGAGTCTCAATCACATCTATCACTTGCTAGAACACATTTCTCCGTATTCATACTTAATGAAACTTGTATGTACGTTACAATTTATATTACACATACATACATTGGATCCATAGACTTACATCAATCATACTTTACATCACAAGTCCATTCATATTATTTAATCAAAGTACACACATTACCCTTATACATATACGGGGTTTTACATTCTCCCCTCCTTCAAGGAATTTGGTCCTCCAAATTAGAACCAAGTCACTCTTCAAAAAGTTGGGGGTACTTCTCCCGTATCAAGTTCTCCAATTCCCACGTGGCCTCTTCCGCCTTGTGGTGTTGCCAAAGAACTTTCACCAAGGGAATTATCTTATTCCGCAACACTTTCTCTTTTCTGTCCAATATCCGAACCGGCTTCTCAACATACGTCATACTCTCATGGAGCTCCAACGGCTCATATTTTATCACGTGTGCCGGGTCCGGGTGATACTTCCGAAGCATCGAGACGTGGAAGACGTTGTGGACACTCGCCAAGTCCGGTGGCCATGCCAATCTATACGCCTTTTCTCCCACTCTCTCTAAAATCTCGAAGGGTCCGATATATCTAGGGCTCAGCTTGCCCTTCTTACCAAATCTCATAATACCCTTCGATGGTGATACCCTCAGAAATACCGACTCACCCTCATCAAACTCCAGTGGTCTTCGTCTCTTGTCAGCATAACTCTTTTGCCAGCTCTGAGCTGTCCGTAATCTCTCACATATCAACTGGACGTCCTCAGATGCCTACTGCACTAAGTCCGGAGCGAAAATCTGTCTGTCACCAACCTCTTCCCATCCAATGGGGGAACGGCATCTACGTCCGTATAATGCCTCATAGGGTGCCATCCCGATACTAGCATGATAGCTATTATTATAAGCGAACTCGGCTAACTGTAGGTGGTCGTCCCAGGAGCCTCTATAATCCAGCACACACGCTCTCAACATATCCTCGAGGGTCTGTATAGTCCTCTCTGACTGCCTATCTATCTGAGGATGAAAAGCGGTGCTAAAACTCAATCGGGTCCCCAGCGCTTCCTGAAAGTGTTCCCAAAAAATGGGAAGTGAAGCGGGCATCCCTATCAAAAACAACGCTCACTGGTACACCGTGTAGCCGTACTATCTCTCGGATATACAGACTCAGTGTATCGGTAGCTCTCATAGCCAAGAAATGGGCGGACTTAGTCAACCGGTCCACAATAACCCATATGGCATCATGACCTCTACGGGTCCTCGGTAACCCCATCACAAAATCCATGGTGACATGCTCCCACTTCCATGTCGGTATCGGTAGAGGCTGCAATAATCCTGCAGGCTTCTGATGCTCTACCTTCACTTGCTGACAAACGAGACACTTAGCGACATATTCCGCAATGTCTCTTTTCATTCCAGACCACCAATAAACCTTCCGAAGGTTTTGATACATCTTGGTACTTCCCGGATGTATCGTATATTTCGATGAGTGAGCCTCTGATAAAATCGTTCTCCAGATCTCAGGATGCCTGGGAACGCATACTCTGCCTCTGAACCTCGATAAGCCATCAGCACTCTGCTCAAAATCAATACCCACACCTATTTGTATCTGCCTCAGCCAATCGATACACCGTCGATCGCTTTGCTGGGCTTGCCGAATACGGCCAATCAACTCTGGCTCTAGTCTCAAACTAGCCATGATCTCAAGTCTCTCAGATCCAGGTGGGGTTACATCCAAACTGAGGTTCGCAAAGTGTTCTAACAATTCATGTTCCCGTACCATCATATAAGACACCAACCCAAGGTTCTTTCTACTCAAAGCATCGGCAACTACATTTGCCTTACCCGGGTGGTACATGATTTCACAATCATAGTCTTTCAAGAGTTCGAGCCATCTCCTCTGTCTCATATTCAGCTCTTTCTGCGAGAACAGGTACTTAAGGCTCTTATGATCTGTGAACACCTGAAATTTCTCACCATAGAGATATTGGCGCCATATTTTCAAAGCAAATACTATGGCCGCCAACTCCAAATCATGTGTCGGGTAGTTCCTCTCATGATCTTTCAACTGTCTAGATCCATAGGCAACTACCTTCCCATCCTGCATAAGCACACAGCCCAGTCCCTGGTGTGATGCATCCGTATACACCGAGAATCCTCTTGAGCTGGTAGGAATGGTGAGAACTGGAGCAGTCGTCAATCGACGCTTAAGCTCCTCAAAACTCCTCTCACATGCCTCATCCCATGTAAACTTAACATCTTTACGCGTGAGGCGTGTCAACGGAGCAGCTAGTCTGGAGAAACCCTCTACAAATCTCCGATAATATCCTGCCAATCCCAGGAAACTTCTGATCTCAGTTACTGTCTTGGGCTGTTCCCACTGCACAACTGCCTCTATCTTGGATGGATCCACTGATACCCCATCCTTTGACACAACATGCCCCAGAAATGAGATCTGTTCCAACCAGAAGTTACACTTGCTGAGTTTGGCATACAATTCTCTCTCTCGGAGGGTCTGCAGAACTATCCTTAAGTGCTCCTCATGATCTTCCCTGGACTTGGAATACACCAAAATGTCATCTATGAAAACAATCACAAACTTGTCCAGGTATGGCTTGAATATATCATTCATCAATGCCATAAATGCTGCGGGAGCATTCGTTAATCCGAATGGCATCACCAAAAACTCGTAGTGGCCATAACGGGTACGAAATGCTGTCTTGGGTACATCTCCACTCCTGATCCTCAACTGATGGTACCCTGACCGCAGATCTATCTTAGAAAATACTTCGGCTCCCTGGAGCTGATCCAACAAATCATCGATTCTTGGAAGGGGGTACTTGTTCTTAATGGTGGCCTTATTCAACAACCGGTAATCTATACACAGTCGGAGGGTTCCATCCTTCTTCCTTACAAATAGAACCGGTGCTCCCCAAGGTGAGACACTCGGTCTAATAAACCCCTTCTCCAACAACTCTTGCAGCTGTTTCTTCAGCTCTTCCAATTCTATCGGAGCCATTCTATAGGGTGGCTTCGATATCGGCTCTGTACCAGGCACTAACTCAATGTAAAATTCCATTTCCCTTTCAGGTGGTAGCCCTGGTAATTCATCCGGAAAGACATCGGGGTAATTCGCAATTACGGGTATGTCCCTCAATTCCGGGGGTGCCTCATCTATATCGACCACATAGGCAATGAACCCTTCACATTATCCTCTCCATCGTTAGTAACATAACCCATCACTCCACATTCAACATTTATCACAATAAATGATTTATCTCTCAAGCATTATGCATTTAAAATCATACTCCTTTATTTACCACAAGTATACAAGTTTTCATATCATTTCTTTTCATCAAAATTTACAATAAGATTGTCTAGTCCTGAAAACATTAATGTTTTGGCATGACAATCCATCACAACACGATTGGTAGCCAACCAATCCATTCCCAAAATTACATCAAAATCATTCATATTTAATAAAATCAGATTGGCTATCATTTCCTTCCCCTCTATCTTTAATTTACAATCCCTACATACATGCTCAGTCAATTGACTATCATTCATGGGTGTGGAAATCATCAACATTTTATCCAACAATGTTGGTTTCACATATTTCAACAATTTATGTGCAAAGGAAGGTGATATGAAAGAATGTGTGGCACCAGGATCAAATAATACCAATGCTTCTAAATCAAAGACTCGGATGGTACCTTTTATCACATCCGTCGAAGCATCTGCGGTGTCCTGATCCAGTGCATGTACTCTTCCTCTGCTCACACCCGCAGCCTGTTTCCCTTTTTCCTCAGCTGTAGCCCTCCTCCTCGGGGCTGCTGTCTCAACTGGAGCTCCCTCAGGCTCCTTGCCCTTCTGTGGGGCAATCTCCATCTTCTCGGGACAATACTTAGCCATATGTCCTGGTCTCTCGCATCTAAAACACACCATAGGGGTCATCGGACAGGGCCTATTCCCATGGAATCTCCCACATCTCCTACACTGATCAGTAGTAGGTCGTGGTCCCCCAATAGTCATGCCCCTCGGCGCAGTCAAGGCTGGGTATACGGGAGGTCTAGCAGCTCTCTCCCGCACCTCCTCAATCTTTGGCCTCTTCTCGAAAAATCTTTGGCCATCTCTCTTGGCCACTCTCCCAATCCCGGATCTCTTCCGATCCTTGTCCTTTTTAACACTGACTCTCCCAAGCTCGGAGGCATTTTGCTCAAAGTCTTGTTCACATAACTGAGCCTTATGTACAGCCTCCTCATAAGTCACAATATCGAAGGGAGCTAGCTTAGTCCGGATGGCCAATCTCAATCCATCCATGAACTTCTGAATCTTCCGGGTCTCACTACCCATCGTGTCAGGGTCATATCTTCCCAATGACATAAACTTGGACTCATACTCGTCCACAGTCCGGTTCCCCTGAACCAAATTCATAAATTCCATCCGCAATTTCCTCTGTGCGGTAGCTGGAATATACTGTCTCCTGAAGGCCTCTAGAAATATCTCCCACGAGATCTCAGAGTGTCTGGCCCTCAAAATAACCTCGGTGGACCTCCACCAATGCTCGGCCTCGCCTTTCAACATAAATACGGCAAAGGCTACCTTTTCACTTGAAGTGCATCAGAAAAACCTATACAGTTTCTCCATCTCATACACCCAATCCTCCGTAATCACTGGGTCCTTCACCCCTCTAAACACTGGGGGTTTCAGCGCTTGAAACTCTCGCAACCTGGTTAGGTCGCAGTCATAACCCACATCACTACCGCTCTGCTGTGGAGCGATAGGAGAATCTGTATCCTGGGCTGGAGGTGGTGTATCTGTAGCTGTCTCAGCAGTCTGAGGTCTCTCCGCCTCTGCAGCTGCCTGTTCAGTAGTAGGCTGTGCCGCGGGACCTCGTCTGTCACCGGCGCCTAAGGCCTGCGTGACTATCTCCACCAGACTCTCAATACTCCGCTCTAATCTAGCGAAGCGAGCCTCAGTATCACCTGCTCTCTCAGCAGGGTTCTGTGGAGCCTGCTCAGTCTGTGGCTCCGCACGGCTCTCAGGCCTACCTCTACGGCCTCTAGCACGTGCTCTCACCCCTCTACCTTTGCGTGTAACTGGCATAGTGCCTAACTCCCTGTATTATAATAATTCATTAAGCTCAATCCATCACGGTATACACAGTTATATCTAAACAAAAGCACAGTACTATGGGGATGTACTTTCCTACATTTTATTAATGACTCACATCAGGCCAACACAGCTCTGATACCAATCTCTGTCACGACCCAATTCCATTCTCTTTAACCGAAATCACTGAAAATTTTTCGCGTTTTACTGTTACCTTACCCGGTCGTGAACTAAACTCACCACACACTGTTGGGCTGTGAGCCAATAATAATCACCACATCTCATTCATTCTCAATAAATTAAAACGATGTCATACATGTGCATTTAATCGTGTACTTATACGAATACATGTTTTACTGACATCTACATCCCCCATAAGTACAACTCAAAAGAATACTGTGCTTTTACATTGTTTAGATACAAAAAGAATCACTGTGTATATACCTCTTAGCGATGGGGATGCAGCGGAGTCCAAAATAATACGCCTCAGTCCTCACTGGGCTACTATGCACGCTCTGTAGGGGGGAAAATAGAGTGGGATGAGCAACCACACGCTCAGTAAGGCAATAATGCAAGCATGGTAGATAACTACTCTATCTACATGCTGATAGTGTTATGCATAAATCGTTTATAATAGGAGCATGAGGAATAAAACTATGCCATGTGAATATACATATATATCATGTATCAAATCATGTGCATTGGCATATAAAACATGGTAGAGACATCATGTATAAAACATCTCATGCTCAATCTCATTTAAATTCATAAAAGGGCGATTCATTTAGAAACCTCCTTTTTGAACCAACAACATAACACCACCAAATCAACTCACAATCACAACCACATTTACATTCCACAATTCACGCATGTGTATAAATCTAGGTCACTATATCAAAAGTGCCTATGTGAATCATTACATCATAAATCATCCCAGACCACACGCATCCAGGTGTGCGGGGTATCATGCTGGCACGAAGATGGATTATCCCTCGCCAGACTTTCTCATCACATAACCATCATGCGGTACATCGTACTCCATGTGATATACACGGTACAGCGTACTCCGCAACTCATATCATGATTGGGGGTGCCATTCCTAGGTCTTATCTACCCCATACCAAGAGTTTTCCATATTCCGAGAAGGAGAGCCTTCCTGCCGAACAGAGCCTCCCCGCCTAACAGAGCCTCCCTGCCTCCTCGGGCTTAAGGATGTTAGCTTGAGGATGTAGGGCTTAAGGGTCCTTTCCGTAAGAGAGCCTCCCCACCGAACAGAGCCTCCCCGCCTAACGGAGCCTCCCTGCCTCTTCGGGCTTAAGGATGTAGGGCTTAAGGATCTTACCTTCACCATACCCATGTAGGAGAGCCTCCCTGCCTAACAAAGCCTCCCCGCCTCTTTGGGCTTAAGGATCCCACCGTAAGAGAGCCTCCCCACCAAACAGAGCCTCCCCGCCTAACAGAGCCTCCCTGCCTCCTCGGGCTTAAGGATGTTAGCTTAAGGATGTAAGGCTTAAGGATCTTACCCACTTTCACAACCCTATACGAATCCCATTGTACAAGCTTGTGCGAGCAAAGCTCTAGCACGACTCATGCATCATGCATCTTCTCATAAAGAGGCGCGTACGAGCATAGCTCTAGTACGGTTATACTCATAAGATAACCATTCACAATCCACGTACGAGCAGAAGCTCCAGTACGGTTTATAAACATCATCACAATTCAATTTCAAAGTGCGAGCTAAGCTCAAGCACGTTTCACACAAGTGAAAACATAGAAATCTCGCGCGAGCGAGGCTCTAACGCGAATTATATCACATACACGCGATAGGTGGCTTACATGCATTCAAAACATCTCATAATATGCTTAGTGCCTCGTATGGGCTATTTCACAACATCATTCAAGTACCAGCCAGCCTATCCTTTTATTTGCTCAAATCAAAGCATTGTGTTTTGTAAAAGCATTCAAAACACATGATTTATGCAATTATTAGCCTTACTATCCCTTTTTCATAACATCCACTTCAAAACCAAAATCACGCATATACCCATCATCTTTCACAAATACCATCAACATTTATTTGAGCAATTCATGCATTTCATACAACACCCAATATTCACCCAGTTCAAAATACGAGCAGCTATCTCTATATACTCACAAAATTCCCTTACCGATGCGTGATTCCACTTCCTTAAGCTGCTTACTCGTACGATTCGGTTCGCCTTCAACGAACTCTTCGGGACTGCACAAAATCGTATCCCGCATTATATTCGACCCATATATTGCAACCCTTGTGCTTGCTATAGTCAATTTAATCTATAGCCTCTATTAAAGCTTATTTGGCCTCGTTTCATTACTTTATCCATAACTCGAGTCTATGGATTTTCTTAGGCCTATTAACTTATTCAAAATCGATATCAAATCGATGTAAAGCTCATAGCGTTCATATTCCAAGAATCCCCTCACTATGGCATTTATTCATCACATACATATCCATTTCCACATTTCTTCCAACCCACCATGTAATTTCATCTAACCATCTAAATCATAACATTATCCCAATGACAACTTTAACATGCCATAAACCATAAGTTCATTCAATCCCACATATCCTCACATTATACCCATTTTAGATTTCTAGGTCACACCACTTCCACTACATTCTTAGGTAGTTTATCCATCCATACTCATACCAATCAACTCCAAAATCAATTAAATAGCTAATGCATTTAGATTGGAGTGTTAGAATCTTACCAATATGATTTCTCTTCTTGCTCCAATTGGTAATGCCCTCAACTCCTTCAATTCCAAAAATGGAAAAATGCCCTCTCACTATGTTGTTCTCCTCTTTGATAGGAACAACTTTGCCTCTAATGATCTCTCTTCAAATCTCACTGAAAATGGTTGATTTTTAGAGAGGGAAAGTTAGGTTTTTGGGGTTGAAATTGTAAGGTTAAGTGTTTTCCGAGATTTCCAGATTTTTCAGCTCTCCTTATATAGAAATGACTTGAGGAGATCGATCTGGTCCAAGAGGAGATCGATCTGGTCCTTTAAAATCCCTCTTTTTCATGGCATTTTTAAGCCTGAGATCGATCTGTCGAAGCAATGAGATCGATCTGTTGAGGCATGAGATCGATCTGTCGAAGCAATGAGATCGATCTGGTCCCAAACAGAGAGCTAAGGAGATCGATCTGGGTGCTTGGGGATCGATCTTTCCACTACAAAATGCTTGAGAGATCGATCTGGCTCCATTGGAGATCGATCTGCTCAATTCTTTCGCCCAAATAAGAGCATTCTGGCTCTTCCAGATCGATCTCTCATCCTAGGAGATCGATCTGGACCTCATGTTTTCCAGATTTATTGCAGTTTCATTGCTGCAACTCATACCAACACCCTCAATCTATTGCCATGGCCATTTCCTCATCCATCCACCTCTATAACTTGAAAATGGCATCCATTCATACCTTATGCACATTGAAACTTGTGTGCATTTATTGTATGTTCAAAGGTATGCTACATAAAACCAAATGGAAGCATAACTCCATTCCATTTTACCACACTACTCATCTTGAGTCTCAATCACATCTATCACTTGCTAGAACACATTTCTCCGTATTCATACTCAATGAAACTTGCATGTACGTTACAATTTATATTACACATACATACATTGGATCCATGGACTTACATCAATCATACTTTACATCACAAGTCCATTCATATTATTTAATCAAAGTACACACATTACCCTTATACATATGCGGGGTTTTACATGAGAGTATGTTGAAATGAGCTTTGCGTGTTTCAGCTGCTGGAACAGAGGAGATAGGATGAGGAAATATTTATGGCAGCAGATAGAAGAAGCTGAGAGGAGAATAGAGAGACTGTAGTGACTGTGAGTGAAAGAGAAAAGATTAAACCGAGGGAGTGACCAAAAATGAGAGGAAACAAAAGAAGAAAAGAAGAGAAGAATTTCTTGTGAAAGCCGATTCAACTCAATCTTATTCCGCTCATCACAGCACCTATATTCCTGCATGTCATCATTTCTACAACACTGCATCGCCTTAAATACTGTGTTCATTGCCGGAGTTAGCAAGGTGAAGCAAGACTATTGGGAAAATGCCAAAAATAGAGGCTAGAAGCGAAATTGTGGCTGGAAAACAAACTACAGGTGCATGTGGCTGTAATTAGGAGTAGAACCCTCTCTGTTTCATTTATGGGGAAGCTAAACTAAGCAGTGCACAACATGTGAGACCCTATGTATGTATGACATTATTACATGTTAATTGAATCATAAGAAAAGCTTTTTCTTAAATGAAATTGCAAAAGAATGAATGAATATTCATGAATCCATGTAATGGCTAAATAAGGGCTGAAGTGGCCACAGACTAAATGAATGGAACTCAAAACATTTCGACTGAATATAAGGACTTAAAACACGAAATGATAATACATGGATTGAGGGTTCTATGTACCTTCTATGATTCCATGCAGTACACACAAGTCACATAATATGTGAATCATAAGAAATGGATCTTTTCATACTCTAAGTGTGAATAGAATACAAAATGGATAATGAAGCAATTGAATACAAGTTGTTCTTTGAAATTTTAGGAAAAACTACAGTTAGAAACCTACAGATGAAGGCCAGATCGATCTCTTATTCAAAGCAGATCGATCTCTTATTCAAAGCAGATCGATCTCTTATTCAAGT
Source organism: Firmiana major (assembly GCA_033439115.1). Taxonomy (NCBI): domain Eukaryota; kingdom Viridiplantae; phylum Streptophyta; class Magnoliopsida; order Malvales; family Malvaceae; genus Firmiana; species Firmiana major. The sequence continues at coordinate 15,167,013 of CM065908.1, read as the reverse complement.
AGATCGATCTCCATTTGATTCTGCTAAGAACAGATCAATCCCTTCCTTAGTGCAAATCGATCCCCATTTGATTCTGCTAAGAGTAGATCAATCCTTTCACTAGAGCATATCGATCTCACCAGCTTACTTGCTAAAAAATCATGTAGAACCCAAGGAAGATCGATCTCTCACCATGGAGATCGACCTCACAATGCCAATTCTATAAAGAGGCTCGACAGTCGAGTCTTCTACCCTGAAACATCAAACACCTCTCCATTTTCACAAAGTAACCTAGCTTTCTCACTCTAGAATATCATCACCTCCCTACCAGATTTGGAGAAAGTTGTTTAAGCAGATTGGTTCATTATAATGAGGAAAACAACATAGTCTAGAATCAACATTCAAGTTGCTGAATTGAAGGAACAAAGTCTTCCCTTAAGATGTGGCCAAGTGAGGAAGTATAAGCTAGGTAAGTTTTCAATACACCAACTTCAAGAATGTTTATCTAGACATTGTTATGGGTTATTTAGTATGTGTATTGTTGGCTGAAACTATCTAGAGCATGATAAATCAACCATGACCTAAAATTGGGTTTAGTGTAAGAAAGCAAACTATGGTTAATTTAATGATGAAGTAATTATACTATGGTGTTGGTGTGTTATATGCATGATTGGGTGGTGGTTTGTGAAATATGTCTATGGAATTGGATGAAGTTATGAAATGTGCATAAAAGGTTGGCAAAATGCATGAATGAATAGAAAACTAAGGTTTAAGCATACATGCCAAGTGCTTGATAATTAACTAAGTTAAGTACTAGCCAAATTGGCTAGGACTGGCATGATGGGTGTTAGGCCACCATGCCATGGCCGAATGTGATCAACGGCCCAATGCTTTAAATTATGCACTTTAAAAGTGAAACATTGGTAAATAAATTGTATTTGACCCTAAAAATGGTTAAATGCAGCTCTAGAGACTGGATTAGGAGCAAATAGTCATGGATGAGCTTTTAGTGGTGGAACTGGCACCATGCGCGACGTGATTCGAGGTAAGGGGATTTTGTAAGTGCCTAGAGGTAGCTATATGTATTTTGAGGGGATTTATAGGGCGTGAATTTCTCTAAGCTATCTAATAATAGAATAAGAATTTTTGAGAAAAATTTTGATAATAAGGAAATATGATGATTTTCCCATGGTGGAGGGATTTTATGAAAAGGGTAGTAATGATCCTAAAATGCATGGATTTTCATGATTTTGATGTTTTTATCATGATAAAATGCTTTGATATGAATGAACTGAGGATAAACTGGTTATTGCTTTCTATGGTTGCATGAATTAGCAGGGATTATGTGTTAAGTTGTATTTTTGAAAATACTTTTTTAAACTGGAGCCACCTATGATATTTGTGTGAGTACAAATAGTACTAGAGCCTAGCTCGCACTAGATTTCGATGTTTTGACTCATGCTGATAGTGTTGGAGCCTTGCTTGCACTAGTTTTTACTGATAACATGCACGAAAGCAGTACTGGAGCCTTGCTCGTATGTGATTTGATATTGAATTACTATGCATGAAAGTCATACTAGAGCGTTGCTCGTACGGGGATTTTATATGCCTTACAAAAAATTGTGCTAATGCTTTACTCGCACGAGATGTTAGATATCATAACATGCATAACCGTGTTGAAGCCTCTTGTAGATTGTGTGTCAAAGTGAGATGATATATCGTACACGTAGTTTAAGACATGAGATAGTTATCGGCATGGTATAGGGTGGCTAAGACCTATGGCAGGCACCCCCGAACCATGATATGGGCTAAGTCCTATGGTAGGCACCCCAGACAGTTATGTAGGCTAAGTCCTATGGCTGGCACCTCAGACAATGATGTGGGCTAAGCCCTATGGCAGGCTCCCTAGACCATGTGGGTCAATGGAGTACGTTGTACCGTGTATGTCACACAGAGTATGTTGTACCGTGTAGTCTTGATGACTAGTTGGTTGAGTTATTGCAAAAGTAGGGTTGACCTCACCTCTTGTTGCAGTTGTGATGCCCCGCAAGTCGAGATCCGCGTAGCCTGGGATCACAGGGATTTATATATGGCCATAGTTCCCAATTTATTTCTGCAATGTAGCCTACATGCCTCACGTGATTCCAGGTTATGTTGATAGACCCCGGGTAGACCCGAAGGAGAGGTGACACCCGTGATTATGTTTTAAAAGAAATGTGGTTTTTGTACAAGATATTTTTGAAGGGTGAGATTAGCCTTGATTTAATTTATTTATGATGGAATATATGATTTGTGATGAGTTTTGTTATGATGAGCATGAGATGTTTTACATGATAATTTTCCATGTCTTATCATGCCTGATTTTATGAGTTTTTTATATATTCTATACATATTCATGTGGCATGGTTTTATTTTACCTCATGCTTCAGATGTAAATGATTTTATATCATGTCATTATCAGCACATAGATAGTGTAGCTGTTTACCTCCTTGCATTATTTCCTTACTGAGCAAGTTGTGCTCACCCTTTCACTTTCTATCTCTACAGAGCATCCATAGTGGTTGAGAGCGAGCAGAGACTTGCACTCCTAGTGTCTGCTGCTGCCCATCGCTGAGAGATATACACATTAATATCATTTTGTATCTAAACAAGTACAACACAATAATACTTTCGGAATGTAAATCTGCAGGATGTTAATATTTGTAGATAAGTACAAAATAATAAAGTTACAGTGTAAGTAGTTCAAGTGTCTACAATTATTTTGTATAGATGTTAAATGATAATGGCATATGGTAAGAGATATCTAACTTCGGGTCATAGCTCAGCTAGTTAGTGTTAAAATTATTGACAACAGGGGAAAATTAATGTATAAAGCGAAAAATTTGTAATGATTTTTGGTAGAAAAGGGGTCGTGACAGAAGTGGTATCAAAGCGGAGTTGACCTGATATGAGTCAAAGTTAGTAATAAGAGAATTTACATCCCCATATTGCTGTGCTTTATTTAAATATAAATATGTATATCAGATGGGTTAGACTAATGAATAATTATGGATGTAGGAATTTAGGCATTATGTTTGTCGCACGCAGTGGTAGAAGGGCGAGGGCATGTGTTAGGGCCGTAGAGGGAGGCCTGAGAGCTGTGCAGAGCCACAGACTGGTCAGATCCCACAGGAGCCTCTTGAGAGGCCAGGGGATATCGAGGCACGATTCGCTAGGTTAAAGCAAAGTATGGAGACTATTATGGAGCTAGTCGCTCAGTCTATGCAAGGAGCTGGGGAGAGACAGGGCCTAGCTACCTGGGCTGCTGATGTTAGACAAGCAGTTGCTTCTGATATGCCTACACAGCCAGCGCAGATGCCACAGATGGTAGATACACCCCTACTAGTTCAGGATACAGTATCACTTGTTGCTCCATAGTAGGGTAGCAGAGTTTGGGGTTATGGTTATGATTTGGACAGATTACGACAGTTTCAAAAGTTTAGACCGCCATCATTTAGTGGGGTGAGGGACCCACTAGTTGCTGAGGACTGGGTGAGTGAGATCGAGAAATTGTACGAGTTTTTTGAGTGTACGACTACAGAGATGGTCGCTTTTGTCATGTTCATACGGAAAGGAGCAGCAAAGCATTGGTGGAAGTCCGTCAGATCGATTTTGAGAGCCCAACACACTGAGATCAGTTGAAAGGTATTTTTGGAGGCTTTCTGGAGGCAGTATGTTCTGAAAACTGCATAGAGGAAGTTACAGATGAAGTTTATAGGGTTGGCTTAAGGGAACCGATCTATAGACGAGTATGAGACTAAATTTATCTCCCTAGACAGGTATGATCCTAACACAATAGATAGTGAGGTCAAGAAGGTCCAAAAGTTGTGGATGGACTAAGACCAGCCATCATATCTCGATTGGTTCCTTTTGATATACTGACATATGAGGAGGCAGTGTGCAGGGCGCAGTTGTGTGAGCAAGACATTGAGCAAAATGTCTCTGACTTTGGGAAGATTAGTAGAGGTAGAGACAAAAATCGAAAGAGATCCGGGGTTGATAGAGTGGTCAGGAGAGGAGGTCAGAGACCGTTTGTTAATAGACCTCAGATTAAGGAGGTACAAGAGAGGACGATTAAGCCTGTGGTGTATTGGACTTTAGCACCATCGAAGGGTATAGTTATTAGAGGGACACGATCGACTACTGAACATTATAGGAGATGTGGCAGATATCATGGTAACAGGCCTTGTCCGATGTTTACGATAATGTGCTATCGTTGTGGGAAGCCAGGGCATATCGAACGGGATTGCCCTAAGATGATTAAGACTACCCCATAGAAGGGCAAAGAGTCAGAGAGAACTCCTGTTGAGATTTCTACTCTGAAGAGGAGAGCCACAGCCACAGAGAAGGGGAAACAGGTTGTTGGCAGAGGGTGAGTGCATGCACTGGACCAGGACACCGTAAACGCATCAGCGGATGTGATTAAAGGTACCATTGTAGTTTTTGATTTAGAAGCGTTTGTACTATTTGATCCTGGTGCCACACATTCCTTCATATCGCCTTCATTTGCATGTAAGTTGTCAAAATATGTTGAGCCTACATCATTAGATAGAATGTTATTGATTTCTACGCCCATGAACAACAACCAGCTGACTAAATATATGTATAGGGGTTGTAGGCTGAAGATAGGGGGAAAAGATATGACAACCGATCTTGTTCTATTGAATATGAGTGATTTTGATGTAATTTTAAGAATGGATTGATTGGCTGTGAATCGTGTTGTTTTAGATTGTTATGCTAAGACGGTAACATTTTCAGGGGTAGATAGTGTTACCATAAATTTGCCCCAAAAATGTATTATAAAATTTCCTTGAAAGGTAATGAAAGTAGCAGTTGTTGTAAGTGAAATAGATAAATTTATATGCTGACTAAATGATTAATAATGTGAAGGGTTCATTGCATACGTGGTTGACACAAATAAGGTTCGTCCGTAATTGAGAGACATTCCAGTGGTTGCTGAGTTTCTTAATGTCTTTTTAGATGATCTACCAAGATTACCACCAGACCAAGATATGAAGTTTTATATAGAGTTAGTACCTAGCACTGAACTGATATTTAGACCACTGTATAGGATGGCTTCGATTGAGTTGGAAGAGCTGAAGAACCAATTGCAGGAGTTACTAAAAAAGAGGTTTATTAGACCGAGCGTCTCACCCTGGGGAGCTCTGGTTTTGCTTATGAAGAAGAAGGATGGAAGCCTCCGATGGTGTATTGACTACAGGTTGTTGAATAAGGCGACCATTAAGAATAAATACCTACTTTCACGCATCAATGACTTGTTAGATTAGCTTCGGAGAGTGCAACTATGTTCTAAGATAGATTTGAGGTCTGGTTACCATCAGTTGAGGATGCATAGTGGAGATGTACCCAAGACAGCATTTCATACCCGTTATGGCCACTACGAGTTCTTGGTTATGCCATTCGGATTGACAAATACCCCCGCAGCATTTATGGCTTTGATGAATGATGTGATTAAGCCATACCTGTACCAGTTTCTAATTATGTTTATCGATGAAATATTGGTTTATTCCAAGTCCAGGGAAGATCATGAGTAGCACTTAAGGATAGTTCTGCAGACCCTTCGAGAGAAGGAGTTATATGCCAAACTCCGTAAGTGCGATTTTTGGTTGGAGCAGATCTTATTTCTAGGCCATATTGTATCGAGGAATGAGGTATCAGTAGATCCATCCAAGATTGAGGCAGTTATTCAGTAGGAATAGCCTAGGACAGTCACTGAGATCAGAAGTTTTTTAGGGTTGGTAGGTTATTATCGGAGATTTGTATAGGGTTTTTCCAAACTAGCTGCTCCGTTGACACGTCTTATGCCGAAGGATGTTGAGTTTGTGTGGGACGAGGCATGTGAGAGGAGTTTTCAGGAACTTAAGCGTCGGTTGATCATTGCTCTAATTCTCACAATTCTTACTAGCTCAAGAGGTTTCTCTGTGTATACGGATGCATCGCACCAGGGATTGGGCTGTGTACTTATGCAGGATAGGAAGGTAGTTGGCTATAGATCCAGACAGTTAAAGGATCACGAGAGGAACTATCTAACTCATGACTTAGAGTTGGTAGTCATAGTGTTTGCGTTAAAGATATGGCACCACTATCGCTATGGTGAGAAGTTTCAGGTATTTACGGATCACCAGAGCCTTAAGTATCTGTTCTCCCAGAAGGAGCTGAATATGAGACAGAGAAGATGGCTCGAGCTCTTGAAAGATTACGATTGTGAAATCTTATACCACCCGAGTAAGGCAAATGTAGTAGCTGAAGCACTGAGTAGGAAGCACTTCAGGTTGGTATCGTACATGATGATCAGGGAACACGAGCTGTTGGAAAGGTTCACGAGCCTCAGTTTAGATGTGACCCTTCCTGATACTGATAGTGGTTGTATGGTAGCTAACCTGTAGTTGGAACCGGATGTGGTGGATCGTATCCGGCAAGCTCAATGGATTAATCAGCAGTGCAATGTTGTTATCGGGCAGATACAGAGGGGTATAAAGACTGATTTTGATTTGAGTTCAGATGGATTGCTGAGGTTCAGGGGTAAGATATATGCTCCCGTTGATCCAGAGATCAGGAGATCGATTTTATCAGAAGCTCACTCATCAAGGTATACGATATATCCGGGGAGTACCAAGATGTATTAGAACCTTCGAATGGTTTATTGGTGGTCTGGGATGAAGAGAGACATTGCTGAGTATGTCACTATATGTCTTATCTGTCAGCAGGTGAAGGTAGAGCATCAGAAGCCTGGAAGGTTATTGCATCCTCTACCGATACTGGCATGGAAGTGAGAGCATGTCACCTTGGATTTTATGATGGGTTTACCGAAGACCCACAGAGGTCATGATGCCATCTGGGTGATTGTAGATCGATTGACGAAGTCAACCCATTTCTTAGCTATGAGAGCTACAAATACTCTGAGTTAGTTGACGAACTTGTATGTTCGAGAGATAGTTCGGTTACATGGTGTTCCAGTAAGCATTGTTTCTGATCAGGATGCCCGCTTCACTTCCCACTTCTAGGAACATTTTCAAGAAGCGATGGGGACCCAGTTGAGTTTTAGCACCGCTTTCCATCCTCAGAGAGATAGTCAGTTAGAGAGGACTATACAGACTCTGGAGGATATGTTGAGAGCGTGTGTGCTGGATTTTAGAGGCTTCTGAGATGACCACTTGCCACTAGCCGAGTTCACCTATAATAACAGTTATCATACGAGTATCGGGATGCCACCATAGGAGGTTCTATATGGACACAAATGTCGATCCCCTATTGGATGAGAGGAGGTTGGTGACAGACAGATTTTTGCTCCTGATTTGGTGAGGCAGGCATCTGAGGATGTTCGAGTGATATGTGAGAGGTTACGAACAGCTCAGAGTCGGCAGAAGTGTTATGTTGACAAGAGACGGAGACCACTTGAGTTTACTGTGGGTGAGTCAGTATTTTTGAAGGTTTCTCCTTCTAAGAGTATTACGAGGTTCGGGAAAAAAGGTAAGCTGAGTCCTCATTACATTGGACCCTTTGAGATTCTCAAGTGAGTGGGAGATAAGGCTTATAGGTTGGCATTGCTGCAAGAGTTAGCAGGTGTTCATAACGACTTCCACGTCTCTATGCTTAGAAAGTACCATCCGGATCCGACACATGTTATTAGATATGAGCTGTTAGAGCTCAGTGAAAGCATGTCATATGTTGAGACACCAATTCAAAAATTGAATAGGAAGGAGAAGGTATTGCGGTCCAAGTCGATCTCTCTCATAAAAGTTCTTTGGCAGTATCACACTCCAGAGGAAGCTACATGGGAGTTAGAGAGTATGATACGAGAAAAGTACTTAGAGTTATTCTCAGACTGATTTGGTTCTAATTTGGAGGACCAAATTTCTTTAGAAGGTTCTATGTACCTTCTATGGGTTCTATGTACCTTCTATGATTCCATGCGGTACACACAAGTCATATAGTATATGAATCGTAAGAAATGTATCTTTTCATACTCTAAGTGTGAATAGAATACAAAATGGATAATGAAGCAATTGAATGCAAGTTGTTCTTTGAAATTTTGGGAAAAATTGCAGTTAGGAACCTGTAGATGAAGGCCAGTTGATCTCTTATTCAAGCATATCGATCTCCATTTAATTCTACCAAGAATAGATTTATCCCTTCCCTAGTGCAGATCGATCCCCATTTGATTCTGCCAAGAGCAGATTGATCCTTTTACTAGAGCAGATCGATCTCACCAGCTTACTTGCTGAAAAATCGCGTAGTTCAACCTAAGGAAGATCGATCTCTCACCATGGAGATTGATCTCACAATGCCAATTCTATAAAAAAAGGCTCGACAATCGAGTCTTCTTCCCTGAAACATCAAACACCTCTCCATTTTCACAAAGTAACCTAGCTTTCTCACTCTAGAACATCATCACCTCCCTACCAGATTTGAAGAAAGTTGTTTGAGCAAAGTGGTTCATTACAATGAGGAGAACAACATAGTTTGGAATCAACATTCAAGTTGCTGAATTGAAGGAACAAAGTCTTCCCTTAAGATTTGGCCAAGTGAAGAAGTATAAGCTAGGTAAGTTTTCAATACACCAACTTCAAGTATGTTTATCTAGACATTGTTATGGGTTATTTGGTGTGTGTATTGTTGGATGAAACTACCTAGAGCATGATGAATCAACCATGATCTAAAATTAGGTTTAATGTAAGAAATCGAACTTGGTTTATTTAATGATGAAGTAATTATACTATGGTGTTGGTGATGTTATATGCATGGTTGGGTGGTGATTTGTGAAATAAGTTTATGGAATTGGATGAAGTTATGAAATGTGCATATAAGGTGTTGTCAAAATGCATGAATAAATGAAAAACTAAGGTTTAAGCATACATGCCAAGTGCTTGAGAAATAACTAAGTTAGGTACTAGCCAAATTGGCTAGGAGTGGCATGATGGGTGTTCGACCACCATGCCATGGTCGAATGTGATCAAGGGCCCAATCTTTTAAATGAAGCCTTATAAAAGTGAAATACGGGTAAATAGATTGTATTTGACCCTTAAAATGGTTAAATCTAGCTCTAGAGACTGGATTAGGAGTAAATAGTACTGGATGAGCTTTCAGCGGTGGAACTTGTACCACACGCGATGTGATTTAAGGTAAGAGGATTTTGTAAGTGCCTAGAGGTAGTTGTACGTATTTTTAGGGGATTTATAGGGCGTGAATTTCTCTAAGCTATCTAATAATAGAATAAGAATTTTTTAGAACAATTCTGATAATAAGGAAAGATGATGATCTTACCCCTGGTAGAGGGATTTTATGAAAAGGGTAGTAAGGATCCTAAAATGCATGGATTTTCATGATTTTGATGTTTTTATCATGATAAAATGCTTTGATATGAATGAAATGAGGATAGGCTGGTTATTGCTTTCTGTGGTTGCATGAAATAGCACGGATTATGTGCTAAGTTTATTTTTGAAAATATTTTATTTAAACTAGAGCCACCTATCATATTTGTGTGAGTACAAATAGTATTGGAGCCTAGCTCGCACTAGATTTCGATGTTGTGACTCATTCTGATAGTGCTGGAGCCCTGCTCGCACTAGTTTTTACTGATAACATGAATGAAAGTCATACTGGAGCCTTGCTTGTATGTGATTTGTTATTGATTTACTATGCATGAAAGACATACTAGAGCGTTGCTCGTACGAGGATTTTATATACCTTATAGAAAATCGTGCTAATGCTTTACTCACACTAGGTGTTAGATATTATGACATGCATAAACCATGCTGAAGCCTCCTGTAGACTGTGTGTCACAGTGAGATTGTAAGACCCGTATTTCATGTGTAATTTTGCAGATTCATAAGTATGGTAATGTACTTATAATGTGAAGTGTAATTGGTGTAAAGTCCATAAATACAATGTACACACTTGTAATAAGAATTTATGATGTACGAATAAGTTTCATTATGTATGAATATGAAGAATGGACTTTCATAAGTAATGACTGTGATTAAGAGTTCAAAATGAGTGGTGCAACAAATGGAATGAAGTTGCATGAATTACTGCAGAAAACTGTAAAAAAATCTGAAAATATGAAGGCCAGATCGATCTCATAGGATGAGACATCGATCTGGAAGGGCCAAAAATGCTCTTATTCGAGCAATGGAACAGGCCATATCGATCTTCAATGGAGCCAGATCGATTTGCTAGACATTCTGTAATGAGAGGATCGATTCTTAAGGCAAACAGATCGATTTCCTTAGCTCTCGGGTCAGAGCAGATCGATCTCCCCTAGATGCAGATCGATCTCTTTAAGCTATTGTCTGAGAACAGATCGATCTCAAAGTCTCGACAGATCGATCTCATGCATTCAAATTGCCATGAAAATGAGGGATTTAAGAGGACCAGATCGATCTCATGCCTTGACAGATCGATCTCATCAAGCAAATTCTATAAATAGGAGCAGTGAAATCTTCAAATCACAGAAACCAAACCATTCTCCCCCATTTTCCACCCAAAACCTAGTTTTCTCTCTCTAAAATCACCCTATTTCCATTAAGATTTGAGAGGAAGCTATTAGATACAAAGTTGTTCATATTAAAGAAGAGAACAACATAGTTTGGAATCAAAGCCTCACATATTGGATTGAAGGAGCAAGAAACAATCTCATTTGGAGGAACAAGAGAAACTAGATTTGTAAGTTTCTAATACTCCAGCCCAATTACATTGGTCTATTTGTTGATTTTGGAGTTGATTTGTATGTGTATTGATGAATCACCTAAAAAACATTGGAATAATTATGACTTAGATTATGTTTAGTGTGAGAAGATGTGGTTTGGAAGGGTTGATGAATTATGGGTTATGCTAAGTTGTTATTGGAGTAATGTGGATGATTTGAGATAGTTAAATGGAGTTGCATTGTGAGTTTAGGGAAAATTATGGAAAATGAGTATATAAATGCTTGATAAATACCATAGTGATGAAATCTATGGAATATGAACACTATGAGCTTAACATCGATTTAATATCGATTTGGAATGAGTTAATAGGCCTAATAAAATCCATAGCCTTGAGTTATGAGTAGAGTAATAAAAACAAGGCCTCATAAGCGTTAATGGAGACTATAGGTCGAATCGACTATAGTAATGCAAGAGTAGTGTTATGTGAATTAAAGTGATGTGACATACAATTTTGTGCAGTTCCAGGGAGTTCGTTGGAGATGAATCGAACCGCACGAGTAAGCAGCTCTAAGGAAGTGGAATCACGCGACGCGATTCCAAGTAAGGGAATTATGTAAGTATATAGAGGTAGCTGCTCGTATTTTGTATGTATATAGGGCTTTGGAAATGCGCATGAGTTTATAGAAATGTGTTTGACAATGTATGGAAATTACTACGAGTATTAGTATGAGATTTGGTGGTTTGAAATGGTATCATAAAGAAATGGGATAGTAAGGCTAATAATTGCATAAATCACGTGTTTTGAGTGTTTTCACAAAACCCAATGCATTGTTTTCGAGTAATAAATGGATAGGCTAGCTAGTGTTTTAATTATGTTGTAAAATAGCATTTGTGAGGTGCTAAACCCGATTTTTAGGTTTATTTTGATTGTGTATGAGCCGTCTATCGAAATTGTGTGATGTAAATCGCGCTGGAGCCTCGCTCGCGCTAGATTTTGATGATTTCCTTTTATAAAACGTGTTGGAGCTTAGCTCGCACCTTGATTTGGAAGCTATGATGATGTTTTACAAACCGTACTGGAGCTTCTGCTCGTACGTGGTTCCTTCATAATTTGATGCACAAATGCCGTACTAGAGCGTTGCTCGTACAAAGTGTTTTAGTTATGATGCATAAGTCGTGCTAGAGCTTTGCTCGCACAAGTTTTCACACGGTGGTACGTTTGAGGTCGTGGAAGTTGGTAAGATCCTCAAGCCTTACAACCTCAAGCCCGAGGAGACGGGGAGGCTCTATTCGGTGGGGAGGCTCTCTTACGGTAAGATCCTTAAACCCTACATCCTCAAGCCCAAGGAGGCGGGGAGGCTCTATTCGGTGGGGAGGCTCTCTTACGAAAAGATCCTTAAGCCAACATCCTTAAGCCCTAGAGGGGTGAGGAGGCTCTGTTCGGCAGGGAGTCTCTCATACATGTGTACAGAAAACTCTTGGTATGGGGTAGGTAAGACCTACAGCTGGTACCCCCAACCACGATATGGGTCCGCGGAGTACGTTGTACGTGTATATCACATGGAGTACGATGTACTGGGTAGTGGTTATGTAATAGGAAAGTTTGGCGAGGGACTAACCCACTTTCGTTCTAGCATGATACCCCGCACACCTGGATGCGTGTGGTCTGGGATGATTTATGATGTAGTTGGCCAACATAGTATTTGATATATAGTGACTTTCTCACTTGATAATGCATAATACACATGATTTTTATACATAAGTGTGATTGTGTTTGTCCAGGGCAGACCCGAAGGAGGGGTCGAGCCTTGTGGGATTTTAATTGAGAAATGATGATGATGTTTGTGACTGTGATAGGATTTTGATGTATTTGAGAACGAGATAAATTTAAAAAGGATGTTTCAAATTGAATTTCCCTTTATTTTGAGATTTGACAATGATGAGCATGAGATGATTTGCACATGATGATTTTACCATGTTTCATTTGCCAATTTCCATGATTTAAATACTGGATATATGTATACTCATATGGCATAGTTTTAAATTCCTTATGCTCCGATTATAATGATTTATGCATAACATTATCAGCATGTAGATAGGGTAGCTATCTATAATGCTTGCATTATTGCCTTACTGAGCGTGTGGTTGCTCATCCCTCTCTATTTTTTCCCTCCTACAGAGCGTACATAGTGGCCCAGTGAGGCCTGAGGCGTTGTATTTTGGATATCCACTGCCTTCCATCGCTAAGAGGTATACACATAGAGATTCTTTTTGTATCTAAACAATTGTAAAAGCATAGTAGTCATTTTAAATTGTGATATGGGGGATGTAGATGTCAGTAAACATGTACTTATGTAAGTGTATAACTTCACTTTTAAATGAATGAAATTTTATTTAATTACTTGGATTATGTATGGTTGAGGATGATTATTATTGACTCACAGCCCAACTGTGTACTGATGAGTTTGTTCACGACCAGGTAAAGAAAGGAAAAATGCGAAAAATTTTCAGTGATTTTCAGTTAACAGGGATAAAATGGGTTGTGACAAAGATGATGTATCGTACGCATATTTTGAGACATGAGATTGTTACTGGAATGGTATAGGGTGACTAAGACCTATGGCAGGCACCCTCGAACCATGATGTGGGCTAAGTCCTATGGCAGGTAGCCCAGATAATTATGTAGGCTAAATCCTATGGCAGGCACCCCAAACAATGATATGGGCTAAGACCTATGGCAGGCACCCCAGACCATGTGGATCCATGGAGTACGTTGTACCGTGTATGTCACACGGAGTACACTGTACCGTGTAGTCTTGATGACTAGTTGGTTGAGTTATTGCACGAGTAGGGTTGACTTCACCTCTCGTTGCAGTTGTGATGCCCAGCACGCCAAGATTCGTGGAGCCTGGGATCACATGGATTTATATATGGCAATAGTTCCGAATATATTTCCATAATGTAACCTACATGCCTCATGTGATATCATGTTATGTTGATAGACCCTAGTAGACCCGAAGGAGGGGTGACACCCTTGATTATGTTTTAATAGAAATGTGGTTTTTTCACAAGATATTTTTGGAGGGCGGGATTAATTTTGATTTAAATGATTTATGATGGAATTTATGATCTGTGATGAGTTTTGTTATGATGAGCATGAGATGTTTTGCATGATGATTTTTCATGTGTTATCATGCCTGATTTTATGAGTATTTATATATTCTATACATATTCATGTGGCATGGTTTTATTTTACCTCATGCTCCGGATGTAAATGATTTTATATCATGTCATTATCAGCACGTAGATAGTGTAACTATCTACCTGCTTGCATTATTTCCTTACTGAGCAAGTTGTGCTTACCCTTTCACTTTCTATCTCAATAGAGCATCCATAGTGGTTTAGAGCGAGCAGAGACTTGCACTCCCAGTGTCCGCTGCTACCCATCGCTGAGAGGTATACACATTAATATCGTTTTGTATCTAAACAAGTACAACACAGTAATACTTTTGGAATGTAAATCTGAGGGATGTTAATATTTGTAGACATGTACGAAATAATAAAGTTACAGTGTAAGTAGTTCAAGTGTCTACAATTATTTTGTATAAATGTTAAATGATAATGGCATGTGGTAAGAGGTATCTAACTCCGGGTCATAGCTCAACTAGTTGGTGTTAAAATTGTTCACAATAAGGGAAAGTTAATGTATAAAGCGAAAAATTTGTTGTGATTTTTTGTAGGAAAGCGGTCGTGACACAGTATCACAGGCAGAGAAGCAAACTGAGGCAAAGTTGTCCAAATGGAACTGAGGGAACCAAGGGGAAATGAGCTGTGACCAGAGACTGAATTTGGAGGGGGACGAGCTTTATCTTCGGATTTGGCTTCTACCATCACACCACTTTTTGGTTACTAGATTGAAAGACTTTGCTGTGTTAATCATCTATGATTTTGTTCTAGCACCGATTACCACTGATGAAACTCTTATCTCTGCCAAGCTTTCTTAAGGTTCGGTTTAATGGTCCAACCATTTTTAGAAGACCAAAGTGAATCCAACATAAAGGAATAGACATTGAAAGGTAGAAAAGAAAGTGATGAGTGCCATATTTTTATTATTTATTTCCTTATACATTTAATATTTGACTATGTTCCTCATGTTAATTAGAGTACTTATGTTAATTTTGTGATTTTGGTAGATAAATTTGGTTTTAAGAGCTTAATCGAAGAAATTGGACAGTTTTAGTGCTGTTTGGAATTTTGGCTCTAAACGGAGTTCCAGCCCTCCAAATTATGCAAAGTCAGCCCAGTGGAACGCTGACTTACTGATTTACAACTTTGAGGAAGAGCCTAAGATCCAATTCGGCTTATTTACCCTCCAAAACCAGCTGTGAAGAAAAAACCAGAATCTGTCAACCCTTTTCCTACTTATAATAGGATTTTGAATTTAGTTTTTTTTTTTTTACTTTATATATAGTTTTCATTTGTTTTAGGAGGGGAGGAATTAGAGAGACAGAATAGTGCAATAGTAACAAAAAGAAAATGTAATTCACCCTCTATATTTTTTTTTTCGTTTCCAATAATCACATGTTGTTAAATCCTTTATTTGGTTTAAGGGAATCGAATCCAGTAAAGTTCAACAATTGAGAAATACGGTTTGCTGATCTAAACTATCTTTTGCTTCAATTATCCATTGTTTCTAGTATTAATTGATTCGACTGCATGAGAAAATTATATGATTTGGCCAATTAGATATTCTTCGCATGTGATTGTCTGCTATCTAAAATTTTCACAATCCGTAATTGCTGTGATAGAAATCAGAACCAGTGGCAAATATGGTCCGTCAACTCTAAGTGAAACAATAGAACAGATTAAACATTCAAACCGGGGTTGAAGTGTTATTCGGTTTAGTAGTCTTCCTAGAGTGTTAATGCTATTCCTAGTCTAAATAAGATTGCGTCAAATCCGATTAGATTAGGGATAAGAATTTAATTCGGGTGCTGAGCTTGAGTTAATGATAGCAGGGAAAAAGAGATATTATCTTGTTGGGAGATAATGCCTCAACTAAGTAATTAAAGACAAGATGGTAAATTAGGTGTTAAGGATCAATTATTAGTGACAGGGCAGTTCATTTGGATCAAAGTTGTTAGTTTTAGTTTACCCTCTTCATAATTAGTTGAAAATCAATTTAGTTTTAGGATTTTAATTCTGTTAAATTAAACCCCCTAATTATTTTAGTTATTACATGATAATTAATCCACCAGTCTCTAGGATTCGACCTGGATTTGCCGCTACTTCAAAATTTCTGTAAGACCAGTAATAAAAATTTGATTGAATTCGACACTCACCAGAAAGGTAGACTAAATGGAAAACAAAGATGAATAAAGATCATTCGGAGAATGGAAATCTTAAGGTAATTTTAGGTAGACAACACCTAAAAATTTTCAATGTGCGGAATGTTTTTAGATTTTACTAACGTAATGAAATATCTCTAGGATAATTTCAATAAAAATGATCAATATTCATTATCAAAATAAAATAAATAAACTTTTAAGAAAAATGTAATTAAAATAATGAAGATGAACAAATTGTTCTATGATGGAAGTCTTAGGTGATTGCAAGTAAGCAAAACCAAAGAATCTCCTAGGTGAGAAATTCCTTTAGATTTTTTCAGCATAATGGATGATCTATAGCATAATTTCAATAAAAAAAATATCAATGTTCATTTTCATGATAAACAATAAAAAACTTCAGGAAGAGAGATTTAAATGAAGGATTTAAAAGGGATATAATAAAAAATTAGGATTTTTTTTTCATAAAAGATCATAAGACGTATTCAAGGAAATCAAGATTACTTAAATAGTCCTTATGTGAGGAATTGTCTTTGGCAATTCTACTAGCGTAATGGAGAAAAACTAAAAGAATATTTTCAATATTTAATTATATAAAAATTTAGTAAAATATTTAGAGGCAAACTTATGATAATTTAAGCCTAAGTTAGTGCCATCTTAAGATGAGTATTGTGAGGTTGTTAATCATTCCCCATATGTACTCCCGAACCTAGGATTTCTGAACTTAAACCAAAACCATGTCTATAGTTATGAATAGATCGCCAATTACACCTTAGGTAGAATAATTGGTGGCGACTTCTAGAAGTTTTTGCAAAACGTGGAATTTTTCCTTAAGCTTAATTTTATGATTTATTGTAAATCTTGAGTTTAATGTTTTGATCATAATTTGAGATTGAGAAATCAATTGATGAGCTGTAAAATTATTTAGAAACCTAAATTAAGTATATTTCCAACCATGTAAGACTCACATTTTAGTTCAATATGGATCAGTACCAACAAATTTTTAAAGTTGACCTATCTACAGCCATGCATAGCTAATCTGGCCAACAGACCAATTTGCAAAAAATTGCACATAATTTATAGTAGAAAGCTCCAATCAACGTGATTTAAAATTCATTCGATAGTTAACTCAAATATATTTTCAACCATATATGGCATATGGTTAATTTATTGTGGATTAACACCAATGAATTTTTTAAATGAATTTATGTGCTGGAGACTCTACTAGTAAGCAGTCTGCAAAGAATTATGAATTGATCATGCTAGGGAACACTAATTGAAGTGATTCCAATTTCGTTGGAAATATAACTCAAATATCTTTCCAACCATGTATGGCATGTCTCCTATTTCCTTGTAGATTGGTACAGTTAATTTTTCAAAATTAGGTCATATGTTGAGTAGTGACAGAAGTAGGCTTAATTGAAACAATCAGCGATTAAAATGAGCAAGGATAGATTTGTTTGGTCTTCAAATGTTCCTACCTATTCTTGAGTTAATTCCATGGATGTTACTAAAGTATAATTTTGCTATCTCCTTATTTACCAATAAGAAGAAGGCATGTGGCAACCATGGTGCAAGATGTGGCACCATGGTTGGCCACTAATGCATGCCACCCTCACCACTTCATTCTTTCAATTCTAAGAGAGCAATTGAGCTAAGAAAAACAAGAACAAGGGAAGTGGCATTCAACCATTCCCAATTTTTTCACTTAAAGCGTCCATTTGACACATGTAAACCAAGAATCAAAGCAAGATAGACTAGACATGCACCCTAAATTTCTAATTTGCTTCTTGCATGCTTATGTCTCAAAACATAAAAAGAAAAGGAGAAAAGAAGAAGGGAAAGAAGGGGAAGAAAAGATTCTACCATGAGAGATCTAAGTAAGGAAAGTTAATTTTATTTTTTGAGATTTCAAATGCTATTAAAGTGCTTATGATCTTAGCATGTATGAGTTATTATAATTATTTTGAAAATGGTACCAAGGAAAGGTGCGACCAAGCTGTGGGCAGAGAGACTTTGGTATAGTTGGTAAGAAAATGTATAAGATATGCATGATTGTGATTTATGATGATGTTATGAGGGATGACATTGGTGAAATTTTGATGAAACTGCAAAATTTATATAGAAAACATTTAACCAAGGATATTAGAGGAAAGAGTTTGAGCTATTTGGTACAAATAAGGTATAATACATGGTGGTCTTAAGTTGTTTTAATGATTGTATGAAAGCTTGCACGATTAATCTTAAGAAATTATTATAAAATTAGAAATTTCAATATTTAAGATTAAATTAAATTTTTGGGAGGATTATTTTAAATTAAATTATGCAAAATGGTGATTGTGTACTTGGTTTAGAAACTGACTTAGTCTGAATTGGAGGTTTTGTGAAGGTGATTAAGGTTAGCAAACTATGGGGTTATGGCATGTAAGGTTCAACCATACCCTAAACTAGAGGCTAGAATGTCACGACTCATTTTTACCAAAAATCGCTACAAATATTATGTTTTTTTTTTCTTTCATTTCCTGGTCGTGAACAATCTCACCACTAAACAATTGGACTATGAGTCAATATTAGTCATTCTTTACCATCTACTATGCCATCTATCTTTTAATTTATTCAAAAGCAAACATGTATACTTTATAATTGAGGTTTAATACTTGTATGTGTTTACTAAT
The DNA here is from genome assembly GCA_033439115.1 of Firmiana major. Classification (NCBI taxonomy): domain Eukaryota; kingdom Viridiplantae; phylum Streptophyta; class Magnoliopsida; order Malvales; family Malvaceae; genus Firmiana; species Firmiana major. The sequence continues at coordinate 15,148,305 of CM065908.1, read as the reverse complement.
ATTTACATCCCCATATTACATTCCAAAATGATTACTGTGATATTACATGTTTAGATACAAAAAGATACCAGTGTGTATACCTCCTGGTGATGGGAAGCAGCGGATACCAGGATGCAACTCCTCAACCACTCACTAACTACTGTGTGCGCTCTGTAGAGGGGGAAAATGAAAGGGATGAGGTCACTACCTCAGTAAGGCAACAATGCAAGCAGGTAGATAACTACACTACTACGTGCTTATAATGTCATGATACAAAATCGCTTACATTTAGAGCATAAGGTGTGAGATCTGAGAATTTTAGACATATTTTAATGATGTAATAAGAATTTGAAGTGTAATTTATTGAGCTAAGTGAATTGTGGGAATTATAATTGGAGATTTATATGTTAAGTGTGTAAAATAAGCATGAAGTATGAGGACAGATCGATCTGGGAGAAGGAGAGATCGATCTGGTGAGTTAAAAATGACGAGGAAGGAGGAATTTGAGGAGCAGATCGATCTCCAATGGAAGAGATCTATCTCCAAATGATTCTGTTTGAGAAAGGATCGATCTCATGAGGAAGAGATCGATCTCCAAATGATTCTGTTTGGGAGAAGATCGATCTCCTTAGGAGCAGATCGATCTCATAAAGCCATAAAGAGATCGATCTCACCCCTCGACAGATCGATCTCCTAGGCATAAAATTGCCCAGATCGTCCCCAAAATTCAAACGCAGATCGATCTCACCCCTCGACAGATCGATCTCCTACCCTCAGCCTACATAAGGAACCCCTATTTTTCTCCTGCAAACTCATTTTCTCTCTCTTTCAACCCCATTTCCACCGAAAACCTAACTTTCTCACTCATCCAAAACACCCATTTTCGACCAAATCAAGAGTTGTGGTAAGAAGGAAAGTTGTTCCTCATCAAAGGGAGAACAACATACTTGGAAATCGAAGGACGAATCGGATCGAGGCATGGGTTGTGCGTCTCACAAGCTTTGGGTAATTTCTAAACCTCGATCTCGATATTTGAGATGATTTTGATGATATTGGTGTTGTCATTGTGTTGTAATAGCTGAGAAATGATTAGGGATTGATGAAATTGTAATGTGGTTGGAGTGATAATGATATTTAGCAATTTTGGTAATTTTAGGAATTTTGAGCTATAAATGGAAATTGTTGAGTTAATGTATTTTGAAATGACAAAACAAGTTAATACAATAATGTTAAGATGGTATACAAACATGTTTAGAAGATATCAGGACCAGAACTTAGAGTTCTGCTGATGAGAGATCGATCTGAGGTGTGAGAGATCGATCTCCTGGGTTTATACTTGATGAGAGATCGATCTCATAATGGAAGAGATCGATCTGACAAGCCTTAAAACGTTGTAAAGGGATTAAGGTAAAGAGAGATCGATCTGCAAGGGTTAAGAGATCGATCTGCTCTAAGTCAGAGAACTTAGGAGATCGATCTGGTAAGGAAGAGATCGATCTGCTCAAAGTCAGAGAGCTTAAGAGATCGATCTGGTGTATTGAGAGATCGATCTTGCCTCAAACAGAGAGGATAGGAGATCGATCTGCCTATTCGACAGATCGATCTGCCTCTGCCTATTCAAACTAACAGATCGATCTGGTAATGTATGAGATCGATCTCCCTGTGTATTTATGCTTTGTCATTGTAGGATTTAAAACTAGGAGATCGATCTGGCCAAGATAGGAGATCGATCTGTCTGACCACTGGAGGTTCCCAACGGCTATATTCTTCAAATCTCAATGGGAAAAACTGCATTTAATGCTCCAACTACCCAACCTTCAGTATATAACCAAGCATTGAAGACAAAGCAAGAAGAGAGACTATCACTGCACATTCTCAATATTCTGAAGCTTTAATTCTTTTATTCCTTGTGTCTCTATTGCTCATTAATTGAGATTTATTGTACAAGCTTAAGTACTACAAGCTGTGTTAGTCCTACCCACTGAAAAGCCTTATTCTGTATTCATCCTCACCTTAAAAGAAAAGAGGATTGTTCCTCAGTGAGAGTTATTGTAAAAGGGTGAATACATTTTCTGTATTGCTAAGGGTAGAGAGGTTATTCCTTGACCTGTAAAAGGAACTTTGTAAACTCTATTGAAAGAGAGAAAGAAACCAGTTGACAAGAAGGTCAAGGAGAGAGGACGTAGGCAAGAGTTGGCCGAACCTCTATAAGTCGCTGTGTTTGTTTCTCTTTCCCTCTCTTTGCATTAAATTGTTATATTGCACTGTTTTATTCATTATCATTTGTGTTTAAATTGCGATTAATTTAAAATCTGCCATAATTGTTAGAAAACCGATTCACCCCCCTCTCGGTAGAGCCAACAATTGGTATCAGAGCTAGGACTCTTTAATCACGTAGGAACAACTTCCTAAGAGTAGAAACGATCAAATGGCTCTTAACAATGTAACAACTAGTTTGATAGGAGAGGGGCACTCCACGGTTAGACCTCCCATGTTCAATGGTGAACATTATTCATATTGGAGGACTAGGATGATGCTATTCATTCAAGCAAATGACTATGAAGTATGGAGAATTATAGTTAAGGGACCTCAAATCCCTACAAAGAAAATAGAGGGAAGAGATATTCCCAAAGAAGAAGATGAATGGGATACTAATGACATTAAATGTGCACAACTAAATGCTAAAGCTATGCACACATTATTTTGTGCTTTAGGTCCTAATGAATATAATAGAGTCTCCGAGTGTGATAATGCCAAGCAAATATGGGATAAATTGGCAATAACTCATGAGGGTACAACCCAAGTGAAGGAGACAAAAGTAGGTATGCTCACACATGATTATGAGCTCTTTAGGATGAAGGAAGAAGAATCCATTAGTGATATGTTCACTAGGTTTACCGATATAATTAATGGATTAAAATCTTTAGGAAAAATATATTCTAATATTGAAATGGTAAAGAAGATTTTAAATAGCTTACCTAAGTCATGGGAAGCTAAAGTGACAGCAATAGAGGAATCTAAGGATCCACACACACTGTCCTTAGATGAATTAATAGGTTCTTTGCTAACTTATGAGATGAAGCTTAAAAGAAATGAAGAGCCACCCAAGAAAGTGGGTGTTGCTCTAAAATCCACTGCTGAAAAGGAAATTAAAAATGAGAGTGGCAGTGAGGAGGATATTGAGATGGCAATGTTTGCCAAAAGATTTAATAAATTCATGAGGATGAGAACTAGTAATAGCAATAGGAGAAACAATAGGAGAGAACAAGAGGAAGTAGGTAGAAAAGACTCTATTGTGTGTTATGAATGTAAAAAACCTGGACACATAAAATTTAACTGCCCTCTCCTCAAAAGATCCAATGATAGGTTTCATAAAAAGAAGGCGATGGTAGCAACATGGAGTGACAGTGACTGCTCCGATGATGAATCAAATGAGGACATTGCCAACCTATGCTTCATGGCAATTGATGAGGATGAAAAGGTAACATCTAATATCAATGAATACTCTTTTGATGAACTGCAAGATGCATTTGATGATTTAGCATTAGAGTATGAATCTATGAGCATGAAGTATAAAAAGTTAATATCTAAATTAAAAAGGGAAAATGAGATAATGCTACAAGATAAATTGAAATGTGAGAAGAAACTAGAGATTGCAAATCTAGAAATTTGTGACCTTAAGGAGAAAAATAGCAATTTACATAACTCCTTTAATAGGTTTCACATGGGGCAACAAAAGCTAGATAGCATGTTAGAAACCCAAAGGGCATTTTTTGACAAAAATGGCTTAGGGTATAATGCACAAAGTAGGGAAACCCATCTTAAGAGTTTTATTGCTAGGAAGAGCATGAATAAACCTGCAATTACTTGTTCATATTGTAATAAGAAGGGACATAAGTCACATTATTGCAATATAAAGATGAGGAATCTTAAAGGAAAAATTGTAAAAAGGATATGGATTTCAAAAGAGGTAATTCATTCCAAGGACTGCAATGCATTAGCAAAATGGATCCCAATGGGATCAAGAATTGCATTTACTAACCTTCAAGGACCCAAGAGAATTTGGGTACCTAAGACTTGAGTGGGTTTATTTTTTTTTTTTTGTAGGTGATTGAGCATAGCCACAAAGCTAAAACAAAAGAAGCTTGGTACTTAGATAGTGGATGCTCAAGGCACATGACGGGTGATAAAAGCCATTTCAATTCCTTCAAATCGAAAATTGGTGGAGAAGTCACTTTTGGGGACAACTCCAAAGGCCAAGTGGAAGGAAGTGGCTCAATAGGTAATGATCATTTCTCTTTAGAAAAAGTATTACTTGTTAGGGGTTTAAAGCATAATTTGCTAAGCATTAGTCAACTTTGTGACAAAGGTTACAAAGTAATTTTTGATTGCATGAAATGTAATGTTATAGATCCTAAGTCAAATAAAATTCTTCTTCTAGGTCATAGGCAAGGTAACATATATATAGTCTACCTTAATGAACTCAAAAACGAAAACTTATGCTTAATGGTAGATAACAAAAAGGAATCTTGGTTATGGCATAGAAGACTAGGTCATGCTAGCATGCATGTGCTATCCAAATTAGCTAGAAAGGATCTAGTTATAGGCTTACCCAAAATATCCTTTGATCATGAAGAAATATGTGAAGCTTGTGTTAAAGGAAAACACAAGAGAACAACCTTTAAGCCTAAGAATAGTGTATCCACCACTAGGCCTCTTCAATTACTGCATTTAGACTTATTTGGACCAACTAGAACCACTAGCCTAGGTGGGAAACACTATGGTTTTGTAATAGTTGATGATTACACTAGGTACACTTGGGTGTTCTTTTTTAGAGTAAAAAATGAAGCCTTAGAGAAATTCATAACTTACTCAAAGGTGATTCAAAATGAAAAAGGATATACAATAACAAGCATTAGAAGTGATCATGGCAAAGAATTCGAAAATATAGGATTTGATGAGTATTGCAATGATCAAGGAATTAGTCATAACTTTTCAGCCCCTAGGACACCACAACAAAATGGTGTAGTTGAGAGAAGAAATAGGACTTTGGAAGAGATGGCTAGGACCATGTTATGTGAAAATAACTTGCCAAAGTACTTTTGGGCTGAAGCTATAAACACATCATGTTATATAATCAATAGAGCTATGATAAGACCCATGCTAAAGAAAACTCCTTATGAGCTCTACAAAGGTAAGAAGCCTAATATTAGTTACTTCCATCCTTTTGGCTGCAAATGCTTTGTTCTAAATAATGGAAAAGATAATTTAGGAAAATTTGATGCCAAAAGTGATGAGGGAATATTTCTAGGATATTCATTGAATTCAAAGGCTTATAGAGTTTATAACAAAAGAACATTAATGGTTGAAGAATCTATTCATGTTATATTTGATGAATCAAATAATCTATCTAAAGATTCAACCAACAATGATGAAAATGTTGAGATATTTGATGAAGGCTTAGAAGATGACTTTCTAGAAAAGCTTGATTTGAATAAAGAAGATGAAGAAGAAATAGAAGTTTTAGAAAGAGAACCTAGAGCACCAAGAGAGTTAGGATATGTAAAAGATTGTGAAATAGTAGGAGATCCAACTCTTGGAGTTAGAACTAGGTCATCCTTAAGGAATATGTGCCAATATATAGCCTTTGTATCTCAAATAGAGCCTAAGAATGTCAATGAAGCCTTAGAGGATAATAATTGGTTCCTAGCAATGCAAGAAGAATTAAATCAATTTGAGAGAAGCAAAGTATGGAAACTAGTTCCTAGGCCTAATGATCACTCTATAATTGGAACTAAATGGATATTCAAGAACAAAATGGATGAAAATAGTGTGATCATAAGGAATAAGGCTAGGCTAGTTGCTCAAGGCTATAGACAAGAGGAAGGCATAGACTATGATGAAACATATGCACCGGTAGCTAGATTAGAGGCAATAAGAATGTTACTTGCCTTTGAATGTTATAAAGATTTCAAGTTATATCAAATGGATGTAAAGAGTGCATTCTTGAATGGTTTCATTAATGAAGAAGTCTATGTATAGCAACCTCCCGGATTTGAAAATCATGAATTTCCTGAACATGTTTTCAAATTGTCTAAGGCACTTTATGGGTTAAAACAAGCTCCTAGAGCTTGGTATGAAAGGTTGTCAAAGTTCTTAATAGAAAAAGGATTCTCAAGAGGAAAGGTAGACACCACATTATTCATCAAAAATAAAAATAAGGACTTACTAGTTGTACAAGTATATGTAGATGATATTATTTTTGGTTCAACTAATGAGTCTTTATGTCAAGAGTTTGCTAAGATCATGCAAGGGGAATTTGAGATGAGCATGATGGGAGAACTCACATTCTTCTTGGGACTTCAAGTGAAGCAAACAAAGGATGGAACTTTCATCAATCAAGCAAAGTACACCAAGGACTTGCTCAAGCGATTTGGAATGGAGAGTTGCAAACCTCAAGCCACTCCAATGGGCACCAACATCAAGCTTGACAAAGATGAAGGTGGTAAGTGTGTAGACACTAAACTCTATAGGTCTATGATTGGATCATTGCTTTATTTAACTGCAAGTAGACCAGATATATTGTTTAGTGTATGCCTTTGTGCTAGATTTCAATCCTCTCCTAGGGAATCACACCTATTGGCAACTAAGAGAATTTTTAGATACCTCAAAGATACTCCCTCACTAGGACTTTGGTACCCCAAGGACTCCACTTTTGCCCTTCATGCATTTTCAGATGCTGATTTTGGAGGATGCAAAATAGATAGGAAAAGTACCTCAGGTACTTGCCAATTCCTAGGAAATATGTTAATTTCTTGGTTCTCCAAGAAGCAAAACAGTGTAGCTCAGTCCACAACTGAAGCTGAGTATATAGCAGCTGGTAGTTGTAGTGCTCAAGTGTTGTGGATTAAACAACAAATGAGAGATTATGGTATTGACATGAAACAAGTGTCTATTAAATGTGATAATACCAGTGCCATTAATCTGTCTAAGAATCCTATACAACACTCCAGAACCAAGCACATAGAAATTAGACATCACTTCCTTAGAGATCATGTACAAAAAGGGGATATAATCTTAGAGTATATTGATACTACACATCAAATAGCTGATATATTCACCAAACCCCTTGATAGAGATAGCTTCTGTATCCTTAGAGGTGAATTAGGACTCATGAATATGCCTTAGGATTTTTTGTGTTTCAAAAATCTTGGTTTCAAATTGATTTTAAATGAGTTCTTGCAAAGATTTTCTGGCAAAAAGGATGAGAGATCGATCCCCTTGAGATATAGATCGATCTCTATCCCTTAAACAAGCCTAAATTATCAAGGTTAAGCTAAGAAGATCGATCTTCTAACCATAAGATCGATCTCCTTACGTCTCTGTTTAAAGGCAGATCGATCTGTCCACACGACATATCGATCTCATCAAGCTTCCGCATTCTACAGATCGATCTATGCATGTACCAGATCGATCTCCTTAAGCCTCTGTTTGCGACCAGATCGATCTGTCCCTACGACAGATCGATCTCTCTTCGCTTCTGGGAGTACCAGATCGATCTGTCGCCTCGACAGATCGATCTCCTATGCCTTGGAGTATAAATACCCGCGAAAAATCCCCAAATCTCCCAAAACCTAAAATTCAAATTCTCCAATTCCCTCGCATCCTCTTCTTCAATTCCTCCTCAGATCGATCCTCGTACGGTCTTCCTTGCGTCCCAGTGTCGTATTCTGGTATTTTAACCTACATTTCTCACTGATTTTCTCAAAATCCTTCTTCGATTTGTGTTTGTTTTGCGTCTAGGGCAAACCTAGGTACTGTTTCATTGCCTTTCTTTTTGTTGAATTTAGTTATCGAATCTTTAAGGTCTAGAATAATGCCTAGGCTTAAGAGAGCAGGAACCAAACCACCTAGACCCAATGTAGAGGCAGGTTCTTCCTCCCAACCCACTCCACCTCCTATCGCTTCCTTCAATCGGTGTTTTAAAACACCAGCAAAAAGAAAGCGGTATGAGGAATATTTTTCAACTATGCCAATCAAGCATTGGCGCACCATTGATTTTTCCTTCCTCAATCACATAGACTTTCCATACCTATCAAAATTTGAGGAATTTGGTTGGGTGAAATTCTTGAGAATCAACACTCCTGTCCCTCCAAATCTCGTTCGCGCATTCTTTTCCAATGCCGAACTCGTCAATGACCCCGATGACACCTGCAAAATCCTTGCCTTCAGAACCTTCGTCATGGGTCAATCAATTCTAATTGATTCTGAAGTTATAGCCAAAGTATTTGATATACGCGATGAAGGCTTAACTAATGAGGATGAGGAAGTCCCCTTTGCGTTTGAACTCCCCGGGGACAAGGCGAGTAACCTTCCAATGCACCTTCGGTTACTCCACCTCATAATCTCGTGGAATCTCCGCCCTTACGGTACCCGTCACTCAACCGTCAGGCGTCTAGATCGGTTCTGGCTCAATCACATTCACACCACCAGCCAAAAACCAAACCTCCCTCACTTTATATACGAGGATTGGCTGAAGATTGTGCGTGGCCAAGCTACCACAATAGTTTTTCCACAACCAGTGGCTTATCTTCTCCGTCGCCTTGGCATCGACTGCAGCGGCGAAACTGGCGAACTTCCATCTCCTAAAAGCGAGCTCAATATTGGGACCCTACATCATATGGGGTACTACAAAGATTTCCGGGGAGAGTGGACGAAAAAGCAAGAACAGCAACCTGCTGAGGCTGAGGATGACCACACTGCTGAACCAGCACACCCACCTGCAGCACCCGCTCCAGAACCGTCGTCCTCCACGGCTGCGCCAACTGCACAAACATCATCTCCTGCTGACTTGGAGCTGCTCGTGAAGATGATAAGCGACCTCAGTCAAAGGATCGATGAAGGACATACCACTCAGCGGCGTATGATCGAGGACTTAACTCAACGAGTGGATAGGATTCAAGACACTCAAAAGGCGATGTTCGATAAATTTCAAGAAACTCAAGAGGCAATGTTCGATGAACTTCAAGTGACGCGCACGCATGTTGAGGAGCTTTTGGATCGTGATCCTCCCTCACATTAGGCTTTAGGTGTATGGTTTAGTTCAGTTATATCATTCCGCACTGCTCTTTGTACTGAATTTGCTTGAATGCAATATAAATTGATTGTTTATGAAAATGTGGCATTTTGTGAGTCAATGTTGATTTTGAACTGCCATGGTTTTGACAATGTTGCATTTTGTGAGTTAATGACTATGTGTGATTGATATGACAAAAAGGGGGAGAAGAAACATAAGAAACATCATAAGAAACAACATGATAAGAAACATGCATGTTGTTGTGATTTATGTTAAATAAACATCATAAGAAACAACATGATAAGAAACATGCATGTTGTTGTGATTTATGTTAAATGTTTAAAAGGATGATAGGATGATTTAATTGAGGGGGAGTTATAGGATGATTTAATTGAGGGGGAGTTAAGAGCTAGAACTAACTAAGGGGGAGTTAAGATTTAAAGGATGAGTTAAATCTTTAACAAAGTCAAAAGCTCACAAAAAGGGGAATTTTGCAAATTCACTAAACATGTTTATTGGATGAGTTTTGTCATATCAAAAAGGGGGAGATTGTTGAGTTAATGTATTTTGAAATGACAAAACAAGTTAATACAATAATGTTAAGATGGTATACAAACATGTTTAGAAGATATCAGGACCAGAACTTAGAGTTCTGCTGATGAGAGATCGATCTGAGGTGTGAGAGATCGATCTCCTGGGTTTATACTTGATGAGAGATCGATCTCATAATGGAAGAGATCGATCTGACAAGCCTTAAAACGTTGTAAAGGGATTAAGGTAAAGAGAGATCGATCTGCAAGGGTTAAGAGATCGATCTGCTCTAAGTCAGAGAACTTAGGAGATCGATCTGGTAAGGAAGAGATCGATCTGCTCAAAGTCAGAGAGCTTAAGAGATCGATCTGGTGTATTGAGAGATCGATCTTGCCTCAAACAGAGAGGATAGGAGATCGATCTGCCTATTCGACAGATCGATCTGCCTCTGCCTATTCAAACTAACAGATCGATCTGGTAATGTATGAGATCGATCTCCCTGTGTATTTATGCTTTGTCATTGCAGGATTTAAAACTAGGAGATCGATCTGGCCAAGATAGGAGATCGATCTGTCTGACCACTGGAGGTTCCCAACGGCTATATTCTTCAAATCTCAACGGGAAAAACTGCATTTAATGCTCCAACTACCCAACCTTCAGTATATAACCAAGCATTGAAGACAAAGCAAGAAGAGAGACTATCACTGCACATTCTCAATATTCTGAAGCTTTAATTCTTTTATTCCTTGTGTCTCTATTGCTCATTAATTGAGATTTATTGTACAAGCTTAAGTACTACAAGCTGTGTTAGTCCTACCCACTGAAAAGCCTTATTCTGTATTCATCCTCACCTTAAAAGAAAAGAGGATTGTTCCTCAGTGAGAGTTATTGTAAAAGGGTGAATACATTTTCTGTATTGCTAAGGGTAGAGAGGTTATTCCTTAACCTGTAAAAGGAACTTTGTAAACTCTATTGAAAGAGAGAAAGAAACCACTTGACAAGAAGGTCAAGGAGAGAGGACGTAGGCAAGAGTTGGCCGAACCTCTATAAGTCGCTGTGTTTGTTTCTCTTTCCCTCTCTTTGCATTAAATTGTTATATTGCACTGTTTTATTCATTATCATTTGTGTTTAAATTGCGATTAATTTAAAATCTGCCATAATTGTTAGAAAACCGATTCACCCCCCCTCTCGGTAGAGCCAACAGAAATTTAGACAAATGTGGTGAATTAGCATAGATAATTGGTATTAGAAATGTAGAACGTCGAGAGGTTGTGAATGAGAGTGTAGTTTAGGGTAGAGTTACGAGAATCAATGGATTTGAGGAGTTATGAGCAATTATGCTCGATTTTGAGAATTGAGGTTGATGAGATAATTGGGTATTGATGTTTTAACATCGTTTGGACAGCTCGGGAGTTCCAGAGTGGAATGCGAGGCTAGTCCGTGATACGGGGGAAACGATTGCACTATACGAGGTGCAAAGAGGTAAGGGAAATCTAAACCATTTGTGTATGTGATTTGTAAACTATTATAGCATGATTTGTGGTTTATAAAACAAGCATGTTGAGTGTTGTATTGAGATTTAATTCCACACGGTTTTTATAGCCGGTTGGAGCCCATAATTTTATGAGTTTATAAGCTGAGTGTGAAATTGCTTTATAAACCGTTGAATTTTGTGTGAGTAATAAATTGGGCTCTACGTTAAGGCAATATCGAGATTTGAGAAATGTGTGCGTGTTTTACCGGTTGGAACTCGGTTTTATTACGTTTTGTGTTGAGTACAAAACGGTTTTCAATTGAGTTTTATGAGTGAAAAAAACCCCTATGAGTTCTACGTGAAGGCAAACCAGTCTTATGTGATAAGACTTAGGTGTGTAGTGGTGAGTACACACCGGGCATTGCTCTGGTAGCATGTAAGCCCGATTTCTTCTCCGTTCTGGTAACATGAGAATAACCTATTCTGTGGCTATGCCACGTACACTTGGTGGCCGTTGCCACGTGATACCCCATTTGGTGGCCGTTGCCACGTGAGAAACCCCATTGGTGGCCGTTGCCACGTGAGAAACCCCATTGGTGGCCGTTGCCACGTGATACCCCATTGGTGGCCGTTGCCACGTGATACCCCATTGGTGGCCGTTGCCACGTGATACCCCATTTGGTGGCCGTTGCCACGTGAGAAACCCCATTGGTGGCCATTGCCACGTGAGAAACCCCATTGGTGGCCGTTGCCACGTGATACCCCATTGGTGGCCGTTGCCACGTGATACCCCATTTTTGTGGCCGTTGCCACGTGAAACCCTATTCTGTGGTTGTGCCACGTGTGAATTCAAATCAGTGGCTTTGCCACGTGAGATAGTGGCTATGCCACGAGTGAATTTAAATCAGTGGCTTTGCCACGTGAGATAGTGGCTATGCCACGAGTTGTCACGACCCAATTCCATTCGCTTTAACCGAAAATCACTGAAAATTTTTCGCGTTTTACTGTTACCTTACCCGGTCGTGAACTAAACTCACCACACACTGTTGGGCTGTGAGCCAATAATAAACACCACATCTCATTCATTCTCAATTAATTAAAACGATGTCATACATGTGCATTTAATCGTGTACTTATACGAATACATGTTTTACTGACATCTACATCCCCCATAAGTACAACTCAAAAGAATACTGTGCTTTTACATTGTTTAGATACAAAAAGAATCACTGTGTATATACCTCTTAGCGATGGAGATGCAGCGGAGTCCAAAATAATACGCCTCAATCCTCACTGGGCTACTATGCACGCTCTGTAGGGGGGAAAATAGAGTGGGATGAGCAACCACACGCTCAGTAAGGCAATAATGCAAGCATGGTAGATAACTACTCTATCTACATGCTGATAGTGTTATGCATAAATCATTTATGGTAGGAGCATGAGGAATAAAACTATGCCATGTAAATATACATATATATCATGTATCAAAGTCATGTGCATTGGCATATAAAACATGGTAGAAACATCATGTATAAATCATCTCATGCTCAATCTCGTTTAAATTCATAAAAGGGCAATTCTTTAAGAAACCTCCTTTTTAAACTAACACCATAAACACCACCAAATCAACTCACAATCACAACCACATTTTCATTCCACAATTCACGCATGTGTATAAATCTAGGTCACTATAGCAAGAGTGCCTATGTGAACCATCACATCATAAATCATCCCAGACCACACGCATCCAGGTGTGCGGGGTATCATGCTGGCACGAAGATGGATTATCCCTCGCCAGACTTTCTCATCACATAACCATCAAGCGGTACATCGTACTCCATGTGATATACACGGTACAGCGTACTCCGCAAACTCATATCGTGATCGGGGGTGCCATTCCTAGGTCTTATCTATCCCATACCAAGAGTTTTCCATATTCCGTGAAGGAGAGCCTCCCTGCCGAACAGAGCCTCCCCGCCTAACAGAGCCTCCCTGCCTCCTCGGGCTTAAGGATGTTAGCTTAAGGATGTAGGGCTTAAGGATCCTTTCCGTAAGAGAGCCTCCCCACCGAACAGAGCCTCCCCGCCTAACAGAGCCTCCCTGCCTCTTCGGGCTTAAGGATGTTAGCTTAAGGATGTAGGGCTTAAGGATCTTACCTTTACCATACCCATGTAGGAGAGCCTCCCTGCCTAACAGAGCCTCCCGCCTCTTTGGGCTTAAGGATGTTGGCTTAAGGATCCCACCGTAAGAGAGCCTCCCCACCAAACAGAGCCTCCCCGCCTAACAGAGCCTCCCCGCCTAACAGAGCCTCCCTGCCTCTTGGGCTTAAGGATGTTGGCTTAAGGATGTTAGCTTAAGGATGTAAGGCTTAAGGATTTTACCCACTTTCACAACCTTATACGTATCCCCTCGTGCAAACTTGTGCGAGCAAAGCTCTAGCACGACTCATGCATCATGCATCTTCTCATAAAAAGGCGCGTACGAGCATAGCTCTAGTACGGTTATACTCATAAGACAACCATTCACAATCCACGTACGAGCAGAAGCTCCAGTACGGTTTATAAATATCATTATAGTTTCCAAATCAAGGTGCGAGCTAGGCTCCAGCACGTTTCATACAAATGAAAACATAGAATTCCAGCGCGAGCGAGGCTCTAGCGCGATTTATGTCATACAAATGTGATAGGCGGCTCATATACAATTCATCAATCCCGACAATTCGGGTTTAGCACTCATAAATGCTTTTCTACAACAACAATATAATACTAGCCGTCCTATCTACGAGCTTGCTTAAAACCAAGCAATTCGTTTTGGAAAAACATCAAAACATTAGATTTATGCAATTATTAGCCTTACTATCCCATTTCATAAAATCCACTTCAAATCCAAAACCACGCATACACTCGTCATCATTCACGAATACCATCCATCATTTATTTGAGCAATTCATGCATTTCATACAACACCCAATATTCACCCACAAGTTCAAAGTACGAGCAGCTACCTCTATATACTCACAAAATTCCCTTACCTGGAATCGCGATGCGTGATTCCACTTCCTTAAGCTGCTTACTCGTACGATTCGGTTCGCCTTCAACGAACTCTTCGGGACTGTACAAAATCGTATCCCGCATTATATTCGATCCATATATTGCAACCCTTGTGCTTGCTATAGTCAATTTAATCTATAGCCTCTGTTAAAGCTTATTTGGCCTCGTTTCATTACTTTATCCATAACTCGAGTCTATGGATTTTCTTAGGCCTATTAACTTATTTAAAATCGATGTTAAATCGACATTAAGCTCATAGTGTTCATGTTCCATGAATTCCCTCACTATGGCATTTATCCATCACATACATATCCATTTTCACAATTCTTCCAACCCACCATGTAATTCCATCTAACCATCTAGAATCATAAACATTACCCCAATAACAACTTTAGCATGCCATAAACCATAAGCTCATTCAATCCCACATATCCTCACATTATACCCATTTTAGATTTCTAGGTCACACCAATTCCACTACATTCCTAGGTAGTTTATCCATCAATACTCATACCAATCAACTCCAAAATCAATTAAATAGCTAATGCATTTGGATTGGAGTGTTAGAATCTTACCAATATGATTTCTCTTCTTGCTCCAATTGGTAATGCCCTCAACTCCTTCAATTCCAAAAATGGGAAAATGCCCTCTCACTATGTTGTTCTCCTCTTTGATAGGATCAACTTTGCCTCTAATGATCTCTCTCCAAATCTCACTGAAAATGGCTGATTTTAGAGAGGGAAAGTTGGGTTTTTGGGGTTGAAATTGTAAAGTTTGGTGTTTTTCCGGGATTTCCAGATTTTCAGCTCTCCTTATATAGAAATGACTTGAGGAGATCGATCTGGTCCAAGAGGGGATCGATCTGGTCCCTTAAAATCCCTCTTTTTCACGGCATTTTTAAGCCTGAGATCGATCTGTCGAAGCAATGAGATCGATCTGTTGAATCATGAGATCGATCTGTCGAAGCATGAGATCGATCTGGTCCCAAACAGAGAGCTAAGGAGATCGATATGGGTGCTTGAGGATCGATCTTTTCACTTACAGAATGCTTGGCAGATCGATCTGTCTCCATTGGAGATCGATCTGCTCTATTCTTTCACCCAAATAAGAGCATTCTGGCTCTTCCAGATCGATCTCTCATCCTATGAGATCGATCTGGACCTCATGTTTTCCAGATTTCCTGCAGTTTCTTTGCTGCAACTCATACCAACACATCCTTAATCTATTGCCATGGCCATTTTCTCATCCATCCACCTTTATAACTTGAAAATGGCATCCATTCATACCTTATGCACATTGAAACTTGTGTGCATTCATTATATGTCCCAAGGTATGCTACATAGAACCGAATGGAAGCTTAACTCCATTCCATTTTACCACACTACTCATTTTGAGTCTCAATCACATCCATCACTTGCTAGATCTCATTTCTTCATATTCATACTCAATGAAACTTGTATGTACGTTACAATTCATATTACACATACATACATTGAATCCATGGACTTACATCAATCATAATTTACATTACAAGTCCATTCATATTATTTGACCCAATTACACATATTACCCTTTTACATATACGGGGTCTTACATTCTCCCCTCCTTCAAGAAATTTGGTCCTCCAAATTAGAACCAAGTCACTCTTCAAACAGTTGGGGGTACTTCTCCCGTATCAAGTTCTCCAATTCCCACGTGGCCTCTTCCGCCGTGTGGTGTGTTGCCAAAGCACTTTCATCAAGGGAATTGTCTTATTCCGTAACACTTTCTCTTTTCTATCCAATATCCGAACCGGCTTCTCAACATACGTCATACTCTCATGGAGCTCCAACGGCTCATATCTTATTACGTGTGCCGGGTCCGGGTGATACTTCCGAAGCATCGAGACGTGGAAGACGTTGTGGACATTCGCCAAGTCCGGTGGCAATGCCAACCTATACGCCTTATCTCCCACTCTCTCCAAAATCTCGAAGGGTCCGATATATCTAGGGCTCAGCTTGCCCTTCTTACCAAATCTCATAATACCCTTCGATGGTGATACCCTCAGAAACACCGACTCACCCTCATCAAACTCCAGTGGTCTTCGTCTCTTGTCAGCATAACTCTTTTGTCGGCTCTGAGCTGTCCGTAATCTCTCACATATCAACTGGACGTCCTCAGATGCCTGCTGCACTAAGTCCGGAGCAAAAATCTGTCTGTCACCAACCTCTTCCCATCCAATGGGGGAACGGCATCTACGCCCGTATAATGCCTCATAGGGTGCCATCCCGATACTAGCATGATAGCTATTATTATAAGCGAACTCGGCTAACTGCAGGTGGTCATCCCAGGAGCCTCTATAATCCAGCACACACGCTCTCAACATATCCACGAGGGTCTGTATAGTCCTCTCTGACTGCCCATCTGTCTGAGGATGAAAAGCGGTGCTAAAACTCAATCGGGTCCCCAGCGCTTCCTGAAAATGTTCCCAGAAATGGGAAGTGAAGCGGGCATCCCTATCAGAAACAACGCTCACTGGTACACCATGTAGCCGTACTATCTCTCGAATATACAGGTTCGCCAACTGACTCAGTGTATCGGTAGCTCTCATAGCCAAGAAATGGGCGGACTTAGTCAACCAGTCCACAATAACCCATATGGCGTCATGACCTCTACGGGTCCTCGGCAACCCCATTACAAAATCCATGGTGACATGCTCCCATTTCAAAGTCGGTATCGGTAGAGGCTGCAATAATCCTGCAGGCTTCTGATGATCTACCTTCACTTGCTGACAAACGAGACACTTAGCGACATATTCCGCAATGTCTCTTTTCATTCCAGACCACCAATAAACCTTCTGAAGGTTTTGATACATCTTGGTACTTCCCGGATGTATTGTATACTTCGATGAGTGAGCCTCTGATAAAATCGTTCTCCTGATCTCAGGATCCTTGGGAACGCATACTCTGCCTCTGAACCTCAATAAGCCATCAGCACTCTGCTCAAAATCAATACCCATACCTGTCTGTATCTGCCTCAGCCAATCGATACACCGTCGATCGCTCTGCTGGGCTTGCCGAATACGGCCAATCAACTCTGGCTCTAGTCTCAAACTAGCCATGATCTCAAGTCTCTCAGATCCAGGTGGGGTTACATCTAAACTGAGGTTCGCAAAGTGTTCTAACAATTCGTGTTCCCGTACCATCATATATGACACCAACCCAAGGTTCTTTCTACTCAAAGCATCGGCAACTACATTTGCCTTACCCGGGTGGTACATGATTTCACAATCATAGTCTTTCAGGAGTTCGAGCCATCTCCTCTGTCTCATATTCAGCTCTTTCTGCGAGAACAGGTACTTAAGGCTCTTATGATCTGTGAACACCTGAAATTTCTCACCATAGATATAGTGGCGCCATATTTTCAAAGCAAATACTACGGCCGCCAACTCCAAATCATGTGTCTGGTAGTTCCTCTCATGATCTTTCAACTGTCTAGATCCATAGGCAACTACCTTCCCATCCTGCATAAGCACACAGCCCAGTCCCTGGTGTGATGCATCCGTATACACCGAGAATCCTCCTGAGCTGGTAGGAATGGTGAGAACTGGAGCAGTCGTCAATCGACGCTTAAGCTCCTCAAAACTCCTCTCACATGCCTCATCCCACACAAACTTAACATCTTTTCGCGTGAGGCGTGTCAACGGAGCAGCTAGTCTGGAGAAACCCTCTACAAATCTCCGATAATATCCTGCCAATCCCAGAAAACTTCTGATCTCAGTTACTGTCTTGGGCTGTTCCCACTGTACAACTGCCTCTATCTTGGATGGATCCACTGATACCCCATCCTTAGACACAACATGCCCCAGAAATGAGATCTGTTCCAACCAAAAGTTACACTTGCTGAGTTTGGCATACAATTCTCTCTCTCGGAGGGTTTGCAGAACTATCCTCAAGTGCTCCTCATGATCTTCCCTGGACTTGGAATACACCAAAATGTCATCTATGAAAACAATCACAAACTTGTCCAGGTATGGCTTGAATATATCATTCATCAATGTCATAAATGCTGCGGGAGCATTCGTCAATCCGAATGGCATCACCAAAAACTCGTAGTGGCCATAACGGGTACGAAATGCTGTCTTGGGTACATCTCCACTCCTAATCCTCAATTGATGATACCCTGACCGCAGATCTATCTTAGAAAATACTTCGGCTCCCTGGAGCTGATCCAACAAATCATCGATTCTTGGAAGGGGGTATTTGTTCTTAATGGTGGCCTTATTCAACAACCGGTAATCTATACACAGTCGGAGGCTTCCATCCTTCTTCCTTACAAATAGAACCGATGCTCCCCAAGGTGAGACACTCGGTCTAATAAACCCCTTCTCCAACAACTCTTGCAGCTGTTTCTTCAGCTCTTCCAACTCTATCGGAGCCATTCTATAGGGTGGTTTCGATATCGGCTCTGTACCAGGCACTAACTCAATGCAAAATTCCATTTTCCTTTCAGGTGGTAGTCCGGGTAATTCATCCGGAAAGACATCAGGGTAATCCGCAATTACAGGTATGTCCCTCAATTCCGGGGGTGCCTCATCTATATCGACCACATAGGCAATGAACCCTTCACATTATCCTCTCCATCGTTAGTAACATAACCCATCACTCCACATTCAACATTTATCAAAATAAATGATTTATCTCTCAAGCATTATGCATTTAAAAATCATACTCTTTTATTTACCACAAGTATACAAGTTTTCATATCATTTCTTTTCATCAAAATTTACAATAAGATTGTCTATTCCTGAAAACATCAATGTTTTGGCATGACAATCCATCACAACACGATTGGTAGCCAACCAATCCATTCCCAAAATTACATCAAAATCATTCATGCTTAATAAAATCAGATTGGCTATCATTTCCTTCCCCTCTATCCTTAACTTACAATCTCTACATACATGCTCAGTCAATTGACTATCATTCATGGGTGTGGAAATCATCAACATTTTATCCAACAATGTTGGTTTCACATATTTCAACAATTTATGTGCAAAGAAAGGTGATATGAAAGAATGCGTGGCACCAGGATCAAATAATACCAATGCTTCTAATTCAAAGATTCGGATGGTACCTTTAATCACATCCGTCGATGCGTCTGCAGTGTCCTGGTCCAGTGCATGTACTCTTCCTCTGCTCACACCCGCAGTTTGTTTCCCTTTTTCCTCAGCTGTAGCCCTCCTCCTCGGGGCTGCTGTCTCAACTGGAGCTCCCTCAGGCTCCTTGCCCTTCTGTGGGGCAACCTCCATCTTCTCAGGACAATACTTAGCCATATGTCCTGGTCTCTCACATCTAAAACACACCATAGGGGTCATCAAACAGGGCCTATTCCCATGAAATCTCCCACATCTCCTACACTGATCAGTAGTAGGCCATGGTCCTCCAATCATCATGCCCCTTGGCGCAGTCAAGGCTGGGTATACGGGAGGTCTAGCAGCTCTCTCCCGCACCTCCTCAATCTTTGGCCTCTTCTCGAAAAATCTTTGGCCATCTCTCTTGGCCACTCTTCCAAACCCGGATCTCTTCCGATCCTTGTCCTTTCTGACACTGACTCTCCCAATCTCGGAGGCATTTCGCTCAAAGTCTTGCTCACACAACTGAGCCTTATGTACAGCCTCCTCATAAGTCACAATATCGAAGGGAGCTAGCTTAGTCCGGATGGCCAATCTCAATCCATCCATGAACTTCTGAATCTTCCGGGTCTCACTACCCATCGTGTCAGGGTCATATCTCCCCAATGACATAAACTTGGACTCATACTCGTCCACAGTCCGGTTCCCTTGAACCAAATTCATAAATTCCATCCGCAATTTCCTCTGTGCGGTAGCTGGGACATATTGTCTCCTGAAGGCCTCTAGAAATATCTCCCACGAGATCTCAGAGTGTCTGGCCCTCAAAATAATCTCGGTGGACCCCCACCAATGCTCGGCCTCGCCTTTCAACATAAACACGGCAAAGGCAACCTTCTCACTTGAAGTGCATCGGAAAAACCTATACAGTTTCTCCATCTCATACACCCAATCCTCCGTAATCACTGGGTCCTTCACCCCTCTAAACACTGGGGGTTTTAGCGCTTGAAACTCTCGCAGCCTGCTCAAGTCGCAGTCATAACCCACATCACTACCGCTCTGCTGTGGAGCGATAGGAGAATCTGTATCCTGGGCTGGAGGTGGTGTAACTGTAGCTGTCTCAGCAGTCTGAGGTCTCTCCGCCTCTGCAGCTGCCTGTTCAGTAGTAGGCTGTGCCGCAGGACCTCGTCTATCACCGGCACCCAAGGCCTGCGTGACTATCTCCACCAGACTCTCAATACTCCGCTCTAATCTAGCGAAGCGAGCCTCAGTATCACCTGCTCTCTCAGCAGGGTTCTGTGGAGCCTGCTCAGTCTGTGGCTCCGCACGGCTCTCAGGCCTACCTCTACGGCCTCTAGCACGTGCTCTCGCCCCTCTACCTTTGCGTGTAACTGGCATAGTGCCTAACTCCCTGTATTATAATAATTCATTAAGCTCAATCCATCACAGTATACACAGTTATATCTAAACAAAAGCACAGTACTATGGGGATGTACTTTCCTACGTTTTATTAATGACTCACATCAGGCCAACACAGCTCTGATACCAATCTCTGTCACGACCCAATTCCATTCTCTTTAACCGAAAATCACTGAAAATTTTTCGCGTTTTACTGTTACCTTACCCGGTCGTGAACTAAACTCACCACACACTGTTGGGCTGTGAGCCAATAATAAACACCACATCTCATTCATTCTCAATTAATTAAAACGATGTCATACATGTGCATTTAATCGTGTACTTATACGAATACATGTTTTACTGACATCTACATCCCCCATAAGTACAACTCAAAAGAATACTGTGCTTTTACATTGTTTAGATACAAAAAGAATCACTGTGTATATACCTCTTAGCGATGGAGATGCAGCGGAGTCCAAAATAATACGCCTCAATCCTCACTGGGCTACTATGCACGCTCTGTAGGGGGGAAAATAGAGTGGGATGAGCAACCACACGCTCAGTAAGGCAATAATGCAAGCATGGTAGATAACTACTCTATCTACATGCTGATAGTGTTATGCATAAATCATTTATGGTAGGAGCATGAGGAATAAAACTGTGCCATGTAAATATACATATATATCATGTATCAAAGTCATGTGCATTGGCATATAAAACATGGTAGAAACATCATGTATAAATCATCTCATGCTCAATCTCGTTTAAATTCATAAAAGGGCAATTCTTTAAGAAACCTCCTTTTTAAACCAACACCATAAACACCACCAAATCAACTCACAATCACAACCACATTTTCATTCCACAATTCACGCATGTGTATAAATCTAGGTCACTATATCAAGAGTGCCTATGTGAACCATCACATCATAAATCATCCCAGGCCACACGCATCCAGGTGTGCGGGGTATCATGCTGGCACGAAGATGGATTATCCCTCGCCAGACTTTCTCATCACATAACCATCATGCGGTACATCGTACTCCATGTGATATACACGGTACAGCGTACTCCGCAAACTCATATCGTGATCGGGGGTGCCATTCCTAGGTCTTATCTACCCCATACCAAGAGTTTTCCATATTCCGTGAAGGAAAGCCTCCCTGCCGAACAGAGCCTCCCCGCCTAACAGAGCCTCCCTGCCTCCTCGGGCTTAAGGATGTTAGCTTAAGGATGTAGGGCTTAAGGATCCTTTCCGTGAGAGAGCCTCCCCACCGAACAGAGCCTCCCTGCCTAACAGAGCCTCCCTGCCTCTTCGGGCTTAAGGATGTTAGCTTAAGGATGTAGGGCTTAAGGATCTTACCTTTACCATACCCATGTAGGAGAGCCTCCCTGCCTAACAGAGCCTCCCCGCCTCTTTGGGCTTAAGGATGTTGGCTTAAGGATCCCACCGTAAGAGAGCCTCCCCGCCTAACAGAGCCTCCCCGCCTAACAGAGCCTCCCTGCCTCTTGGGCTTAAGGATGTTGGCTTAAGGATGTTAGCTTAAGGATGTAAGGCTTAAGGATCTTACCCACTTTCACAACCTTATACGTATCCCCTCGTGCAAACTTGTGCGAGCAAAGCTCTAGCACGACTCATGCATCATGCATCTTCTCATAAAAAGGCGCGTACGAGCATAGCTCTAGTACGGTTATACTCATAAGACAACCATTCACAATCCACGTACGAGCAGAAGCTCCAGTACGGTTTATAAATATCATTATAGTTTCCAAATCAAGGTGCGAGCTAGGCTCCAGCACGTTTCATACAAATGAAAACATAGAATTCCAGCGTGAGCGAGGCTCTAGCGCGATTTATGTCATACAAATGTGATAGGCGGCTCATATACAATTCATCAATCCCGGCAATTCGGGTTTAGCACTCACAAATGCTTTTCTACAACAACAATACAATACTAGCCGTCCTATCTACGAGCTTGCTTAAAACCAAGCAATTCGTTTTGGAAAAACATCAAAACATTAGATTTATGCAATTATTAGCCTTACTATCCCATTTCATAAAATCCACTTCAAATCCAAAACCACGCATACACTCGTCATCATTCACGAATACCATCCATCATTTATTTGAGCAATTCATGCATTTCATACAACACCCAATATTCACCCACAAGTTCAAAGTACGAGCAGCTACCTCTATATACTCACAAAATTCCCTTACCTGGAATCGCGATGCGTGATTCCACTTCCTTAAGCTGCTTACTCGTACGATTCGGTTCGCCTTCAACGAACTCTTCGGGACTGCACAAAATCGTATCCCGCATTATATTCGATCCATATATTGCAACCCTTGTGCTTGCTATAGTCAATTTAATCTATAGCCTCTGTTAAAGCTTATTTGGCCTCGTTTCATTACTTTATCCATAACTCGAGTCTATGGATTTTCTTAGGCCTATTAACTTATTTAAAATCGATGTTAAATCGACATTAAGCTCATAGTGTTCATGTTCCATGAATTCCCTCACTATGGCATTTATCCATCACATACATATCCATTTTCACAATTCTTCCAACCCACCATGTAATTCCATCTAACCATCTAAAATCATAAACATTACCCCAATAACAACTTTAGCATGCCGTAAACCATAAGCTCATTCAATCACACATATCCTCACATTATACCCATTTTAGATTTCTAGGTCACACCAATTCCACTACATTCCTAGGTAGTTTATCCATCAATACTCATACCAATCAACTCCAAAATCAATTAAATAGCTAATGCATTTGGATTGGAGTGTTAGAATCTTACCAATATGATTTCTCTTCTTGCTCCAATTGGTAATGCCCTCAACTCCTTCAATTCTAAAAATGGCAAAATGCCCTCTCACTATGTTGTTCTCCTCTTTGATAGGATCAACTTTGCTTCTAATGATCTCTCTCCAAATCTCACTGAAAATGGCTGATTTTAGAGAGGGAAAGTTGGGTTTTTGGGGTTAAAATTGTAAAGTTTGGTGTTTTTCCGGGATTTCCAGATTTTCAGGTCTCCTTATATAGAAATGACTTGAGGAGATCGATCTGGTCCAAGAGGAGATCGATCTGGTCCCTTAAAATCCCTCTTTTTCACGGCATTTTTAAGCCTGAGATCGATCTGTCGAAGCAATGAGATCGATCTGTTGAATCATGAGATCGATCTGTCAAAGCATGAGATCGATCTGGTCCCAAACAGAGAGCTAAGGAGATCGATCTGGGTGCTTGAGGATCGATCTTTTCACTTACAGAATGCTTGGCAGATCGATCTGTCTCCATTGGAGATCGATCTGCTCTATTCTTTCGCCCAAATAAGAGCATTCTGGCTCTTCCAGATCGATCTCTCATCCTATGAGATCGATCTGGACCTCATGTTTTCCAGATTTTCTGCAGTTTCTTTGCTGCAACTCATACCAACACATCCTTAATCTATTGCCATGGCCATTTTCTCATCCATCCACCTTTATAACTTGAAAATGGCATCCATTCATACCTTATGCACATTGAAACTTGTGTGCATTCATTATATGTCCCAAGGTATGCTACATAGAACCGAATGGAAGCTTAACTCCATTCCATTTTACCACACTACTCATTTTGAGTCTCAATCACATCCATCACTTGCTAGATCTCATTTCTTCATATTCATACTCAATGAAACTTGTATGTACGTTACAATTCATATTACACATACATACATTGAATCCATGGACTTACATCAATCATAATTTACATTACAAGTCCATTCATATTATTTGACCCAATTACACATATTACCCTTTTACATATACGGGGTCTTACACGAGTGAATTTAAATCAGTGGCCATGCCACGTGTGTTTTGTGGCTATGCCACGTGTGAATTTAAATCAGTGGCTATGCCACGTGTGTTTATTGGCTGTGCCACGTGCATTACTATTTCAGTGATTTTATTCACGCGCATTGAGAAAGCGTTTATCGCATTATTTTCACATGCTTTGCTATTGCTCTAGAGTGAGCCTTTTTACTTCATGTTTTCACATGACCTGAGACATGAGAATGTCGTTTTGAGTACTTTCATGCTATGGTTTTCATATGAGTTTCACATACAAATAAACATTTTGTGATGTGCATTTTGGTTTATGAAATGAGTTCCTTACCCCCTTTACTAAGCGATTTAGAAGCTCACCTTGTTTTCTTTTCCCCCCAAATTTCTTCAAGTGAAAAGGGTTTCCCTGCGACGTACGGAGTAGTGGCTAGTGGAGGACTTGAGCTCCAGGCCATATATTGTATTTTAAGGTATCTTTTATCTTTTCATGTACCCAGACAATTACTGTAATTGCAGACACTTGATGTATAACATTATATGGGATGTATTAGGATTAATTAACTTGAGATGGATTAATGTATTTGATATGATATATAAATTCTATTGATAAGATCCTGAGGAATGATGATTATGATGATGTATGACACTGCACAGGAATGCACCTTTAATTGTGAATTAACGAGTAAAAAGTTTTAAATTTGCCCTATTTTCCGCACTTTCGGGGCGTGACAGAGTTTTCTTGATATCAGAGCTTAGGGTGTCTAGTACTGTCAGTGTCGGTTAAGTGAAATAGAATACATCCCAAGTGTCTGTAATAGTCTGGTCATGAACTGAAATTGAGGATTGAGATTTCAATCAATTTTGATATGTACGCGCAGGAGACGAGTTGAGATAGAGAATGAGTAAACGACGAGGTCGTTCGAGGAGGCAGGCAGAGTCCCCTCCGCCACCTGTCCCACAACCAGAGAGTCCTAACTCTCGATTTAATCTGATTGAGATCGATGTGAGGCAAGGTTTTGAGCAGATGGCAGCGTTATTCGCGTAACACTTTGGAGTTAATGCCTCGGATACTACCCCTACACCACCACAAGGACCTCCCATACCCCCAGTGCCTCTCGTCACTCAGCTTGAGGACAGAAGTATGGTCCGACTAAAGGATTTTCTAAAGATGAATCCACCCGCATTTAAGGGAAAGAAGGATCCTACAGAGGCTGAGGAGTGGTTGACGGAATTGAGAGTTATATTTGATTTTCTGGGGTGCACCGATGCTGAGAGGGTCAGTATGAGTGCCTATATGCTGAAGGGGAGAGCTCGAGATTGGTGGGGTACTACCCAGGGTATTCTGATGTCCCGCCAGGATGTGATTGGTTGGGAAGAGTTCCAGACAGCCTTTAGGACCCAATATGTACCACGAGCCGCCCAGAGAAAGAAACAAGCTGAGTTTTTGAGTTTGGTACAGGGTGACATGTCTGTGGATGACTATGAGAGCCAATTCACAGCGCTATTGAGATATGACCCAGAGACCTTCAAGAGTGAAGAGCTCCGCACAGAGAAGTTTGTGTATGGGTTGAAGCCTGTCATCAGAGATAGATTGATAGGGTTATGTATTACGGAGTTTGGAGATGCTCTGAGACGAGCACAAGAGATTGAAAGAGGAATTGAAATGGTACAATCCCAGAATGAGCTCAGAGCGGTGAATAGAGATAAGGGCAAGAGGCCAGCACTTTTCCAAACGGAGGGTCGGAGAGGTTCCTTCAGAAGAGGAAGGATTGAGGTGCAGAAGGGCAGATTAGAGAGACCCAGAGCGTACCCTAACATTAGAGAGACCCCTCGAGATGTCAGGCCAGAGACAAGGTTTTGCAGGAATTGTGGCCGAATGCATGAGGGAAGTTGTACCGGGTCGATCCATGGATGTTTCAGATGTGGAGACATAGGTCACATGGTGAAGGATTGCCCTCAACCTCAGAAACCACATGGATTGGAGCCTACTAGACAACAGCCTCAGAGAGTGGATCCCCGGAGACGGGCCACTGCGGCAGAGAAAGGGAAGAAACCTGTGGCACAGGGACGTGTGTTTGCCCTGGATAAGGAGACCGCAGACACTTCGGCAGAAACTATAAGAGGTACACTCTCTGTCTGTAATCATAAGGCTCATGTGTTGATTGACTCAGGATCCACGCATTCCTTTATTTCTGAGCATTTTGCATATAGATTAAACTTGAAGTTTGAACCTCTAGAATATATACTACATGTAAATACCCCTATGCGTGAATCCCAGAGAACTGAGTTAATCTGTAGAGGATGTGAAATAAAGGTGGGACATAGAGTGATGTTAGCAGATCTAATCATGTTGAATATACATGGGTTTGATGTAATTCTGGGGATGGATTGGTTGGCAACCAATCGAGTGAGTTTAGACTGCTACACTAAGATTGTAACTTTCTCCCTACCTGAACCTTACAGTGTACGATTGAGATATTGAGGAAATGAATATGTGGAATTCTAGTAAGTAATTTGAGAATTTTAATATTATTTTGGAGAATATTAAACATGATTGTTCATGTGAAGGTTATGAGACACTCATCTCAGACGATGAGCGGGAACATCCGAGGATTGAGGATATACCTGTGGTGTGTGAATTTCTGGATGTTTTCCCAGATGAATTGCCAGGTTTACCACCAGAGAGATAGCTGGAGTTTACCATTGATTTGGTACCAGATACTCAGCCGATCTCTAAACCTCCATACAGGATGGCATTAGTGGAACTTGAGGAATTGAAGAGACAACTACAGGAGTTATTGGATCAAGGGTTTATTAGACCCAGTGTTTCGCCGTGGGGAGCTCCAGTACTATTTGTTAAGAAGAAGGATGGTAGTCTCAGATTATGTGTAGACTACCGGTTGTTGAATAAAGCCACGGTGAAGAATAAATACCCATTGCCCAGGATTGATGATCTACTTGATCAGCTGAGAGGGGCATCAATCTTTTCTAAGATTGATTTGAGATCGGGCTATCACCAATTGAGGATCAAGGAAGAAGATATTCCAAAGACGGCCTTCAGGACGAGGTATGGCCATTACGAATTTCTGGTGATGTCCTTTGGATTGACGAACGCCCCTGCAGCATTTATGAGATTGATGAACGAGATGTTCAGAGACTATCTAGATAAATTTGTGATAGTCTTTATTGATGATATCCTGGTATACTCTCGGTCGTATGAGGAGCATGCACAGCATTTGTGGTTAGTACTTCAGATACTCCGAGATAAGCAATTATACGGAAAGCTTAGTAAGTGTGAGTTTTGGTTGAACCGGATAGGTTTCCTTGGTCATATAGTCTCAGAGGAAAGAGTATCAGTGGACCCAAGCAAGGTGGAGGCTGTGCTTAATTGGGAAAGACCGAGGACAGTTACTGAGGTACGAAGCTTCCTTGGTTTGGCAGGGTATTACAGAAGATTTGTGGAAGGATTTTCAAGGATTGCCGCCCCTTTAACTAAGCTCACCGCAAAGAGACTCCATTTATATGGACTGATCAATGTGAGCTCAGTTTTCAGGAATTAAAGAGGAGGTTGACAGCGGCACCTGTGTTAACTATTCCTGAGGGATCAGGAGGATTTTCGGTGTATAGTGATGCATCTCATCAAGGATTGGGGTGTGTGCTTATGCAGCACGGAAGAGTGGTCGCATATGGATCGCGACAGCTGAAAGACCATGAGCGGAATTACCCCACGCATGATTTGGAGTTAGCCGCTGTGGTATTTTCTTTGAAGATCTGGCGACACTACTTATATGGGGAAAGATTTCAGATCTTCACTGATCACAAGAGTTTGAGATATCTCTTTGATCAGAAAGAGTTAAACATGAGACAAAGGAGATGGATGGAACTCCTTAAGGATTATGACTGCGAGATTCTTTATCATCCGGGTAAGGCGAATGTAGTTGCTGATGCCCTGAGCAGGAAGAGTATGATGTCTGCTATGATGATCAGGGAATGGGATTTGTTAGAGCAGTTCGTCGAACTTCGGATCAGAGTTAAAGAGGTAGAGACTGGATTTTTGGCTAGCTTGCCTTAAGTTCATCACTTTCCTTCACTAAGGCATTTCATTATACACCTTTTATGCCTAATTTAAATTATCATCTATTCCAACATATTCGTTGCACAAAACCATCTCAAAATCGTGCATATAACATCACCAACACCATAGTATAATCAATTCATCATTAAATCAACCATAACTCACTTTCTCACACTAAACCTATATTCAGTCATGGATGATTAAGCATGCTCAAGGATGTTTTAGCTAACCGTACATACACCAATCAATTCATAAAATTATCTAGATTAACATAATTGATGTTGGTGTATTGAAAACTCACATGGCTTAACCTTTCCCTTTTGGCCAAAATTGGGGGAACACCTTGTTCCTTCAATCCAAAAATTTAACTACTAATTTTTGACTATGTTATTCTCCTTATCACTAGGAACAACTTTGCAAAAAAAGTAACCTTTCTCAAATTTGTTTGGAAGGTGATGATATTTTAGAGTGAGAAAACTTGTTCACTTTGCTAAAATTGAGAGATATTTGTTAATCTAGGGAAGAAGACTTGTCTGTCGGGCTTTTAAATAGAAATAGGTATTGTGAGATCGATCTCCAATAGTGAGAGATCGATCTTCCTTTAGTTAAACTACACAAATATTTAGTAAGTAAGCTGTAGGATAGATCTACTCTTGGGAAGGGATCAATCCTTTCTAGCCAGAAACCATTTGAGATCGATTTGTTTTTGGGAAGGGATCGATCCTTTGTATGCAGAATGACATCGAGATCGATCTGCTTTTGGAAGGGATCGATCCTTTCTATGAAGAATCACATCGAGATTGATCTGCTTGCCTATGGAACCTTTGTGATTTCATTTTGGAATTACAAGATCGATCCTGTCGTGAAAGAAGATCGATCTGGCATTCATCTGCAGGATTCCAGCTGCTAATTTTTCCAGAATTTCAAAGGAAAGATTGCATTTAAATGCTTCACTAATCATTTTGCATTTTATTATCAGTTAGAGCATAAAAAGGTCTATTTCTTATGATTCACGTATTATGTAACTTGTGAGTACAACATGGAATCATAAAGGGTGTATAGAATTCACGGGCCTTACATCTCTTATGATTCATATTACATCAAACAAGTGTGTACATCATGGAATCATAAGGAATACATATAAAAGAATGGGTCTTACATTCCTCCCCTTCTTCAAGAAATTTGGGCCACCAAATTAGAACAAAGTTACTCCTCAAAAGGTCGGGGGTACCTTCCCTGCATCAGGCTCTCCAACTCCTAAGTAGCTTCTTCCGGAGTATGATACTGCCAAATGAATTTGACTATGAAGATCGTCTTAGACCGTAGTACTTTCTCCTTCCTATTCAATATCCAAACCGATTCTTTACCTACTACATGTTCTCATTGAGCTCCGATGGCTCATATCTAATCCATGTGTTGGGTCCGAATGGTATTTCTGAAGCATAGAAATGTGGAAGACGTTATGAATACCTGCTAACTTTGGTGACAATTCCAACCTATAAACCTTATCTCCCACTATGTCTAATATCTTAAACGATCCAATGTAACGAGGACTTAATTTTCCTTTCTCTCGAAATCTCCTTACTCCTTTCGAAGAAGAAACTTCCAAAACACTGATTCACCCTCGGGAATTCTAATGGCCTTTGTCTCTTGTCAGTATAGCCTTACTATCTGCTCTGAGCTGTTCTCAATCTCTTACACATCAACTGAACATCCTCAAAGACTCGTTTCACAAAATCGGGAGTAAATATCTGTCGGTCACCAATTTTTCTCCATCCGATCAAAGAATGACACCTATTATTATACAATGCCTCATACGGTGATTTTTTGATACTCAAGTGATAACTATTATTGTAGATGAATTTGGTTAATGAAGAATGATCATCCCAGGAGCCTTTCAAATTCATTACACACCCTCTCAACATATCCTCCTATGTCTGGATGGTTTTCTCTGATTGTCCATCGATGTGAGGATGAAGAGCTGTGTTATAACTCACTCAAGTTCCCATAGCTTCCTGAAAATGTTCCCAAAAATGATAAATGAAGCGGGAATCCTTATCTGACACAATGCTCACTGGAATGCTACATAGTGTTCCACAAGTCTCCATACATATAACTTCACTAACACACTTAGAGTATCTGTGGATTTCATAACTAGGAAGTGGGTTGACTTCGTCAATCTATCGACTATCACCCAAATAGCCTCGCAGGTCCTTTGTAACCCATGACGAAATCCATGGTAACATGCTCCCATTTCTATATCAATGTAGATAGAGGCTGCAATAACCCTGCAGGTTTTAGATACTCTACCTTACTCTATTGACATATAAGACCCTTCGCTACTAACTCTACGATATCTCTTTTCATGCCTGACCACCAATACCCTTTTTAGAGATTCTAATACATTTTTTGGCTCCCCGGATGAAATGCATATTTCGAAGAGTGAGCTTCTGTCAATAACAATCTCATCAACTGTGGGTCCTTGGGAACACTTATTCTACCTCTGAACTTCAGTAAGCCATCATCACTCACTGTGAACTTTGTCACCGTACCCCTCTGAATCTGACTCACACTATCGACACCCTGCCAATCATCACACTAAGCCTGTCGAATTCGATTAATCTAATCCGGTTCTAATCTCAGGCTAGTTGTCACATAATCACTGTAACATCAAGAGGATCTATATCCAAACTGAGGTGAGCAAACAGCTCGAGCAGCTCATGTTCCCTAACCATCATGTACGATACCACTCCGAGGCTCTTCCTGCTCAGGGCATCAACCACAACATTAGCCTTTCTCGGATGGTATAATATCTCGCAATCATAATCTTTCAGAAGCTCTAACCTTCTTTATTATCTCATATTCAACTCTTTCTGTGAAAATAAATACTTAGGGCGTTTATGATCAGTGCATACATGAAATTTCTCACTGTATAAGTAGTAGCGCCATATCTTCAATGTAACCACTACAGTTGCCAACTCTAAATCATAGGTCAGATAGTTCCTCTCATGTTCCTTGAGTCATCTAGATCCATAAGTGACTATCTTCCCATTTTACATTAGTATACAACCTAATCCTTGTTTTGAGGCATACATAGATACTGAGAAGCCTCTTGAGCTATTGGGTATGGTGAAAATTGGTGCGGTGGTCAGTCTATGCTTCAATTCACCAAAACTCCTTTCACGTTTTATCAGCCCTCTCAAACGTAACCTTCTTTTGAATGAGATGTGTCAACGGAGCAGCTAATTTCAAGAAACACTTAACAACCATCTGTAATACCTAGCCAAACTCAGAAAACGTTTAACCTCTATGACTGTTCTGGGCCGTTCTCGTTGAACCACTGCTTCTATCTTGGATGAATCCACAAACACCCCATCTTTCGATATCATATGACCCAAAAATGATATCTACTCTAACCAGAAGTCACACTTATTTAGTTTGGCATACAACTGTTTCTTTAGAAGGGTTTGCAAAACAATTCTTAAGTGCTGCTCATGTTCTTCCTTAGACTTGAATACACCCAAGTATCATTAATTAAGATACTAACAAATCAGTCCAGGTAAGGTTTAAATACCTCATTCATCAACAACATAACGATTACAGAAAGCTATCTTAGGCACATTCACATTGCAAATCCTTCACTGATGATACCCATACCTTAAATTAATCTTGAAAAGATCTGTTCTCTCCGAAGCTAATCCAATAGCTCATCAATGCATGGAAGGGAATACTTATTCTTGACGGTAGCCTTATTCACCAACCAAAAATCACTACATAGTTAGAGGCTTCCCTCTTTCTTTTTCACAAATAGAACGGATACTCTTCAAGGCGAAACACTCGGTTTGTTGAACCCTTATCCAATAACTCTTGCAATTGCTTCTTTAGTCCCTTCAGTTCCACTGAAGCCATTTTATATGTTGGTTTAGATATCAGCTCAGTAACAGCTATCAGATCAATACAAAACTCCATTCCTCTAATTGGTAGCAACCTTGGTAGATCTTTTAAAAATACATCAGGCAACTTCCTGACCATTGGGATATCTGTCAACTCCAGATATGCCTTATCCATATCAACGACATAGGCGATGAAATCTTCTCATCATTATTCATTCCGTTAGTACAATCATTTACTCTTTTAATTACAACCATTACATTCTTTCATCACTTGTCAAAACATACAATACACCTTTTAGGGTGGAAAGATCACTATTTTAGAATAGCAATCTAAACAGCATAGTCTTCAACCAACTAATACATTCTCCGTACTACATCAAAGTCATTCATATTCAATTGAATAAGATCGGCTGGCGTATCCTTTTCCCTCACTTTTAACTTCAATCTCTACATACATATTCAGCTAGTTGACAATCCTTCATTGGGGTGCTAATTATCAGTAATTTGCCTAAGGGTATAGGCTTCACATATTTTACTAACTTATTTGCAAAATGAAGGAGATATGAATAAATACGTGGCACTGAGGATCAATTAAAACAATTGCTTTAATATTAACAATCTCAGTGGTACCTTCCAACATATCAGATGAAGCATCAATAGTATCTTGGTCTAAGGCATACACTTGCCCTTTACCAATAGCCTATTTTCCCCTTCTCTTTGGCTGTGGCCTTCTTTTTTGGTGCAGAGGTATCAGCAGGGGCTTTCTCAGGCTCTTTACCTTTTTATGGGGCAATCTCACCCAACTCTGGGCAATCCTTAAATAGATGGTTTGTCTTACCACTCTTAACACATGTTTTAGTCAACAAGATGCGTGCACTATTTCTGTGGTATCTACCACACATCCTACACTGCTCAGTAGTAAGTCGGGGTCCTCCAATCACAATATCCTTCGTAGGCGCTGAAACTGGATACACTGGGGGCTTACTAATCATCTTACCCCGTGACTCATTAACCTTAAATCTCTTTCCAAATGGCCTCCTTCCCACTCTGACACCTCTGTCATCCACTATTCTCTTTCTGTCTCTATTTTGGCCCTTATTTCCTTTCCCAAACTCAGAGACGTGCAACTCATAATCTTATTCGCACCATTGTGGTCTACGCACTACTTTGTCGTATGTAGTGATATCTAACGGGGCCAATCGGACTCTGATAGACAGTCTGAGCCCTTCCATAACTTTCAAACCTTCTAATTCTCACGTTCATAGTGTCGAGTCATACTTGCCCAAGGATGTAGACCAAGATTCATACTCGTCGATTGACTTGTTCTTTTGGGTCAGAGTAAAGAACTTTATCTGTAACTTCCTCTGAACGGTGTCCGAAGTTTACCGTCTCTGAAATGCATCCAGAATTACCTCTCATGTCAACTCTGGATGTCTAACTCTTAAGATAGGTCGAGAGGACTTCTATCCATGCTTAACCTCACCTTTCAACATAAACGCATCAAATGTCACTTTCTCGATCGACTTACATCGAAAGAACTCGAACAAATCTGCTATTTCATTCACCCAGTCCTCAACAGCTAGTGAGTTCTTTACCTCGCTAAATACCAGTGGTCTAAACTTCTGAAACTACTGTAATCTATCCAAATCAACCGTATCCCCATCCTCTGCTACCCTGCTTTAGAGTAACAGGAGATGTTGTCTCTTGAACTGGTGGAGGTGTAGACGTATCTGTAGCAACTGCTTATCCAGCATCAGTAGGCTGTCCGACTGAACCTCGTCTATCACCAGCTCCTAATGTAGCTGATAATTCTATATTTTTTAGAATTATTTGTGCTTAATTTCCTAATTAATTATTTAAATTCCCAGTTTATTTTGTTAATTATCCCCTTTATTTAATTAAAATTCTCATGCTTGCAGATAAATGAAATCCAGATGAATTTTGAATATTTCGGTAGAAAATAGACCGAAATTGAGCTAAATCGAGATTAGACCATGCGGACAACACGAGCCTAGCACATCCAATTGGACAAAAATACAGATGACATGGAAATATTATTTTTCAAGGAGCCAATGGTGTGAAGACAAGTGGCCAAACAATGCCAATTCATCTAGGATAAAAAATATTACAATTTTACCCCTAAGTGTGTATATAAATAGAAAAAGATAGCAATTGAAAAGGGGGAGTCTAAGTTAGAATAGAAGTAATTTAGGAGTAGGGGGCAGCTTTAGTTTTTTTTTTTTTTAGGTTAAACATTTATTTTAGGTTTTATTTTTCAAAAATTTTCTTTTGAATTTTTTTGGCTGGTGACAGCAGCCACGATTCATCATATTTCTTCTAGGATTTGTTCAGTTTCTATTTCACTATTATTTTACTGTTTAAATTTTAATTTAAAGTATTATTTTTATTTTGTTTCTCTCGGTTTCCTTCCTAGCTTCGGTTTCTTTTATTTTTTTACATTCTTCACTGTGAATCGGGGTTGAGCAAAACTCCCACGGAAGTGACTGCGTGAAGGTGGTAAGACACGGGTTGGACAAGTGAGGCTGCTGGGCTTTGCTGAACAGAAGCTGGAATTTACCATAGCAAGGAACTGAAAGCCACAAATCCATTCCTCTGTTCTCCTCTGTTTTAGATTATTTAAACTGTTCATAATCTTCTTTTTCATTAACTTTTGTTTTCATCATATTTTACATTTTCTGTTTGTCGTTACTATTGTGTGCAAGAATGATGACATGGAGGGGCGATTTTAGTGCTAGAAAATCGGATGCTGCAGCACCAAGGTACTAAACATTCTCTGGTGTATTTGAGTTGCTGAGTAACAGTGCCCCCTGATGTTCTGCTGCTGTTATGAGGAGTGTTGCGATATAGCAGTGTAAAACCAGGCAGGGAATTAAGCTGGTGCATGCCATGGATACAAACTGATGTGCAGTAAGGTGGCGAGGCAGAAGATTGCAGGAAGACAAACATGAGGGGGCAGTACGTAGGTGTTGTGGCTGCAGTGCAGGAATGTCTGGCAGTGCAGGAAAGCTGGGCTGGTCACTGGCAGCTGCATCTCTTCCTAGTTTTCGACATGTTGCTATTCGGTTTAGCCATTACAATATAATTATGATCTCCGTTTCCCTCATCTTCATGCTCTGTTTCTAAATTGATTTACTGTTTCATTGTCTCTTTGAATTTTTTGCTTTATTCTCTTTTTATTTCTATTCAAAAGTCAGGTCAGGTTAACTTATTATCACTGCATTTTTCTTCAACTGCGTTGGACTTCCCATCTTTCTACACTTAAAATTGTTTCTCGGTTGTGTTGGGTTTCATTTCATCTTTATTGTTTTGCATAAAAATTAATCTTCTTTAATCATATTTTTACTCCTGGTTCTGCTGCTGTTTGCATGTCTTGTTGTAGTTATCAGTACATGAAACGAGCAGGAAATATCAAGTGTAGTAATACTGAAGCTGATCTCAGGTCATGCAAGGTGCTATTGGAGATACAGCATAGTAATGAGATGCAGAGATTGTGCTGGCAATGTGAGAGCAGGTCGTACAAGGTGTTAGTACAGAGCAGGAGCAAAACCAGAGCATCACTTGGACAGGTGCAGTAGCAGTACGAGGCTGGGAGCAGGAGCCACGAATGATAGCTGACATGTTGTGGGTTGTACCTGATAAACATGCAGAAGATGTACAAAGCTAGCACCTAGACAAACCGAGAGGATAACTGATGGAGCAGAACGTGTACAGTGATAGTATCGGGACCATTTGGTTTTGATATTGTCTAAGGCCACGTTTGGCTATTGCTTCTTTGCAATTTGATGTGTTTTGTAGTTTTGATTATTTTCATTAGTGTTATTTAGGATAGTTGTTAATTAATATTTAAATTTAAAATTTTAAGTTGTTAATTCAATCTTTAGTTTTAAGTTTTAGTTGATAGTTAATTTGATGTTTTATGTTTTAGGACTTAATTTTAGTTAATATTTTAAGAATTGCATTTAGAATTAATTTAGATTAAATGTGTTTCATGCATTTTTAATTTAGTCTTCTTTTTTAATAGATTTTAGGTTAGTTTAATTTGCAATTTTTATTAGTTTAATTACATGCATTTTTATTTTCAGTTTGTTTAAATTTTAAATTAATTCTATTTCTTTATTTTCATATTTACATTATATTTTAACTGCGTTAATTAATTATTTTAATTTTCTTTTGTAGGTATTTTCTTTAATTGCTCAGAGTTCAGTAAGCAAATCTTAGTTCAGTTTTATTTTATTTAGTTTTTAATGTTTATTGTTTTCAGTACTTTTAATTAGCCTTAGTAGATCATCAACTTAAAATTCATAATTTGCTAGGATATACTGTCCTGACCCTCAACTTACCAAAATACGTACAAATTTTTCGCATTTTCATGCATGAATTGTTAATCATCCTTCCTCAATCGTGAACAACCACACTCTTAACAATTGGGCTGTGCGTCGACGTCTAACTCACTCCACCATAGCAATTCAATTTGTATATTATTCATAAGTAAACACTTGTATAAATGTATATATATCAGAGTTGTTACATGTGTTTACATTGTTTTATATCCCCAATAGTTACATACAAAATGCTACCGTGCTATGTCTAGTTTAGATACAAAATAATCCAAGTGTGTATACCTTTAGCGATGGGATGCAGCGGATTACCAAAAGGGACAAGCCTCCAGTCACGCTCACTCTATACTCAAATCTCTGTAGAGAGGGGGAAAATAAGGGGGGTGAGCAAACCACACGCTCAGTAAGGCAATCATGCGAACATGTAGATACTGCACTATCTACGTGATCGTGATGCCATGCTCAAAAGCATTTAATTCATCATTTTATCTCAAAACATGAGTGTATGATTGTGTTAATGGTATGTAAAGCATTCATGCTATTAAAATCTAGTGCACATTTCAACTTAAAGCATGGTATAAATCATCATGCATAATTCACAATAAAAGCATGGCATTACCCATCATGTATTTTTCTCAAATAGCATGGCATTAACCATCATGCATTTTCACAATAAAGCATGGCATTAAACATCATGCATTTTCACAATAAAGCATGGCATTAGACATCATGCATCCGTGCACTTTAAAAACCATTAACAAATCAATCCAACACTGATCAGGTCTCAGCCCACCCTCGGACTTTCCTGACCCACAAATCATTTCAAACATGGATTTATTCTCAAAGCAATAGACATGTCAGATAGGCAGTTCAACAACAGGTAATAACCTCAAGGCCTATGTACATAACCTGTGATACCGGCTACACGGATCAGGTGTGCGAGATATCACCACTATCTGCTTCCACACGGGAGGTGGGTCAAATCCTACCCGTCGGTCCATAGCAGATCTCGTCCGAAGACGGCACATCACAACTCAACACGGTACAGTACTCCATGCTACATGCACGGTACAACGTACTCTGTGGACCCAATCAACACATCATATCACGCCACATCTCAAAACGCACGTGTGAGCCTATTTAATCAGTACGACCTCTTGTCTACCCGAAGCTCCTAACACGACTAATTAATCATGTCAAAACAATGCACGTGTGAGCCTATTTAATCGATGTGACACCCAGTCTACTCGAATCTCCAAACACGGAAACAAGCAAGGTGGGCATCCAGTGCGAGACAAACTCCAAGTACAATGCCAAAACAATTATGAAATCCATGTGAAAACTAGTGCCTCTAGCACTCATGTGTATAAAACACGTCAAATCTCGTGCGAGTCATACTCTAGCACGCTTTCATACTCACGAAATCATGTAGGTGGCTCAAAACTTTGCAAAGTATGGTTAACAAAACCAAAACACACCATTTCTTTTGCAAATCAATTCAATGTCAGCCAACCTACCAATCATTTGCTAGAAAGCAATAAAACATTATTTTCAAAGCAATATGCTTTTGTTTTCATGCACATTTTGTCAAACACCCAACTTTTTCCCTTCAATCACCCAACATCATTTCCTAATGTCTCATGCATTCTAGCAAAGCATTTAATGCACCCAAAATGCGCACAGATATCTCTAAGAGTCCACACAATTCCCTTACCTCGATTTACTTGGTGTGACTCCTTTCCTCTTAGCTTCTCACGCTCTTGGCTCAACTCGCCCCGACGTATCCTCGGAAGCTGCGATTCATTCATTCAAATCATTTGAGTTAATGTTTTTAACCCATATTTGACCTCATTATTCAATATAATTCAGTTATGCATTTTACCAATGCCTTAATCCACATTTTACCCCTTTTAGGTAAATCTTACAATTTATCCACCAACAACATCTTAAAATCATGCCCATAACACTATTGTCACCTCTAGACATCCCATTTCTCATTAATCTCCATACATTCCACTTTCTCACACTAGACCATTTCTAGGTCATAATCATTCCAATGTATTTTAGATAGTTTCTAACCATCCATACTCATGCCAAACAACTCCAAAATCACTTAAATAGATAATGTACCATAGTTGGAGTGTTAGAATCTTACCAAGTTTGATTTCTCTTCTTGCTCCTAATGATAATACCCTTAGCTCCTTCAATACCAACAATCGGAAGATGCCTTCCAACTATGTTGTTCTTCTCTTTGATAGGAACAACTTTACCTTTAATGGTCTCTCTTCAAATCTTACTGAAAATGACTGATTTTAGAGAGAGAAAGTTAGGTTTTTGGGTTGAAAGTGGAAGGTTAGTGTTTTTCTCAAAATTTTTTGATTTTCAGCAATTCTTTTATAGAAATAGCTTGAGGAGATCGATCTGGTCCAAGAGGAGATCGATCTGGTCCCCTTAAATCTCACTTTTTCACAGCATTTTAAGCATGAGATCGATCTGTCGAAGCATGAGATCGATCTGCTCCCAAACAGAGAGCTAAGGAGATCGATCTGGGTGCTTGCGGATCGATCTTTTCATTACAGAATGCTTAGGAGATGGATCTGGCTCCATTGGAGATCGATTTGCTCTGTTCCATTGCTCAAATAAGAGCATTCTGGCTCTTCCAGATCGATCTCTCATCCCTTAAGATCGATCTGCCCTTCATAGTTTCCAGATTTTCTGCAGTTCCTCTGCAGCAACTCATACTCAAACATCCTTAATTTGCTACCATGGTCATTTTCTCATTCATTCATCTTTGAGGCTTGACAATAACATCCATACATACCTTATTCCTATTGAAACTTGTGTGGAATCCTTGTATAACCAAAAGTATACAATATAAACCAAATGGAAGTGCATAACTTATGCAATTCTACTTCCATTTTACCACATTACTCATAATCCATTCTACTCACATTCTCCACATGTTCGAGTCCATTTCTTCACATTTATACATAATGTAACTTGTATGTATAATTACAACTCTTATTACATGTGTGTACATTAACTTATGGACTTACATCACATATACTTCACTTATGAATTCAGAGTACAACTCTATTTACATTTCTATGCACATATATACTATTATACATATACGGGGTCTCACATATTGTGAGACCCCGTATATGTATAGTTGTAATGTGTAATGAATGTGAATGGACTTGTAATGTAAAGTATGATTGATTTAGGTCCATGGATTCAATGTACATAATGATAGTATGATGTTGTAATGTACACACAAGTTCCATTTTGTATGAATATGAAGAAATGAGTTCTTGCAAGTGATAAATGTGGTTGGAACTCAAAATGAGTAGTGTGGTAAATGGAAGGAAGTTGCATGAATATAAATGCTTCCATTTGGTTTTATATAGCATACCTTTGGACATACAATGAATGCACACAAGTTTCAATGTGCATAAGGTATGAATGGATGCCATTTTTTAGTTATAAAGGTGGATGGATGAGAAATTGGCTATGATAACAGATTAAGGATGTGTTGGTGTGAGTTGCAGCAAGGAAACTGCAGGAAATCTGGAAAACATGAAGGCCAGATCGATCTCATAGGATGAGAGATCGATCTGGAAGAGCCAGAATGCTCTTATTTAGGCAATGGAATAGAGCAGATCGATCTCCAATGGGGCCAGATCGATCTCCTAAGCATTCTATAATGAAAAGATCGATCCTCAAGCACCCAGATCGATCGCCTTAGCTCTCTATTTGGGAGCAGATCGATCTCATGCTTCGACAGATCGATCTCATGCTTAAAATGCCATAAAAATGAGAGATTCAAGGGGACCAGATCGATCTCCTCTTGGACCAGATCGATCTCCTCAAGCTATTTCTATTTAAGGAGTGCTGGAAATCTGAAAATTTTAAGAAAAATACCAATCTTCCATTTCTAACCCAAACACCTAACTTTCTCTCTGTAAAATCAACCATTTCCAGCAAGAATTGAGGGGAGATCATTAGATGCTAAGTTGTTCATCTTGAGAAAGAGAACAACATAGTTGGAACCCAAAATCCCATTGTGGGTATTGAAGGAGCTAAGGGCATTGACACTTGGAGCAAGAAGAAAAAATTAGATTTGGTAAGATTCTAACACTCCAATCCAAATACATTGTCTATTAAATTGATTTTGGAGTTGTTTGGCATGAGTATGGATGGATGGAAACACCTAGGTTGTGTTAGAAACAAATGTAACCTAGAAAATGGAATGCCTCTAGTGTGAGAAAGTATGATTTGGGGAGTTGGTGGTTTATGGGTTATGATAAGTTATTAAATGAGTAATGTGGGTGATTTGGAATGGTTATGTGGAGTTATAATGTGGGTTTAAGTGAAATTGTGAAAATGAGTATGTATATGCTTGATAAAATGCCATAGTGAGGGAATTCATGAAATATGAACACTATGAGCTTAATGTCGATTTAATATCGATTTGGAATAAGTTAATAGGTCTGAGAAGATCCATAGACTTGAGTTATGGGTAATAGAATGAAACAAGGCCTTATGAGCGTTAATAGAAACTATAGGTCGAATCGACTATAGTGAACACACGATTTCCTGTTATATGGATCGAATATAATGTGGAATATGATTATACACAGTTTCGAAGAGTCCGGTGGAGACGAATCGAACCGTACGAGTAAGCAGCTTAAGGAAGTGGAATCACGCATCGCGATTCCAGGTAAGGGAATTTTGTAAGTATATAGAGGTAGCTGCTCGTATTTTAAACTCGTGGGTATATAGGGCTTTGGAAATGTGCATGGATTTATAGAAATGTGTTTTGACGATGTATGGATGTGACTATGAATAATTGTATGAGATTTGGTGGTTGACATGGTATTGTAAAGAAATGGGATAGTAAGGCTAATAATTGCATAAATCTAATGTTTTGATGTTTTTCAAAACAAAATTTGCTTTGTTTTAAGCAAGCTTGTAGATGGGTCGGCTAGCGTTTATTGATGTTGTGGAAAAAGCATTTGTGAAGTGCTAAACCCGGTTGCCGGGATGTGTGATTGTGTATGAGCCACCTATCGTATTTGTATGACATAAATCGCGCTAGAGCCTCGCTTGGGCCGGATTTCTATGTTTTCACTTGTGTGAAACGTGCTTGAGCTTAGCTCACACTTTGATTTGAATTGTGACGATGTTTTATAAACCGTACTAGAGCTCACGCTCGTACGTGGATTTGAGTGGTTTTTCTTATGCATATAACTGTACTGGAGCTATGTTCGTACGTGGTTTCTTCATATTTTTATGCATAAATGCCGTACTAGAGCGTTGCTCGTACAAACTGATTGGTTTTGATGCATGAATTCGCGCTAGAGCGTAGCTCGCGTTGGTTTTCACACTGTGGTATGTATGAGGCCGTGGTGAGAGATACGGATTGGTGTTCAGGGAACCCAATAGGCCTAACAGACCTCTTAAGTCGGGTGAGGGTAAGGGTGAGGGGCTAGGACCTGACATCATCCATTCAGGGAACCCAACAGGCCTAACAGACCTCTTGAGTGGGGTGAGGGTGAGGGGCTAGGACCTGACATCATCCATTCAGGGAACCCAACAGGCCTAATAGACCTCTTGAGTGGGGTGAGGGTGAGGGGCTAGGACTTGAATCAGGGAACCCAACAGGGGCGAGCAAGGCCATGAGGGGCTAGGACCTGGTATTGAGGTTACTCCCACGCGCTCTTGAGACTATAAAGGTTACACTTGGTATGGGGTAGATAAGACCTACGGTAGGCACCCCCAACCTTGTTATGGGTCCGCGGAGTACGATGTACCGTGTATATCACATGGAGTACGATGTACCGCGTGGTGGTTACTTAAATTGAGAAAGTCTGACGGAGAACTAACCCACCTTCGTACCAGCATGATACCCTGCACACCGAGATCCATGTGGTCTGGGATGATATGTGACGATTGGCCAACGTAGTCACTTGAGATATAGTAACTTGTCTCCTTGCTTGATTTACTTACTACCACATGATTTTAAATCTCTAAGTGTGATTTATGATTGTTTAAGGTAGACTCGAAGGAGGGGTCGAGCCTTGTGGAATTGATTTGTGAAATGAAAATGAGGTTGTGATTGTGAATTGATGTGATGAGATTATATGTGTTTGAGAAAGAGTTTTATGACGTGGGTTTAAAAAGGAGGTTTCTTAATGAATTGCCCTTTTTTTATGAATTTAAATGAGATTGAGCATGAGATGATTTATACATGATGTTTTTACCATGTTTTATATGCCAATGTACATGGTTTTGATACATGATATATATGTATACTCATATGGCATAGTTTTATTCCTCATGCTCCTACCATAAATGATTTATGCATAACACTATCAGCATGTACATAGAGTAGTTATCTACCATGCTTGCATTATTGCCTTACTGAGCGTGTGGTTGCTCATCCCTCTCTACTTTCCCCCTCCTACAGAGCGTGCATAGTAGCCCAGTGAGGACTGAGGCATTGTGGTTTTGGACATCCGCTGCTTCCATCGTCGAAAGGTATATACACAAGATTCCTTTTGTATCTAAATAATATAAAAGCACAGTAGTCTTTTGAGTTGTAATTATGGGGGATGTAGATGTCAGTGAACATAACTTGTGTAAGTTAATGATTAACTTATAAATGTATGACATCGCTTTATTTAACTGAGAATGAATGAGATGTGATGTTTATTATTGACTCACAGCCCAACAGTGTGGTGGTAAGTTAGTTCACGACCGGGTAAGGTAACGGTAAAACGTAAAAAAATTTCAGTGATTTTCGGTTAAAGAGAATGAAATTGGGTCGTGACAGAGATTGGTATCAGAGCTGTGTTGGCCTGATATGAGTCATTAATAAATCGTAGGAAAGTACATCCCCATAGTACTGTGCTTTTGTTTAGATATAACTGTGTATACCATGATGGATTAAGCTTAATAAATTATTACAATACAGGAAGTTAGGCACTATGCCAGTTACACGCAAAGGTAGAGGGGTGAGAGCACGTGCTAGAGGCCGTAGAGGTAGGCCTGAGAGCCGTGCGGAGCCACAGACTGAGCAGGCTCCACAGAACCCTGCTGAGAGAGCAGAGGATACTGAGGTTCGCTTCGCTAGGTTAGAGCGGACTATT
Source organism: Firmiana major (assembly GCA_033439115.1). Classification (NCBI taxonomy): domain Eukaryota; kingdom Viridiplantae; phylum Streptophyta; class Magnoliopsida; order Malvales; family Malvaceae; genus Firmiana; species Firmiana major. The sequence goes on along the minus strand of CM065908.1, from coordinate 15,104,365 downwards.
GAGAATTTGGTGGAGATAGTCACGCAGGCCTTGGGCGCCGGTGACAGACGAGGTCCCGCGGCACAGCCTACTACTGAACAGGCAGCTGCAGAGGCGTAGAGACCTCAAACTACAGAGACTGCTACTGCTACACCACCTCCAGTACAGGATACAGATTCTCCTATCGCTCCACAGCAGAGCGGTAGTGAGTTGGGTTATGACTGCGACTTGAGTAGGTTGCGAGAATTTCAAGCGTTGAAACCCCCAGTGTTTAGAGGGGTGAAGGACCCAGTGGTTACGGAGGATTGGGTGCATGAGATGGAGAAACTATATAGGTTTTTTCGATGCACTTCAGCTGAAAAGGTAGCATTTGCCGTGTTTATGTTGAAAGGCGAGGTCGAGCATTGGTGGAGGTCCACCGAGGTTATTTTGAGGGCCAAACTCTCTGAGATCTCGTGGGAGATATTTCTAGAGGCCTTCAGGAGACAGTATATCCCAGCCACCGCACAGAGCAAATTGCGGATGGAATTTATGAATTTAGTTCAGGGGAACCATACTGTGGACGAGTATGAGTCCAAGTTTATGTCCTTGGGGAGATATGACCCAGACACGATGGGCAGTGAGACCCGAAATATACAGAAGTTCATGGATGGATTGAGATTGGCCATTCGGACTAAGCTAGCTCCCTTCGACATTATGACTTATGAGGAGGCTGTACATAAGGCTCAGTTGTATGACCAAGACTTTGAACGGAATGCCTCCGAGCTTGGGAGAATCAGTGTTAGAAAGGACAGAGATCGGAAGAGATTCGAGAGGGATAGAGTGGCCAGGAAAGGAGGCCCAAGGTATTTTGAGAAGAGACCTAAGATCGAGGAGGTGCAGGAGAGAGCTGCTAGACCTCCCGTATACCCAACCTTGACTGCACCGAGGGGTATAACTATTGGAGGACCATGACCTACCATGGATCAGTGTAGGAGATGTGGGAGATACCATGGGACTAGGCCATGTCAGATGCCCCATGTTTCATGTTTTAGGTGTGGGAGGCCAGGACATATATCGAGGTTCTGCAATGAGATGATTGAGACTGCCCCACAGAAGGGCAATGAGCCTGAGGGAGCTCCTATTGAGACAACAGCCCCGAGGAGGAGGGCTACGACTGAGGAGAAAGGGAAACAGGCTGCGCGTGTGAGCATAGGAAGAGTACATGCACTGGATCAGGACACCGCAGATGCTTCGACGGATGTGATTAAAGGTACCATCCGAATCTTTGATTTAGAAGCATTGGTATTATTTGATCCTGGTGCCACGCATTCTTTCATATCACCTTCATTTGCACATAAATTGTTGAAGTATGTGAAACCAAAATTATTAGATAAGATGTTAATGATTTCCACACCCATGAATGATAGTCAATTGACTGAGCATGTATGTAGAGATTGTAAGTTAAAGATAGAGGGGAAGGAAATGATAGCCAATCTGATTTTATTGAATATGAATGATTTTGATGTAATCTTGTGAATGGATTGGTTGGCTACCAATCGGGTTGTTATGGATTGTCATGCCAAGACATTGATGTTTTCAGGATTAGACAATCTTATTGTAAATTTTGATGAAAAGAAATGATATGAAACTTGTATAATTGTGGTAAATAAAAGTGTATGATTTTTAAACGCATATTGCTTGAGAGATAAATTATTTGTTTATGATAAATGTTGAATGTGGAGTGATAGTTTAGGTTACTAACGATGGAGAGGATAATGTGAAGGGTTCATTGCATACGTGGTTAATATAGATGAGGAACACCCGGAATTGAAGGACATACCCGTAATTGCGGATTACCCTGATGTCTTTTCGGATGAATTACCAGGACTACCACCTGAAAGGGAAATGGAATTCTACATAGAGTTAGTGCTTAGTACAGAGCCGATATCGAAACTACCCTATAGAATGGCTCCTATAGAATTGGAAGAGTTGAAGAAACAACTGTAAGAGTTGCTAGAGAAGGGGTTTATTAGACCGAGTGTCTCACCTTGGGGAGCACCAGTTCTATTTGTAAGGAAGAAGGATGGAAGCCTCCGACTGTGTATAGATTACCGGTTGTTGAATAAGGCCACCATTAAGAACAAGTACCCCCTTCCAAGGATCGACGTTTTGTTGGATCAGCTCCAGGGAGCCGAAGTGTTTTCTAAGATAGACCTGCGGTCAGGGTACCATCAGTTGAGGATCAGGAGTGGAGATGTACCCAAGACAACATTTCGTACCCGTTATGGACACTACGAGTTTTTGGTGATACCATTCAGATTGACGAATGCTCTCGTAGCATTTATGGCACTGATGAATGATATATTCAAGCCATACCTGGACAAGTTTTGTAATAGTGTTCATTGATGACATTTTGGTGTATTCCAAGTCCAGGGAAGATCATGAGGAGCACTTGAGGACAGTTCTGTAGACCCTTCGAGAGAGAGAATTGTATGCCAAACTCAGCAAGTGTAACTTTTGGTTGGAGCAGATCTCATTTCTGGGTCATGTTGTGTCGAAGGATGGGGTATCAGTAGATTTATCCAAGATAGAAGCAGTTGTACAGTGGAAACAGCCCAAGATAGTTACTGAGATCAGAAGTTTTTTGGGATTGGCAGGATATTATCGGAGATTTATAGAGGGTTTCTCCAAACTAGCTGCTCCATTGACATGCCTCATGCGAAAAGATGTTAAATTTGTATGGGATGAGGCATGTGAGAGGAGTTTTGAGGAGCTTAAGCGTCGATTGACCACAGCTCTAGTCCTCACCATTCTTACCAGCTCAAGAGGATTCTCGGTGTATACGGATGCATCACACCAGGGACTGGGCTGTGTACTTATGCAGGATGGGAAGGTAGTTGCCTATTGATCTAGACAGTTGAAAGATCATGAGAGGAACTACCCGACACATGATTTGGAGTTGGCGGCCGTGGTATTTTCTTTGAAAATATGGCGCCATTATCTCTATAGTGATAAATTTCAGGTGTTCACAGATCATAAGAGCCTTAAGTACCTGTTCTCGCAGAAAGAGCTGAATATGAGAGAGATGAGATGGCTCGAACTCCTGAAGGACTATGATTGTGAAATCATGTACCACCCGGGTAAGGCAAATGTAGTTGCCGATGCTTTGAGTAGAAAGAACCTTGGGTTGGTGTCATATATGATGGTACGGGAACATGAATTGTTAGAACACTTTTCGAACCTCAGTTTGGATGTAACCCCACCTGGTTCAGAGAGACTTGAGATCGTGGCTAGTTTGAGACTAGAGCCAGAGTTGATTGGCCATATTCGGCAAGCCCAGCAGAACGATCGACGATGCATCGATTGGCTGACACAGATACAGACAGGAGTGGGTATTGATTTTGAGCAGAGTGCTGATGGGTTATTGAGTTTCAAAGGCAGAGTATGCATTCCGAAGGATCCTGAGATCAGGAGAATGATTTATCAGAGGCTTACTCATCGAAGTATACGATACATCCGGGAAGTACCAAGATGTATCAAAACCTTCGGAAGGTTTATTGGTGGTCTGGAATGAAAAGAGACATTGCTGAATATGTCGCTAAGTGTCTCGTTTGTCAGCAAGTGAAGGTAGAGCATCAGAAGCCTGCAGGATTATTACAGCCTCTACCGATACCGACTTAGAAGTGGGAGCATGTCACCATGGATTTTGTGATGGGGTTGTCGAGGACCCGCAGAGGTCATGATGCCATATGGGTTATTGTGGACCGGTTGACTAAGTCCGCCTATTTCTTGGCTATGAGAGCTACCAATACACTGAGTCAGTTGGTGAACCTGTATATTCGAGAGATAGTACGGCTAATGGTGTACCAGTGAGCATTGTTTCTGATAGGGATGCCCACTTCACTTCCCATTTCTGGGAACACTTTCAGGAAGCGCTGGGGACCCGACTGAGTTTTAGCACCGCTTTTCATCCTCAGACGGATGGGCAGTCAGAGAAGACTATACAGACCCTCAAGGATATGTTGAGAGCGTGTGTGTTGGATTTTAGAGGCTCCTGAGATGACCACCTGCAGTTAGCCGAGTTCGCTTATAATAATAGCTATCATGCGAGTATCGGGATAGCACCCTATGAGGCATTGTACGGGTGTAGATGCCGTTCCCCTATTGGATGGGAAGAGGTTGGTGATAGACAGATTTTTGCTCCGGACTTAGTGCAGCAGACATCTGAGGACGTCCAATTGATATGTGAGAGATTACGGACAGCTCAGAGCCGGCAAAAGAGTTATGCTGACAAGAGACGGAGACCACTAGAGTTTGATGAGGGTGAGTCGATATTTCTGAGAGTTTCACCATCGAAGGGTATTATGAGATTTTGTAAGAAAGGCAATCTGAGCCCTAGATACATCGGACCCTTCGAGATTTTGGAGAGAGTGGGAGATAAGGCGTATAGGTTGGCATTGCCACCGGACTTGGTAAATGTCCATAACGTCTTCCACGTCTAGATGCTTCGAAAGTATCACCCGGACCCGGCACACGTGATAAGATATGAGCCGTTGGAGCTCAATGAGAGTATGACGTATGTTGAGAAGCCAGTTTGGATATTGGACAGAAAAGAGAAAGTGTTGCGAAATAAGACAATTCCCTTGGTGAAAGTTCTTTGGCAACATCACACGGCAGAAGAGGCCACATGGGAATTGAAGAACTTGATACGGGAGAAGTACCCCCAACTTTTTGAAGGGCGACTTGGTTCTAATTTGGATGACCAAATTCCTTGAAGGAGGGGAGAATGTGAGACCCCGTATATGTATAGTTGTAATGTGTAATGAATGTGAATGGACTTGTAATGTAAAGTATGATTGATTTAGGTCCATGGATTCAATGTACATAATGATAGTATGATTTTGTAATGTACACACAAGTTCCATTTTGTATGAATATGAAGAAATGAGTTCTTGCAAGTGATGGATGTGGTTGGAACTCAAAATGAGTAGTGTGGTAAATGGAAGGAAGTTGCATGAATATAAATGCTTCCATTTGGTTTTATATAGCATACCTTTGGATATACAATGAATGCACACAAGTTTCAATGTGCATAAGGTATGAATGGATGCCATTTTTAAGTTATAAAGGTGGATGGATGAGAAATTGGCCTTGACAATAGATTAAGGATGTGTTGGTGTGAGTTGCAGCAAGGAAACTGCAGGAAATCTGGAAAACATGAAGGCCAGATCGATCTCATAGGATGAGAGATCGATCTGGAAGAGCCAGAATGCTCTTATTTGGGCAATGGAATAGAGCAGATCGATCTCCAATGGGGTCAGATCGATCTCCTAAGCATTCTGTAATGAAAAGATCGATCCTCAAGCACCCAGATCGATCTCCTTAGCTCTCTGTTTGGGAGCAGATCGATCTCATACTTCGACAGATCGATCTCATGCTTAAAATACCGTGAAAATGAGAGATTTAACGGGACCAGATCGATCTCCTCTTGGACCAGATCGATCTCCTCAAGCTATTTCTATATAAGGAGTGCTGGAAATCTGAAAATTTCGAGAAAAATACCAATCTTCCATTTCTAACCCAAACACCTAACTTTCTCTCTCTAAAATCAGCCATTTCCAGCAAGAATTGAGGGGAGATCATTAGACGGTAAGTTGTTCATCTTGAGGAAGAGAACAACATAGTTGGAACCCAAAATCCCATTGTGGGTATTGAAGGAGCTAAGGGCATTGACACTTGGAGCAAGAAGAAAAAATCAGATTTGGTAAGATTCTAACACTCCAATCCAAATACATTGTCTATTTAATTGATTTTGGAGTTGTTTGGCATGAGTATGGATGGATGGAAACACCTAGGTTATGTTAGAAACAAATGTAACCTAGAAAATGGAATGCCTCTAGTGTGAGAAAGTATGATTTGGGGAATTGGTGGTATATAGGTTATGATAAGTTGTTAAATGAGTAATGTTGGTGATTTGGAATGGTTATGTGGAGTTATAATGTGGGTTTAAGTGAAATTGTGAAAATGAGTATGTATATGCTTGATAAAATGCCATAGTGAGCGAATTCATGAAATATGAACACTATGAGCTTAATGTCGATTTAATATCGATTTGGAATAAGTTAATAGGCCTAAGAAGATCCATAGACTTGAGTTATGGGTAATAGAATGAAACAAGGCCTTATGAGCGTTAATAGAAACTATAGGTCGAATCGACTATAGTGAACACACGGTTTCCTGTTATATGGATCGAATATAATGTGGAATATGATTATACGCAGTTTCGAAAAGTCCGATGGAGACGAATCGAACCGTACGAGTAAGCAGCTTAAGGAAGTGGAATCACGCATCGCGATTCCAGGTAAGGGAATTTTGTAAGTATATAGAGGTAGCTGCTCGTATTTTGAACTCGTGGGTATATAGGGCTTTGGAAATGTGCATGGATTTATAGAAATGTGTTTTGACGATGTATGGATGTGACTATGAATAATTGTATGAGATTTGGTGGTTGAAATGGTATTGTAAAGAAATGGGATAGTAAGGCTAATAATTGCATAAATCTAATGTTTTGATGTTTTTCAAAACAGAATTTGCTTTGTTTTAAGCAAGCTTGTAGATGGGTCGGCTAGCGTTTATTGATGTTGTGGAAAAAGCATTTGTGAAGTGCTAAACCCGGTTGCCGGGATTGTGTGATTGTGTATGAGCCGCCTATCGTATTTATATGACATAAATCGCGCTAGAGCCTCGCTCGCGCTGGATTTCTATGTTTTCACTTGTGTGAAATGTGCTTGAGCTTAGCTCACACTTTGATTTGAATCGTGACGATGTTTTATAAACCGTACTAGAGCTCACGCTCGTACGTGGATTTGAGTGGTTTTTCTTATGCATATAACTGTACTGGAGCTATGCTCGTATGTGGTGTCTTCATATTTTTATGCATAAATGTCGTACTAGAGCGTTGCTCGTACGAAGTGATTGGTTTTGATGCATGAATTCGCGCTAGAGCGTAGCTCGCGTTGGTTTTCACACTGTGGTATGTATGAGGCCGTGGTGAGAGATACGGATTGGTGTTCAGGGACCCCAACAGGCCTAACAGACCTCTTGAGTGGGGTGAGGGTGAGGGGCTAGGACCTGACATCATCCATTCAGGGAACCCAACAGGCCTAACAGACCTCTTGAGTGGGGTGAGGGTGAGGGGCTAGGACCTGAATCAGGGAACCCAACAAGGGCGAGCAAGGCCATGAGGGGCTAGGACCTGGTATTGAGGTTACTCCCACGCGCTCTTGAGACTATAAAGGTTACACTTGGTATGGGGTAGATAAGACCTACGGCAGGCACCCCCAACCTTGTTATGGGTCCGCGGAGTACAATGTACCGTGTATATCACATGGAGTACGATGTACCGCGTGGTGGTTACTTAAATTGAGAAAGTCTGGCAGAGAACTAACCCACCTTCGTACCAGCATGATACCCTGCACAACGAGATCTATGTGGTCTGGGATGATATGTGACAATTGGCCAACGTAGTCACTTGAGATATAGTAACCTGTCTCCTTGCTTGATTTACTTACTACCATATGATTTTAAATCTCTAAGTGTGATTTGTGATTGTTTAAGGTGGACCCGAAGGAGGGGTCGAGCCTCGTGGAATTGATTTGTGAAATGAAAATGAGGTTGTGATTGTGAATTGATGTGATGAGATTATATGTGTTTGAGAAAGAGTTTTATGACGTGGGTTTAAAAAGGAGGTTTCTTAATGAATTGCCTTTTTTTATGAATTTAAATGAGATTGAGCATGAGATGATTTATACATGATGTTTTTACCATGTTTTATATGCCAATGTACATGGTTTTGATACATGATATATATGTATACTCATATGGCATAGTTTTATTCCTCATGCTCCTACCATAAATGATTTATGCATAACACTATCAGCATGTAGATAGAGTAGTTATCTACCATGCTTGCATTATTGCCTTACTGAGCGTGTGGTTGCTCATCCCTCTCTACTTTCCCCCTCCTACAGAGTGTGCATAGTAGCCCAGTGAGGACTGAGGCATTGTGGTTTTGGACATCCGCTGCTTCCATCGTCGAAAGGTATATACATAGGATTCTTTTTGTATCTAAACAATGTAAAAGCACAGTAGTCTTTTGAGTTGTAATTATGGGGGATGTAGATGTCAGTGAACATAACTTGTGTAAGTTAATGATTAACTTATAAATGTATGACATCGCTTTATTTAACTGAGAATGAATGAGATGTGATGTTTATTATTAACTCACAGCCCAACAGTGTGGTGGTAAGTTAGTTCACGACCGGGTAAGGTAACGGTAAAACGTGAAAAATTTTCAGTGATTTTCGGTTAAAGAGAATGAAATTGGGTTGTGACACATATACTTAGGGTAAGATTAACTGGTAGTTAATTAGGCTTGTCAACTTCTCTGTGGGACGATAACTCGGGACTCAAATCTCATTATTACTTGTACGACCCGTGCACTTGCGGACATATACCTTCAGGGCGTGTCAAGTTTTTGGCACCGTTGCCGGGGAAGTTTTAATTAGTCGTTAATTAATATCGATGAAATTATGCTTAGGTGTAATTCTAGCTTGTAAATATTTAGATCCTTAGTTTAGTTTAGTTAATTTTCTCCATTTAATTAAAAAAAATTAAAAATTAAAAAAAAATTCTAAGGACTTTCTGATGATTACATGCGTAGAGCCAGGAGTTTCGATTGCTTTCCTTTAGATCCTGAAATTGAACGAACTCTTAGAAAAATTCGAAAGGATTCTAGGAAATTATTAGCTCCGCTGCAACGCACTATGGCAGAAAATAGGGAAATCAGGACCGTTGGAGATTATACGATGCTGATTATTGGAGGATATTATACTGGCATTAGGCCACCAGCTGTCCCTGCTGTAACTTTGAAATTAAGCTCGCAATCCTCCAGATGATCCAAACTTCTTTGCAGTTCAATGGGCTTTCACACGATGACCCACATGCTCACCTTGAGCAATTCCTGGACTTGTGCAACACGTTCAAACATAATGGATTAACTGATGATGCGCTTAGGCTTAGATTATTCCCCTTCTCACTTAGGGATAGGGCGAGACACTGGTTAACCTCCCTGCCTCCAGGATCCATTTCTACATGGGACGAGTTAGCCTATCAATTTCTATCTAAGTTTTTCCCTCCCTCTAAAATGGCCCAACTCCGTAGTAACATATCTTCCTTTGCCCAATTTGATTCAAAACTCTTTACGAAGCATGGGAATGATATAAGGAGCTTTTTAGGAAGTGTCCTCACCATGGCCTACCTTTGTGGCTGCAAGTCTAGACCTTCTACAACGGACTTACAAGCCAGAATAGGACCATTGTTGACGCTGCTGCAGGTGGAGCCCTGATGTGCAAAAAAGAGGAGGAAGCTTACGAGCTTTTAGACAAGATGGCGGCAAACAACTATTTATGGTCCTCGGAGAGGCAACTGCCAAAGAAGTCGACGGGTATTTATGAGCTCGACACACTGTCTACCTTGACCTCTTAAATCGATAATCTTATGAAGAAGGTAGAGTCGCTCAGTACCCAGCATAATCCTTCCTCCAATCCTAATCCTGTTTATTCTATCCAAAGTCCTTTTCTCTCCTGTGAGCTGTGTAGTGGTACCTACTCTGTAGATAGGTGTCCGCTCAACTTAGAATCGGTTCAATATGTTGCCCCTTCTCAAATGCAACAGAACAACCCTTTTTCAAACACCTATAATCCAGGGTGGAGGAACCATCCTAACTTCTCCTGGAGCCAAAACCAAGGGTAAACTTCCAGCTCTAGACCTATAGGACTCCCTGGTTTTCAAGCTCCACCGGTTCAGGTACTACCACAGCCGCAATTTCCATTTCATCTGCCTTCTCATCACCCATACCCACATCATCCATCACCACCACCACCACCTATCCAGCCACAGCATATACTTGCACCAGCACCAGCAGCTGAGAAGAAGCCCTCACTTGAGGAAATGTTCACGACTATCCTGTAAAATCAAGCTGCTTCAATTAAGAACTTAGAGGTTCATGTAGGACAAATAGCAAATGCTCTTAGTCAACGTCCTCAAGGGACCCTCCCCAGTAACATTGAAGCTAATCCTGTTAGGCAAAGGGAGGGTAAGGAACATGTTAAATCCATCACCCTTAGGAGCGGCAAAGAGCTAGAGGAGTCATAGTTAAGTCCAATCTTGTTGAGCCCGTAGTTGAAGAACTCATAAGTCCCAAAGAAGCAGCTCAGAAAGAGCAGGAACATCAGGATCAAGCTGTAAAGGAATCTAAGTTAGGCGCTTCTTCATCTTTACCTTCTTCTTCTTCACAACCTTCCTTTTCATCTGATGTTACACTTGTTACCACTACATTTCCTCCAGTTAGACCCCTATTACCATTTCCTCAGAGGTTCAAAAACCAGAAGCTTGATCAGCAGTTTGCTAAATTTCTTGAGGTTTTTAAGAAGCTTCACATTAACATTCCTTTCATGGATGCTTTAGAGCAAATGCCTAGTTATGTGAAGTTTATGAAGGATATCCTTTTGAGGAAGAGAAGATTAGAGGATTATGAGACAGTGGCCTTGACTGAGGAGTGTAGTGCCATTATTCAGAGGAAATTACCCCCCAAGCTCAAAGATCTAGGTAGTTTTACCATACCTTGCACTATAGGAGATCAGTTCTTTGGTAGAGCCCTTTGTGATCTAGGAGCTAGTATAAACCTTATGCCTTGGTCCATATACTAGAAGCTAGGAATAAGAGATGCAAAGCCCACCACAGTGACCCTTCAATTAGCTGATAGATCCACTAAATATCTGAAGGGGATCATTGAGGACGTGCTAGTTAAGGTAGATAAGTTTATTTTCCCTGCAGATTTTATCGTGTTAGATATGGAGGAAGACAGGGAAGTCTCCATTATTCTAGGCAGACCTTTCCTAGCTACTGGTAGGACATTAATTGACGTACAAAAAGGGGAATTAACCATGAGAGTCTTAGATCAGGAGGTGACATTTAATGTTTTCAAACCTTTGAAGTTCCCTAATGACTCTCAAGATTGTTTTAAAATGGAGATTGAGGAGGATATAAGGCTTGAGCATAAGAAATATGAAAGAAGGAGGGAACTAGATAGAGTTAAGGAGTATTTAACTATTGATATTTTGTCACCATTCTGGATGATCCTCCTACTCTTTACACTGCTGCTGAGTGTTGTGTTCTTTAGCTGCATTTGAAGTGGTTGTGTTTTTCTTTTCACTTTTTGTCTATAGTTCTTTTTCTTTTTCTTTTCTGTTGTTTCTTTCTTTGTTTATTTTGTAGGTTTATTTTCTAGTTTTACGCTTCAATAAAAGCTTCAGTTGTTCATCATCATCAGAAAGGGGAGTACTTTGTTCCCGAACATCAATTCTTATATTATCTGCACACTGAGGACACTGTGCACTTTAAGTTTGGGGGAGGGGATATCACTTGAGTATTTTTCAAAAATTTGGGCAGAATTGAAAAAATTTTCAAATGTTTTTTCGAAAATCTGCGCTTAAACTGTTTGATTTTGGGATGATTTAGTGCTTAGCATGTAGTTTTCCCATATTCTAATGATATGACCCCATGATTAAGTATGATTTTGATTGACTGAGAAGCATGGTTATAGGAAAAGCATGAAGTTGAATTCTTGAATTTGTCTTGATTCTGATTGTGATTTTCTCATCCTATGCACATGTCATGTCATGAATCTGTATATTTATTTAGAGAAAGCTTATGTGGACCTAGGATTGCATTTGTTCAGTTGATTTTGTGCATCATATTCTAGAATTTGTTTGATCTAATCTCGAGGAGAAATATTAGATCACACTTAATTAGGGAGATGTTTAGGCCATCTTTGGATCGTTTGAGCCTTTCTAGCCATCCCTGTACATATTTTATCCCTAGTCACCCATCTGGGCCAAATAAGTTTTTCCCTGTAAATACACCTGTATAAATTTTCCTTAGCTTAAATACTTTTTTCCTATCCCTTACCCCAAAAGCATGAAAAGTCGTTGGGATATATTGTGAGCTAAATGGGTATTAAATGATAGTGAAGGAGTATGCATTTTAAAAAAAAATGAAAAAGAAAAAAAAAGAAAAATACAAAAATAGAATAAAATGTCTAGTGAAATAAATAAGTTTGGAGGAAATAAATTTGAGCTCTTCCATTAAGATCCTAGAAGTAATGCATGTTAAGGGGTAATTAAACCTAAATTGACTTTATCATACCTTAACCCCAGCCTTACATTACAAGCTTAATGAAGTCCTATTGATCTTTGATTAAGTGTGACTACATTAGTGGAGAGAGAAGTGAAAAGCAAACTTATGAGAATGATCACATGTCATTAACTTTGCATTCACTGTGTTTGCATAATCTAATCCGGATAATGAACTATGAAGTGACTTTGACATTTTTCACACACTCACGAGGAGTCAAATTTGGGTTAGGACTTATGATTGAATAATTTTAAATGTTGGACTTGTAATTGTGAATCTTTGAGATCATAGTCTGTACTTTATCTTTGAGGATAATATTGGAGAAATTATTATGTTTTGTACTTGTCATTCCTACAATTATTTTGTTTTGCTTGAGGACAAGCAAAAGCTCAAGTTTGGGGGTGTGATAATTCTATATTTTTAGAATTATTTATGCTTAATTTCCTAATTAATTATTTAAATTCTCAATTTATTTTGTTAATTATCCCGTTTATTTAATTAAAATTCTCATGTTTACGGATAAATGAAATCCGGATGAATTTTGAATATGTCGGTAGAAAATAGACCTAAATTGAGCTAAAATCGAGATTCGACCACGCAGACAACACGAGCCTAGCACATCCAAATGGATAAAAAGACAGATGACATGGAAATATTATTTTTCAAGGAGCCAATGGTGTGAAGACAAGTGGCCAAACAATGCCAACTCATCTACGATAAAAATATATATATTACAATTGTACCCCTAAGTGTGTATATAAATAGAAAAAGATGGCAATTGAAAAGGGGGAGTCTAGGTTAGAATAGAAGTAATTTAGGAGTAGGGGGCAACTTTAGTTTTTCTTTTTAGGTTAAACATTTATTTTAGGTTTTATTTTTCAGAAATTTTCTTTTGAATTTTTTTGGCTGGTGACAGCAGCCACGATTCATCATATTTCTTCTAGGATTTGTTCAGTTTCTATTCCATTGTTATTTTACTGTTTAACTTTTAATTTAAAGTATTATTTTTATTTTATTTCTCTCGGTTTCCTTCCTAGTTTCGGTTTCTTTTATTTTTTTACATTCTTCATTGTGAATCGGGGTTGAGCAAAACTCCCACGGGAGTGACTGCGTGAAGGTGGTAAGACACGGGTTGGACAAGTGAGGCTGCTGGGTTTTGCTGAACAGAAGCTGGAATTCACCATAGCAAGGAACCGAAAGCCACAAATCCATTCCTCTATTCTCCTTTGTTTATATTATTTATATTGTTCATCATCTTCTTTTTCATTAACTTTTGCTTTCATCATATTTTACATTTTCTGTTTGTCTTTACTGTTGTGTGCAAGAATGATGACATGGAGGGGCGATTTTAGTGCAGAAAATCGGATGCTGCAGCACCAAGGCGCTAAACATTCTCTGGTGTATTTGAGTTGCTGAGTAACAGTGCCCCTTGATGTTCTGCTGCTGTTATGAGGAGTGTTGCGGTATAGCAGTGTAGAACCAGGCAGGGAATTAAGCTGGTGCATGCCGTGGATACAAACTGATATGCAGTAAGGTGGTGAGGCAGAAGATTGCAGGAAGACAAACATGAGGGGGGCAGTACGTAGGTGTTGTGGTTGCAGTGCAGGAATGTCTGGCAGTGCAGGAAAGCTGGGCTGGTCACTGGCAGCTGCATCTCTTCCTAGTTTTTAACATGCTGCTGTTCGGTTTAGCCATTACAATATAATTATGATCTCTGTTTCCCTCATCTTAATGCTCTATTTCTAAATTGATTTACTGTTTCATTGTCTCTTTGAATTTTCTGCTTTATTCTCTTTTTATTTCTATTCAAATGTTAGGTCAGGTTAACTTATTATCACTGCATTTTTCTTCAACTGCGTTGGACTTCCCATCTTTCTACACTTAAAATTGTTTCTCGATTGTGTTGGGTTTCATTTCATCTTCATTGTTTTGCATAACAATTAATCTTCTTTAATCATATTTTTGCTCCTGGTTCTGCTGCTGTTTGCATGTCTTGTTGTAGTTATCAGTACATGAAACGAGCAAGAAGTATGAAGCGTAGTAATGCTGAAGCTAATCTCAGGTCATGCAAGGTGTTGCTAGAGATGCAGCTCAGTAATGAGATGCAGAGATTGTGCTAACAGTGCGAGAGCAGGTCGTGCAAGGTGTTAGTACAGAGTAGAGCAAAACTAGAGCATCACCTGGACAGGTGCAGTAGCAGTACGAGGCTGGGAGCAGGAGCCACGAGTGAGAGTTGACATGTTGTGGGTTGTACCTAATAAACATGCAGAAGATGTACAAAGCTAGCACCTAGACAAACCGAGAGGATAACTGATAGAGCAGAACGTGTACAGTGATAGTATCGGGACCATTTGGTTTTGATATTGTCTAAGGCCACGTTTGGCTATTGCTTCTTTGCAATTTGATGTGTTTTGTAGTTTTGATTATTTTCATTAGTGTTATTTAGGATAGTGGTTAATTAATATTTAAATTTAAAACTTTAAGTTGTTAATTCAATCTTTAGTTTTAAGTTTTAGTTGATAGTTAATTTGATGTTTTATGTTTTAGGACTTAATTTTAGTTAGTATTTTAAGAATTGCATTTAGAATTAATTTAGATTAAATGTGTTTCATGCATTTTTAATTTAGTCTTCATTTTTAATAGATTTTAGGTTAGTTTAATTTGTAATTTTTATTAGTTTAAATACATGCATTTTTATTTTAAATTTGTTTAAATTTTAAATTAATTCTATTTCTTTATTTTCATATTTGTATTTTATTTTAATTGCGTTAATTAATTGTTTTAATTTTCTTTTGTAGGTATTTTCTTTAATTGCTCGGAGTTCAGTAGGCAAATCTTAGTTCAGTTTTATTTTCTTTAGTTTTTAATGTTTATTGTTTTAAGTACTTTTAATTAGCCTTAGTAGATCATCAACTTAAAATTCATAATTCGCTAGGATATACTTAGGGTAAGATTAACTGGTAGTTAATTAGGCTAGTCAACTTCTCTGTGGGACGATAACTCGGGACTTAAATCCCATTATTACTTATATGACCCGTGCACTTCCGGACATATACCTTCAGGGCGTGTCAGTAGCCTGTGTAACTACCTCAACAAGGCTCTCTATACTCTGCTCAATCCTAGCGAAGCGTTCCTCAGTATGCCCTAGCGTCTTAATAGGCTCCTGTGGAATCTGACCAGTCTGTGGCTCTACACGGCTCTAAGGCCTACCTTTACGGCCTCTAGTATGTGAACTCGCCCCTCTACCACGCGGGTAACAGGTATAACGCCTAAATTCTCGCATCCATAACCATTCATTAGTCTAATCCCATCTCAGTATACACAATTATATCTAAACAAAGCACAGTAATATGGGAATGTAACTTTCCTACTTATAAATACCGACTCATGTCAGAGCTATCACGACCCATTTTTACCTAAATCGCTACAAATTTTTCATTTTCTTCATTTCCTTTCCCGATCATGAACATTCTCACCACTAAACAGTTGAGCTATGAGTCAGTATTAGTCACTCTTTACCATATACTATGCCATCTATCTTTTAATTTATTCAATAGCAAACACGTATACTTTATAATTGAGGTTCAATACTTGTACGTATTTACTAATATTTACATCCCCTATATTACATTCCAAAATGATTACAGTGCTATTACATGTTTAGTTACAAAAAGATACCAGTGTGTATACCTCTTGGTGATGGGAAGCAGCGGATACCAGGATACACTCTGTAGAGAGGAAAATGAAAGGGATAAGCTCACTAGCTCAGTAAGGCAACAATGCAAGTGTGAGACCCCGTAAATGTATAATAGTATATATGTACATAGAAATGTAAATTAAGTGAAGTATATGTGATGTAAGTCCATAAGTTAATGAACACACTTGTAATAAGAGTTGTGATTGTACATACAAGTTACATTATGTATGAATGTAAAGAAATGGACTTAAACATGTGGAGAATGTGAGTAGAATGGATTATGAGTAGTGTGGTAAAATGGAAGTAGAATTGCATAAGTTGTGCACTTCCATTTGGTTTAAATCGTATACTTTTGGTTATACAAGGATTCCACACAAGTTTCAATAGGAATAAGGTATGTATGGATGTCATTATCAAGCCTCAAAGATGAATGAATGAGAAAATGATCATGGTAGCAAATTAAGGATGTTTGAGTATGAGTTGCTGCAAAAGAACTGTAGAAAATCTGGAAACTATGAAGGGCAGATTGATCCCATGGGATGAGAGATCGATCTGGAAGAGCTAGAATGCTTTTATTTGGGCAATGGAATAGAGCAGATCGATATCCAATGGAGCCAGATCGATCCCCTAAGCATTTTGTAATGAAAAGATCGATCCTCAAGCACCTAGATCGATCTCATTAGCTCTCTGTTTGGGAGCAGATCGATCTCATGCTTCGACAGATCGATCTCCTGCTTAAAATTCTGTGAAAATGAGGGATTTAATGGGACCAGATCGATCTCCTCTTGGTGTAGATCGATCTCCTCAAGCTATTTCTATAAAAAGAGTGTTGAAAATTTGAAAATTTCGAGAAAAACACCATTCTTCCATTTTCAACCCAAAAACCTAACTTTCTCTCCCTAAAACCAGCCATTTTTAGTAAGATTTGAAGAGAGACCATTAGAGGCAAAGTTGTTCCTATCAAAGGGAAGAACAACATAGTTGGAAGGCATTTTCCCATTGTTGGTATTGAAAGAGCTAAGGGCATTGTCATTTGGAGCAAGAAGAGAAATCAAACTTGGTAAGATTCTAACACTCCAACTATGGTACATTGTCTATTTAAATGATTTTGGAGTT
Organism: Firmiana major; assembly: GCA_033439115.1. Lineage (NCBI taxonomy): Eukaryota > Viridiplantae > Streptophyta > Magnoliopsida > Malvales > Malvaceae > Firmiana > Firmiana major. The sequence goes on along the minus strand of CM065908.1, from coordinate 15,087,336 downwards.
GTTTGGCATAAGTATGGATGGCTAGAAACTATCTAAAATACATTGGAATGATTATGACCTAGAAATGGTCTAGTGTGAGAAAGTGGAATGTATGGAGATTAATGAGAAATGGGATGTCTAGAGGTGACAATAGTGTTATGGGTATGATTTTAAGATGTTGTTGGTGGATAAATTGTAAGATTTACCTAAAAGGGGTAAAATGTGGATTAAGGCATTGGTAAAATGCATAAGTGAATTATATTGAATAGTGAGGTCAAATATGGGTTAAAAACATTAACTCAAATGATTTGAATGAATGAAACGCAGCTTCCGAGGATATGCCGGGGCGAGTTGAGCCAAGAGCGTGAGAAGCTAAGAGGAAAGGAGTCACACCAAGTAAACCGAGGTAAGGGAATTGTGTGAACTCTTGAGATATCTGTGCGCAACTTGGGCGCATTAAATGCTTTGCTAGAATGCATGAGACATTAGGAAATGATGTTGGGTGATTGAAGGGCAAAAGTTGGGAGTTTGACAAAATGTGCATGAAAACAAAAGCATATTGCTTTGAAAATCATGTTTTATTGCTTTTTAGCAAATGATTGGTAGGTTGGCTGACATTGAAATGATTTGCAAAAGAAATGAGTGTGTTTTGGTTTTGTTAACCATACTTTCCAAAGTTTTGAGCCACCTACATGATTTCGTGAGTATGAAAGCGTGCTAGAGTATGACTCGCATGAGATTTGACGTGTTTTATACACATGAGTGCTAGAGGCACTAGTTTTCACATGGATTTCATATTTGTTTTGGCATTGTGCTTGGAGTTTGTCTCGCACTAGATGCCTACCTTGCATGTTGCCGTGTTTAGAGCTTCGAGTAGACTGGGTGTCACATCGATTAATTAGGCTCATACGTGCATTGTTTTGACATGATTAATTAGCCGTGTTAGGAGCTTCAGGTAGACAAGAGGTCGTACCGATTAAATAGGCTCACACGTGCGTTTAAGATGTGGCGTGATATGATGTGTTGATTGGGTCCACAGAGTACGTTGTACCGTGCATGTAGCATGGAGTACGTTGTACCGTGTTGAGTTGTGATGTGCCATCTTCGGACGAGATCTGCTATGGATTGACGGGTAGGATTTGACCTACCTCCTGTGTGGAAGCAGATAGTGGTGATATCCCGCACACCTAATCCATGTAGCCAGTATCACAGGTTATGTACATAGGCCTTGAGGCTATTACCTGTTGTTGAACTGCCTATCTCACATGTCTATTACTTTGAGAATAAATCCATTTTTGAAATGATTTGTGGGTCAGGAAGGTCCGAGGGATGGGCTGAGACCTGACCGGTGTTGGATTGATTTGTTAATGGTTTTTAAAGTGCACGAATGCATGATGGTTAATGCCATGCTATTTGAGAAAAATGCATGATGTTTAATGCCATGCTTTATTGTGAAAATGCATGATGGTTAATGCCATTCTATTTTAGAAAAATGCATGATGTTTAATGCCATGCTTTATTGTGAAAATGCATGATGGTTAATGCCATGCTATTTGAGAAAAATGCATGATGGGTAATACCATGCTTTTATTGTGAATTATGCATGATGATTTATACCATGCTTTAAGTTGAAAAGCGCACTGGATTTTAATAGCATGAATGCTTTACATACCATTAACACAATCATACACTCATGTTTTGAGATAAAATGATGAATTAAATGCTTTTGAGCATGGCATCACGATCACATAGATAGTGCAGTATCTACCTGTTCGCATGATTGCCTTACTGAGCGTGTGGTTTGCTCACCCCCTTATTTTCCCCCTCTCTATAGAGATTTGAGTATAGAGTGAGCGTGACTGGAGGCTTGTCCCTTTTGGTAATCTGCTGCATCCCATCGCTAAAGGTATACATACATGGATTATTTTGTATTTAAACTAGACATAGCACAGTAGCATTTTGTATGTAACTATTGGGGATGTAAAACAATGTAAACACATGTAACGACTCTGATATATATACATTTATACAAGTGTTTACTCATAAATAATGTTCAAATTGAATTGGTATGGTGGAGTGAGTTAGACGTCGACACACAGCCCAACTATTGAGGAGAGTTGCTGTTCACGATTGAGGTAAGGACGAATGATAAATGATGCATGAAAATGTGAAAAATTTGTACGTATTTTGGTAAGTTGAGGGTCGTGACAGAAGTTGGTATCAGAGCTGAGTTGGTCTGACGTGTGTCGTGTCTAAAATACTTTAAAAGTTGGAAAATTACATCCCCATGTTACTGTGCTTGTTTAGATACAATTGTGTGTGTGTCGATGGGTTGACTAAGTAATTAGTTGTGAATGTAGGGAATTGAGTAAATATGTCTAATACCAGTCGCGGTAGAGGGATGAGAGCACAGGCTCGAGGCCGTAGAGGTAGGCCTGGGGCTCGTGTTGAGCCGGAAACACATGAGGCTCAGGATGATATTGAGGTGGAGGCTGATGTTGAGGACGCTCCACAGGGTCCAGAGGAGAGACCCGAGAGTACTGAGGCTCGCTTCGCCAGGATTGAGCGGAGCATTGAGATGATTGTGGAGTTGGTCACCCAATCTTTATCTGGAGTTGGCGGTAGACAGAGTCCCGCTACACAGGGTGATGCCGAGCATGCGGCAGCTCCAGAGGCACGGGCAAGGCAAGCCCAGAGACCTCAAACGATAGATACCCCACCCACACAGGATGTGCCTATGCCGGTTGCTACACCAGGCATTAGAGGTTGGGGATATGGATGTGATTTGGATAGACTGCGGCAGTTCCAAAAGTTTGGACCGCCGTCTTTCAGTGGAATAAAGGACCCAGTAGCGGCTGAGGATTGGATCAATGAGATCGAGAAATTATATGGGTTCTTTGAATGTACTACCACCGAGATGGTAGCGTTTGCCGCTTTTATGCTGAAGGGGTCAGCAGAACATTGGTGGAAGTCCACCAGGCCTATTTTGAGAGCCCGGTATACTGAGATCAGCTGGGATGTATTTCTAGAGGCCTTCCGGAGATAGTATGTCCCGGATACCGCACAGCGAAAGCTAAAGATGGCATTTTTGGGACTGACCCAAGGGTGCAGGACTGTGGATGAGTATGAGACTGCTTTTATCTCCCTGGGCAGATATGATCCCAACACGATGAGTAATGAGGTCGAGAAGATCCAAAAGTTTATGGATGGATTGAGACCGACCATCAGGTCTAGAATGGTTCCCCTGGATATACCGACCTATGAGGAGGCAGTGCGCAGGGCGCAATTGTGTGAACAAAATGTTGATAGAATCGCCTCAGAGTTTGGAAAGGTTGGTAAGATGAGGGACAGAGATAAGAAGAGACCAATGATGGATAGAGGCTTCAGTTATAAAGGAAGCAAGAGATTCTCTGGAAAGAGGCCGAGGATTGATGAGATTAGGGAGAGGACAGTTAATACTCCCATGTATCCGGCCATTGATCCAGCTAAGGGAATCGTGATTGAAGGGCCATGGCCTACTACGGAACAGTATGGCAAGTGTGGCAAGTACCATGGTACTCGACCATGCTATGGATCTCCTGTAGTATGCTTCAGATTTGGGAAGCCAGGGCACATAATCAGGGATTACCCAGAGATGACAGAGAGAGCCCCACAAAAGGGCAAGGAGCCGAAGAGAGCTCCAGTGGTACAGCTACTCTGAGGAGGAGGGCTACAGCTGAGGAAAATGGGAAGCAAACAGTGGGTGTAAGCAGAGGATGAGTGCACGCACTGGACCAAGACACTGCGGATCAGTCATCGGATGTGGTAAAAGGTACCATCCAAATCTTTGATTTAAAAGCTTATGTACTGTTTGATCCTGGTGCCACGCATTCTTTTGTATCACCATCCTTTGCAAGTAAATTGTTGAAGCATGTAAAACCCACACTGCTTGATAAGATGTTGTTGATATCTACCCTTATGAATGATAGTCAGTTGACTGAGCATGTATATAAGGATTGTAAGATGAAGATAGGAGGTAAAGAGATGGCAGTCAATTTAATTTTATTAAATATGAATGATTTTGATGTAATCCTAGGGATGGATTGGCTGGCTGTAAATCATGTTGTTATGGATTGTCATGCAAAAACTTTGATGTTTCCAAAGATAGACAATCTTGTAGTAAATTTTATGAAATGAAGTTAAAGAACATGATTTTTATTAAGTGTAATGAGTATAATCTTGATACATGATGTATGAGAGATAAATTTGTTTATCAATTTTATGTGTGCATATGATGATTGATGATACTAATGGTGGAAAGAATAATGTGAAGGGTTCATCGCTTATGTGATTGAGACGGATAAGGCACGTCCGGAATTGGGAGACATACCAGTGGTTATGGAATTTCTAGATGTCTTTTCGGATGAGTTACCAGGGTTACCTCTAGATAGGGAGATGGAGTTTGGTATAGACTTTGCACTTGGTACAGAGCCGATATCCAAGCTACCATACAGAATGGCTCAAGTTGAGTTGGAGGAGTTAAGGAAACAGTTACAAGAGTTGCTAGAGAAGGGGTTCATCAGACCGAGCGTCTCACCTTGGGGAGCACCGATTTTGTTTGTAAGGAAGAAGGATGGAAGCCTCCGACTGTGTATAGATTACCGGTTGTTGAATAAGGCCACCATCAAGAATAAGTATCCCCTTCCACGCATCGATGACTTGTTGGTTCAGCTTAAGGGAGCGCAGGTTTTTCCAAGATAGATCTGAGATCAGGGTACCATCAGTTGAAGATACGAGGTGGAGATGTACCCAAGACAGCTTTTTTCACCCGGTATGGACATTATGAGTTTATGGTTATGCCATACGGGTTGATGAATGCTCTCGCAGCTTTTATGTCTTTGATGAATGAGGTATTCCACCAGTACTTAGATCGATTTGTTATTGTATTTATTGATGATATACTGGTGTATTCAAGGTCTAGAGAGGAGCATGAACAACACTTAAGGATAGTGCTGCAAACCCTCCGAGAGAAGAAGTTGTACGCTAAACTCAGTAAGTGTGACTTTTGGTTGGAACAGATCTCTTTTCTGGGTCACATAGTATCGAAGGATGGAGTATCAGTGGATCCATCTAAGATTGATGCCATAGTTCAGTGGCAGAGACCCCAGACAATGACTGAGATCAGAAGTTTCCTGGGTTTAGCTGGGTATTACCGAAGGTTTGTAGAGGGATTTTCGAGATTAGCTGCTCCTTTGACACGTCTCACGAGAAAGAATGTGGAGTTTGTGTGGGACGATAAGTGCGAGGAAAGCTTTGAGGAGTTGAAAAGGAGATTAACCACAGCTTCGATCCTCACCATTCCTACCAGCTCAGGAGGTTTCTTGGTGTATGTAGATGCTTTACATTTGGGACTGGGCTGTGTATTGATGCAAGATGGGAAGGTAGTAGCTTATGGATCAAGACAGTTAAAGGATCTTGAGAGGAACTACCCGACCCATGACTTGGAGTTGGCAGCAGTGGTGTTTGCGCTGAAGATATGGCCCCACTACCTCTATGGTGAGAGATTTCAGATTTATACAGATCATAAAAGCCTTAAGTACCTGTTCTCACAGAAAGAGTTGAACATGAGGCAAAGGAGATGGCTCTAGCTGTTAAAGGATTATGATTGTGAGATCCTGTAACACCCGAGTAAAGCAAATGTGGTTGCTGATGCATTGAGTAGGAAGCATCTCGAGATGGTGTCATTTATGATGGTCAGGGAACACGAGCTGTTGGAACAGTTCACGAACCTTAGTTTGGATATGACCCCGCCTGATGCTGATAGTGGATTTATGATAGCTAGCCTGCAGTTGGAACTGGATCTGGTAGATCGAATCTGACAGGCTCAACGAGTTGATCAGCAGTGTAGTGATATTGTCGGGCAGATACATAGGGGTATAGATACGGACTTTGAGTTGAGTTCGAATGGGCTGTTGAGGTTCAGAGGTAGGATATGTGTTCCTGATGAAGCAGAGATCAGAAGGTTGATCTTAACAGCTCACTCATCGAAGTATACGATACATCCAAGGGGTACTAAGATGTATCAAAACCTTCGAAAAGTTTATTGGTGGTCTGGAATGAAAAAGCACATTGCTGAATATGTTGCTAAGTGTCTCGTTTGTCAGCAGGTGAAGGTAGAGCATCAGAAGCCTGCAGGGTTATTACAGCCTCTACCGATACCGACTTGGAAGTGGGAGCATGTCACCATGGATTTTGTGATGGGATTACCAAGGACCCGCAGAAGTCATGATGCCATATGGGTGATTGTGGATCGGTTGACGAAATCAGCCCATTTTCTATCTATGAGAGCTACCGATACTCTGAGCCAGTTAGCGAACCTATATGTGCGCGAGATAGTGAGGCTACATGAAATTCCAGTGAGCGTTGTTTCTGATAGGGATGCCCGCTTCACTTCCCACTTCTGGGAACGTTTTTAGGAAGCGATGGGGACCCAGTTAAGTTTTAGCACCGCGTTTCATCCTTAGTCAGATGGTCAGTCAGAGAGGACTATACAGACCCTGGAGGATATGTTGAGAGAGTGTGCATTGTATTTTGGAGGCTCCTGGGATGACCATTTGCCACTCGCAGAGTTCGCATATAATAACAGTTTTCATGCGAGTATCGGGATAGCACCATATGAGGCATTGTATGGGCATAGATGCCGTTCCCCTATTAGATGGGAAGAGGTTGGTGACAGACAGATCTTTGCTCCTGACTTGGTTAGACAAGCTTCTGAGGACGTCTAATTGGTATGTGAGAGGTTATAGACAGCTCAGAGCAGGCAAAAGAGTTATGCTGACAGGAGATGGAGACCACTAGAGTTTGATGTGGGTGAGTCAGTGTTTTTGAAAGTTTCCCCTTCGAAGGGAATTATGAGATTCGGGAAGAAGGGAAAGTTGAGCCCTCGATATATAGGGCCATTCGAGATACTTGATAGAGTGGGAGATACGGCGTATCGGTTGGTAAGTGTGCATAACGTCTTCCACGTATCCATGTTGAGGAAGTATCACCCGGACTCGGCACATGTGATAAGATATGAGCCTTTGGAGCTCAATGAAGGTATGACCTATGTTGAGAAGCCAGTTCGAGTATTGGACAGAAAAGAGAAAGTATTGAGGACAAAGACAATTCCCTTGGTGAAAGTACTTTGGCAACATCACACTGTGGAAGAAGCCACATGGGAATTGGAGAGTTTGATGCGGGAGAAGTATCCCGAGTTGTTCACAAAATAATTGGTTCTAATTTGGAGGACCAAATTTTCTAAGTGGGGGAGAATGTGAGACCCCGTATATGTATAATAGTATATATGTACATAGAAATGTAAATTAAGTGAAGTATATGTGATGTAAGTCCATAAGTTAATGAACACACTTGTAATAAGAGTTGTGATTGTACATACAAGTTACATTATGTATGAATGTAAAGAAATGGACTTAAACATGTCGAGAATGTGAGTAGAATGGATTATGAGTAGTGTGGTAAAATGGAAGTAGAATTGCATAAGTTGTGCACTTCCATTTGGTTTAAATCGTATACTTTTGGTTATACAAGAATTCCACACAAGTTTCAATAGGAATAAGGTATGTATGGATGTCATTATCAAGCCTCAAAGATGAATGAATGAGAAAATGATCATGGTAGCAAATTAAGGATGTTTGAGTATGAGTTACTGCAGAAGAAATGCCGAAAATCTGGAAACTATAAAGGGCAGATCCATCTCATGGGATGAGAGATCGATCTGGAAGAGCCAGAATGCTCTTATTTGGGTAATGGAATAGAGCAAATCGATCTCCAATGGAGCCAGATCGATCTCCTAAGCATTCTATAATGAAAAGATCGATCCTCAAGCACCCAGATCGATCTCCTTAGCTCTCTGTTTGGGAGCAGATCGATCTCATGCTTCGACAGATCGATCTCCTGCTTAAAATGTCGTGAAAATGAGGGATTTAATGGGACCAGATCGATCTCCTCTTGGTGCAGATCGATCTCCTCAAGCTATTTCTATAAAAGGAGTGTTGAAAATCTGAAAATTTCGGGAAAAACACCATTCTTCCATTTTCAACCCAAAAACCTAACTTTCTCTCTCTAAAATTAGCCATTTTCAGTAAGATTTGAAGAGAGACCATTAGAGGCAAAGTTGTTCCTATCAAAGAGAAGAACAACATAGTTAGAAGGCATTTTCCCATTGTTGGTATTGAAAGAGCTAAGGGCATTGTCATTTGGAGCAAGAAGAGAAATCAAACTTGGTAAGATTCTAACACTCCAACTATAGTACATTGTCTATTTAAATTATTTTGGAGTTGTTTGGCATGAGTATGGATGGCTAGAAACTATCTAAAATACATTAGAATGATTATGACCTAGAAATGGTCTAGTGTGAGAAAGTGGAATGTATGGAGATTAATGAGAAATGGGATGTCTAAAGGTGACAATAGTGTTATGGGTATGATTTTAAGATGTTGTTGGTGGATAAATTGTAAGATTTACCTAAAAGGGGTAAAATGTGGATTAAGGCATTGGTAAAATGCATAAGTGAATTATATTGAATAGTGAGGTCAAATATGGGTTAAAAACATTAACTCAAATGATTTGAATGAATGAATCGTAGCTTCCAAGGATACGCCGGGTGAGTTTAGCTAAGAGCGTGAGAAGCTAAGAGGAAAGGAGTCACACCAAGTAATCCGAGGTAAGGGAATTGTGTGAACTCTTAGAGATATCTGTGCGCAACTTGGGCGCATTAAATGCTTTGCTAGAATGCATGAGACATTAGGAAATGATGTTGGGTGATTGAAGGGCAAAAGTTGGGAGTTTGACAAAATGTGCATGAAAACAAAAGCATATTGCTTTGAAAATCATGTTTTATTGCTTTTTAGCAAATGATTGGTAGGTTGGCTGACATTGAAATGATTTGCAAAAGAAATGAGTGTGTTTTGGTTTTGTTGACCATACTTTCCAAAGTTTTGAGCCACCTACATGATTTCGTGAGTATGAAAGCGTGCTAGAGTATGACTCGCACAAGATTTGACGTGTTTTATACACATGAGTGCTAGAGGCACTAGTTTTGGCATTGTGCTTGGAGTTTGTCTCGCACTAGATGCCCACCTTGCATGTTGCCGTGTTTGGAGCTTCGAGTAGACTGGGTGTCCCATCGATTAAATAGGCTCACACGTGCATTGTTTTGACATGATTAATTAGTCGTGTTAGGAGCTTCGGGTAGACAAGAGGTCGTACCGATTAAATAGGCTCACACATGCGTTTGAGATGTGGCGTGATATGATGTGTTGATTGGGTCCACGGAGTACGTTGTACCGTACACGTAGCATGGAGTACGTTGTACCGTGTTGAGTTGTGATGTGCCGTCTTCGGACGAGATCTGCTATGGATCGGCGGATAGGATTTGACCCACCTCCCGTGTGGAAGCAGATAGTGGTGATATCCCGCACACCTGATCCGTGTAGCCGGTATCACAGGTTATGTACATAGGCCTTAAGGTTATTACCTGTTGTTGAACTGCCTATCTCACATGTCTATTGCTTTGAGAATAAATCCATGTTTGAAATGATTTGTGGGTTAGGAAGGTCCGAGGGATGGGCTGAGACCTGACCAGTGTTGGATTGATTTGTTAATGGTTTTTAAAGTGCACGAATGCATGATGGTTAATGCCATGCTATTTGAGAAAAATGCATGATGTTTAATGCCATGCTTTATTGTGAAAATGCATGATGGTCAATGCCATGCTATTTGAGAAAAATGCATGATGTTTAATGCTATGCCATGCTATTTGGAAGCATTCATGCCCTGGATTTTAATAGCATGAATGCTTTACATACCATTAACACAATCATACACTCATGTTTTGAGATAAAATGATGAATTAAATGCTTTTGAGCTTGGCATCACGGTCACGTAGATAGTGCAGTATCTACCTATTCGCATGATTGCCTTACTGAGCCTGTGGTTTGCTTACCCCCCATATTTTCCCCCTCTCTACAGAGATTTGAGTATAGAGTGAGCGTGACTGGAGGCTTGTCCCTTTTGGTAATCTGCTGCATCCCATCGCTAAAGGTATACACACTTGGATTATTTTGTTTCTAAACTAGACATAGCACGGTAGCATTTTGTATGTAACTATTGGGGATGTTAAACAATGTAAACACATGTAACGACTCTGATATATATACATTTATACAAGTGTTTACTCATAAATAATGTTCAAATTGAATTGGTATGGTGGAGTGAGTTAGACGTCGACACACAGCCCAACTATTGAGGAGAGTTGCTATTCACGATTGAGGTAAGGACGAATGATAAATGATGCATGAAAATGCAAAAAATTTATACGTATTTTGGTAAGTTGAGGGTCGTGACAGCAAGCAAGTAGATAACTACACTATCTACGTGCTTATAATGTCATGATATAAAATCGCTTACATTTAGAGCATGAGGTATGACTAAAAACGATGCCACATGTATATATCTATCATATAAGATAAATCATGAAATCAGGCATATAAAACAAACATGGAAAAATCATCATGTACGACATCTTATGCTCTACACATTAAAACTTATCAGTTTCATCATAAAACTATACATCATCCTTTAAAAACATCCCACAAGGTTCGACCCCTCCCTCGGGTCTACCCTGGATAACACAAATCATGTTTAGTGCAAATAAAAATCATGTGATATCATGTGAGACAGGTGGTCACTCTATACAATCGAGGACTCTGCTGGCCAGCTATGTCACAACCATTCCAGACCACACGAATCCCAGTGTGTGGGGCATCATACTGTAACGGGAGGTAGGTCAAATCCTACCCGTCATAATATAAATCAACATCATCACCACACAGTACAACATACTCCATGTGATATACATGGTACAACATACTCCATGGACCTATATCATGGTCGGGGGTGACTGTCGTAGGTTTTATCTATCCCTTACCATGTATAACAGACTCAGTCTCAAGTGCACATGTGAGCATCTCATCCGTGTGACACACAGTCTACATAAGGCATCCAGCACGACTCGTTGCATATCACAGTGTGAAAAGTCCAGTGTGAGCAAGGCTCTAGCGCAGTTTCATGCACAATATGTACAAATCCTCGTACTAGCAATGCTCCAATACGGCTTTATGCAAAATAAATAATGGTAAAAACATGAACGAGCAAATGTCCAATACAGCTATGTGCATAAGAAATAATGAAACCCACATACGAGCAAAAGCTCCATTACAGCTTGTATGCATCTCAACTCAAAATATGGTGCGAGCTAGGCTCCAGCACATTTCATGCATGTTAAAATATCAAAATCTAGTGCGAGCAAGGCTCTAGCACGATTTCATGCACAATCAGTAAAAATCCTCATACAAGCAACGCTCCAGTATGGTTTTATGGAAAATAAAAATACTTATATAAATCTGATAGGTGGCTCTAAGTAGGTAAAACCCCTGTCAAAACTCAAAATCAGCACCGACACGTGCTATGTCATGCAAATCATGAAACAATTAGCCGACCTATCCTAGTTTTGACCAAATCATGGCATCACATCACATTAAAGCATAATATTCATGATTTTCATGCAGTTTACTAGCCTTACTACCATTTTTATAAAATTTACTCCCAAGGGTAAAATTATCTTTTTACACCGATACCCCGATTTTTGTAAAAAATATTATTTTATTTCTAGATACCTTAGGAAATTTCATGCCCTGTAAATACCCTCAAAATATGTATAGTTACCTCTAGGCACTCACAAAATTCCTTACCTCGAAATAGGTCGACTGCGAACTCAAATTCTTGATCTCTCCAGATCAGCAGTCTATTTGGCTCCGGACATATCCTCAGGAGTTGCAAATATTTACTATTCTCATCAATATAATTTAATATACTTAATTCTCACTTGAATTAAATTCAAATCAATGTATTGGGCCAGTTTACACTTATTGGGTCTTGTTACATCTTATTGGGCCTTACTTTCTCTTAAGTCCATTTCGATTATACTATTCATTTCTCGAGAATCTATTGGGGTCATCAAGCCTACTGATTCATATTAGGTTAGCCATGGGCCCACAATGCCTTATTGAGCCAAATACTCAACGCTTGGCCCACTTGACCATCCGGGCCAACACCATGGTTGCCTAGCTCTCATGGCATTTCAGCAAACACTTGGTGTGCTTGCCTTAAGTTCATCACTTTCCTTCACTAAGGCATTTCATCATACACCTCTTATGCCTACTTTAAATCATCATCTATTCCAACATATTGGTTTCACAAAACCATCTCAAAATCATGCATATAACATCTCCGACACTATAGTATAATCAATTTGTCATTAGATTAACCATAGCTCACTTTCTCACACTATACCCATATTCGGTCATGGGTGATTAAGAATGCTCAAGGATGTTTCAGCCAACCATACATACACAAATCAACTCATAAAAATATCTAGATTAACATAATTGATGTTGGTGTATTGAAAACTCACCTAGCTTAACCTTTCTCTTTTAGCCAAAAATGGGGAAACACCTTTCTCCTTCAATCCATAAATTTAACTACTAGTTTTTGACTATGTTGTTCTCCTTCTCACTAGTAACAACTTTGCTAAAAGTAAACTTTCTCAAATTTGTTTGGAAAGTGATGACATTTTAGAGTGAGAAAACTTATTCACTTTGCTAAAATGGAGAGATATTTGTTAATCTGGGGAAGAAGACTAATAGAAATGGGTATTATGAGATCGATCTCCAATGGTGAGAGATTGATCTTCCTTTGGTTGAACTACACAAATATTTAGTAAGTAAGCTGTGGGATCAATCTGCTCTTGGGAAGGGATTGATCCTTTCTAGCCAAAAACCATTCGAGAGGGAAGGGATCAATCTTTTCTATGCAGAATCACATCGAGATCGATATGCTTTTGGGAAGGGATCGATCCTTTCTATGCAGAATCACATCGAGATCGTTCTGCTTGCTATGGAACCTTTGTGATTTCATTCTGGAATTACAAGATCGATCTTGTCGTGAAAGAAGATCGATCTGGTATTCATCTACAGGATTCCACCTACTAATTTTTCCAAAATTTCAAAGGAAAGATTGCATTTAAATGCTTCACTAATCATTTTGCATTCTATTCTCACTTAGAGCATAAAAGGTCTGTTTCTTATGATTCACGTATTATATAACTTGTGTGTACAACATGGAATCATAAAAGGGTACATAGAATTCACCGGCCTTACATCTCTTATGATTCATATCGCATGAAACAAGTATGTACATCATGGAATCATAAAAAATACATATAAAAGTATGGGCCTTGCATAGAATGTCGATTTTAGCAACTAAAAATCATGATTATATCTAATTAAGGGTTTGTAGTCATTGGAGACCAACCAAGGAAAGATTGAACCTAAAAGTCAAAAGGTTGACTTTTTCAATTTTAAGTTTGACTTTTAGAAAAAGGTTGACTTGTGGTAAATGGAAATCTGGAATAAGGTTTGAGGATCCTAATGATGAAAATAAGGTTTAAGTGAGCTTTTGACAAAATTTAACTTGGGGTTTGATCTAGTCAAACTTTTGAGGTTTGACTTTGATCAAAAAGTTAATTAGGGCTTGACTAAGAGGGAATACTACGAAACTTAAAAATGTTTAGTCAGATTATGAAATGTGTTGGTCAAACGACTAAAAATCAGAGGTTTGACTTTTACTGATACGCGTTGACTATGATTGCATGTGGATCGAGGCCTCACCTCGTGAGTTTGGTAAATTATGCAAAGAGTTTGTAAGTACACTAATTGAGCCTTTTAGTTTTTTGTTAGTACCATAAAGCTTGTATTTTGTAACAATTATTTACGTGACCTTTTCTTAGTAAAACCATATTATAACTTATTTATAAATGCTTTAAGACTGCAATTGTGTTTTTCATCGATGCTTTGAGTGTGATTTGTAAAGTATGTGATTAGGCCACGTGTTTTGATTTGATTTTTTACATGCGAATTACTAACTTGGCCATTTTATGAGACTGATATCTATAATCTATTTTGTAAGTGTTTTGAAACTATGATATGTTTTCGAAAAACGTTTTGAACTTGATTTTGTTGTTAAATAAGATTTGGTCATGTGATTACATTGATTTGATATTGATGGTCCTAGCTATGATTTCGTATATATTTTGTGAACTATGACTCCCTTCAGGGAGATTATGTCTTGATTTGGAGATTTGGACACTCCACTAGAACTGTGTAGAAATTTTGTGGTTGATGATTGGGATACATCCCACGAGGTTATGATGACCGAGTCTTATGACATCGGGTTAATCTATGTCTGGCTCCCAAGGAAATGAGGACCAAATAAGGCATCGACAAGTGGTGGAATAACCAATCCTAGTGCATAGATATGGGACCCATCATAATGTGCATATTAATATTTTGTATCTTCCTGATGAGGAACGCATTACTAGAGTGTCTGAGTAGCGTTTGACCAGTTAATGAAGTGGATGTATACGCTTCATGAAGGTATAAGGACCTCTACCCATACAATAGCAGGTTTCATGACTACCATGGTGTTCTAGGAGACTATTAGCCTATATCTTACTTAGGCAGGATCGTGATTTTCATTTTGATGATTTGTACGCTATGATTTCATTTTTGTTTTAAGACATCTACAACAGGATTTTGTAACAGTGTTTTAAGATAATTATGACAGTGCACTTTTACGTTTTCTTACAATTTTCATGTATGCATGCTCTGCCTCATAACATGTACTAATTTGGTTTGGTTTTACAAGTAACACTCATCATTTTCAGTCACATGTTTTCAAAACCCATGTCATGGTTCCTTTTTATAAGAAATCAGATTTTTTAGAATAAATGTTCTATTTTAAATCCTATTTGCCTAAATGTGGTACTAATCTTGTGTGCTTGATTTAGTTATTAGGCATTAGCTCAATAATCCATTTTTAAATGTTTTTGATTAAGCGACCTTTAGGTACTCCGAGGAGCATCAGTCTCACATGGTTCTTCTATCTCTACTCGAGAGATATATGTAGAGGTAATTATAATTTGTAATTGTACTACTAATGTTTATTGGGATGTAAGTTGAGTCTTTGAACTTTGATGCTTGTGTAGATGTAGCTTAGGGATGAATATTTTGTGGATTTGTATAATTAATGTTTATGGTATGTTAGTAGGAATTTTATAAAGAACCATGATCTTGATAAGTAGGTTGCATGTGCCTTGTGATGTGATTGGATGTATAAAATGGATTAAAAGTCGCTACCTATCTAACCACGACAATCCTGAAATACATATATATTAGGAAAAGTCCTCTACATATGCATGTATATATGATTTAAGGTCATGACATGAAAGTTGATATCAAAGCGGTGTTTGTCCTAGAAGATTAAGTGTTAGATGGGTCAGTGTCAGTCTTACATCCTAGTTTATTGATATAATACTTGAATTTGTTTTGATATGTGTGAGCTGCTTCTAAAGTCTATCTAGATGAGAAGGTATAATGTCACACCTGTTTTACTTACAAACCAATTTTACTTTTGGTTGGGCTATGAGTCAGTGTCAGTTCATACAGTAATTCATATTAACATTTATTTCTAAACAAACGAAAATTTTAGAATTCCTTTATACAAAATCAAAATCATATTCCATACATTCCCCTATTCATCTATTCTATCATCAGTATTTATACATGTTTACATCTCCCAGATACATGTTTATATACAGTACTGCATAACAAATGTTAGATACAAAAAGAATAATACGCTGTGTATACCTCTGCGCAAAGGGAATCTATGCGATGATCTATACGTCTCAAAAGATCCCTATAATACAACGAAGTTCTCGCTACTGGAGGTAGTCTGTGGAGATGAAATAAAGGGGTGAGCCCAACATACTCAGTAAGGAAAATAAGTAAGCATGTAGATAATTATACTATCTACGTGCTTGTAGTAAAAGGTCATACAGTAAAACAATGACGGTGGTTAATGCCAATATCATTAACTTAGAAAATAGAAAACAATATATGCAGAGTTTACAAACATCATACATATAGAAGGTATTTTAATCATTCAGTTCACTCAGTATTTTAAATAAATAGTTCATTCAGTAATTTATATAAACAAGACTAGGCAGAACATGCTATTATATATCCCAAATGGGAGAGTGACATATGGCCATAGTCAGTGATTCTAGGCATCACTAATCAGGTGTGCAAGGATATCAATTGTCGTGGGAAGTGGTCAGCAACCCATCGACCCTTAGAAGTCCAAAGACTGAACACGGTGCAACATACTCACATGTAAATTACAACATACAATGTACTCAGTGGACCAAGGGAAACAAAAACTGGGAGTGCCTGGGTTGTCTAGGTATTTGCCACCCTAGTTTAGCATGAATATCCAAGGCCTTTGTCTCAAAACAAGTGTAAAACCTGATTGTGCAACGTACCGTCAACACTCGGTACAAAGCACGATTTTTCTCGTAAAATCAATAAGTAACTCGATTTAATTAAAATCAGTGACAAATAATATTCGATACAAAAAACGAGGCATAAGAAGAGCTTGGGTGGAAACTTCCTAAATGTTTACTCATCCATAGAATTTCCCTCTACAAGCACGCTTAACTTTGACACTCATGCAATTTTATAAAATATAAAAATAATGAGCCGATTTATTGTTTTTCAATTAAAACATCTGCATGCACTGTATTTTAGAAAATATTGGGTTTCATACTATAGTACAGTGCTAGTGTAATTTCGGTATATTTCAAACAGTTATATGAGGCAGGTTAGGTCATTTTGCTAATAAGCTTAACTTTTATATATTATTGTGTATAACTACCCTACAGTTTGTATCTACTACTAAAAAAGTAAAACGTGTCCGTACAACTATCTCTAGCAGCTTACAAATCTCTCTTACCTAAGTGGTAGACGATAGTGCTATTATCCCAGCACCGTATGTCAGTTGATCTACTCTACTCAATTCACGTCTCCCGGAGCTGTAGTGAATTACCAACCATTTTTATTAATTATTATAAGCCCGTAGATACCTTATTATAGCTAAACTTAAGTTTTGGGCCCAATTTATCTAGGTGGGCTAAATTCACTTCTTAATGGGCTAGGCATTGATTTAAGCCCATTATCACATTTTCCTTATTATTTCATAAAGCCCACTATTCCATAAATCGTCTCTTGGGCCGTGGCCCACTAACCCATGAATCTATCTTGGGTTGTACATCTTATCTTCTTAAAGCCCATTAATAATCTAAAGCGCATTACATAAACTAAAGCCCATCAACAATACTTGTTTTTAGTTCATTGAGGCATTTTTACAAACATCTCATATGCATGTAAATCTCATATATCCTAGTTTAGTTATTTCTCAAATTTGATCCCTCAAATTATTCTCATCATCATCTCAACTCAACAATCTACATATAAACTACTTAAATCACAAACCAGGTTTTTTTTTAAACTACCGATACCCATTCGACCAAGCTTTGGTTCATGCCATATTGGTTGTTTCCCATACTAAATTTTATATAGCTATGCTTCATAAATTCCATAGGTAAACATATATTAAGTTTGGAGGAAAAGAACTCACCTAGATATAGTTCCCAATGGTGGTCAAAAATGAAGGAGTATATCTTCCTTCAATTCAACTTCTTCCAACACTTAAATTTAGATATGTTGAAGTTCAAGTGATAGGGAACGGTTTTTATTAAGGAAGGTTGGTGAAGTTTTGAATGGAAAGGGATGGTTTGGCTATTGTGAAGAAATCTTGAACTTAGTAAAAAATGGGGAAGAAGAAGAGAAGAATAGGGATGACAACAAAGGGAGAGACAATATGATTTTATAAGGAAATATCCAGATATTATTAGATAAAATTCAACCCATTAAATGGGCTTTTAAATCCCTTGGGTTTGGGCTTAGTTATTAGGTTTAGTTTATTGGCAATTGGGTTTTAATTTAAGTTAATTTGGGTTGGTGGCTTGGGTTTAATTCTTGGGCCAATTACTTAATTTTTATATATAATATATATCTAGCCCCCAAGGTTCCATGTTAGTTAGCCCATCCTTTCCTTTTTCCATATTGTGTCACCATATGATTTTTCATAAAGCCCAATTACAATTATATATATATATATATATATATATATATATATTCATCCCATACATTGCTTTTTATTTATTTTATTTTATTTAATAAATCAATATTTTGAAAATAAGAATTTTTTAACCCCAAGATTAATTTCCCATGCATTACCATGGTTGGGTTAGTTTAATTAGGGTTAGGTCTCTTGTTCAAAGCCACTTGTTGACTTTGACCTTAGACCATGTTTAACTATCCATCATATAAGGTTTTCCATGTAAAAGTTTCCCATTTTTAGAGTTTGACTACCACTTGAGGCTCAAAATGCTAAAAACAGCTCAAACGATTGATTTTGAGCTCGTTTAGACCCTTTTTGGCATTTCGACGATTCCTACATAGTCGGGACCTATCCAAGTTAACTTTCCTTCATAACCTATCCATATTTTGTTGTTCTTAATCATTACTATCAATTAGATTAGTCTCAGTCTATCTAATTCGATCCGGGCTAATTCTTTAACCACATTTTCCTAATTATTCATCAAAACTCCAACTAGTTTAAATCGCATTGTACCGTGGACTCTATAGCCACTTTCCATGCTCAGATATAAGTTTTCAACGTCCAGAGGTTCCCTGCAGATCATAATTTAACCTTACTTATTCGGTTAAAAGTGTTTTGTTAACATGTTTCTTAAGGAAAAGTAATGAGTTTTAGGTCTTACATATAGTAACAAAGCGAACTCATAGCCATGGCCCGAGTTCTAACCTCAAAGAATTGAGCCTAAAGCCTCGACGACGAAGTTTGCGCACTCTATAGGATCAAGTGGATCAAGGTTTGAAGAGTCTTACTTCTATTTTTAATCAAAAAGTCTAGAGTAACCTAGATGAACCCAAGAAATCCAAAGTAGATTACACCCTTGTATGTCTGGAATAATTTTACAAGATGCACACATCGATTTTTAAGGGGACTCGAGACCCCACAAAGGCTAGACATGGGCTATGAAATTTGAGAAGTTATGTAACTACAAAGGATGTGGTGAAGAGACTTTTGATTTGTGAAAATATTATAAATTCAAAATTAAATTACGGGTATTGAGAGACCTTGAAAATTTTGAAGGGATACAATAGTAAGGAAAGTCTACATGACATCCACATGTTTCGATCATGTAAATAAGTTGTACTCGGTAAAAGTGAAAGATAAGAGCTTAAGGGCTGATTTGATATTATTGAGGATATATGAAATTGATGGAGTTACAGTAAATACTTGAATCAAGAATGAGAAAAGGGTTGGTAAAAAATCTGAATATGAAATAAGATTAAAAAGGGATATTATTTGAAGTTTTGAGATGCTCATTAACTTTAAGCGGGAATTTCCTTGTGGATAAAGATTTGGGAATGCATGATCATTCACCATAAACATAATTCATAATGAGTAGGGATTAGTGGTTCAAAAATTTTGGACTAGGTGAATAGGTTATGTGAGCATCGATCTTAATTTGTGAATTATGTGGGACATTGACAAGTGAGACATGAATTGAATAATCACTTCATTTAAGTTCATAATCTTGATTTGGAGATCTTATGGAAATAAGCCGTCACGACCCAAAAGCCATGATTCATCACATTATTGTTGCGGATATGCAGAGTTGCAGGCTAATTTTTCACTTTTAGTTTTTATTTGTCTAAGTGTCGTGTAGTGCTATGTGTGTAGTTGTTAACTACCTGTTCTATTTAGACTTCTTTGCTTAAGGCTCTAATCTATACTTTTACGAACTTAAATCATCTATAAGGTCTTAAAGTTTCCCACAACTTCAGTTCATTAAGATCACATATGGTTCCCTCCATTATTATATTTATCTATATGCTTTATGCCATTTTCATCATGTACTTATTTCCATTAAAGCATAGACAATTTTATTTCATAAAGCATGAAAATAATGAATCCTCCATTCATTTTCCTAGTTTACATCCCATTTTATAGTATTGTATAAAAACCAGACTGAAGATAATGTTACATACACAAAGAATATATCATTACCAAAAATAATCAAAAAATGCTCCTCAAAGAGTTGGGACGATATTTCAGGCTTGTGACTATTTCGGATAGATCCAAAATATTCCCCCAACTTCGTGCTCAATCTTTAGAATGATTAAATAAAGTTTAACAAACAAGGGCTCAATAAGTCATTTATATAAGTGCAAAGATAGGCTTATATTGTTTCAAATGAAATGCATGAAGTTTGCAATTGTAAGATCTCATGTCATATTTCCAATCATAATCTCTTATGAACTAACTTAAGATCATGTCCTAAAGGACTCTAAGTGGACCAAGGTTTTGGGGGAAGGGTACTTTGAAGTACCTCATTATCCTTATTCCCGTCACCTATCAACAACACTATCAATCCATAATACCTATTCCCAAATTACAACCGATGCAGCATACACATAATGATTTCAAAACTCTTATGCTGTGAAAATATTGTACTGAATGAGTCAAGCATGATAGTTATGAAACCTCATCATACTATAATCCAGATGCGCAAAACAATATAAAATCATTTTGTAAATCATTAATGTTGTTAAAGGTTTCTAAAATACATACCAAGGCTTAAACTGTGCTTAAGCTCAAGGTTCAATATGCATAAAACATCTTTCAATCATAGTTTCAAAATCAAAGCATCATTACAAATCGTATCCTGTCATATAGTAGAGATATGGTATTATCATATAAGAATATCATATCGTATACGTCTTATAGTCATATCACATCTTATATGTCTATTAAACATATCAATAATGACTTAATTTCACTTTAGGTTACTCATGGCTATAAATATCTATAAACCAAGTTTCACTGATCAAGTACAAAAACTATTTCAAGACGATTGTCCGACAAACACACGACCTTAATGAGAAAGCTCTAACAAAAAAGTTTCATCATGCTTTCTTAATTCTTTAAATTAATGCCATGGGTCTCAAAACAAGTTCAGATAAGATCTCAATAGTTCAAACATTATGAAAACATGAAAATCAAAGTATATTTTCATTCATAAATCCACTTTTATGCAGATGTAAATATGCCACATTTTTCTTATTTCAATGTTGAACTTTGGTTTAAATCATCAATGTCAACTTTATGCATTTAAACTAATTCATATAGATAAATACTCATGTTTTGTGTCAAGCATGCTTAAAACTGGTGCGTATAACTTGAGTTTAAAATGTAAGGATGTAATGATCGAGCATTTATGCTAATGTAACTACTATGTAGCAAATCTCATATCTCATCAATAGTTATACGAATATCATCACAGTAGCCTCGAAAGCTTATCACTATATATCACAATTTCAGTCATCAATTGTCACGACTCGAAACTGTAAACTTTGCTATAATTTATTGCGAAAGTGTAAACATGTGAGCTAATTTTTTTTCCTTTCTATACATCGTTTGTTATGTGATTACAGTCGTAACTATTTTTAGGTCTTAAACTACCTAGCTTGGTTTAAGGTTATGAACCTAAGGTCCCAATCTAACTTCTTATTAACTTTTGTAATCATTTCTTAATTTAATACACATCCCGGCATATACACTGTAAAGTAACTGTCTGAAAAAGTACAATTAAATAGTATAAGTAATTGTACCGTTATGAGCTATGAAATCTCGAAGTGCTTACTTCGAAGTTGATACTGATATCATTGTCAATGCAACTTTGATTTGAACCTGTGATGGAAAGAAGAAGGGGTGAGCCTTGGGAAAGCTCAATAAGTAAACTACACAAGCACAAAGGTAATAACCTACACGATACTGAATTTCTAATGAATGACTAACGTATTTTCATTCGATCATTCTTTCTTATTTCTTATCCGAATCACAATCTGATACTTATCATATTTCAAAACATACCTTATCCCAAACTTACTTTGCAGTTCAGAACTTATCGATGATCACACTTTTCCTTATGTTTTTAGATTAAACTGCTATCTAGACGCTATCACGTTTTACAGGCAGAGAGGAATTTTGAAAATACCTTAATTGGCTATCAAACGTGACCACCCGAACTAAATATAGCCATAGAGGTTCAAAATTCGAATCATAGTCGAAAGCAGAAAACCAAAGTTTATTGTAATTCTTATTCATCTTTCGGACACAACCATTTTCGAAATCATATCACTTAACCCGAATCATGTTACATATAAAAAATATTCATATATCGAAGACATCTCTTATTCAACATATAACCTGCATTCAAAACTTATATGTCACGACTCTTTTTCATCTAAAATCGCTATAAATTTTTCGCTTTATTCGTTAACTTTTCGTATCGTGAACAGTTTTCAACACCAAATAGTTAAACTATGATTCGGAGTTAGTTACCTTTTATCATAAACCATATCACTTAACATTTATATACAATAACTGTAAACACTTAAATTGATTTCATTGAATTTTGTTAGTTCGTACGTGTTTACAAATATTTACATCCCCCAAATTTACATTTCCAAAAGTATTACTACGTCGTACTTGTTTAGATACAAAATGATATTAATGTGTCTACCTCTCTGCGATGGGCAGCAGCGGACACTGGGAGTGCATGTCTCTGCTCGCTCTCGACCACTATGGATGCTCTGTAGGGATGGAAAGTGAAAGGGTGAGCAACCACACGCTCAGTAAGGAAATAATGTAAGCAGGTAGACAGCTAGACTATCTACATGCTTATAATGACATGATATCAAAATCATTTACATCTTGAGTATGAGGTAGATTAAAAACCATGCCACATGAATATGTATATAGTATATGAAAACTCATGAAGCAGGCATGCTATCAAATGGAGATTTATCATGTAAAACATCTCATACTCATCATATCAAAATTCATCACAATTCATTTAAATCAAATCTAATCCCGCCCTCCGGGAATACCCTGTGCATAAAATCACATTTCCTTTTAAAGCAAAATCATGGGTGTCACCCCTCCTTCGGGCTACCCAAGTCTATCAATAAAACATGATATCACGGGAGGCATGTAGGTTACATTTCAAAAACAAATTAGGAATAATGGCCATGTATAAATCCCTGTGATCCCAGGCTACGCGGATCCCGGCGTGCGGGGCATCACAACTGCAACGAGAGGTGAGGTCAGCCCTACTCGTGCAATAACTCAACCAACTAGTCATCAAGACTACACCGTATAGCGTACTCCATGTGTTATACACGCTACAACGTACTCCATGGACCCACAAGGTCTGAGGGTGCCTGCCATAGAACTTAGCCCACATGACTGTTTGTTTGGGGTGCCTGCCATAGGTCTTAGCCACCCTATACCATGTCGGTAACCATTTCATGTCTCAAAACACGCGTGCGATAAATCATCTCGCTGTGACACATAATCTACAAGAGGCATCAACACGATTATCTGTAAAACATATAAAATCCTCGTACGAGCAACGCTCCAGTACGACTTTTTATGCATAGTAAATCAGTAAAAACTAGTGCGAGCAGTACTCCGGCACTATCAGCATGAATCAAAACATCAAATTCTAGTGCGAGCTAAGCTCCAGTATTGTTTGCACTCACACAAATATGATAGGTGGCTCCAGTTTAAAAATCAAGTATTTTCAAAGATACAACTTAGCACACAATTCATGCTTTTTCATGCAAACACACAAATTAATAGCCAACCTATCCTCATTTCATTCATATCAAAGCATTTCATCACGAAAACATCAAAGTCATGAAAATCCATGCATTTTTGAATCCTTACTAACCCTTTCATAAACTTCCTACCAAGGTAAACTCATCTTTTCTTTCCTTATTTTGGAACCTTTCTCAAAATTCTTAATGCATTATTAGATAGCTAAAAATCTGCGCCCTATAATTCCCCTCAAAATACGTATAGCTACCTCTACGCACTTACAAAACCCTCTTACCTCGAAGCACGTCGCACGTAGTACAAGTTCCACCGTTGGAAGTTTGTCCAATCCAATTTACTCCCAATCTGGCCTTTGGAGCTGTAACATTCATCAATCACTTCATCACAATCGATATATCTTATCAGACCTTATAGTATTAAGCTTGGTCCATTTTCACGTTTGGTCATTTTTATGCCATTCCTAGTCAATTTAGCTAATAACTCACTTAGTTATCAAATCAAGCACTTAACTTGCATTCTCTAACTTTAGTTCTTCCTTTTAACCATGAATTTCACAATTCCCATATATGTACATTTCATCACTTTGTCCAATCCCATAATTTGCTTGCATACTACAATCTCAAAATCATGCATATAACATTTCTAACACCTTGATATAACCTATTCATCATAGAATTCCATTATATCCCATTTTCTCACACTAACCTATTTTTAGGGCATTATTGATTCATCACATTCTAGGTAGTTTCCACCAATGATACATACACCAATCTAATCCTAACAACATCTTAATATGCACACTTAGAGTTGGTGTATCGAAAACTCACCTAGCTTGACTTTTCTCTTGTCCAAAATTGGAAGATCTTCTAGCTCCTTCAATACAAGAAGTTGGGTTTTGATTTCAAGGTATGTTGTTCTCCTCCTCATAATGAACAACTTTGCTCTAATAGCTTTTTCTCAGATCTTTTTGGAAGGGGTAGGTATTCTAGAGCTAGAAAGCTTGCTTTTTGGGTAAAAATGGAGGGGAACGGTTTGATTTGCTGAAGAATGAGGTTTGGTCATTAGGTTTTTATAGGATGAGAGTGAGGAGATCGATCTGCTAAGGTGAAGATCGATCTGCCTTTGGGTTTTGAACTACCGAGATGTTCAGGCATGATAGGTGGGATCGATCTGTTCTTTGGGGGAAGAGATCGATCCTTTCTTGGCAAAAACTTGAGGAGATCGATATGCTCATAGGGAGAGATCGATCTGCACTTAGTAAGGGATCGATCTCTGCTAGGCAGAGGTAAATGCAGATCGATCTGCTCATGAGGGAGATCAATCTGTTCAATGGGGGGATCAATCTAGCCTTCATCTGCAAGCTTCCTGCTGTAAATTTTCTAGTTTTTCAAGGGAAAAATTTGTGTTTGATTGCTTCACTGGTCATTTTGCAATCTATTCACACTTTGAGCATGGAAATGTTCATTTCTTATTAGTTTCATGTTATGGAACTTGTGTGTACTGCTTGGAATTAGAAAGGATACACAGAATTCACAGTCCATGCATTATCATTTCGTGTTTTAAATCCTTATCTTCAATTCAAATGCTTAAAGTTCTATTCGTTTAGCTTGTGGCCACTTCAGCCCTTATTTATCCTTTACTTGTATCATGACACTCATTTATCCCATTTGAAATACATTCACATTTACATGATCCAAAAATCATTTTTCTTATACTTCATTTACATGTAATAAAGTCATATGTACATGGGGTCTCACAATCTCCCCCTCTAAGAAAATTTGGTCCTCCAAATTGGAACCAAATCAGCCTGTGAACAACTTGGGATACTTCTTCATATTAAACTCTCTAACTCCCATGTAGCTTCTTGTTCTATGTGATGTTGCCAAAGGACTTTCACTAAGAGAATTGTCTTCGATCTTAACACCTCATTCCTATCTAATATCCGAACCGGCTTCTCTACATACGACATGTTCTCGTTGAGCTCCAATGGCTCATCTCTAATTACATGTGCTGGATCCGAGTGGTACTTTCGTAACATAGAGATGTGGAAGACGTTGTGAACACCCGCTAGCTCAAGTGGTAACGCTAGCCTGTAGGCCTTATCTCCCACTCTATCGAGAATCTCAAAGGGTCCTATATAACGAGGACTTAGTTTCCCTTTTTTTTCCGAAAAGGTTCATTTCTTATTAGTTTCATGTTATGGAACTTGTGTTTACTGGTTCGAATCAGAAAGGATGCACAGAATTCATAGTCCATGCATTATCATTTTGTGTTTTAAATCCTTATCTTCAATCTGAATGCTTAAAGTTCTATTCGTTTAGTTTGTGGTCACTTCAGCCCTTATTTATCCTTTACTTGTATCATGACACTCATTTATCCCATTTGAAATACATTCACATTTACATGATCCAAAAATCATCTGTCTTATACCTCATTTACATGTAATAAAGTCAAACGTACATGGGGTCTCACATTATAACAATTCAAAACTTGTCTAATTCCGAACATCATTTATATCAAACATATTTTTCCTTATTTAGAATAGGTCTCACATTTGAAACATTTTCACATTCGAAATATAATCTTTATATTCGAAACACCTTTCATATTCCAAGCTCTCTTCGCATTTCGAAACGTAGTGTCACGACCCTTTTTCATCCATTTCATCTAAAAATCACCATAAATATTTCGCTTTATTCGTTAACTTGCCCGGTCGTGCACAACTCTCACCAATAAAAGTTGGGCTATGAGCCAGTATTAATCATCATTTATCGATCATTTTTCAATTAATCAAAAGCAAACACATACATTTGAAAATTTAAGTTCTATACTTATACATGTTTGCTAACACTTACATCCCCTATATTACAATTCAAAATGATTATTGTGCTATTACATTTTTAGATATAAAAAGAATTCTTGTGTGTATACCTCTTGGAGATGGAGAGCAACGGTTATCCAAATACAACACCTCAGTCCTTCACTAGGCTATTATGTGCGCTCTGTAGAGGGGGAAAATGATAGGGATGAGCAACCACACGCTCAGTAAGGCAATAATGTAAGCATGAAAGATATCTACACTATCTACATGCTTATAATATCATGCATAAAAATCATTTATATCTAGAGCATGAGGAATTATTAAAACTATGCCACATGTATATACATATATCATGTACTGAAAAACATGAAAATAGGCATGTAAACATGGAAAAGATAATCATGTAAAACATCTCATGCTCATTATAATAAAACTCATCATAAAAAGGAAAACTCATCACAAAACCATCCCTCAGGATTTTGCACTTTCTTAAAACATATTGAAACTCATTACAAACAGCAATACCATCTCTTTAAAAACATCCCTCAAGGCTCGACCCCTCCATCGGATCTACCCTGAACAACATAATTCATGATCGGTATATAAAACCATGTGATATCATGTGAGAAAGGTGGTCACTATATAATCGAGGACTCTGTTGGCCAACTATGTCATTATCATCCCATACCACACGGATCCCGGTGTGCGGGGCATCATGCTGGAATGGAGGTGGGTTAGTTCTTCACCAGACTTTCAAATCAACATGATAGCCTCATGGTATAGTGTACTCCATGTGATATACACGGTACAATGTACTCCATGGACCCATATCATGGTTGCGGGCACCTGCCATAGGTCTTATCTACCCAATGCCATGTATAACCTACTCAGTCTCAAGTGCACGTGCGAGCATCTCATCCGTGTGACTAGCAGTCTACACGAGGCATCCAGCATGGCTCGTATGAGCATCTCATCCATGTGACACAAAGTCTACACGAGGCGTCCAGCACGACTCATTACATATCACAGTGTGAAAAGTCCAGTGTGAGCAAAGCTCTAGCACGATTTCATGCATCACCATTAAATACCCTTGTACGAGAAACACTCTAGTACAGTTTTTATGCGTAATAAGCAATGAGAAAATCACGTACAAGCATAGCTCCAGTACAGTTGTATCCATAAGGAAATTAATGGAAACCCACACATGAGCAAAAGCTTCAGTACGGCTTGTAAAACATCACATAAATCTTATAGGTGAATCTATTTCAACAAAACACGTTTAAACTACTGTTAGCACCGGACTCGTGCTATTTCACAAAATCATGAAGTTAATAACCAGCCTATCCGTAGATTTGCTTAAACCAAAGCAATGTATATCGTAAAAATATTAAAACATGATGTTTATGCCATTATTAACCTTACTACCCCTTTTGTAATATTCATTTCCAAAACCAAAATCATCTATATCTGGACCCGTTCGCGCAAGCCATTATTTCTTTTTTAGGTAACCAACAGAATTTCAATACCCTATAATTACCCTCAAAATACATGCTGCTACCTCTAGATACTTAAAAAATTCCCTTACCTGGAATCGTGTCGCGTGATTCCACTTCCTCAGAGCTGCTCGATCATGCAGTTTGATTCACTTTTAATGAAATCTCTGAAGCTGCACAAATTATTTATCACATCAATTTAACCCAATACAACACAATTCTCGCTTTTATTATATTTGTTTCGACTTATTGGGTCTATTAACACTTATAAGACCTCACTTTCTCTTAAGCCTTTTTTCGATTATACTATTCATTTCTCGAGAATCTATTAGTTCCACCAAGCTTATTGGTTCACACTAAACCAGCATTAAGCTCATAATGCCTCTAGTTCATCATTTCCTTCACTATGACAATTTATCAAACACCTCTTATGCCCATTTCCAATCATCATTCATTCCAACATATGGATTTCACAAAGTTATCTCAAAATCATCTATACTTGCTTACTAACATCTCTACACTTTTAAATCATCATCAACTCCATGCCATTTTAACTTTCTCTCACTAAACTCATTTTAGGTCATGGTTGTTTAAGCATGTATATGAACATTTTAGCCAACATTATATACTAGAAGATGGTGTATAGAAATCTTACCTAGCTTGACCTTTTTCCTCTTTTTGTCAAAATGGGGAAAAACCTTTTTTCTCCTTTCATCCAAGGTTTGAGCTTCCAATCTTTGACTATGTTGTTCACGTCCTCACTAGGAACAACTTTGCTTAAATAGCTTTTTCCTCAATCTTTTTGGAAGGTGGGGATATCCTAGAGTGAGAAAACTAGGTTGTTTTGTGTTAAAATGGAAGGTTTTGGGATTTTTGGGGAAGAAGGCTCGACAGTCAATTCCTTTTTATAGTAATCGCATTATGAGATCGATCTCCAATGGTGGAGATCAATCTCCCCTCACTTAAATCCCTTTAAAATTCGACAACGTAGGTTATGGGATCGATCTGCCTATTAAATGAGATCGATCTGCTCAAAGGGATAGGATCGATCTTTGTTCATGGGATGAGATCGATCTCAGCCAAGCAAAAAGCTTTAGAGATTGATCTGGCTTTTGGAGGGGATAGATCTGACCTATCCAGAGGCAACAAGAGATCGATCTGCCTTATGGGAGGAGATCGATCTGGCCCAAACAGAAGCAACTGGAGATCGATCTACTTTGAGTGAGGGATAGATCTCCCTCTTCCAGAATGCTTGACATTGTGTTTCCAGGCCATGAGATCGATCTCCCCTTGCAATGGGATCGATCTGGCCTTCATCCTGCAGCATTTGAGCTACAATTTTCTAGATTTCTCAAAGTTAAACTCACATTCAACCTTCAATATCCAATTTGCATTTAATTCACACTTAACTCGCAAAAGCATCCAATTCTTATGATTCATATATCATGTAACTTATCTGTACATCATGGAAATCATAAGATTACATAGAAATTCACGGACCTTACATGTAGTTCTTATTCTAAAACATATATCACAAGTCAAAACATATCTCGTACTATCTTTTGCTAATTAGTCTAACTCATTAGCAGTGATACTACATACTATTACATTCCTTTAGTTGGGACTCCATTACTATCTATTATCATTCCTGTTTGCAAGGGTAACCATATGTTTATTTTACATCGTTAAGATATATTTTGTGAACCATACTTATATTCATAGTATATTTCAAAATTTTAAAAAAAAATTATATAATTACTGTTGTAAACCGTGATCGAAAGAATATCAAAATTTTGCAATATATGATCATTGCTAACTATTATAATCTGTTAGCTGGGCCTAAAATTTTTAGCTAATGCATAAGTTAAAATCAAATCGTAACAGAATCGAAACATAACTATACATATATAAAAATCATATCGTACTGAAAAAGATACACAATATCGAAATGTAGAGACTAGGCAATCAATATCACTGTCATATGGGTAATAACCATATCATCCTCAAAAGAGGGCATCTGTAAATATCATAAATATTTACAAACTTGGTATTGTCTATATTAATAAGGTGGGAAATTAAGATTGATATGTGACTATGGTGAATCTAAATTAAGCATAAGTATTAGACTAACATTATTCTATACTATATGGAAATTCAAATTGAGTGCATAGACATACATATGCATATATGTATGGGACATTTTGTTTATTCCTTAAGATTTATGAATGGATATATATGTGTACAAAGGTATACTAATATACACATATAATTATATATATATAAAGGGATTAATGCACACATGTAGATATATGCATATATATATATAAGAGAATATATATGTGTATACATACCGAAGAAATCGAGTGCTTCTTGCAAGGATCTACACAAGGTAAACTAAGATACCCATGCACATATATATATATATATATATCAGTACAGAAATGGGATGGTGGAAGGATGGAAATATTCGGTGGATAAAGAGAATATTGACAAAAGCAAATTGCTGGAAATTGAGATAAAAACTTGGGAGAAGAATTGGTAGAATTCGGTAGCAAAGAAATAACAGACTACACATAATGGAAGTAAGCAAAAATAAGAGTTTGGTGAGTGGAAAATGATGAAAATGAGACTATCCTAGAGTTTGGTGAGTGGAAAATGATGGAAATGAGACTGTCCTATCAACTACGGCAATTCATTTAAAGGGAAATGAATGATGATGGTCTGGTGCGCCTATACTATTCAGAGAAAAGAAAAGAGAAAGTCAGGAATGAAAACAAAAAGAAAGAAGAACAGTGGCATGTGATGGCTGCTATACCTGCACCGTTTAGGTAGAAAAAAATAAGATAGGAAATCAGTAGAAAACGAGGAAGGTTGGGTATGGTCTGCTGTTGAAAGGTATTAAACTGAAATGCTGAGGGGCTGTAGTGGTGAATGGTCTATTACTGAAAATAAGAAGAAACTGACTAAAAGAGAGTGAGTGGGAGAGGTGGAAACCGAGAGCAGGAAAGAAATGATGATAAGCAGAAAGAAGAAGAGAAAGTCAGTAGAAGATGAAGAATGGAGAAACCGAGAAAGGAAAACCTGAAAACAAAAGTATAAAGGGCTGAAGCATTATGTGATGGTTGCTGAAAATGATAAAGAAAACTAAAGCAACACGAAGCAGCGAAACAAAGATGAAAAACTGTAAAGAATGAGAATGTTGGCAAGGCAAAAATAAGAAAAGCTTGGGTTGATTTCATTTCCCTCAAGAGCTTTGGAGAATAGAATATGTAAGTGAAAATTTGAGGAAAGATAGAAGGCCAAAACAGAAGTAAGACATGGAGGAGTTACTAGCAGTGAAGCAAGTGAACAGGGGCAAAGTAAAGAAGTGAGCTAACATTTGAGCTCAAACGTAGGTTAAAGAAGATCGAAACAGGAGGATGTTGCAAGCAGAGAGGAAAGGCTGAAGCAGTCACGAGAGAGAGTAAGAAAAGAAACTGAAGCAGGACGTTCAAGAGGACAAAGGCCTACGTTGGAGACTGTGAAACTGAGGACTGGAAGGTGGTAGCATGAGATGGAAATGAAGGGTGATGACGATGGTAATGATGAAGGTGGCAAAAATCGTGGATGATGAGGAAGGCAGAGAGCTCGAAATAGTGATCGAAGGGAAAGATGGAAACAGGGACAAAAGCAGGGGCACCGGATGTTGGCAAAGATTAAAAGAGTGATGGCCGAACGGAAATGGCAGAGATGGAAGCAAAGTGAGGCAGCATCGAGAGTGGAGTGAGGCTTAATGCCTCTCAGTGAAGATGATGAATAGTAGCAGAGACCTGGGAAGACGATGAACAGTATCGGTGAAGAAGGAAGCAAAAAAATGATGAATAGTGAAAGGGAGAGAGTTGGCGGGGAAGAAGAAAATAATTCAAAAAAAAGGTAAACAGTAACCAAAAAAAGAAAAATAGAGATAGTAATATATATATATATATATATATATATATATATATATATATATCAGGAAATAGAAGAAAATTGAGGAAAGAAGACAAGTGTACTGAGAATTTGGAAACCCAAGGGAAAAGGGCTCTAACCGAAATAACCCAAGTGGACCGGACCCGTCGACTCTCTACATCGAGACAATCGAGGACTACAGACTGACATTGAGGTAAGGAATTTATGCAAGTTTTAGAAGTAACTGTATGTATTTTATGATTTCGGGTAGCTAAAAAAATATTGTAGAGATAGAAATTTCCTATATTACCCCTACTTATAGACTGAATCGTACCGTAAAGTGTTAAAAAATCATAAATGCATAAATTGCATGTTTTTAGAGTGTTCATTTTGAATGCTGTTTCCAGCGATATATGGATAGGTCGGCTATTGTTTTTACTATCTGCATAAAAATAACACGTTTTACGAAGTTAAGTGTGCTCTAGTGGGAGAAATTCCATGATGGGTGACCTCCCTAGAAGTCTCTACTCACATATCGTTTATGCATTGTTTTTGTACAGAACATTGGTTTCTATATTATTTTTGAAAGCATTGAACCACCTATCCGATTTTTTGAATGAAAAGGTGTTGGAGCGCATGCTGACTGTATCACACGGACCGACTCGCACTGACGAGATGTGCTTGAGCGCGTGTTGATTGTGTGTCACACGGTTTGACTGCATTGACGAGACATGTTTGAACGCGTCCTGACTGTATCGCACAGACCGACTCGCACTGATGAGATGTGCTTGGGCGCATGCTGACTGTGTGTCGCACGGCCTGACTCGCACTGACGAGACGTGCTTGAGCGCGTGCAGACTATGTCGCATGGTCCGACTCGCGTGAGATTTTTATATGATTTATTAGAAAACCGTGCTGAAGTCATCGTATATTGCTATGTGATATTGCACTGACCTGCTCGCACTGGATTTTGAGACTAAAGCGATGGTTGTGATTGATCCTGGGGGTAAATCCTTGAGACTACTCATTACCCTCAGTCATATTGTACTATATCGGGGTCCACGGAGCACATTGTACAGTGTGGACGCACATGGAGTACGTTGCTCCATGTATTGAGTCTTCGGACTACCGAACTGTACTGTATTGATTCGCCGACAGGCTGGACTGACCCATCCCCCCTAAGGTGTATGACACTCGCGTACACCTGGCTCGTGAGGCGCGAGGTCACTGACTATGGCCATATGTTTATTGTACTGTTATTAACTGAATCCTATTGTTATTGATTGAATCCCAGCCTAGTATCAACGAACTGAATTGTTTATTAATAGAAAGAAAAGTGAACTAAACTATTTTACTAATTGAATGAATCATTTTAAAGGAACGTATTCCAGTGTTTTACTGCATTGATTAAACAGTAAATGGTTTCATCGTACTAACTATATTGAATGCATATGTTTTACATATGATAAAGTATATTATCGAAAATTGAGTGTGATTGGAAATGTTTTTCATCGATTGTGAATCATTTTCAGTATTAATGAATTGATTTATATGCAAGTGTTTTACAGTGTTTTATAACTGATCATGACATACATTATAAGCATGTAGACAGTATGGTTGTCTACTTCTTACATAAGTTTCTTACTGACTGCATTAAGCTCACTCTCTACTTTCCTCCACAGAGTCCCAACAGTAACTTGGATACTTCCGTTAGTAAGGTATGTCGCATAGCTATGGTTCCGCGGAGTAACTTTCTGCGTTGAAGGTATACCCAGTTGTAAGAAATTCTTTTGTATCTAAAATTTTTATAAGTAGAGTAATGCATACGAGATGTGTATGGTGAATGTGAACATATTTTGTTTAAATTTGTTACTAAGAAAGAAAAAAAATAATTAGACTGAGTATTGTTCTGACCTAATATCAACTTGTAGCCCAACCAAAATGTGCATAACTTGGGTAGTTACCGAAGTGCTACAAGAGCAAAGTTGGCCTGATAGAGTCGATATTAAAAGTGAAAAAGATTTGGAAAGCTCACATCGCCAGCGTTATTGTACATTAATTAGATACAAATGGGTATACCTGATTATGTTTTAAGGAAAAATTATATCCTTGAATGATGGAAACTGATGATATGGCTGGTAGGCATTACAACTATACTGATGGACGAAAATGAACCGTTTCTTGAGACCGTAGAGATAAGCCCGAGAGGTATAGTGAATCATCGTCTGAGTGTACACTTTATAATTTCACTGGAAAATTTTTGGAGTCCACTTCGTAAAATTTGAGCGGGACATGGAAACAATGATGATATTGTCGGGTCAAGTGATAGCGACCTCGTGATAACGATAATGAATGAGACGTGACTGAGAGAAAGACCGACCTGATTTCGGAAGATAGTACATTATTATATACTAGAGTCAAGAATCCTATTGTAATGAAAAACTGGATAACTGAATAGATTCTTAAGGTACGATTGTGAACTTAATAGACTGGGGGCAGTTTCAGGAGTTTAAGCCTTCATTTTTCAAGGAGGTTAAGAATTAAATGATTCGAAGGGTTGGATGAATGAGATAGAAAAGCTTACTGATTTCATAAGTAACTCTACCGAGAAAGTTGCTTTTGTAACTTTTGTGTTAAAGAATTGAAGAAGCTACACAGATTTTCAGAGTGCACTAGTATAAAGAAAGTAGCTTTTGTAGCATTAATATCGAAATGAAAAGTCGAGCTCCGAAGGAAGTCCCCTGATTTAATCCGAAAACCGACATCAGAGAATTACATGGATATATTTCTGAAGGCCCTTAGGTGGCAGCACATTCCAGATGAAATAAAGTGGCAGTTATAGATAAAATGAGTGAATCAGACATAAGGAAACAAGTCCGAGAATGAATACGAAATTAAATAGAATTTGAAGGATATAATCTAGATAAGTAGAGATGTGAAACAGAGGAAGTCCAGGAAACTCATAGGAGGTATTGGAATCCTCAGTCGAGCTAAGTTAGTTCCACCAGATGTCATTTTGAAGGAGCAGTGCGCAAGGCGCAACTATGAGAATATGAGATATATACTTTCGAGGTTACTAATAAAATGAAAAAGGTAAAGAGAGTGACAGAAAAGAGAAGTACTAAGGAAGCAATGAGAGAGATACAGTAAAGTCACTGTAACTGAAAAGATAAATTACAGAACTAAAAGTATAAGTGAAGATCACATTGTTTATATGATTGATAAAGATAGGGCGTGTTCGGAGTAAAAAGACACCCCAGTAGAATGAAGGATTTTTGACACGTATTCAGATGATCTATCAGAGTATTCACTGTACTTAGTGGGTTTGATTGAATTAGAAAGGCTGAAGAAGCAAATACAATGATTGCATGAAAAGGAGGTTATCGGACCAAGTGATCCACTTTGGAGTGTACCAGCATTAATTGTTAAGAAGATCCGGAGCTTTCTGGGTCGCTTTTTATCAAAAACGGGAGTTAATTGGATCCTCCCAAAATAGGGATTATAGATCAGTGGGAAAGACCCAAAACTGTCAAGATGATCGAAGTTTGGGTGGGGTATAAAGAGACTTTGAAGTATGAAGTACGTATCGAATCTAAGGATTGTAAATCGTATATGCTTACGTTTCGAATGTGAGACTCAATTTGAGTAAGGAAATGATTTCGTTATAATTGATGTACGAAATGAGACAAGCTTGAAATGTGATAAATTCTGAATGCAAGTTATATTGGAATAAGAGGTGTATACAAGGTAAGAATATCTCTGGTATGAAAAATGAATTCGAATTAAGTGATATGAATTGAGAATGGATTGTGTCCGAAGGATAAATGTGAAATTGCGATAAGTTTTGTTATCCTACTTTCTAATGAGACCGAACCTTAAACCCTTATATCCATAAGTTTATGTGGTCAAGTCTGATGGCTAATAAAGGTATTTCAAAATATCTCCCCGCCTTAGAGACTTTATAGCATCTAGAAGTACCCATAACCCATAAATCAAAATTGACAAGCGTAATATTCATGTTTGAAGTCAGGATACCAATACTTGTGCGATGAATAATTATGGAATTCTACTGATCATGAAGGTTCAAGTATTAAATTTTACAAAAGCTGTCAAATAAAAGAAAAAAAAAGGAATGACTCGAGTTAGTGCTTTGAGCATAATTGATTTCTGGATGGCGTTATGTATATTGGTCAGGGACATGAGTTATTGAATTATTGGTGAACCTCGACTTGAATGTGGTCCTTCCCTGACACTGACATTCGTTACATGGTGGCTAGCCTAAGAGGTTAAAACTGGACTTGATTGGTCGAATCGAACAGGCACAACGAAATGATAAAAATTGAATTAATGTGACGATCAGACCCAGATGGGTGTTGTAACTAGCTTGAGTATTGGTACTAATAATTTATTGAGATTTAAAAATAGAATTGTGTACCCAATGATCGATAGTAAAGGAATTGAAGTTGTCAAAGGCTCTTTTATAGAGATATGCTCTACATTAGGAGAATAGTAAGATTTATCAAAGTCTCCTGAAGGTATATTGATAATCGAGTATAATAAGAGAATTGTTTCTTATTTGGTTAAGCAAGTTTCTGAGTATATTTAATTAATTGTGAGAGGTTGAGGACAACTCAGAGTAAGCAAAATGAGTTATGCTAACCAAGATGAAGGACTTTAGAATTTCAGTAGGAGATTTGGTGTTCTAAAAGTTTCTCCTCCCAATAGCATAAGAAGATTTTGGAAGAAAGGAAGGTTAAGTCCCCGTTATATGAGACCTTTCTAAATCCTAGATCGAGTGGGAGACAAGGCGTACAGGTTGGCATTACCGCCAAAATTATCAAGTATTCACGATAGCTTCCACGTATCAATGCGACGCAAGTATCACCCAGATCCAACACATGTGATTAAGTATGAACCACTAGAATTGAAAAAAAGATATGACATATGTCGAGAAATCGATACAGATCTTGGACAGGAAAGAGAAAGTGTTGTGGTTTAAGACAATTCCTTTAGACAAGGTGTTGTGGCAGTATCATATTTTGGGAGAGACTACGTGGGAATTAGAAAGTTTAATGCTAAAGAAGTACTCGCATCTGTTTAAAGACTAATGTACTCTTAAATTTGGGACCAAATTTCCCAAGGTGGGAGAATATAAATATCGTAAATTTTTACAGACTTAGTATTGTCTATATTAATAAGGTAGGAAATTAAGATTGATATGTGGCTATGGTGAATCTAAATTAAGCATAAGTATTAGACTAACATTACACTATACTATATGGAAATTCAAATTGAGTGCATAGACATACATATGTATATATGTATGCAATATTTTGTTTATTCCTTAAGATTTATGAATGGATATATATGTATACAAAGCTATACTAATATACACATATAATTATATATATATATATATATATATATATATATATATATAAGGATTAATGCACACATGTAGATATATGTATATATATAAGAGAATATATATATATATGTGTGTGTGTGGGTGTATACATACCAAAGAAACCGAGAACTTCTTGCAAGGATTTATACAAGGCAAACTGAGATACCATACACATACATATATATATATATATATATATATATATATATATATATATATATATATCAGTACAGAAATGGGTTGGTGGAAGGAAGAAAATATTCGGTGGATAAAGAGAAGATTGACAAAAGCAAATTGCTGGAAATTGAGACAAAAAACTTGAGAGAAGAAATTGGTAGAATTCGGTAGCGAAGAAATAACATCCTACACATACGGGAAGTAAGGGAAAATAAGAGTTTGGTGAGTGAAAATGATGGAAATGAGACTGTCCTATTAGGTGCAACAATTCATTTAAAGGGAAATGCAACCATTCTGTAAGAAAAAATAAAATAATAATAGAAATGAATGATGATGGTCTTCTACACCTATACTATTCGAAGAAAAGAAAAGAGAAAGGAATGAAAACGAAAAGAAAGAATAGCAATGGCGTGTGATGGTTGCTATACCTGCACCGTTTAGGTAGAAAAAAAATAAGAGAAGAAATTGGTAGAAAGTAAGGAAGGTTGGGTATGGTCTGCTATTGAAAGTGATTAAACCGAAATGATGAGGGGTTGTAGTGGTGAATGGTCTATTGCTAAAAATAAGAAGAAACAGACTAAAAGAGAGTGAGTGGGAGAGATGGAAACCGAGAGCAGGAAAGAAATGATGATGAGCAGAAAGAAGAAGAGAAAGTCAGTAGAAGATAAAGAAGGGATAAACCGAGAAAAGAAAACCTGAAAAACGAAAATACAAAGGGCTGAAGCATTATTTGATGGTTGCTGAAAATGATAAAAGAAAATGGAAGCAACACGAAGTAGCGAAACAAAGATGAAAAACAGTAAGGAAGGAGAATGTTGGCAAGGCGAAAAGAAGAAATGCTTGGTTTGATTTCATTTCCCTCCAGAGCTTTGGTGAATAGAATACGTAAGTGAAAATTTGAGGAAAGAAAGAAGGCCAAAACAGAAGCAAAACATGGAGGAGATACTAGCAGTGAAGCAGGAGAATAAGGGCAGAGCAAGGAAGTGAGCTGACATTGGAGCTCCAATGTGGCTGAAAAGAAGACGAAACAGGAGGATGTTGCGACCAGAGAGGAAAGGCTAAAATAGCCATGAGAGAGAGAAAGAAAAGAAACTGAAGCAGGTTGTGTTGGAGGATAGAGGCCTGCGTGGGAGACTGGGAAATTGAGGACTGGAAGGTGGTAGCAGGAGATGGAAATGAAAGGTGATGATGATGGTAATGATGGCTGAAAATGTGGAAGTGAGAGGTGGTAAAAATCGTGGACGATGAGGAAGGCAGTGAGCTCGAAACAGTGATCGAAGGGGAAGATGGAAACAGGAACAGAAGCAGGGGCACGGGAGGTTGGCAGGGATTGGAAGAGTGATGGGCGGATGGAAATGGCAGAGAATGAAGCAAAGTGAGGCAGCACCGAGAGTGGAGTGAGGCTTAATGCCTCTCGGTGAAGATGATGAATAGTAATAGCAACTTGGGGAGATGATGAATAGTATCGATGAAGAAGGAAGCAAAAATGATGAATAGTGAAAAAAAGAGAGTTGGCGAGGAAGAAGAAAATAAATTAAAAAAAGGTAAACAGTAACCAAAAAAAGAGAAAGAGAGTAATATAAATATATATATTTATTTATTTATTAATATATATAATAGAAAACAATTGAGTAAAAGGTGAACAATGATCGAAGGGAAAGATGGAAACAGGGACAAAAGCAGGGGCACCGGAGGTTGGCAAGGATTGAAAGAGTGATGGGTGGACAGAAATGGCAGAGAAGGAAGCAAAGTGAGGCAGCACCGAGAGTGGAGTGAGGCTTAATGCCTCTCGGTGAAGATGATGAATAGTAACAGCAACCTGGGAAGATGATGAATAGTATCAGTGAAGAAAGAAGCAAAAATGATGAATAGTGAAAGGAAGAGAGTTGGCGGGGAAGAAGAAAATAAATTTTTTAAAAAAAGTGAACAGTAACCAAATAAAGAAAAAGAGAGAGTAATATAAATATATATATTTATTAATATATATATATATATATATATAAGGAAATAGAAAAAAATTGAGTACAGAAAACAAGTGTACTGAGAATTTGGAAACCCGGGGGAAAATGGCTCTGATCGAAAATACCCAAGTGGATCGGACCCGTCGACTCGCTACGTCGAGACGATCAAGGACTACGGACAGACATTGAGATAATGAATTTATGCAAGTTTTAGAGATAACTATACGTATTTTATGGTTTCGAGTAGCTAAATAGATATCGTAGAGATAGAAATTTCCTATATTACCCCTACTTATAAACTGAATCGTACCGTAAAGTGTTGAAAAATCATAAATGCATAAATTGCATGTTTTCAGTGTGTTCATCGTTGAATGCTGTTTCCAGTGGTATATGGATAGGTCGGCTATTGTTTTTACTGTTGCATAAAATAGTACGTTTTACAAAGTTAAGTGTGCTTGAGTGAGAGAAATTCCATGTTGGGTGACCTTCAGGGATGTAATGCCCGTAATTTCACATGTACTTATTGTGAAGCTGTGATGTATATGTAAATCGTTACAAGCGGATAAATAATAGAGGATGCAAGGATTATGAATTTAATGAAAAATCCAGGATTTCAAGTTGTATGCACAAGTTTTAATACTTATGAACTATATGGAATAGATGTCATTGTATGTTAATTGTGCACGGATTGTAAATTGAGGTATGAAGCAAATGTGGATAAGTGTACATCAGGAAATCTGCAGAAAACTTTAAATATGAGGGTGCAGGGGATGAGGGATCGATCTCATATGAAGGGGAGATCGATCTCATATGATGAAATGCCAAGAATTAGTTTAATTGAACAAGGCAAATCGATCTCATGGGAAGGTAAATCGATCTCATGGGAAGGCAGCTCGATCTCCTTAAGTCTCTGCCTGGGAGAAATCGATCTTTCACAAGGCACAGATCAATCTCCTTAAGTCTCGACCAAGAAGAGATCGATCTCCCCTAAGCGACAGATCTATCTCCCCTTCACAAAAACATATTGATCTCATCATGAAAGCGGATCGATCTGGTAGTAGTTACATTTGGTAAAAAGGACTACCAAACCATGCAGAGATCGATCTCCACAAGGGCCAGATCGATCTCATGTGTCTGTATCTATAAAAAGGGCATGGGATTTGGACTGAAAATCATATTTCCTCCCACCAAACCCGCACCTTTCCATTTCTCTCAAAGAACCAAGCTTTCTCACTCTAAATATCACTACATTCCAACTAGAATTCGAGGAAACTCAAGAAGGGGAAGTTGTTCCTTGAAGTAAGGAGAACAACATACCCAAAAATCACACATTGGTTTAACCAAGAGAAGGAGGTTTGGCTACCATAAGTTTGGCTAAGGATGAGATTAAGCTAGGTAAGCTTTTCAACCCTCAAGCTTTAAATATGGATTTCTAGACATTTTGTGGGTTGAATGGTATATGAAATCTTGATAAGAATAATGAATATAGTGATGAGTGAGTAGTATTAAAAGGAATTTATGAAGGAAAAATCCATGGAAAAGTGATGGAAAAACTTAAGATGAGATATAGTGATACAAATGGAAAAATGTGAAATATGATTCAAAGGCTTGGGGAGTATCAATGGATAAGTTGTGACGCCCCGGAAGAGCGGAAAATATGGCTAATTTAAAACTTTTTACTCATTAATTCACAATTAAGGGTGCATTCCTGTGCAGTGTCATACATCATCATAATTATCATGCCTCAGGATCTCATCATAATATAGTATATATTGTTTCATATACATTACTCAATTCCAAGTTAATTAATCCTAATACATCTCGTACATCATTGTACAATAAGTGTCTGTAAATATAACTCTAG
The DNA here is from genome assembly GCA_033439115.1 of Firmiana major. Classification (NCBI taxonomy): domain Eukaryota; kingdom Viridiplantae; phylum Streptophyta; class Magnoliopsida; order Malvales; family Malvaceae; genus Firmiana; species Firmiana major. Next base: position 15,045,935 of record CM065908.1, on the reverse strand, counting down.
TCTGGGTACATGAATAGTAAATATCTACCTCAGTACACAAAATACGGCCTAGAGCTCAAGTCCTCCACTAGCCTCTAACCCGTACGTCGCAGGGAACTCACTTCACTTGAAGCGATCTGGGGGGGAAGAGAAAACAGGGTGAGCTTCCAAATCGCTCAGTAAGGGGGGTAAGGGAACTCAGTTATATAAACCATATCACACATCACAAATATGTATTTGTTTATGAAGCTCATTTGAAATCGTAGTATGAAAGATTCTCAAAACATCATCTCATAACTCATAAATCATGTGAAAACAAGAAGGTAAAAAAGCTCAATATCGAGCACTCACAAGCATGTGTAAATATATGCGATAATGGCTGTTCTCAAAATACGTGATAAAAATCACCTCAGTAAATAGCACGTGACAAGGTCATAAAACACAACTCATGTGTAAAACGAGACTAGGCAATAAAACTCAATTAAAACTCGTCATGGCACATCAAATATGTAATCTCCTCTGGGTGCGCATCCCAGGCATCCTCGTATAGAGGGAACGTCGACAATATGGTCGTATGCATGGTATATTGGACTTATATGTTACCAGAACAAGGCCCGGCCTTACATGCTACCAGAGCAATGCCTCGCCTCATGCACACTATCACGTGGTCCCTGGGTCGGTTCCCAGGTGGCCCACTCTCTCGGTCTTACATGCTACCAAAGCAAGGCCACCCAGCGTTACCAGAACGGGGGTCATCTCACGTTACCAAAACGGAGGCATCTCTCGTTACCAAAACGGAGGAATATCGCACTTACATGCTACCAGAGCAAGGCCTCCCAACGCTACCAAAGCGGAGGAATAATCGGACTTACATGTTACCAGAACAAGGCCTGTGGTCCCTGGGTCGGTTCCCAGGCGTCCCACTATATCGGTCTTACATGCTACCAGAGCAAGGCCCGATGTGTATTCAATATGATACGCCTAAGTCTCAATCATTAGCCATTATCTTATAAAACGTTATGCCTTCACGTAGAACTCATAATGGTTTTCTCTCGTAAAACTCATTTAAAACATTTGTGTACTCAACACAAAACATGTTAAAACCGAGTTCCAACCGGCAAAACACGCACACATTTTCTCAAATCTCAATATCGCCTTAACGTAGAGCCCAATTTACTTTTCACGCAAACTCAAAGGTTTATAAAGCAATTTCACACTCAGCTTATAAACTCACAAAATAATGGGCTCCAACCGGCTATAAAAACCGTGTGCAATTATATCACAACACAACACCAAACATGCTTGTATTCTCAAATCATGGTTCATGCTACAACAATTCATCAAAACACAGACACAAATGGTTTAGTTTTCCCTTACCTCTTTGCACCTCGTATAGTGCAATCGTTTCCCCCGTATCACGGACTAGCCTCGCATTCCACTCTGGAACTCCCGAGCTGTCCAAACGATGTTAAAACATCAATACTCATTATCACATTAACCTCAATTCTCAAAATCGAGCATAATTGCTCATAACACCTCAAATTTCTCAATTCTTATACCTCCATCACAAACCACAATCTCGCTCACAACACCTCAACATTCTATATTTCCTATGCCACAATATCTATGCTAATACACCACATTGTCTAAATCTCCAGTTATAGCTCAAAATTCCTAAATTTACCAAAGTTGCCAAATATCATCATCACTCCAACTACATTGTAATTTCATCAATCCCTAATCATTTTTCAGCTATTTCAACATAATGCCAACAACTATCATTACCAAAAGCATCTCAAATATCAAGATCGAGGTTTAGAAATTACCCAAAACTTGTGGAGAGCTTATCTCTTGCCTCGATTCAATCCATCTTATGATTTCCAAGTATGTTGTTCTCCCTTTGATGAGGAACAACTTTCCTTCTTGCCACAACCTCTGATTTGGACAGAAATGGGTGCTTTGGATGAGTGAGAAAGCTAGGGCTCGGTGAAAATGGGGGTTGGAAGAGAGAGAAAGTAAAATTACAGGAGAAAGCAGGGATTCCTTATATAGACTGAGGGTAGGAGATCGATCTAGCTCTTGATGAGATCGATTTGCATTTGAATTTGGGGATGATTTTGGGCAATTTATGCCTAGGAGATCGATCTGTCGAGGGGTGAGATCGATCTCTTTATGGCTTTATGAGATCGATCTGCGCCTTGGGGAGATCGATCTTCTCCCAAACAGAAACATTTGGAGATCGATCTCTTCCTCATGAGATCGATCTTCTCTCAAATAGAAACATAAGGAGATCGATCCTCTTCCTTTAGAGATCGATCTGCTCCTTAAATTCCTCCTTCCTTGTCATTTTTAACTTACCAGATCGATCTCTCCTTCTCCCAGATCGATCTGTCCTCATAGCTTCATACTTATTTTAAACACTTAACATATAAATCTCCAATTATCATTCCCCAATTCACTTAGCTCAATAAATTATACTTCAAGTTCATATTACATAATTGAAATATGTCTAAAATTCTCAAATCTCACATAAGTAAATGACAATGTGTATGTTTAGAAAAAGGAAAAGAAAATAACTCAATGATTTATACGTGTAGATTGAAATACGTGGAACACAATTAACCCGAATTACGAACGAAGCAGACGAGACAAAGGGAATACAAGCACGATTCGAGATAAGGGATTGTATGTTAACGATAGAGGTATTTGTACGTATTTTACAGCAATTTTAGTAGGTATGATGCTAGAAGTAGTATGTTTAGCTATTGAGCTATCAAATGAAATGAGAACATGAAATGTATTATTATTATTATTATTATTATTATTATTATTATTATTATTATTATTATTATTATTATTATTATTATTATTATTATTATTATTATTATATATTGTGAAAATGGGATGAGGTAAGGAAATAGCATGACATGTATGATTTTGATGTTTTCTCAACTATGTATTGATTTTGTGATTGAGAAATGGATGATGGATAGGTTGGCTAGTTTTACATGTTTAGCATGGGACGACATGCTACGTAAATAAACATGTTTTGGATTTTTAAAAGAGAAAATAGCCGCTATCGAATTTGAGATGTGATTTGGTGTTGGAGCACTAGCTCACACCGGTTTTAATGATTTAAACTATGCTAGAGTTTTTGCTCGCATATGTTGCATGTTTTGATAAACTGTGCTGGAGTGTAGTTCGCACATGGTTTTATGATGGTGATTTTGTGCTGGAGTTTAGCTCGCACAAGCTTTCTATGGTTTCTTGATGATGATGATGATGTGCTGGAGCCTAACTCGCACACAACTTTTGAGATGATATAGTGCTAGAAGCAATTGCTCGCAGTGAGAGATACCGTGCTGGAGCATGGCGATGACTGTGTGTCACGCTGATTTTGCTCGCCATGGTATATGAGACATAGTACAGGATGATGAGTCCATGAAAGTAAGGTGAACGGACTGGGTCTATGGTCGAACGTTGAACTGCGTAGTTGTCCGTAGAATACTATGTATCGTTCTAGGTACATGTGAGTACAAGTATCGCGTAGATGACACATGGCGTACATTGTACCGTGAGTATATGTGATATGATGGGGAAGATGATGATGATTATTGAGATGAGCCGGAGGGTAGGATTAACCCATCCCCCTTCAGGCAAGTGATGCCTTATGCACACCTGATCAGTGAGGCCTGGGATCACTGACTATGGCCATATGTTGTGGATATTAGTTTACCGAGAATTCCATGCCAGTCTCAGAGATAAGAAAATTTGTGAAAACTCAAAAAGTAAGAGATTTGATGAAAAGAAATGATTTGAGAAAAGCAAAGAGATTGTGATTTGATAGATCTCGTTGTTTAAATACTTGTGCTGTGGTAGCACTATTTTGTGACATGTTTTTGAATGGAAGCATTCTATATTTGTTTTTATGAAAATGCTTATGAGAGGAGAATATTTAAATGCATTTTCTAGAGATATTTCCATTTATAATGAAACATGGTTTGTTATTTCATGCATGGGCTATGTAGATAGTACAATATCTACATGTTAGCATTTTTTCCTTACTGAGCTATGGTTTGCTCATACCACTATTTTCCCCCCTTCAGATACTGAGAAGTAGGACAATGCGGTGGTCTCCAGATCTCTTTTGTATTGGACAACTCCTACCAATTGCAAAGGTATAATAATTGTATACACAAAAGTGTTTTGTATCTATTATAATGTATCACACAGTTATGAATTGAAAATCTAAACAGTTTGATGGGGATGTTATATATGGATAATATATTATACAATTAATTTTGTATATCTACACACATACCTGGGAGTGTGTGAGTAAAAGTTTTAAATGTTCCACTATGAATGTATGGAATATAGTTATTGCGTTGACTTACAGCCCAATAGTAAGTAGTATATGCATGGATGAAAGGCACCCGAAGTCGGGGTGTGACACGGGAAGTCTCCACTCACATATCGTTTATGCACTATTTTTATACAAAACATTGGTTTCTATATTATTTTTGAAAGAATTGAACCACTTATCCGATCTTTGAATGAAAAGGTGTTGGAGCGCATGCTGACTATATAGCACGGATCGACTCGCATTGACGAGAAGTGCTTGTGTGAGAACTGTGAATTTTGTATACCCATTTATGAGAATTGTAATTTGGTGTATGTAATTATGATATGTTAATGTACACGCAAGTTTTAAACATGATGAAGTATATGAAGAAAAGATTTTTAAGTCTTGAATGTGTATGGATTGAAATATAGACTATGAGGTAGATTTTGGGAAGTTATACTTTGAGTTTTCTGCAAATTGGTGCAGTAGCAGTACAATCTATAAAGGTCAGATCGATCTGCTAGGATGAGAGATCGATCTCATGGCTCCAAAATACAAAAAATGTGCAAGAAATGATAGGCAGATCGATCTCCAATGGAAGAGGATAGATCTCATGAGGAAGAATCGATCTCAAAATGTTTCTGTAAAGGAGAAGATCGATCTCCTCAAGGAGCAGATCGATCTCATGAAGCATTCTGTAGGGAGGAGATCGATCTCCTACAAGAGTAGATCGATCTCATAAAGCATTCTGTAAACTGAAGATCGATCTCATAATTGGAGAATATCGATCTCATAAAGGCATTAAGAGATCGATCTCACCCCACAACAGATCGATCTCCTAGGCATAAAATTACCCCAAATCGTCCCCAAATTCAATTGCAAATAGATCTCATCAAGAGCCAGATCGATCTCCTACCCTCCGTCTATAAAAGGACCCTAGTGTTTTCCTACATTTCATCTTTTCTCTCTCTTCCAAACCTCCATTTTAGTCGAGCCCTAGCTTTCTCTCTCTTCCAAAGCCCCCATTTTTGTCCAAATCGAAGGTTGTAGCAAGAAGGAAAGTTGTTCCTCATCTAAAGGAGAACAACATACTTGAAAATCGAAAGACAAATTGAATCGAGGCAAGAGTTGAGCACTCCCAAGTTTGGGTAAATTCTAAACTTTGATCTTTGATTTTGAAGTAATCTTTGGTGATTGTGAGCATGGGCATTATGATGAAATAGCTAGAAAATGATTAAGGATTGATGAAACTACGATTTTGTTGGAGTAAAGGTGATGATAGGCAATTTGTGGTAATTTTAGGAATTATGACTATAAATTGTAATTGAGTTATTTGAGGTGTTAATGAGAATATGAGCAAAAGTGTGCTCAATAATGCGATTGAGTTCGATTATTGATGTTTTTACATCGTTTGGATAGCTCGGGAGTTCCAAAGAGGAATGTAAGACTAGTCCGTGATACGGGGGAATAATTACACTATACGAGGTGCAAAGAGGTAAGGGAAAACTCAAACCTGTTTGTGTATGTACTTTGTGATGATATTGTAGCATGAAATGAGATTTGAGAAAACAAGCATGTTCTTATGAGTTATTGAACACGATTTTATAGTCGGTTGGGGCCCAATTGTTTGAGTTGTAAACTAAATATGAAAATTGTTTTACAACCATTTTGTGTTTAAAACGTAAAAAGAGATTTGGGCTCTATGTTAAGGGGTACTGAGATTGAGAAATGTGTGCGTGATTTTACTGGTTGGAACTCAGTTTTTAACATGTTTTGTGTTGGGTACACAAATGTTTTAAAGGCGACTTATGAGAGAAAACCGTTATGAGTTCTACGTGAAGGCAAAATGATTTTTACGATAATGGCTATTAATTGAGACTTAGGCGTGTCATGTTGAATACACGTCGGGCATTACTCTGGTAGTATGTAAGTCCAACATATTTTCCCCTACTCTGGTAGCGCTGGTTACTTACCTAGCCTCATTTTACATGTGTGGATTGTGTTTGGTGGCTGTGCCACGTGTGAATTCTATTTGGTGGCTGTACCACATGTGGATTGTGTTTGGTGGCTGTGGCACGTGCGAATTCTATTTGGTGGTTGTGCCACGTGTGGATTGTGTTTAGTGGTTGTACCACATGAGAATTCTATTTGGTGGCTGTGCCACGTGTGGATTGTATTCAGTGGCTGTGCCACATGCCGATTGTATTTGGTGGCTGTGCCACGTGCATTCTATTGAGGTGATTTTTATCACGTTTTAAAGAGAAAAGCCATTATCACATCCTGATTTCCACATGCTTGTGACTATGATTTATACTGAATATGTACTCTCATGTTTTACATGATTTTAGAGAAATGAGATGAGAATGATGTTTTAATGAGTCCATGTTACATTTTATATTGAGTTTCAACTATGAAATAAAATGATTGTGCGTGCAAATCATTAATTTAACAATGAGTCCCTTACCCCCCTTATTGAGCGATTTAGAAGCTCACCATGTTTTAACTTCCCTCCAGATTTCTTCAAGTGAGGAGAATTCCGTACGACGTATGAAGTAATGGTTACTGGAGGACTTGAACTCCAGGCTACATATATTGTGTTGAGGTATAATTTACATTTCATGTACCTAGACTTATATTGTATTTACAGACACTTGATGTACAATGACATATGGGATGTATTAGGATTAATTAATACTGAGTTGAGAAATGGATATGATATGATTTCTGAATGCTTGATGATAAGATCCTGAGGTTTAAGTTTTATAACTTATATATGTGATGATGCATGACACTACACAGGAATGCACCCATAAATGTGTATTCATGTAAATAAAAGTTTTTTCCCTATTTTGTCGGGCTTCCGGGGCGTCATAGACTTTTCTTGGTATCAGAGCTTAGGGTGTTTAGTATTGTCAGTGTCAGTTAAGTGAAATAGGATACATCCCAAGTGTCTGTATAAGTCTGGTCATGAACTGAAATTGAGGATTGAGATTTCAATCAACTTTGATATGTACGCGCAGGAAACGTATTGAGATTGAGAATGAGTGGACGACAAGGTCGTTCGAGGAGGCAGGCATAGTCCCCTCCACCACCTGCCCCACAACCAGAGAGTCCTAACTCTCGATTTCGGATTGAGCATGATCTGCGACAAGGTTTTGAGCAAATGGCAGCGCTATTCGCATAACATTTTAGAGTGAACACCTCAGGTACTACTCCTACACCACCACAAGGACCTCCCGTACCCCCAGTACAGATGGACCCCTCCCATCACTCAGCCTGATAACAGAAGTATGGCCCGACTGAAGGACTTATTGAAAATGAATCCGCCCGCGTTCAGAGGGAAAAAGGATCTTGCAGAGGCTGAGGAGTGGCCGACTGAGTTGAGAGTTATATTTGATTATTTGGGATGCACCGATGCTGAGAGGGTCAGTATGAGTGCCTATATTTTGAAAGGGAGAGCTCGAGATTGGTGGGGTACTACCCAGGGTATTCTGATGTCCAGCTAGGATGTGATTAGCTGGGACGAGTTTCAGATGGCATTTAGAGCCCAATATGTACCACGAGCCACTCAGAGAAAGAAGTAGGCAGAGTTTTTGAATCTGGTACATGACGATATGTCTGTGGATGATTTTGAGAGCCAATTTATCGCTCTATTGAGATATGATCTAGAGACCTTCAAAAATGAAGAGCTTCGAACAGAGAGATTTGTGTATAGATTGAAGCCTATCATCAGAGATCGCTTGATAGGGCTATGTATTACTGAGTTTGGAGATGCTCTGAGATGAGCACAATAAATTGAGAGGGGATTCAAAATTGTACAATCCCAGAATGAGTCAGTGTAGTTATTCGGGATAAAGTCAAGAGGCCAGCGATTTCCCAAGCAGAGGTTCGGAGAGGTTCCTTCAGAAAAGGAAAGATTGATGTACAGAAGGGCAGATTTGAGAGACCCAGAGCTTATCCTATCATCATAGAGACCCCTCGAGATGTCAGGCCTGAGATAAGGGTTTACAGAGATTGTGGTCGATCACACGAGGGGAGTTGTACTAGGTTGATCCAGGATGCTTTAGATATGGAGACATGGGTCACAGAGTGAAAGACTATCCCAAACCTCAGAGACCACATGCTCCGGAGCCTACTAGATAGCAGTCTCAGAGAGTGAATCCCTAGAGACGGGCCATTGTTGCAGAGAAAGGAAAGAAACTCGTTACAGTGGGACATGTGTTTGCTCTGGACAAAGAGACAGCAGATACTTCTGCAGAAACTATAAGAGGTATACTCTTTGTCTGTGATCATAAGGCTCATGTGTTGATGATTCAGGGTCCACGCATTTGTTTATTTCTGAACATTTTGCATGTAGATTAAATTTGAAGTTTGAACCTTTAGAGTATATACTACATGTAAATACCCCTATACGTGAGTCCCAAAGAACCAAGTTGATCTGTAGAGGATGTGAAATAAAGGTGGGAGATAGAGTAATGTTAGCAGATCTAATAATGTTAAATATACATGGGTTTAATGTAATTTTGGGAATGGATTGGCTGGTAACTAATCTAGTGAGTTTAGACTGCTACACTAAGGTTGTAACTTTCTCCCTACTTGAATCTTACAGTGTACGTTTGAAATATTGAGTAAATAGACGTATGGAATTTTGTATGCAAATTGAAATTTTGATGTTGCTCTTAAGAGTGCTAAATATGATTGTTTATGTGAAGGTTATGAAACACTTATCTCAGATGATGATCGGGAACATTCGAGGATTGAGGATATATATGTGGTGTGTGAATTTTCGGATGTTTTCCCAGATGAGTTACTAGGTTTACCACCAGAGAGGGAGCTGGAGTTTACCATTGATTTGGTACCAGATACTTAGCTGATCTCTAGACCTCCATACAGGATGGCATTAGTAGAACTTGAGGAATTGAAGAAACAACTACAGGAGTTATTGGATCAAGGGTTTATTAGACCAGTGTTTCACCATGGGGAGCACCTGTTTTATTTGTTAAGAAGAAGGATGGTAGTCTCAGATTATACGTAAACTACCGATTATTGAATAAAGCCACGGTGAAGAATACCATTGCCTAGGATTGATGATCTACTTGATCAGTTGAGAGGGGCCTCAGTCTTTTCTAAGATTGATTTGAGATCGGGCTCTCACCAATTTAGGATTAAGGAAGAAGATATTCCAAAGATGGCTTTCAGGACAAGGTATAACCATTATGAATTTCTAGTGATGTCCTTTGGATTCACGAACGCCCCTGCAGCCTTTATGAGATTAATGAATGAGGTGCTCAGAGACTATCTAGATAAATTTGCGATAGTTTTTATTGATGATATCCTGGTATCCTCTCGGTCATATGAGGAACATGCACAATATTTGTGGTTAGTACTTAAGATACTCTGAGATAAACAATTATATGGAAAGCTTAGTAAGTGTGAGTTTTGGCTGGATCGGATAGCTTTCCTTGGTTATATAGTCTCAGAGAAAAGAGTATCAGTGGATCCAAGTCAAGTAGAGGTTGTGTTTAATTGGGAAAGACCGAGGACAATTACAGAAGTACGAAGCTTCCTTGGTTTGACAGGGTATTACAGAAGATTTATGGAAGGATTTTCCAGGATTGCCGCTCCTTTGACTAAACTCACGCGTAAGGAGACTCCGTTCATATGGACTGATCAATGTGAGATCAATTTTCAGGAATTGAAGAGGAGATTGACAACGGCACTTGTGTTGACTATTCCTGAGGGATCAGGAGGATTTTCGTTTATAGTGATGCATCCCATCAAGGATTGGGGTGTGTGCTCATGCAGCACAGAAGAGTGGTCGCATATGGATCGCGACAGTTGAAAGACCATGAGCGGAATTACGCCACGCATGATTTGGAGTTAGCAGTTGTTGTATTTGCCTTGAAGATCTGGCGACACTACTTATATGGGGAAAGATTCCAGATCTTCACTAACTACAAGAGTTTCAGGTATTTGTTTGATCAGAAGGAGTTAAACATGAGACAAAGGAGATGGATGGAACTCCTTAAGGATTATGACTACGAGATTTTGTACCATCTGGGTAAGGCAAACGTAGTTGTTGATGCCCTGAGCAGAAAGAGTATGATATCTGCTATGATGATCAGGGAATGGGATTTGTTGGAGCAGTTCGTCGAACTTCGGATCAGAGTTAAAGAGGTAGAGATTGGATTTTTAGCTAGCCTGCGAATAGAGCCCAGGATCATGGATCAAATTAGAACTGGGCAGCACAGTGATGAGAGGTTAATAGATATGGTTAGCCAAGCTGAGCAGACTTCGCAGTCGGCTCTCACAATCAGTGATGATGGATTGTTGAGATTCAGAGGATGGATTTGTGTACCGAACGATGATACCCTAAAGAGACAGATACTGAGAGAATCCCACTGCTCGCGATACACCATGCACCTAGGGAGTACTAAAATGTATCGAGTTTGAGAAAGGTGTATTGAGGAGTGGTATGAAGTGGGAAGTGGCAGATTATGTGGCCAGATGTTTAGTGTGCCAGCAAGTGAAAGCTGAGCATCGAAAGCCCAAAGGATTATTGCCGCCTTTACCTGTGCCTACATGAAAATGGGAGCATGTCACTATGGACTTTATTATGGGTTTACCGAGGACCCAGAGAGGTCGTGATGCGATATGGGTCATAGTGGATAGACTGACGAAAAGTGCCCATTTCCTTGCCATCAAGAGCATAGATATTGTGCATGCCTTAGCCGAGTTATATGTCAGCGAGATAGCTAGATTACATAGGGCTCCAATGAGTATTACTTCTGACAGAGATTCCCAATTTACTTTTAGATTTTGGATCCAGTTTCAAGAGTCCATGGGATCTTAATTGAGTTTTAGTACCGCCTATCATCCTCAGACAGATGGTCAGTCAAAGAGGACTATTCAAACCCTGAAGGATATGTTGAGGGTGTGTACGATGGATTTTAAGGGATCATGGGACGATCACCTGCCCCTAGTAGAGTTTATGTATAATAACAGCTATTATGCGAGTATTGGAATGGCACCTTTTGAGGCTCTATATGGTAGGAGGTATAGATCCCTTGTAGCTTGGGAAGAAGTGGGTGACAGAAAGATAAATGCTCCCAAACTTGTTGAACAAGCTATACAGAGTGTGTAGCTCATATGTGAGAGATTACGAGCTGCACAGTGTAGACAGAAAAGCTACGCGGATGTGCGTAGACGTCCACTCGTGTTTGATGTTGGTGATGCAGTATTTCTGAAGATATCACCGAGTAAGGGTATCATGAGGCTTGGGAAGAAAGGGAAATTGAGTCCTCGATACGTAGGACCATTTGAGATTCTTGAGAGAGTGGGAGAGCTAGCCTACAGGTTGGCATTACCCCTACAGATGTCAGAAATACACAACGTCTTTTATGCGTCTATGTTGAGGAAGTACCACCCGGACCCTTCTCATGTCATAGAGTATGAAGAGATGGACATACAAGAGGACATGAGCTACATCGAAGAACCTGTTCGGATTCTCGAGAGAAAAGAGAAAGTGCTTCGAACTCAAAGCATCCCATTAGTGAAAGTTCTGTGGAAACATCACTCAATGGAAGAGGCAACTTGGGAATTGGAGAGTCTCATGAAGGAGAAGTACCCCCATCTATTTGACGAGTCGAGTTGAATTTGGAGGACCAAATTCTTTTAAGGTGGGGAGGATGTGAGAACTATGAATTTTGTATACCTCATTTATGAGAATTGTAATTTGGTGTATGTAATTATGATATGTTAATGTACACGCAAGTTTTAAACATGATGAAGTATATGAAGAAAAGATTTTTAAGTCTTAAAAGTGTATGGATTGAAATATAGACTATGGGGTAGATTTTGGGAAGTTATACTTTGAGTTTTCTATAAATTGGTGCAGCAACAGTACAATCTGTGAAGGCCAAATCGATCTCCTAGGATGAGAGATCGATCTCATGTCTCCAGAATGCAGAAAATGTGCAAGAACAAATAGGCAGATCGATCTCCAATGGAAGAGGATCAATCTGCTTATGATTTTGTAACGAAGAGATTGATCTCATGAGGAAGGAATCGATCTCAAAATGTTTCTGCAGCGGAGAAGATCGATCTTCTCAAGGAGCATATCGATCTCTTAAAGTATTTTGTAAACTGAAGATCGATCTCATAATTAGAGAAGATCGATCTCATAAAGCCATTAAGAGATAGATCTCACCCCACGACAGATCGATCTCCTAGGTAAAAAGTTGCCCCAAATCGTCCCCAAATTCAAATGTAGATCGATCTCATCAAGAGCCAGATCGATCTCCTACCCTCTGTCTATAAAAAGACCCCAGTGTTTTCCTGCATTTCATCTTTTCTCTCTCTTCCAAACCTCCATTTTAACCGAGACCTAGCTTTCTCTCTCTTCCAAAGTTCCCATTTCCGTCCAAATCGAAGGTTGTAGCAAGAAGGAAAGTTGTTCCTCATCCAAAGGAGAACAACATACTTGGAAATCGAAAGATGGATTGAATCGAGGCAAGAGTTGAGCACTCCACAAGTTTGGGTAAATTCTAAACTTTGATCTTTGATTTTGAAGTAATCTTTGGTGATTGTGAGCATAGGCATTATGATGAAATAGCTAGGAAATGGTTAAAGATTGATGAAACTATGATTTTGTTGGAGTAAAGGCGACATTAGGCAATTTGTGGTAATTTTGGGAATTATGACTATAAATTGTAATCGAGTTATTTGAGGTGTTAATAAGAATATTAGCAAATGTGTGCTCAATAATGGGATTGAGTTGGGTTATTGATGTTTTTACATCGTTTGGACAGCTCGGGAGTTCCAAAGAGGAATGCGAGACTAGTCCGTAATACGGGGGAACGATTGCACTATACGAGGTGCAAAGAGGTAACGGAAAACTCAAACCTATTTATGTATGTACTTTGTGATGATATTGTAGCATGAAATGAGATTTAAGAAAACAAGCATGTTCTTCTGAGTTATTGCACACGATTTTATAGCCGGTTGGGGCCCAATTGTTTGAGTTGTAAACTAAATATGAAAATTGTTTTACAACCATTTTGTGTTTAAAACGTAAAAAGAGATTTGGGCTCTATGTTAATACGTACTGAGATTGAGAAATGTGTGCGTGGTTTCATCGGTTGGAACTCGGTTTTAACATGTTTTGTGTTGGGTACACAAATGTTTTAAAGGCGACTTATGAGAGAAAACCATTATGAGTTCTACGTGAAGGCAAAACGATTTTTACGATAATGGCTATTAATTGAGACTTAGGCGTGTCATGTTGAATACACGTCGGGCATTACTCTGGTAGTATGTAAGTCCAACATATTTTCCTCAACTCTAGTTGCGCTGGTTACTTACCTAGCCTCATTTTACACGTGTGGATTGTGTTTGGTGGCTGTGCCATGGGCGAATTCTATTTGGTGTCTGTGCCACGTGTGGATTGTGTTTGGTGGTTGTGCCACGTGCGAATTCTATTTGGTGGTTGTGCCACGTGTGGATTGTGTTTAGTGGCTGTACCACGTGCGAATTCTATTTGGTGGCTATGCCACGTGTGGATTGTATTCAGTGGCTGTGCCACGTGCCGATTGTATTTGGTGGTTGTGCCACGTGCATTCTATTGAGGTGATTTTTATCACTTTTTAAAGAGAAAAGCCATTATCACATCCTGATTTCCACATGCTTGTGACTGTGATTTGTACTGAGTATGTACTCCCATGTTTTACATGATTTTAGAGAAATGAGATGAGAATGATGTTTTAATGAGTCCATGCTACATTTTATATTGAGTTTCAACTATGAAATAAAATGATTGTGTGTGCAAATCATTAATTTAACAATGAGTTCCTTACCCCCATTATTGAGCGATTTCGAAGCTCACCCTGTTTTATCTTCCCTCCAGATTTCTTCAAGTGAGGAGAATTCCCTGCGACGTATGAAGTAGTGGCTAGTGGAGGACTTGGACTCCAGGCTACACATATTGTGTTGAGGTATAATTTACATTTCATGTATCCAGACTTATGTTGTATTTATAGACACTTGATATATAATGACGTATAAGATGTATTAGGATTAATTAGTACTGAGCTGAGAAATGGATATGATATGATTTCTGAATGCTTGATGATGAGATCCTGAGGTTTAAGTTTTATAACTTATATATATGATGCTGCATGACACTGCACAGGAATGCACCCATAAATATGTATTAATGTAAATAAAGGTTTTAAATTTGCCCTATTTTTCGCGCTTCCAGGGCATCACAGCTTGAGCCCGTTCTGACAGTGTGTCGCACAATCTAACTCACACAAACGAGACGTGCTTGAGCGTGTGCTGACTATATCGCACTGACCGACCCGCACTGACGAGATGTGCTTGAGCCCGTGCTGACTGTGTGTACACGACCTGACTCGTACTGACGAGACGTGCTTAAGCGCCTGCAGACTGTGTCGCATGGTCCGACACGCACGAGAGTTTTATATGATTTATGAGAAAATCGTGCTGGAGCCGTCGTGTATTGCTGTGTGATCTTGTACTGACCTGCTCACACTGAATTTTGAGACTAAAGCGATGGTTGTGATTGATGTTGGGGGGAAAATCCTTGAGACTACTCGGTACCCTCAGTCATATTGTACTATATCGGGGTCCACGGAGTATGCTGTACCGTGTGGACGCACATGGAGTACGTTGCACCGTGTATTGAGTCTTCGAACTACTGAACTGAACTGTATTGTATCTAGACAAGCACAGTAACATGGGGATATAATTTTCCTAATTATTTACACCGATACACATCAAACGAATTATACTCTGATACCAAATAAATTGTCACGACCCTCAATCCACCGAAATCCACTACAATTTTTTTTCATTTTTCATTTGTTATTTAATCCATTTCTTATTATTTGTTCTTTACCTTTACTTGATCGCGAACAGTTACGCCACCAACAGTTGAGTTGTGTATGGTGTCAACCTCATCCAATCAAATCATTTCAATTTACAATTCTTTTAAACGTAAACACTTGTATTTCTAAATCAGAGTTGTTGTTTACATGTGTTTACAATCCTTTACATCCCCAAAAATTACATTCAAAGATATTAATGTGCTTTGACATAACTAGATACAAAAACTATACAAATGTGTATACCTTGTGTGATGGGATGTAGCGGACACCAAAATCCAATCCTCAGTCGCTCTCTATCTACTGAAAGTGTTCTATAGAGGGGGGAAATAAGGGGGTGAGCAAACCACACGCTCAGTAAGGCAATCATGTGAGCGGGTAGATAACTGTACTATCTACGTGATCGTGATGCCATGCTTAAATCACACATTTACTTGCCATACCCAAAATATACCAGTTCATACTTGTATTCATGATATGTAAAGTAGTTCATACTATTCAAATCAATACACAATTCTTAAACAAAGCATGGAAAAATCATCATGCACAAGTTAAAATCAAAGCATGGTAAATCATCATGCAAAGTCATAATTAAAGCATGGAAAATCATCATGCGAGGTGCACTTGAAAGCATTTCATACTCAACACAAATCACCATTCGTCAAGACTTAGCCCCTCCCTTGGACTGCCTGACCCACAAAACAATTTTAAAACATGGATTCATCATAAAACAAGACATGTGAGATAGGCATATAATATTAATAAGGGTAATAACTAGGACTATGGTCATATCCACTATGATCCCAGGCTACACGGATCCTAGTGTGCGAGGTATCACCTCTATCTGTTTTCGTATGGGAGGTGGGTCACGTCCAACCCGTTGGTCCATAGCAGAATATTCATCATTCGAAGATGGTATATATATCATATTCATACATGGTACAGCGTACTCCGTGCTATTTTCAAGGTACAACGTACTTCGTGGACCCATATCATTACATCATATCACGCCACATCTCAATACGCACGTGCGAGTCTATTTAATCAAAGTGGCACACGGCCTACCCAAAGCTCCTAGCACGGCTCCCAACATGTCATAAAAATCACGTGCGAGTAATCTCTAGCACGACAAGAAGTATAAAGTGGACATCTAGTCCGAGCAATGCTCCAGCACAATGTCAAAACCCATGTGACAACTAGTGCAATCTAGGCTCCAACACTCATGCATGTGAAACTCTAGTGCGAGCTATACTCCAACACTATAGCGTAAAACCCGAGTGAAAGTAGTGCAAGCTAGGCTCCAGCACTCATGCATGTAAAACTCTAGTATGAGCTATGCTCAAGCACTAATGCACATATAAACACGTCAAATCTCGTGCGAGCAACGCTCTAGCACATTTCATTTCCATCGAACTCTTATAGATGGCTCATTCTTTACAAAGCATGGTCATAAAACCAAATCAAACTATTTTCATGCAAATCATTTAAATGCTAGCCAGCCTACCAATTTTTACATGCTAAAAGCGGTAAAAGATTCAAGACATCATGTTCTTGCTTTTCATGAACTTTCTCAAATCCCATTTTCATTACCCTTAAATCATTCATTTCATTCTAAGACCCTTAGACGCTTTAAGAAATCACCAATGCGCCCGAAAACGCGTACAGATACCTCTAGGGCTAACACAGCTCCCTTACCTCAACTCTCTGAGAAGCAACTCCTTCTTCCTTTTTCGCTTCTCGCGATTGGGCTCAATTTGCTCCAGATATATCCTCGGTAGTCGCAACCATTCATGAATCATTTGAGTCAATACTGATAACTCATGTTTCTGACTTTCATCAAGTTCGGCACATTATCACATTTGGCCATCATTATGCTATTTCTAGTCAATTTAGCTAGTAACTTACTTAGTTTTTTATCAAGAACTTGACATGATTGTTTTATCCATCATTTCCCATTCATTTATGCATTTCTACAACACCAATTATGCACATTCCATCACTTTGACCAATCCCATCAATTGACTTCACATAACCATCTCAATGTCATGCATACAACATTATTAACACCTTGGTATAACCCATTTATCATCAAATCGACCACATTCTATTCTCTCACACTAAACCCATTGTAGCTCATGCTTGATTCATTACATTCTAGGTAGTTTCAACTATCAATACATATACCAATCTACTCACAACAACATCTAGATAAATATACTTAGAGTTGGTGTATTGGAAACTCACCTAGCTTGACTTTCCTCTTGTCCCAAAAAGAAGACTCCTTTTGTCACGACCCTATTTATCTAAGTTGTCTAAAAATCACTGCAAATATTTTGCATTTTTCCTTTCTTTACCCGGTTGTGAATAACTCACCACTACACAGTTGGACTGTGAGTCAATAATAATCATCACTCATCATTCATTTTCAAATAAATCAAAAGAAGTGTCATTCATTTGAAAGTTAAGTTGTACGCTTATACATGACACGTTTTCTAACTTTTACATCCCCCACATTACAATACAAAATGACTACTATGCCTTTACATGTTTAGATACAAAAAGAATCCATGTGTGTATACCTTTTGGCGATGGAAGCAACGGATGTCCAAAATACCACGTCTCAGTCCTCACTCGACTGCTATGTACACTCTATAGAGAGGGGAAAGTAGAGAGGGATGAGCAACCACACGCTCAGTAAGGCAATAATGCAAGCATGGTAGATAACTAATCTATCTACATGTTGATAGTGTTATGCATAAACCGTTTATAATCAGAGCATGAGGGAATAAAACTATGCCGCATGTAGATACATATATCATGTATTAGAAATCATGTAAATAGGCATAAAACATGGAAATATCAACATGTAAAACCATCTCATGCTCATTCTCATTAAATCTCATCACAAAAGGGAAATTCATGTAAGAACATCCTTTTTAAATTCATCTCTTTCTCAAACCACGTTAAAATCCCATCACAATCATTTCTCTATCACAAATATCATTATCATTTCTCAATCAAAATCCCACAAGGCTCGACCCCTCCTTCGGGTCTACCCTGGACAATTACAATCACACTCATGTATAAAAACCATGTGGTACTATGTAATATTAGGTGAGACAGGTCACTATATCTCAAAGACTATGTTGGCCAACTATGTCATAATTCATCCCAGACCACACAGATCCCAGTGTGCGGGGTATCATGCTGGAACAAAGGTGGGTTAGCTCTTCGCCAAACTTTTCAAATCACGTAACCACCACGCGGTACAGCGTATTCCATGTGATATACCCCGTATAACGTACTCCGCAAACCCATATCATGGTTGGGGGTGCCAGCCGTAGGTCTTATCTACCCCATACCACATGTAACCTACTCAATCTCAAGTGCACGTGGGAGTAATTTTAAGGTCAGGTCCTAGCACCTCATGGCCTTCAGCGCCCCTTTTGGGTTCCCTAAATTAATTAATGTCAGGACCTAGTCTCTCATGGCCTTGCTCTGTAAGACCCCGTATATGTATGGTGGTAATATGTATAATTGGATCAAATAATACGAATGGACTTGTAATGTAAAGTATGATTGATGTAAGTCCATGGATTCAATGTATGTATGTGTAATATGAATTGTAACGTACATACAAATTTCATTGAGTATGAATATGAAGAAATGAGTTCTGACAAGAGATGGATGTGATTTAAACTCAAGATGAGTAGTGTGGTAAAAATGGAATGGAGTTATGCTTCCATTTGGTTTCATGTAGCATACCTTTGGACATATAATGAATGCACACAAGTTTCAATGTGCATAAGGTATGAATGGATGCCATTTTCAAATTATAAAGGTGGATGGATGAGAAAATGGCCATGGCAATAGATTGAGGGTGTGTTGGTATGAGTTGCAGCAAGGAAACTGCAGGAAATCTGGAAAACATGAGGGCCAGATCGATCTCATAGGATGAGAGATCGATCTGGAAGAGCCAGAATGCTCTTATTTGGGCAAAAGAATAGAGCAGATCGATCTCTAATGGAGCTAGATCGATCTCCTTAGCTCTCTGTTTGGGACCAGATCGATCTCATGCTTAGACAGATCGATCTCATGCTTCGACAGATCGATCTCATGCTTCGACAGATCGATCTCATGCTTAAAAATGCCGTGAAAAAGAGGGATTTTAAGGGACCAGATCGATCTCCTCATGAACCAGATCGATCTCCCCAAGCTATTTCTATATAAGGAGGGCTGAAAATCTGGAAATCTCGAAAAAACATATTAACCTCCCATTTTCAACCCAAAAACCTAACTTTCCCTCTCTAAAATTAGCCATTTTCAGTGAGATTTGAAGAGAGATCATTAGAGGCAAAGTTGTTCCTATCAAAGAGAAGAACAACATAGTGAGAGGGCATTTTCCCACTTTTGGAATTGAAGGAGTTAAGGGCATTACCTTTTGGAGCAAGAAGAAAAAATCATATTGGTAAGATTCTATCACTCCAATCCAAATGCATTAGCTATTTAATTGAATTTGGAGTTGCTTGATGTGAGTATTGATGGATAAACTACCTAGGAATGTAGTGGAATTGGTGTGACCTAGAAATCAAAAATGGGTATAATGTGAGAATATGTGGGATTGAATGAGCTTATGATTTATGGCATGCTAAAGCTGTTATTGGGGTAATGTTGATGATTTTAGATGGTTAGATGGAATTACATGGTGAGTTGGAGGAAGTGTGAAAATGGGTATGTATATGATTGATAAATGCCATAGTGAGGGGATTCATGAAATATGAACGCTATGAGCTCTATGTTGATTTGATATCGATTTTGAATAAGATAATAGGCCTAAGAAGATCCATAGACTCGAGCTATGGGTAAAGTAATGAAACGAGGCCAAATAAGCTTTAATAGAGGCTATAGATTAAATTGACTATAGCAAACACAAGGGTTGCATTATATGGATAGAATATAATGCGGGATACAATTTTGTGCAGTCCCGAAGAGTTCGTTGAAGACGAATCGAACCGTACGAGTAAGCAGCTTAAGGAAGTGGAATCACGCATCGCGATTCCAGGTAAGGGAATTTTGTGAGTATATAGAGGTAGCTGCTCGTACTTTAAATTTATGGGTGAATATTGGGTGTTTTACGAAGTGCATGGTTGCTAAAGTAAATGATTGATGGTATTCATGAATGAGAATGAGTATATGTGTGATTTTTGGTTTTGAAATGGATTCTATGAAATGGGATAGTAAGGCTAATAATTGCATAAATCTAATGTTTTGATGTTTTTCAAAACGAAATTGCTTGGTTTTAAGCAAGCTTGTAGATGGGTCGGCTAGTATTGTATTGTTGTTGTGGAAAAGCATTTGTGAGTGCTAAACCTGATTTCCGGGATTGTTTGATTGTGTATGAGCCGCCTATCGTAATTGTATGACATAAATCGCGCTAGAGCCTCGCTCGCGCTGGATTTCTATGTTTTCACTTGTGTGAAACGTGCTTGAGCTTAGCTCGCACTTTGAATCTGAATTGTGATGATGTTTATAAACCGTACTGGAGCTTACGCTTGTATGTGGATTTGAGTGGTTTTTTTTATGCATATAACTGTACTGGAGCTATGCTCGTACATGGTTTCTTCATATTTTATGCATAAATGTCGTACCAGAGAGTTGCTCGTACGAAGTGATTGGTTTTGATGCATGAATTCGCGCTAGAGCGTAGCTCGCGCTGGTTTTCACACTGTGGTATGTATGAGGCCGTGGCGAGAGATACGGATTAACTCAGGGAACCCAACAGGCCTGACAGACCTCTTGAGTGGGGTGAGGGTGAGGGGCTAGGACCTGAAATAATCCATTCAGGGAACCCAACAGGCCTAACAGACCTCTTAAGTGGGGTGAGGGTGAGGGGCTAGGACCTGAATCAGGGAACCCAACAGGGGCGAGCAAGGCCATGAGGGGCTAGGACCTGGTATTGAGGTTACTCCCACGCGCTCTTGAGACTATAAAGGTTACACTTGGTATGGGGTAGATAAGACCTATGGCAGGCACCCCCAACCATGTTATGGGTCTGCGGAGTACGATGTACCGTGTATATCACATGGAGTACGATGTACCGCGTGGTGGTTACTTGATTTGAGAAAGTCTGGCGGAGAACTAACCCACCTTCGTACCAGCATGATACCCCGCACACCGGGATCCGTGTGGTCTGGGATGATATGTGACGATTGGCCAACGTAGTCACTTGAGATATAGTAACCTGTCTCCTTGCTTGATTTACTTAGTTCCACATGATTTTAAATCTCTAAGTGTGATTGTGATTGTTTAAGGTAGACCCGAAGGAGGGGTCGAGCCTCGTGGATTTGAATTGTGAAATGAAAATGAGGTTGTGATTGTGAATTGATGTGATGTGATTGTATGTGATGAGAAAGAGTTTTATGACGTGGGTTTAAAAAGGAGGTTTCTTAATGAATTGCCCTTTTTATGAATTTAAATGAGATCGAGCATGAGATGATTTATACATGATGTTTTACCATGTTTTATATGCCAATTTTACATGACTTTGATACATGATATATACGTATACTCGTATGGCATAGTTTTATTCATCATGCTCCTACCATAAATGATTTATGCATAACACTATCAGCATGTAGATAGAGTAGTTATCTACCATGCTTGTATTATTGCCTTACTGAGCGTGTGGTTGCTCATCCCTCTCTATTTCCCCCCCTACAGAGCGTGCATAGTAGCCCAGTGAGGACTGAGGCGTGGTATTTTAGACTCCGCTGCATCTCCATCGCTTAAAGGTATATACACAGTGATTCTTTTTGTATCTAAACAATGTAAAAGCACAGTATTCTTTTGAGATGTAATTATGGGGGATGTAGATGTCAGTAAAACATGTCCTTGTATAAGTACATGATTAATGCGAATGAATGACATCGTTTTATTTAACTGTGAACGAATGATAAGTGATCATTATTATTGACTCACAGCCCAACAGTGTGTGGTGAGTTAGTTCACGATCGGGTAAGGTAGCAGTAAAACGCGAAAAATTTTTAGTGCTTTTTGATTAAAGAGAATGGAATTGGGTCGTGACAGAGATTGGTATCAGAGCTGTGTTGGCCTGATGTGAGTCATTAATAAAACGTAGAAAAGTATATCCCCATAGTACTGTGCTTTTGTTTAGATATAACTGTGTATACTGTGATGGATTGAGCTTAATGAATTATTATAATATAGGAAGTTAGGCACTATGCCAGTTACACGCCAAGGTAGAGGGGCGAGAGCACGTGCTAGAGGCCGTAGAGGTAGGCCTGAGAGCCGTGCGGAGCCACAGACTGAGCAGGCTCCACAGAACCCTGCTGAGAGAGCAGAGGATACTGAGGCTCGCTTCGCTAGGTTAGAGCGGAGTATTGAGAGTTTGGTGGAGATAGTCACGCAGGCATTGGGCGCCGGTGACAGACGAGGTCCCACGGCACAGCCTACTACTGAACAGGCCGCTGCAGAGGCGGAGAGACCTCAGACTGCTGAGACAGCTACAGTTACACCACTTCCAGCCCAAGATACAGAGTCTCCTATCGCTCCACAGCAGAGCGGTAGTGATTTGGGATATGACTGCGACTTGAGCAGGTTGCGAGAGTTTCAAACGCTGAAACCCCCAGTGTTTAGAGGGGTGAAGGACCCAGTGGTTACGGAGGATTGGGTGTATGAGATGGAGAAACTGTATAGGTTTTTCCGATGCACTTCAGCTGAGAAGGTAGCCTTTGCCGTGTTCATGTTGAAAGGCGAGACAGAGCACTGGTGGAGGTCCACCGAGGCTATTTTGAGGGCCAGACACTCTGAGATCTCGTGGGAGATATTTCTAGAGGCCTTCAGGAGACAGTACATCCCAGCTACCGCACAGAGGAAACTGCGGATGGAATTTATGAATTTGGCTCAGGGGAACCGTACTGTGGACGAGTATGAGTCCAAGTTTATGTCTTTGGGGAGATATGACCCTGACACGATGGGTAGTGAGACCCGAAAGATTCAGAAGTTCATGGATGGATTGAGAATGGCCATCCGGACTAAGCTAGCTCCCTTTGACATCTTGACCTATGAGGAGGCTGTACATAAGGCTCAGTTATGTGAGCAAGACTTTGAGCGAAATGCCTCCGAGCTTGGGAGAGTCAGTGTTAGAAAGGACAGAGATCGGAAGAGATCCGGGTTTGGAAGAGTGGCCAAGAGAGGTGGCCAAAGGTTTTTCGAGAAGAGGCCTAAGATCGAGGAGGTGCAGGAGAGAGCTGCTAGACCTCCCGTATACCCAGCTTTGACTGCACCGAGGGGTATAACTATTGGAGGACCACGACCTACCACAGATCAGTGTAGGAGATGTGGGAGATACCATGGGACTAGGCCATGTCAGGTGCCCCCTGTTTCGTGTTTTAGATGTGGAAGGCCAGGACATATATCGAGGTTCTGCACTGAGATGATTGAGGTTGCCCCACAGAAGGGCAAGGAGCCTGAGGGAGCTCTAGTTGAGACAGCAGCCCCGAGGAGGAGGGCTACAGCTGAGGAGAAAGGGAAACAAGCTGCGGGTGTGAGCAGAGGAAGAGTACATGCACTGGATCAGGACACCGCAGATGCTTCGACAGATGTGATTAAAGGTACCATCCGAATCTTTGATTTAGAAGCATTGGTATTATTTGATCCTGGTGCCACGCATTCTTTCATATCACCTTCCTTTGCACATAAATTGTTGAAATATGTGAAACCAACATTGTTGGATAAAATGTTGATGATTTCCACACCCATGAATGATAGTCAATTGACTGAGCATGTATGTAGAGATTGTAAGTTAAAGATAGAGGGGAAGGAAATGATAGCCAATCTAATTTTATTGAATATGAATGATTTTGATGTAATTTTGGGAATGGATTGGTTGGCTACCAATCGGGTTGTTATGGATTGTCATGCCAAGACATTAACGTTTTCAGGATTGGACAATCTTATTGTAAATTTTTGATGAAAAGAAATGATATGAAACTTGTATAATTGTGGTAAATAAAAGAGTATGATTTTAAATGCATATTGCTTGAGAGATAAATTATTTGTTTATGATAAATGTTGAATGTGGAGTGATGGTTTATGTTACTAACGATGGAGAGGATAATGTGAAGGGTTCATTGCATACGTGGTCGATATAGATGAGGCACACCCGAAATTGAGGGACATACCCGTAATTGCGGATTACCCTGATGTCTTTCCGGATGAATTACTAGGACTACCACCTGAAAGGGAAATGGAATTTTACATAGAGTTAGTGCCTGGTACAGAGCCGATATCGAAACCACCCTATAGAATGGCTCCGATAGAATTGGAAGAGCTGAAGAAACAGCTGCAAGAGTTGTTGGAGAAGGGGTTTATTAGACCGAGTGTCTCACCTTGGGGAGCACCGGTTCTATTTGTAAGGAAGAAGGATGGAAGCCTCCGACTGTGTATAGATTACCGGTTGTTGAATAAGGCCACCATTAAGAACAAGTATCCCCTTCCAAGAATCGATGATTTGTTGGATCAGCTCCAGGGAGCCGAAGTATTTTCTAGGATAGATCTGCGGTCAGGGTACCATCAGTTGAGGATCAGGAGTGGAGATGTACCCAACCCGTTATGGCCACTACGAGTTTTTGGTGATGCCATCCGGACTGACGAATGCTCCCGCAGTATTTATGGCATTGATGAATGATGTATTCAAGTCATACCTGGACAAGTTTGTAATAGTGTTCATTGATGACATTTTGGTTTATTCCAAGTCCAGGGAAGATCATGAGGAGCACTTGAGGATAGTTCTGCAGACCCTCCGAGAGAGAGAATTGTATGCCAAACTCAGCAAGTGTAACTTTTGGTTGGAACAGATCTCATTTCTGGGGCATGTTGTGTCAAAGGATGGGGTATCGGTGGATCCATCCAAGATAGAGGCAGTTATACAGTGGGAACAGCCCAAGACAGTTACTGAGAACAGAAGTTTCCTGGGATTGGCAGGATATTATCGGAGATTTGTAGAGGGTTTCTCCAGACTAGCTGCTCCATTGACACGCCTCACGCGAAAAGATGTTAAGTTTGTGTGGGATGAGGCATGTGAGAGGAGTTTTGAGGAGCTTAAGCGTCGATTGACGACTGCTCCAGTTCTCACAATTCCTACCAGCTCAGGAGGATTCTCGGTGTATACGGATGCATCGCACCAGGGACTGGGCTGTGTGCTTATGCAGGAAGGGAAGGTAGTTGCCTATGGATCTAGACAGTTGAAAGATCATGAGAGGAACTACCCGACACATGATTTGGAATTGGCGGCTATAGTATTTGCTTTGAAAATATGGCACCACTATCTCTATGGTGAGAAATTTCAGGTGTTCACAGATCATAAGAGCCTTAAGTACTTGTTCTCACAGAAAGAGCTGAATATGAGACAGAGGAGATGGCTCGAACTCCTGAAGGACTATGATTGTGAAATCATGTACCACCCAGGTAAGGCAAATGTAGTTGCCGATGCTTTGAGTAGAAAGAACCTTGGGTTGGTGTCTTATATGATGGTACGGGAACATGAATTGTTAGAACACTTTGCGAACCTCAGTTTGGATGTAACCCCACCTGGATCTGAGAGACTTGAGATCATGGCTAGTTTGAGACTAGAGCCAGAGTTGATTGGCCGTATTCGGCAAGCCCAGGAGAGTGATCGACGATGCATCGATGGGCTGAGGCAGATACAGACGGGTGTGGGTAGTGATTTTGAGCAGAGTGCTGATGGGTTATTGAGGTTCAGAGGCAGAGTATGCGTTCCCAAGGATCCTGAGATCAGGAGAACGATTTTATCAGAGGCTCACTCATCAAAGTATACGATACATCCGGGAAGTACTAAGATGTATCAAAACCTTCGAAAGGTTTATTGGTGGTCTGGAATGAAGAGAGACATTGCTGAATATGTCGCTAAGTGTCTCGTTTGTCAGCAAGTGAAGGTAGAGCATCAGAAGCCTGCAGGGTTGTTGCAGCCTCTACCGATACCGACATGGAAGTGGGAGCATGTCACCATGGATTTTGTGACGGGGTTGCCGAGGACCCGTAGAGGTCATGATGCCATTTGGGTTATTGTGGACCGGTTGACTAAGTTCGCCCATTTCTTGGCTATGAGAGCTACCGATACACTGAGTCAGTTGGCGAACCTGTATATTCGAGAGATAGTACGGCTACATGGTGTACCAGTGAGCGTTGTTTCTGATAGGGATGCCCGCTTCACTTCCCATTTCTGGGAACATTTTCAGGAAGCGCTGGGGACCCGATTGAGTTTTAGCATCGCTTTTCATCCTCAGACAGATGGGCAGTCAGAGAGGACTATACAGACCCTCGAGGATATGTTGAGAGCGTGTGTGCTGGATTTTAGAGGCTCTTGGGATGACCACCTACAGTTAGCCGAGTTCGCTTATAATAATAGCTATCATGCGAGTATCGGGATGGCACCCTATGAGGCATTGTATGGGCGTAGATGCCGTTCCCCTATTGGATGGGAAGAGGTTGGTGACAGACAGATTTTTTCTCCGGACTTAGTGCAGCAGGCATCTGAGGACGTCCAGTTGATATGTGAGAGATTACGGACAGCTCAGAGCCGGCAAAAGAGTTATGCTGACAAGAGACAAAGACCATTGGAGTTTGATGAGGGTGAGTCGGTGTTTCTGAGGGTATCACCATCGAAGGGTATTATGAGATTTGGTAAGAAGGGCAAGCTGAGCCCTAGATATATCGGACCCTTCGAGATTTTGGAGAGAGTGGGAGATAAGGCGTATAGATTGGCATTGCCACCGGACTTGGCAAATGTCCACAACATCTTCCACATCTCGATGCTTCGGAAGTATCACCCGAACCCGACACACGTGATAAGATATGAGCCGTTGGAGCTCCAGAGAGTATGACATATGTTGAGAAGCCGGTTCGGATATTGGACAGAAAAGAGAAAGTGTTGCGGAATAAGACAATTCCCTTGGTAAAAGTTCTTTGGCAACACCACACGGCGGAAGAGGCCACGTGGGAATTGGAGAACTTGATACGGGAGAAGTACCCCCAACTTTTTGAAGAGTGACTTGGTTCTAATTTGGAGGACCAAATTCCTTGAAGGAGGGGAGATTGTAAGACCCCGTATATGTATGGTGGTAATATGTATAATTGGATCAAATAATACGAATGGACTTGTAATGTAAAGTATGATTGATGTAAGTCCATGGATTCAATGTATGTATGTGTAATATGAATTGTAACGTACATACAAATTTCATTGAGTATGAATATGAAGAAATGAGTTCTGACAAGAGATGGATGTGATTTAAACTCAAGATGAGTAGTGTGGTAAAAATGGAATGGAGTTATGCTTCCATTTGGTTTCATGTAGCATACCTTTGGACATATAATGAATGCACACAAGTTTCAATGTGCATAAGGTATGAATGGATGCCATTTTCAAATTATAAAGGTGGATGGATGAGAAAATGGTCATGGCAATAGATTGAGGGTGTGTTGGTATGAGTTGCAGCAAGGAAACTGCAGGAAATCTGGAAAACATGAGGGCCAGATCGATCTCATAGGATGAGAGATCGATCTGGAAGAGCCAGAATGCTCTTATTTGGGCAAAAGAATAGAGCAGATCGATCTCTAATGGAGCCAGATCGATCTCCTTAGCTCTCTGTTTGGGACCAGATCGATCTCATGCTTAGACAGATCGATCTCATGCTTCAACAAATCGATCTCATGCTTCGACAGATCGATCTCATGCTTAAAAATGCCGTGAAAAAGAGGGATTTTAAGGGACCAGATCGATCTCCTCATGAACCAGATCGATCTCCCCAAGCTATTTCTATATAAGGAGGGCTGAAAATTTGGAAATCTCGGAAAAACATATTAACCTCCCATTTTCAACCCAAAAACCTAACTTTCCCTCTCTAAAATTAGCCATTTTCAGTGAGATTTGAAGAGAGATTATTAGAGGCAAAGTTGTTCCTATCAAAGAGAAGAACAACATAGTGAGAGGGCATTTTCCCACTTTTGGAATTGAAGGAGTTAAGGGCATTACCATTTGGAGCAAGAAGAAAAAATCATATTGGTAAGATTCTATCACTCCAATCCAAATGCATTAGCTATTTAATTGAATTTGGAGTTGCTTGATGTGAGTATTGATGGATAAACTACCTAGGAATGTAGTGGAATTGGTGTGACCTAGAAATCAAAAATGGGTATAATGTGAGAATATGTGGGATTGAATGAGCTTATGATTTATGGCATGCTAAAGCTGTTATTGGGGTAATGTTGATGATTTTAGATGGTTAGATGGAATTACATGGTGAGTTGGAGGAAGTGTGAAAATGGGTATGTATATGATTGATAAATGCCATAGTGAGGGGATTCATGAAATATGAACACTATGAGCTCTATGTTGATTTGATATCGATTTTGAATAAGATAATAGGCCTAAGAAGATCCATAGACTCGAGCTATGGGTAAAGTAATGAAACGAGGCCAAATAAGCTTTAATAGAGGCTATAGATTAAATTGACTATAGCAAACACAAGGGTTGCATTATATGGATCGAATATAATACGGGATACGATTTTGTGCAGTCCCGAAGAGTTCGTTGAAGACGAATCGAACCGTACGAGTAAGCAGCTTAAGGAAGTGGAATCACGCATCGCGATTCTAGGTAAGGGAATTTTGTGAGTATATAGAGGTAGCTGCTCGTACTTTAAATTTATGGGTGAATATTGGGTGTTTTACGAAGTGCATGGTTGCTAAAGTAAATGATTGATGGTATTCATGAATGAGAATGAGTATATGTGTGATTTTTGGTTTTGAAATGGATTCTATGAAATGGGATAGTAAGGCTAATAATTGCATAAATCTAATGTTTTGATGTTTTTCAAAACGAAATTGCTTGGTTTTAAGCAAGCTTGTAGATGGGTCGGCTAGTATTGTATTGTTGTTGTGGAAAAGCATTTGTGAGTGCTAAACCTGATTTCCGGGATTGTTTGATTGTGTATGAGTCGCCTATCGTAATTGTATGACATAAATCGCGCTAGAGCCTCGCTCGCGCTGGATTTCTATGTTTTCACTTGTGTGAAACGTGCTTGAGCTTAGCTCGCACTTTGAATCTGAATTGTGATGATGTTTATAAACCGTACTGGAGCTTACGCTCGTACGTGGATTTGAGTGGTTTTTCTTATGCATATAACTGTACTGGAGCTATGCTCGTACATGGTTTCTTCATATTTTATGCATAAATGCCGTACCAGAGCGTTGCTCGTACGAAGTGATTGGTTTTGATGCATGAATTCGCGCTAGAGCGTAGCTCGCGCTGGTTTTCACACTGTGGTATGTATGAGGCCGTGGCGAGAGATACAGATTAACTCAGGGAACCCAACAGGCCTGACAGACCTCTTGAGTGGGGTGAGGGTGAGGGGCTAGGACCTGACATAATCCATTCAGGGAACCCAACAGGCCTAACAGACCTCTTGAGTGGGGTGAGGGTGAGGGGCTAGGACCTGAATCAGGGAACCCAACAGGGGCGAGCAAGGCCATGAGGGGCTAGGACCTGGTATTGAGGTTACTCCCACGCGCTCTTGAGACTATAAAGGTTACACTTGGTATGGGGTAGATAAGACCTATGGCAGGCACCCCCAACCATGTTATGGGTCCGCGGAGTACGATGTACCGTGTATATCACATGGAGTACGATGTACCGCGTGGTGGTTACTTGATTTGAGAAAGTCTGGCGGAGAACTAACCCACCTTCGTACCAGCATGATACCCCGCACACCGGGATCCGTGTGGTCTGGGATGATATGTGACGATTGGCCAACGTAGTCACTTGAGATATAGTAACCTGTCTCCTTGCTTGATTTACTTAGTACCACATGATTTTAAATCTCTATGTGTGATTGTGATTGTTTAAGGTAGACCCGAAGGAGGGGTCGAGCCTCGTGGATTTGAATTGTGAAATGAAAATGAGGTTGTGATTGTGAATTGATGTGATGTGATTGTATGTGATGAGAAAGAGTTTTATGACGTGGGTTTAAAAAGGAGGTTTCTTAATGAATTGCCCTTTTTATGAATTTAAATGAGATCGAGCATGAGATGATTTATACATGATGTTTTACCATGTTTTATATGCCAATTTTACATGACTTTGATACATGATATATATGTATACTCATATGGCATAGTTTTATTCATCATGCTCCTACCATAAATGATTTATGCATAACACTATCAGCATGTAGATAGAGTAGTTATCTACCATGCTTGCATTATTGCCTTACTGAGCGTGTGGTTGCTCATCCCTCTCTATTTTCCCCCCTACAGAGCGTGTATAGTAGCCCAGTGAGGACTGAGGCGTGGTATTTTGGACTCCGCTGCATCTCCATCGCTTAAAGGTATATACACAGTGATTCTTTTTGTATCTAAACAATGTAAAAGCACAGTATTCTTTTGAGATGTAATTATGGGGGATGTAGATGTCAGTAAAACATGTCCTTGTATAAGTACATGATTAATGCGAATGAATGACATCATTTTATTTAACTGTGAACGAATGATAAGTGATGTTTATTATTGACTCACAGCCCAACAGTGTGTGGTGAGTTAGTTCACGATCGGGTAAGGTAGCAGTAAAACGCGAAACATTTTTAGTGCTTTTTGATTAAAGAGAATGGAAT